>OX328109.1:10198282-11692054 GCA_946811185.2 Hippopus hippopus
TCTGAAACATAGTGCCAGCTCAGAATTTTAGAATGTTAACTACAGTCTGTTAATGGTATTAAAATGCATCTCAAATAATGAACTCAACTTAAGCCAGAACCTAGGACAATTAGTAGATTTGAGTAAAATAAGAGACTTAAGTTTTTTCATGAAACTGGGCCCAGGTTTTCTACACGTTCACCATCATTTCAGCTAAATTTGATATGACATCCGCAAATGCTTTCAATTTCGACCAGTCTAAAATTTTGTCGTTTGGTACGGAGTTAAAGTTACCTTTATCGTTTATGCCGTATGCACCATTATCAGGGTTTTCCATGACCCCCTGTTTCTTTGAATTTTGACGCCCAAATTTTCAAAATGACCCCCAAAATTTATATATATGCCTTTTTTTTATTTATTTGAAGGGGGTCAAATGACTCCCAGATCAGAAAGTGAAAGGAAAACCGTGCATTATCTGTTTACTTTGAAAAAAAACAATTCAAAACTAGAAATCTTGTTGGCTGAGATCAATTGCTGAGGTGTTTCGTCTCAACCAACCAGAATATTAGTCTTTAAACTTGGAAAAAAATGTAAACAGGAGAATGTTTGTTTAACTCTTTACCAAACAATCCTGAGTTTTAACGATCGTGAAGTGGAAGCTTTTTGAAAACATTGTAGAAAAAGTAGAAAATGTCGGTTAACAGTATTTTCTCCTTTTCTTAAAACGTTTTCAATTTATTCCAAACAAAATTCCATCATTTGAGCCACATTTTATTTGTCGTCAGCAAATGCTCTCAATTTGGACGCGTCTAAAAGTATATCGTTTGGTAAAAGGTTAAACACAACTAACAAAGTCGTCAATTACTCAGCTTGAGGAAACTATACAACGGCTGATACCCAGCGGTTTACTGAAAGGGGTGAGACACATCCTCGATGTCGAGAAAGACGATTGGATAACTCGTGATGATGTCAGCAATGGCCTTGACATTCTTGAAAAGTACAACCTGACCTATGACCTTCTACTGCGGTAAGAACATTCACGATAGGCCTACTTGAATAACTGTCAAAACCATTTTCAAACTACTATCATATTTTTATCATTTTTTTTTTTTTAGAGTTAGGTTTATTGTTTTAACTTTTTTGTTGAGACGAACTTTAAATTCACCTTAAAGCCCCAATGACGGCAAAAAGTAAACAACGCATTTGAATTTAAATCGTACCATTTATAAGTGTGGAAAATGTGAAGATGAAAATCTATTATTGTACAGTCAGTCCAAGTATAAGTCGCTGGCAGAAATTTTTTTTTGAAAATGTCCCCCAAAATACAGAAGAGCGGACCATCGGGCGCGGTCAATTTCTTAATTTTCTCAGTTTGCATTGTCCGATACATGCAGTACAATACTTCATTCTCTTCTGTTACATACTGGATAGCGCGAATCGTAGACTGTGTCTCCATTTTTTTTCCACTAACTGTCTCGTACTTTTGAGCATAATTTTGGTGACCAGTCTGGAGTGGTATGCAAAATTACAAGACTGCGTCTCGATTTCTTCAAATTATTGTTGCATTGCATTTAATAAAATTTTGTTAAGTAGTCTATAGGCATCATGGCGTGTAAACGTCGTCAGCTACAAATTTCCCGATTAAGGAAAATAAAGTGGGGAAATTTGACCGACATCAGCAACAATAATGAAAGTAGAGTTCTCAACATGAATCTTGCTCCAAATCCAAACAGAAAAATAGGAAATTTCCCGATTGGCCGGGTAAATTCACATGGTTACGAGTGAATGATTCCAATGGGTATATGTCAGGTTTGTTGCGATTCTGCTTTGAAACTTTCAAAACCAACAAGGGTTGTAGTAATATGCATTCAAGGATACTTAACAGGCATGAATTCAACTTTATTTAAAGTGGTCTTCGTCCCTCTGTTTTACAGAATGTCCCCTAAGATTTTATCCAGGGGGACACTGGTGTCCCTCAATATTTTTGTCCTAGGAACAACACTGCTGGTGGGTATTGTTACCCAGTATCAGTTTGTTTAGTGCATAACACCGTATTCAACATTTTTCCTATACCCCATGCTTTGACAGAGTTTCCTTTACTAGTGTTTAGCGCGACATTCTTTTCACGCTAGTCTATAATAATGTTGAAACGACGTTGAACCAGGTTCAGATAGCCTGGACTGTCAGCTTGTACATTCGATACCCAACCTGGCGAAACTCTTATCATGGACTGATTAGGCCTATTGTTGATTTAGTAGGATTGACCTCGCTATTTTCACATTTCATCGTTTATCCCTCTTTTACGAGAGAAAGCAGCCAGTGACTGCAGAGAGGGAGTTGCGCGTTGCACTGGTAGGCCCTATATATGAAACAGGATAATCGGTTGTATAGGTGTACTGGCGGCCTTCAGATAACTGCAGTTACTTTGAAATCTGTGTTAAACACCAAATAATTAACTGTTTTTCAGGCCACGTCACCTGCAGTATGTACCGGGAGTCGTCGTGAAACATCCAAAGTAAGTTCTTTAATCATTTCAGTCTAACTTTGGATTGATCAAAGCAGATTTAACACGTCCTCATTTCTTCATTTTCTAAGTTTGGATTTGGTCTTACGCATTTTGCATATAGATTTTTGGTTGGTTGTATTGGGGTTTAACGCCACTTTAACAGCTAAGGTCATATCATGGCGGTCGGTGACGCACATGTGTTTCCTGGCTTTCTCACACCAGTACTAACACAACTTTCTTTCCAAAGCCACCGACTACTTTTCTCACATGCTTCAGCAGAGGTGAGAGGCGAAAATGCGCCGGAAAGAAAGTTCGCCTCAACCGGGTATCGAACTCGTAACCACCAGGTCATGAGTCCGACACGCTCACCACCCGGGCGGGCTAGATTTTTGGAAGATTTTTAGATAGATCTACAGATAGATCTTTAGATAGATAGATAGATGTAGATAGGAAGGAGACGAGTGTCGTGGCTCAAGTGTGCCTTATTTTTATTGTATTACCTCCCTTTTTCTTTTTTCTTCTCAATTAAATGAAATAGTGTTTAAACAATATTACAACGGCGTATTGGCAAGGCAAATTAACTTTTATACTTTCTTGATAGAATTTTATGTACATCGATCAGCGTAAAGAGACTTTATATATTTCTGGTAACCTGTTTTGTTGCTTGATTAAACTTATTTATGAATTCAATCAAAAGTGGTAAGTGCATCCGGTCAAAATGATCACAGTCGTATAAAAGCGCGATTTGTTGAACAATAAAATTTTGCAGCCATTTCTATGGCAAAAGTGGTAGGCTGACATGAATGGAATGCCATAGTAGAAAATATTAAAGACATAAAACAACTATCAAGATATTTAAAATATCCAGTCAAGATAGTCGCAATTATACCAAAATGATACATAAATTTGATATATGAAAGCAAAATTATCGTATCAAAATATAAAACCACTTCAAGACAAATAAATATACTTCAAGATGTAAAAACAGCATCAACATTTTAAAAACCACACCAAGACTCACGTGACCAATCAAGACTCACGTGACCACAAAATCCACGACATCATCACTTGGCGAAAAGAACGTACACACACTGCTGCTGCTTGACTGTTGACAGTCACACTGTCATTTTTTATTCGGCGTATTAACGTTAATCATGGACCACCCAGACGAAGTTACTCGGCTCTTTAGACATTCGCAGTTCCAAGATCTCATGAGAGATCTCAGGAGGAGTGTTTCAGATGCCCCTTCAAATGTCCGTGATGTTGTTTCACAGATTCTTCAACATCCGTTCGTTGGTGATGCCAAGCGACAGGTGAGTGCAAACATGTAGCCTCGAGTGTCCGTATTCCGTGATGATAAGGAAACAACTTGATGAAATTAAGAATTGAGACCAGAATATGAGCTAGAAATTACTTGCCTTCATAAAAAAATCATTTCTGGTCACTCTCATATCAAAAGAATAACTTAGATAACTATTTTCATGTTCAATGTGCATAAATAAAGAACATACCGTCGGCCTTCTTGTGCAAACATGGCGTGACCTAATTCCGGTAGCTCGGTAGTATTTACTGCAGAAAGTCGATGATCTTTGCATTTTTTTGAGAAGTAACACTACTTAGCATCAAGAAAAAAGAAGTAGATTTCTTTAACATACGATAATTAGTTTATTTTCCGGTGTATTTGTCTTGTATTTGTCTGAAATTCAAGGGCAATGAGACATTCGAATATTGGTAAGGGTTACGAGCAGAAATACCGTGTGACGTCATCAAAATATGTGCTCTACGAGATGTACACAAAAATCACCGGTTCAAGGACACTCACGGAATAAGGACACTCGACGATATATGCACAGCACTTCTAGTAGTAGAGGCCTACCATACATACGATACGGTATCTGGCATTGCCACTTCGAATATTTCACGTCTTACTATACACTGACACCATGATGTACTAGGCCTACACACTACACTGGAGCAGAATGTGGTACTGTGAGTGATATCATGGATTTTGTGGTCACGTGAGTCTTGTTTGGTCACGTGAGTCTTGGTGTGGTTTTTAAAATGTTGATGCTGTTTTTACATCTTGAAGTAGATCTATATTTATTTGTCTTGGTGTTGTTTTTAAAATGTTGATGCTGTTTTTACATCTTGAAGTATATTTATTTGTCTTGAAGTGGTTTTATGTTTTGATATGATAATTTTGCTTTCATATATCAAATTTATATATCATTTTGGTATAACTGAGACTATCTTGATTGGATATTTTAAATATCTTGATAGTGTTTTTATATCTTGAATATTTTCTGCTATGGGATTCCATAGACATGGCATTCCAGACAGTACCCCGACCATGCCATGTGAAATGTAGACGTTTTCTTGAGCCTTTTTCCGTAATATAGTTCAGTCTGTCTAAGTCCTAGCCGCTGGCAGACAAATGTATTGTAAAACCTGACCAAAACTTTCCAGGAAGAGGGAAGGTTTATGAAACACTGTGGGAAAGAATGAAGTTCACCAGCACTTTCTCCTTTTCACACAAAGTTTTCTGACCTTTTAAAGACAAATCCCATCCATTTAGTGATCTGTAGTCATGCTGTCATCTGCAAGTGCTTTTAATTTGGCTAAGTCTAAAATTCTCTTGTTTTGTTAAGAGTTAAAACATAATAATTCATTGATTTAAACATTGATTGATAGGTTGGTTGATTGATTGATTGATTGATTGATAGACTGTCTGATTGATTGATTGATTGATGTTTTCAGTATGAAATTCATAGTGGATCACATAGCTAAGCCACCCTATGAAGAAGGCAAATTAGAAGGATGGGCAGAGGGTATGGCTGCCATCGCTAAATATCCAAATGTACATTGTAAAATGTGAGTATTGTCATAAATATACAAATGTGTAAAATGTGGGTATTGTCGTTGATATCCAAATGTACATTGTAAAATGCGAGTATTGTTGCTGGTATCCAAACGTACATTGTAAAATGTGAGTATTGTCGCCGGTATTCAAACGTACGTTGAAAAATGTATGTATCGTCACTGGTATCCAAACTTACATTGTAAAATAAAATGCGAGTTTTGGCGCCGGTATCCAAGCGTACATTGTAAAATGTGAGTATTATCGCCGGTATCCAAACGTACAATGTAAAATGTGAGTATTTTTTCGCTGGTATCCAAATGCACATTGTAAAATGTGAGTATTGTTGCCGTTATCCAAACCTACATTGCAAAATGTGAGTTTTGTCACTGATATCCAAATGTATATTGTAAAATAAAATGCGAGTATTGTCACTGGTATCCAAATGTACATTGTAAAATGTGAGTATCCTCCCTGGTATCCAAATTTACGTTGTAAAATGCAAGTATCGTCACCGGTATCCAATGACATTGTAAAATGCGATTATAGTCACCGGTATCCAAACATACATTGTAAAATGCGAATATCGTCCCAGTATCCAAACGTACATTGTAAAATGGATGGTATTTGTCTTTAAAAGGTCAGAAAACTTTGTGTGAAAAGGAGAAAGTGCTGGTGAACTTCATTCTTTCCCACAATGTTTCATAAACCTTCCCTCTTCCTGGAAAGTTTTGGTCATTGTAAAATGCTTGTATCGCCACTGGTATCCAAATGTACATTTCAAAATGTGAGTATCGTCCCTGGTATCCAAAGCACAGTTGCAAGAATTTTTCTTTATTTTGTGCTGCACAATCCCAACTTTAACGAGCCTAAGAAAAAAGCCTTTGAAAACATTGTTGGAAAAAGAGAGAATCCTATCTACCTTTCTCAAAATAAATTTGAGCCATGCTCTCTGGTTTACTTTTTACCTTGGATCACGGAGATGCATTAAGTCCCCTTTTGCCGGAGCATGGCACATTTCAATTTTTCAGCCATGTTCATTTTGTCGTTTACAAATGCTTTCATTTTGGAAAAGTCTTTTTTTTTTTCGTTTAGTAAAGAGTTAAGTTAATAATGAGTTATCGAAAGTAGATACTCAAGACTATAATGAAGCCATGCTAAAAAACGATAGGCCTAAGTGAAAGAAAACATACAGGGTGTTTCATAATATGTGATTGTCAGAAATAATCTGTAAGGTACAGGCAGTACCGCATGTTGTATATAGTTTAATGACTATCATTGTGAGTACCGGGAGTACTTTGATCATTTGATGCTGTAGTACTATTTTTGGAATACATTGTTTCTTTTGAATAAATCATAGATTTTAATTTTAATCAGTGTTAATGTTGTGTCGAATAATATGCATTTTTGTTTTGTTATATTCTGCAATAGGTACATTGTAATTTCACATTTAAAGTCTTGGTAGATTATCAGATCAAGAAATCATGACACTTTAAGAAACACAAAATTTTGACCCCGTTCAGTCGACTTATAATTGGTGAATATAAATAGTGCCAAACTCAACAGAGTTCCACGTTGTGGCAACAATATACTGCGACAGCAATTTTTCTCTGTAACCCATTACAGAGAAATCACTCTTTTCACGCTGTGGATATAGGCGACACAAGGTTGAGCAGATCGACTAGCACAGAGCAAGATCGACAGAGGCTCAGCATTCGTCTACCCATCTACAACGCTGAGGAGCAAACGACGCTCGTCTACGCTTCCAACAGCCCAGCTTCAGAGAGGTTTAGACTCCAAACACGCCAGACTGACTCGGGGAGTTGTTCCGAACAGACCAGCCTCAAACAGCCCAGCTTCAGAAAGGTCCAGACTCATTCCAAGCACGATAGGCTGACTCGGGAAGTTGCTTCAACACGTCCCATACAGACCCAGCCTCAAACGGACCCGTTCCAAGCAGTTTGAAGCTGAGAAGTCTTGTCTCACAGTTCCAGCCTAGACAGTGAGGGTTGAACAGATCGGTCTGAAACACAGACCAACAGCGGTTCAGCACAACACCGTTCCTGGCCAGCTTCAGACAGACTTGAAGTGCTTCACAGGGACTTGTTTGAAGACGTTTGAAGCCGAATAAGACTGAGAGGGTGTTTGAAGCCAAGTCACGAACGACAGTTTGAAGCAACGTTCATACTCCGTCCGTGTTAAACAAAAGACAGAAGTTTGAGCTTGGCACTTTGTCTCCATAGACTGTATAAGACAGTCGTTTGGCGTCCGACGGATAATCTACCAAGACAGTATTTTGATGCTTTTGTGTTTTTAGTTTCAAATCAATTGAGGCCAGATAGCCTGAGGAAAATTCTATATATCACCAGAACTGTACATATTCCCTGGTAAGACATTGTCACCTGAGAAACAAACCCATTCATCGTCATCATATCTCTTGACAACTTGGGGGCTCGTCCGGGATTGTTTCAAGCGGGTATTTTAGACTTGGGTTTATTGTACTAAAACACTGATATATAGACATGGACTTCAGCAAGTGGATAGAGGCCGGAGAACGTTTAGGTTTAGAAGGGTCTGAGCTGAGGCAGTATGTAGAGAAGAAAGAGACCGAGTATCTAGAAAGAGAAGAGAGGGCCAGGGATCGCGAGGAAAGACAGGCAGAGATGCAGCGCGAAGAAGAAAGCAAACGTCGGTCGTATGAGATGGAACTACGATCTCGAGAACTCGAAATTCTCAGACTTAGGTCCGAAATTAAGTCTGGAGCCGAGGGTTCAACGTCGCTGTTTGAAACCAGCACCAAATCCCCCAGACCAAAACTTCCGAAGTTTGAGGAAGGAAAGGACGACATGGACGCTTATATAGAGCGTTTTGAGCGGTTTGCTACAAGTCAGGGCTGGCCGCATGAAACTTGGGCCATTAGTTTGAGTTCACTTTTGAGCGGTAAAGGTCTTGAAGTTTACACCAGCATGCCTCCGGAGTCGGCGAATGACTACAGAACTTTGAAGAAAGCTGTACTGAGGCGGTATCAACTGACTGAAGACGGTTTCAGACAGAAGTTTCGAGACAGCAAGCCGGAGCAGGGAGAAACTGTTTTTCAGTTTACAGCTAGACTGTCACGATACTTTGAGAGATGGGTTGATATGGCGGAGGTCGAAAAGTCATTTGAGGGTTTGACAGACTTGCTCGTTCGAGAACAGTTCACCAGGACTTGTTCCCCCGAACTTGCACTGTTTTTGAAGGAAAGAATGCCAAGATCCTTGCAAGAGTTCACAACTTTGGCTGAGCAGTACGTCGAGGCACATGGAAGTATGGTATCTTCAAAAGGTTCTAAACCAAAACAAAACCAGTCTTCAACGAAGCAAAAATTGAAGTGTTTCGTGTGTGACAAAGAAGGGCATATTGCGAAGGATTGTAGATCTGGGAAGTCAAAACAGGACTCCAGACAGAAAGGCAAGGCTGACAGCTCTCACAAACAGGGAGAGAAGAAGGTTTCAGCCAGCTGCGTCAGTATGCCGTGCGATAGACAGCCGTTCAAAGAAAACATGGAAGATGGTAGATTGAAGCTAGCAAATGGAGATTCGGTCCCCGTTGTGTCGGGTCTGTGCACTATCGAAAATATGGAGGGTGAGAGAAACTTGAAGTTGGAGCAAGGATATGTAGGTTCCAACAGAGTCAAAGTTTTGAGGGATACAGGCTGCGAACTAGCTGCCGTGAGGCGACATTTGGTTCGAGACGACCAAATATTGGACAAAAGGTATCTGATGATTACCATAGACGGCGAAGCAAAGATAGTTCCAGCTGCCCGAATCCATGTAGATACTCCATATTATCGAGGGGAGCTTGAAGTCATGGCACCAAAATCATTGATTTGTGACTTGGTGATCGGAAATATCCCAGGTGTCTCAGACATTCCGGTCCCAAGCAGCCGTGAAAATACCCAGTCAAACACAGAAACTTTGGCTGGGGCAGTTTTGACCAGGGCTCAGGTTAAGAAGAAAGAAAAACCGTTAAGCCCATTGAAGGTTTCAAAATCTCAACCAAGTCAGGAAATCAACACCGATGAGCTGAGGTCGGCTCAGAAAGAAGACAAGTCGTTGGAACGACTTTGGAAACACGCCGACAGCAAAACAGTGTTCAAAACCAGGGGTGGAAACACGTTTTCATACATGGTTCGAAAAGACATACTGTACAGAGTGTTTCAGCAGAAACGAGGCTCATCGACGTTTGAAGTCAGACAAATTGTGGTTCCAAAACTACAGAGACGTAGAGTCATGGAACTCGCGCATGAGTCCATAGTAGGTGGACATTTATCTTCAAAAAAGACAGAAGATAGGATTTCAAGCAGTTTTCACTGGCCTGGCATCTCGAGCGATGTAACAAGGTTTTGTCGTTCGTGTGATGTTTGTCAGAAAACTATACCTAGGGGCAGGGTTACAAAAGTTCCGCTGGGACAGATGCCTATTATAGACATCCCATTTCACCGTGTAGCTGTTGATCTCATCGGCCCGATAACTCCAGTTTCGGACAGAGGCAACAGGTACATTCTCACAGTTGTAGACTACGCTACAAGGTACCCTGAGGCTATAGCATTGCCGAAGATTGAGGCCGAGCGAGTGGCCGAAGCACTGTTTGAAATATTTTCGAGGGTAGGGTTTCCTTCTGAAATATTGAGTGACAGAGGAACACAGTTTACCTCAGAGTTGATGCAGGAAGTTTCTAGACTTGTTTCAGTGAAGCAGCTTTTCACAACCCCATACAACCCGAAATGCAATGGTTTGTGTGAGCGTATGAACGGAGTTTTGAAGAGCATGCTTAAAAAGATGTGTCAAGAAAAACCTCAAGACTGGGACAGATACCTTCCAGCAGTTTTGTTTGCATACAGAGAAGTCCCGCAGGCAAGCACTGGGTTTTCACCGTTCGAGCTTCTCTACGGTCGCACAGTGCGTGGACCGATGCAAGCTTTGAAAGAGCTATGGACGGAACAAGAAACTCCCGAAACCAGAAGCACGTATGAGTATGTGCTTGACTTGAGGCAGAGACTTGAAGAAACATGCAAAATTGCTCGGGAGAGTTTGAGCGAAGCCCAGAGCACGTTCAAGCACCACTATGACAAGAAAGCACGAAAGCGAAATTTGCGGGTTGGAGACAAAGTTTTGGTTTTGCTGCCTACAAACCATAACAAAATGCTTTTGCATTGGAAAGGCCCGTTTGACGTGGTCGAAATAGTGAATAAGATGGACTACAGAGTTCGGGTAGGAGACAAAATTAACACCTATCACATTAATTTGTTGAAGAAGTATGAAGACCGAAGTCAAGTAGTTTCAGCCACAGCAGCGGTTATTGAGGCCGAGCACCATTCCGACGTCGGAGCTGTAGACGACGAAAATTTGCTCGAATTAACCAACTTGAAGGGTGCTGAAACTTGGCGTGATGTTCAGATCAGTGATCAATTGTCTCCATGCCAACAGAACGAAGTTACAGAGTTGTTACAAGAGTACAGCTCTATATTCACAGACAGACCGGGCACAACGATGTTGACCCAACACAAAGTAGAACTGACTAGTTCAAGCCCGATTCGTGTGAGACAGTATCCAATACCTTATGCAAAGAGGGAGGAGATTGACTCTGAAGTCGAGACAATGTTGGAGGCTGGAATCATAGAGCCGGCCAATTCAGAGTATAATTCGCCCATTGTTATGGTGAAAAAGCGCGATGGTACCAGCCGGTTTTGTATAGACTTCAGAAAGATCAACGCCGTGACAAAGTTTGACACCGAACCCATGGGTTGTGTCGACGACATTTTGGCCAAGTTGAAAGACGATAAGTTTTTCACAAAAATTGACCTTGCGAAGGGGTATTGGCAGATTCCTGTAGAAGAAAGTTCGAGACCTGTGACTGCTTTTTCAACTGCAAAAGGTAGTTATCAATTTAGAAAAATGCCGTTTGGGATGGTAAATTCTGGGGCGACATTCAATCGTATGATGCGAAAACTATTGAAGGGTTGTTCGCAGGCAGACAATTACGTTGATGACATTTTGGGTCATACCCAGTCATGGAAGCAGCACATGGTAATGCTACGAGACTTGTTTGAGCGAATCAAAAATGCAGGTTTGACTGTCAGGCCGTCAAAATGTTTGATTGGTTTCGGAAACATAGGTTTCACGGGACACATTGTCGGCAATGGCATAGTTCAAATGGAGGAGGACAAGCTTACGAAAATCAGAGATGCTGAGCAACCCGTGACGAAAAAGCAAGTGCGGGCATTTTTAGGCTTAGCTGGATACTACCGTAGGTTCATACCGTCCTTCGCTGAAATAGCGGCACCATTGACAGACTTAACCAAGAAAGGCTTGCCTAATAAGGTTGTTTGGTGTCCAGAGCATGAACATTCGTTTCAAACATTGAAGTCACAACTTACCCAGAGACCTATTCTAAGATTACCAGACTTCAAAAAGACGTTCGTCTTACAGACAGATGCATCGGATAATGGGATAGGAGCAGCACTGCTTCAACAATTCGAGGATGGTATTTTTCCGATAGCATATGCAAGCAAAAAGTTGCTTCAAAGAGAAAAGAATTATTCCGTCACAGAACGAGAATGTTTGAGTATTGTGTTTGGGATCAAGAAATTCCAAAAGTACCTTTATGGCAGAGAGTTTGTATTGCAAACAGATCATGCTCCTTTGTCATACATTCAAAAGAGCAAACCTGAGAGTGGTAGGATCATGCGTTGGGCTCTGTTCCTACAAAATTATAGTTTCAGAGTCGAATCGATCAAAGGTTCAGAAAACGTTTGTGCCGACTATTTGAGTCGACAGTAGTTACAGATTATTTTTCAGTGTAAATATAGGATATATTTTCTTGAGAAGGGGGCAGTTTGTCAGAAATAATCTGTAAGGTACAGGCAGTACCGCATGTTGTATATAGTTTAATGACTATCATTGTGAGTACCGGGAGTACTTTGATCATTTGATGCTGTAGTACTATTTTTGGAATACATTGTTTCTTTTGAATAAATCATAGATTTTAATTTTAATCAGTGTTAATGTTGTGTCGAATAATATGCATTTTTGTTTTGTTATATTCTGCAATAGGTACATTGTAATTTCACATTTAAAGTCTTGGTAGATTATCAGATCAAGAAATCATGACACTTTAAGAAACACAAAATTTTGACCCCGTTCAGTCGACTTATAATTGGTGAATATAAATAGTGCCAAACTCAACAGAGTTCCACGTTGTGGCAACAATATACTGCGACAGCAATTTTTCTCTGTAACCCATTACAGAGAAATCACTCTTTTCACGCTGTGGATATAGGCGACACAAGGTTGAGCAGATCGACTAGCACAGAGCAAGATCGACAGAGGCTCAGCATTCGTCTACCCATCTACAACGCTGAGGAGCAAACGACGCTCGTCTACGCTTCCAACAGCCCAGCTTCAGAGAGGTTTAGACTCCAAACACGCCAGACTGACTCGGGGAGTTGTTCCGAACAGACCAGCCTCAAACAGCCCAGCTTCAGAAAGGTCCAGACTCATTCCAAGCACGATAGGCTGACTCGGGAAGTTGCTTCAACACGTCCCATACAGACCCAGCCTCAAACGGACCCGTTCCAAGCAGTTTGAAGCTGAGAAGTCTTGTCTCACAGTTCCAGCCTAGACAGTGAGGGTTGAACAGATCGGTCTGAAACACAGACCAACAGCGGTTCAGCACAACACCGTTCCTGGCCAGCTTCAGACAGACTTGAAGTGCTTCACAGGGACTTGTTTGAAGACGTTTGAAGCCGAATAAGACTGAGAGGGTGTTTGAAGCCAAGTCACGAACGACAGTTTGAAGCAACGTTCATACTCCGTCCGTGTTAAACAAAAGACAGAAGTTTGAGCTTGGCACTTTGTCTCCATAGACTGTATAAGACAGTCGTTTGGCGTCCGACGGATAATCTACCAAGACAGTATTTTGATGCTTTTGTGTTTTTAGTTTCAAATCAATTGAGGCCAGATAGCCTGAGGAAAATTCTATATATCACCAGAACTGTACATATTCCCTGGTAAGACATTGTCACCTGAGAAACAAACCCATTCATCGTCATCATATCTCTTGACAGTGATACACTTTCAAATAATTGTTGCTTCACTGATACTATAGTTATAAACACAATGCTTGTACTATAATAAACTAGACACTTCATCATTTTGTATGCAACGTAAATTACGGGAAGACGTTGACGTCATGACGTCATATATGACGTCATTATTAACTGTTATTTTCAAGATGGCGTTGTCCATGGAAAAGTGTCAGGATATCGTAAAATTGTAATATGAACACCGTTCTATCATAGCTGTAACCAGAAGAATGAGGCAACTGTACCCTGGCGATAGGAGGGTGACCAGGCTACAAGTAAGCAGAGTAGTAAAAAGGTTTGAGCAGCATGGAAGTGTACTGGACCAGAGACACAATAATCAGGGTCGCCCTAGGACAAGCAGGAGTGACGAGAATGTTGCAGAGGTGAAGCAGGTGATTAGTGAAACTCCTCAGAGGTCGGTAGGAAGGGTTCTTTCTGATGTTACATATCCCTCCAGTGTGACAAGTGTGGACAGAGCTCTAAGGTTCGATCTAAAACTAACACCCTATACAATACCAGTGCTCCAACATCTGAAAGACAGTGATGTCAACCGACGTCTTAATTTTTCCATTTGGATGACAGATAATGCTGAGGTTCTTGAAAACGTATGGTTCAGTGATGAGACTCACTTCTTCTTGGATCAACAGTTAAACAAACAGAACCATCGCCACTGGTCAGATGTCAGACCAGGCATTTTTGTAGAGAAACCATGTCATGCTGAGAAAGTAACGGTATGGGCAGCAATTAGCTCTACAGGAGTAATTGGGCCATTCTTTTTCCAAGATCAAGACGGAAACACCGAGACCATCAACAGTGAACGCTATTTGTCTCTTCTGAAATACAAGTTCTTGCCTGCACTCCGTCGGAAAGGGGTTGATATGACACAAACATGGTTCCAACAAGACGGTGCCGCTCCACATACCGCACAGAGAGTTCTTGAATGGCTTAGAAAAACATTTGACACACGATTCATCTCTCTGAAGACGGAACGCCCTTGGCCACCCCACTCTCCGGATCTCAGTCCTTTGGATTTCTTTCTTTGGGGTCATCTCAAGGACAGAGTTTACAAAGTGCAGCCGAAATCAACAGAGGAGCTTAAACTGTTCATCAGACGTGAAATCAGAAAGATAACCAGTGACATGTGCGATAATTGATGATAAATTTCATGAAACGTGTGGAGATGGTGCGACGCGATAATGGACGTCATTTTGAGTACATGATGTAAACGGACCCTTTTTTCAAACGTTGCTTAAATATTTTATAGGTAAGTGTAATGGGTAAAACTACACTTATAAAAATGGACAGCATTTCCCTTTAATATGGTACATTTTTCACTGTTACGGACATTCTAACATAAAAGAGACATTGGTTTAAAGTGTATCACATATTATGAAACACCCTGTATGTGACACTGTGTCCGAATTCACCAGCCATTCTCAAGAACATTCATAGCCTTATTAATATTCTCCAAGATTTTCATAATGTGAAAGTAACATAACTCCTGATTTGCTCAACTTAATGGTTTAGCCAATCAGAAGTTGTGTTATTTTCACATTTGGCATGCAACACACGAAAAGGGGCATTCTGACATTTGCGTAAAGTGTGTCTCGGATCAGCCTGCGCAGTCCGCGCAGGCTAATCCGAGACGGCACTTCACGATTTTATTAGATTATGTCCTACAGTAGACTTGCACAAAACAGAAAATTACATAAGAACGGAAAGTGTTGTCTCGCGGACTGTGCAGGCTGATCCGGGACGACACTTTACGCAAATGTCCGAATGTCCCTTCTCGCGTGTTGCAGGCCATTTAGAAAATTCTGGAAAATAAGACTAAGAACGTTCTAAAGAATGGTAGGTGAACACAGACACAGGGTCCATGCTCACCAACCATTCATTCTTAAGAACACTCTTTCTAATTCTCAAGAATTTTCTGTATATAGAAATAATGCAGCTTCTAATTGACTAAACTTGATGGTCTAGCCAGTCAGACGATGCGTTACTTTCTAAATATAGACTTAGAATGAATTAAGAATGGTTGGTGAATACGAACGCTGTTAGTTTGGCTTTCTTTGTAATATCCTTGAGACACAAAAACCTAACTTATTCTTACTGAAAAGGAAGTTAGTTGTTATCCCCCGTCGATGGAAATTTGTAAAAAAAAAAAACACATAAGAATGATTTAAAAATATGATTTTAAATCTTTACCAAACAATCCTAAGTTTTAACGACCAAAGGAGAGAAGGCTTTTGGAAACATTGTGGGAAAAGGAGAAAATGCTGATAACTAGCATTTTCTCCTTTTTCCACAAAGTTTTTTATTCTTTATTTTATTTTTATTTATTTACTTTATTTTATTTCATTTTATGTTTTTTTAGACCAATTCCAAAATTTTGGCCAATTGATTTGTCGTCTGCAAATGCTTTCAATTTCGACAAGTCTAAATATTTGTCGTTTGGTAAAGAAGTAAACACATGGTCGTCATTCGAAACCAAGGCAAAGTCCTAGTGCTCATAACTATCGAAATTATTTGCCAAGGACAAATGTTGCTCATAATGTGAGAATCATGTATCGAAGGCGTTTGCAGACGACAAAGTAAATGCGGATTAAATGATGGGATTTGTACCTGATAGAATAGAAACAATGCATTATCAGACGGAAGTAGAAACCATACATTGTCAGCCGGAAGTAGAAACCATACATTGTCAGCCGGAATAGACCGGATGGTTGGGCAGTAGACTTGTAAGCAACAAATATCGGGCATTATTTCATGCTTTCCGGTAGGTTATCGAGAAATATCGGTAAAATATTTTTCGATATTTCATGGTTACGGCCAGTGAAAATACCGATTTTTATATTCTAAATCTGAAGGCGGAAACAGTTGTTCCCGCGCCTAGGTAAAATGCGTGTGCCTCACAACCAGATGGAAATATGATGTAATTTACCTTACATTTCTCGCGCTTGACGTAATTTGTAATGCGTTGCTATGCGGAGGGGGTACGCCACGGGGAAAAACTGAAAAGAACTGTACTGGATTTTGATTAAGCCCCACCCCCACCCCCAAGGGTAAAAAACATGAAATAAATAGAATAATTGTTTTTTCGGTGAAAGATCGAAATTGATTTCATCTCGTGAACATCATCGGTAATATTTTCACTCGTGGCTGCGCCAATCGTGAAAATATTACAGATGATGTTCACTCGATGAAATAAATTTCGATCTTTCACCGTAAAAAAACAAATATCCTCTATTTACTTCTTATTTTCATTAGTAGAACTCTTCAAATTAAAGGCACGTTTAGACCTACTACCGGGACCACATGTAAAAAAAAAATCAATGTCATGAAGTACATTCAAATGCAACCATTTCTATGAACGGAGGCACGTTTCTTTGCGATTCAGTGTCTATTACGTATGGCCTGCAACACGCGAAAAGGGGCATTCGGACATTTGCGTAAAGTGTCGTCTCGGATCAGCCTGCGCAGTCCGCGCAGGTTAATCCGAGGCGGCACATTACGACTACATAAGATTTCGTCCTAAAGTAGACTTGCGAAAAACAGAAAATTTACATAAGAACGGAAAGTGTCGTTTCGGATCAGCCTGCGCGGACTGCGCAGGCTGATCGGAGACGACATTTTACGCAGATGTCCGAATGCTCCTTTTCGCGTGTTGCAGACCGTATATGAAGGCTTTTACTTCTCATTTTCTTTTCGCGCTGTGGGTTAGTTAACGATTTGGCTACGTTACGGGTACCGTGTAGGTTCCGATGATATCGTGTTGTCTCGCAAGACTTGTTAAGTTTCTTACCAAATATGCGCAAGAGCGCATAAAGAGAGATAACTCTATGGGACTGGCGATAATAAGTATTGAGAGTGTGGGTTCGATTTCCAATTACCAATTGTGTTCGGATGAAACGTTAAACCTAGGTCCCGTGTGAAGTACACCGAATCATTTGGGCGCGTTGAAGACCCATGCGTAAGTTAGGATGAGTTTCGTTCTGTATCTTGCCGAGCATCTTTTTTAACATAACTATCGATTGATTGTATGCTGTTTAGCGCCGTTTTCAACATTATTTTGGTTATATCGCGGCGGCCAGTGCACCTACCCATGTTTTCCTGGAGTTTGTTTTACCATTACTGCGCGCAATAGTCTTTCCAAGCCACTGGTAAAACAAACTCCAGGAAAACATGAGTAGGTGCACGAAACAATGGTCAGCGGTGAGAGAGGAATGGATTTTGTGGCAATGACTATCATCAATCCTCGCTGGGGACCGAACCAGCGACTGAACCAGCGACCCCATGTTCTCAAGTCCTTTACTTCACCGAGGGGGCTCGGCGAGGTTACGTTAAATAAATGAAAATCAATCTATCAAACAATCAAACATAGAGTTTTTATCGCAACATTTCAGATCGGGCTTGATATCAGAGCTAAATCCGGATAGTTGGAAAAATGTTAATTTACAGCCGTTTGTTGACGTAAGTATTCTTATTACACTGCGCAGAGAGTTTTTTTTTTTCTACCCGCGACAGATTACAGTCGAAAAATATTATGACAAAAGGAGAAATCGTTCGTTACGAACGATATTTCTTTCAGTCACTCTTTTTCAGAGTATACTCGTGTTTAGAAACCTCAGTTCCTGATCAGTGTCTATCTTTCATACTAAGGATGTTTCTTAAAGTTGCCTGCTGCATATTGGTGTAGAAGGTTAAACGTTTAACCACACGGAAACTTTTTAGACTGGCCCAAACTGAAAGCAATTGCAGACGGCATATCAAATTTACCTGAAATAATGGTAATTGCCTGTGAAAGTATAGAAAACCGTGTGGGAAAAGGAGGAAATGCTGGTTACCAACACTTTTTCCTTTTCCCACAATGTTTTAAAAAGCCTTCTTCCTCCAAGTCGTTAAAACTCGTGATTGTATGTTAAAGTGTTATAGCTGTACCACAAAATTCCGAGTTTTAACGACCTGAATAAAGAATACTTTTGAAAATGTTTTTGGAAAACGAGAAAGTGCTGGTAACCAGCATTTTCTCCATTTGCCACAGTGTTATCTACCCTTTCAACGACAAATTACATCACTTGAGACAGATTGAATTTGTCGTCTTCAAATGCTTTCGATTTGGACAATTCTATGATTTTCTCGTCCGATAAAAAGTACACCCTTTACCATACAATCCAGATTTTTTATGACTCCAAGGAAGAAAGGTTTTAAAAACACCGTTGAGAAAGGAGAAAATGCTGGTAACCAGCATTTTCTCCTTTTTCCACAATGTTTTCTATATTTTCGGAGAGAGATCTCATCATTACAACCACATAAGATATGTTGTCTGCAAATACTTTCAGTTCTGACAAGTCTTTAATTTTGTCAAGTGCTAAATAATTAAAAACTCTTTCAAACAGTGAAAACGAAATGTATAGTATTCAGATTGTAAGCTGCTAAGCAGTACTCAATACTCTATTGCGGATAATGCAGATCAAGATCAGAGTTCTGTGCAGTCTGCTCTTGTATCTACACTGTCCGATACGGCGAGAATATTCTGATAAAAGATTTTTCAAATCGCAGTATTTTTGGTTTTCTGCTGTAAACTTTCATTTTAAAGTCTTTACCAAGGGACAATTTTTAGTCCTTTCCAAATTCAGGCATTTACAGGAGATAAATGTGTCGTAAATGAGAGGAGTTGTCTCTGACAATGTAGAAAACATTGCGGCTAAAGGAGAAAGCACTTATCACCTGTAATTTCTGCTTTTCCCACAATGTTTTCGAAAGCTTTACGCCGAAGGGTCATTAAACATAGGATGGTATGGTAAAGGGTTAAGGAATAGTATCTTCAATTATACAAACGCTTGTGTCGATTTGATTTTTTATCACTTGTAATTTCTCCTTTTGTCAGACTATGGGTTATGTACATTTGTCTCGTAGCCTATGTTGTGGATACTCGAACGAATCTTTGAGTCTTTGGGGTGAAATACAAATGATGCTCACTTTCATTTTCAGCATGTACTATCGGTGTTCACAGCTGACAGATGTATATTCGGCTCTGATTGGCCAATTTTTGATTTGGTGGAGGCTAGCTACGAGGAAAACTTCAGTATTGTAACAAAATTGTTGTCGTCCCTAACTGAGAGTGAAAAACGAAAGGTTTTTCGTGAAAATGCTATCAAATTTTACAATTTAAGTGTAGACAAATAAAAACATGTATGTGTATACACTGGAGTTTTGCTATCATCTATAATCTTTTATGTTAAACGAGGTGTTTAACTTTGATATCTGCCAAACAAAACTCTCTGTCACATAATTCTAATCTAGTATGGAAAGACCGTTCTTTTATAGTATTCTGCTTTAATTTACCCACTTTCTGGTACAAAGACCCGACCAATGGATAAACACGCTCATAGAAGGAGAGTAACAAGGACCGGAACTTTGGAGGCGGACTTATTTCCTCACCCTACTGTGAAATGGAAGTTTTAATACCGGGGTGAATCTTTTGAACGAGTCTGATTGGTCAATGAAACCAAGCGACCGGTTTTTGGAGGAAAAAAAACACGAGCTGCTGAAAATGGTATTGACCAGTCAGATTCGCCATGAACAGAAATTACACATAGGCGTATCGGTTTGCTTTGGTTTCTCTGGAGTTTAGCGTCATTTTATCACAGCGGCCATGCATATACGAGTAAATATGCGCTTTGCAGTATCGCACATTATTCTTTCTAAAGACTATTGCTTCTTTTCCTCATAAACATTGTTAATATTGTTAATCCTTTTCGTTACATACTTTGTTGTACTTGGTGTAATATTTGGTAATATGTTGAATAAAATAGGTTCAAACTAATATTTTCGAAATGATGTTCAGCGGTGAGAGAGGAATGAACATTGTCGCAATTACTATCATCAATCTCGGAAAACATTTTGCCGAATAGAACCAGCGACCAGACGGTTTGAAGCCATGTACTAACCGACTGAGCAGCCTTGCTAGTCCCGAATTATATTATATGGCCTGTAACACGCGAAAAGGGACATTCGGACATCTGCGTAAAGTGTCGTGTTCGGATCAGCCTATGCAGTCCGCGCAGTTATGATCCAAGACGAAACTTTCCGATCGTGTGTGATTTTCTGTCTCAAGCAAGTCTACTGTTGGACAAAATGTAATGTAGCCATAAAGTGCCGTCTCGGATTAGCCTGCGCGGACTGCGCAGGCTGATCCGATACGACACTTTACGCAAATGTCCGAATGCCCTTTTTCGCATGTTGCAGGCCATACGAGCGACGCTCTGGCAAAAGGGGCATCAATGCTTCATTACATCAAGTAAGTTATCTTATAATTATAGATCCATAAAATCCAGTTTGTCTAACAACCGACTAAATCATGAGGTAGACTGGTCCTTTGACGAGCAGAAAATTTATCAATAACAAATACAAAGACCCACATCAGCCTGCACGTACTGCGCAGGCTGATCTGGGTCGATACCGTTTGCAGATGCATTACACCCCCTTTTCACAGAGTATCGCCCATAATTATGTGCCTCCTTCCAGTACAGAATTGTTGCGGAATTTGCGGTTTAACCCTTTCCTATCATCGAAGTTTTATCGACCCTGAAGAAAAGAAGCTTTGGAAAACATTGTGGAAAGAGGAGGAAATACCGGCGGTAAATAGTTACCAGTAACCAGTGCCATTAACAATCAGCTGAGGTAAAACTTCTCTGAATTATTTCACTGGCCTGCAACTCACAAAGTTCTACGACATTACATTAGAGTTTCGTTTATTTATCGTCGCCACCAGTTGCCTATACGGGCGACGCTCCTACAAGACCGATAGTTATGTTACGGGGGATAGTGCAAGGTATATACAGGACGAAACCCATCCGAAGTTACACCTAGTTCCACACGTATTCAGTGTATAGCACCGTTACACGGGACCTAGGTTTAACGTCTCTACCGAAAGCCAATTAGTATTTTAGGTGTTCAGCCTTGGGAATCGAACCAACACCCTCAAGTATCCCGAGATTTTACTTTCACAAGTCTCTCGCTCTACAACCTCAGCTATTGGGGTTGAACTGCGATATTTCAATTTCAGAACAAGACAAATTTATGATGCATAGCATCATAGAAGCCGCAATCTTTTGGTGGACAATTTCAGAAATATTGACTCTCTTGAGAAATTGTGATTACATTTTTTGTATCTGTTTTTACCCCCACCCCCCACCAACGGAAAATCATGACAAATGGTACTAAAATGCAAGGGAAAAAGAAAATAATATGTACATGTATTCTAATTTTATAAAAAAAAAAGAAGTTTAGGGAGGAATCTTAAATAATCTTGTTATTAGATTTAAAAAAAAAGAAACGTAAAAGCATCGGAATTTTTAAGTTTCTACTCGAAATTTGAAAATGGAGAAATTGCGCATTCAAATACACCATTTTCCATTTATCAAATGATTTTAGAAAGGAAACTTCTGTAGCGGCATCAAAGGCAATACTACAGAATTATTTAAGTTACCAATTATTCAAAGTGATAATAAGATCGTTATTTACATATGATGTTTACATGTATTTACAATTTTTATCAGTGATCTCCTCTTTGTGTTTCATTTTTCAAAAAAAAAAAACTTAACTTTTTCTAAAAGATGATCTTCTTGCTTGTAAAAAAGTATCTTAGCACGCTTGTAACACAGTGAATCTTTACGTTTCTACTGTAGAAACAAAAAACTTTTGCATGGCATCTCCAAAATTATTCTGATCATAGTCTGTACAGTTGGCACAAACCACGTTTCTATTATTCCTGAATGGCAGCCACACACACACACAAAAAAAACATTTTTTAAGTCTTTAAAGATCTGGATCTATTAAACCACAACATAATAACTATTACTATACATATTTCGTTTACTAAACAGTAGTTTGAACCATTTTTTGCATGGGCCTTGTACAAACCTAGTGTAAATCTTCTAATGTAAATTTCAAGAGCTATTCTAAACCTTTGACCAGCAGCGACGTAAAAAGTTGTATATTCACAGTAATAGGTTTTGTAATAGCTTTGACCCTTCGACTACATAACGAAATAGATACACTGAATAACGAAAACAAACAAGATTTTTTTTTTATGTTTACGAAATATCTTATAGAATATTAAAAAAATATTACACGGGCTATGTGCTGTCTGATCTTCATCTATTTCCGTCATTTTCGAGCAGCTTCAACCCTTAGAGCACCAGGCACCACCATGATAATTACTGTACATAGTCAATGTACATCACGATCCATACGTCATGTTTCAAGGGTTTTGGAGATCAGGACCATACCGTACAGCACGTACAGTCTGATCATAACAGCTTCGACACACAATACAGTAAATGCTAAATTTCACAGCAGGTCTCATAAGGCAGATGTTCCGTGTAACAAAAATCCATTCTGCTAAAGTGTCGACGAAGGGAAGAAAAAGGGTTATCTTTCCGCTAGTATTCTATAAATAGCTGACGTAGACGACTCTTGTGTAGGGAGGTAACCAGTCTATACCTTGATCAAAGGTTAACCGACGTTTTATCCTTTACAAATTAAGATTGGACGAAAAACTTGTACATAAAATTGCTTCTGATTATCATATTCTAAGATGCTCTCTATATCATAATCATCATTATTTTGTTTTGTAAAAAAAGTAGACAAATGCGAAAACCATTGAGAGGTGGGAAAGCTTGTGATAAACGGAAAGCATAACAACTTCGTTTGGGAAAATAGAAGGAATCCTATATGTTTGAAAATTTCGGGGGACTATCCAATTAAAGGATGTTTATCTTTCTGTATTTTTTATTGTTATTTGGAAATGAACTATATATTGCAAGAAAACCAGGCTTGAATTTCATGTAGGTCTGTTGGAATGTTTAAGAAAGAGTCATGTGGAGTAATTCCGTCACAACAACACAACATTATTAGAAATTTTACAAAAATAATGACCAATCGAATAATTACTGATCATCTACATGGTAAATAGTTTAGGTACATTCCTACTGGAAGCCGCTTTCGAGCGGCTTCCAATAAGGTCGAGGCTAAATTTTCCCCAGACACTAATCGCAACTTCTTGGTCACGCTTATTTTTCGGAAACCGTTCAAATTGTGGGATGAATTCAACGACAATGTCAAGCCAATATTGAACAACCCCTGAGGTCGTGAGATAGAGCGTCGGCCTCTCAACGATAATGTCCTAAATTCGATTCCCGGCAGCGGTTGTCAACTTTTGGACCGTTCAACTCTACGCGAGGACTGGTGTGGTTTCCAGGAAGCAGAACCGAGATAGATTAGTACGAAGGGCTATCAAGAACTTCGTGGACAAACGTAAAGAAATTAACACAATTCATTGTATTTGTCTGAAAATTTATGGCTATATATTTTGATATCAATGTGAACGGTATGCAACGGTATCATTCAAAAATACAAAATTATGAGAAATTCTCATGCAATTGATGCCATATACAGCGATGTGCCGAAATTTCAAATAAGGTCGCGGCGTTAGTTTTTCTCAAAGTACATACTGTCTTGCTAATGTTTTTGATTCTGTGACCCCTCGCTTCATCTCATAATCCTTCAGTAACCGCGTAACCCAACGGGCACTAACTCATGTGCAGTTCATCTTTCAGTATCCGGTGTCTAATTCACTGCAAAGTACAAGCATAGTCAAGCGCCGGTCCACATCCCGACGATCCTTAACCAACTTAACGTCCTTTGTGTTGGGCTTTGACCCAAGGCGGCCGCATCTGTCATCGTGTTACAGATCATTCCTTTTCACTGCATAGCTTCATCCCGTATAAAATCAATACCGAACAACTGTTGGGGAGAACTCTCTTTGGCTCAGTGATTAAGGTGTTAGTTTTTTAAACCTCGAAAAACGAGGATCTGTACCTCACGGGTTAGAATCCCGCTAGGTGCGGTTTGTATTTCAGTTATGCATTTGTTGCGAACTTTCATGATCGTAAGAATCGTCCACCGTCGTTTCCTGTCCTTCACTTTACCGCTTATGACATTTGTTCACTAATGACTGCACAACAGATTGCCTCTTTGTTTTTTTCAGTCTATCAAACACGTCAAATGATTTGAACTGGTGTATATCCAAGGCCCTCGCAGCATTGAGTAATTGGCCTTTTTTTTTTTACTTTTTCTTCAATCGCGTTACCGCTTGATTTCAAAACTTTGTTGTTTGAATGGATGCACGTAATAAGCAACTAAAATGACCTTTGCAACCGAAATGACGATACTTCAACATCAAATATTATCCCGTGTATTTTAAAGAAGATTGGTGAAATTAATTAGGATGAAAACCAATTACATTGATAAATGTATATTGCTATGGTGACTGTAACTTTTGTCTGACTATTCGAAATTATTTGATTTATAACATGTTGATGCGCAATATGTTTAAGATAGGAAGTTTTCGTTTATATCCGATTATCAAATTGTCAACGAACTTCTGGATAGCCCCCTCGAATGAATTGCAACAAATCAGTCGATGTAAAATAAATATCTTTCAACTTAATCCCCCCCGGCATTACTTTTCGATTCTAACGTTCTATTCGGCGGAAAAATCTCACTGCAACGAACAGTGTAGATTAATGATCAGACTTCACGTTCTGCACTGTCTACAAAAAGCACATGGAATCGTCCTTAGTAGCCCTAAGGGGCTTACGTTACTTTTTACAGCTTCGTTACAACTTGACATTTAATATAACATGTAAGTAACATGTCATTTGACAAGTAAACGGAACGTGTTCTGCGGTCTAAATAGAGAAAACACGTACACGTATAAACAAGCATAAAAAACGTTTGATCTCTTTATAACGGTCTGTATACATGAACATATACATTTCTATACGTTTTACAACAAGTGTAACCGCTTGTTCTTTGATACCTTCCCTCACAATTTACATTAACGATCTGGCCTTGAGCTTGAAGAAGGAAATTACGACCTTTTTTTAATTTCCTGTGACCTATTTGCATTTTTTTGCAAACATTGGAATAATTTCCGCGCGTTCTGTGCGGGTTTTCTCTTTGCAATAATTTTCATTAATCATGGGAAAGAAGTCAGAACGAATCTTTAATCAGATTAAACCACTAGCTGAATAATGAAAAAAAAGTATCCAACTGTTGTTATTCGATATATTGCGCTGCCGGGTATGTTTTTAATAAGACTAGCAATGCAAAAGAGAGCAATAAAGACAATTCAGTCAAATATAGCGATAATACCGATTTTCATTCAATGAAGACAAAAAGGCTCTAAAATTTGAGACCTCTCATTGCAATGTCAGCCTCAATACTTATACCTACACAAACACCGCAACGCTTTGTCAAGCCGTCTCATTTGCGTTCATTAAAGGGAAGTAATTGTGTTTGTCGTAGCATATCAGATGGTTTTAAAATAGCAGTTTCATTTTTTTGCTCTTTTTCACTTAGTTCTTCAATCCAGCACAGTTAAAATATTGCATTTATTTTTTGTTAGATTGTGTAGTAAAACAACCTTATTATAGAGTAATTTGTCGAAATCAGCGGTCCATGCACGATGTATTTATAAAGCCTCTCAGCCAGTGCTGTGTCAAAAGATTCTGTCCAAGTAATGGCTGCCTTACTACACGAGTGACACTAGAGAATAAATCATGTCGCGATGACTTTTGTCATTTCCTTGGAAAGTGTATTTGGTTGTAATGGGCTTTAAGCTAGCAACCTCTTGGCTATACACAGAATCCACGTGCGTTGTCGACATACATATAAATATCTATTTGTCAGTATTTAGGCTCACCTGTTAAACTCACAACAACATTTTAGATTGAACCATACTGAAAGCAAACTGCAAACGACATATTTATTTTTGCGCAAATTATGGGATATGCCTTTGAGTGGCCGAGCCCCAGAAAATCAGTCGGTAGTGTACAGGACTTGAGAACAGGGGATCGCTGGTTCGGTCCCCGGCTCTGCCAATTTCTTTCCGAGGATTGATGATAGTCATTGCGACAGGATTCATCCCTCTCTCATCACAGACCATTGTTTCGACGACGGTTATGTGGGATTAGCAGCCAGTGGCTTAGGCAGAATATTGTGTGGAGTACTGGTAAAAGAACCCCCCCCCCCCAAAAAAAAAAAAAAAAAAAGCATGGATAGGTGAACTGGCCGACGCGATATACTAGTAACTGAAATAATGTTGAAAACGGCCTTAAACAACATACAATCTATCAATGCCTTAGAATGGATAGTAAACATTAGGATAAAAGGAGAAATTGATGGTAACGAGCAATTTCTCCTTTGCCCACAACGTTTTCAAAAGGCTGCTTATGTAGGGTCTTTAAACCACTTGATCGTTTGGCAAAGGGGTAATTAAAACATCCGTTTTTAAAAATAATGATAATTATTGGTGTAATACATAAATACACGTGATCAAGTTGTAACAAAATGACAAATTTCAGAAATTTCCAGTTCAAGTGGAAAAGAGTCGCCGCCGCAAGTAGTATTAAATATATTACCCATGATCTGTGAAAAGGGGGCTTAATGCATCTGTAAAAACTATCGATTCAGGTCAGCTTGGGCAGTTCGCGCAGGCTGAACTGGGCCGAAAATTTTTCCTAAATTGGTCATTTTTGCTACAGTTTAAAGGACCAGTGTACCTCATGATTCAGTCGGTTGATATACAAAGTGCATTTTATAGATCCATAACACTGTGACGACTTGCTTTATATGATGTATCACGAAGACGCATTTAGCTGCCTTTTGCCAGAGCGAGGCTCATATCATTTTGGTGTTTATGCATGTTTAATTTCTCATAACACATATTATAGATGAGCCCAGTGTCTCAGTCGGTAACGCACAGGACTTGTAACCCGGGGGGGGGGGGGGTCGAGGGTTCGAATTTCCAGCTCGGCAATTTCTCTCCGAGGACTGATGATAGTCATTGCGACTGGATTCTCTCATCGCCTGACTGATTCTAAGATGTTTGCGCAGGAAAGCCGCCAGTGGTTTGGATGGAATTTTGTGCGAAGAACAAGAAACTCGGAGGCCTGTATCCACCAACCATTATTAATTTCATTTTAAGTTTAAGTTTAGATTTTAGAAAGTAGCGCAACTTCTGAATGGATTTATCATTTGGTTCAGCCAATCAGAAGTTGTGTTACTTTCAAACATAAAAATTGAAAATGAAGATTAATAACACTAAGAATGTTTTTAAGATGGTAGGCGAATACAGGCCCAGGAGAGCATGGATAGGCGCACTGTGCCGCCACGATATAACTGTATAACTGGGTGTTAAAATGCATTAGATTTAAACCATACCATTTTAAAGTATGGAAATTATTGTGAAGATGATAATCCGTTGTTGTGCAGTCTGTCCAAGTGTTAGTCGCGGACAGAAAAATTAATTTTATAACCAGGTAAAATGTAAACAAAAGATAGACCGACCCGGCAACTTTTAACCTACTTTTACAATTCATTTCTCTTCCAGCGACTAACGCTTAGATCGACAGTTAAATAGTTTCCATACATTTAAATGATATAATATAAACTTGAGTGCATTTTGAAACACGCATTGTTTACTTTTGGCCGCTGTTGGCCCTTTAAACAAAATATATTTTCACTGAATGTAAAGCAGCATCTGTGGAAAACGCGAGCACATTATCAATGGAAAGAGAAAGACACAATTCAGAACAAATGTTTTAAACCATTGACATGCTAAGAGGAATGTAACTATCAAGCCGGTTGTAAAAACCCAAATTTTACTATTTTAAAGTTATTTTGGGGGAAAAATATCTCCTTATTGGACAGTGTAGATAGATCAGATTGCACGTCTGTGCAGTCTGATCTTGATATTACTTTGTCCGCAAAAGGTCCTTGGGTCGTGCTTAGCATTTTAAGGGTTAATTGTATTTCAAAGAAAAAGAAGTCTCTAAAGGTAGTTTTTTGATATCGTGCCAGAATGTTGCAAATCTTGGTTTGAATGTCACATGACAAATAGCACTTGTCGGTTATGAAGGATCGTATCACCTAAGTATGGTGACGTCATGTCTGATTTCATACAAATAGACGGCGCGAGAATGTTGCATGTTTGAATGTCACATGACAAATAACACTTGTCGGTTACCACACTGGAGAGACCTTACGTACTTGCTCCAGGTCAACGTTACTGCTCCTGTCAATTCAACGTACCCACTCCAGTAAAAAACATGGCTGCGCCCATAAAATTCCACAAGGTAAGCACAAAAACATAATTTTTTTTACATGTTATTGAATAGATATGCAGTTGCAGGTTGTCGCACAGAATGTCTGGGATGTCAGTGCACGTTAATCTGTAGTTCTTTTGGTGGTTAATCGTTTGTTGAAGACGTTTAATCCGACAAAGTTCCGTCAGCGACTACGATTTCTGGAAAAACACTACTTGGAGTCTCCAAAAACCTTTGTAAAACATATACACTCGATATTCTGAAGTGTGTGCCGTGTCAGATGACCAATATAATGATTATCCTCACAACTATAAACCGAAAAAAATCAAATTGCAGTTATTAAATGATATTTTGCCATTTTTGCATTACAACGTAACATGCTCCTAAATTCAATACAATGATCCAGCTCCTGAGCTGAAAATACGGTAAGCGTATGGGTTCGTGTTACAGTAAACAATTTTGTCATTTTGGTCAAGATTCTATATTAATTATCGTAGTCACAGTCATAGGTTCGTCGTCGTTAATAATAGCAATAATCATCATTATGCACGACCGATTGTATATTCAAATCAGCTGAACATCTATAGACATCGGTTTATGTAATTAGTTAGAGGCTAAATAGTAAATTCTACGGGAATATAATACACCCAAAAGAACAAATGCAGTGTCTGTTTTAACCCTGTACCGAATATTTCCTAATTTGAATAAACTGATGTAGAATGCTAAGCAAACCATTGGGCATGTTTTCCTTTTCTCACATTGTATTCTATCAATGAGATAAGTATCTTTCAGTTAAGTCACAATTTAAACTGTTTTCTGCAACTAGATCGCTGTCGATATAGATCGGTTCAGATGTGTAGTTTGATAAATACTTGAATGGCAGTACAATTCTAAAACACGTTGAACATTTTTTTTTCTATCAATAGGCCTAATCTTATTGGGCATGTATTCAGGCGATCTCGGGTTCTCTGTTTCTCTCCCCAATTTTATTAAGCTGGCAGATTCAGTCACTCATCGTGAAAAAATGGAGAGAGAGAGAGAGAGAGAGAGAGAGAGAGAGAGAGAGAGAGAGAGAGAGAGAGAGGAAGGAAGGAAGGAAGGGGGAGAAAGGGAGAGAAAGGGAGATGGGGGAGGGAGGAAGGAAGGAAGGGAGAGAGAGAGAGAGAGAGAGCGTGGGCGGATTTGTCTAATAGGCCTTGATGTCTTCTCAATTTGTTTCAGAAAGTAACGATATTAAGTTGTTTGTAACAATTTTATATACACAGTTGTGTATGAAAGTGGTCAATGCTGAATACATTCATTTCATACATTATTAACACTCACTTGAAAGTCGCATATACTTTACTTTAAAAAACATAGAAATATGAAAGCGAAAACGATTTCGGAAAATGATCATTTTGTTACGAAAGCCTACATATGAAAGCCTACAAGGGTCAAAATGAAGGTAAAATATTTTTATCAAAAACACGTAATAACATGAATTCAAAACACCTTATAACGCGAAAAGAAAGTCGCACTAAGGGGAAAAATCTCGTAATAACGTGTTTTAAAACACGTTATAACGTGAATTTAAAACATATAATAACCTAAAAAAAGTTGCACTAACTCGAAAAATCTTGTAATAACGTGTTTTAAAGCACGTAATAACGTCTTTAAAAGTCGCAGTAACGCGAAAAATCTCGTAATAACGTGAATTCAAAATATGTAACAACGCAAAAAAAGTCGCACTTACGTGAAAAAATCTCGTAATAACGCGTTTAAAAGTCGTAGTAACGCGAATCGAAAATTCGCAATAACGTTTTTTTTTTTACTTTATCAACATTAGATGAGTACAGTTTACATGTATGTGCATTAAGTCTTTGACATGCATTCGAATTTCCCAATAAAGATTAAATTGTGTTGGTTGTGAGTTTTGTTTGTTTCAGCGTTATTTCAACCACATCACAGAAATCACTTTCTTATTAATGACCTTTCTAGAATTAGCTAGTATTAAGTCTGCAACTTTACTTTGCCTTGCACCAATAACTCGCCAATAACTACCAATAATTCGCATAAATATATTTGAAAGCTACTGGCTGCTATCCTAGATCAACGTCTTCGAAAAATGACAAATGGTGAAAGAGGAATGAAACCTTCTGCAATGACGATTATCAATCTCCGAAAAGAATTTGGCTGGGCTGTTGAATCGAGCCGTCGAACAAACCCCGCCTTGCATGTCTCAAGCCTTGTATGTGACTAACTGACCTACCAAGCTCAGCGAGATCTCGACCAGATGTTCATGGAGTCGATATTCTTTAAAGGAAAAATCATCATGAAATAATGCATTTTCAATGAATTAAGCACTGATGAAAACGGATTAAATTCGAAAGAAACAAACAAGACTCAGACATTATGGAAGTTGCACTGATTGTTTCATAATGTAGCTTTCATAGGATAATCTTCCGTGGTTAGGTGGTCAGGATTATTAACTTGTAATAAGAAATCCTGGTTCGATCACTTCTGCCGGCGCTAGTCATGCTAGTTACTTATGGATCCATAATAAACACCTTTTTTTAAAAAACCAACTCAATCCTGAGGTAGACTGGTCCTTGAACACACAGAAAATTGACCTATAAATATGTTTAAACTAAACTAAACTAATAGTTATGGATCTTCTGCATGATAGTTATGATAGTTATCCACCCTTTGCATGATACTGTCTGTCATCAAGCTCTTCATGTATATAATGACATTTCATTTCAAAAGCATCAAAAGGACAATAAACCTGACGGACAGAAAAACTGAAAGTCGGACAAATAGACAGTTAAACATATTGATCAAAAAAGAAAAATTTTGTGATTAAACTCGTACACAATCGCATATAATATCGTTCTCTGTTTCAGCTCAGGAGCTGGATCGTTTTATTGAGTTCTGGAGCGTCGCCTACAAAAATTGACAGAAAGTTGCTCTTTAATGAATGTCGTATAGTTTTTGTTTAGAACTGTGGTGAATAAAGCATATATGAATCACTTGGCAAAGCACAAACTTCAGATTATTGTGTTTGTATGTTTAACAAAGCTTTTTGCTGACTCCCGCGTGTTGATTATTCAGAAATCATAGTTGCTGACGGAAGTTTGTTGGATTAAACGTCTTTAACAAATAACCAACCACCAAAAGAACAATACAGAAATATGCACTGACATCCCAGACATTCTGTGCGACAACCGTCTACTGCACATCTACTCATCTGATTGTTATAAAAGTATGTTTTGGTGCTTACCTAGCAAAATTCTTGGGCGCAGCCATGTTTTTACCTGGAGCGGGTACGTTGAATTGACAGGAGCAGTAACGTTGACCTGGAGCAAGTACGTAAGGTCTCTCCAGTGTGGTTACGGAGGATCGTAGTCAAATAACTGTGGTGACGTCATGTCTGATTTTATACAAATAGACGGATTAACGATTTTTGCAGTGTTTTTGAAAAAGAAATGATGAACGGGGGGAAAACAAAGTATAAATAGTGTGAATTAGATAGGAGTCATGTTCTGGCAAAAGGGGGCTTTATGCAACGCCGTAGTGCATTTTACCAAGCAAGTCATCACATAATTATGGATCCATAAAATCCATTTAGTCTAAAAATCTACTGCATCTGGGGGTAGAATGGTCGATTGTTAGACAAGATGTATTAAATGGATTCACAATAATGTAATGACTTGCTTGGTGCCATGCATCACGGAGATATTTGAACTCGCCTTTTTGCCAGAGCATGGTTCTATTATATGGCTTGCAACACGCGAAAAGGAGCATTCGGACATTTGCGTAAACTGTCGTCTCGGATCAGCCTGCGCAATTCGCGCAGGCTAATCCGAGCGGCTCTTTACGACTACATTAGAACTTGTGCTACAGTAGTCTTGCACAAAACAGAAAATTACATAAAAAGGGAAAGTGTCGTCTCGGATCAGCCTGCACGGACTGCGCATGCTGATCCGAGACGACACTTTACGCTTATGTCCGAATGCCCCTTTTCGCGTGTTGCAGGCCATATTATGAGAGGCAGCCAACCCGATTTTGTTTCGCAAGTCCCCCCTCTCTCTGTCTCTCTGTTTCTTTGTTTCTCTGTCTGTCTGTCTGTCTCTCTCTCTTCCATAAAATGTGGCAAAAACAGGTAATTTTCATTCGCTTCCAAAGATGGCATTAAAAAACAAAGATAGAAATACGAATGCATTTAGAAAATACAAGCAATTACCCACATATTTTATTTTTTTTGTGTGTAGGATGTATCATTCCGTTAGTAACGTGATATAGCCGTTATTGCGTTACCAGGCATTGTGAACACGTAATAATAAGAGTTGTCCGGACAGCACAGTTGGTAGAATCGCCCGGTTATGATTTTGAAGGTCATAAAGTCGAATCCAAGCTGAGGAAAATCATTTGGCAGTCAATAATGTTTCTTTTGGTTTTTTTTCCCCGCCGAACTGAGAGAAAACAATCACGTCCTTATTATTCCTCCATACAAAATATTAACTTTCGCTTCCCCTCCCCGACGAGCCACGTCAGCGTAGTCGGTAGCGTACAGGGCATGAAAAGGGGGGAGGTGGTCACTGGTTCGAATATCTAGCAAGGGCCATTTCATTCCAAGGATTGATGATAGTCATTGCAACAGGATTCATTCCTCTCTCACCGCCGATTATTGTTTCGACGATGGTTATATTGTAAAGCAACCAGTGGCTTGGAAAGCATATTGTGCGAAGCACTGGTAGAAAAAACTCCAGGAAAGCATGGATAGGTACACTGGCCGCCGCGATATGACTGAGTTGGTGTTGAAAACTGCGTTAAGCGTCAATCAATCAATCAATCAATCAATCAATCTTCTTCCCCAAACCGGATCAAATTCTAGTTTTATGCCCCTTTAAAACCAAAATAAGTTAAACTAGATTTTGCAGATTTAGCCCGTATTAATACGATTTTCCCGGAAAGTGTAGAGGATTTGTTTGCATCAATGGACGCATTCTTTACAAGTATTGAAACATGCTTTCGAGATGTTTGTTGACGCCCTCAGCGCTAAATATGTACAATCGACCTATTTTGAAGGCCGAAAATACAGTCCACTGAAACTCGAACATATCTTTATCTGAACCCTTAGGCTACTAAGCGCTACTCAAGGACCTTTTGCGGACAGTGTAGATCAAGATCAGACTGCACAGAACGTGCAGTCTGATCTTGGATCTACACTGTCCGATACGAAAATTTAACCTCTCCTCCAACAAATAACTTCGAATTGGCAAAATTTGGATTATTACAATTGGTTTGAAAGTTGCATTTGACTTATTTAGCAAGTTATGGGTTAACGGCTCGAATGAACAAGCGAACACTGTAGATCTAAGATCAGACTGTACTTTGTGTGCAGTCTGATCTTGATCTGTTCCAATTCCAAAAGCTTCTATTTTTTGCCTATGGCGCTAATAAGGTCAAACTTTTAAAGGCTAAAAGACCATTACCCCTCAACCTGCTAAATAAGTGAAATGAAACGTTCGAGTCAATAGTAAAAACCCAAATGTTGCTATCTCAAAGTTCTTCTTTTTTTAGAAAAAAGATCTCCTAATCGGACAGTGTAGATCCAAGATCAAACCTGCACCTTCTGTGCAGTCTCATCTTGATCTACACTGTCCGCAAAAGGTCCTTTAGTCGCGCTTAGTGCCTAAGGTTTAAAATATGCCCACACCTGCATGGAATGCAAGAGTAACACCTAGACTTTTTCTGTATAAATTGGATATATCTTTTGTGTTGGAATAAGAGATTTTTTTTTTTGCCAGGATTTTATCATAACGTAGAGAATTTCAGATTGCATTTCTTTAAAAATCTTACCTTCATCGACACTGTTCTCATAATTGAAATTTATTGCGATTAGCAAGCATGAAATATTCAACAAAAATCTTTTTCTTTTCAAGTTAGCCGGTAGCCATATCTATTTATATCTCTATTAAAGAGATTTATTCACATATTCTGGAATTTATCGAAATCTCTTGTAAATTGCTGAAATATTCTACTAGGTAACCTTTTCTTTGCAAGCATAATAAACTGAACGGTCATCTTCAGTGAAAAGGTGAAATTTTGCTGTTTAAAGGGCAAATCCTAAAATATTTTGTCCAGACTGTTTTTTTCCTTTAATCAACTGCAAATGATGTCAGTTAAACATGTGTCCGCCATTTTTCATAAATACCACCCTGTAACATGCCATAAACCACGGCCGAATTGTCACGCTGATATACGGCCCTAAAAATGGTACATGGCTTACTTCCCCTGATTCGCTTATGTCCCGTGTATGTGTGACGTCATTGTCGAGTCAGTCTGTGTATACCATCAATAGACATAAAGTAGGAACGCGGATGATTGTATGCAGATATCTGAGTATTAACTGAAAATTGAGCCGAAAAAATGGTAAATTGTGCAGCCTATGGCTGCAACGTCGATTCGGGAACTCGTAGATTTAGTATGTTCATGTAACGGCCTATAATGTAACGGTTTAAGAACCCATATCGGTGAGCGATTTGTGTAGGCGGCCTGGTAGCTCGGTCGGTAGAGCACTCGCCCTGTATGCGAGGGGTCCCGGGTTCGGGCCCCGGTCTGGCTGCATAAATTTTCTCACCTGGTTACATTGCAGGCCATTACATGAACATACTAAATCTATGACTTCCAATACAAGAACAATACAGGAAATGATTACATAACATTTGCATATCTCACCCCTTTACACTGTAATGTTTGTTTGTGACAGTAAACCCATGTTACAGCTTTTATCCCATATACTTCTCTTTGACATTTCACTCTTAAAAATGATTTGACAACTTACATGCATTTTGAAAAAAAATTGAATTATATCTATACAATTTTGATTTGTGGATATTTCCTTGTTCCTATCCATATTATGTCTTCTAGACAGGCTACTGAGAAAAATGTTTTGAACATGTCAGTATGAAAATTTTGAAATTGCACATTTGACACAAGTCATTTTCTCTGATAATCAGACAAAAGTGAGGAAATTAAAAATAATTCATTTTTTTTCTTTAAATTAGGAAACAGAATGTTTTCGACCAGGCTCACACGCCAATTCTTTTTTTACCTCAAAATTCTGACCTTCAACCACCCTAATGGAGAAGGCTTTTGAGGACAGGGTGAAAAAAGGAATAAGTCCTGATACCCAGAGTTATCTTCTTTTCCTACAATATTTTCTACCCTCAAACCTATTGTCAAGGCCACATTTGATCTGTGGTCTGCAAATACTTTCGGTGTGGAGTGGACAAGTCTAAAGTTTTGCCATCTGTGTAAGGGTTTAGCCTAACCCTAACCCAAATGATAAAAAAATTAGAATATTTCAAATCCACAGCATTTAAATATGACCGAAAAAATGTGGTTGTTTATTGGAATTTAGTTTAACCCTTTACCAAACAATCCTTTGTTTTAACGACCCTGCTTAAGAAAGAAAAACCTTTTGAAAACAATGTAGGTTAAGGAGAAAATGCTGGTAACCAGTATTTTCTCCTTTTTCTACAGTGTTTTCTACCCCATCAAAGACAAGTCCAAACATTTGAGTAAAATTTAATTTGTTGACTCCAAATGCTTTCAATTCGGTTGAGTCAATAAATTTGACGTTTGGTAACAATTTTAACATGTATTTTACATCTCTTGAGAAACAAGTTCATACAACTCGTACTAATCTCTTCGGATACTGCTTCCTGGGAACTAAACCAGAATTCGTGCCCAATGTGAGGGATTTATATTTAACCTTTTACCAATCAATCCCTAGTCTTTACGACCCTGAGACAGAAGCCTTTTAAAAACATTGTAGGAAAAGGAGATAATGCTGGTAGCCAGCATTTTCTCCTTTTACCACAATGTTTTCTACTTTGCTGGAAACAAATTTCAATTTTTGAAATATTTAACTTTATTTTGTCGTCTGCAAGTGATTTCAATTTGGACCTGTTTAATATTTTGTCGTTTGGTAAGGAGATGAAAATATTGTGGATAAAAGACCAATTGATAGTTACCAGCTCTTTCTATGTTTTTACAATGATTCTGAAGTCGTCTATACTGCAATTTGACCGGAATGTCAGTATTAACAGCTCAGTCCCTAGTAGACCAATTTGAGACTTACCCAAATTGAAACAATTTGCATAAGACAAACAAGAACTGAACAAATTTACACTATCCTTTCCCATGGCTTACAATTCAGAGTTTAAGACTTTCATAGAGAAGCTCTATATGGAACATACAATAGCTATACATGTATGATAAATTTTTGCATTGAATGGATCATGTGGACAAGGTAAACAGCAAAAAAGTATTTCACACAGGTAGATCCCCTCTCCCTCTCTCTGATGTTCATGTATTTCTGTATGGTAAGAAATACAACTGAAATAATTTTCAAAATAATTTTTAGAATTAACTCTTAATAATATCGGAACATATTCTTTTATCAAATTTCATGCTGGTTAACAGCATTTCATAATATTCTTATTCTCATGAAAATCGTGATTTATTGTGTAACCCTTCACCCATGTGAGAATAAACTTGTACCCGTCAATGTTTACAGAATTCTTTACAAGGTACAAATATCAACAAGGACCCATCAACAAATAGTTAGTACTAACATCTCACGATTATCAATCGTAAAAGTCAAGAAAAAGGTTATTTGACATGAAACTAAAGTGTCGGGGAAATGTCTTCAAAAGTGTCGGGGAACTGTCTTGTCGTGGAACTGTCTTGAAACCGTCTTTATTTTTTTTTAGTTTAATTCCGCCCGTTAATCTACTGAAAAAACTTCACGTGAAACAAAGTTTATGCCATACATTTAATTTTATCATGTACAGAATAATATTTCTGTAAGCGATGTTCGCCCCGTAATAGACGTATTTCAATAGCGCGCGATACTCAACACGTTGAAAAGTCCGGCACAACATCGCCATTTTCGTCATCAGTGGGCGAAAAGTTACTTTTATCCTCATCATCAGAAACTTAATAAGTTTCTTTAAAAATTGGCTGGTACATGCACGGCCTTACCGGCCCAGAATCGTCTATTTCTTCGTCTTCAATATCGCTCAGTTCACTATCGTAAACAACGTCCATATTGAATCAAGCTCTCCTATGACGTCATGAATCAAGGGACGCAACAATAAGTAAGGGAGATAAGCGATGCAATAAAAATTAATAAGCAGAAATATGAATTGAAAAAAAGTACTTTTACATTTTTTTTTTTTTAATTACAACATTACCAGGTTACCATTTGATAAGTGTAGATCTGAAAATTAACCATATCTGAAACTTGTTGATTTGCGCTTTAAGCAATGCGATGGTCGTTTTGAATCGGAAACTCAAACTATTTTTATGTTACTGGATATGACGTCATCCCACATACGATACCGCATTCTGTTATTAGTGTATGACAAGCTATTTGGAAATTCTAGTGTGAAATCTAAAAATACCCTAAGAGGCTACGTATCCCATTCAGGAAGTACCATTAAAACTACTTTTTCGTACTCTTCTCTCTTAGATTTATTGATTATTAATCTACTAAATTCTCAAATAAAGCAAATATTTTGAAGTCTAGCATTGCCATTGAGTTCTGTATAGCTGTATAGCCACCCCCCCCCCACCTTTGACTGGAGATATTTAAAGTTTTTGTCATATTATAAATTATACCTGCATAATTAACGTCATGATAAAACGTTATTAACGTTTTACCGCGCAACTTGTGTCTTAATGACCCTTACGAAGCAGGCTTTTGAAAACATTGTGGGAATTGCTTTAAACCATTTCAAATACAAATCTCACGACTTGAGCCATGTTTAATTTGACATCTGCAAATGCATTCAGTTTGGAAGAGTAGAATATTTTGTCGTCTGGTAAAGATTAAGGTCAGTGTATTCTTACATTCGCCTAAAAAATTACTATATAGGCCTTTCTAAATATTAAATCTGTATTTCTCCGCAATGTTTTTATAAACACGTAAGTGTGTTTATTCTTTCTTATGTTGATTTTGACTGTTCAACACTGTACAAAGCTGTCTTCTGCAAATATAAATCTTAGATATAAGTCATGGTCTGGCAAAAGGGAGGCTTCATGTATCTCTGCACATGGTACATGATACCAGGCAAAACATTACATAATCATGGGACCCAAAAATCAACTTTGTATAACAACCCACTCAATTGAGGTACACTGGTCGTTTGAGCTGAAAAAAAAAAATACCAAAAACAAAAAGTTTTGGCACAGGTCAGCTTGGGTGAATGGTGCAGGTTGACCTGGTCGATATACTTTGTAGATGCATGATGCATTAAGCCCCCCCCCCCCCCCCCCCGCATGGTTCATATAAATCGTCCAAATACTCCAATTAATAACACAGTAAAAGTATCCGCGTACAGCAGAGGCGATTTCGCGCGCTGTTGAAACCCTGACTGAATCATAAGGTAAACTGGTTCTTGGACATGCAGAAAATTGACCTATAGCAAAAAGTTTTGGTCCAGGTCAGCCTGTGCGGAATGCGCAGGCTGACCTGAGTCGATACTTTTTGGACATGCATTAACCCCGCTTTTCACAGAGTATGGCCCATATATGTATTAACCCGAATACTTTCGACGGGTGAAAATAAAATCCACTAGAACTCTTTATATACAGAAAACCGTATTTACCTTATAGGCTTGAATAAACAAGAGGACGTTACAGAACCAAGATCAGACTACAAATTCTGTGCAGTGTGATCTTGATCTATACCGTCCGCTAAAAGGTCCTTGTTCTTCTTTGGGCCTGCTTAACCCCGTGCCCAACATTAAACATTAACACTTGACCAAATTTTAAAGTATTTGCAGACGACGAATTAAACGTTGGTAGAATAATGTTTTTTGTCTTTGATTGGGTAGAAAACATTGCGGGAAAAGGAGAAAATCCTGGTTACCAGGCTGCTTCCTAGAGGTTGTTAAAATTCAGGATTATGCGTTAAACGGTTAAAGGGTTAAAGGTGGTAAAAATAACCTAACAATAAGTAAACCGCTCCGAACAAATAGGTCAGTAACCCTGGCGGCTCCGTACATTTTGGACAGTCTATGTCACGTGACGCCATGGTGATGTTAGCAACGTTTAGGACACGACGACGTTTCCTGTCGCCCTCTTATAAAGAATCAACGCCGTGTGGGCAAGATCAGGCCTCCAGTAGATACGGACCTCAAACCATTCCAGTCTTTCAAAGTAAGTCGATATTTTTGCATTTCTTTTTTTTTTCTACAGGATGTAATCAAGGGTTTCCAAATTTGAAAGTAACACAACTTCTGACTGGCTAAACCAAATGGTATAGCCAATCAAAAGTTGTGTAACTTTCAAAGTTTGAATATTCTGGAGAATAAGTCAAAGAACGTTCCTAAAGATACATCTATACTTGTTTTCAGCTAGTTTTCAGCCAGTTTTTAATCGATTTCATCCTCATTTTATGAAACTATAATCATCCTTGTATCTTCATGCCAAATGTTGCCCTTGACGGCTGCAAGGTTGCACAGATTACGACGGATAGAAAATGCATTTCATGCTTCGGAGGCCTTTCCAACTCACTCGTCTCAACTCGGCCGATTCTCTAACCTCATCTGTATGAAGGAGGTTTCCATTTTGAACAGCGGGAACTTTAGGGAAATACCATCGAAAAATCTAAAACTTCTTCTATCATATTCATTGATGGCTGCAGACTGTTTCCTAACTAAATATTGTGATGAAACATATTTGAACATCTTTAAACATTTGGTATGTTTATAGAGCCGCGTCCCGGTAGCGCAGTCGGTAAAACGTACAGGTTTTCGCTGGTTTAAATCCCCAGCTTGTCCGATTTTTTCCGAGGATTAGTGACACTTATTGCAAAATTCATTCCTCTTTCTTTCATGCCTGGTCATTGTTTCGACGATATTTGTGTTGGAAAGCAGCCAGTGGCTTAGGAAGATTGTTGTGCGAAGTACTGGTAAACTCCAGGGAAACATGGATATGTGCACTGGTTGCTGTAATATAACTGAAATGATGTTACACAGCACACTGCGTTACACACTACACAGACAAACAAACACATTTAATGATTATAAAATCTGAAAATCCCCCTTGAAGTATCCTCACTCAAGGGGTACTTAACTTTATACAGGCTACAAATTTTAAGACTTCCGAATGCAAGCATTTGAAGCCAATAAATCAAAATAACTCCAAAAACACAATTTCTCTTGTTAAGGTAGTAAAATTAAGGGAAAAGGAGAAAATGCTGGTAACGTGCTGGTAACTGTTTTCAAAAGCCCTTTTATTCATCAGGAACGTTAAAGAACGGGATCTTTTGGTAAAAGTTTAAAGTGCTTTAGCAGACAGTGCAGATCAAGATCAAATTTTACAGAACCTTTAGCCTGATAATAATAATAAAAAAAAAAAAAATCGAAACAAAATTTTTGTCCTAAAATAAAGATTAGTGTAGAGTGCTAGAAAACTAAAAGTCGAAATGAACGACTCTAAGAATTGTCAGTTCTGAAGGGGGACGACCGAATCTGAGTTGAGAGAACTTGTGGTCAGATCCTTTCTGCCTTGTTATTTGGTTATTATGTATAATGTACAGCTTTGTATTTTTCTTTTATTGAATTAACTTGGCAATAAAAAATGTTTAAACGAATAGAATGACTGATACAATACATTCACCGGTAAACAAAGTTAAGATATTTTTTATGTGGGAAAGTAGCTAACAGCTTGAAAAGAGTATTGTGCGCATCACTGGTAAAGATCACCAGGTGTATCTAGGTAAACTGACCACCGCAATATAACCTCAACGCTGTTGAAAATAAGTGGGAAAATAAAAGGGAGAAAGAAATGCGAAAACAAACATGCAAGGAAACTAATATCTAAGTGATTCAAATTTAGATGCGCATAAAGTCACATAACGAGAAAAGTTTTAATATAACAATGTCACAATTTCGACGAATAGGATCACTTAAGCCGTTTTCGTTTCAAAGAGTTCGTTATTCTTTCTAAATTAAGAATAAGACTGGGGATACTATATACATAATGCATTCACTGGTAAGTAAGTTTAGATTCAATTTATGTGGGAAAGCAGCAAATGGCCTTGGTAGAATGCTGCTTGAATCAGTGGGAAAGATCGCCCGTAGTGTACAAAAAGAAATACTCGTATAAGTTTTGACGACTGGGGTCGCTTTAGCTGCTATTCGTAACACAGAAATTGTGTGTGTGTGTGTTTTTTTCCCTATTTTTACATAAAATGAGCTACGCTCTGAGAAAATGGGGTTTAACACATCTTCGTAATGCATTATACCAAGCAAGTCATAAATTAATTATGTATCTATGAATTAAGTTTTGTCTAGACAATTGACTGAATCATGAAGTAGACTCGTCCCTTGACATGGAGAATATTGACCAATAGCAAAAAGTATCGACTTGGTCAGCATGTGCGGACTGCGCAGGCTGACATGGGTTGATTCTTTTTGCAAATGCGCCATGCTCTGTGAAAAGGGGGTTTAATGCATCTGCGAAAAGTATCGACCCAGATCAGCCTGCGCAGTCCGCGCAGGCTGACCTGGGCCGAAACTTTTCGCTATTGGTCAATTTTCTGTATGTGTAAGGACCAGTCTACCTCATGATTAGGTCATTTGTTACAAAAAGTGGATATTATGGATCCATAAGTATATGATGGTTTGCTTTGTACCATGGATCACAGAGATGCACTAAGCCACCTTTTTGCCAGAGCATGGCCCAAATGTATTAAACCTTCATTCACAGAGCATAGCTCATTAAAAAATAAAATGAAGAATGTTACTTAGAACTGTTGGTGTTACTTAGAACGGTTGGTGTTACTTAGAACGATTGGTGTTACTTAGAACGGTTGGTTAATACGGACCCAGGTAACTTGAAAAAGGCGGTGTAACGTCAGATCTACACGACCTAGACCTATATTTTAAAGCCCCAATAGCGATCAAAAGTAAACAATGCAGGTGTTAAAACGCCTTTAAATTCAGATCATACCATTTAAAAGTACGGACATTATTGGGAGGCTGATAATCTGTTATTGTATGATAAAGTCCAAATGTTAGTCGCTGGGGAGAAAAAAATTAAAAGTAGTCCAACAGTTGTGTGGTCGCTCTATCTTTTGTTTACTCTTTACCTGGTTTTAAAATTCATTTTTCTGCCAAGAACTAAAACTTGGACCGTATGTACGATAATAGATTGTAATCTTCGCAATAATTTGCGTGCTTTTAAAACGCATGGTGTAAAATTCAGACGCATTTTAACAACTGTATTGTTTACTTTTGGCGACTACTGAGTTTTTGAGCAAATATTCGGACCAAAACAGTCTAAATATTCCACATATGCTCCTTTTTCACTAATTCTCTTACCCTAGCCGAGGGACCCTTGAAAATTGAAATATTTTATTCCCTCATACTATTTAAAATCTTCATATATTGTGTATTTAACTCTGTTTGAAAAAAAAATCTCCTTTAGGACAATGAGAACGAGTAATAGAAAAGAGCAATAACTTTTTAACACCTGCTCGGTTACTTGTGATGTTTTCAAAACCAAAACTGTCATCATTAAGGGCGTGAAAAGTCAAGTTTGTGAAGAATCAAACTGTTAAAGAGCTGCGCTCTGGCAAAGGGTGGGGGGTGGGTGGGGGAAAGGTGCCCCTCCGTGATGCATTATACCTAGCAAGTCGTCACATAATTATGGATCCATAAAATCCATTATGTCCAACAACTGACTGAATCATGACGTAGAATGTCCCTGGACATACAGAAAATTTCCCCGTAGCAAAAGGTTTTGATTCATGTCAGCCTGCGCGGACTGCGCAGGCTGACATAGGTCGATACTTTTTGTAGATGCATTAAACCTTTTTCACACGGAGCACGGCCCAAATATAAAAAATATTTAAAGCACTAGCATTAATCCTTGATCACGTTTTTATTTCAGATCCTCTAACAAAGAACAATGAATCCAACTCGAATTTTACTTGTTTTATTCTCCGTCGCCATTTTGTCCGTGACGTCAGTCTCAGGATATGGAAGTAAGTGTTTTATAATAAATAGATAAATAGAAAAATGAATAATTAGATAGATTATTGAATATATGTAAATCAATATCAGAAAGCAAATAAATGAACAGCCTGACTGAGTTTAAAAAAACAAAAAGCTTTACTCTGTCACGGAATTCAACATCTTTAAGTTAGGTATTGGTTACCGTGTGTTACCGTGCTAGACCGGAAATACAAACCGAGGCGGCACCATAAATGACCGGGACGAACAAAAATAAACCTTGGTAGACCGTCTTACAGTCCTAGTTGTATTAATATTTAATAATTTGGGGAAAATGTTTCAAACTGGCCAAATACGAGGCAAAACCAGTATATACCGGTGCATAACCGTCGGGGGATGGTGAACAGGGGCAAAAAACCCCCAAAAAACGAGAAATCCCGGACTCTGCACACTATGAGAACCACAACAGCCGGCGTCACTTGCGTATCACCGCATTCATCGGCTCACTACAACCGTCTAACAGGACGTTGCAGGTTTTTTTGAGTATTGTTGAAAATTTTTACAATGAACGCATTTGGTCACGTTAAAGTAATAAAGCAGCCGGTCTTACGAAAAGTCTTGCAGAAAGACCTTGTGAGAGTACCTCCAGGAACACATGGACAGATGCACTGGTCGACGTGATATGACTGATATAATGTTAAAAACAGCGTTAAATACCTAACAAACCAAGAGTTTAGATTCATTGCTTCATGGTTATTACTTTATTGTTTTTAATGACCCACAAACGTTTGTCATAATTGGGTGGGTAGGATCCATTGTGGCTCATTGCCTAGAATTTCTACTCACGTCCCCCTGCTTGCGGGACCGTTTATGGAGAATGGCCTTTTGGAAAACATTGTGAATCCCAAGCCATGTGGGAGTGAAATCCAAGAAAACAAGAATAAGTGATCTGTCGCCCTGAAGTACTCTTTGAAGAGGTTTAAAGGCCCACTAGCTGCCAAGAGTAAAGAATTTTGGGGTCAAATTGCAGACGGATTTAATAAATACCATTACAAAGTATGATTATTTAATGAGTTTGATCATGTGTTACAGTGAAATCTGTCAAAGTCCAGGTCGTTGGCAGAAAAATGTATTGTAAAACTAGGTTGCTAACTTTTGTTCTAGTTTTAAAATACTTTTTTCTGCCTAGTAAGCGTAATATTATCTTCTGTTTTTTTATTTTTTAGAAAAAGGCGGAGGTGGAGGAGGAGGCATGCCCATGCCCATGGGAGGGGCAATGCCCGGTATGGGAGGAGGCAAACCAATGGGTATGCCCATGATGATGCCGATGCCAATGCCAATGGGCGGTGGTGCACCCATGGATGGGATGAAAGGTAGGTGTCGTTGTGGGCCTCTCCCCGGGCTTAAGTTTAAATAAAGATTTTAAAGACAAAAAAAAAAAAAAACAATCAAAAGGTATAAAAGTTGAAATTCGTTAAGAATTTATTGTATTAGGTGTATTGAATTATATTCATATAACTTTCAAACTACGTATTAGCTGCTTTTAGGACGAAAACAGTTTGATATGTATAATGCGCAAGCGATAAATATGGTACTTTTTTACCAATACTCATAAACACGGACCATAAAGGCCGGTACTTACAATAAGATTTGTCTCATGAAATCAATCTCAGAGATTTTGTATCATAATACGCTCCTGTGCACACACCAATACAAATCTTATAATACTCTTCTTACCTGTCGAGTTTCCCCGCCAGAATTATGCTAATGTGTAGATCTAGTGTCAAAATCGTGCTTATAGAGCAAGATGAAGAGATCATGGCATTATGCATGATAATTATTGCTATTGCATTGGAAAACTTGGACTGACCATTCCTTATGCGAAGATGTTCGACAGGAAGTGGCTTACTCAATGTTCAAAAACTTTATAGCATCAACAAATCTACAGGTAACTCACCTTCGAGGAACTGCTAAGTTGTGATTGGCTAATATTCTAATACAAATCTTAGGAAATAGAGCAATGCAACCTAATACAGTTTCATGACACTCCTGAAAATCTTATAATACATGTTTTAGGAATGTACAGACAGTAAGATTTGACTTGGATTAAAAAATCTCTGACATTAATCTTACTGTGTGTATCAAGTTTAAGTTGTAAATGAGCTATGCTCTGACAAAAGGAGGGCTTCATGCATCCCCGTGATCCACGATCATTATGGATTCATAAAATCCATTTTGTCTATCAACCGACAGAATCATTTGGTATTCTTGTTGTTTGACATGCAGAAAATTTACTGAAAGCAAAAAGTTTCAGTCCAGGCCAGCCTGCGGGGACTATGCAGGCTGGCCTGGATTGGTACTTTTTTTAACAGATGCATTAAGCACCTTTTTCACAGAGCATGGCTCAAATATAGTTGGTATTTTACACTGCCATCAATGTTTTTGCTATCGGAATACAGTGGTCAGGTCGTAGGACTGTCAGTGACACGATTTAGGTATTGACTGACTGATTCAGATGAAAGGCAAATTTATCACATTCAGTTTATACTGACATACTGACCCTTATCTCTAATGTTTGTATCTGCCATCCACTAACTGTGAACCTTTCACCAAACATTCCCGTCTTTCAATGACCTCGTGGAAAAGGCTTCTGAAAACATTGTGGGTAGAGGAGAAAGTGTTGGTAAAGAAAAATCCAATCATCGAGTTACAACAAATTTGTCGTCGGCAAATGCTTTCAAAATGAGAAGTCTGAAACTTTGTCAGCTGGTAAGGTTCAGTGTCGGGTTTATAAAAGAAAATGCCTTTGTAGTGGTGTAGATCAAGAGTGTGAAGTTTTGTCTTGGATGCACATGTAAACCTTGCCTTAATTAATTTGTGAAAAATAACTCCGACACCTTCCCCCCTCCCCCTTAAAAAACAAGGGGATCAGTATGGATATAGTAGCTTTTAGAGTTTAGATCCTGTTAAAAAAAAACTGTTGCTCTATTACCTAATTCAGGTTTATCATTTAACTGACCGATCATTAAAGACTAAGATAGTCGCAGGTTCTTTTACCCTTTGCCAAACAGTTCCGTGTTATAACAAGCCTGAACAAAACATTGTGGGAAAAGGAGAAAATGCTTTTCTCACACAGCTTACTATCCAATCAGCTTAGCCCGGGAGCTCAGCCAGTATGACCTAGAGAGCTTGAAACCAAGGGGGTCGATGGTTCGAATCCCAAGCTTGGACAATTTCTTTCACAGGATTGAAACTAGTTATTGCAATTAGTATATTGTGATCACTCAGTGTCTGGGTTCAAATCCCGTGATTAGCGGGGTCAGTCTTTGGAACTATTCATATCACGGGGCCAGTACTGGTTAAATTTTCAGGAAGCAATCATTGAGAGTGAAGCACTGATAAAGACTACACCAAACCATGGATTAGTGCACAGGCCGCCGAAGTACAATAGAAATAATTTTTCATAAACGCTCTTGAACATCAATTATAGAAATTCAGCTTATTTGTATCACTTTTTAAAAGTTATCTGCAGATATTTTCAATTTCAAAAGGTCTAAATTTGTCGTTTAGGACAGGATTAAAATTTAAACTTATTTGACAAATGCACTGGTACAAAAACCAAATCATTTCTGTCCTTGCAGGGGGTGGCATGCCAATGGGCATGCCAATGATGATGCCGATGATGGGTGCTGGAAAACCCATGGGTGGAATGATGCCGTCAATGATGCCCAAAATGGCTCCAATGATGCCAATGATGGGTAGCGGCATGGGTGCAGGAATGCCCATGATGGGGGCAGGAATGCCAAAAATGGGCGGTATGATGCCTGGAATGGGTGGCATGGGCAACATGATGCCAATGATGGGCAGTGGAATGCCGATGGCAGGAATGCCAATGGCGGGAATGCCAAAAATGGGCGGTATGGGTGCAGGAATGCCTATGATGGGCGGTATGGGCGCAGGAATGCCAATGATGGGCGAAGGTATGCCGATGATGCCAAAAATGGGCGGTATGATGCCTGGAATGGGTAGTATGGGCAGTATGATGCCAATGATGAGCAGCGGTATGGGCGCAGGAATGCCGAAAATGGGTGGTATGGGAGCAGGGATGCCAAAAATGGGTAAGCTAGCCTGGCTTTAGATTATATAAGTCCGTTTTTTTACACTCATTACTTTATTTATCATATGTTCATTATTAGAAGCATGTCTTGCATTTACATGGATTTGTCGCGATATGCTTGTTTGCAGCATAGATTCCATATAAACAGACGTACAAATGCATAAAGTCCCATATGTGAGTCCAATTTCATCCACGTATACTGAAGTCGATTTCAAAGAAAATTAAAGTCCATGTGATGCAATTTTGCTGCAATGCTCGATAACTTTCACTTACGAACTTTTAACATAATGTATTCAACCTTTTCGGTGCAATCTATAGGAGAAAATAGGGGCAAAAAGGCGGGTGGTATAGAGGAAGATCAGACTGCACAAAACGTGCAATCTGATCTTAGATCTTCACCGTCCGCTTGTTTAGTTAAGCCTACAACAAAAATGTTTCTTTAATCCTTAGGCTGCCAAGCGAGACTAAAAGACCTTTTGCAGACGGTGTTCTTCAAGATCAGACTGCACAGAATGTGCAGTCGGATCTAAATCTACCCTGTCCAATAAGAAAATAATCCCACTCAAAAAAAAAAAAACCTTTTGAAATAGTAATACATATACTTGAGTTGATACTATCGGCTGGAAAATTTCATTCTACTTATTTAGTAGGTTAAAGGTTTTAACGATTTTCCTATAAATTGTTGATACAAGCCATACCCGTGAAAAGGGGGCTTAATGCATCTGCGAAAAGTTCCGACCCAGGGCTGACCTGTAGTTTTTTGCTATTGGTGAATTTTCTGTATGTCCAAGGACCAGTCTACCTTATGTCACTTGTTAAAAAAACTGGCTACTACAGATCCATAATTATGTGATAGCTTGATTGGTATCATGCGCCACGGAGATGCATTAAGTTCCCTTTTTTCAGGCGTGGCTAATACATTTGGCACTGAAAGAGTCGGGCTAATTTTTTTCTTCTTTTTCTATCTTTTCCAGGAGGCAAACGTAAGTAGTACCTGTTTTTCCCACACTTTATCAAGAAAATCTTTCAGTTGACCGCTGCGCGTCAATAGCTAAGTTATAAAGTACAATGGTTGTATCTCAGGAGTTTATAATGTCGAACGCCTACGTGGTCAAAGTTTTGTCCGAGAATTGACAAATGTCATCGCGACAGTCTTCTTTTCATTCTCACGGCTTTGTGAAGCCGCTAATTTCACACTTCGCAAATTTCACATTGTGAACTATTGGTACCAGTTCTTCACAGCCCGTGAAAAACTGGTACCAATACGTAACGAATTTCGTACCAATATTTCACACGTCTATGAGAAATGCGCACGAAGTCAAATTTCATATAGCATACATGCGCATTCTTCACATTGACAAAATACCCCCCCCCCCAAATTTTTTGCATTTTGCACACGATTCCCATTTTTCACATGCACGGCATAATTTAAAAACGTGGAAGGAATTTGAACATGTAACATATTATGCATATGGTTTACGAGTAGAGCTTCGGGAACAGAACTGAAAATAGTCAGGCCAGGGCTAATCGTTTATATGAGCCACGTCAAGAGAAAACCTTTCTTCGGGGTTCCGAACCAGATCCGCCAGCCTGTGTAGCTATAAAAACAAGCTACTGTCTTTTAATTTCGGACTGAGAACTTGTGAAGATTCTTTCTTTAATCAATGCAGCGAAAAACAAAACAAAGGCGCTGATTGCCTGAGCTAATCTGCGCTTTTTTGCGTAAGCAAATATCAGGTTTTCTCATGACGCGGCTTATTTGTAAACAGGGAGAGAGGACCTTTTGCCAATTTGATATATATGCACCTTTGGAGAGTGGCCCCTTTTTGTATATAATGAATCATGTCCCCGGGGTGACCTGGCCCCGATAGCATAAGTAGTAGATAGTTCGCTTCGGGGCGAGAGGTCGAAGGTTCGAAACCTGGCCGTGTCATACCTAAGGCGTTAAAATGGTACCAGTGGCTACTTTGCTTGGCACTCGGCATCATAAGGCAAGCAGTGTCTTCTCACACTATCGCACAACTACTCTCACACACGGTATCTTCATGAAACTGTGTACAAATATAAACCAACGCAAGTATAAGTTTTCACAAGAAAGGCTGTGAGGTATTAGAATGGAAGAACCAAAACTCTTGTGATGCGTAATTGTAGTTCTGTCAATGACATCTGTGAAGTTTACGTATCAATTCTTCACATCTGTGATAATTTGGTACCAATTCTTCACAAGTGTGACGATTTTGTACCGATTCTTCACATGTGTGAGGATTTTGTACCAGTTCTTCACGTGTGTGAAGATTTGGTACCGATTTTTCACATGTGGAAATTTAGTACCAATTCTTCACATGTGAAAATTTGGTACCAATTCTTCACACCTGAGAAAAGTCATACCAGTTCTTCACAGATGTGATACACATGTACAAATTCTTCACACGTCAAAACTAGGAAAGTGTGAAATTTGAGCACAAATCCCCCCTCCCCCCCCCCCCCCCCATTTATGGAAATTAACCGTACACAAATATCACATTTGCTAATTGTAACGTATTGGTACCAATTCTTCACATAGGTGTGAAAATTGCGAAGTGTGAAATTTGCGGCTCCACACGGCTTCGAGTGACCTGCCAAAAATGTTGTGCGAAGTACTGGTAAAGAAACTGCAGAAATGCGTGAATATTTGCACTGGACGCTGTGATGTATATCTGAAATACTGTTTGAAAGTGCTTTATGAAAGAAACAAACCTTCAAGTGACTGTAGATTTCTAAAAACTAATGAAGAAATACATTATACTTTTGTAAAACCTTGAAACAATAAGGATATCGAGAGTCTGACCTATCATTCTAAATTTCATTTCAATTCTTAAGTCAATTTGCTGGTTTTGGAGTTCTCGAAAAAACTTTGAAAGGTTTGCGAATACAGCCCCATGTTTTTCACCAAGCAGAAAAAAGACAGTTTTTAGACAGAATTTTCCACTGGTTACACGCTGGTGTCAAAAAATGTTTACCATTAGGCTGCTAAACGCGATTCAGTAAACTTTCGTGGACAGTGTAGGTTAAGATCAGACTGCAAAGTACGCGCAGTCTTATTTTTCCCGCGAAAAGAATCGGAATTTTCATTCCTGTAATGTTTTAGTTATGCTCTGAGAAAAGGGGGTTTAATACACTTCCGTAATGCAGTATACCAAAATACGTCATCACATACTTATGGATCCATGCATACCGGTTTGTCTAACAACCGACTAAAGCATGAGGTTGAATGGTCCTTTGACACGCATACAATTTACCAAAGGCAAACGTTTCGATACAGGTCAGCATGCGCGGACTGCGCAGGCTGACCTGTGTCGATGATTTTGCAGATACATTAAGTCCCTTTTCATAGAGCATGACTCATTTGGTTTTATTCTTTTTAACATTTCAAGGGTCTGATACCAAGAATGACATAGATCTACTTTTCCTTGGCGTCAATACATTTTATTGAAGGTAATATGGCCTTCATTTCCGGTTAAACAAAGGAGATAGAGCAGACCGATGTTGGCTTAAAAATGGCTTGTTTTTGGTATCTATCTATTACAGTTCGTTTCAAGTACATAACAGTTCCGTATATATGACAAATTTATCACCCCATTTAGATCTACATGTACCTGTTACAGATATGACTTTTTCTTTCAGGTTATAAAAGATATGCAAGCAAGAAAGGTAAGCCTTTATATTTTGTTACTTTTTGCCCTTTTTCGATAAGACGAAGCTTATCCAATTAACTAAATAGCGGAGAAGGTAGACGAAACCATCAGCATGTACAAACTAGTTAACTCTTCTTGCTTTACACTCATTGAAAGACACAAGAGAGGCTACTATGAACACAGGCCACTGAAGCTTCATTGGTCTCTCACAGAACACCGAAATACGTCTTGGTCGATCATCGAACATCGATACTAAAACTAGCACATTGGCGCTACGCCTCTATATTGTATATAGTAACATAATAATAGACCAGTAGAACTTTGGTGGCTTTTGCTGTGAGCGAAGAGAGAGTCTCGGATTCACAGAAAGCTGACTGCAAAGAAACTATTATACAATAACGTTGCTTGATTTGCGTACACTGAAACACACTGGAACTACAAAATAGATGAGCCACACTCTGGAAAAGGGGGTTTAATGCATCTCTGTGACACATTATACCAAGCAAGTCATCACATAATTATGGATCCATAAAATCCATTTTGTCCAACCACCGACTGAATCCTCACGCTGGTCTTTCCACATGCAGAAAATTGGCCAATGGCAAATAGTTTCGACTCAGGTTAGCCTGCGCGGACTGCAGGTGTTTGCAAATGCATTAAACTCCCGTATCACAGATCATAGCTCAAATAAGCTTTCAATCACTCAGACTTTACTCTACGCAACGATCACATAATACTCTGTTGGTATATTCACTGATAACCGGACGACAAAATCTCGTTCATATAAAAGCTTTTCCAGACGATAAATTAGATGTAGCTCATATAGTTGTATTAAACTTTGGAAGCACAGAAAAAGGACAGAAAACTTTGAGACCTGACCTCGCCAGACTTTTTATTAGTGTACTGTCACAGGCGTTTGAAGCAGCATTGGCCTATCACGGAACACTGAAGTTTTCATTGGTCGATCATCGAAGAGTTTTACTAAAAGTAGCACATCGGTGCATCCTCTCTATATCGTATATAATAACTCGTGGTGTTCAACGAAATACATACGAAAAACATCAACATAAAAAAAGAATAATTGTTGTTTAAAGAATGTTTAACTTACAATTCGGTGAGGGGGTAATGAACTGTGTGACGTCAGAGCATGGCGATCAAGGAAAAGAGAATGCTTTTTAGATTTTCATGAGATCAGCGTCAATACCTCGGTTGCAAGGGTTGTTTGAAGCGTTCGAAGGCCAGGGAACAACAACAACAACAATAACAACAAATTCTGAACCATATGCATCGACTACTGGTTTTTTTTCCGTTTTCAGTTAAATATTCTTTTCAAAGGGGACAGAGGGTCAAATTTTCTCCGATTTCGTTGCACACCTTGTGTTGTTTTATACGATATGCAGGCGATGTACCAGTGTGCTTTTTTTGTTTTTGAATAACTTTGTCCAATGATCTAGCAATGAAAATTTCGCTGTTTCCCTGATAGACCAATGGAGTCTTAGTGGCCTATTGTACTATGATCCGACATGCTTGCAGGTAAACTGGCGAGCGCAGGCAATGCAGGTGGGGCCATGGCAGGCAGCGGTATGGGAGGAGTTATGCCAAGCGAAATGGGCGGGGCTATGCCGAATAATATGGGAGGAGCTATGCCAGGCGGGATGGGTGCAACAGACCAGTTTTTAATGCAAATATTGAACAGCGCCGGTAGTCAACCTGGCGGTATGCCAACGGCTGGTGCGGGAGGTACTAGTCCAAGTACATCCGTTGCATGACAAAAGCTACAAAATGACATTTGTGCCTTGCCATGAAAATGAAAATCGTTTGACTAAAAGATCTCTCGTTTTTACGACTAAAAATAAGTAAATAACTGAAAAACTGAAATACTGTTGGAAACAGCGTGAAACACCATACAATCAATCAGTCTTTAAGCCTTTACTGGGATTGTGTGGTACAGAGTTAAGAATGCTTATGGCGTTATGTTTCTCATTAAACCTCTTGACTATATTACCTTTAACCCTTAGGCTGCTAAGCGCGACTCTAGGACCTTTTAAGGACTGTGTAGATCAATATCAGACTGCACAGAACGTGCAGTCTGATCTTGGATCCACACTGTCTGATCAGGAGATATCTTTCCCCCAAGAATAACTTTAAAATATAGCAGTATTTGGGCACGTACTATTGGCTGGAGAGTTTCATTTCACTTATTTAGCTGGTTAAGAGTTAACATGAGATAGTTCTCTCTATTTGTACAGCCAGCGAAAGTTCAAAATGAAAAGCGAAAGAAGAAGTTCGATGCTAAGTTAGTTAGTAAGATTCTGGTTTGCTTGTTCAATGGTTTGCGTAAAACATAAGAACATGACCCTTTCTTATTGCTGAAAATACAATTCACTCAAACACGGAAAACTGTTACCTTACAGGCTTTACTAAAATGCGGATGGTAAAGATTCACGATCAGACAGCACGTTTTGTGCAGTATGGTCTTTAACTGTGCCGTCGACGGAAGCCCATGTTTTGGCTCAAGGGTAAATTTTACGATTGTTCTACAAATAAAAACACTTGAATTTTACAGGGATGAAGATGCCAGCGGGTGGTGGAAGCGCTGGTGGTATGCCAATGCCCATGCCAATGCCGATGCCCATGGCTGGGGGAAAGGGAGGTATGGGTGGAGGAATGCCAATGCCCATGATGATGCCGATGCCAGCAGGTAAAGGTGGTATGCCCATGCCAATGATGATGTCCATGCCGATGGCCGGGGGTAAAGGAGGTATGCCCATGCCCATGATGATGCCTATGCCAGGAGGTGAAGGTGGTATGCCCATGTCCATGATGATGCCTATGCCAGGAGGTGAAGGTGGTATGCCCATGTCCATGATGATGCCGATGCCAATGCCAGGGGGCGAAGGAGGTATGGGAATGCCCATGATGATGCCGATGCCAGGGGGCAAAGGGGGCATGGGTATGCCAATGATGATGCCCATGCAAGGAGGCAAAGGAGGTATGGGTATGCCAATGATGATGCCCATGCCCATGCCAGGAGGAAAGGGAGGTATGGGAGGGGCAATGATGCCTATGCCCATGATGATGCCCATGGGTATGCCAATGGGAGGTAAAGCAGGGGGTATGATGGGCATGCCCATGATGATGCCAATGCCAATGCCCGGTGGAAAGGGTGGAATGGGCGCTGGAATGCCAATGATGATGGCAATGATGGGAGGGGCTGGAATGCCCATGGGCTCAGGTATGTTTATTTCATCTGAATTGATTAATGGATTCACAGAGTCCACTCTGAAAACAACCAACTAAATCCTGAGGTAGGCTGGTCCTTTAACTTGCAGAATATTTACCAACAGAAAAAGCAAATGTTTCGACCCAGCCTGCACGGACTGCAAAGGCTGATCATGGTCGATATAATTTGCAGATGCATTAAACCCCCTTTCACAGCGCACAGCTGAAATGCATATTTCAATCAAACTTTGAGAAACAAAATACTACACCCGAAAACAAACAACATTATCAGTAACACGTGTCGATGACGAGAATTCGTATTCAAACCAGTATGATGACGTAATATCTGATATATAAAAAAAAAAAAATAGGGGTCACCATTGCTAAACGACCACCCTCTTATTTAAACGCCCAAAACTGCACGGTTTTTTTAATAACTATTTTGAACGGTGCAGTTTATAAGATTGCAAAGAAAAATATGTTTAGTTGCATTTATTGGTATTTTTCAAGAAATTCTATTTTCCGGCAGTAAAACTAAATAGCCTCATATAAGTTCCTGAAGACAACAATTACCTCTGTCGAGGACCACGTTTGAAAACAGTGTAATGGCATGAGAAATTGTTCGCAACGAGCGAATTCTACCTTGTCCATCATGCTTATACACGGCATGCAACACGCGAAAAGGGGCATTCGGACATTTGCGTAAAATGTCGTCCCGCATCAGCCTGTGCACTCAGCGCTGACTAATCCGAAACGACACTTTTTGTTTTTATGTAATTTTCTGGTTTGCACAAATCTACTGTAGGACAAAATCTAATGTAGTCGTAAATTGCCGTCTCGGATTAGCCTGCGCGGACTGCGCAGGCTGATCCGAGACGACAATTTACGCAAATGTCCGACTGTCCATTTTTGCTTGTTTCAGGCCAGTCATGAAAGCTTGTTGTAAATGCATCTCCATGAGTGTAAAGAGAAGATCGGTTGTAGAAGTTAATTTTAAAAGCGTATTTTGTGTATCTATTCACTCAGGTATGCCGATGATGAAACCGATGGCTGGTGGGAAAGGTGGAATGAGCAGAGGTAAGCTTGCTCGCAGTCCCTAGTTCAAGCTCATGGTTGGTCTTTCATGTTGTAAACAGCGGTACTGTTGACATGCTAAATATTTTCCCAATGCGATGTGCAAGCTCACGTTCAGTCCACGTTACGATTCCAAATGAACAAGCATGTATTCTGTCTCCAGGACAGTGGCATTTTTTGAAACTATAATATCTGCAGCATTTTGATTTCAACCACACAATCCCGTTTGACACTAAGATAAAGGCCATTTGAAAACATTGTGGGAAAAGGAGAAAATGCTGGTAAACAGCATTATCTCCTTTTCCTACTATGTCTTCTTTCTATGACAGTCAGCAATTGTTTTCAACTTGAACAAGTCTGAATTTATGTCGTTTTGGTTAACCACGGTATTACCCTGGCACCTAAAGTAAGTTGCTCAACTAGAACTGGCGCAGGCTTAAAGATATAATCTATCGGTTGGCTGGTTTGACACTAGATGGTGGGGGGGGGGGGAGTTTGGTCAAAGAGACATATTTCCTGTAATTATTGACCAGTCATAATGTAAACTGCCACTCGCAATGTACGAAAGCTTCCATTTAGATTCCAGACAAATTAATTGAAAACTGTGGGAGATGGAGAGGGACACAAAACACATTACGATCGCATATGATCGATGACAATCATATGATAAAACAACCCATTGAAAATCGCACGACCAAAGTAAAACTCCAACATCTGCATATCAACGCGTATTGTTACAATTCCGATAGAGTTATCTCTCTTTGAACATTCTTGTTCAACTTGGTAAGAAAATGAACAATCTCGCGTGGCCGGGCGATAATATGAAGACAGATACGATGCCTGTAACGTAGAAAAAACAATCATTAAATAATCCATAACGAGAAATATAAATGAGAATTAAAAGCCTAAATGTAGTAACAGAAGGCTGCATCACAATGAAATGTGTCTCTGTTAGAACAGATTGCTACGTTTGTTTGTATATCATATCTCTTGCCATTGATTCTGTATACACGTGTTCTTAGTAGGTATAAACGCGCCTCTGAAAACAAAATGAGCCATGCTCTGTGGAAAAGGGGTTTAACGCACCTTCAAAAAGTATCGACCTAGATCAGCCTGCGCACTGTGCAAAAGCTTACTTGGGTGGAAACTTTTTGCTATTGGTCAATTTTCTGCTGGTCAAAGGACCAGTCTACCTCATGATTCAGTCATTTGTCGAACAATATGGATTTTATGGATCTGCAGTCATGTGATAATTTGCTTTGAATAATTTTCACGGAGATTCATTAAACCTCCTTTTGTCAGAGCATGGCTTCAAATCTAAAGAGGATAAAATGATTTTGAATCAAGGTACATTTTATTTGCTAGGTATGGCCATGATGATGTCAATGGGAAAAGGCGGGGCTATGGGAGGAATGGGTGGGAGCGCTGGAGGTGAAGGCGGGGCCGGCGGTATGGCAGGCAGTATGATGGGCGGAGCCGGAGGTGCTGGTAGAGGCAAAGGCGATTAGATAGACCTCATCCATTATAGCTCTATGTACGTTTAGTTTACAGGATATATGCGAGTCACACTCTGACAAAAGGGGGGTTCAATGCAACTCCGTGATGATCAGTCAAGTCATCACATAATTAGGTTGAATCCCTAGATAGAATGGTCCTTTGACATGCAAAACATTTACCAAAAGCAAAAATTTTCGACATAGGCTAGCTGTGCAAACTGTGCTGGCTAATCAGGGTCGATTTTTTTTTTTTTCAAAATCATTTAACCCCCTTTTCACAGAGCATCGCTCAAATATATGTCATCTATTTAACTCTTTACCAGATGACAAAATTTTAGACTGGTCCAAATTGAAAGCATTTTCAGACGACAAAATTAATGTGACTCAAAAATTGAAATTTGTTCTGGGAACGGTGGAAAACATTGTGGGAAAAGGGAGAAAATGCTGGTTACCAGCATTTTCTCCTTTTCCCACAATGTTTTCAAGGGGCTTCTTTCAAAGAGCAGTGAAAAACCGCGATTGTTTAGTAAAGAGTTAAATTAAGGCCTTTACCGATCAAATTCGAGTTTTAATAATCCTGAGAAACAAGACTTGAAAAAATTGTTGGAAAAAAGGAGAAAATGCTGGCAATCAGCTTTTTCTCCTTTTCCGACAATGTTTTCTATCCTACTACACAAAATTTTAAGTTTTAACAAAATACAAAATTTGATTTGGCGTGTGTATATTTCTGTTGGGTTTTTGAAAATCTAAAATTTTGTTGTGTGGTAAAGGGTTACCGCGACCAAACTGGAATAATGGGTTTTTAACCTTCGAAAAAAAAGGCGAATTTGTTTCTTCATAATTATATTGGGCTTTTTCAAGAGATGAACTTTCTACTTTAAAAAAAAAAAAGGATTCTTTTTAATCCTGATCAGCAAATTGAGATTTATTTTGTGGGTTAAGAGAGCTGAAATGACCTTTAGATTGCTGACTTATTGAAACAAGTACTGTACTTAACCCGCCCTCCCATATGTAATGGCACGATTTTTTTCAACCAGAATATCTCACAATTCTCGGACAGTGAAGAACCAACATCAGTCTACATGTTCTGTGCAGTCTGATTTTGATCCACACTCCCCAAAGAAAAGAAAAGAATGAAAAAAAAAAAAATCGAAATCACCATAGCATGGTGTAAGTTAAACTGCCTAATAAATTCTTAGCATACCGTTATGCTTCTACTGCAGGTAAATACTAGACATGGAATCGGACGGAACAGTTTACGGACAGATACAGGGATTATGGTGCTCTAGGTCCAAATAGAAATATTCAATCAGGAATCCATTCGTCATTTTAGTCTTCTCATTCATACACAACGAATTCTGTATCGTGTTTTTGACCATTTGGAGCATGGATACTACAGTGTGTTGACCAAGCGATGTAAGCGCGGGGAAATGCCGTTATGATACCATCGCACGGCCGTAAATTATGTACAATTTTTCGACACGACAGCCCATTTTATTTTAAATTTATCATTCCATCATTAACATTTAGAGGTTTTACGGATAATATAGATCAAGGGCAGATTTCACAACATGTAAAGTATTTTTTTTTTTGATCCGGTCAATATTTTAGTCTGTTACAAAGGTTCTGAATATGCATGTAGTTCATGAGAAAAGCAAGGGCAAGGGCTAACTGGCCACTCATAAACAACTTGCTACTGCCATTAAAAAGGATTCAAACCCAGGACACCAGCTTTTCTGATAGTACAGTTTTGCTCTCACGAAAACAGGCCACGTGCAGAGCCAAAGGTCGCAGAACCGGAAGGTCTAGAATAGGTTGTGTTTGACTGTATTCTTTTTACTCTGTCAATTCATTACAAATACTTTGGACGTCTCTGCAACATTTAAAATATATAAATCAAAAGAAAAAAAAAAAATGTTTGACCGGAAGCCCAGTCAGTATGAACAATGGCGCAGCGGAGGGTGACAGTTGTGCTCACAATACCAAATTTTGAATGGTAATGCCAAAATTGAAGAGCTTGAGTATGTCTGAGTTCGGAAGGTTCGAACCCCAATTTCGCAGCTCCAGCCATCGTATTTCATTATAGTTTATCGGTAAATAAAGTTCATTTTTGCAAGTTAACCATTGTCTTTGTTACCTCTGCCGTTTAAACCCTTTCTGCGTCATAGACGGAGAACAGACTGCATAGAACGGGCAGTCTGGACTTCAATCTTTACCGTCGGCTTGTTCAGTTGTCCTTTACCAAACAATTCCGAGTTTTAACGACCTTGAAGAAGAAAGCTTTTGAAAACATTGTGGGTAAAGAAGAAATTGCTGATAATCAGCATTTTCTTCTTTACCCACAATGTTTTCTTACCATTCAAAGTACATGTACCTTTTATTTTGTCGTCTGCAAATTCTTTCAGTTTGTTCGATTAAAAAATACTTGTTTAATAAAGAGTTTAAAAGCATATTAGGAAAATCCTGAATTTCAGTGAAGTGTATTTTAGCCGTCAGAAAATGTCGAGTTTATATATTTTGGCGCTGAAAAAATTTAGCGACTGTTTTTTTTTAAATTTTCTTCCGGGGTCAGATAAAAAAAAAAACAGTTTTCTAGTAAACTAGGCTCCTACATGATAATGTAGTGCACATTTGAGAAACCAGAAACATTACAGAATAAGATCAGTTTCCACAGAACGTCAAGTTCGATCTTGGACAAATACTTTGGGTCTCCTATGGTCAAACAGAAATCAAAATTTGCAAAACAGTATCTAGGTCTTTCCAAATGTCCCCATCATGATTTCGGCACTTTAACTCTACCACGCAATCTCGAGTTTTAACGACTCTGAGAAAAAAAGGCTTTTGAATACATTGCAGAAAAAAAAAAGAAAATGCTGGCAACCCCACGTTTTTTCGATCATAATGAAGAACGATTTCCATTGTGAGAAAGTCAAAATGCTGCAAACCAGCATTTTATCCTTTTCCCACAACGTTTTCTACCATTTCAAGGGCAAATTCCGCCATCGTGGCTATATTTGATATGTTTTCACCAAATGATTTTATTTTAAGCAAGTTTTGAATTGTGTCGCGTGGTAAAAAAAGATGAAAAGAAAGAGCAAGTTTTACATTTTATTTGTAGAAAAAAGATATATAAGTTACGGTCTGTGAAAAGCGACCAATGTCCGCCTGCGCAGTCCGCACAGGCTGACATGAATTTCTACTTCTTGCTATTTCTAAATTTCATGAAAGTTCAAGGACCATTCTACCTCAAGATTGAGCCGGTTGTTAGACAAAAGTGATTTTATGCATCCATAAATTGAAAAGCTATATAACTGAACTCCTTGACTCTGTACCGAACGAAGCCGTCTTAACCCTTAGGCTTCTGAGCGCGACTGAAAGACCTTTTGCGGACAGAGTAGATCAAGATCAGACTACACACAACGTGCAGTCTAATCTTTAATCTACACTGTCCGAAGAGGAGATATTTTTCTCCCATAGAATAACTATGAAATACCAATATTTGGGTTTCTACCATAGTAGTATAGGGTAGTCACTTGGGGCAAAATAGGCGATTTTGCCCCATGTGGCTACCCCTGAGTGCCCCATTCTGCTATCCTGACAGTAAATGGGGCACCTGGGATAGCAAATGGGGCACTTTTGGAGCATTTTTGGGCGATAGTTGGCCTTTTATTGCAAATATCCTACCCCCCCATGTTCTATTTATAGTAACATTTTCATGCGGATTCTCGGATTTTATCGCTTACTCGGTCCCCTTGTGAGCTGTTGCAGAGATTGGACAGTCCCTATCTGACTTCCCCTGAGTCCCTATTCTGCTTACCCTGAGTGGGGTTGTACCCATTTTGCTTACCCGAGTAGGTTCGCAACGCTAAGAAGGATTGTCACATAGTTTGTAGTTTAGTCAGCTGTTGGTTGAGACCGTGATATGGAATAGGGTTAGGACTGCTTTATTGTTTACTTTTAACCACTACTTGGGCTTTAAGTGGGGTTAGGGTAAAAAAATGATCAGGGTTTGACTTAGACTTTTTTCATTGATTTGATATAGAAGACAACCTTATCTTTAGTCCTTACTATACGTCAGAGTAGAGATCAATGGGACTGTGTTGTACTTAGACTGCTTTATTGTTTACTTTTAACCACTACTTGGGCTTTAAGTGGGGTTAGGGTAAAAAAAAAGATCAGGGCTTTACTTGGACTTTTTTCATTGAATTGATATGGAAGGCAACCCGATCTTTAATCCTTACCACGCATCAGAGTAGAGATCAATGGGACTGTGTTGTACTTAGGCTGCTTTATTGTTTATTTTTAACCACTACTTGGGCTTTAAGTGGGGTTAGGGTAAAAAAAAGATCAGGGTTTGACTTAGACTTTTTTCATTGATTTGATATGGAAGACAACCTGATCTTTAGTCCTTACCACACGTCAGAGTAGAGATCAATGGGACTGTGTTGTACTTAGACTGCTTTATTGTTTACTTTTAACCACTACTTGGGCTTTAATGTACTTAAGGATTGATATGGAATACAGTTTGATCTTGATCTCGCTGTACCAGGCTGAGGCTAGGAGAATGGTTGCCCTTAGGCTTTTTTGAGTGTAAGTCTTTGACTGAAAATTGACAAATTTGAGGAAAGATAGATCTTTTCGTAGTGTTGAGTAGCCCTGAAAAGGGCTGTTTTTGAGTATACACCCACGATGTTCGCAGCATACTGTTTTTTGGCTGTTGATTTTCCTTTGATTGTTTTTCTTCCCTTACAACAGTCACGATAGAGTCTGCTAGTTTATGAAGACTGCTTTTATCAAAGTCATTCTCCACTGGAAGCTTCACAGTAACAACTGAAATACGCTTTCTCTGTTGGCATAATGTCTCAATGTTTTTGCTCAGTTGTTCGGTGTCTGCGTTCAAAGTCTTTTTTTCCTCCATTTGTTTGTTGAAAGTCTTCAGTTCTTCTAAAATCTGAGTCAATATAGAATCTTGCTTTGAATTCAACTGTCTTACTTCTTCAAAAATGCTGTCCATTACCGTCGACAGATTGATGAGAGTTGAATTCATTGCTGTCGATAGAATATCCCCATTGTTTTCTTTCGGTAGGAATTCGTCTATGTCGAAACCATCCAAGTTAATTCCGTCCAAGTTGAAATCCATTTTCTCCGTTATCGTTTTTATTCGAGAGCTGAGAGACGAATGATTCATTATTTGGAAAATATCGTTGGCTTTTATAAGCTGGTGGGAGGATTGACCTACTTTGGCTCAGAATTAACGGTGACCAATCAAAATGTGTAATGATATAACGAACGAATCGATTGGACAACGTTAATTCTGTGTCAAAGTAGGTCAATCCTTTCGTCAGAACTACGATTGACCTACTTTGACTCAGAATTAAGAGGTAACTTTGGGAAAAAAGAATGAAGAACTCCGTTGTTTTTAAACAGTAGAACTTTTATTTGAACAGAACTGAACAATGAACATATTTACAACAAGACACATAAATAAAGAACTGTTAACAATAAGAACATTGAAAATGTTTTTTATGTCTTTTTTTCACTGTTTTTGGGAAGTCTCTGAGAGTTTGTTGTATAGATTTCCGTAGTGGTGATAAAATCATGATGATACAGCTCAATCGTTTCGGTGATGTTCCGTTGAGAGGAATTTTTGTTGAAGATATTTCTGTATATTGTATCCTCTAGCAGCAGCATCCAATGCGAAGATACAGTAAAATCCGCAAACTTTCCCCTGTAGACTCTGAAGAGTTTGACGAATGTATCTCCACGATAAAGAATGATTGTCTAAAAAGTTTATGATTTCAGGCTCAAGTGGTGGTAGTCCGTAGGAATCAAAGTATAGTACATCGCCACTATTGTTGAATATCACTGCCACCCAGTTTTCTCCTGGCATATTTGATCTCTCTGTATTCACAATATAAGCTTTCACATGATTGGGTTTTTGTCGAGGTAACTGGTCTTTTGCACACACTTTTGCCTGTAGATTTTTTATCCATATTCCATGATCCAATATATATTGAATTTCAGAAGTATACATCACGTTTTTTCTTAGTCACTTTCTTCCCAGGATTGTTTTACTTTGTTACACCAGTGATGTAGCCAAGACGAATCCACAAATTCAGATAAAATGTTTTCTTTTAAATCCTTCCACAATCTGTAGGCTCCCACATATCCACTTTCATCGAGTTTCATTTCCATTAATTCAGGATACCATTTTTCCATGATTTTGTATGGATTTAATTCCATCATAGCTTTTTCTATGAACATATCCGTATGTTCTTGTCTGTTCTTGAATAAACACAGATCGTGCTGTATTTGACTGGGGTGATCCACTTGACATCCGTAACACTGGTTGCGAACTTCACTGGCAATAAGATTTTGTAATTCTTCAATCATATGTTTTTCGAAGCTATTGTGAATGTCATTTTTCCGAGTAGAGATGCACTTTGAAGTAGAATATTTCACTTTTTCTGCTTCTTCTCTCAGTGATATAGCAAATCTGAGTCCCAGCATTGTTTTTTCTATATATGCTCTTCAGTCCTGAAAAGGACTGTTTTTGAGAGAGAGAGAGAGAGAGAGAGAGAGAGAGAGAGAGAGAGAGAGAGAGATATATATATATATATATATATATATATATATATATATATATATAGAGAGAGAGAGAGAGAGAGAGAGAGAGAGAGAGAGAGAGAGAGAGAGAGAGAGAGAGAGAGAGAAATGACACTACAAATAGTATTTTCAACGTGCCAACCGGTTTCGCTTACGCTCATCAGGGCAACGCTTTAATGAAACATCGTAACTAACGTCATTTTGACGTCATAGAACAACGGTTAAATACAGTTTAATTTTGGACGAAAAATGTTTATGAAATATTTTTCCTTTGTTACTCTAGCTGAAACGTCGGGTGATTTGCATTTAAAAAATGGAAAAATTGAAAATTTTGGATCTGTTTTAAATAATAAAACTCTTGGCAGCCATTGCATACTAAAAGATACAAACAGTTGGAAACTTTACAATCCATATCTTCTTTGACAGTAAATGTTTTATCCTTGATTTTGAATTCATTTCCTTCGATAATATGTTTACAGAGTCCACAGCGGGACTCATTAAATTTTTTCACGGAAGATTTTGAAGTTGTGTCTTTGAATTCTGATTTAATCAAAATTCGTTTTAGATTTGGAAGTTGTCTCTTACATTTAATTAATTTGGTGTTTCTTAGTATTTGTGACATTGTTTGATCATTCTCCAAAATTTCAAAATTATTCTTAATAATTCCAAATAACTCTCTGTTTTTAGGATTAAATGTCGAAATATATGTCATGATATTGTCATCATTTTTAACCTTTACCTGTAAAAGAGTACGTCTTGGAATATTAAGAGCTTTACTTATTCCTGCTAAGATTACTGCTTTAGGGTATTTTCTTTCAATTAACATGTTTTCAAGTTCACGTAATCTTAACTGTAGAATTTTTCTGTCAGACGCTATTGTGCAGATCCTTCGAGCTAGGGAGAACGGAATATTGGTCTTGTTATGTTTTGGGTGGCATGACCTGAAATTCAAATATTGCTTAGAATCTGTAATTTTGAAATAAATATCAGTGACAATTGTACAACCATTTTTTATCACTAACACGTCAAGAAAAGGCATTTTGTATAAGTTCATATCCATCTTAAATTTTATATCTTTATGTAATGAGTTAAGTATGTCATTAACATTAATTGAGTATGTCCAGAAAATAAAACAATCATCAAGATATCTTTTCCATTGTTTGTATATATAATCTGAGAAGTTTTCGTCTTTGAGTTGTCTTATTTTTTCATATAGTATCTCCTCTAAAAATCCTAAAACTAATGTTGCATATGTTGGGGCAACTTTGGTTCCCATGGCTGTTCCTTTACATTGATTGAAAAATACGGAATTAAAGGAGAAATTGTTATTTTCCAGTACTATTTTCAAACCTTCCAATATAAAAGTTTGGTCAAATCTGTTATGAATAAGATTTGGATATCTATTCATCCAGTAAGAAATTGCTTCATATCCTAAGCTATGTGGAATATTTGTATACAAACTTACTACATCAAATGATACTAAAAAGGTGTTAATGGGAACTGTTTCTGGAAGAAAATTAAAGAAATCTATTTCATCTCTAAGATAGCTTTGGACCTTAGATACAAAAGGTTTTAAAAGTTTATCTAAAAAACAACTTAATCGACTTGTTTCACAGTTAGGTCCTGCCACAATTGGTCTCATTTGAAGATCAATTGGATCTAAAGTTTCAATATACTCTTCATTAATGACATCACAAATATTTTTAATTATTTTGCTTTTATGAATTTTCGGAAGACCATAAAAAGTACTGATCTTGTAATCAAACTTTGATAAAAAATCTGCTTCTTGTTTAGTGATTGTTTTATTTTTGTAAATTAACCTTTTAATAGAGTCAAATATCTGTGTTGTATTGGCATGTGGAATAGGTTTATAATAGGACATATCAGAGAGCATTTCTGTGATTTTATTTTTATAAAAATATTTATTCATAATTATTATTCCACCGCCTTTGTCAGCTTCTTTTATAATAATAGAAGAATCATCTGCTAGTGATTTTATAGATTTTCTTTGATTAAGAGATATGTTATGTTTTACAGGGTTGGTATTATTCAAAACATTAAAACATAATGACTTGGTTGTTGAAATATATTCATCTAGTTTTTTATTTCTCCCTGAAGGAGGATTAAAAGAAGGTTTGTTTCTCATTAAACTATTGTTGAATTCTGCACTTTGTGAAAAGTATTCTTGTAATCTAAGCTTTCTAAAGATATAAACTTAGGAATAGAATTACAATACATAATCAACAGATTAGGGACCCTTCAACAAGACAAATACCATTGAGTTATCATTTAGATAGCTGTTGTAAAACAGATCCAAAATTTTCAATTTTTCCATTTTTTAAATGCAAATCACCCGACGTTTCAGCTAGAGTAACAAAAGAAAAATATTTCATAAACATTTTTCGTCCAAAATTAAACTGTATTTAACCGTTGTTCTATGACGTCAAAATGACGTTAGTTACGATGTTTCATTAAAGCGTTGCCCTGATGAGCGTAAGCGAAACCGGTTGGCACGTTGAAAATACTATTTGTAGTGTCATTTCTCTTTTATTATATATTTTCTTGTTCACACACACACACACACACACACACACACACACACACACACACATATATATATATATATATATATACACACACACACACACACACACACACACACACACACACACACACTCCTTAGCCCTCAAAAGGACTGTTTTTTGTGAAAGCGGTCTTTTTGTTCCGGGGTAATGAATAAGAGATCTGTTCAGAGTCCTAAAAAAGGACTGTTTTTCTGTTGATTACAAGAGTAGTAATCTGTGATGATTTCTCTCAAACTGTTGATTTCAACCTGATTGTCAAATTCAGCAAAGACAATAACGTTGATAACTGCTGCTAGAGCTTGAGCGAATTGAAGTTCAATTCGAAGACGTCCAGTTTTTATAGGATGAAGCTGTCCTTCTTCACTGCCTTGATCAGCTGTCAAATCGTATCCCCACAAACAGTATCCACCAATATAGTCTTCTTTGGCAATATCAAATGATTTATTGAGTCCAAAGGCTGAGATAGCCTGATACATTGACAAATATGATTTCAAATACAGTCCTCCTTCAAAGTTAGGCTCAAAGGGTCTGTTATGAATACTGTGACCATTACATAATACATCTATTTTTGATAGATTAAAATGTTGAAAGAAAAATGGGTTGGTGCCATAACTCCTATTATAAGCAGCATTTGTTACCACTGCAATGAAAATACGGTTTGGAAGCTGTCCTTGAAACAAATGATCTTCAACTTTAGACTGAAGTCCGGTGCCAATGGTAAAAGTTTTTACTTCTACTCTACGAATAGGAATTTTCATGTTTTGCTGAGCAATAACATGATTAAGATCATTTGCAATAACAGGCAACAATTCAACATTTCGCACATGAAGACTGACTGTTTCCAGTACAATTTTTGCAGCTGGTGTACCAGTACCTCCTGTGAGACAAAAGTTTTCCGAAGTCCTGTTTAATCTAAGTCTGATTTCAATTCCGTTCGGTAAATATTTTTCTTGTTGAAATAGATCAAGATGCAATCGTCCGAAAAGTTCTGCGTTTTTGCTTTGTGCAATTACACCTATTCTTGCTTTTAAACCCTCATTATCAGCATCATGGTTGAGTGAATTGAAATGACCAGTGGTGTCTTCAGCCCAAAGTACGCTAGCTTTCAAATGTGTAGACTTGCTATCGGCATTATATGACAGAAGATTTTCGATATACGCTCTGTATGGATAGGTGTCTGAATTACTGCTGATTAATTTATTATTTAGATACAAATCGACGCTGCTAAACATACTATGCAGGAAATTGTTTACATGTGCCACATTTGAACCGGCCTCTAAATTAGTACCGTCTGCTTTAATGATTTTGAATTTGATATACAAATACGATTGTGCCAAATCTGTCCAATGTTCGGTTTGAGGTGGTATGATATATTCTATCGGTGCATTGTTTGACAAAGATGATATTGGAAAATGTTCAACCCATTGACTTTCTTGCATAGTTGTCATTGTAGGTGGTACAGAAAGAACACTGAGTTCTGATTTACTGCATTCACAAGACCCGTTTTGCATCATTTTCAAATTTTTTTCAATCAAATATATTAATCAAATATATTAATCAAATATATCAAGAGGTCTAGGTCTACTGTAATTACTTCTTTGTTTCTTATTGATGATCTTACCGTTGCGAGATCGAGAAGATAACTGACGTGTTTCTCGCGATTTTCTTTTATTTATCCCTGTCATTACCTCTAACTTTTGTGCTAAATCATGAATAGATTGTTTTCCCCGTGAAACTGCAACTTTTTTTGGATTTTTGCCTCGTAAGAGGATATCTTCTGCTGCACGTAATCCTTGTTTGATTCCTTCTTTTTTAATAGCATTCAACCCAGATTTGACTAGAGGTTTTATCAATGGAGTTACTGTTTTAAGTGCTGATTTAAATAGGGAACCTAATCCATAGCCATACTGATGTTTTACACCGCGATAAACTGGTAACATTTTTTAATTATTTTTCAGTTGAACGTTGTCTGAAATGCAACTTAACGATTGTCTTACCAGTAATGAAATGAACTGGTATACCAGAATCCCCCGTTATTTGAATGTGAATCATATCGAAATCGGATTTCGAAACGGGAATGTAATGCGGTATTGTAATTTCATGATTGATATGCTGACAACCATAATTATTTTCAATTGCATCGGATGTTTTGAAAGACAGAACACGAAGTATGGGGGCAAGTGTATCACCCACTATATTGTGTTCAGCAATATCTGAATAAACGTACAGATGATTGTAGCCAGCATCAATGTTAGCAGTGTATTTAAAGTAATCGAAAATATTTTTACCCTGAAAAAATGTCTCATTTTTGTATTCTGGTGATCCACCCAGTTTTAAAAACAGTGATGAATGTAATTTGAGTCCGTTTTTATAATATTTTCGAAAATAATTTTCGGACGTTTGGATAAAGTTGAATATTTAATGTACAGAGTCGCCGATCTCTTATGAAGGGCAACGCCTATGGTATCTTGAATCAACTCATTGATTACCCCTATAAGATGCTGTGGTGAAGTGTAACTCCCAGGTAGAAAGATAAATCGAATTGACCATTTTATCGGTTTATTTGCACTATTTCGTCTTATTGGAGACACCTGCATATTATCTCTTTTTCTGTCTAGATCTGATACTAATTTGGTAAAATCGGCATCTGTTGTTATAATTTCGAACTGCGCTTCTTCTTCACTTATGTTTAAGAACTGAGAGGGGCTTTTAGAGCCCCTCCTATTCCACCGATCACGGCTTTTCCTAACAAAAGTAATAATGCAGGTGCAAGCAATGGAAGAAATCCACCTTTTTGATTTAAAATTTTTTTATTTTTTTCAGAGACCGATTTCGAAGCTAAACGTCTGAGATGTTGTCGGCTTGAATACAACTGCTTCTTCTGAGCTGATGATAAATGTACATTGCCTTTTAAAACATTATGACAGCATTCCGATATACATTTTATCACTTCTGATGGCGAATCCTTCACAAGTCTTTTACGTATTTTTGGTGTAGCCTGCATCATGGCTATAACCATCGAACCGTGTTTTTTAATCAGAGGTGTTTTCTTCATGTTGACTTTATCTCGAATTAAATGATGATGTAAGATCCATATCACTATCATTTATACCTGTTGTAACATCCTATCTTTTACAGTCAGAATTCTTTTTTAAGAAAAGTATGAATCAAGATCGCTGAGTAATCTAAACTTGCTTCCTAGGCCTGCGTTCATGGGGATGATTTTTCCTTCGCCAAGGTGCATCATCCTATTGGGGTAGTCAATTTTGTATCTTCCTGTGTCAAAGTTATATTGGGTCATATCATCCACTAACTGATCTTTTTTGTGTTTACCTCTTTTGTATTTAGCTAATGTATATGGAGACCATGAGGCGGATGGGATGGCTTCAAACTGCAATGCTCTACCTGGTACCAGAAATTGTGAATACTTTGTTTTGAGTTTCCGCAATCTTTCACTTAACAATTCCTTTCTGGACTTCGGATACTGTTGATGTTCTGAAATGCTACTTTCTCCAGTTTTTCGTTTTCGGGTAGTGACAAATCTTTCATCAATCGTATGGGGTCTTTGAGAATCAACAATTACAAATTGAGTTGAACCATTTTCTCCACCCCAGTCTATCGTGGTTGGGCCTGCTACTGATTCCCTACGCGGAGTGATCTTTTTTGGAGATGATGTGGTTGGGGCTGGTATTAGCTCCCAGCGCGGAGTTGATGTGCTTGTGCCTGGCAATGGTTCCCAGCGCTGAGTGATCTTTTTTGGAGTTGATGTGCTTGGGTCTGGTATTAGCTCCCAGCGCGGAGTGATCTTTTTTGGAGATGATTTCTTCTTCGGGGATTTTTTCTTTCGTGGAGCACGCTTTCTTGGAGATTTCTTCCTTTTTGGAGATTTCTTCTTTTCTGGAGATTTCTTCTTTCGTGGAGCACGTTTTCGAGGTTGTCTTTCAGCCCAAAAGTTTCTAACGGTTTTTGTTCCATCCCATCTCAGTAAACTTCTGATAATAACACCACCCAGAAATCCACCTCCTCCAGGTTTTAAAATAATTTTACGTTTACTTTCATCATCTGTGGACGGATCTGCTAACCTCTCAATATCTTCTCTATGTTTTGTTATGTACGTAGTGGTTTGTTTTGGTAATTTGATTTTATTTTCAATGATGTTTCTTGCTGCCAGCGTAAACCATTTTAAAATTTCTTTTAATCCTGCCTTTAACAGAGCTTCTCTTTCATGTCTATCGGTTTGTTGACTTAAATTTCGCAAAGCAGCTAAAACCGAAGTTGGTGTGTGTGGTATAGCCATGTTTATTCATTGACGTGAAACATGAAAATGATTTATATTTAAAATGTAATTCTCTTTTAAAACAAGAACTTCAAATAAGGACTTTTAAATAAGAACTTTTTTTGAAAAAAAACCTATTTTTAAGCAGGAGAATAAACAATGGGTCCTCTTTCATTTCCTTGTGTATACCAACGATAGAATATATCTGTTCTCAGTCTTAATTCTTTGTTTGTTCATGAATGAAAATCTATGACTAGATATCCATGTTCCAGCGATGTAGCGTCTTCATAAGCGGGTAACAAATGTGGAGCTTGCATTTGGTGAGCCAGTGTTTTAATTTGATTCTTATCTCGTTCATTTCGAAATAAAATCATGTATCTGGAATTAAGACTAATGGTTCGACTCGATTTCGACTGCTGAAACATATTTTGTGTGATATAAATCACACTTGCATTACGATGATGGCCTTTTCTTGTAAACCAAAGTTTAATTTTTTCCTCGTCTTTTTCACCCAACATGTCATCAAAGACGATTAAATGTGGAATGGATACATCACTGACAATTTCGTTTTCATCGTCAGGAATTCCCTCCACGAAATTTATCAATTCAAACTGTGAATTAAATTTTTCCTGCATAAGATTGTATGCATACTGCCATTCTTTGTAACACCAGACAACTCTTTCAGGAACGATGTTGAACAAGTCTTCTCGATAGCCAATTAATTTATGAACGAACTCTGTTTTTCCACACCCGCTCGGTCCTGTGATGAAAATATTACAAGGTTGTTGAAATAGAATAGATTGTACATCCACCTCCATGTTTTTTACTTTTCTCTTTAAGGGCTAATGATAAAATGACAACATAAATAACAATGAAAGCGTTTTTATTCACAAAAAAACATTTTTGTTCAGAGTTGACAACAAAATATTGACAATGAATTATTTTTACAATGAATTAATTTCTTATAATATAGCATAAAACATTTTTTAACAAATATAACATTTTAAAATATAACATTTTACAATGCAAATTCACAAATCCCTCGAGTTCTCCATTTGTCTTCATGTTCCGTAATGTCTTTGTGCAATTGGTCATCACCCAAATAAAATGGATATACACTGTCCATTTCACTGAATTCACGTGTTCCACTAAATGGATAAACATGTTTTAAAACGTCTTTCGTTGAAAGAGATGAATATACAATTTTCTCTGTAGCATCTCTATCAAATAAGATATAGCCTTCCATAGTCTCCACTATTTCCTCAGAGTCTCGAATAGATCCTTTTTGTAGCGTAAGTAAAAGTTAAATAAAACTGATTTCATTTTCAGAACGTTCAGAAAACTTTCTTCGGTTCTTCCTATGATCATGAAACACCATCGACTTGTGGATCGCATTTGTTTACCATTAGCACCGTCTTTCCACCAGTAAGTTGCTAAATAAGTTTTGATGATGTGTTTCAAATCTGAATCGTCTACCAACATCCCAATAAAGTGCTGTATACCATACAATTTGCAGGACGATTCTCCTTTTGCAAACCCTCTGTGCAATTTATCTATCCAAAGTTCCACACAGCGGAGTTTAATGTTAAGCTGTATTCGTTCATCGAGCGTATGCTGTTGAACGAATTCTCCATAAATCTTTTCACGTAGTTCTATTGGTAAAGGCAGCATAATTTTTCAGCGATATTTTGCGTGTTACTCGGACCGTTCAGTTCAAAACAATGTAACATGGAATTATTTCATTAAACTTTTATAATCATAATCGTCACTTTCACTGTCTGAATAGGGTACTATTCTTTTTTCTTTTAGCCATCGTTTATGTCTGATTGTAAGACAATGACACGGTAAGTCAGAAAACTTGGCATTTTATAGAGTCTTTCACTCCAATAGTGTGTAAATAGAGACGATAGCTACGAAATCTATATCATTCCTCTGATCGACTTCAGACAGTACAGTTGACAAAAAATAATGAGCGAGTTTAAGCTACAAAGTACACCACTGCTAGGAAAGTTGATGTATCTGTATGTTAACCCATACACCCACGAATACGAGATCAGCAATGTTCCGTTAAAGTATCAAGTTCAACATATCGGAAACTATGTGGGATCATTTTTATCCCATCAACATTTAACAGAAAAAGATGTTTACCGTATTACCAGATACAGAGTTTTGGATCAAGCAACGATCGATAGACGATATGGGGTGGATGGAAAGAGAAAAGATATTTGTTTTACATGCAACAAACCAGGACACTGGGCTAGAAATTGTCCAGAAAAAGAAAAGCAGACAGAAACAGTCGTTTTTGTCTATGTGGATCCACGCAGTCACGATATCAAAATTTCATCAACAATGAATCTGGGTGGTGAATTTCAGAACATGAAATTCGTTGGTGTTCTGAAATCATTCTGCAAAGAAAATAAATGGAAAACAAGCTCACTACAGACTACAACATCATCGACTGAAAATCAGATCGAAAATATGCAGATCGACAACACGACTATCGGTGATACAGAGATCTGTAAAATAACAGAACAGATAGAGAAAAAAATATCTACAAACGATAATCTAAGAAAACAACCAACTTTGGAACTAAAAAACAACGAACTTTCTTCAGAGGAGACTCTTCCACCAAAACAGGAGAAAAAGCAAAACAACGAAAAAAGAGAAAGCGAAAAAAAAAAAAAAAAAAAAAGAAGTGTTTCTTTTGCAAATCAAAAAAACATGGGGATAAAATCTGGACCTGTCCAGATATGGTATTAAAAAATAATGAAAGGGGAAGAAAGAGGAAGAGTGAATGTGAATCGAACATTCCAAAGAAAAAAAGAAAAACACAGTGAAAAACAGTTTCAATTGTTTTAACAAAAAAAGGCTGACTTGTTTAAATGTTTTCATTCCATTGTTTTTTCATTCCATTGTTTTTTCACAGTTCATGTCTTGTTTCATTGTACAAAATTGTTTGAATAAAAAACATATGAAATAATTCTGGACTTGACTTTTTTTGTTTGACTGTAAGTCTTTGACTGTAAGTCTTTTGAGAGAAAATTGACAATTCGAAAGAAAGCTCTTTCTTGGGGAATGGTAGCCCTGAAAAGGGCTCTTTTTTCTCCATTCACTGGCTGGATAATTAATTCCACACCAGTGAAGGATACAGCTTCTGTAGCTTCTTTTGCCACCCACGATGCTCGGTGGGTGGCATGAAGTCTTTCAGATCGGGGTAAATATTCCCCATCTTCACCTTTGGCGTACGAGTATAAAACTCGTACCCCCGCCTCTCAAAAAAAAAGCACACAGCTCTTTGAACTTCATCCTCTTTCTTTCTTCTTCTTTTCTTTTCTTCTCCATCTCTATCTTCTGCTCCATCTCTTTCTTTTTCTCCTCCTCAACCTTTGGCTTTCCAAATACCCCACAAAAGAACTTGTTGGCTTTCATTGGGAAATGACCCGATAATAAAAAAAGTTCGTTTTTATACGTTTGCAGGGGGATTGACCTACTTTGACTCAGAATTAACGTTTGTCCAATTGAATCGTCCGTTATATCATTACACATTTTGATTGGTCAACGTTAGCCCAACTGTATTTCCTCTATGCAAAACACTATTCTCAGTGATCATAGCTAAAATACTTTTGTAGTCACTATTTTTATAGCTCTGTAGACTATAAAAGACAACCACAAAACACATTCATTCGGAACTCAACTGCTGTAGAGTTAAAACCAAATCAGCACAATGTTTGGACTAACAATTTTACTTACATTGCTGAACTGGATAGAAGAAAGAGAACACCTTAGATGTATAGGGCGTGAAGTTGAGCATCTAATCCAAGTAATAAATGCAATGGAAAATAGGAGAATAAAGAGAAGAGGTTAAAAAAGTGAACCTGTATAAACAGCCCTTTTCAGGGCTACCCAACACCAAAAAAAGATCTATCTTTCCCCAAATTTGTCAATTTTTCTCTATGAATTACACTCTAAGAATTACACTCTAAGAGTTACACTCAAAAAAGCCTAAGGGCAACCATTCCCCTAGCCTCAGCCTGGTAAGCGAGATCAAGATCAAACTGTATTCCATATCAATCCTAAAGTCCATTAAAGCCCAAGAAGTGGATAAAAGTAAACAATAAAGCAGTCTAAGTACAACACAGTCCCATTGATCTCTACTCTGACGTGTGGTAAGGACTAAAGATCAGGTTGTCTTCCATATCAAATCAATGAAAAAAGTCTAAGTCAAACCCTGATCTTTTTTTGCCCTAACCCCACTTAAAGCCTAAGTAGTGGATAAAAGTAAACAATAAAGCAGTCTAAGTACAACACAATCCCATTGATCTCTACTCTGATGCGTGGTAAGGATTAAAGATCAGGTTGTCTTCCATATCAAATCAATGAAAAAAGTCTAAGTCAAACCCTGATCTTTTTTTGCCCTAACCCCACTTAAAGCCTAAGTAGTGGGTAAAAGTAAACAATAAAGCAGCCTAAGTAAAACACAGTCACATTGATCTCTACTCTGACGTGTGGTAAGGACTAAAGACCAGGTTGTCTTCCATATCAAATCAATGAAAAAAGTCTAAGTCAAACCCTGATCTTTTTTTGCCCTAACCCCACTTAAAGCCTAAGTAGTGGATAAAAGTAAACAATAAAGCAGTCTAAGTACAACACAATCCCATTGATCTCTACTCTGATGCGTGGTAAGGATTAAAGATCAGGTTGTCTTCCATATCAAATCAATGAAAAAAGTCTAAGTCAAACCCTGATCTTTTTTTTGCCCTAACCCCACTTAAAGCCCAAGTAGTGGTTAAAAGTAAACAATAAAGCAGTCCTAACCCTATTCCATATCACGGTCTCAACCAACAGCTGACTAAACTACAAACTATGTGACAATCCTTCTTAGCGTAGCGAACCTACTCGGATAAGCAAAATGGGTACAACCCCACTCAGGGTAAGCAGAATAGGGACTCAGGGGAAGTCAGATAGGGACTGACCAATCTCTGCAACAGCTGACAAGGGGACCGAGTAAGCGATAAAATCCGAGAATCCGCATGAAAATGTTACTATAAATAGAACATTTATTTGCAATAAAAGGCTAAGTATCGCCCAAAAATGACACATCTTTCTCCAAAAGTGCCCCATTCTGCTACCCCAGTGCCCCATTTACTGTCAGGATAGCAGAATGGGGCACTCAGGGGTAGTCACATGGGGCAAAATCGCCTATTTTGCCCCAAGTGACTACCCTATACTACTAACATGGAATTTTGTCACCTTTTACAGTTAAATAATTTTTGCTTATCATGAGATCACAGTTATGTTGTTTCATGAAATCCAGTCCCAAAATACCATTCAAATTTATATCTGCTATCAGCATCTCATGGTTAAATGTATGTCCACCAAGAGAAATAGACATTTTTGCTTTTCCTATAAAAGGCTTATTTTCACCAGTAACTGTGCTCATCATAATATCTACTGGGATCAATTCAATTTTCAGATTTTTATTCAACAAATTAAAAATTTTTCTATCAAGAATTGAAACATTTGCTCCAGAATCACGTAAACAAGAGATTAAGTTATCATTTATTCTCACATCACAGAAGTAACCATTTTCTTTTCTCCGACTATTCAATTGAATTGTGTAACTGGACCCTAGTTTTGACTTGGTCTTGTTGTGGTCCCCCAACTCGACCTGTTTTCGTTTCCCTGGTAGTTATTACCAAAATCATTTCTGTAATTCCTGTTATTTCTATTGGAACTTTGATTTTGTTTCCTGTAATTATTATTATTTCTATTATAATTCCTATTCTGTTGGTACCTATTGTTATTATTTGGATGAGAGTTTTTATTTTGAAACCCATTGTTATTATTTGTCTTTTTGTCTAATCTGTCCATACGTTCGGTTAAACTATTCAGTTTTTCTATAACGGTTTCCATAATAGACTTCTGTTTATTTTGGTCTGATACAGCATTTACTGGGGCAACCCTACCTTGATCTACAATCTTATGAGTCTCAAGTCGGATAGCTACTGTTTCAGCTTCTGACATAGTTTTTGGACAGCATTCTCTTAATCTCAATCTAATTTCACTATCATCAAGGCTGTCAATAAAATAATCAAGTGACAGGATTTCAATCAAACTTGTTGGTGCTTCAGGATATGCCTGCCTTGTCAGTTTTCTAATACTCTGTGCCAATTCGGGTAAAGACTGACCTTTCTGTCTTTTGATAGATTTTAACTGTGACCGGTATATTTCAGCTTTATTCTTTGTTCCATATCTATTTAGTAACATTTCTACTAGACTATCATAGTCTCTTTTCTGAGTCTCTGAAAGTTCTCCCAAGAGTGACCTTGCATTGCCTGTAAGACAACTTGCTAGGTACAGTGCCTTAGCCTGGTATGGCCAGTTATTAATTTCAGCCACAATGTTAAACTGTGTCAAGTATTCACTTAAATCTGAGGTTCCATCAAATGACTGAGGCTTCATTTTCAAAGTATACACTGGAAATGTACAAGTCAAATTTTGATTATTATTGGTATTAGGAATATTGTGGAAAGTTGAACTCTGTGTAATTTGATTTACATGTGAGCAGTATCTCCCTTGGTCATTATGAACATTGTCTCTTGAATTAGATCTAAAAGTTACTTCAGAATCAGGATGTCTAATTTCAGATAAATTTAACTGAAGGTTGTACATGCCATTTTCAAATTTCTCCATCCTTGAATTCATATGGTCATGTAATTCTCTTAAAGTGTGTGAAATTGTGTTCATTTCATGTGTCATTAAAGACAGTTTTTCTTGAACTGGGTCTTCATTATCTATCTGCTCATCATTATTCAACAATTGGGTATCGATTTTTCTCAATAAAATCCAACTATTCTACACAGTTGAAACAGAAAAAGTCAAATATCTGATAAATAAAAAATTGTTTTCAACTTTTTCTGGTAAAAATTCTTTCCAACACGCACAATAAGCTTAAATAATTTTACAGTATGTTAAATAGGAAGTATTGGAAAAATTCAGTCCCTGCTAAACAAGGCTCTCGTGAAAAATTCCAAACTCTTCAAAAAGATTAAAAAAAAAAAAAAAAAAAAAAAAAAAATTCAGTTCTATCAAACTATTTCAACAGTTTCAAATAAGATCGATTTCTTCAGACTGCAACGATCCCACTTCTGATACCATTTGTCGGGACTTTCCGAGCGGTTTTAAAAATAACTCCGAAAGCAAAAGTAGATTTCTAATTTTAGTTCACATAAAAATATTTCTTTTCTAATTTTAGTTCACATAAAAAACATTTCTTTAGGTCGACATACAAAATAAAATTAATGTCCTACCTGGTTTATCATTTTCTCTGAAAGGTTAAATAGTTCGAACCGTTTCTGGCACAATGCGACGTTAACTCAAAAATTCGGCCTATTTATATTAACGGCTTGTTATGATAATGATGTCACTTTCGATACACAACTGGGATTCCAAAGTAATGGTTTCGCGCTACGTACGCGACGTTGTAAAATACAATATATGAGCGGGAACCAGACGTTCTAAATTTTAAAACGGAAGTAACTGAACTGTCAGAATACCGCTGACTTTAACGTGCAATAAAGTTTATAAAGTTTCGCGGATACGTAATCGTGAGCGAATCAGGATGATACCAGGTAGGACTAACAAACAATGAACATGTTTAAACATTAATGATAAGAATAGCAAAAGCTTTAAATATTTAACAATTGGTAATAACAATTTACAATTTTACGTACAATCCTCACAATATCAAAAGCATTCGACAGAGTATGGCACAAAGGTTTGGTTTTTAAATTAAATCAACTAGGAATCAGTGGGCCTCTCCTTTCCTGGTTCAAAGATTACCTATCTTGTCGCAGCCAGTCGGTCATTGTTAATACGTCCAGGTCAAGGTCAAGGTCACTAAATGCGGGCGTTCCACAGGGCTCTGTTCTCGGTCCATTGCTCTTTCTTGTATATGTGAACGATATTTCGGAAAATCTTTTAAGTATATCTCGGCTATTCGCCGATGACACCTCCCTGGCTTGCTCTGCTTCACTCACAGCCGACATCGAAGGTATTTTGAACCACGATTTATTCATGACTTCACACTGGGCTAAACAATGGCTGATTACTTTTAATCCATCTAAAACAGTGGCAATGGTCTTTTCTAGCAATAGGAATGTTCAGCTTCCAAATTTGATTTTTGATGACGTCAGGATCAGCTTCGTTGACAACCATAAGCATTTAGGACTAACATTAAGCAGCAATGGAAAATGGAAAGCACACATAAATAATCTTTGTCGATCCGCATCCAAACTTCTCGGAATGATGAGAACTCTGAAATTCAGACTCAAAAGAGATTCCTTAAATCAAATTTACGTCTCATTCCTACGTCCTATCCTCGAATATGCCTCCGTAGTCTGGGACAACTGCACCAAGCGCGAAAAAGAAAATCTCGAAAAAATCCAAATCGAAGCCGCTAGAATAGTCACAGGTATAACGAGATCCGCGTCTATAAATAATATATATAAGGAAATTGGATGGTTAACCCTAGAGAACAGGCGAAAATATCAAAAACTCATTCTCATTTACAAAATAATTAATGGTTTAACTCCAGACTATCTTCATGAAATTTTCCCACGAAACGTAAGCACAAGAACAACTTACTCATTACGCAATATTCACCAAATCGACTCGATTGTTTGTCGAACAGAATTATTGGCCAGATCATTCATCCCATCTGCAGTTTCTCTTTGGAACGAACTTCCGGACGATGTGAAATCTTTACAGTCTCTATCATCATTTAAATCCTATATCCTAGGAAGATTAGCAGCACCAGTAGTTCCAAAGTACTTCTTCGTTGGTCAACGTAAATTATCCGTAATTCACACAAGAATTCGTAACAAATGCAGTGATCTGAAGTATGACCTCTTTTCCAACCATATTTGCTCGGATTGCGCCTGTAGCTGCGGATCGCCATTGAAGACGCTGAGCACTACTTCTTCCAGTGCACCCGGTACACAATTCCGAGACGACAACTTTTTCATGAACTTCGCTGCTTTCATCCTTTACATGAAGATTTATTACTTTTTGGATCCGAGAATCTCAGATTAGAAGACAATTCCACAATTTGTCTCTCCGTGCAATCCTACATTAAAGCTACAGAGAGATTTGCATAAACGTCTTGTAGCCTATAAGTCATTTTACTACTCCTGTCTCCTATCACTCTCCTCCATTTCACTGACTTGACGACCAAGTATTCTATCCTCTCCATCCTTAAACATGTAAATTCTCAGTAACCAACACTTGAAATAATTTATTGCATAGCTGGATCATAATTGTCTTCTTTTTCGCAAGGAAAGATCAGAAATATATACTTGTTATAATTTTAGAATCGTAGAAGACTCTCATAGCTTGTAGATTATTTAAAGGGGATGGCCGAATCTAAGTTGCGAGAACTTGTGGCCAGACCCTTTTGCCTGATTTGTATCTCTTTTCGTGTAATGTACGTATGTTGTATGATTTGTATATAGATGGCAATAAAAACTAAAACTAGGAATATCTACTTGCTGCTGGGCATCTTCCCGTTCTGCTAGTTGAAGGAGCAATTGTAGAAAGTGTTGATATAATTGCAATCTGTTTCTCTCGTATTCCATGTTGTCTCGCTGGATGTCAGCTGTTGAATGATGATACACAGAGAATTGCATGTTTTTTGCACAAAAAAAAACAGGACTCGTAAATACTCGTAACTTACTCGCAACTATTCGTAACAACATGTTAACATGTCGTAATTTACACGTAAATGACTAGATTAATCGTAATCATCCGTAATATACTCGTAACATTCCGTAAACAGCTCTTAAAATGTTGTAACATGCTCGTATTTGTCCGTAATAACTCGGAAGAAATCGTAGATATTTGCCGTAAATACATCGTAACAACCCGTAATAAATCGTAAATGGACATTAATTACTCGTAAACCGCTCGTAAAAGCGGCCATATCGTAACAATCCGTGTACTTTTACGGATATGTGACATCCGTAAGAACTCGTAAGAAAAATCCGTAAGTGTGAAGGGGGCATTACCAATACTCATAAACACGGACCATAAAGGCCGGTACATACAATAAGATTCGTCTCATGAAATCAGTCTCAGAGATTTTTTGTATCATACTCGTAATACGCTCCTGTGCACACACCAATACAAATCTTATGATACTCTTCTTACCTGTCGAGTTTCCTTGCCAGAATTATGCTAATGTGTAGATCTAGTGTCAAAATCGTGCTTATAGAGCAAGATGAAGACGTCATGGCATTATGCATGATAATTATTGCTATTGCATTGGAAAATTTGGACTGACCATTCCTTGTGCGAAGATGTTCGACAGGAAGTGGCTTACTCAATGTTCAAACACTTTATAGCATCAACAAATCTACAGATAACTCACCTTCGAGGAAATGCTAAGTTGTGATTGGCTAATACTCTAATACAAATCTTAGGAAATAGAGCAATGCAACCTAATACAGTTTCGTGAAACTCGTGAAAATCTTATAATACATGTTTTAGGAATGTGCGACAGTAAGATTTGTCTTAGATTAAAAAATCTCTGACATTAATCTTACTGTGTGTATCAAGCTTAAGTTGTAAATGAGTTGTGCTCTGGCAAAAGGAGGGCTTCATGCATCTCCGTGATCCACGATCATTATGGATTCATAAAATCCATTTTGTCTATCAACCGACAGAACCATTTGGTATTCTTGTTGTTTGACATGCAGAAAATTTACTAAAAGCAAAAAGTTTCAGTCCAGGCCAGCCTGCGGGGACTGTGCAGGCTGGCCTGGATTGATACTTTTTTAACAGGTGCATTAAGCACCTTTTTCACAGAGCATGACTCAAATATAGTTGGTATTTTACACTGCCATCAATGTTTTTGCTATCGGAATACAGTGGTCAGGTCGTAGGACTGTCAGTGACACGATTTAGGTATTGACTGACTGATTCAGATGAAAGGCAAATTTATCACATTCAGTTTATACTGACATACTGACCCTTATCTCTAATGTTTGTATCTGCCATCCACTAACTGTGAACCTTTCACCAAACATTCCCGTCTTTCAATGACCTCGTGGAAAAGGCTTCTGAAAACATTGTGGGTAGAGGAGAAAGTGTTGGTAAAGAAAAATCCAATCATCGAGTTACAACAAATTTGTCGGCGGCAAATGCTTTCAGAATGGGAAGTCTGAAACTTTGTCAGCTGGTAAGGTTCAGTGTCCGGTTTATAAAAGAAAATGCCTTTGTAGTGGTGTAGGTCAAGAGTGTGAAATTTTGTCTTGGATATACATGTAAACCTTGCCTTAATTAATTTGTGAAAAATAACTCCGACACCTCCCCCCCCCCCCCTTAAAAAACAGGGGGATCAGTATGGATATAGTAGCTTTTAGAGTTTAGATCCTTTAAAAAAAAAAAAACTGTTGCTCTATTACCTAATTCAGGTTTATCATTTAACTGACCGATCATTAAAGATTAGGTGTAAAAAAAAAATAGTTTGTTTCGGGTAACCCGACCCTACCTGGAGATTTTGCCCCGACCCTAATTTTTTTTTTTTTGTCTTCCGATAAAAAAAAAATCAGCCTTTTATCATACTGTGTCACAGGACGCCTATTTCGGCAAATATTGCGCATTATATTATAGGTGTACAATCATGTACTACTACATACATAATTATGCATGAAAACTCCTACGCCTGTACAAAAGCTACCGTGTATCGGAGTATATTGAACCGACCTTAAACACAAATTGTCAAACGCAATAACGTGGGTTTTCCATTTCTAAAAATACATACAGGCAGACGGAGAGATCGGGCTTTTTCGCTAACTCCACACAGGAACTTCTGTTTATCGAACGTTCGTATTCTATCGCACGGTTACAAAAGACAAACGGGTACCAGTTTTATCTTCTACAACAAATCACGCCCGAAATACTGCGGTACTATACAGACTGTGTAACGAACTTTTACTTGTGATTTTCGCTTTTCTTCGCGTAAAATATAAACAGGATCCCGTCATCTCTGTTGTCATCACCGCATTTCCGGTTCTGTAGTGCATTGTCGCTACTTTCGGTTTGCTAGATTTCGGATTGAACAAGTTCTGTTAAACATCATTCGGCAAAAGTGCTAGCATGCTCCAGAACTACGAACAATTAAAGTGTTCAATGCAGATATAACATTCGAAAAATTTTAATGGACGTTTCTCTTGCAACTTATCTGACAGGACGGACTGGACTAAACTAGACGACGGCAACGATAGAAGTTTAGATTTGTATCAAGCGTCGATAGGTCTTCATATTAGACAGGTATTTTCATATTTTTTTTTTTGTTCTACCTTTGTTACAATGAGGCAACAATAATTTCTTTCGGAAAATATAAATCTACCCAAACTTGCCTTGTTCTCGCTCTGCCCCCCCCCCCCCCTTTCACTCAGCTTGATTTACCCTACCTGGTCTTAGAGAAAAACCTGAAACTGCCTAGGCTAGGAGCCGCTATGCAAAAATTTTCCAATGCTTTCTAATCTCTCCTACACTTCTGGCAAGTGATGCCACTTTAGTTTCCAGGTAAAATGTGTCTGATCTATATAAAATTGAGGAGCAGCAGCACTTCTCCCACATTCCTTGACGGATTTGGGTAAAATTTTCACAGGATGTTTCTCATCATGTGACCTAGCGCATATTGTCAAGGTTTTGCAATTCATAGCTGCATCATGGAAAAAGGGGGCTTCATGTTGTATTTCATTTTTCACCAGTATCTCTTTAATTAATACTGGACATATCTCAACGGATTTGGATGAAATTTTTACAGATCATGTGACCTAGCGCATACTGTCAGGGTTTTGGAATTTATTACTGTGTCAAGGAAAAAGGGGGCTTCATGTAAAATTTAAACTGCGTCCATCCTTACAAAAGTCTGTTTCTTGTGAACGCAACTCCTCCCACATTTCTTGACGGATTTGGATAAAATGTTCATAGAATGTTTCTCATCATGTGACCTAGTGCAGATTGTCAAGGTTTTGCGATTTATAGTTGCATCATGGAAAAAGGGGGCTTCATGTTATATTTCATTTTTCACCAATATCTCTTTAATTACTTGACATATCACAACGGATTTGGATGAAATTTTCACAGATCATGTGACCTAGCGCATATTGTCAGGGTTTTGGAATTTATTGCTGTGTCATGGGAAAAAAAAATGTTTTTCATCAATGTATCTCCAACTAATGGACATAATTTCATGAAACTTCATATTTTTATTGCTTAATCAAAGCCAATGACCAATGAGTCCGTTGTGCGTCCGTCTGTCCATCCATCAGTCCATGCGTAAAACTTTTAGATCACAAGTAACACAATATATCCATTGAGCTACCCAGGTAGGTTCTAGAAATTCCCACACTTTAGTCTCTAAAGCTAGCTGCTTGAAATAGCAGCCATGTGGCGGCGTATATTGTGATGACGACACTCTTGTTTCACATTATAACTCGGAAGGACAACAAAAGTGGATACTTGTAATTTCAAAGTTGTGTCAAGAATGTGTGTTCTAGATAAAAAACAATATGCATAACCTTTGTAAACCCAACTTTTCTACAGATAAAATGTTTACTGTAAATCAGTATAATATATATAGTCCTCTAAAGTGTTCTGGATGGGGAGGGTATTAAACATAAAAACAAACGAAACATTCTAGTATTTATTCAGTTTATTTAGAAACTTGTAAATAAATGTTTTTCACTTTTTCAGCTGTTTTAGCTCTTTACCACACAATCCAGTTTTAACAATCCTTAAAAAAAACTTTTGAAAACATTGTGGGAAAATTGAGGGAAAAGGAGAAAATGCTATAAACCCATATTTTCTTTGTTTCCCATGTTTTCTACCCTTCCCAAAACGAATTTCAATTTGTGAGTTACATTTGTTTTGTTGTCAGCAAATACTTTTAATTTAAACAAGTCTAAAAAATTTCAATTCAGAAAAGAGTTAGACAAAAATGGACAGCATTCAGTGGGGAAAAAAGATGCAAATGTAGAAGTATAGTTTAGATAGAATTTGACCATTTACCGCACAATCAGAAAGTTAGTGACAGACTAGAGGTCTTTTGAACACATAATGAGAAAAGGGACTCAGAGCTGGTAGCCACCATTTTCTCTTTTTTTTTCCATTTTCGAAAGCAAATACCACCATTTCAATTTTTTTTTTTTTGCGGGGGGGGGGGTTTAAAAAAAAAAAAAAAAATCGTCCCTAACATTTTTTTGGAGACGTTACCCTAAACAAACTATTTTTTTTTTTAGGCCTTAAGATAGTCGCAGGTTCTTTTACTCTTTGTTAAACAGTTCCGTGTTATAACAAGCCTGAAAAAAACATTGTGGGAAAAGGAGAAAATGCTTTTCTCACACAGCTTACTATCCAATCAGCTTAGCCCGGGAGCTCAGACAGTATGACCTAGAGAGCTTGAAACCAAGGGGGTCGATGGTTCGAATCCCAAGCTTGGACAATTTCTTTCACAGGATTGAAACTAGTTATTGCAATTAGTATATTGTGATCACTCAGTGTCTGGGTTCAAATCCCGTGATAAGCGGGGTCAGTCTTTGGAACTATTCATATCACGGGGCCAGTACTGGTTAAATTTTCAGGAAGCAATCATTGAGAGTGAAGCACTGATAAAGACTACACCAACTCATGGATTAGTGCACAGGCCGCCGAAGTACAATAGAAATAATTTTTCATAAACGCTCTTGAACATCAATTATAGAAATTCAGCTTATTTGTATCACTTTTTAAAAGTCATTTGCAGATAGTTTCAATTTCAAAAGGTCTAAATTTATCGTTTAGGACAGGATTAAAATTTAAACTTATTTGACAAATGCACTGGTACAAAAACCAAATCATTTCTGTCCTTGCAGGGGGTTGCATGCCAATGATGATGTCGATGATGGGTGCTGGAAAACCCATGGGTGGAATGATGACGTCAATGATGCCCAAAATGGCTCCAATGATGGGTAGCGGCATGGGTGCAGGAATGCTCATGATGGGGGCAGGAATGCCCATGATGGGTGCAGGAATGCCCATGATGGGGGCAGGAATGCCAAAAATGGGCGGTATGATGCCTGGAATGGGTGGCATGGGCAACATGATGCCAATGATGGACAGTGGAATGCCGATGGCAGGAATGCCGATGGCAGGAATGCCGATGGCAGGAATGCCGATGGGAGGAATGCCGATGGCGGGAATGCCGATGGCGGGAATGCCGATGACAGGAATGCCGATGGCAGGAATGCCGATGGCAGGAATGCCGATGGCGGGAATGCCGATGGCGGGAATGCCGATGGCGGGAATGCCGATGACAGGAATGCCGATGGCAGGAATGCCGATGGCAGGAATGCCGATGACAGGAATGCCGATGACAGGAATGCCAATGGCAGGAATGCCAAAAATGGGCGGTATGGGTGCAGGAATGCCTATGATGAGCGGTATGGACGCAGGAATGCCAATGATGGGCGAAGGTATGCCGATGATGCCAAAAATGGGCGGTATGATGCCCGGAATGGGTGGTATGGGCAGTATGATGCCAATGATGAGCAGCGGTATGGGCGCAGGAATGCCGAAAATGGGTAAGCAAGGCTGGGTTTTTATTATATAAGTCCATTTGTTTTCCCCCATTACATTATTTATCATAATTCTGCTCATTATTACAAGCATTTCTTTTACATTTACATGGACTTGTCACGATATGCCTGGGTGCAGTATAGATTCCATATAAACACATGTACAAATGCATAAAGTCCCATATGCGAGTCCATTGTCATCCAAGTATACAGAAGTCGATTTCAAAGAAAATTAAAGTCCATGTGATGCAATGTTGCTGCAATGCTCGATAACTTTCAATTACGAACTTTTCCCATAATGTATTCAACCTTTTCGGTGCACAAAACGTGCAATCTGATCTTAGGTCTATACCGTCCACTTGTTTAGTTAAGCCTACAACATAAATGTCTCTTTAATCCTTAGGCTGCTAAGCGAGACTAAAGGACCTTTTGCAGACGGTGTTCTTCAAGATCAGACTGCACAGAATGTGGAGTCGGATCTAAATCTACCCTGTCCAATAAGAAAATACTGGTATTCCCCCCCCCCCCCAAAAAAAAAACCTTTGAAATAGTAATACATATATTTGAGATGATACTATCGGCTGGAAAATTTCATTCTACTTATTTAGCAGGTTAAGGGTTTTAGCGATTTTCCTATAAATTGTTGATACAAGCCATACTCGTGAAAAGGGGGCTTAATGCATCTGCGAAAAGTTCCGACCCAGGGCTGACCTGGGCCGAAATTTTTTACTATTGGTGAATTTTCTGTATGTCCAAGGACCAGTCTACCTTAAGTCACTTGTTAAAAAAATCTGGCTACTACAGGTCCATAATTATGTGATAGCTTGATTGGTATCATGCGCCACGGAGATGCATTAAGTTCCCTTTTTTCAGGGCGTGGCTAATACATTTAGCACTGAAAGAATCGGGCTAATTTTTTCCTTCTTTTTCTGTCTTTTCCAGGAGGCAAACGTAAGTAGTACCTGTTTTTCCCACACTTTATCAAGAACATCTTTCAGTTGACCGCTGCGCGTCAATAGATAAGTTATAATGTACAATGCTTGTATCCCAGGAGTTTATAAGTTCGAACGCCTGCGTGGCCAAAGTTTTGTCCGAGAATTGACGAATGTCATCGCAACAGTCTTCTTTTCTTTCTCACAGCTTTATGGAGCCGCAAATTTCACATTTCTCAAATTTGAACTATTGGTACCAGTTTTTTCACAGCCCGTGAAAAATTGGTACCAATACGTCACGAATTTCGTACCAATATTTCACACGTCTGTGAGAAATGCGCACGAAGTCAAATTTCATATAGCATACATGTGCATTCTTCACTTTGACAAAATACCCCCCAAATTTTTTTGCATTTTGCACTCGATTCCAATTTTTCACATGCATGGCATAATGTTATAAACGTGGAAGGAATTTTTAACATGTAACAGATATAGTTTACGAGTGGAGCTTCGGGGACAGGATTGAAAATGGTCAGGCCAGGGCTAATCGTTTATATGAGCCACGTCACGAGAAAACCTTTCTTCGGGGTTCCGAACCAGATCCGCCAGCCTGTGTAGCTATAAAAACAAGCTACTGTCTTTTAATTTCGGACTGAGAACTTGTGAAGATTTTTTTCTTTAATCAATGCAGCGAAAAGCAAAACAAAGGCGCTGATTGCCTGAGCTAATCTGCGCTTTTTTGCATGTGCAAATATTAGGTTTTCTCACGACGCAGCTTATTTGTAAACAGGGAGAGAGGAGCTTTTGCCAATTTGATATATATGCACCTTTGGAGAATGGCCCCTTTTTGTATATAATGAATCATGTCCCCGGGGTGACCTGGCCCCGATAGCATAAGTAGTAAATAGTTCGCTTCGGGGCGGGATGTCGAAGGTTCGAAACCTAGCCGTGTCATACCTAAGGCGTTAAAATGGTACCAGTGGCTACCATGCTTGGCACTCGGCATCATAAGGCAAGCAGTGTCTTCTCACACTATCGCACAACTAATCTCACACATGGTATCTTCATGAAACTGTGTACAAATATAAATCAACGCAAGTATAAGTTTTTACAAGAAAGGCTGTGAGGTATTAAAATGGAAGAACCAAAACTCTTGTGATGCGTAATTGTAGTTCTGTCAATGACATCTGTGAAGTTTACGTACCAGTTCTTCACATCTGTGATAATTTGGTACCAATTCTTCACATGTGTGAGGATTTTGTACCAGTTCTTCACGTGTGTGAAGATTTGGTACCGATTCTACATGTGAAAATTTGGTACCAATTCTTCACACGTGAAAATTTGGTACCAATTCTTTACATCTGAGAAAAGTCATACCAGTTCTTCACAGATGTGATGAACATGTACCAATTCTTCACATCTGAGAAAAGTCATACCAGTTCTTCACAGATGTGATGAACATGTACCAATTCTTCACAAGTCAAAACTAGGAAAGTGTGAAATTTGAGCACAAATTTTAACCCCCCCCCCCTTATCAAAATTGACCGTACGCAAATGTCACATTTTTCAAATGTAATGTATTGGTACCAATTCTTCACATAGGTGTGAAATTTGCGAAGTGTGAAATTTGCGGCTCCACACGGCTACGAGTGACCTGCCAAAAATGTGCGAAGTACTGGTAAAGAAACTGCAGAAATTCATGAATATTTGCACTGGACGCTGTGATGTATATCTGAAATATTTTTGAAAGTGCGTCATGAAAGAAACAAACTTTCAAGTGACTGTAGATTTCGAAAAAAAACTAAAGAAATGCATTATACTTTTGTAAAACCTTGAAACGATAAGGATATCGAAAGTTTTACCTATCATTTTAAATTTTATTTCAATTCTTAAGTCCATGACTTACTGTCCAATCAGATTGCTAGTTTTGGAGTTCTGGAAAAAGCTTAAAAGGTTTGCGAATGCGGCCCCATGTTTTTCCTGAAGAATAAAAAAAAGCAAGACAGCTTTTATTTTTCCCTGCGAAAAGAATCGGGATTTTTATTCAGTTGATGTTTTAGTCATTAAACATTAACAGAGTCCCCTTCTGAGAAAAGGGGATTTAATACACCTCCGTGAACCATTATACCAAAATACGTCATCACATACTTATGGATCCATGCAATCCATTTTGTCTAACAACCGACTGAATCATGAGGTTGAATGGTCCTTTTGCATGCATAGAATTTACCAAAGGCAAAAGTTTCGATACAGACCAGCCTGCACGGACTGCGCAGGCTGATCTGTATCGATGATTTTGCAGATACATTAAGTCCCTTTTCATAGAGCATGACTCATTTGCTTTTAATCTTTTTAACATTTCAAGGGTTTGATTCCAAGAATGACATAGATCTTCCTTTCTTGGCATCAATACATTTTATTGAAAGGCAATTTGGACTTCATTTCCGGTTAAACAAAGAAGTCAGAGCAGACCGATGTCTGGCTAAAAAATGGCTTGTTTCTGTCTTTTGTATGTTCGTTTCAAGTACAGGGTGATTCATAATATCTGATACAGTTTCAATCTGTAATTTTTTTTTTCCTGCCAGCACATACCTTGTTAAAATTTATATCACTATACTCTACAATAATTACAGTTTTGTTTGATATGAAATGTTAAGTACTTTATTTACTTACATGCTGAATAAAATAGGTCAAACTTTTTCACAGTATTTACATATGTTCTATATGACGTCTATTCTGGGCTATTGCAACGTCAAGCCTCTTTTGAAAGTTTGCTATCACCTGTGAACAAATTTCTGGCGTTACTTTTGTCATCTCCTGTCAAATAGCTTGTTTCAACTCTCCAACAGTGTCTGATTTAGTGAATATATTTTCGTTCAAGTGTCCTCATGAGAAAAAGTCCAAAGGACTAGGGTCCGAGGAATGAGAGGGGGCCAAACATTGTCAGTCCTAAGATGAAGTTTTCCAACAGCTCTATGAAGCCACTACAATATTGAATGTGCTGTATGGGGTGCTGCTTCACATTGATTATGAAAATCGTCTACATGAGGAAGAAGTTACCATATGGGCAGTAAAGATACAGTGGTGTGATCGGACCATTCTTTTTTTTAAACAAGGTGGAGAGACGCAGACAGTAAACAGTGAATGTTTCCTGACATTGCTAAAAAACAAGTTCTTGCCAGCTTTACAGAGAAAAGGAGATTAAAGACATTTGGTTCCAACAAGATGGAGCAGCACCCCATGCAGCACATTTAGTATTGTCGTGGCTTTATAAAACATTCAGGAAAACTTCATGTTTGCCCCCCCCCCCCCCCCCATTTCCCTGGACCTTTGCGCTTTGAACTTTTTTTCTCGTGGGTACCCTTGACAGAAATGTATATTCACCTAAATCAAACCTTGTTGGAGAGTTGAAACAAGCTATTCGTCGAGAGATGAGAAAAACAACGCCAGAAATGTGTTAATCTTTGATAGCAAACTTCGAAAGAGGCCTGACGTCGCAATAGCCCAGAATAGACGTCATATGGAGCACATCATTAAATGTTGTGAAAAAGTTTAACCTATATTGTTCAATATGTAAGCATTCAAAGTACTTAACATTGTATATCAAACAAAACTGTAATCATTGTAGAGTATTGTGATATAAATTATAACTAGGTATGTACCGGCAGAAAAAAATTATCAAGGATCAAAACTGTATCAGATATTATGAATCATCCTGTACATAACACTTCCGTATGTGACAATTTTAGCACCCCGTTTAGATCTACATGTACCTGTTACAGATTTGACTTTTTCTTTCAGGTTATAAAAGATATGCAAGCAAGAAAGGTAAGCCTTAAAAGTTTGTTACTTTTTGCCCCTTTTCGATAAGACAAAACTTATCCAATTAACTAAATAGCGGAGAAGGTAGACGAAACCATCAGCATGCACAAACTAGTGAACTTATCTTGATTTACAGTCATAGGCAAAAGACAAGAAAGGTTACTATGAACACAGGCTATTGAAGCTTCATTTGTCTCTCATGGAACATCGAAATATACTTTTGTCAATCATCGAACATCGATACTAAAACTATAGCACATTGGCGCTACGCCTCTGTATCACATATAATAACATAATGATGGACCAGTAGAACTTTGTTGGCTTACTAGTATTCTATGAGCGAAGTAACAGTCTCGAATTCACAGAAAGCTGACAGCAAAGAAACTGTTATACAATAACGTTGCTTGATTTGTGTTCACTCCGGAACCACAAAATAGATGAGCCATGCTCTGGCAAAAAGGGGGTATAATGTATCTATAATGTATGCAGAAAATTAGCCAATGACAAATAGTTTCGACCCAGGTTAGCCTGCGCGGACTGCGCAGGCTGACCTGGCTCGATATTTTTTGCGGGTGTATTAAACTTCCTTATCTCAGATCATGGCTCAAATAAGCTTTCAATCACTCAGTTTTTACTCTACGCCAAACTTGCTAACAATCACATGGTACTCTGTGGGTATATTCACTCATAACTAGATGACATAATCTAGACTCGTTCATATAAAAGCTTTTCCAGACGACAAATTAAATGTAGCTCAATATGATTGGATTAAACTTTAGAAGAACAAAAAGAGGACAGAAAACATTGAGACCTGACCCCACCAAACCTTTTAGTATTGTACTGTCACAGGCCTTTGAAGATCCATTGGCCTATCACAGAGCACTAAAGTTTTCATTGATCGATCATTGAAGAGTTTTACTAAAAATCGCACATTGGTGCATCCTCTCTATATCGTATATATAATAACTAAAGGTGTTCAACGAAATCAGAGCAAGTTTGACTCCCGCCCCCCCCCCCCGTCTCTTTTGAAAGTGAATATTTAACCGAAAACAAACAAACAAACAAACAAACAAAATTCCTCGCTTTTAGTGAAGATGGATTTTTTTTTTAAATTGCTCCCTGACCTTGGAAGGTTTCACACGACTCATACACCAAAGCATAGACGCTGACCTCATGAATTTAATAAAAGCTTCTGCATTTTCCGGATCGCCATGAACCTTATCAGACAACAAAGTCAGAACCGATCATATTGATAGTATTTGCAGACGACGAATAAATCGCAAGTGAAATGTTGGGAATATGCCTTTGAAAGGATGAAAAGTATTGCTTTCAAGCGAGAAAATGCTGATAACCAGCATTTTTTTTCTTTTCCTACAAAGATTTTTGTATCTATATATTTATTCATTTTTAGTCGTAAGAAAACAAGAGATGGTTTAGTCAAACGATTTTCATTTTCATGGCAAAGCACAGATATCATTTTATAGCTTTTGTCATGCAACGGATGCACTTGAACTAGTACCTCCAGCACCAGCCGTTGGCATACCGCCAGGTGGACTACCGGCGCTGTTCAATATTTGCATTAAAAACTGGTCTGTTGCACCCATCCCGCCTGGCATAGCTCCTCCCATATTATTCGGCATAGCCCCGCCCATTTCGCTTGGCATAACTCCTCCCATACCGCTGCCTGCCATGGCTCCACCTGCATTGCCTGCGCTCGTCATTTTACCTGCAAGCATGTCGGATAATAGTACCATAGGCCATTGAAACTCCATTTCACAGAGCACAGCTGAAATGCATATCTCAATAAAACTGTTAGGAACAAAATACTACACCTGAAAACAAACAACATTATCAGTAACACGCGTCGATGACGAGAATTCGTATTCAAACCAGTATGATGACGTACGTGGGGTGATCAGAAAGATCGTGGACCACCTCGTTATTTTGAAAACTACTACACTTAGGATTACACAAATTTGCATAGTTGAGCATTAGTTATCTGGTAACTGACTCACGCTTTCAAATCTTGTCATGATAAAGTAGGTAAAGTATGACGTCATTTTAATGACGTCATATACTGCATTAGTGGTCCAAAATATCGGACGACGTTTTATTTGAGCCGAGAGTAATCATAAAGTTTTGCATCAAACTCGGAAAGTATTTATCGGAAATCAAAACCGATTTAGAAACAGTTTAAGGGGACTCTGCACTCAAGGAATCTGATATTCGTACATGGATCGGACCGGTTTAGACAAGGGTGCGATACTGTTAAAGATGACCCTAAATCTGGCCGTCCATCAACATCAGTCACAGACAAAATCATAACGGATGTAGAGCAGCATGTAAAACAAGATGCTGTCAGGAAAATAGCTGACACATTTGACATTTCATATATAAATACTCAGGAGATTTTGACTGAGAGTCTTGGAATGTCGCGTGTTTGCACAATGTGGGTACCTCGGCAACTGACGCCCGAGAAAATGGGGGTTAGGGTCGAAATCTGTTAAGAAATTTCAGAACGCATTAGGGTAGAGGGGTCAAACTTTACTGATCGTATTGTAACATGCGATGAAACATAGGTACACTTTATCGACACTGAATCTAAACGACAAAGCAGCGTATTGAAACGTCCAACATCGCCTTCCGCTAGTAAAGCCAACCTTTCTAAGTCACCTGGTAAAGTTATCTACATCAAGTATTTCTGTTCTCCTGTTTTTCTTCTAAATCATGTTGTATCTTTACATACTACAGTCAATTCTGAGTTTTATGCCCACATTATTCAAATAAATTTCACGAACACCATACGAAAAACACAGCCAGAAGTCCTGCGGAGTGACGTCAATTTACACCAAGATAACGCCCTAGCTCACAAAGCCACACTTGTACTGGAAACTTTGCAAAAACTAAACAAAGAAACACTTGCCAACGCTCCTTATAATTTAGTCCTGACTCCATGTGACCTCTGACTAGTTCCTGTTTTGAAAGATTTTCTATGTGGCATACACTACGAGAGCAGAGAGGAGCTAACCCTCGTTACGACCGGGTCCTTCATAGTAACGTCACGTGACGCGCTCCCACACGTGCTTCGCGCGTCGAAATCAAGAATAAATACATGCATAGAACTCAAAGGAGGTTACTTTCAGAAACAGTGAAAACTCCAAGTTGTTTTTATAACAATATTCAGATACCGGCACTGGTCCACGTTCTTTCTGATCACCCCTCGTAATATCTGATATATTAAAAAAATAGGAGTTATCATTGCTAAACGACCACCCTCTTATCTAAACGCCTAAAAAAACTGCACGTTTTTTTTTTTTTTTTATTAACTATTTTGAACGGTGCAGTTTATGAGATTGCAAAGAAAAATGTTTAGTTGCATTTACTCGTATTGGTATTTTTTCAAGAAATTCTATTTTCCGGCAGTAAAACTAAATAGCCTAATATAAATTCCTGAAGACAACAATTACCTCTGTCGAGGACCACGTTTGAAAACAGTGTAATGGCATGAGAAATTGCTCCACCATGCTTAAAATACACGGCATGCAACACGCGGAAAGGGGCATTCGGACATTTGCGTAAAATGTCGTCAGTAGTAAAGGAAGAGGCCCTGGGTATTTTTCGCCCGAAAAAATACCCAGGGCCTCTACCCTGATACCCGGTTTGCCTACCCGAGGGTAGGTAAACCGGGTATTTTTGGAGAAGATGTGTCATTTTTGGCAGTCAGCTAGCCTTTAATTGCAATTATCCTGCTTACTTACTTACTCTGAAGGGAATTTGTCCCTATATCAGTGAGTTGGACTTAGTTTTTTTCACCCTATGGATGATTTCTCTCTCTAAAAGCCTGACCATTGAGTTGGACTTAGTTTTTTTACCCTATGAATGATTTTTTCTCTCTAAAAGCCTGAGCACTGAGTTGGACATAGTTTTTTCACCCTATGGATGATTTCTCTCTCTAAAAGCCATCCTGAGTGGGTTTTGTACCCCATATTGCTATTAGGATTGCTTTTATTGTTTATTTCTATCCACTACTTGGTCTTTAAGTGGTTTCTCTCTAAAAGCCTGAGCACTGAGTTGGACTTAGTTTTTTCTTCACCTATGGATGATTTCTCTCTCTAAAAGCCTAAGCACTGAGTTGGACTTAGACTTTTTTTCTGAGTTTTTTTTACTCTCTGGAGTGTAACTCTTCGGAGTGTAACTCTTCTAAAAGAAAGAAGAAGATTGACAATTTGAAAAAAGATAGAACTTTCGTGGTAAATGGTTAGTCCTGAAAAGGACTGTTGGGTTAGTCCTGAAAAGGACTGTTGGGTTAGCCCTGAAAAGGACTGTTGGGTTAGCTCTGAAAAGAGCTGTGACAATTTGAAGATAGAACTTTCGTCTGACAATTTGAAGATAGAACTTTCGTCTGACAATTTGAAGAAATGACAATTTGAAGAAAAGATAGAACTTTCGTCTGACAATTTGAAGAAAGATAGATCTTTCATGGTAGATGGTTAGTCCTGAAAAGGACTGTTGGGTTAGCCCTGAAAAGGACTGTTAGGTTAGCCCTGAAAAGGGCTGTTTTGGAGGCTGTGTTTTTTTCTCTACCGACAGCTTTTCTTTGGCTTTTTCGGGATCTTGAAATCATCGTGATTATCAATGTTTTTCCCGTATTTGCCCTGGCCTGTCATTATCGGTGTAGATCTCTTTTGATCAACTTGTTGTTTCTTGTGGAGATGGCTATCGTCTTCCTCAGATTTCCGTTTTGTTGTTCTTGGTTGTTTTTCCTTTGGCTGATTTTTCTTCACAACAGTTACGATAGAGTCCACTAGCTTGTGAAGATTGGTTTTATCAAAGTCAAACTCCACAGGGATCTTCACAGGAACTGATGAAATGCGCTGACTCTGTTGCCGTACTGTCTCGATTTTTCTACTGAGCTGTTCGGTGTTTGTGTTTAAAGTTTTAATCTCCTCCAAATGTCTGTTTAAAGTCTCCAGTTGTTCTAAGATCCGAGTCATCATGTCATCTTGTTTTGAATTTAACTGTTTCATCTCTTCATAAATGTTGTCCAACACCGTCGACGGATTGATGATTGTCGAATTTATAACTGATGAAAGAACGTCTCCATTGTTTTCCACTGGTAGGAAATCGTGCAAGTTGATTTCGTCTAAGTTGTGCTCCATATTGAAACTGCTTCCGAATATTGATACTGCTTCCGAATATTGATACTGCTTTCGAAGTGATCGTTAGCTGAGAGTCAAAGAAATGGTGAATGTATGAAAATAACGCTGGGTTTTATACGTTTACAGAGGATTGAAAATTTTTAAAGAGCGCGGACCTGACGGGAAACACCAGGATTGTACTGTGTGACACTGAATTAGGAGTGGTGAAAAAACAGCATGAAACGCCGACGCGGGAAAAACATAGGAGAAAATGACGTCATGAGTCACACAGTTCAATCCTGGTGTTTCCCGTCAGGTCCGCGGTCTTTAGAAATTTTCAATCCTCTGTAAAGATATAAAATCCGTCGATATTTTTACATAAAATCATATTTGTTCCAGGATGGTTCGAATTCTTGTCTGCCCCCACTGCGTAAGCAGATGCCAGATAGAGTGTGGGAAATGTTTTGCCATACTTGAGTATCTTGGACAGAAACATAATTGTCCAGATCCTGATGAAGGATATTATGATGATGATGAAGGTTCATCGACTTGTTGTGAACACTGTGGGTGTGAAATCACCCCAGTGGATCGGCTAGAAGAGTCATAGAACTCGATGTTGTCGTGAAATCCTTCAAAAAAAAGCCCTTTTCAGGGCTAAAATCTTCAAGAAAAGATCTTTCTTTCTCAAAATTGTCAAAAATAAAAAAAAAAGTTAAAAACTAGAAAAAGTCAAAAGTCTCTCTTATATAGGTCTAGATCTACGTGCAGTGAGGAAATATTCCCGTAAAATGGTCTTTACAAGTGTGTGAACCAATAATTATTCCAAGTTATTTTTCTGGACATAAATTAACGAAAGTGTCAAGGAACTGTCTTTCTTTTGTTAAGGAAATCAGGGATATTCACCCTATTTCACATGTACAAATCTACGAAAGAAAAATGCTTTCTACTTTCGACAACGCTCAAAATTCGAACTCACACCCTTTGATTTCAAGATCTAGAATCTAGCTCGTCATTCGAATTAATACATCTATATATGTTCCACAAATAATTCACGTCGATCGTATTGAGACTTTGCCTTTTTCATATTGCTTAAGCGTATAGAGGTATTTATAAAAAAAAAGCTTTACTACTAGACGCTGACGTAGTGTACCTCTACCCAATGGTCTATTTATAGCAATAGACGCTAGCTAGTGTGATCTAAGCCCCTGTCACGCTAAACGGCGTTTCCACTGAGTTGGCACGGCGTTGTTCAAGTTCCCAGAGTGCCAAGAGATCGCAGGAAAAATGCGAAGCTCCCGTGGCCTATTATCGCGTTCCTAATGTTGATGAAAAAAGCAAGAAGGAAATCAAGTACACTGATATCTGTTCTCTGTACCCTTATGTTTGTAAACACAAATCCTATCCTGTAGGTCAGCCAGAAATTTTGTCTGCTGAGAATATTGACATGAACAATATTCGACAATATAAGAGCTTAATCAAATGCAAAGTTTTGCCTCCAACTGATTTGTTTCACCCCGTTCTCCCAGTTCACTGTAACAACAAAATGATGTTTCCACTCTGTATGAAATGTGCAGAAGAAAGTTCAAGCATTTGTAGCCATGGTGAAGAAGAGAGGGCTTTGGTCGGAACTTGGGTTACTTTTGAATTATTCAAGGCTCTTGACTGCGGTTATCGATTATTGCAAGTGTATGAAATTTGGCATTTCAATTCTGTGTCAGATCAGTTCTTTAAACGTTATGTGGTCAATTTCTTGAAAATTAAGCAAGAAGCCAGTGGTTATCCAGATTGGTGTCAATCAGACTCAGAAAAAGATCAGTTCGTTTGTGAATATGAGAAGACGGAAGGTGTTCGTCTTGATCCAAGTTGTATTCAAAAAAATCCTGGGAGAAGGTCATTTGCTAAGATTATGTTGAACTGTCTTTGGGGAAAATTAGCTCAGCGTGAAAAAATGTCCCAGACGGAATACATCAGTGATCCGTCTAAATATTTTGAATTAGTCACCAATCCCAATTTCATTGTAAAGCATGTAGAAATCTTTGACGGACAATAAAAATGCTTTCATTTTCAACGATGTTATCATTTTATCATTAGCCTTTAAAGAGTAAAGTAAAAAAATATGGATGTACAATCCATATTATTTCAACATCCTTGTAATATTTTCATCACAGGGCCGAGCGGTTGTGGAAAAACAGAGTTCGTTCATAAATTAATTGAGTATCGAGAAGACTTGTTCAACATCGTTCCTGAAAGAGTTGTTTGGTGTTACAAAGAATGGCAACATGCCTACAGTGTTATGCAGGAAAAGTTTAATTCACAATTTGAATTGATAAAATTCGTGGAGGGAATTCCTGACGACGAAAACGAAATTGTCAGTGATGTATCCATTCCACATTTAATCGTCTTTGATGACATGTTGGGTGAAAAAGACGAGGAAAAAATTAAACTTTGGTTTACAACAAAAGGTCATCATCGCAATGCAAGTGTGATTTACATCACGCAAAATATGTTTCAGCAATCGAAATCGAGTCGAACCATTAGCCTTAATTCTAGATATATGATTTTATTTCGAAATGAACGAGATAAGAATCAGATTAAAACATTAGCTCGACAAATGCAAGCCCCACATTTGGTACCTGCTTATGAAGATGCTACATTGTCGGACCATAGATATCTAGTCGTAGATTTTCATTCACAAACAAACAAAGAATTAAGACTCCGAACAGATATATTTTACCGTTGGTATACACAAGGTAATGAAAGAGGACCTGTTTTTTATTCTTCTGCTTAAAAAAGTTTCTTTAAGAAAAGTTTTTTTATGCAAAAGTTCTTGCTTTAAAAGAGAATTACATTTTTGAATATAAATCATTTTTATGATACCCATCCGTGAGTAAACATGGACTTACCACCTACACTAAGTTCGGTTTTAGCTGCCTTGCGAAATTTAAGTCAACAAACCGATAAGCATGAAAGAGAAGTTGTGTTAAAAGCAGGATTAAAAGAAATTTTAAAATGGTTTACATTGGCTGCGCAAAACATCATCGAAAATAAAATCAAATTACCAAAACAAACCATAACGTACATGACAAAACATAGAGCAGATATTGAACAGCTAGCAGATCCGTCCATAGATGAGAAAAGTAAACGTAAAATCATTTTAAAACCTGGAGGGGGTGGATTTCTAGGTGGTGTTATTATCAGAAGTTTGCTGAGATGGGATGGAACAAAAACCATCAGAAAATTTGGAGCTGAAAGACAAACTCGAAAACGTGTTCCACGAAAGCGTGCTCCGCAAAAGAAGAAGTCTCCGCAAAAGAAAAAATCTCCAACAAAGAAGAAATCTCCGAAAAAGCGTACTCCAAGAAAGCGTGCTCCAGCAAAGAAAAAAAAATCTCCAAAGAAGAAATCATCAGCAAAGAAGCATCCCCCAATTACGATTGATGAAAGATTTGTTACTACTCGAAAAAGAAGACCTGTAGGAAGTAACATTTCAGAACATCAACAGTATCCGAAATCCGAAGAGGAAAGATTAAGAAAAAAAACTGCAGGATTACGAAAGAAAGTATTCAAGATTCATATTACCAGGCAAAAAATTATCGTTTCAAGAAACCCCCTCCAGCGCGTGGTCTCCAAAAACATTAGCCAAACATAAAAAAGGGTTAAAGAAATATAAACGAATGTTTTATGATATGGTGAAACATAACCTTGATACAGGGAGATATAATCTTGACGACAAAAATGAGATGCTCCACCTTGGGAAAGGAAGATCCGTTCCCGTGGATTCATCTATATCTACCGCCACTACATTAGCCGACGATCTCTATTCACAGTTTTCTTAAGAAATTTTAACAACAAATTTTGTCTACAAAAAACATTACATTAGCTATAAATGTTAGTGACATGGAACTTGTATTATCATTTAATCCGAAATCGAGATCAAGTCAACATGAAGAAGAAAACACCTCTGATAAAAAACATGGTTCAATGGTTATGGCTATGATACAGGCTAAACCAAAAACACGTAAAAAACTTGTAAAAGATTCATCGTCCGAAGTGATAAAATGCATATCGGAATGCTGTCATAATGTTTTAAAAGGCAATGCACATTTATCACCACCTCAGAAGAAGAAATTGTATTCAAGTAGGCAGCATCTCAGACGTTTAGCTTCGAAATCAGTCTCAGTAAAAAATAAAAAACAAATATTAAATCAAAAAGGTGGATTTCTTCATTTGCTTGGTCCTGCATTATTACCATTGTTAGGAAAAGCCGTTATCGGAGGAATAGGAGGAGCTCTTAAGGCCTTGTAATTTTATAGATTTTTTAAAAAATTGAATTATGTCTGTTAAAAAAATGGTTATTGTGCCTTACCAAACCTTAGAAAATATGAAACGTTGGAAAGTCGAACAAGCTCTAAAGCCTCGTTTACCACCCAATCCACAAGTAGTAGATGTAGTACATCTTCAACAGGACATGGGGAATATTTTACAAAGCACCAATTTATCAGAATCGGAAAAAGCTCAAAAGTATGGTGAAACTTTGTTTAAGTTACAAAATTCTCTTCAAAAAGCACGGCCAAGTTTGAACAATTTACTTTCAACGACAAAAAGTGATGATAGTGTACAGAAATCAGCATCTGTTACCTTGCATGATCAAATTTTGCAAAGTGTACCAAAAACCATGAAAAGGAAAGCCGAGTTACTTTTGAATATGATAAAAGATAACAATAATTTAACTTGGGATGAAGAAGGAGTTGTGTCATATAAAGGCGGACGCATTCATGGTTCCAATATCATCGATCTTATCAATGATGCAATACGTCAAAGAAAAGGTGTTGAACCCAAAGGCTGGAAAACTTTTTCAAAGGCATTACATGAAAGTAATATTCCACAAGAAGTCATTGGCAATCCAAGCAGATGGAGGTGGACGCATAAAACTTATGATAAAGCTTATGATAAGTCGCTGAGCGAAGATGAAGAATCCCATGGTGAGTCCGATTACTTATTTCACACACCAAAAAGTGTACAAAAAACTGGAAGAAAATCGGGTGCAAAAAGTGTTAAAAAATCTACGATGAAAACTCCATACATGAAACCTGAAGAAAAAGAAAGACTGAAACAATTCTATACTAAAGAGTTGTTAACTCCACCAGAATCTATAAAAAAGATCCCTACTCGTAAAACGCTTCAGTCATGGGAGCCCTGGTAAAGCCTAAACTTGATTATATGTTAAGAAAGTTATTTTATGATCCCAAAAGAACTGTCACATTTACTGGAATAAATCAGTTGTATCACGCTGCAAAATCTGTTTTGAAAGGAATAAGATACAAAGATGTTCAAGTGTGGTTACGAGGTGAATCCACCTATACCTTACACAAACCAATCCGTCGACGTTTCAAAAGACGAAAAACTATTGTAAGTGGTATAGATTATCAATGGCAAGCTGATTTGGCCAACATGCAACATTTAGCAAAACAAAATGATAACAAGAAATATTTACTTTGCGTAATCGACGTGTTTTCAAGATTTTCATGGGTTGTCCCTATTCCAAATAAAATGGGAAAAACTTTGATTCGAGCATTTCAATCTATTGTTCAGAAATCAAAACGAAAACCTTTGCCACTTCAAACAGATAAAGGTTCGGAATTCAAAAACAAACTGTTTCAACAATACTTGAAAAAGAGTCAGATTCATTTTTTCACCACCGAAAATCCAGAGACAAAAGCAAGCCTCGTTGAAAGATTTCAACGAACTTTAAAAACGAGAATGTGGAAATACTTTACGTACAAGAAAACAAGAAGTTACATTGACGTATTGAATTCTTTAGTTCAGAATTACAATCATACTTTTCACAGAAGTATTAAAACATCTCCTGCAATGGGGACAAAATCAAATGAGGCAGAGGTTTCGAAAAATCTGTACTCTCGACTATCGACAATCGCAATGACGAAAAAGCCAAAATTCGAAATTGGAGATCGTGTTCGGATCAATAAAACAAAACGTACATTTGATAAGGGCTATTTACCAAATTGGACGCAAGAAATATTTGAAATCACTCATGTTAACAAGACATTTTCACCTATCACCTATAAAATAAAAGATTTACAGGGTGAACAAATTTTGGGAACTTATTATGAATATGAACTTCAATTAATCAAAGATGATGAAGTCTATGAAATTGATTCAGTTCTTGATAGACGTACAAGGCGTGAGGGTAAAAGATTAATCAAAGAAATAAAAGTCAATTGGAAAGGTTATCCAAAAACATTTCAAAGTTGGATACCAGAATCGCATTTGGTATCTTTGAAGGGAAAAAAATCTTATAGATAAAAAAATCTTATAGATAAAAAAATCTTATAGATAAAAAATCCTATAAAAAGTCAGTACAATTATGATGAATTCACAGTCAAACATTGAGTGCGCGACAGAAAGTGTCGATAGTGCTAGTACTAAAAATTACAGCAGCTGTGGAAATCGTGTTCCAAAGAATCAGTTTACATATATTTCACAGATAATAGTCATTTACGCAATTATTGCAACCTCCATAGTACATTTAAGTATTCAAAGTCAGGATCGTGAATTGTGGTTGATACTGTTAAGTAGTTCACTCGGATATATTCTCCCATCTCCGGGTTTAAAATTCACAAAGACAGAACAAAAACAACCAGGACTTGATTTCATTGACAGTAAACAATAAAATATTTAAAAATGAATTCGTTTTATGTTATTCTACCTAGCGATAGTTCCATAAACCTTTACCCGAACAACACACAGTGCTGTTTTAAAGTTCATTTACCAAAGACAGTTCATATTGATAGGGAAAATTGGGAAGTTGCATTAGTTCAACTTATTACCCCCTCTCAGTTTTTAAACGTAAGTGAACAAGAAGCAAAGTTCGAAATTATAACTGCAGATACCAGTTTATACAATGCAATATCAGCGGTAGATGTAAAAGGAGATAAAATGCAGATATCTGTATTAAGGCGAGACGATAAAGGTAAAGCAGAAAAATGGTCAATTCTATTTACTTTTCCACCGGGTAGTTACACTTCACCAAAGCAAATTATAGAGGTGATCGATGATTTGATTCAAAATAACCTATCGGGTATCCTTCAAAAGAATTCAATGCTAATGTCTATTAGCTATTCAACCTCATCCAAACGTCCGAAACTTGCAATCAGAAATATTACAAAAACCGGAATCAAATTCCATTCATCGCTGTTTTTAAAACTGGGAGGATCGCCAGAATTTCAACAGGAGGTGATTTATCCGGGTAGAAGAATTTTAAATGCATTTAAATACACTCCTAACATTGATGCTGGCTACAACCATCTGTTTGTTTATTCAGATATTGCTGAACACACTATAGTGGGTGATACATTTGCTCCCATACTTCGTGTTTTACCGTTCAAGCCAACCGAATCTGTTGAAAATAATTATGAAGCCCAACATGTCAACCATGAAATTACATTACCGCATTATATCCCCGTTTCGAAATCTGATTTCGATACTATTCACATTCAAATAACAGGGGATTCTGGCATTTCGTTTCATTTCATTACTGGTAAGACAATCGTCAAGTTACATTTCAGACAGAAAAAATAAAAAAATATTTGATATTTTGAAATAATTAAACTGATACATTGACAAAAAATGCTACCAGTTTATCGTGGCGTAAAACATCAGTATGGGTATGGATTAGGTTCCCTATTTAGATCAGCACTCAAAACAGTCACTCCATTGCTTAAACCCTTGATCAAATCTGGTTTTAATGCTATAAAAAAAGAAGGAATCAAACAAGGAATACGTGCAGCAGAAGATATCCTTTTACGTGGTAAAAACCCCAAAAAAGTTGCAGTCTCGCGGGGAAAACAATCTGTTCATAATTTAGCGCAACAGTTAATACCTGGGATAAATAAACGAAAATCACAAAAGACAAGTCATTTATCTTCTCGATCTCACAGGGGTAAGATTATTAATAAAAGACAAAGAAATCATTACACTAGACCGAGACCTCTTGATATATTTGATTGAGAAAAAAATCTTTTGAAAAAATCTTTTTTTGAAAAAATCTTTTTTGAAAATGATGCAAAGCGGATCTTGCGAATGCAGTAAATCAGAACTCGATGTTCTTTCTGTACCACCTACATTGACAACGATGCAAGAAAGTCAATGGGTTGAACATTTTCCAATATCATCTTTGACAAACAATTCACCGATAGAATTCATCATACCACCTCAAACCGAACATTGGACAGATTTATCACAATCGTATTTGTATATCAAATTCAAAATCGTTAAAGCAGATGGTAGCAATTTAGATGCCGGCTCAAATGTAGCCCCTGTAAACAATTTCCTGCACAGTATGTTTAGCAGTATCGATTTGTATCTAAATAATAAACTAATCAACAGTAATTCAGACGCCTATCCATACAGAGCATATATCGAAAATCTTCTGTCATATAATGCCGATTGCAAGAGTACGTTTTTGAAAGGTGGTGTACTTTGGATCGAAGACACCAGTGGGCAATTCGGAGCACTCAACCATGATGGGAATAATGAAGGATTACGAGGAAGAATCGGTGTAATTACACTAAGCAGAACTGCAGAGCTTTTCGGACGATTGCATCTTGATCTATTTCAGCAAGAAAAATATTTACCTAACGGTATTGAAATCAGACTTAGATTAAACAGAGCTTCATCAAACTTTTGTCTTACGGGAGGTACTGGTGCACCAGCTGCAAAAATTGTATTGGAATCAGTCAGTCTACATATGCGAAATGTCGAATTGTTACCTGTTATTGCGAATGATCTAAATCGAATTATTTCTCAGCAAAACATGAAAATTCCTATCCGTAGAGTAGAAGTAAAGACTTTTACCATTGGTAATGGACTTCAGTCTAAAGTTGAAGATCATTTGTTTCAAGGACAGCTTCCGAAACGTGTTTTCATTGCAATGGTAACAAATGCTAGTTATAATGGAGGTTATGATACCAATCCATTTTTCTTTCAACATTTCAATCTGTCAAAAATAGATGTATCATGTAATGGTCACAGTATTCATAACAGACCCTTTGAGCCTGACTTTGAAAATGGCTTGTATTTGAAATCATATTTGTCAATGTATCAGGCTGTCTCAGCCTTCGGACTCAATAAATCATTTGATATTGCCAAAGAAGATTATGCTGGTGGCTACTGTTTGTGGGGGTACGATTTGACAGCTGATCAAGGCAGTGAAGAAGGTCAACTTCACCCTATAAAAACTGGAAGTCTTCGAATTGAGCTTCAATTCGCCCAAGCCTTGGCAGCAGTGATCAACGTTATTGTTTTTGCTGAATTTGACAATCAGATCGAGATCAACAGTTTGAGAGAAATCATCACAGATTACTAACTTCGGAAAAATTACATCAGAAAAAACAGTCCTTTTCAGGACTAAAGAGCATATATAGAAAAAACAATGCAGGGACTCAGATTTGCTATATCACTGAGAGAAGAAGCAGAAAAAGTGAAATATTCTACTTCAAAGTGCATCTCTACTCGGAAAAATGACATTCACAATAGCTTCGAAAAACATATGATTGAAGAATTACAAAATCTTATTGCCAGTGAAGTTCGCAACCAGTGTTACGGATGTCAAGTGGACCACCCCAGTCAAATACAGCACGATCTGTGTTTATTCAAGAACAGACAAGAACATACGGATATGTTCATAGAAAAAGCTATTATGGAATTAAATCCATACAAAATCATGGAAAAATGGTATCCTGAATTAATGGAAATGAAACTCGATGGCAGTGACTATGTGGAAACCTACAGATTGTGGAAGGATATAAAACAAAACATTTTATCTGAATTTGTGGATTCGTCTTGGTTACATAACTGGTGTAACAAAGTAAAACAATCCTGGGAAGAAAGTGACTAAGAAGAAAAAAATGTGATGCATACTTATGAAATTCAATACATATTGGATCACGGTACCTGGATAAAAAATCTACAGGCGAAAGTCTGTGCAAAAGATCAGTTACCTCGACAGAAACCAAATCATGTTAAAGCTTACATTGTGAATACAGAGAGATCAAATAAACCAGGAGAACACTGGGTGGCAGTGATATTCAACAATAATGACAATGTGCTATACTTTGATTCGTATGGACTACCACCACTTGAGCCAGAAATCATTAACTTTTTAGACAATCATTCTTCAACATGGAGATACAATCGACAAACTCTTCAGAGTCTACAGGGTAAAGTTTGCGGACTTTACTGTATCTTTGTATTGGATGCTGCTGCTAGAGGATACAATATACAGAAATATCTTCAACAGAAATTCCTCTCAACGAAATACCATCGAAACGATCGAAATGTATCACTGTGGTTTAATCAACACTACGGAATTCTATACAAGAAAATTTCAGAGACTCAAACCCACAAACAGTGAAAAATGATCTTCTTTTTTGTTAACAGTTCATTGTGAATATTTCATTTTTTTGTCTTTTTTTACAGGTCATTGTAAAATATGTTCATTGTAAATATGTTCATTGTTCAGTTCTGTTCAATAAATAAAAATTCAAAAAACAATAGAGTTCTTCATTCTGTTTTTCCCCAAGACTTGTCCTACCTACATTTTTTTCCCATACATCGGGTCATAACTTTTTCTGCTATATTAGCATGAAACGTAGGATGGGAAAAAATGTATGTGCTTTCCGCCAGGTCCGAGCTCTTTAAAAGTTTTCAATCCTCCTTAAACGTATAAAACCCAGCGATATTTTCATACATTCACCATTTCTTTGACTCTCCGCTAACGATCACTTCGAAAGCGGTATCAATATTCGGAAGCAGTATCAATATTCGGAAGCAGTATCAATATGGAGGAGATAAATCATCAACTACGTGAGGCTCTCCAAGACTATTTGAATGCCGGTCAGCAGTTATTGCAACTAAACACTCATTTCGTAGGAGAGGAGGAACAAAACCAACTACAACGTATAACACAGCCATACAAAGATCTCGGCGAAAGATTAGTTCAACTATTTTTAAAGACAACGCCGGATGTCATCTTGGTTGATGTCAAATTTGGGAGGAAGATTACTTTCGATAATGGAGCAATGGTAATCAGAAAAAGAGTTGAAGCATGCCCTATTTGTCAGGCGAATTTCGGATGTTGTCATTAGAAGTGGAAAAAACAACGTGAGACGAAAAAAACACAACCTCCAAAACAAAACAGTCCTTTTCAGGACTAACCATTTAGCACGAAAGTTCTATCTTTTCTTCAAAATTGTCAAAACTCAAAAGACTTACAATCAAAACTAAAAAAGTCATAGAATAGTCAAACTCTAGTTTTTTTCTGACCCGAACAAGAAAAAATGTAACAAAACTACGGGTTGGTCAACAATAAACCTTTGCCATTAAAAATAAAACGGTAATCCTGATTGGACAACATTAATTCAGATCCAAAACGGTGTAAAACGCCGACGCGGGAAAAACATAGGAGAAAATGACGTCATGAGTCAAGTAGGTCAATCCGTCTGAAAAGCTATAAATCTCTGCGATATATTTTCCATACATTTCATTTTTCGCAATGGCTTCAAGACCAACACTCGACAGACGTTTCACTTGGATGGATGCCGAGCGACAGTTAAGAAGAGTAAAGAGCCAAATCATTTTGCTTCAACAACGCTTAGCTGAAGTGAGAAAGCGTTACGAGAGGGCACAGCTTTCAAATAACAGATCGTTCTGTTATAACCTTCGGATGAAGGAAATGATTATTGAAGGCACACTTGAAATGTATTTTCAGTATGCAATTTCAAAAACTGAGCAGGTAGACCGTCTTTTCCGCGAGCAAATCGCCGCTGAAAGGACTGAGTCAGACAGCGAATCGACTGATACTGAATAAACATTTTCAAGTTGATTCCTTCTCTCTAAAAACAGCTCTTCTCTAAAAACAGCCCTTTTCAGGGCTAACCATTTACCACGAAAGCTCTATCTTTCTTCAAAATTGTCAAAACTCAAAACACTTACAATCAAAAGCCTAAAAAAGTGTCCCATTGCACATATAAAACACTAAACTCCGATCAATTTTTCTCATTCACCATTAACTATCGTAAAGCTGAGTCAGTAACCCACAATGTTTGGATTGACATTTTTCCTCTCTTTGCTCTTCTGGTTAGAAGAAAGAGAACGTTTCAGATATATCAGATATGAAATTGAGCATCTGCTACAAATGCTAGATACAATGGAAACAATCGAAAGAAAGAGAGGAGGATAAAAAAGTGTATTCTGCACAAAAACAGCCCTTTTCAGGGCTAACCATCTTCAATGAAACATCTTTCTTTTCAAATTATCAGAAGACTCACAATCAAAAAAAAAAGTCATAGGATAGTCAAACTCTAGTTTTTCTGATCAGAACAAGAAAAAAATGTAACAAAACTATGAATTGGTCAACAATAAAACATTTACAATTACAAATAAAACGATAATTCTGATTGGACAACATTAATTCGGAGCCAAAACAACATGAAACGCCGACGCGGGAAAAACATAGGAGAAAATGACGTCATGGGTCAACTAGTTCAATCCTCCTGTAAAGCTATAAAACCCAGCGTTATTTCCATACATTCATCATTTCTTCGACTCTCATTTCACGATGGAAGAACAGAAAGCACTATCTACAGAGAAAGCACTATCTACAGAGATGGACTTTTGGGATCTTGCCCAATTGCCAAGGAGGAAGAAGGAGTTCACCGTCCCAGTAAGCGAATGCTGGGATGATGATAACGAGCCAGCATTTTCGCTAAAGTTCAACCTGGATAACCAACAGCTGAAAAGGTTGAAAAGGCGGACAGCGAGTAGCTGCCCAGCCTGCAGAAAAGATGGAGGTTGTGCTTAAAAACACAACCTCCAAATCAGGTCCTTTTAGGACCACCCCAACAGCCCTTTTCAGGGCTAACCATCTACCATGAAAGATCTATCTTTCTTCAAATTGTCAGACGAAATTTCTATCTTTTCTTCAAATTGTCATTTCTTCAAATTGTCAGACGAAAGTTCTATCTTCAAATTGTCACAGCTCTTTTCAGGGCTAACCCAACAGTCCTTTTCAGGACTAACCCAACAGTCCTTTTCAGGACTAACCATTTACCACGAAAGTTCTATCTTTTTTCAAAATTGTCAATCTTCTTTTTTCTTTTAGAAGAGTTACACTCCGAAGAGTTACACTCCAGAGAGTAAAAAACTCAGAAAAAAGTCTAAGTCCAACTCAGTGCTCAGGCTTTTAGAGAGAGAAATCATCCATAGGTGAAGAAAAAACTAAGTCCAACTCAGTGCTCAGGTTTTTAGAGAGAAACCACTTAAAGACCAAGTAGTGGATAGAAATAAACAATAAAAGCAATCCTAATAGCAATATGGGGTACAAAACCCACTCAGGTTGGCTTTTAGAGAGAGAAATCATCCATAGGGTGAAAAAACTATGTCCAACTCAGTGCTCAGGCTTTTAGAGAGAAAAAATCATTCATAGGGTAAAAAAACTAAGTCCAACTCAATGGTCAGGCTTTTAGAGAGAGAAATCATCCATAGGGTGAAAAAAACTAAGTCCAACTCACTGATATAGGGACAAATTCCCTTCAGAGTAAGTAAGTAAGTAGGATAATTGCAATTAAAGGCTAGCTGACTGCCAAAAATGACACATCTTCTCCAAAAATACCCGGTTTACCTACCCTCGGGTAGGCAAACCGGGTATCAGGGTAGAGGCCCTGGGTATTTTTTCGGGCGAAAAATACCCAGGGCCTCTTCCTTTACTACTGTCGTCCCGCATCAGCCTGTGCACCCAGCGCTGACTAATCCGAAACGACACTTTTTGTTTTTATGTAATTTTCTGGTTTGCACAAATCTACTGTAGGACAAAATCTAATGTAGTCGTAAAGTGCCGTCTCGGATTAGCCTGCGCGGACTGCGCAGGCTGATCCGAGACGACAATTTACGCAAATGTCCGACTGTCCATTTTTGCGTGTTGCAGGCCAGTCATGAAAGCTTGTTGTTGTAAATGCATCTCCATGATGTTCTACTAGTGTAAAGAGAAGATCGATTGTAGAAGTTAATTTTAAAGACGTATTTTGTGTATCTATTCACTCAGGTATGCAGATGATGAAACCGATGGCTGGTGGGAAAGGTGGAATGAGCGGAGGTAAGCTTGCTCGCAGTCCCTAGTTCAAGCTCATGGTTGGTCTTTCATGTTGTAAACAGCGGTACTGTTGACATGCTAAATATTTTCCCAATGCGATGTGCTAGCTCACGTTCAGTCCATGTTACGATTCCAAATGAACAAGCATGTATTCTGTCTCCAGGACAGTGGCATTTTTTGAAACTATAATATCTGCAGCAGTTTGATTTCAACCACACAATCCCGTTTGACACTAAGATAAAGGCCATTTGAAAACATTGTGGGAAAAGGAGAAAATGCTGGTAAACAGCATTATCTCCTTTTCCTACTATGTTTTCTTTCTATGACAGTCAGCAATTGTTTTCAATTTGAACAAGTCTGAATTTATGTCGTTTCGGTTAACCACGGTATTACCCTGGCACCTAAAGTAAGTTGCTCAACTAGAACTGGCGCAGGCTTAAAGATATAATCTATCGGTTGGCTGGTTTGACACTAGATGGTGGGGGGGGGGGAGTTTGGTCAAAGAGACATATTTCCTGTAATTATTGACCAGTCATAATGTAAACTGCCACACACAATGTACGAAAGCTTCCATTTAGATTCCAGACAAATTAATTGAAAACTGTGGGAGATGGAGAGGGACACAAAACACATTACGATCGCATATGATCGATGACAATCACATGATAAAACAACCCATTGAAAATCGCACGACCAAAGTAAAACTCCAACATCTGGATATCAACGCGTATTGTTACAATTCCGATAGAGTTATCTCTCTTTGAACATTCTTGTTCAACTTGGTAAGAAAATGAACAATCTCGCGTGGCCGGGCGATATTATGAAGACAGGTACGATGCCTGTAACGTAGAAAAAACAATCATTAAATAATCCATAACGAGAAATATAAATGGGAATTAAAAGCCTAAATGTAGTAACAGAAGGCTGCATCACAATGAAATGTGTCTCTGTTAGAATAGATCGCTACGTTTGTTTGTATATCATATCTCTTGCCATTGATTCTGTATACACGTGTTCTTAGTAGGTATAAACGCGCCTCTGAAAACAAAATGAGACATGCTCTGTGGAAAAGGGGTTTAACGCACCTTCAAAAAGTATCGACCTAGATCAGCCTGCGCACTGTGCAAAAGCTTACTTGGGTGGAAACTTTTTGCTATTGGTCAATTTTCTGCTGGTCAAAGGACCAGTCTACCTCATGATTCAGTCATTTGTCGAACAATATGGATTTTATGGATCTGCAGTCATGTGATAATTTGCTTGGAATAATTTTCACGGAGATTCATTAAACCTCCTTTTGTCAGAGCATGGCTTCAAATCTAAAGAGGATGAAATGATTTTGAATCAAGGTACATTTTATTTGCTAGGTATGGCCATGATGATGTCAATGGGAAAAGGCGGGGCCGTTACCAAACGACAAAATTTTAGACTGGTCCAAATTGAAAGCATTTTCAGACGACAAAATTAATGTGACTCAAAAATTGAAATTTGTTCTGGGAACGGTGAAAAACATTGTGGAAAAAGGAGAAAATGCTGGTTACCAGCATTTTCTCCTTTTTCCACAATATGCGTGAAAACCCGGGATTGTTTGGCAAAGAGTTAAATTAAGGCCTTTACCAATCAAATTTGAGTTTTAATAATCCTGAGAAAGAAGACTCGAAAAAATTGTTGGAAAAAAGGAGAAAATGCTGGCAACCAGCTTTTTCTCCTTTTCCGACAATGTCTTCTATCCTACTAAAGAAAATTTTAAGTTTTAACAAAATACAAAATTTGATTTGGCGTGTGTATATTTCTGTTGGGTTTTTGAAAATCTAAAATTTTGTTGTGTGGTAAAGGGTTACCGCGACCAAACTGGAATAATGGGTTTTTAACCTTCGAAAAAAAAAAGGCGAATTTGTTTCTTCATAATTATATTGGGCTTTTTCAAGAGATGAACTTTCTACTTAAAAAAAAAAAAAGGATTCTTTTTAATCCTGATCAGCAAATTGAGATTTATTTTGTGGGTTAAGAGAGCTGAAATGACCTTTAGATTGCTGACTTATTGAAACAAGTACTGTACTTAACCCGCCCTCCCATATGCAATGGCACGATTTTTTTCAACCAGAATATCTCACAATTCTCGGACAGTGAAGAACCAACATCAGTCTACATGTTCTGTGCAGTCTGATTTTGATCCACACTCCCCGCAGAAAAGAAAAGAATGAAAAAAAAAAAAAATCGAAATCGCCATAGCATGGTGTACGTTAAACTGACTAATAAATTCTTAGCATACCGTTATGCTTCTACTGCAGGTAAATACTAGACATGGAATCGGACGGAACAGTTTACGGACAGATACAGGGATTATGGTGCTCTAGGTCCAAATAGAAATATTTAATCAGGAATCCATTCGTCATTTTAGTCTTCTCATTCATACACAACAATGGCGCAGCGGAGGGTGACTGTGCTCACAATACCAAATTAAGAATGGTAATGCCAAAATTGAAGAGCTTAAGTAAGTCTGCGTTCGGAAGGTTCGAATCCCAATATCGAAGCGCCATCGTATTTCATTATAGTTTATCGGTAAATAAAGTTCATTTTTGCAAGTTTACAATTGTCTTTGTTACCTCTGCCGTTTAAACCCTTTCTGCGTCATAGATGGAGAACAGACTGCACAGAACGGGCAGTCTGGACTTCAATCTTTACCGTCGGCTTGTTTAGTTGTCCTTTACCAAACAATTCCGAGTTTTAACGACCTTGAAGAAGAAAGCTTTTGAAAACATTGTGGGTAAAGAAGAAAATGCTGGTCATCAGCATTTTCTTCTTTACCCACAATGTTTTCTTACCATTGAAAGACAGAAACTATCTTTTGAGCTACATGTACCTTTTATTTTGTCGTCTGCAAATTCTTTCAGTTTGTTCGATTGAAAAATACTTGTTTAATAAAGAGTTTAAAAGCATATTAGGAAAGTCCTGAATTTCAGTGAAGTGTATTTTAGCCGTCAGAAAAGGTCGAGTTTATATATTTTGGCGTTGAAAAAATTTAGCGACTTTTTTTTTTATTTTTTTCTTCCAGGGTCAAATAAAAAAAAACCCAAAGTTTTCTAGTAAACTAGGCTCCTACATGATAATGTAGTGCACATTGGAGAAACCAGAAACATTACAAAATAAGATCAGTTTCCACAGAACGTCAAGTTCGATCTTGGACAAATACTTTGGATCTCCTATGGTCAAACAGAAATCAAAATTTGCAAAACAGTATCTAGGTCTTTCCAAATGTCCCCATCATGATTTCGGCACTTTAACTCTACCACGCAATCTCGAGTTTTAACGACTCTGAGAAAAAAGGGCTTTTGAATACATTGCAGAAAAAAAAAGGAAAATGCTGGCAACCCCACGTTTTTTCGATCATAATGAAGAACGATTTCCATTGTGAGAAAGTCATAAAATGCTGCTAACCAGCATTTTATCCTTTTCCCACAACGTTTTCTACCATTTCAAGGGCAAATTCCGCCATCGTGGCTATATTTGATATGTTTTCACCAAATGCTTTTATTTTAAGCAAGTTTTGAATTGTGTCGCGTGGTAAAAAAAGATGAAAAGAAAGAGTAAGTTTTACATTTTATTTCTAGAAAAAAGATATATAAGTTACGGTCTGTGAAAAGCGACCAATGTCCGCCTGCGCAGTCCGCACAGGCTGACATGAATTTCTACTTTTTGCTATTTCTAAATTTTATGAAAGTTCAAGGACAATTCTACCTCAAGATTAAGCCGGTTGTTAGACAAAAGTGATTTTATGCATCCGTAAATTGAAAAGCTGTATAACTGAACTCCTTGACTCTGTACCGAACGAAGCCGTCTTAACCCTTAGGCTTCTGAGCGCGACTCAAAGAGCTTTTGCGGACAGAGTAGATCAAGATCAGACTACACACAACGTGCAGTCTGATCTTGAATCTACACTGTCCGATGAGGAGATATTTTTCTCCCATAAAATAACTATGAAATACCAATATTTGGGTTTCTACCATTGGCTTGAAAGTTTCGTTAAATTTATTTAGTAGGGTAAGGGTTAAACGACCCCGAGGAAGAATGGTTTTGAAAATATTGAGTGAAAAGAAGAAAATGCTGCTGACCAGCATTTTCTTCTGTTAACACAACGTTTTATACCCGTTCAAAAATTTCAGTTACCATTATTTGAGTCACCTTAAACTTTAGCATCTGGAGATGCATTTCATTCGAAGAAATCTAACTTTTTGTTGTTTGGTACAGAATTAAAAACGAATAGGAATTTAAAAAAAATATGATAAAAAAAATTAATTTCATATTTTATTCCTAGAATTATTAGAAAAAAAGTCTATCATACATTATTACACCATAATGTTACATCTGTAAACTGGAAGCTATCTGAACCCCTTGCTCTTTCACAAAACGATTACGTGACTAAACGACCCCGAGATAGAATGGTTTAGAAAACATTGTATAAAAAAAGGATAAAATGCTGGTCGCCACCATTTATCTCGTTTTTCATACACTGTTTTCTACCCTTTCAAAGAAAATTACCATTATCTGAAAAACCTTTAAATCTAGCGTCTGCAAATGCCTGTCATTGGGATAAATCTAAAAATCTTATCGTTTGGTAAAGAGTAAAAAAATGAATGAAAATGAAAGAAACAGTTTATTTTATATTTTATTTCTAGAAATATTAAAAAGAAAAAAAAAACACCTATCTTACATATTTACATTGTCACGTGGATCTAATATTCCTGAATTGAACAGCTAACTGAAACCTTGACCCAGTATCAAACGATTCCTTGTTTAAACGACCCCGAGGAAGAATGGTTTGGAAAAAAAAAATATGTGAAAAGGAGAAAATGTTGCTTACCAGCATTTTCTCCTTTTCACATAGCGTTGTTACCCTTTCAAAGACAATGTCCATCATTTGAGTCACCCTCGTTATGCTTTTCATCCGGGTGAATCTAAATTTTCGTCGTGTGTTAAAGAGTTAAAGAGCTTTAGAAATAAAATGGACATCATAAATACATTTTACCGCCGACATACAGACGCTTGAATTCGGTTGGAAAATGCATCTTTGTCCAATGAATAAAATTGTTCGAAATTTCAAAGTCACACAATTTCTGATTGGCTAAACCATACGGTTAAGCCGTTCAGAAATTGGGTTACTTTCTAAATCTAGAACCGTATATATATAGATAGGAATTTAGAACGGTTCGTGAATAATCACCTAAGTCAAGCACCTTTGGAGTACTTGTGTAAGAGAACCAATAATGGTCAAATGATAACATTTATGTGTGCAAAATACAGATGAATTTCATTCCTATCATTTAAAAGTATGGCGTTTATACGTAAGTCTGGCTATCTGTTAAAGTACGGTTGATCGAAGTTTTAGTCACTGGTAGAAAAATGAATATTAAAACTAGAAAGTTGGTAACTTAAATTCTAGTTTTAAGATTCATTTTTCATCCAGCGGCTTGAACTTTGACAGACTCATTATAATATCTAAGCTGTGCTCTAGCAAAAAGGAGTCTAATGTATCTCTGTGATGAGAAATACCAAGTATGCCATTACTTAATAAGGGATCCATACAAATCATTTAGTCTAACAATTTACTCAATCATGGAGGTAGTATGGTCCTTAATTGGACATGCAGAACATTAACAACGTGAACAAGTTTCCAAGTCCTCTGCCACCAGACCGTACAACTAATACTGTACACTGGCAAAATCCACGTAAAAGCAGTTTCCCTTTCGGGAGCCCCGTATACATAACTACACTTTCAACACAACATCCAAAATGGCGGCGTCGATCGATACGAGCCACCCACAAGACAAACATACTGTGTAACCTGCACCATATTATTACTAGATCTAGTTTCCCTTGATGGTTGTCATTAAAGGGGAAAGAATGGATTATTTTTTAAAATAAATGAAGATAGTTACATATATTAACGTTTGTTGCCATTCTAAAACAAATACACGTGGTCAAAACGAGCCATCCCTTTGTCAGGTAAGCACATTGTGAACTGCCAAAACTCATACATTGTAACGTTAAAAGGATAACCTAATAATCGTTGCAGAGCTAAATGAGTTTAGAAAGAGGCCTATACCAAAAGGATCTTGTGTTTTAACAAGGCTTTTGAAAACATCGGGGGAAAAGGAAAAAAAATGCTGGTGAGGAAAAGGAGAAAATGCTGGTAAAACAACATTTTTTTCCTTTTCCCACAATGTTTTCTACAGGCAAACTTCATCATTTGAGCCAAGTTACATTTGTTCTCTTCATATGGTTTCAATTTGGACAAGTCTATTTTTTTTTATCTGGTGAAGAGACATGTAAAAGCAATTACAGAGGCGAAGTTGGGTACATTGAACCATACTCTGTGAAAAGGGGGTTTAATGCATCTGCAAAATGTATGGACTCCATCTGCAAGCGCAGTCCGCATAGGCTAATATAAGTCGAATTTTTTTGCTATTATTTAATTTTTTGCAAGTCAAAGGATCATTCTATCTCATGATTCAGTTGCAGTTGATTGTTAGACAAAATCGATTTATGGATCCATAATTATGTAAAGACTTGCTTTAAACATCATCATGATGCATTAAACCCCTCTTTTGCCAGAGCAAGACATATATATATATGAGCCTTGCTCTGTGAAAAGGAGGCTTCATGCATCTGCGAAAAGTATCGACCCAGGTCAGCCTGCGCAGTCCGCGCAGGCTGACCTGGGCCGAAACTTTTCGCTATTGGTCAATTTTCAGTATGTCCAAGGACCACTCTTCTTCCAGATTCAGTCATTCATTAGACTACGTGGATTTTATGGATCCCTAATTATGTAATGATTCGCTTGGTATAATGGGATCACGGAGATGCATTAAGCCCCTTTTTGCCATAGCATGGCTCATATGTAGTGTAACCTTATTTACAAAAATATAACAATATATAAGATAGTTAGTTATAATAAGTAGCGTCAACTGTTTTTTTTTTTTTAAAGTCTTTACCAGTTGACAACATTCTAGACTACTCCTGCGGGATCATTTTATAGAAGACAAAAACAGCTCTTTTCTATTAGGTAGGAAAACTTTGTCAATGACGCCGAGAAGGACAAAGAGTAATTTATTACAGTAATTTGTCGCGATCTCGAAAACAGATCGAAAGAAATATTAACCTTTAGACTGTTGAGAGTGACTCAATGACCTTTTGCAGGCAGTTTAGATCAAGATCAGACTGCACAGAAGATGATTTTTTTTCTCCAGAAGATAAGTTTGAAATAGCATTATTCGGGTTTTTACTATCGGCTTGAAAGTTTATTGGACTTATTCACCAAGATAAGGGTTAAAAAAAAAGGAGAGAGAGAATAAATTAACCCTTAACCCTTTCCCAAACGGCAAATTTTGGACCAGACCAAACTGAAAGCATTTTGCAGATGACAAATTAACAGTTGCTAAAAAGATGATTTTTCTATATGATAGGGTAGAAAACATCGTGGGAAAAGGAGAAAATGCTGGTTACCAGCATTTTCTCCTTTTCCCACAATGTTTTCAAAAGGCTTCTATTCCTGACCCGTAAAAACCAGGGATTGTTTGGGAATGGGTTAAGCTGCAAAATAATTTTAAATGAAACGTACAAGCCGATAGTAAAAACCCAAATTTTGCATCTTATATTTAAGTTACTTCTCAGGAAAAATATGTCCTTATCGGACAGTGTTGATCTAATTTTGTGCAGTCTGATCTTGATCTACACTGCCAGCTAAGGGTCTTTCAGTCGCGCTTAGCAGCCTACGGTTAAAGTTTACATGACAAAAAGCAAATTAATTTAATTGTTCATGGGCATTAAAACATTAGCTCCTGAAGTAACTTCAGGCACTTGCCTGGGTACCAGCCCGCACGCCTAGGCGTACCAATTGTGTAACGCCAGAACGGAACGCTTCCGGTTCTTAAAAGTCAAATGTAGTCCAATTTTATATCAAGTACTTCTGCTACATTGTTTAATTAGAAAATGACAGAAAAAAAAAAGACTGTTCTAAAACTAGAAAAAGTTAGCAACTTTGTTTCAACTTTACAGTTTATTTATTTTTTGTCAGCAACTGGAACCTTGAGAGACACCACTGTAACACATTATCAGATTTATAATAATATCCATAATTTTGAATAGTATCAATCAAATTTGTCTCTATTTTGACTTCCAAACTGTTTAAATTTGACAGCTTAAGGGCATTTAATAGAAAATGTAAAAAGATAGAATTGAGGACATATTAAAAAAAAAATTGAGGATATATTTTCCCGACCAAAGATTACTTGATTAATTTTGTATAAAGACAAGAGCACCGCATACGGATGCTAACGCTGGGCTGCAGGTGCTGGGTTTTACGTGAAATTTCTAGGTCGAAAAAGGGGAATAAGCGTGTTAAAAATACTTTGAATGTTACTTGCTTTTGTTGTTTGGGTTCCCCTTTTGATAGTTAACAACTTGTCCAAGTTTGAAGTGAATATCTATTGTAATAACAGAGATATAGTAAAATGTTAAAGTTTTGCACCACGACGACGACAAAGACGCTAACAACGACAGGGCTACAGCAATAACCTGACGTTTTCTTCGAAAACAGCCGAGTCAAAAATTGAAGTAAGAGTATGGCCATATGTAATGTTGGAATTTAAAGGTCCAAAGTGGTACTACGCCGCCATGTATAGGAAAACTGTGAGTATTGCGCCGGTAACCATCTTGATTAAATCGCCCTTGAAGATAGTTCCTGTAAAGACATAAAAAGAAACACATTATACTGATTGTTAGGTGTACAATGCCGTTTTTAAACAATATTTCTGTCATGCAACCACGGGCAGTTCTCACATCAACACGTTCATCGAGTTTCTTAACTCTTCATTAAGATTTCTGACTTGTGTAAATCTTGCCAGATCTGTCCATGTTTAAAGCATTTGCAGACGACAAATTAAATGTGCCTCAAAATCATGAGATTTGTCTTTAGAGGGATAGATTAGATTGTGGGAAAAGGATAAAATGCTGGTTTTCAGCATTTCTTCTTTTCTCACAAGATTTTTAAAAGCCTTGTTCTTCGAGGTCGTTAAAACTTCGGGTTGTTTGGTAAATAGTCCACTCGTTACCAAACAACAAAATTTAACACCTAGGTTGCTATGCGCTGACCTTTTGCAGACAGTGTAGATCAAGATCAGACTGCACAGAACGTGCAGTCTGATCTTTGATATACACTGTCCGATAAGGGGATATCATTCCTCAATACATAATTTTGAAATAGCAATAATTGGGTTATTAATATCGAACTGAAAATTTAATTTTAGTTATTTACCAGGATAAGGGTTAAGACTTGTTCATACTAAATGAATTTACAGGCGGCAAATTGAATTTGGGTCAAGCAATGGTATCTTTCTGCGAGAGGCTACAGCAGTTTCTCCTTTTGTCATAATGTTTTCAAAAGCTTTCTTGTTCTGGTCGTTAAAACATGGAAACATATGGTAAAGGGTTTTGACTTACTCTTTTCTTTAAATCAGGTCTGATACAAGATTTTATAACTTTGACCAATTTCTCGCAAAGATACGGGTAGCTTCCTAGTAACCGAACAAGTATTCACGCCATGTTGTAGAATTTACACTGGCTGACCCCCTTGGTCATTATATGATTGGAATCCCGACCGTTTGATTTGAGAGACTTCCATTTTTCCCAAACAACAGTTTATGATATGCAAACAAATTTTCCAACTCAAAAACATGCATCGCACGCGGAGAAAATAAACACGACTAGAAAAAAAAATCCGCATATTCATCCGCATATACGGTCTCCAAATATGGGATGATGACGCAGCACGTGTAAGGACTATTTTCGGTATGTATTTGATTGGTCAAAACGTTACGCTATAAAACCAAGAAATCATCCGCCATTTATTAGAATAAGTTAATACCCACTAAACCAGTAGTTGTTTCAATTTCTTAACGTTTTGGATTAATATTGATAATGATTGCAATATTTTATTGTCAAAATTTGTATGTGTAATAATATAATGATAAAAGTAATATTATATTGCAGTAACGTTTCTGGTGTTTGTGATTATTTCCCGCTGTGACATCTCGAGAGACCTCCTTCGCACACACAGGATGTTCAAATTTCCCACGCAACTTGAAACAAACACAGGCACTAGGAAAGTTGGTTCAACATAATTTTCCACATGTCTTCCCTGATACGAAGGCCTCTGATTTAAAACCTTGACCACACAATCCCAAGTTTCAAGGACCCTGAGAAAGAAACCTTTTGAAAACATTGTAGGAAAAGGAGAAAATGCTGGTAACCAGCATTTTCTCCTTTTCCCACAATATTTTTTACCCTATCAAAGACACATTTCAGCATTTGAGTCCCATTTTCAAATATCGTATGCAAATGCTTTCAATTTGGAAAATTCTACTTTTTTAGCGTGTGATAAAGATTTTATTACCTGAGTTACAAGGAATAAGCCCATATTCGTGTCCCGAGCAACCGTCCGAGAGTTCTTCCTGTTTTTGTTGACAGTTGATCCCGTCTTTAAATTTCTGCTGGGCTATAAGCCAGGCCTCGGCTCTGATTCTCGTGTGGAACTGTTGTACACTGGCGGGGAATGATGCACGTATCACTTCAACTGTTTGTGTGTCAGCGGTCCTGTTGTGTAGACAGGCTTCAAGCTTCAGAAACACTCTGAAGAAACAACAGTATGTTGACGATTTCCTTCAGTTATGTCCAACATACATAATAAAGGCTTTGTTATGATAATAAAGATAAAAACGATTATTTAAAGAAAATAATTATAAAGATTGTGATGATGATGATGATGATGATGAAGAAGAAGCAGCAGAAGAAGAAGAAGAAGAAGAGGAAGAAGAAGATGATGATGATGATGATGATGATGATGATAAGTGTTATTATTATTGTAATTATTAGCATCAACATCGTCATTATCAACATCAATATCGTTGGAAAGCTAGAAAATTTACATAAAAGTAGAGACACTTGGGATTTTACCTGCGGAAAGACTTTTGAAATAGCAACACAAGTGGTTTTACATACCACTGGCCATATAACAAAATTCAAGACATGTGCCTCAAATCATGGAATTTGTCTACAGAAGGAAAAAAACATTGTGGGAAAAGGAAAAGATGAAGGTTACCAGCATTTTCTCCTTTTCCCTCAATATTTTCAAACTCTGTATACAAAAGCCTTTTTTCTCGGGGTCGTTAAAACTCGGCATTACTGGATAAAGGTTGCAGTAGTTGGTCGAATCAAATAATGGTTTTTTTTGTTAGACAGATAGAAAACATTGTAGTAAAAAGGAGAAAATGATGGTTACCAGCATTTTCTCTTTTTTTCCGCAATGTTTTAAAAAGCCTTCATTGTCGTTAAATCCCAGCATTACATAGTAAAGGTTGAAATGGTTGGTAAATAACCTCGCCCCCCCCCCCCACCCCCCCACCCATTACTTAAGCAAGGCATAAATAAACCTACACTATACTTTCAAAATTTATCTCTGTTGCTTCGATAACCTCAAAGTCCTTGGCTGATAAGCAATCCTCGATCTGGATAGTAACATTATCTGCAAAAATAAAGCATCGAATTTCCTTAGCAAATTACGCTAGTACCTTCTGCAGATTTGCGTAAAGCTGCAGTCCTCTTTTGAGCTGAGCCCGGTACCTATGGGTCGCCGATTCGAATTCCCAGCTCGGCCAACTTTTTTTCGAGGATTGGTGACAGTAGTTCTGACAGGATTTATTTCTCTCTCACCGCTGATCATTGTTTCGACGATGCTTATGAGGGAAGTCAGCAGGTTGCTTGGGAAGAAAACTGTGCGAACTAGTGTATGGTAAAAGAAACGACAGGAAAGTATGGATAGGTATAGTGATTGCATTGACATATAACCGAAAACGTGTTGAAAACGGCGTTAAAAACTATGCAAACAGAAGAGCAAATCACTGCGAAACATTGCTCCGATTTCGTCATGTAAGCACCATGGAGAATGACTAAAAGTTGTGCGTGGCCCTGAGGAGTGAAACAGGGTGGAGAACTGGCATACAAGACATAACTAAAATACTGTTAAAAGGGGCTTGAAAACACCAACCCACCGACCAACCCACCAACCAACCAACCAACAAAAAAAAACAAAACACCCATAATGCTCTTTTCGTATGCCACGGAAATGCTAGATAAAATAGCTGCGATAATGTAATGGAGAAGCCATTTAGGTTCAGATTATTGCCCCCCCCCCCCCCAATCTTTCTGTTATTTCAGCATTATCTGCACATCGTAGAAAGTAGTCGTAGGGTGTACTCTGTATAGCCCTTTACTACACAATCACAAGTTATATAGGGGCTACAGACCAGATTTCATTTTGCAAGTCTTTTTTTTTCTTTCTAAAATCTCAACAAAAACTGCTAATTTTCACTCGCGTGCAAAGATTGATTGATTGATTGTATGGTGTCTTTACGCTATTTTCAACATTATATCAGTAATATCGCGGCGGCCAGAGCGCCTACCCTTGCTTTCCTGGAGTTTCTTTTACCAATACTCTGCATTTTACTCTGCAAGCCACTAGCTGCTTTCCCACACCATCATCGAAACGATGGTCATCGGTGAGAGAGGAATGATTCCTGTGCAATGACTATTACCAATCCTCAGAAAGAAATTGGCCGAGCCAGGGATCGAACCAGCGACCTCCTGCTCTCAAGTCCTTTATGCTACTGACTATGCTACCGGGACTCGGCGCGTGCAAAGATGACTGTGAGATTAAAACATGGATAGAAATACATGGACAAAACACAAGGAATTAGATTTACACTTATTTTAAAATATTTTACTGTAAAATTTCCTATAACGTTAATAACTTTATAACCGTTATTGCATAATAAGGGATATAAACATTTTTAACAAGTGTAAACCTCAGCTGGCTCCATGTCTGATTGACGCCAACAGGAGGCAATTTTTCCCAACTAAGTATAAACAATACTAATCTTATTTCATGCTTTTCAGTAGTTTATAGGGAAATAATAGTGAATTATGGGTTTGATAATTTTATAGTTGCGACCAGTGAAATTTACCGATTTGACGACTCAATGATACGGAATTACTTAGATACTTGCACCATGTTTATAAATTCGCCCTTTCAGACGCACCAGATCTCTTTCAGACAGTGATTTAATCAAATAATCTAAAAAAATTATGACATTTTCAAAATACTTATCAATCCTGTTAAATTCAGGTTTATGAGTTTTGTTGATTTTTTTTTTGTCACTTCCAAAGTAAATAAATGGCGGACAGTGATGACACTTACGCGGAAGTATATATTTGGCAATCGGAAGATTGAAGATTAAAAAGTGTTAATTTGAAAAATGATTTTTTGTCTTTTTTAAATTTCGGGAAAGATCGAAATTTATGTCATCTCGTGAACATCGTAATATTTTCACTCGTGAAATTAGTATCGATGATGTTCATTCGATGAAACTAATTTCCATCTCTCATTGAAGAAACTAAAGAAGCTAAATAGCCTCTATTTCTTTAATTACCCTAAAAATGAAAGTTTTTGAAAACATTGTGAGAAAATGGTAAAAAGGCTGTATCTATTAGGCCACACTTTCCTAGTGAGGACATATCACAGAAGCCTCACACGGTTGCTAGATTTCAAACATCCACAGGGGCAAATTGCTCTCTGGTTTGAAGAACTCAGTCAGTATGACATAAAAGTACTGTACAGGCAGGCAAAAAGTATAAACATTTTCCAGCCGGCACAAGTAAAAACATTACACCTTCTGATGATTCTTTTTGAGTAAGTATTCTTTCTTTTGGCCGCCGAAATGTTTTCTGTTTTTTCCAGAGATAAATCTGACCTTTTGATCACGTTTAACTTGACGTCTTCAATGTGCTTTCAGTATAGACAGGTCTTAAAATGTAGTCGCCCAGTAATTTTAATGCGAAAAACCCTACTTTTCTTCCGTCTAAAGTATACTGGGCATTCATTATAATGAGTTGAGAAAAGAAATATAAATTCAAAATCCAAGAGAAAGTCTGGCAGTTTTTACAATAGAAATGAGCCAAACTCCGGTAAAAGGGGGCTTAATGCAAATCCGCGATGCATGATACCAAGCATGTAATCATATTGCTATGGATCAGTTAAATCCATTTTGTCAAACAACCGATCAATTGTCCTTTGACATGCATAAAACTGAGCGATATAAAATAGTCTCGACCCAGGTCTGGGTCTATACGTTTTGCAGGTGCATTAAGCCCCCTTTTTACAGAGCATGGCTCAAATTATATCGTATCTAAGTGTTTTTTGCTTCAGGCAAGCCCGCTCGTTCAGGAGGTCACTCATGGTACTTGAAACCCAGGGGTCACAGCTTCGGACAACTGATTCCCAGCTCGGACAATTTCTTTCCAGCGATTAATAACGGTCATCGCCACAGGATTCATTCCTCTTTAACCGATAAGTATTGTTTCTACGATGGTTAAGTGGGAAAGCAGCCCATGGCTTTTGAAGAATATAGTGCGAAATACCGGTAAAAATCTTCGGGAAAGCGAATCGGACAGGTGCACTAGTAGCCGTGACATAACTGATATAATGTTAAACAGGCGATTAACACCAAGTAGAGAAAAACCTCATTATCATAAATAAGATCATGGGAAATAAATGTGATCGGGTTGAACATCTGTCTTCTAACACTTAGGCTTCTACGCGAAACTCAAGGACCTTTTTGCGGACAATGCACACAGAACGTGGAGTATGGTCTTGGATCTATAGTGTCCGATAAGGAGATATCACCCCCCCCCCTCCCCCCCAAAAAAAAACAGCTTTGAAATAGGAACTTTACTCGTACAATCGGCTTGAAAGTTTAGTTTCACTTATTTAGGATGTTAATGTTGATCTATCTCTTACCACACAACACCGACTTTTAACAAACCTGATGGAGTAAAGCTTTTTAAAAAAGTACGTGAAAGGACAGAACTATGTTTTCTAGCATATCGAAGACAAATCCATTAATTTCATCCTCGTTTGATATGTTGTCTGCAAATGCTTTCAATTTTGTAAAGCCCACAAAGATGTGTTGTTTGGTGAAGGGTTAAGGAAAATAAATTTGAATCTGGTTAAGTATCTACCACTTAACTCTTTACCAAACGACAAAATCTCTAGATTTTCCCAATATGAAAGTATTTGCAGACCACAAATTAAATGTGATTAACATGTTAGACTTTGTCTTTGAAATTCCAGAAGACATTGTGGGAAAAGGGAAAAATGCTGGTTACCAGCATTTTCTCCTTTTCCCACAATGTCTTCAAAAGCCACGTACTGCTGTATCTTATAAACTCGGGATTATTTGGTAAAGGGTATACAAGTAAATAATTGAGTCAAGATGGAGTGTGCGCAGTGGAGAGTGCCGTTGCTTCCGGTTTCCGTTTTGACACTTTAAATTTCACAAACCTTGAGAATTGATTTCTATGGTGGCATGAAATTGCCAACACTTACATGCACTAGATAAAAATGGCGGACAAAACCTCCAAAAAACTACAAACCATTTTTTCTCATCAAGCGTTTAGAAAATGGGTGATAATATTTTGTAACAAGAAGGCTATGACGGCCCTGAAGTCGCTCACCTGAGCATTTTGGCCCATTATGAACTATTTCCAATCTATTCAGGGAAATCAAGACAAACATGCAGGACTAAAATGTGATTTTTAGAGTGTACATAAGTTTTTTTTAGGAACTGTGTCAGTGACCTATTTTTTGACGTAACAAGACCCATTTTTAAACTCATTGTATATTATCAATACGAGCATTCTGACCAACTTTGGACTGAAAATGTCTCGTCAAGAGTTTACGCAAGGTTTCCTAAAGATTTTTTTCCTGATTTTTGACTCGATGTGTGACCCATTTCATACACATCTAAGATATCGCCAAGACAAACATTCTGGCCAATTCTTGTGAGTATTGAACTGAAAATGTAGCTTCTAGAGTGTAAACAAGCGTTTCTAAGATTTGTCCTAGTGACTTACTTTTTATCCAACATGACCCATTTTCGAACACATCCTAAACATCATCAAGACAAATATTCAGACAAACTTTCATAAGTATATGGCCTCAAGAGTGTACACAAAGTTTTTCTTTTTTTTCTTTTTAATATTTGACCTGGTGACCTAGTTTTAGACCTGACGTGACCCAATTTCCAACTCGTGCAAGATATTGTTTATCAAGAGAAATGTTTTGACCAACTACTATGACTGTTGGACTGAAACTGTGGCCTCTAGTGTGTGCATTTATAAAGTTTTTCAAAGATTTGACCTGTTGATCTTCTTTTTGATCATACGTAACGCATTTTGCAGCTAGTTTAAGATATATAGACAAAAATTCTGAAGAAATTTCATGAGTCCTGGTCGGAAAAAATTGCTGCGTACACAAGTTTTTTCCAAGAAATGACCTGGTGACCAATTTTTTTCACCCGACGTGACCGATTTTCAAACTTGAACGAGATACTATCACCAGAAACATTCTGACCAACTCTCATTAGTATTGAACTGAAAATATGCCTTTAGAGTGCGCAAAAGGTTTTTCTATAATAGGCTCAGTGACCTTCTATTACACCCAACATGGTACATTCACAAACACAGCCAAAATATCATCAAGACAAACATTCTGACCAACTTTCATTTGCATTGGACTGAAAATTTGACCTCTAGAGTTTGCACAAGGTTTTCAATGATTTGACCTGGTGACCTAGATTTTGACCCGAGATGGCCCATTTTCAAAATCGTCTGACATATTTATCAAAACGAACATTCTGACCAACTTTTGTGAGAACTGAACTGAAATGTGGACTCTATAGTGTACACAAGATTTTTCAAAGGTTTGACCTGGTGACCTATTTTTTGGACCAAAATGACTCATTTTCTAACTCGTCTGAAATATCGTCAGAAGTGATATTCTAAAAAACTTTCATGAGTATTGGACAGAAAATATGGCATCTAGAGTGTACACAAGGTTTTTCAAAGATTTGACCTAGTGTTTTTCAGACGTGACCCATTTTTAAATTCTTCGAGATATCATCAAGACATATTCTGACAACCTTTCAATAGTATTGGACTGAAAATGAAGTCTCTAGGACGTACATAACGTAAAGTTGGCGATGAACGACGGACGATGGACGACACACGACGGACGACGGGCACAGTACGACCACAAAAGCTCGCCTTGAGCACTACGGGCTCAGGTAAGCTAAAGCGATGCAATTATGACTTCAATAATGGGATGGCAGTTTTGAAATCGGTAACTCCGCCTAATTTAAATGAAATCAGTTATGACGTCGTCGGACTAATTGACGTCTGTTATTGACCACGTGACACTTCAACTAGCATTTCATGTGCGAAATCTAGAATTACATTTACACGCCACGTATACCATGAAAGACATTTTTACGCTTCGCTCACTTATAAATCAATGATACGAAGGCTTTCTATATTCAGTAATAAAACAATTTTGTTCAAAGTTTGATGTGATTACAGAAATCTGAACAGTGCCCTTCAAATGATATCTTCTCATCTATATTACGAGGATTCAACTGCTCCATTAAGATTTAGGTAGAGTGAAAGTTAAAGCTAATTTACAGCTCTCTTTCATACTCTATGTCTAATACTTAGTCTAATATCCAGAATAAATACATGTATGCAATCTTGGACCGTACGTAAAAAGCATAAGATAAAGCTGATCCGAGTTTGTGGTCTTTCAATTCTTCAGTGCTTCTGCAAGTAGGACAATTAGAAATAAAGACTTTCATTTAATGAGAAGATGGAAAGAGAAATTCGAAAAATTAAAAAGTGGCTCTGTCAGGTATATCAGTTCTGTATAATTTCGAAATTTTAAACTCAGCTAGGTTGAATCAGAAAAAGGTTTTAAATGCATCTACTCAGATACCCATCCCTATGTCTCGACAATCTCGTGTTTCAACGACGCTATGGAGGATGTGTCACAAAACATTTTGGAAAAAGAGATAATGCTGGTAACCGGCATTTTCTCCTTTTCCCTTTCTGTTTCCTAAAGAAAAAAAATCTCGTCATTTAAGCCACATTAAAATTGTCGTCTACGTATGTTTCATGGACAAGTCTCAAGTTATATGTTCGGGTAAAGAGTTTATCTGTACTTGAAACATCCGCACTGTCGCATGGCACTTATAACAAGTGTGGTGCATAAGTGCCTACTGTACATAAATCGTAAATATCAACATTTACACGTATTATTTACTGTACATAAATATTTTCTCGGCTCAATTACAGTGTATTTGCATATGCATCGCACACGAAAAGTATCGGACTTGACGGTGGGGAAAAAAATCATATCTATAGATCCAAGAATTCTCGAAAACATGGTATGATGATGTACCCTGTGTGCAGACTAAGAAATTCATCAGCCATTTACAGCAAAAGGCTGTTAGTTATGTTACGGGGGAACGGTGCAAGATTAGGAGCGATTTCTCTTTTTCCCACATTAATTTTCAAAGTGGAAACAGCTATACTTCCACAGCTTTAAATTTCCTGCTTTTGTTTGCTTGTTTGGAGTGTAACGCAGTGTCAACAGTCTTTCAACTATTTCACGGTGACAGTTCACAGAACCATTTTTTTTTCTCCTTACTAATAATACTCGAAGAAAGTGCTGCTTGTTTCAGTGCACCAATAGTATTACCATATGTGCGAAAAATAAACAGGTGCACTTTTGATTCACCATCCATGACAAAAATATGTGTCGCGGCAGTAGGATGCAAGCGAACATTTGTGATATACGTCGTTAACGTTTCATCCAATATGTCCGGTCGTTAGGGTCGAACCCACACCTTCAAGTGGTCCCGGTTTTGAATTTTACAAGTCCAAAGCTCGACCACTTGAGCTGTTCTAGCAGGTCAAAACTGCGATTTGTGTCTGAGCTGATATATGTACACATTTACCCCAACACTTTGCTTAGCCCGATCTGATTTGCATTTATCGAAGGGAGATAATTATGCTGACAATAACAATAATCTTTATGTCTTAATCCTCATAGAAGTGGGTTTTATCACACATCTTTATCTGGCAGATAAAACAAACGAGACACGTGATCAACTTACCACCAGTGACAGAAGACTCGGTGCTCATCGTGACTGTTTCGCCCATATCAGGTAGTTCCGTTGAAAACGAAGTCATGGTCGTTCTCGTGTTCATTGAGGTCGTTGTTTTTTCTGTAGCAACTTCTGTATTTTCGGGTGTTTCCCTGAATGAAAACGAAGTCATTATTGTACTCGTTTTCGTTGAGGTCGACGTTTTTTCTGTAGCAACTTCTGTAGGTGTGGGCGTTTCCGTAATTGCCATCGTCGTTTCCGGAAGTGATGTTGTAGTGACGGTGGTGGTTGTTGTACAGAATTCGTCAACCCAATCGTACTTCCGGTATATGAATCGAACCAAATTTAAAACTTCCGCACAAATATTTTTGGACTGCGCAATGCATTCTTTAAATGTATAGTGTGCCCTGGAAATAAAGAAAATCAGAAATGCGTCTACATAGACTCAATGCAAGCAATCTTCAAGCTATGATACTGATACTGGTGGTCAAGATATTACCAATATATATGATTCATCTTTAGAAAAAGTATACGTAGACGGCGTAAGGGGTACTGGAATATAATAGTGAAACTCTTTTAGGGTTTGAGATGAAGAAAAATAAAAGAAAAAAAGTTACAGTGCTAGCAAATGCCTCTTTTTTTTTTTCGCATTGTTTTGCTTTGCGTTGAAAAATGAGATTTCAATTAAATATGAGCCATGCTCTTTGAAAAAAAGTGCTTAATGAATCTGCAAAAAGTATCAGCCCACGTAAGCCTGCACAATTGCGCAGGCTGATATGGTCGAAACATTTTCCTGTTTGTCAATGTTTGCATGTCAAAGGACTATTCTACTTCATGATTCAGTCAGTTACTAGTTTAAATTGATTGTTTGGTGTTTAACGCCGTTTTCAACATTATTTCAGTTATATAGCGGCGGCCAGTGCACCTATCCATGCTCTCCTGGAGTCTCTTTTAACAGTACTCCGCACAATTTTCTTTCCAAGCCACTGGCTGCTTTCCCACGTAACCATCATCGAAACAATGGTCAGCGGTGGGAGAGGAATTAATCCTGTCGCAATGACTATCATCAATCCTCGGAAAGAAATTAGCCGAGCCAGGGATCGAACCCACGACCCTTGTTCTCAAGTCCTGCACGCTACCGACTGAGCTACCGGGGTTCGGCTACTAGTTTAAACATATTCATTTTACACCGATTGAGAAACAAGTTCTTGCAACTTATATTATTCCTTTATCGACTCTGCCTTCTGGAAACTACACCAGTACTAGCGCCGAATGTGTGGGCCAATGAAAAATTTCAAAGCTGACACCCGCTCCCGGGTATCGAACTCGGGACCTTATGGTTACGAGGTCGACACTCTACTTCACAATCACGGATACCACATTCAGTCAGTTGTCTTGACGAAATAAATTGAGCCATGCTCTTGCGAAAGGGGGCTTAATGCATCTCCGTGATGCAGTGTACCAAGCGAGTCATTTAATAATTACGGATCCATAAGATCCATTTAGTCAAACAACCGACTGAATCATAGGGTAGAATGGTCCTTAGACATGCAAAAAGTTGGAAGAAAGCGAAAAGTTTCGGCCCATGTCAGCCTGCGCGGACTGCGCAGGCTGACATGGGTCGATACTTTTCACAGAGCATGGCTTGCTTGATAAAATACAACCCCCTTTTGCCAGAGCTCCGCTTATATATTTTTCAAGATTAGATGTTTAGTCTAACTTATCGTTGGAAAAGGAGCAGTTGCTGTTAAAACCAGTGTGTCTGTATATGCTTATAGACTGTATTGTAATAGGTTACAGGTAAATGCATAAAAATATCATTAGATAAGCGATGCGTACAAAAAAATGATTACCCCTATTGTATGAGCCATGCTCTGGTAAAAAAGAATTGTATGCATCTCCGAGGAGCATTTTACAGTGCAACTCATCAAATGATTATGGATACGTAAAAATCCACTTGGTGTAACAAAAGACTGAATCATTAGGTTAAAATGGTCCTTTTACATGCAGAAATTTGACCAATAGCAAAAAGTCTGCACGGACTGCGCAGGCTGACATGAGTCGATACTTTTTGCAGACGCATGCCCATACAGCATGGCTTATATTCATTTACTAAGGTGTAAATGAGCACCATGGGGTGTCGATGAATGGTAGCACCCCTTGTATATAGGTGCACTTAAAAGGCCCGCAAAAGCCCTGCAGAGGCCCACAGATAAAAGATGTCAACTTTTTAGACCAATAATTAATTGATAGATTGTATGATGTCTACCACCCGTTTCAAGATTATTTCAGTTATATCACGGCGGCCAGTGCACCTATCCATGCTTTTCCTTGAGTTTCTTTTACCAGTACTCCGCACAATATTCTTTCCAAGCCACTGGCTGCTTTCCAACATAACCGTCGTGGAAACGATGGTTAGCGGTAAGAGAGGAATGAATCCTGTCGCAATGACTATTATCAATCTTCAGACAGAAATTGGCCGAGCCGGGAATCGAACCAGCGACGCCTGTTCTCAAGTCCTGTACGCTTCTGACTGAGCTATACCGGGGCTTGGCATTTTATACCAATCACAAATTACTATTTATTCATTTGTAGTCAATACAAAGAAGTGAGTCAAAAGCCACAGAAAAACCTAATGGTGTAAGGCAAAAGCTGTTGCTCCTAAAGGAAAGAAAAATCGCTGAAAACTTACATGCACGTTTCTGATTTTTTGGCTGATTTAAAGGGTTCAAGGCACTTTGTTATAACCTCTACTGTTTCGTCTATATTGGAACATCCTGAAATGAAAATAAATAAATGACTCATGATCTGTGAAAAGGGGGCTTAATGCATCTGCGAAAAGTATCGACCCAGGTCAGCCTGCGCAGTCCGCGCAGGCTGACCTGGGCCGAAACTTTTCGTTATTGGTCAATTTCCTGTATGTCAAAGGACCAATCTACCACATGATCAAGTCGATTGTTTAAAAAAGTGATCTTACGGATCCATAATTATGTGATGACTTGGGCTGGTATCATGCATCACGCAGATCCATTAAGCCCCATTTTGGCAGTGCATGGCTGAAATAGATTAATGAATAAATAAAACAAAATTGCTGGTTTATTTTTCTTTAGCAAATTATACCGTGCTAAAAATCCCCCGGATTAAGGTTTCTGAAAACATCTTTGATTAAGAGGAAAATGACCAACAGTTTTATCCTTTTCCACAATGTTTTGTCCTCATCTAAGAACAAATCCCGTCATTTGAATCACACTTACTTTGTCGTCTGCTGATGTTTTAGATATGAATTTTTCGAATTTAAAGCTATCTAATTATTTTTACTTGAAACCATTAAATTCATAGCTGGAACATCATTTCCCTTTTTTGTTTGAAAAGACTGGAAATGAGCCATGCTCTAGAAATTGGGAATTTAATGCGTCTCAATAAAACATTATACCAAGCAAATTATCACATTCATTTGAAATACTATTCATTTAACAGAAGACTCTCACAGTTTGTAATCAAAAGGATTGGCCGAATCTAAGTTGTGAGAACATATGACCTGACGTCTTTGCCTGCATTTTATTTCTATTCTTGTTATGTTTGAGCATTGAAACGGGGGGAAGGTGCAGCGGGTTTTGCGGTCGGTATAGATCAAGACTGTACAGAACGTCCAGTCTGATCAAGGATCTATTCAGTCCGCTTTTTTATTCAATCCTGCTCGATAAACAAATCTTGAGTATCAGTGGATTGAATTCTCACCAGTCGAAATAGGTCAAGTTTATGTATTTGGCGCTAAAAGTGTTTAACCTATTTCGATCTAAAAAGATATACTAACCCGAGTTACAAATATATCTCCAATAGGACATAATCTTGGGTTCGAGTATCTTCGCATACAGCGGCATCCCGAATTTGCAGTCATTCGTTGAGGCCACGGCACACTCGTAGGATTTCTGGAATGTTCTGGAATAAGAATCAAACTTAATTAATTAATTACCACTCATTCAAATTGAATGTACTGGTATTTTTGTGTGTGTGTAAAGTAGAATTTTCCCATTGATAATCGACATTTTATTCTCTTTCCCCGTTTTGGTACCACTGGGGTTATTTATCTTATTAATGTAACACCTAGGCTACTAACGCACGACTCAAACACCTTTTTACGGGCAGCGTAGATCAAGATCAGACTGCACAGAATGTGCAGTGTGATCTTGGATCTACACTGTCTGATAAGGAGATATTTTTTCCCAAAAATAACTTTAACATAGCAAAATTCAGCTTCTTACTATCGGCTTAAAATTTTCATTTCACTTGTTTACCAGGTTAAGTGTTGAAATAGAATGTTATTGATTCACGCATGGAATATGGACAAATCTGAAATCATGTTTTTTTTTTGGTAACTTGAGGTTAAAGTCAGGTTATTTTTACTTCAAAGTACATTTTGGAATAAATCACTTACTGACAAAATTTTTCGTATTTACTGAATTCTATTTCCTCTAAGTATGTCATGTTTTTGCATTCTGGTAGTCGGAGAAGGTTCGGACAATCTGTCAAAAGCAAAAAGTTCAAACTAACAGTACACAATTACATTATGAACTCCTAGGGGAATTAACTCTTTGCCACACAATTCCGAGTTTTAACGATCCTGGTAGCAAGGGCTGTTGAAAAGATTGTGAGAAAAGGAGAAAATGCTATTAACCAGCATTTTCTCGTTTTCCCACAATTTTTTTCGATCCTTTCAGTGACAAATTTGATTATTTGAATAATAGTTAACAGTCTTCTTAAAATGCTTTCAATCAGGACTAGTTTAAAATTTTGTCATTTGGTAAAGGGTTAATGAATAAAACACTACAAAATAAATCATTCTGTTGTTCAATATTTCGGCTTTTGGCTTTTTCAATCGTTTTGAAGCATTTTATCTCTGTAGAGTAATATTAAAGACGTATTTCTACAACAACAATAATAACTATGGTTAGAGTAAATACTGAACGTTAGAATGATTCATTTCGAAATGAAAATGGACAGCCATTAATCAAAAGCACAGCCTGTTTTATACTAAACTTAGTAAAAAACACAGTTTCCTCCGTCGGGCCCTAATGGTTCACCAATAAGATGCATGTGTTAGTAACAGAGAGGTAGCGAGTTTGAACCGCAGCCTAGCAAAACTTTTTCGAGGAATGCTATAGTAAATGAAATAGGATTCAGAACAACGGTTCTACAGAAGCTAAATGTAAAAACGTCTTTCACAAGTCATTCACTTGAAACTACAGTAAAGAAAGGAAAAGTAGCGAGCAGAACCGGCGAAAAAAGAAGAAGAAGAAGGTAACAACAACAACAAATATGATGATGTGACCATTATGATGATACCTTGCTGACACAAAGCTGTAATATTACTGTTCAATCCAAACCATCTATCTTGAAGAATGTCGACTTCTGCACTTGTACACAGTTTTAGAGCGTCCTCGAACATGACGGCGTTTTCGTCTGGCCGAATTTGTGTGCTATCGTTTGAAAAAGGAAAATCATTCGAAAATCATTACGAATTGGTTCACAACAAAAGATATATAACATGGAATATGTTGGCATTTGAGATAAGATTCTATTAAACGAGTCTAATAAAATGTAATGAAACGAGATACTGGCGAGTGGTTTGTACGTTAACCCTTAGGCTGCTAAGCGCGACTCACTGACCTTTTGCGGACAGTGTAGATCAAGATCAGACTGCACAGAACGTGCAGTCTGATCTTGGATCTGCACTGTCCGATAAGGAGATATTATTCCCCAAAACATAAATTTGAAATAGCAATATTTGGGTTTTTACTATCGAATCGAAAATTTCTTTTTAGTTATTTAGCAGGATACGGGTTGATGATTTTACAGCAGCTGTCCTTTCACTGCTAAGGCAGTTTTGTATCTTTGTACATCGTTATCGAACGTTTTTACTATTGTGACGTTTGGTTAACACACACACACACAAATGACGTTACACAAATGTCATATCAAAATGCATTTTCTTTTCGACAGTTCTTAACATGTAAGATTGTTTGTGTTGATGTAAGATCTAGTTATAATATCATAATCATCATATTAAAAAAAAAAGAAATACTCGTGGCCAAACCACTCGTGAAAATACCAATTTTGGTGTTCACTTGGGGAAAAATAATTTGATCTTACTTCTGCAACAACAGTTTTTGCTCTATTTAACCCTTAACCAAATAAAGCCGGGGAAAGAATGCTTTTAAAAACATTGTAGTTAAAGGAGAAAATGCTGGTAATCAGCATTTTCTCCTTTTCCCACGATGTTTTCCTCCCTTTTAAAGATAAACCGCATCATTTGAGACGCAATTTTTTATGACATCTCAAATGTAGTGAATTTGGGAAAGTCTAAAATTTAGTCGACTGGCAGGGAATTTATATTTTATATACATACAGACAGAGCTGCTCGTCGCTGGCGCCGTCAGCCAAAATCTGATTATACTGGTGTGTACGGTTCTGTAGTGAGAGCTCGGCGGCTTCTAGTGAACACTCCTGGCTTCTTCCCGCACCTTCAACATAAAAACGAGCCACGCTCTAGCCAAAGGGGGGTCTAATGCATCATCGTGATACATCATACCGAGCAAGTCATCACATAATTATAGATCCATAAAATCCATTTTGTCTCACAACCTACTGAATCCTGAGGTATAGAATTGTCCTTTGACTTGCACTAAATTGACCGACAGTAAAAAAGTATCGACACAGGTCAGCCTGCGCGGACTGCGCAGGCTGACCTGGTCGATACTTTTTGCAGATGCATTAAACCCCCTTTTCATAAAGCATGACTCAAATATGAGTCTCAATTTCACATACAACAACCAGGGGCTTATCAGCAATTTTTCAACGAAACGTTTATAATGATTCAATTACGCATTTAAACCCCTTTTTGCATAGCATGGCCTAAATATAGGGAATGATTTTTCACTTTACCTCTACGACGATACATAATTGTTTTGATATGATTGGTTGACATTTACAGGGGTTATGGCCTTTTGAAACTATGTTTTTTTTTCCATTGGGAAGAACCTGGTTCGATCCTCTTTAACCAACCATTTGTATAAACATTCCCCACTGTAATCCTTGAGAATTGTAATATTGCAAAGTAAAACAATTTTGTATTGGCCGGACCAAATGGTTGAGCCAAATGGTTAAGATGTTGTGTTACTTTTTAAATCGAGATTTCGGCTAAGAAAGCAATCCAGTGTTGTATGTGACATCGGACCGTGTTTTCTTGTAGGGGATTCTTAGTAACAGTGGTTTGGTTTGAATTTTCCAAGGATGCTCGTGTCGAAGAATGACCTGGGTCCATATTTACCAACCATTCTTTACTTCATTCCAAGTTTCATGCTAGACTCACAAAATACCACAAATCAGAAGTTGCGCTACTTTCAAATTGAAAAAAAAAATCTTGAGAATAAGCCTTAGAACGTTCTTAAGAAAGGTTGGTGGATACAGAACCTGAAGACGCGCGGGATTGCGGATCTACTTTTCGCCACACAGTTATTATTCACTATTCACTTCCGGCTGAGGATGTTGACAATAGACGGAAAAAGACTGGCCATTAAAAATTAGGTCGGTGAGGAAGGACATTCGCCCCCAATTATTGCGTACATTACTTATGGTTATTTGTAGACTCTACTTTAACTATGTACCAAACAATCCCGTGTACTAATAACCTTGAGAAAGAAAGGTTTTGAAAACATCATTGGAAAAGGAGAAAATGCTGGTAACCAGCATTTTCTCCTTTTCCAATGATGGTTTTGAGCACTTTCAAAGTCAATTTCCCACATTTGAGTCAAATTTGATTTGTCGTCTGCAAATGCATCCAAGTTTGAAGAGGTTAAAAATCTGACGTTTGGTGAAGAGTTAATAATAAAAGATCTTAACCCTTGGACTGCAAAACACATAGTGATTTTTGCATACAATTAGGGTCAAAACTTTTGCAGAGAGTGCAGATTAGGATAAGTTTGTATGGAACCTACAGTCTGATCTAGGATCTACACTGTCCGTAGGCCTTACAGTGGTTTTCATTTTCCTCCCGGAATTAAATGAGTCTATCTGATTTCAGCAGAGCTCTGGCAAAAGTGTGTGTGTGTGTGTGTGTGGAGGGGGCGGTGTAATGCATCTCCGTGATGCAATATACAAAGCAAGTCATCAAATAATTGATCCATAAAATCCGTTATATCTTACAACCGACTGAATCATGAGGTAGAAAAGTCCTTTGACATGCAGAGAATTGAACCAGTACCAAAAAGTATCGACCAAGGTCAGCCTGTGCTAACTGCTAAGGCTGGCCTTAATCGAAACTTTTTGCAGATGCATTAAACCCGCTTTTCAGAGAGCACGACTCGTTCATTTAGCGCTTTAATGGTTAATTCAACACAGACTGTTTCTGGAATACAATACGCTGTCTGCAAAAATGCATTTAGAGCCTTGGGATAATGTAAGTTTGAGCCAGCATTTTTATAAATCAATGGGGCATAAACAGAAGAATGGCCAGTTTCCTGTCAATAAAGGCATTAAATATTATCAGTTTCTTATTCATTTCACTTTTCATTTTCACTCTTCTTATCAGAATTATAGCCTACCGCAACATTAGAGTTCGTATTGGTAAGTTTTCTCTCTCTCTCTCTCTCTCTCTCTGTTTGTCTTTCTTTCTGTACGGTTGTCTGTCTCTCTCCTTTCCTCTACCCCTCTCTCTCTCTCTCTCTCTCTCTCTCTCTCTCAAAGATAACATTTACTCGTGCATATCTATAAATAAAACTAAGGCGGACAGGAATAACAATGGAACGTTTCCTGTAAACAGAAATACTAGACCTATGTTGTTATTGTTTTGTTTTCTAAAATTCTACATTTCTCTTTCAAGCATCATGGGCGAAAAAGGGGTATTAGCGGACGGCATAGATCTAGATCAGACTGCACAGAATGTGCAGTCTGATCTTGGATCCATACCGTCCGCTTGTCTATTCGAACATACGAGATAAAACTCTTTCTGGGTCTTAATGGATTATATTTACAGCTATCGAAGTGAGATCAAGTTGCTACATTTTGCGCTGAAATAGTTAACCCTTTGCCATAGGGTTACTCGCTTTCACGACCTGAAGATATAGGGATTGTAAAAAGAATTGGGAAAACAGAACATGTTGGTGACTAATTAAAATGCCAGTAATTCGCTCTTCTTTTCCAACACTGATTTTACCTTTTCACAGACAAATAGATATATGAGGCCATATTCTTTGTGCTTCGCCAGTGCTTTCAAAATGGGTAATTCTAAAATTTTCTCGTCCTGTAAAGAGTGGAGAGGTTTTTACTGTTAAAAACTTGAACATGAAATTAAATGACTTTGTAGGAAAGATCCAAGATTAGACTGTAAGATCTGTCTTGTCCGATCCGTGGATCTACATTGTCCCTTAATTTGTGTCACACTTAAATCTTCATAGCTCAGTTTTACATATCGACCGAAAACTTTAATGCATAAATAAAAGATTGATTATAAATGAGCCATGCTATGTGAAAAGGGGGTTTAATGCATCTGCAAAAAGTATTGATTCAGATCAGTCTGCGCAGTCCGTGCAGGCTGACCTTTTTTTTCTATTAATCATCTTTCTGCATGTCAAAGGACCATTCCACCTCCATATTCACTCTGATAGACTTAATGGATATTATGGATCCATTATTATGTGGTGCCTTGCTTCGTATAGTGCATAAAAGAATTGAATTAAGCCCACTTTTGCCAGGGCATGACTCAGGTATTTAAATCATTGGCAAAGAGCAACATCTTATTGAACATTACCAGAAATAACCACTATATTTCGAAAAAAAAGTATTCGTTATTGAATTAATTCACAAATCAGGATTGTCACAGTTTGTATTAATTGAACTGTAATATTCTAAACCTTATCATGCTAAATAACTGTAATGAAATTTTAAATTCGATAGTAAAATAGTAACCACCCAAATATTGCTATTTCAAAGTTTTATTGTGGGGAATATCTCCTTATCGCACAGTGCAGACCCAAGATCAGACTGCACGTTCTGTGCTGTCTGATCTTGATCTACACTGTCCGCAAAAGGTCAGTGAGTCGCGCTTAGCAGCCTAAGGGTAAAAAACACTATTTGAAGTGGCGCTAACAAAAAGGATTTGTCTGGAAAAGTGTAGAACAAGAGTTGGGGAAAAGAAGAAATGGCTTTTTACTAGAACTTTCTTTTTCTTTTTTCCAGCATGGCTCAGTGGTATAGTGTAGGTCTCGTTATCTTGAGGCCCGTGTTAGAGTCTCACTGGAAGCACTGGATTTTTCATGGGAGTGTCCTTGGGCAGAGTTCTAGTCTATAGTACAGGTGAAACCCAGGACATACATGAATAATCAAGCTGTCGCAGTAATATGACGGAAATAATGCTGAAAGCGATGTACAACACCAATCAATAGATTAATCAATCAATCAATCAAACAATCAATCAACCAACGCTCTTTGCACAATGTTTTCAGATTTTCGCTTTCTCTCGATAGTTTAAACCTTTCACTACAAAATAGATATATTACACTTTTTTCATCGGCAACAAAAACACTTCTGTTGCAAGATGAAGAGACAGCTCCGTCAAAAACTAGAATAAAGTAGTGGACAGTGCAGATCAGAGATCAGACTGCACGTCCTGTGCAGTCTAATCTTGATCTAAACTGTTCACTTCACAAAAGCTTCTTCTGTCTTTAGTGGTGATAAAAAAGCAATTAATATGGTATTTTTCTGTATGAGATTGTTTTATAAGAAATAATAAAAAAAGGTTACGAACATTTTGGGCGTCAATACCGGCGCTTTTAAAATAGCATCTGGTTACATGTCAGCAAACTCCCACGTAATGAACATAATTATTTCCACTTGCAGACTTTCCTTTTTTTTTTTACTTTTGAAAACATAGTGACCAAAGGCAAATTGCTCGAAGCGAGCAATTTCTCCTTTCGCCACATTGTTTTTTTTACAGGATATCTGTGTACAAGGCCCTGATTAATGTCGGTAGTTATATTTTTCACCGTTGTTTTCAAAGCTTTCTGCTTTGACTTTTCAGACTGGTTGAAGCGACTTTCAATAAGAGTAGATCAAGGTTAGACTGAACAACACATGTGGTCCTATCTTTGATTCAAATTGTCTGAAAGGAGGTAATGTTTTTACCGTAGGCTGCTAAGCCCGACTCAACGCGCTTTTGCGAACAGTGTAGATCAAGATCAGACTGCAGGTACATACAGTCTGAGTCTGGATCTATAATCTCCATTATTTTAGGATTCTATACAGCGAAGACATGAATTTGCAAAATTTAAGATTATAGGCCCAATGAACTTAATTTTTTAAAAATCTAATTTATTTAGCAGTTAAAAGGGAGCTATTTCTTTATTTCATTCTTTAGTAGTTTAACCCTTTACCAAACAATCTCTGGTTTTAACGACGCTGAGGAGAAAACCCTTGAAAACATTGTGGGAAAAGGAGAAAATGCTGGAATCCAGCATTTTTTCCTTTTTCCACAATGTTTTCTACTCTTCGAAAGTCAAGTTTCAATTTATGAGTCACATTTATTTTGTCGTCTGCAAATGCTTTCAATTTGGACAAGTCTAAAATTTTGTCGTTTGGTAAAGAGTTAAAGGGACCTATTTACATTTATTTGCAAAAAATTAGAATGTTTGATAAAGAACGGATAAATACTACGAAATATATATATCTAATATATATTTCTCTGCAAACGTTAAGAAACTTGACCGTAACATTCAATAACAAGATGTACTTTCGGTCTAAAAATTGATCGTGATGCAAAAGGTAACTATATTTCTTTGTATGAGGTCAAATGTGACGTCATGAAGTATATTTGAATACGATCCGAAATAAATGACGCGAACTCTGAATCATATAACATTTTCACAAGGATCCTGAGGATAACTGACGTCGAAAAAATTGATAGAAAAGGACAAAAAGCTGTTAAACAGCATTTCTTCTTTTCCGACATTATTTTCTCTCAATTTGCTAAAATTAGACGGCCCCCTTCCCCCGATTGAAAAAAAAAAAAAACGACCATTCCGTTATTGAAACACAAAAATCGCACTATGTTGTTGAGCGTTAACGAGCAGTATTTTTACTTAAAAATGTATTTCTTGGTATTTATCAAGTTTTTACATGAAATTTGATTCGCGGCAAAAGAATCTAATTATGCTCCTTTAAACATAGAAAATATACCGATGTTATCATTTAAAACGCTCTTACTCGTACACCGTTACCATGAGATAAGCTTTTTTTTTTACTGATTTAATCAAAATGAGGTACTACAAAATCATTAAAATTCTCTTAACTCCTTCCCTCCTAGCTGTACATTAGATAGTCTCTGCGGATGGCGTAGATCAAGATCAGACTACACAGAACGTGCAATCTGATCTTGGGTCTATGTACACCGTCCTTTATTTGGAGTTAAATTATGATAGAAATAATCTCCATTTGTAAATAAAAAATCATTTATTTGTTTACCTCGGAATAAAGTTGAATTTATTAAAGTGACAGCGAAAGAGTAAATATGTCAGAAATTTACTTATGGAAACCGTGCGGCACCACAGAGTGGGACAAACGATTTTTGGTACCTTCTTTCGTAAGTCATCAAATACTTCTGAATTTATAAAATCCATTTTGTACAGAATGAAATGAATTATGAGGTAGACTGGTCATTGGACATGCAGAAATTGGCCAAAAGCAAAAGGTTTTGAACTAGGTGAGCCGGGCGCGATTGGTATTTATTCAGTCATTATTTGCCAACCATTCTTAATAACGTTTTCGGTCTAATTGTTAAGAAATTCCTGAATTTGAAAGTAACGCAATTTCCAAATGGCTACACCAAATAGTTTAGCCAAACAAAAGTTACTTTTCCTTCTAAATAAAGAATTAGACAAAGACTGAAACTTACAATGGTTGGTGATTACGGACCCAGATTGCGCAATTTGTCAAGTTTTCGAAATTTTCGGGGATGAATGGGCCCTACTAAGACCCCGATATCGTCTACACTGGGGTAAGGGATACACGAAAGATTTATTACACCTAACTTATCCAAGATAAATGAACACTATAAACATTTCAGCCACGCTCTGTGAAAAGGGGTCTTAATGCATCTACAAAAAGTATCGACCATGTCAGCCTTGACAGTCCGCGCAGTCTGGCATGGGACGAAATCTTTTGCTATTTGTAAATTTTCTGCATGTACAAGGACCACATTACTTTATGATTCAATCGGTTTTGGGACAAAAATGATATTTGGGATCCATAATTATGCAATGACGTGCTTTGTATCGCGGGCATTAAACCTTCTTTTCCAGACCGCGGCTCATTCCTTACAATACGACCAGCCTCTTCCCTACATAAGAAACAAAGAAGAAGGGAAAAAAGGGGGGGATCAAGTAGAAGTTAAAGCTCGTAACTTCGGATTACGCACCTTGTATGTTACCATTGGGGCTCGACGTAAAATGCAACGTCAGCTTGTTTAAACGTGATCATTATCTGACAGCCCCATGTATATTGCTAATGTGACCCTTACCCTGACATACACAGCACCAATGCTGCATCTTTAGGGCAGTGAAGACGAAGATCAGACTGCAAATACGTGCAGTCTGATCATAATCTACACTGTCCGCTCCTCTACACATATTTGCAGCCATTTTACTCGAAAACATTCTAAGAAAGCAATGGAATCTGTTTTTGTGATAGTCAAAGATGAAAATATCGATATGACATGGGTTGAAATTGTTTATTTCTATTTTCCCACGTGTTTTATGTCAGATTTGTATACATGTACATTGTATATCTGCGAAATATCTAAACAGGAGCGTTCTGCATAATGGAAGCAAATGAAAGTAATCAGCATTCTTTTGAGATATTTTTAGAATTTGTAGAAAGATATCATGCACAATTTTGGTTTTGAACAGGAATATATTATTTCGTTCCACTGAGCTTTCCGTCTTTCTTTCTTTCTTTCTGCTTTTTATCAAATGGTGGTAACCATCATTTATCTACTGATGTATAGTTGACTCATAATTGTATTCTTACTTTTAAATGGTAAGAATTAAGTTTGCATGCAATTTAATAATCCTCTCTCCACAAAGTGTTTACTTTTGATCGCTAGTGGACCATTCAAAAAACAACAAAGAGACGGTTTATAACGCCTTGCAGGCCATTGTGCTCCAGCTAAGAAAGTAGAAGATCTTGAGAATCCGAAACCACGACCCATGGGGCAAATAGCAGAAAAACATAGTTTTACGACCAGAGGTAATCAATGAACTCCCCCCCCCCCACCACCCCGCACCGTTAAAAAAAAAAACCGTTGCCAAATACGGCTTAGAGTAGCCTTGCAAGAGCACTACATGCTGAAAAGAGAAATGCATCGGAAAAATCTCATCTTTTGAACACATCCAAATATAACAACACTCCGTTATGTTTGAACTTATTTGCATATTCTGAGCCATGCATAGAGGGAGGTTACAGACAAGATCAAATGGCATAACTTGACGATGGAATGCTCGATCTCCAAACTAAATTCATGTAATATTCGGTATCAAAGGCCAGGCCCAGTGGCGGCAAAAGTAAACAATAAGGGCGGTAAATGTATTTACGTTTAAATCATACCATTTAAAAGTATGGAAATTTGTTGTGAAGATGACAATCTGTTATAGTCAGTTCGGGCAAAGTCTTAGTCGCGGGCAGAAAAAATGAATCTTAAACTAAGTAATAATTTGCCGAGTCGCTCTGTCTTTTGCCTACTTTTTATCTGGTTTTAAAATTCACATTTCTGCAAGCGACTTTTACTTTGACTTACCGTACAATAAAATATTGTCATCTCGAAAATAACTTTCATAGTTTTAAATGATATGATCTAAATTTAATTGAATCATATAACCACTGGTATTGTTCACGTTTGGCCGCTACTGGGCCTTTAAGTATCATCTTTTCGATACTGGATTTATTTTTCCCCCCTTATACTCGGCAAATAAATTAATGAATTAGCGAATATAACATTAACCTGCCATTTTGGAAGGTAATAAATACAAGTTCATTGCGCGTGTCAACTTTCGACTCGGTTTAAGAATGAAGTAAAGGACGGTGTAGATCCAAGATCAGACGGCACGTTTTTGTGCAGTCTAATCTTGATCTACGGCGTCCGCAAAAGTTTCTGCATTAGTTTATGACTATGAGAGATTTAAATGTGTGAAGTTTAGAAATTCATATATGAGCCATACTCTAGGAAAAGGTTGTTCAATGCATCCCCGTTATGCATCGTGCAAAATAAGTCATAATATAATTATGGATCCCTAAAATCCATAAATTCAAACAATTAAATAAATCATGGAGTAGACTTGTCCTATGGCATGCAGAAAATGTGCCAAAAGCAAAAGGACCGGATCGATAATATTTGCAAATGCATAAAACCCCCTTTTCACAGAGTATGGCTGATAAAAATAAACCATGCTCTGTGAAAATGGGGCTTAATGTATCCGCGAAAAGTATCGACCCAGGTCAGGCTGCGCAGTCCGCGCAGACTGACCTGGGCCGAAACTTTTCGCTATTTGTCAATTTTTCTGTATGTCCAAGGACCAGTCTACCTCATGATTCAGTCGTTTGTTAAAACAAAGTGGCTGTTATGGATCCATAATTATGTGATGAGTTGATTAAAAGAATGCATCTTGCAATGAAGACGTTGCTTTTTATTTTGGTTGGATTATTTTTCCTGGCTCTTCACGCTTATCATAGATAACTGATGGAGAAATGAATCATTGCAAACGTTACGTAAAAAAACATTGCTGATAAGCCTTCAGCTTTTACATGTGTAATGAGACTTATATTTGATTCATACTCTGTTAAAAGGGGGTTTAATGTATCTGCAAAAATCATCGGCTCATGGCAGCCTGCGTAGTCCGAGACTTTTTGTTATTCGTCAATTTTCAGCATGTCCAAAGACCATTCTGCCTCATGATTTAGTCTGTTGTTGGACAAAACTGATTTTGTGAACTATAATTTTATGATGCCTTTCTTAGTAAAATACATCACGGAGACGCATTAAATCTTATTTTCCATAGCGCTGCACATTTATTCGTGGTGAACTTATTGATTGTATTTTACTGGCATTTCAGGAGAGACAGATACATGGAAACGAAAAAAAAAAAAGATTCTTTAGACGCATGTATAGATAAATATGCCATGCTCTGTGAAAAGCGGGCTTAATGCATCTGCAAAAACTATCGATTCAGGTCAGCCTGCGCAGTTCGCGCAGGCTGACCTGAGTCGAAACGTTTGCTACTGGTCGATTTTCTATATGTTCAAGGGCCAGTTGACCTCATGGTTAAGTCGGTTGTTAGACAAAATGGACCTTTTGGCTCCATGATAATGTGATGACTTGCTTGGTATGATGCATCACGGAGATGTAATAAGCCCCCTTTTTGCCAGAGCATGACTCAAATGTAAGAAGCAAGCGATGGTTCCATACATTTAGCGTGTGTTAGAATTGAAAAGAAAAACGAGCCGAAAGATAAAGAGAGAGGGTATAAAATATCCTCTAAAAACTACCTAAGCAAACATAGTCTTGTAAGTGCACTGAAAAGAAAAAAAAAAAGTTGCAATATATCAAATACAAGTTTTGTGTATTTGTATGGGATTTTAAAAGCAGTTTTCAATAGTATCTTAAATATATCAGAAGTCAGACTATATACGGGTGCTTCGTTATTTATATGTTACACTTTAAGGTATATTGTTTACAAAGATAACAAAATAAAAAATAATACCATTTAATAAGTTTAAACATACAGTTTAATGATATGACAGTACATAAGGTAACACTGAACAATAAAAGCGACTGAAACTTTCAAACATTTACTTTTGAACCATGCTCTGTGAAAAGGGGGCTTAATGCATTTGCAAAAGGTAACAACCCAGCTAGCCTAAGGAGGCTGACCTTGAACGAAACGTTTTGCTATTGGTCAATTTTCTGCATGTCAAAGGGACAGTCTACCTCATGATTGAGTCAATTGTTTGACAGAATGGATTTTATGGATCCATAATTATGTGATGACTTGTTTTGTATAATGCATCACGGAAATGCATTGAGCTTCCTTTTGCCAGAGCATGGCTCGTTTACATCTACATCAAATGTTCAAAATGACGTCCATTTAATTTTTTTTTTTGGTTGCATTACATTCACTTTTATCATGAAGTCGGATCTCATAGATCTGCACGTCTAAATTTTTACCGGTCCCATCTCTACAACTATCGATGTCTTTAGCTCATCTGTTGTCTAAGTGCAACTCTGGAAAAGGGGAGATTCAGTGCATCTCCGTGATGCATTACACCGAGCAAGCCATCAGAATAGATTATGGATCCATAATATCCTTTTTCGTCTGAATCATGAGGTAGATTGGTCCTTTGACATGCAGAAAATTGACCGGTAGCAAAAAGTATCGACACACGGCGCAGGCTGACCTTAGTCGATACTTTTTGAAAATGCATCAAACCACTTTTTCCTATAGCATAGCTCATATGTATCAGGTTACATCAGCATGGCTCATATAGATTTATCGCTTGGTTTGAAATATTGGTTATACCGTTACAAACGCAAATGGAAAATTTCATTTAACCTTTAGGCCGCTAAGCGCGACTCACTGACCTTTTGCGGACAGCGTAGATCAAGATCAGACTGCACAGAACGTGCAGTCTGATCTTGGCTCTACACTATCCGATAAGGAGATATTTTTCCCCAAAACATACCTTTGAAAAAGCAATATTTGGGTTTTTACAATCGAATTGAAAATTTGTTTTTAGTTTTTTAGCAGGATAAGGGTTAAAATAAGAAAAAAAAAAAACTCCAAGTTCTTGAAATGTTTACATGTATTTCTATCTTTAATTTATAATCAGTCTTTGCACGTTGTTTAGCTTGAAGAGCTTTATTCCATTTGATCTTTACTGAATGACCAGAATTTAGACGCTTAAACCTTTATTGGAAGCATCTGCGGATAACAAATTAACTGTATATAAAATGGTTGGATTTGTCTTTTAAAGGGTAGAAAACTTTGTGGGAAATGAAGAAAATGCTGGTTACTATCATTTTTTTCCTTTCCCCTGAATGTTTTCCAGGTCATTTTGAATGTACCACACATGTTAACTGTAGGTAACTTGACAAGTGGGTGTGTGAGATGGGGGGTGGGAGGGGGGGCGGTTCGGATCGTCTTTTGTGTGGTGCAAAATTTCTACATATTTAGTCTTAACATTTTTGAGTTGCAGAAATTGGCACATATTGTCTGATACAAATTCATTATTGAAAACTGGTTGACAGTTGACGTTAGAAAAAAATGTTATATCATGAAATGAAATAATAACAACAAAAAGATAACGAATGATAGATAGATAGATAGACAGATAGATAGAGAAAGAGAGAATACACTAAAAAAACGAAGACTAAAAGTTACTTACCAATAAAAGTAACAATTAAAATAATCACGTATTTTCCACAATAAGTCATTTTGAATTGATTCCAGCACTAATTATTTAAACAAAAAACCCTCCACAAGGCCTGATCACGTTTGTAGACTCCCCTCCGATACGCCTACAGCGGCTTTCTGAACCTCTTTGTTACTCCGAGTACTTTGTAAGTGTATTACATATGTTTCCGTCATTCGAGATCTGCGGTTGTCCAATTAACTCTTTAACTTTTTTCCAAACGACAAAATTCTAGACTAATCCAGATCGAATGCAATTTCAGAACACAAATTAATGTGGTTCACATTCCGAGAAGAAATTGTGAAAGGTTAGAAAAAGCAGACGAATAGAAGAAAATGCTGTATACCAGCATTTTCCCGTTTTCCCACGATGTTTATTTTTTTAGCTATCTTCCTCAGAGTCGTTAAAACTCGGAATGTTTGATAAAAGGTTAAATTACTCAACTACAACTTCAGGATATTAAACACGAATCACAGCTGTGATAGTATCCTGTCAAAAGATGATATCGCTCGCCCTTAGTTGATTGATTGATTGATTGTATGGTGTTTAACGCCGTTTTCAACATTATTTCAGTTATATCGCGGCGGCCAGTGCAACTATCCATGAGTTCCTGGAGTCTCTTTTACCAGTACTTTGCACAATTATCTTTCCAAGCCACTGGCTGCTTTCCAACATAATCATCGTCTAAACAATGGTCAGCGGTGGGAGAGGAATGAATCCTATCGCAGTGACCATCATCAATCCTCGGAAAGAAACTGGCCGAGCCAGGCGCTCGCCCTTAGCAAATATCCCTCTTCTACAATGTTTTCTTTAGTGGTCTGTTGTAGAATGAAGAAAGTCGTAAGTCCGTGGAAAAGCTGTTTATTATTAAAATTTAACCCTAATCCTGCTAAAAAAATGAAATGAAATTTTCAAAATGATAGTATAGAACCTAAATTTTGCTATTTCAAAGGCATTTTTGGAGAAAGGTATCTCCTCATCGGACAGTGTAGTTCCAAGATCAGACTGCACGTTCTGTGCAGTCTGATCTTGATCTACACTGTCCGCAGAAGGTCCTTGAGTCGCGCTAAGCAGCCTAGGAGTAAAAACCAGTCCAAAATGATATCATTCACCGACGACAAATAAAAGGCGGCTCATTTTTATGGGGTATGTCAAATGTAGAAAACAACGCGTGAAACGGTGACAATACTGAACACAAGCATTTTCTTCTTTTTCCCAAAATGTTTTCAAATAGCTTTCTTCTCCAAGGTCGTTAGACCATTGTCTCGACATTGATTATGTGGGAAAGCAGCCAGTGGATTGGAAAGAAAATTGTGCTGAGTACTGGCAAAAGAGACTCCAGGAGGGCATGGATGGGTGCACTGGCCGCCGCGATATAAATGAAATAATGTTGAAACGGCGTTAAACACCAATCAATCAATCAATCATAGAACACGGGATTATTTGGTAAAGGGTCATCTTGAATTCAGCTTCACTTTGGTACAATATCTTAACCCTGTACCACACAATCCCGAGTGTTAACGACGCTCAGGGATAAGCCTTTTGAAAGCATTGTGGCAAAAGGAGAAAATGCTGGTCACCAGCATTTTCTCCTTTTTCCACAATGTTTTCTACCCTATTAAAAGGCAAGTTCTATCATTTGGGTCACACTTTAGAATGGTCCTTTGACAAGCACAAAACTGACCCATAGTATAAGTAAAAGGGTTCGAGCCAGGTAAGCCTGTGCGGACTGCACAGGCTGATCTGGATGGGTACTTTTTGCACGGCTCATTTTTAAAGGCAAGAATGGTTAGAAAAATTATTTCGATTCTGGCTTTTTGCACAGTGCCTAAAAGCTGCATTTCTCAATTTGCCACCATATTTTTCAAAAATGACTTTTCGAAACTGCATAAAAGGATCTTTTTTGATAATGAAAGCCACAAACAAAGGACCAAAGAAAGACTTACGAAGAAAAAAAAAAACATCCTCTGGCAAATGGAGGTTTAAGCATCTCCGTGGTACATAATATACCAAACAAGTCAGTCTTTTATAATTATGGACTCAAAAAATTCGGTTTGTCCAATAACTGGCTGAAATAAAGTTAGCATGGTCCTTTGACAGGCAGAACATTGACTGTTAGCTAAATTTTTAGACCCAGGTCAGCCAGCGCCGACTACGGAGGCAGACCTGAGTCGATTTATTTTTGCAAATGCATTAAACCCCCTTTTCGCAGAGCACGGCTTAAATGAATTGAAAGTGCAACTCCACTTGACATCTTTTGTGCGTCATCCTGGTACTTTAGCTGCGCACATACCGTCGCGTGAACAGTCAAGTATTCGTCCGTATCGATTTCCTTAACAATAGAACAACTGGGACTCAGTGAACTTCAGTGGTCAGTGTAAATCAAGATCAGACTGCACAGAACGTGCAGTCTAATCTTGCATATACACTGTCCGACATGGCGAGGTTTTTCGGGTGCCAAGACCTTTGAACTTGCAATATTCGACTGTTACTATTAACTGAAAATTCAATATAATTTCATTTTACTCTTTACCACACGACAACAAATTTGGAGTCGTCCAAACTGAAAGCATTTGTAGCCAACAATTTGAACGTGGCTGGTATTATGAGATTTGGCTGTGAAAGAGTAGAAGACATTGTGGAAAAGGACAGAATTCTGGTTACCAGCATTTTCTCCTGTCCGACATTGTTTTCAAAAGCTTTCTGTCTCAGGGTCGTTAGAACTCGAGATTGTGTGATGAATGGTTAATTTATTTACCAGTTTAAGGGTTAACCCATAACCAAACTAGCAGGTCTTTTAACATTCCTGATGCAGAAGGCTGTAGAAAACATTGCGGAGAAAAGAGATCGTGCTGATAACCAGCAGTTTTTTCTATCTTTTCCAAGAATGTTTTACCACGACATGATATCCACGATTATTTAAGGACAAATCCCATCAATTGAGGTATAATGAAGTTGTTGTCTCTGCAACTGCTCTCTATATTTACAGGCTATCATCTGGTACAGAATGAAGGAAAACTGTTTCTTTGTCATGGTTTAAGTTATAACAGGCTTATCTACCCACGTCATCTGTTTGCCCACAACATTTTTCACGACTACATCTAGTATGATTTTCACAATTTTCAACTACATAACTATCATTAAAGGCTATTCAATCTCTCGATCTTCAACTGCTTTCGTTGTCACCAGATGAAGGATGGAAGGAAACGCTCTCTTTGTCTTGTTTAAAAGTTTTATGTTATATCAGAGACTAACTCTTTAACTCTTTTACACAAAATTCTGACTTTTAACGACCCAGATGGAGACAGCTTCTGAAAACATCGTGGAAAAAGAAGACAATGCTTGTTAGATCTACAAGCATTTTCTCCTTTTCCCACATTTTTTTTTCTATTCTCTCTCTGATAAATCCTGTAGATCTAATTAAGGACTCATTTTGCTTTGTTGTCTGCAAATGCCTTCAATGTGGCCAAGTCTAAAATCTTGCCGTCTGCTATGGGTGTACAGGGTTAATTGTGAAGTAGCCTGTCGGAAGATAAAGCGCCCATTACGGCTGCTATCGCCAGATTTTGTCAAATAACTTCCTTTGCTTTCGGGGTGATATGGCCACTAAGAATTTTCATATCAACTTTCATATCGTACACATGGTTGAGATTTTGACGTCACAGATCTAAGCTTTATCTGACGTCATTTGTTAAAGTATTGTATTCCTTTCCAATATTTCCGTAACACGTCAGACAATTTGGGTCAACTTATTTATTGAAATTGGCGATCTTTGTGTAATTGTTAAATTTACTATCAAGTAATATTTATAGGCCCTATCAGTTTTTTTGGAACTATTCCTATCCCGAACGTACACTCTTTTCAAAGCCGTTAATCGCTTACATTCGTGACTATGTAGATTTCACATTAAGATCTTATGTTATTTTTGAGGTAAAATTAAAAATGTAGGCGATTTAAAGAATCTGACATTCGTTGGCACTTGAGATTATGCTTCGTTTGAAACCCGGCTCGAAATGAAATAAAAAAAAAAAAACGAAACATGTTAATTAGATCTAGAGGATAGATTTATATTTCTGCAGACTAGTCTAGTTCAATAACCATTTCAAACCCCAATCTATAAGATCTCTATATAGATCTAGATCTATCTTACAAAATATCCAGCAGCTTTCCAGAATGAAGATAAGGTTGTAAGCTTCTGTCAGTTTAGGCTCCTTTTTTACAAGCTATTCTCAAATATATTTCTAGCCTTAATTTTGACCCTTTTATCGACGAATGCAGATTGTTGAGCTTACAGAAATTAGGCCTATATTTCTAGCCTATATTTCAAAAGTTAACACAATTTGGCAATGGGCGGTGCACGTGGGGGGGGGGGGGGGGGGCGTGGTTAATCCATCTTCCTAATGCATTATAACAAGCAAGCGGTCTCATGATATGGATCTAAAACTCACAGAACCAAGAGTAGAATGGTCTTTTGACATGTGGAAAAATTTATCATAGGAAAAAGTATCGAGGTAAGTCAGCATGTGCGTACTGCGCAGGCTGACATGGGTTAACACTTTTTGCAGATGTATTAAACCACCTTTTCACTGAGCAGGACTCAAATTCAACGCAACAAGGGAATAATGATGTATGTAAACAATAGTTGGATTGTTAACTCTATAATTTGGTCTGCAACATGCGAAAAGGGGCTTTCGGACATTTGCGTAAAGTGTCGTCTCCGATCAGCCTGCGCGGAGTATGCAGACTAATCCGAGACTGCACTTTACGTCAACATTAGATTTTGTCTTACAGTAGACTTGCATGAAACAGAAAATCACACACGATCGGAAAGTGTCGTCTCGGATCAGCCTGCGCGGAGTGCGCAGGCTGATCCGAGACGACACTTTACGCAAAAGTCCGAATGTCCCTTTACGCGTGTTGCAGGTCATATACTCCTTACCACTCGTCAACATTTTAGACCTGTCAAATTGAAAGCATTTGCAGACGACAAAAAAAAAAAACCCAAAAGATGAGAGTTAGTTCTTAAGCGTGGCCCCAAAGATGAGATTTGGCTTTGAAAAGGCAGAAATCGTTTTTGAAAAAAAAAAGAGAAAAATACTGGTTACCAACAGTTCCTTTTCCGCAATGTGTTCAAACGCCTCTTTCTTCGAGTTCGTTAAAATACGGGATAATTCGAGAGAGGGTTAAAACGCTAAATGGATAAATTGAGCATTTTCAGGCATTTGGCAAAAATCAAAATATTACAATCGCTTGAAAAATCTCACAGTATTGGACAGTGTAGGTCCAAGATCAGACTAAACGTTCTATGCAGTCTGATCTTAGATCTTCAGCTCACGTCAAAGCATCTTGAGTGACGTGAATCATCCTAAAGTTTAGAAAATTCCGGTGAACATCTGCATGTGCAAGGATAGATCAAATACATTGTCGATGAGTTCTCGGTTTTGATTGGATAAAGACTTTTGTGACGTCAATTTTTGTTTACAAGATTAGTAGGTTATATACAGAGAAGCACTCGGTCAAATATGCATATGAGCCAAGTTCTGTGAAAAGGGGGTCATACACATCTACAAAAAATATCGACCCATGTCAGCCTGCGCATTCCGCGCAGGCTGACATAGGCCGAAAGTTTTTGATATCTTTAAATATTTTGCAAGTCCAAGGACTATTATGCCTCACGAATCAGTCGGTTGTTATACAAAATAGATTTTACGGATGCATAATTATATGATGACTTGCTTGGTAAAATGTATCACGGCGATACGTTTCACCCCTTTTTGCCAGAGCGTGGTTCATACAGGAAATGCATTACTGATAGGAAGAATTTTAAGGATCTAGATTATACAATGTACCGTCATCAACTGTCAACATAATTTTGTAATTTGGTATTTCTTGACCCTTTCCGTGCCATATGCGAAAATAGAGGTTGTTTAGTCGACGGTATGGATCAAGATTAGATTGTATGGAACGAACAGTCTGATATTGGATCTATATCGTCCGATATTTCGGTAAGTCTCCAAGATGAAATAAAGAATAGAGGTAATCCCTCATCCTGGTAAGTAACTAACATTAAACTTTCCAGTCGATAGTAAAAACCAAAATTTTGCTATTTCAAAGGTATTTTTGGGAGAAAGATATCTCCTTATCGGACAATGTAGATCCAAGATCAGACTGCACGTTCTGTGCAGTCTGATCTTGGACCTACATTGTCCGCAAAAGGTCAGTGAGTCTTGCTTAGCAGCCTGACGGTTAAGTTGTTCATATTGTCAGCCGTCGTCAGGTTGATTGATTGGATGGTACTTAACGTTATTTAAGTTATATCACTGCGACAATTCATATATCCATGTGTTTCCTTCGTTTCTCAAATGTCATGCTGGGGCTCTGAAGTGTCTTGCCCAAGGACAAGCCAACGAAAAGCCCAGTCCTTCAAGTGAGACTCGAACCCGATGGGTCCGGGCTGAATGTTCTACAATTTACCGCTGAGCCATGCAGGACCGTGCCGTCGAAAGAGGTTGAGTTTATAAATTTGACAGTGAAAGAGCTGAAGTGAACACTTTCATCGTCATGTGTTTTGCGTGAGATGTAGATCCAAGATCAGATTGCACAGATCGTAATAACTGAGTACCTTTTTTTAAAGACATGGAAATGTTTCACCGTGCAGCAGGCATAATGTGCGGACTAATTTCTCTTTTTTTATACATTTTTTCCACATGAATATGAGTAATACTCTGGCAAAAGGGGTTAAATGCATCTCCTTGTCTACTATACCAAGTAGGTCATCACATAATTATAAATCTCTTAAATCCATTTTGTCTTACAACAGGCTGAATCATGAGGAAGAATGGTCCTAAAGTCTTTTTTTAAAAGGCTTTTTCTATAGATTTATTGATGGACATTATATGCTAAAGCTAATCAAAAGTTTGAATTTGTCGAAAATAGAATACACTCAGAGTTCAAATACTCGTGATCTCTCGGTCTAACTTAATACATGGATCCGTGGAAATAGTTATTTGACCAATCAGGTCATCGCATTTATTTTACCCGATGTGCAGCCTTGTTGTCTGCTTTTTCGGCTTCCAAATAAACGACTGTTAACGTTGGAGGGCTGCGACAGTATTTATTTATTTTGTGTTTTAAACGCTTGAAGTTAAGAAAAGGTTTGAAATATGTGCTTTGAGAGCGTGTACCGCTGACGTGAGATACACGCAGAGGCTACAAATTTGCATTATGGTAATGACTGACAATGGGACATATGCAAAGAGTTCTGATCAGCGAGACATAACTAATTGGATAAATTAATACTATAGTTTTTCTCCCCTCTGAAAGATTCTGAAAGAGACACGAAATGTTTTAAAGTGGAAAACAAAGGTAAAAAAAATTCTATATGAAATACTAATAAAAAGAAAATACGTTCTCTTGAATATCTAACCTTGTTTAATAACCTCTGCGCATCCAAAAAGTGGTACTTGTCATCAGTGTTTCAGTTTGACGTTAATCTTAACCTTTCGTGCGTGAAGAGTATGCTGAAAGTGTAGATATCGATCAGATTGCGGATAACATGCAGTTTAATCTTGGATTAAAGCTATCTGTTATTTACAATAAGCATATTAATGTGTATTCCTCACTGTACTCCCCACTGAAAGTAGATTTCAGTAATGGAAAAGTCTAACTTTTGTTCTGTAGATAAAACGAACTATCGTCAATGATATTAACAAGTTTGTTAATTGACAGCACACTTAAAGCATATTAAAATCACAAGACAATCTTTTTTCCCTTAACCTGAAGTTGAAATTTTTCCTTAACTTACACCTCTCTGTTGGATCAGACAATCAAAAAATATTTCGAAATGCTTGTAATTCAGTGTTATTTATTATTGAGTATGATGTTGAAACGACTTAACTGGACATACGAAAACAATAAGTATCTTTAATTTTATTATTCTGTGGCAAAACTGGGGCTTGTTGAGGTGTTATTCTTTCTCACTGAAGTTCAAAACTTTGCTAAAAGAAGTATAGCAATTAAATTGTCCGTAGCCCCCGAAATTCGCTTTTTTTTTTGTACATATCCTTGTGTACATTAGTTCAAGCATCTCTAAATTTTCTTACCGAGAATTCATCATCGACTGAAATATATGATAGAATTTTTTTTTCGGGATTTCATCAAGAGAAACAGTCATGAAAGCACGATGCAAGTAGCCTATCTTCTATATACTGTATATGTATTTACTGTGGTTGTTTGGGAGCTCTTTGCAACAGCAACCAAGGAAGTCGGTGTATCTTATCACCACGGATCCATGTATCAAATTCGAAAATTCGAGGTTTTACTATATCAATTTCCCATATCAACATTTTCCGCTATCAACTTCATGTGAAACTATGAGGCGGACTTTATTTGTAAATAACCCTCTTCCTGCTAGATAAGTGAAATGAAACTTTTAAGCTTACATTAAAAACTCAAATTTTGCTAATTCAAAGGTAATATTTTTTGGGGAAAATATGTCCCTAATCGGACAGTGTGGATCAAAGATCAGACTGCACATCCTGTGTAATATGATCTTAGTCTAATCTGTCCGTAAAAGGTCAGCGAGTCGCTCTTAGCAGCCTAAGGGTTAATTGCATTAGTAAAGTCTTACCACATCTTCATTTTTTTTGTATCAAGTGAAATAACTTCTCATAAGAAAATTCTTGTAATATTTATGATTATTTCCCTTTAAAATAAGTGGCACGTGACAATTTTCCCGATGAATAATGAATAATGAAATAGTAGCAAGATTACAGTTCTGTTTTTGTCAACAGAGCAATAAATAAACGAAATGAACAATCTAATTTCATTCAGTAGCAAAGACAAAATTAATGCTTTAATCTTTACAAAACGATAAAATTTCAGGCTTGTCCAAAGTGAAAGCATTTGCAGACGACCGTTAAGAGGTTACTCAAATGACCGGATTTGTTTTTTGATAGCATTGAAAACATTGTTGGAAAAGGAGAAAATGCTGGTTACCAGCATTTTCTCCGTTTCCCTCAATGTTTTCAGAAGCCTTTCTGGTCAATGTAGGTAAAGTTCGGGATTATGTGGTACAGGGTTGAAGGCAAATATCGCGGGTTTACAGATAAAAGGGGGTATCTGCATTTTTCAAAACTTTCAGGAAATTGAAAACATTATTTTAGTCATATCATGGCAACAGCTCACATATTCATGTCTTCCTGGATTTTACCAGTACTAGGCTAGGGTTCTGAAGTGTCTTGCCCAAGAACACTCCCACGAAACAAGTCTTCTTCTTCCTCAGCATCATTATAAGTCAGGATTGTGTGGTAATGGATTAACAGAATGTCTTTTCATCTAGTTAATAAATTTAAGAAAAGGCCTTACATGAGAAATTTTCATGCTTAGGCATATCCTTTCGGCTCCAATACTTATAATCGGCAGTCCAGTAGAGTTATCTCCCTTTGAGCACTCATGTGTACATATAGTAAGAAAATGAACAAATCTCGCGAGACAGTGCGATTTTATCGAAACGTGCCAGTGACGTGGCCAAATCGTTAACTAACCAATCACGGAAAAAGAAATGAGAAACGAAAGCCTTGATATAAGTCATGCTCAGTTGAAAGAGAGCTTAATGCAGGTGCCAAATATATCGACTCAGGTCAGCCTGTGCAATCCGCGCAGGATAAGCTGGGCCGAACCTTTTTGCGTTTGTTCAATTTTCTGTATGTCCAAGGACCGTTCTACCTCCTCATCCAGTCATTTGTCAGGCTTAAGTGGTATTATATGATCTCTAATTATGTGGAGTCTTGTTTGGTATAATGTATTACGGAGATGTATTAAGCATGGCTCATGTACTAGGTACTGCATCGCTATGAAATGTAACTCTGTCAGTACGAAGGCTACGTTTAATTGTACTTTACATACGATGCCATTGATTTTTGTTGACGCGTAGTCCTGGTAACGTTAGTAGGTCAAAACGCACATTGAAGAGTTCCATTAATGGAAATAGGAAGTATTATAAACTCTCCACCACTTTCAACGGCTGAAATTACAAGCCACCGAAACCCAGAAAGAACTTATTTTGTAGGCTTGACTAAACAATCGGACAGTACAGATCCAAGATCAGACTGCACGTTCTGTGCAGTCTGATCTTGACCTATGTCGTCCAAAAGCCCCTCTTTTCGCCTATGGCTCTGACAGGATTAATTATTTGAGTTGTACATAAAAACGAGAGGTGACTAAAGCCGATGTTATTTTGTTTCCAACTCAGTATAGCGAGTGCTTCTTTTTTTTTTCCCCAGAATTTTTATTAAGTTATTATTTGATCTTATTTGAAAAAAATTAAGTTTTCATTATGTTCTTTACACTACAGCACCCGATTGTATAAACGTTGGTTAAATTTAACCACTGGGTTAAAAGTTTGGTTAGGAGAGAGTTTGGATTAAATTATTGGTTAGCGATTGTATAAAGATCTGGTTAACTTTAACCAGAATCAAATTCCGGTTAAATTTAACCCACCTCCACTATACCGGTTAACCATTTAACCAAAAAACAACATGACCGCCCTTGTTACACCGGTAGCTAGACAACCGAGGCAATCTCGACGATTAAATGTGCAAACTTACGAATTCGACGACAAAAAACTTCGACGACGATGTAGATCTAGGTTTGAGCAGCAAATTTAGACAAGAGATTGTATATGTATGATTCCTGTATAGACAGACTAGAAAAACTTTTAGGGGATCGACTTCAACACGGGACGAATCGTAACTTACATTGACATCAAGATCTAGCCTAGCTAGGCATAGTATTGTCCTAAAGTTTTTCGTGGTTGATTTTGTGGACACATTTGGGGTAGATATCTGTAATTTGCCCAGAACCATCGCAAGTGTTAGGCTCAAAAGACACTGTTTACTTTGAAAGACGTAGATCTAGGTCTACCGGTAGGCCTACATAAAATTCACGACGACCGGGGACAAACGAGGGACCACACGACATGGGTTTTACGAGATCGGCAGTTTTTTTCTGGAGTTGTGGGATGCGTTGATGGCACCCACATTGAAATTTTATGTCCGTCTGAATATGGAGCGGCCTTCATTAACAGATAAAAGTGTGCAGGAAACCTGCGATTTTGCAACTTTCCTGGGTGATAAAACAGTGTGTAGTCTCCCCTGTCGGGACTGTACCCTGAATGTTGAAAGTGACTTACAAATAAGAGCAAATAGTGAAGTCTAATTGATATTCCCCATAATATAACATCCTATTTTCTTTAAAAACAAAGATAATATCTAATTTATGCACCAGGGAATGTATGCTATATTTAATTATGATAATCTACGCTCATAAAGGAATGAGAATTTGATGGCCTAATGGATATGGCACCTGCCGCCGAAAAAGGCGTTCGGGATTCAAATCAAATCCGTTTTACCTATTTTCACCAAGGGATTTTCTCTACTCTTTCCATTTTTTTTTTCACATTCATGTAGTCAGAAATTTAAATTGGATCAAGAACTTTGGCTTTTGACTTCAATAAATACATAATACGCGCCTTTGACTTAAATAAATTTGTGCCAGTGACTGCAGAAAGGGGTCTTACGACAAAAAAAAAAAATGGCTTTTTCAGTTTTTCCCATAATTGGATACGACTACATGTCTAGAGCATAATCTGCCAAGTCCCGGTAGCTCAGTCGGTAGTGTACAAGACTTGAGAACAGGAGGTCACTAGTTTGATCCGCGGCTCGACCAATTTCTTTCCGAGGATTGGTGATAGTCATTGTGACAGGATTCATTCCTCTCTCACCGCTGATCATTGTTTTGATGATGGTTATGTGGGAAAGCAGCCAGTGGCTCGGAAAGGATATTGTGGTGAGTACTGGTAACAAAAATTCCAGGAAAGTATGGATAGGTGCACTGGTCGCCATGATAAAACTGAAACTTATAATAATGATAATGATGTGAAACACCATACAACCATACAACTGGAACATAATCTGTGTATTCCTTTCATAAACCTTTGTCTTTCTTCCACAAACAAATAAAACCTATACTTAACAAGCTATTTTTAGATTTTCCAAACCCCATTTCACCTTACATTTAGGATGTATACTTATAGAAGAGGATAGTGTGCTTTTTCAGCAGCATCAAAAATGTAATGGGTGGATATGCAATCAACTTTTACAAGCACTTTCTCCTTTTTGAAGCTATCAGCTTCAGGGGCATAAAAAGTTGTTTTTATCTCCAGTTGGAGAGTGATGTCAATACAAGCCTGAATGTGGGACAGCAACAAAAACAGTTTTATCATTTTAAGTTATTTATTCCTGTAACATGTCATGACTAATGTTATACCCATCTAAAGTTTATATAATAAACTGATTAAATATCCAAAATTGTCAAAAAAACATGTACTGAAATACACAAATTCGTATAATCCCTAGAATTGAATTTAACCTTCTACCACATGATTCAATGATCCCAAGAAAAAAATTGCTGAAAAATGAGAAAATGTTGGTAACCAGTTTTTTTTACTTTTTCCTAAATGTTTTCTAAAAAGGGAAAATCATCATTTGATCAACAGTTAATTTGTTGTTTGCAAATACTTTCAATTTGCAGTCTACAATTTTGTCTTTTGGTAAAGAGTTAAATGGACTTTTTCCAGTCTGGGGAAAAAAAGTGAAAATAGCAATATAATTTCACAAGTATCTACCATAATATTTTTAACACAAAAGAAAGGTATAGATCAAAGATCATACTGCACGTTCTTTGCAGTCTGGTCTTGATCTAAATTGTCTGTAAAAGGTAGTCTGATAGGAAATGGTGAGACATTTTTATGTGCTATTTTAAGTGGTTCAAATAGCTTTGGTTTAAAAGAAAAAGAGTGGTTGAAGAAGTGACATGTTCAAGTATCTTTTGCACATTGTGACATACTGAGGACACTTAAATTACTCAAAAGTTTAACTGATTGAATGTATGGTTCTCCATTTGAACCTCTCATAACACCAAAACACCTGCCTAGAGTAAACTTGGTACAGCATTGTCCATGCACTATCATTCTGTACTGAATGTTTGTGTTTTCTACCTATTTAAAGTAGAAATTCAATCTTTAAAGGAGTGAAATTCATTGTGTTAACCCTTTACCAAACAATTCTGTCTTAGCAACCATAGAAAAGACCTGGTAAACATTGTGAGAAAATGGAAAAATGCCAGTAATCAACATTTTTTCCATTAACCACAATGTTTTATACCTTTTCAACTATTTCATCATTTAACCACACTTTAATTTGTTGTCTGCAAATGTTTTAAATCCGGACCAGTGCTAATTTTTTTTTTATTTGGTACAGAGTTGTTATGTGATGGATGTCATCTCTAAATGACAATTGCAAAGATCTATCCAGCCCACTTTTGTAACTTTGATGCTACCTACCATGAGTAAAATTCTACCATTGCACACCAAAATCAGTCTACATGTTTATGCAGCCTTTCTACAAGCAGTCAAATTTCAGTCTAAACCTTTCACTCCTTTTATGAGAAATTTACCACAAAAAAAAAATCTACTGAAAATGACTGATTGAAAGTGATATAATAAAATGTATAGACTTGTACTGAAATTTCCTTTCAAAGTGTATTATGACTGACACAGATTTCTGTTTTTAACTTGACTGCTGGTACTTGTAATGTTTACTAAGTCTGATACCTACTGGATGAAAGCAACAATAACCCTTTTTTCTGACATTGTTCACCTTTCGATTTCTAAGAACAAAAGAAAATATCTTTGGCAAAAAAAAAATACAAAGACCTGTTAAAAGTCTCTACAATGAAGTAGATTTATGACAATATTTTTTTTTCTGTTGACAGTAGATCTTTTTACCACAGTGGATCTAAAAATGATTTCACACTCTCTTTTTACAACTCATTGATGTACAACTAGTAACTGCTTCAAAGGCTATATATTTTTTGGTGCTCATGTTTGTAAATATATGTCAGTTGTATACAAGATATGAGTAAGGTAGCAGTTAATTTTAAACTGCTTGAAGTCTGTAAAACACTGGTATGTCTATCACTTCTACCATAAACTGAATTAGGTGCAAAAATATCTCTATGAAAGATAAAGCATAATCAGAGAACATAAACGTGACAGAAAAAGTAATTTATGCATGTTATATGTGAGATTCACTAGTCCATAGATATGACAGATATTTTTCCAGTACCTAATTTCTCTTACCTCTTCCACTGCCAGTGGGGATTAAAATAGCTTTTGGAGCGCCGAGACTATGGATCAAGATCAGAAAGTGCAATCTGCTACCTGATGCTGTTTTTCTTATAGCAAAACCATCTTACAGTACAAGAGTAATCTACTTTCAGGCTTTGAAATAAGCTGAATTTATTATTATTTTTCATTTTGGCGGCAAAAAAGTTACAGGTAACATTCAACCAACTAGATTGTTGAACAACACATACCTGTCATTTTCCAAGAATGCTGAACTCAAGTTCTTGAAAATCAGACATAATGCTCTACCATGCTAAATAAATTACACCATCCCTTTACCACTTTACCATCATCATTCAAATATGTGTTTATTTACCTAGGATGAGAATAACAGTAATGAAAGTTTTGTATTGATCAGAATAAAACAAAAACACATAATGAAAACAAGATGAAACCCATGTTGTGAGTGCTCAGTGGAATATACTGAAGGATATAGATCTACCATACACGTTTTAAAAATCCAATCACCATCTGATAATCAGAAATCAACTAGTTATCTGATCGTCTGACAAATTAGATCTACTTAAGAATGATTGCTACTTTCTACATGTATATAGCTATATATGTCTGTTTGCATAGAGCTCCCAGCCTCAGTTCGTTTATTATTAAATGGTACAAAAACAAGCCAAAGTGAGGCAAGATTACAAATTGGCAAATAATGATAACTTTCAACATCAAGCATATTCGTCATGTTACTCTAAATCTTTCAACTTTTAGTCAAGTTAACATGAGATGCAACATGGGATTCTGGATCAAGTTTGTTTTCGAAAGTTGGGTAGTTTTTCACCCGTGACAATCGTTATGTTGTTTTCAATCACTGACCAAAAACATTGTCTTGATACACGATCATTTTATGTAGAATCGTACTGAAGGTGGGAGTGTGGGATTACGGACTTATTTACCCATTTTCTGTTCAAATATTGGCGGATAATGTACGAAAAGACAGTTGCTACAAACAAAACTTTTACTAAATAGTTACCGATGACACAACTTCCGGGTCACTCCAAGTGCCGAAAGAAATATTGCGATAGAAAGTCCTATTGCATATATAAAACACACGAACCTTACCTAAGACATATTCTTGTATGTAGTCATCGTATTTGTCTTTAAAACCGATGTATAGATCGTTGCATCTGAATATGAGGTCATCGCTGTTTTCAAGCAGGAAGAGATACACTCGGTATGGACAAAACCACTTCGACAGTCTTTATTTTATCGTAATACGACCGGACATCTCAGATTTTTGTCTGAATTACATGTGTAGACTTCGGAGACTATACAAAAACTAAAATATGTTTTTAAACCCAAAATAACAGCGGTATTAGTATAAAAATACATTTTTATAATCAATTATCAAAAGCACTCTCTTTATGTTGTATGAGCGGTAAAATGTGCGTGAGGGGATACATTTGTGACGTATCGCGCGTGAAAACTTGGAAAGAGAACTGCATGACGGGATATATTTGTTGGGTTAACTTTTGGTTAATTTAACCATTCTAGTTAAGTAACCAGTTTGGTTATCTGCTTTATACAAGTGTTTTATAAAAGTTAACCCAAGGTTAGAGTTTAACCCTGGGTTAGTTTAACCAACGTTTATACAATCGGGTGCAGGAGTTTATTGTTTGGATTTAACTACACTGAACCAAAAAAGAAACTTCCCCTGTGTTTAAGTGCAGATATACACAAATATGAAAATCAGGATTAAACTAGATTTATATGCATTGAAAGAGTATTTTATTGCGACTTTGTGTGAAAAAAATTATTGCTGAGGGTTTATCCAAAGGTAGTGAAATGGTAGTTAAAATGCGGAAGGGGTCGCTCACCAAAATCACAAATTAATACCGGGTATGACCACCTTCAGCATGAAGGACTGCCTGGCATCGCTGGCGCATAGAACGGATAAGTGTATTGATTTCGGCTTGTGGAATGTTGTTCCATTCCTGAATTAAGGCTTGTCTTAGCTGAATGACGTTTGACGGTGGAATAATGTTATTCGCCCTAAGAAAATACACATTGTCCCTAGCTGTATGGCTTGTGGCATTATCATGCTGAAAAAGAGTGATATTGGCATTATTTTGAAACAGTGGGATAACGTGCCTCGCAAGAATTTCTTCTCGGTAGCGTTGGGCATTTAAATTCCCTTCGATAACGACGAAATTAGTGCGAAAGCCATGTGCAATGCCCACCCCCAAAACGATCTCGTTCAAGTATGCAACAGTCTGCATAACGTTCATTTCTCCTACGGTATACTCGAACCCTGCCATCACCTCGATGAATGGAAAACCTCGACTCGTCAGAGAAAAGAACGCTATTCCATTGTTGTCTAAGCCAGCGTTGGTGTGTACGTGCCCAATTAACACGATTTACGCGGTGACGTCGCGTCAAAACACAACCAACGTATGGACGACGTGCACGTAGCCCACCCTCGCACAAGCGATTGCGCACAGTTTGGGCAGATATACGGTTGCTATGTGTACTAGGGGTGTTAGCAGCAGTGGCTGTGGCAGTTTGGAAGCGATTGCGCAGGTGGGTGTTCCGAATATAGCGGTCTTGGCCGCGCGTCGTGACGCGAGGACGTCCACTACGTGGTCGATCTTCCGTACGCCCTGTTGCTTGAAAACGTTGCCTAAGGTGTCGAATAGCACGAGTAGAACATCCAATATTCATAGCAACTGCATTCATCGTCATACCAGCATTAAGCATGCCAATGGCACGTTCGCGTAAATTTTGCGGAATTCTAGGCATATCAAAAATAAAGAAAACTAAAAAGAATTTAATTTTTTTTAACGTCTTTTTCTTATTGACATGAAAGTCTATAAAATTAGACTAAAAGGTTTCAAAAAATATACACGAATTATATTGGTCCGTGCAAGCACGTGAAAATTGCTTTCAGCGGGTTTCTTCCGCAAAATGCTTTCAATCGAGTTAAAATTTGTTTTATCGGACACATAATCGTTCGCCCGAATATATGTAGGTCATCTGACATTTTGATTTTTTTTTAATAACATTGCATTTGCACTTAAACGCAGGGGAAGTTTCCTTTTTGGTTCAGTATATATCTTTGTGACTGTCACTGGCTGGTTTGTAACTTTAAAAAAAACCAATGTGTCCTCAACTTACTGATCTGGAGTATCTTTCTGCGTACACACAAAATTAGCCTAGCATTTAGTCTGAAAACAAGTTGCACTGAACTGCATATCTTTATGATTTGATTAAGTATTTGCATAACTTTACGCCTCTCCATGCTTTTGGATAAAGCAGGGATCATACGTGTGTATATTCGATCCAAAAAAATTGGCGTAAATCTACGCAGTTTAGTGAAAGATACCTAGCAGGGCTGCGTTTCACTAAACTGCGTAGATTTATGCAAATTATTTGGGATTGTATATATACACACAAACGTACGATCCCTGCTTTACCCGAAGGTATGAGTTGACATAAAGTTATGCAAATATTTACTCTATATGATTATGGAGGGAAATTTCTTTTTTCGGTGAAAGATCGAAATTTATTTCGAGTAAACATCATCGGTAATATTTTCACGAGTGGCACAAATATTGCCGATGATGTTCACGAGATGAAATATATTTCGATTTTTCAATGAAAAAAAAAAAAGAATTTATTTCATGCTTCTAATACCCATTTATGTTGGGAATGTCATCAAAATCAACTACAGTTGTTTTCGGTAATTCCAGTAAATGCTTGGAAGAGACCGGAGCATTTTACATATCGAAGAATATGCTTGTGCATGGATCTCAGATATTATCTACGTCTGGAAATTGAAACTCTCTGCTACGGTTGAACTTATTTGCATAATATGTGTCACGCATAAAGGGAGGTAAGAACATAGGCCGATTTAAGAAAGGCCAGGGTCAGTGCTCACAGACCATTCTCAATTTCATTCTCAGTCTTATTCTAGATTTAGAAAGTTACACAACTTCTGATTGGCTAAACCATTTGATTTAGCCAATCAGAAGTTGTGTTACTTTCAAATTTAGAAAACTCTTGAGAATAAGACTAAGGATATTGTTAAGGATGGTTGGCGAATTAAGGACACAGACTATGTAACAATGTCGAGAACTAAGTTCTCCATACCATTTGTACCCGACCTCTCACAACCTTATTTAATAAAAATATTTTTCAATGTATAAATGTGTGAAATCTTTTATATTTTAAAATAGGTGTTTATTCAGTAAGGGCATGCCCCCAATTCTGAATCAATCCTTAACTCATTGCCAATTTAACCGACTTATTTAAATTTGGGCGAAATTTTAAGCGACGAATTACTTGATTTTGCACAATGCGCACAGGCTTACCCGTGTCGAAACATTTTGCTGTTGGTAAATTTTCTGCATATCCATGGACCATTCTACCTTATTATTCTGCCGTTTGTTAGACAAAATGTTTTTTATAGATCTATAATTATGCAATTAATAGCCTGGTTTGATGCATCACGGAGATACAAGACCATGGCTCATTTTTTTGTATGGAAAAGGTTTCAGTATTTACCAGCCGACAAAATGTTTAATTTTCGAAATTGAAAGCACGTTACACACGACAAATTCAAGGTGGCTCTAATGGTAGAATAAACTACTGACAGGGCAGAAAACATGTTTTGGGAAAAGGGAAAACATGCTGGTAACCACCATTGTCTCCTGTTTCCGCAACGTTTGTTAAAAGCGTTCTACTTCAGGATCATTAAAACACGGGGTTGTTTTGTAAAGGATGAAATCTGTCCATCCGTAGTAAATGAGGGTAAAGTAGATCTTCTTTTACAGACGGATTTATAACAATATTTTTTCTCCAGATTTACATTTTTTTAAAAATCAATGCACGGTCAGTGCACTTTTTGAACTCTTTTAATAGGCCTAATAATCTGTTGATGTCCAAAATGTACGCCTGTCTTATACCAGGTAGCACAGTCGGTAGCGTACAGGACTCAAGAACAGGGGGTCGTGGGTTCGATCCTCGGCTCGGCCAATTTCTTTCCGAGGATTGATGATAGTCATTGCGACAGGATTCATTCCTCTCTCACCGTTGATCATTGTTTCGACGATGGTTACTTGGGAAAACAGCCGGTGGCTTGGAAAGAATATTGTGCTGAGTACTGGTAAAAAAACTCAAGGAAAGCATGGATAGGTGCACTGGCCGCTGCGATAGAACTGAAATAATGTTGAAAACGACGTTAAATACCATACAATGATAATTATACAACAAAAATATTATGACTGTTCATAAAACGCAACACTTTTTTTCGGCGTAGCTGAATACACTGGGCTTTTGATCTACATTTTTTAACTAATCAACTCAATGAACAACTAGTGATTTGCAATTGGTAAAAGATATTGACCTGTTTATTGGGCAGGCCCCTGCAGGCCTAGTTGCGGGCGCATTCACTCCGAGCATTGTTATCGCTAATTGATTACCCGGGGCTCCTATTCACGCCATAGCAAATGCATATTATAGAAGGTTATTCTTTTCTTCTACTTTTCGGTAATTCAGTACGTTTAAACATTACCTTATAATCCATTATTGTATGTTTTGAATATCTTATAAACCTTTTCAACGCCATAGGCAAAAACAGGGACATTTGCGGAAGGCATAGATCAAGATCAGACTGCACAGAACGTGCAGTCTGATCTTGGATCTATACCGTCCGCTTGATAGGTCAGAGTTTCAGTGGATTAAATTTTCAGCCGTCAAAAAAAGGTCGAATTTCTATATTTGGCGGTGAAAGAGTTAAAGTATAACGTACGCCGTCTATTTTTTATAAAGATATTCATTGTTTGCACTCAAGTGGTGCAATTTGAGCATTTCTTTCATTTATTTTGAATACTTTTGTCGTGGCTATAAAATTTGTTGATATCATATTACAGGATTTTGTCAACACAAATTTTGTCGTAAGTAGTGAAAAAACATCTCCAGTATAGCCATTAGATAATAGTACATATGTACAGAGTCGTGCATGCACTCTAACCCTTGGAGCACCAAAACTGCAAAATGAACTTTTTAAATCTGAAAAAAAAAAAACTCTGTTATTTTTCGCCTGTTTTTTTTACACAGTGTCACAGTTCAGGGGACAGTGTAGATCAAAGACCATACCGCATGTTTTGTGCAGTCTGATCTTGAACTACACTGGCCGCAAAAGAACTATAATAGTTGTGAAGGACGCTTTAAAGGTTGACTCTGTACCAGACTGTTCCATGTTCTAACGACTCAGAGGAAAAGGCTTTATAAAACATTGTGGGAGAAGGAGAAAGAAGTGTTTAGCACAATATTTCTACCATTTCACAGAAAGATTTGGGGTCCTGTGTGGCTCAATGGTAAGGTGTCGGACTCGTGACCCGGAGGCCCCGGGTTCGAGCCTCACTGAATCCATTGGGTTTTTCGTGAGAGTGTCCGTAGGCAAGACACTGCAGAGCCCTAGCCTAGTACTTGTGAAACCCAGGAAACTAAGCGGCGTAAAACACCATTTATTCGATCAATCAATCAATCACAGAAAGATTTCATCTTTGGAACTAGATTAACTTTATTCGTCTGCAGATGCTTTCAAGTCTCAGATTTTGTCGTGTGGTTAAGAGTGGAGATATCTGAGGAATCTTTTTGGTCGTTTTATTTAAACCAGGATATACACACTATGATCTATTAACTCTTTACCGACATTTTAGTCTTGTTCAAATAAAAAGTATTTGCAGACGACATTTTGAATGTGCTCAATGGGGTTAAAAAAAATATTGCGGGAAAGGGGAGAAAATGATGGTAAATCGCATTTTCTCCATTTCCCATAACGTTTTTGTAAACCCTTCAGTCTCAGGTTATAAAAACAAGGTACTGTTAGGTGAATGATTAACGTGCTGTTTATTTCAACAGACTGTATTCAAGACTGACAAAAGTTTACAAACGTTGATATCGAAAACACTTGCAGACGACAAAATTTATTGGGGCAAAACTACGGAATCATTTCTCGAAAATATATAAAACATTGTCGGAAAAGAAAATGATGTTTTTTTTAACCAGTATTTTCTCCTTTTCCACAATGTTTTCTAATTTTTATAGTTTTTTCAGAAACAAATCCCTTTATTTGAACCACCATGAATTTGTCGTCTGCAGATGTTTTCAGTTTGGACAAGTCTAAAATTTTGTCGTCTGGTAAAGAGTGTAAGTACGAATTACTGGATGAAACATTATATATGGCCTGCAACACGCGAAAAGGGGCATACGGACAGTTGCGTAAAGTGTCGTCCCGGATCAGCCTGCTCAGTCCGCGCAGGCTAATCCGAAACGACACTTTCCGCTTTTATGTAATTTTCTGTTTTGCGCAAGTCTACTGTAGCACAAAATCTAATATAGTCGTAAATTGCCGTCTCAGATTAGCCTGCGCACTGCGCAGGCTGATCCGAGACGACACTTTACGCAAATGTCCGAATGCCCCTTTTCGCCTGTTGCAGGCCATATATAAACATGTTTTTGAAAATCAAAACAAGTCGAGTACCCTTTGTATAGCTTTTAAATATTTTTACAGAAGTACAATTATACTAAAATAATGTCAAAAACGATATTAAAAAAAAAGATAAGTAAATCAAAGTACTGAAAGTACGAATAGAAGGTGTCGGTAGAAATTTGCCAGCAAATAGGTTTTAATACTGGACTACATGTATTTCATTAAAAATCCATTCATCTGACGGTTGACAATAATTTTATTTCTAAGACTGACAGCATTATTTTAAGACTATTTTCCATAAAATCGTGCATCTAAGCTTTATGCATGCGAATCTGGGTGTAAGAAAAGTGGTTTGGGGTGTAATGAAAGTGATTTGGGGGTGTTTTTTCGAGTAGTTTAGGGGTGTTTCTCTAACTTATTCATCTGCGTTGTAGACTTTATAAACGATTCCATTTCAAAACTTCGAAACGAGTCCAATTTCAAATCTAGACCTAATTCTATGAGCTCTGAAGCTCATACCTTGTGCACTTGGATTGCACAGTTTTTCAATCTGCATGTTATTTTCACATATGAAAGGACACAGACGCGTCTGTTCATTGATATACGAGAACCTGTTTTCTTGAAACTGAGGAGTGATTCGTCGTCTTAGGATTTTAGTTTGACGGTTAACTTAAGGAGATGAGACCTGAAAGATCATCACCTCCTTAAAACAAACAAACAGTTCCACATATTTATACTTTTCCATTTACAGAAGAGCATCTTCACTCTAAATATCATAACAACCAATTTACTGTCAAGTCTTGTTTCAATCAGATCATTAATCGAACACATGATGTTGACCATTTTGTATTTCATGTTTGTATTATGCTAAATGTACACTAATTACACAAGCTACAATCAAAATATATGATCCACGCTCTGGCAAAAGGGGTTTTTATACGTCCCCTTTTTGTCTAACAACAGACTGAATCTCGATGGAGGTGGAATGGTCCTTTGACATGCACAGAATTTATCGGCAACAAAAAAGTTTCGGCCCAAGTCAGCACGGGCGGACTGCACAGACTGACCTGGCTCGATATTGTTTGCAAATGCATTAGACCCCCTAGTCAATGGGAGGTATGAGACTATACAATGCAATCTCGTTTTAGATTGATAAAAACAAATTTTATGGCCCATCCTAGGCCTTACATAGGGGTCCGTAGTTTGATTCCTGGCACCCATAGACTATATATTATAAACAAGGGATTTAACTGTATGCAGTCCGTTACTCGCCCCCGGTTACAAAAAACAACGTATCTTTTCTACCCCATCAGTTATTCTCCTATTTTTTTTTCTACAGCTGAGAGCTAAAACATTTTTCTACCAGAAAAACACAACTGTTTGTCAGTGGCTAATGCAGTCTGGCTGATACATTCGCTCGAACTTGTAAAGTCGCTCAAAAATCTGCGCCATTGACACGGGTTCGTACATCCGTTTTCAAGATATAAAATGCAGTTTAGATCCAATGAAACGCAGCATTAGCGGCACCCACCCTTTAAACATGTTTAAAAATACTACTGACCTATAGTCTTTATCTTCAATAACGACAAAACGCCTCAGAATTCGTTGAATTTGTGATCCACGTTCTTATTTCGAACAGCTGCAGCCATCTTCTGTCATGTAACATTGTTTGGAACGAGAAATTTCATCGGTTGATATGTACTAACAGTCGTGAATTCAACCAATGAAATTTCGTACAGCTGCTCACACCTTTTTGTCACGTGACAGTACGGTGACACTATTTGGAACTAGAAATTTCATTGGTTCATATGCGCGAACGTCAGTATCGAATGTACGAACCCGTGTCAATGGCGAAGATTTTTGAGCGAGTTTACAAGTTCGAGCGAATGTATCAGCCAGACTGCATTAGCCACTGACAAACAGTTGTGTTTTTCTGGTAGAAAAATGTTTTAGCTCTCAGCTGTAGAAAAAATTAGGAGAATAACTGATGGGGTAGAAAAGATACGTTGTTTTTTTGTAACCGGGGGCGAGTAACGGGCTGCGTACAGTTAAATCCCTTGTTTTAGTCTATGGGTTACAGGAGTCAAACTACGGACCCCTATGAGGCCTTACACACTTTGAAGAGGCCAATTTAGTTTTTTTTGCTGCAAATCAAAATATCTTGTGAAAAAACCGATTAATACTACTACGAGTAGTTATATTTGCGACCGCATGAAATGTACGCTTACATGCAATAAAAAGGTGCAATGTTGGCCATTTAAATGACGGATTGGTCGTTTTGCAATCGGTAACTCCATTTTTATTACATAATCTCTTACGTCATCGTACTGAATTGTATTTACAAATCCTCGTTATCGATCATTATTCATGTGACATTCCTACACAAACCTTTGCGAAACTCTTGTGCGAAAGCTAAAGATATCTTGAGAGGCAAGGGAGAAAAAAAAATGTCTTAATTTTGTCTTCATCCTTTAAGGATGATTTGCAAGTTATTGCCTCACATAATTCAGTGATGAATCATTTTGAAGTTTGATGAGATTATAAAAATCTGAATAGCCTCCTTAAAGATAGGACACCCTAATGGGATACTTGTAACATCGCCTTTCATCGCCGAAAAAAAGTACGGATTCGGCTAAGATTCGGGTAATCCGTAATCGATCGGCCGATACACGCTGGATCCCCGCATCAATTACGGATTAACTGCGTCTTAGCCGAATTCATACGATTTTTGATGATGAATAGCGATGCTACACGAATGCCATTTTGGGTGTCCTATCCTTAAAAAGTGGACTAGTCAATTATTTAAAGTGCACTTCCGTCCCAATATCCGTGGTTTATCTACAGTTACATATCCTGTTTATGTTTATTTGCATGTCAAGGGCACTGTTATGTATGTGTTTTTTTTATCATACAGATACTTCTCTTCAATAAATCCTAATGAGCTTCCTTGCAAAGTGTTGGAGTCTTTGTGGAGGTATATCAGCTGAGAGGCTGAAGAATTTCTGTTCAAATGACGGATGTCTCTGCCTGTACGTCTGTATGAGATGCCCCAGTTAGGTGCCTGTGCTGTATTTATCCAGCTTGTTTAACTCTTTGTCATACGACAGAATTTTAAACTTGGAAGCGTTTACAGACGACAATATAAAAGTGATTAAAAGTTTGAAATTTGTTTTTGGAAAGGTAGAAAACGTTGCAGGAAAAGGAGAAAATGCTGATCATTCTAAGATATTTTTCTGGACATAAATTAAAGAAATTGTCAGGGAACTGTCTTTAATTTGTTCAGGAAATCAGGGACCATTCGCCCTATTTCACATGTATAAATCTACGAAAGAAAAATGCTTTCTACTTTTGACAACGCTCAAAATTAGTTTTGGCAAAGACGAAATTCGAACTCAAAACCCCTTGATTTCAAGATCTAGAATCTAGGTCGTCATCTGAATTAATAGATATTTGTTCCACAAACCATTCACGTCGCTCGTACTGAGGCTTTGCCTTTTTCATATTATGTTTATGAAAGGATAGAACACATTGCAGAAAATGGAGATATATAACTACTGGCGTTAGTTTGCTTCTGAGATAAGATTTTAATGAACGAGTCTAGGGAAATGTTATTAAGCAAGCCTTTGGCGAGCTTGATAACATTCTTCCTTGACGAGTTTAATAAAATTTTATCTCAAACGCCAACGAATGTCAGATTCTTTTTATCAGATAACGATATTTTACGAAATATTGATCAGATGATGCAAAACCATTAATTTTATAGATGCACCCGCGGTAATATCAATAAAACCCATTCACTTCTATGAAATACGTACACAATGACGTCAAAAATGACGTCACACAAATATAATATCAAACGTGTATAAGATAAGAAAATTCGTAATAGGTATATCACACTGAAAACAAGGAAGGTTATGTGATAATATGCTAGTTACCAGCAACAAAGATTTCAAAAGGTTTCTTTTTACGTCGTGAAAACTCGGGATTGTTCGGTAAAGGGTAAAGTTGAGAAATGAATGGAAAAATAAGATAAATAATATTCATTTGAAAACATTTGCAGTAGGCAGCCTTGAAAACGTCAAAATTAAATTTCTAAAATCACGTTATACAATTCTGCAGCACAAAATAACTGGGCCGTGCTCTGTGAAAAGGAGACTTTCTGCATAGGAGGGAAAAAAAAAGTATGGACCCATGTCAGCCTGCGCGGGCTGATATGGTCCAAAGCTCTTTGCTGTCTGTAAATTTTCTGCATATCCAGGGACAATTATGCCTCGTGATTTAGTCGGTTGTTGAACAAAATGGATATTTAGGATCCATAATCATGTTATGACTTGCATGTTATAATGCATCACAGAGATGTATTAGATCCCCTTCTGCTAGTGCAGGACTCAATTACAATGTTTATCTCTTTTCACGTTTGAAGCTAAGGTCCATTGAAAATAAGATATGAGCCCTGCTCTGTGAAAAGGGGGTTTAATGAATCTGCAAAAAGTATTGACCCAGGTTCGCCTGCACAGTCAGGGCACGCTAACCTGGGTCGAAAGTTTTTGCTATCAGTCAATATTCTGCTTGTCAATGGACCAGTCTACCTCTAAATTGATTCAGTCGTTTATTTGAAATACTGGATTTTATAGATTCATAAAAATGCGCTGACTTGCTTGGTATAATGGATCACGGAGATGCATTAAACACCTTTTGCCAGAGCATGGCTTAAATATTTGTATCCTACATTGGCCTACAATACGCGAAAAGGGGCATTCGGACATTTGCGAAAAGTGTCGTCTCGGATCAGCCTGCGCACTCCGCGCAGGCTAATCCGAGACGGCACTTTACGACTACATTAGAATTTCTGCTACGGAAGACTTGTGCAAAACAGAAAATTACATAAAAACGGAAAGTGTCGTTTCGGATTAGCCTGCGCAGGCTGATCCGAAACGGCAGTTTACACAAATGTCTGAATGCCCCTTTTCACGTGTTGCAGGCCAATTATTATTTGCTTGGTTAAACAAGGGGGTCTGTAAAGATCCAAGATCAAACTGCCTCGGTGTGAAGATTTATGAATTGCAATCAATAGGTCCCGGATTGGATCTTTATCAGAGGCTCTGGGACTTTCATGACAGCGTGTCCTTGGTCTTGCATTGGAGAAACACAGGAAGATGTAAATGTGAGCTGTCGCAGTGACATGCCTGAAATAATGTTTAAAGCGGCGTAAACATCGACGACCGACCGACCGAATGATCCATCCATCACTCCATCCGTCCATCCATCCAATTCTCATTTAACAAAGCAGACAGATTAATTGACAGACGTACAAAAAAAATCATTTCCCTAGTAACTATTGTGTCTCTGAACATATTGTGAGGCGTCACCTGTGAAGATGCTATGCTTAGATAATGATCTGGAAGACTGTAGTAAACCCTTGTACCACATTTCTGAGGTTTAGCCAACGTAAAAAGAAGGCTTTTGAAAATATTGTGCGAAAATGAGCAAATGTGCAGACCAGCATTTTCTCCTTTTCCCAAAATGTTTTTCTACACTTCCAAAGACGAATCTATTCATTTGATACACAGTTAATTTGTCATGTACCAATTCTTCAAATTGGACAAGTGTAAAATTTTGTCCATTGGTAAAGAGTTATCCCATAGATAGTTAAATAAAGATTAGAAAGGTATCTTTAGACATAAAAAGCTGGTTTTCGGTTAATTATTTCTTTACTGAAAATAACTTTTTAGTTCGATAATTTTAAAAAGAAATATCGAAAGGATCCTTAATTCTGATCGTGGCTTTAAACTTCGGTTGCCGCAATTATGCCCGGAATCGAAACTCCTCCCTCATCCATGCCCCAAGTACATTATTATGTGTTTGTTTGCATTGTGCTTAACACCGTTTTGAACATTTTTTTTTTCAGTTCAAACGTGGCGGTTAGTGCACCTTCCAAAGCATTCCAGCAGTTTATTTCACCAATACTTCGGCAAAATCATGCTGCGTACGTAAAACTTGACAAACGCAAGGATAAAAGCAGGGCATGAATACAAGTTTTAGGTAGGTAATCCACGTCTTTACTACGATCTTACCATGATGTTTATGCGTCTACGAGTAACACGTCAGTTTTGTCATGCGCTTAAAATTAACAAATACACATTATGACCGTTGCGTCATTACACACGTTCTTTTGAAGACCATTTAGATTGCACTTGGCGCTTATTACTACGAGTTTACCACGTTTCTACCAGGCCCTTCGTGTTCGTATGAGTTTAAATCCACCACTCTGCGTTCTATTAAGGCAGCAAGCACGCAGTCTTTCCCCTTCAACAGCAGGGCTATAGACATTTATGAGCGGACACGGATACAGAGTCTTCTCTTAACGTACATAAAACATAACGCAACTCTTTGCAGTACCAGACGAGGCGTCTATGGATGTATTTGAGCATAGCAGAAGTCAACATGGATATGTATAAATGAACTTGGAAAACATACGCAATATTCAGCATGGGTGTATAAATAACAGTCTAATCTCTTCTAATAAGTCATCTTTTCCGATCCGTCTCGCCCAGGAACAACCACAGATAAAACCCATAGGGCAAAAAACTCTGGAAACCTGTGTCCATTTGTCAATGACAGATCGAGAATGTTGGACCGCATTCATAAAAATACTTAACGAATGTGACAGAACTATGAATGTTAAACACGAATTTTTGAACTGTCCAGCTTGCTGTCGCCTGGTAGAATGAACCCACAACTACCAAATATACGAAACATGCATACACGTAGGACATCAAAAACCCGTGCAATCCGCCTCAACCCAAGCCAATAGCATCAGACTATGGGATGTTACGTGAAAACAAATATTTCACGCTATTCTTAGCGAAACGCGTGAAATTTCTATGGACAACATATGAACACATTCTTAATAATGTGACCCGTCACGCATAAAGCGACCATCTGAAAACTACGAAAAGTATTGATCCTGGTTAGACAGCGCTATGTACAGCGAAGTCTGACTAAGATCGAAACTTTTCCCTTTTGGCAGATTTTCTCTATGTTAAATGGTCATACTGGACATGTACAGCGAGAGTCGAAAGTCGAGAACGAAAGTCGAAAGCGGAGAAACACAAGGGGTCGTTTCAGCATTACCAACGACAATTATGACTTATGTAAAACTGATTCAAATTGGACATGTACAGCGATGGTCGAAAGCCGAGAACGAAAGCCGAAATGAGAAAAACTCAAGGGGTCGTTTATATGCTCCTATGACGTATGTTAAACTGTTCCAAATAGCGTTAGCTTTTCCGATCAATATTTCAGTTTCAGAGGATAACACAGGATAAGACAGGTCTATGTTTTTCCTACGGCATACCAACGCACCACAGATATAAACTGTTTCAGTCATCTGCCTGGGTGTCTCCAAACACTCCTGATGGCCTTGCAGTAAACTTTAATTTGTGCAATGGCATGATCAACAGCTACACGGTATCGTCTGTGATAGCGGTTGAACTTCCTGTAAGGGCGGGCATCTCGAACTTTTAGTAGTTGTGCTGCAGTGAATGGAGTTATCACTGAAGGATTGTTAGGATAAATTGTTTCTACTAATAACGCACATTGACTTAGAAAAGGTAAAAAAGGCAAATCTCCAATTTGGCGCATTAAACGGATCTGCTGTGCATCATTCTAGTGGCCGAGAAAGCCAGACTCAATATAGCTAATAGTACCCGAGCAATCAACCGTGATTTATGTATATAAACAATGGTAATGACGATGTCCAGAGTAGCAATGTCCTTGATGTTTGTTTGGACGATAAATTTCGTGACTATTCGCATCAATGGCACCTAAAGCTGCCTCAATTTTATGCCACGTGCCCTCCATATTTTGCCACTCATCTAAGGATGGTCAGCGAATTTAACCTGCTAAACACGTATAAAATACTGGAATAGCCGTCTGTGTATCATTTTCAAAAGTTGCTAAACTCACACTGAAAAATGTTGAAAGCATTCTATATATCGGATATGTTCGTAACCGCATACTAATTAAAAGAACTCTATTGCGTTTCGACGAAATATTTGGGAACTCGGGTAATTCTAGCATATTGACTAATTGAAGAAATGTTTTTGGATTCCACCCTTTGCTTGAAAAAAACTCGTATTGTTGACAACATATTCGAAAAACATTTCTCCCAGAATACTGTCATAATCATAATGCAATCTGTTGCGAATATCAAGAAAACCGATTGGCGGTAAATGGCACATAATTTCCCGAAGCCTATGCATATTTACGATACTGTACGAAATCGGGTGGCGGTTGGCACAAAGTACTGCCTAAATAAGTTGTTGGCGTCTGCGAGTATTCATTTTACGAGAATATATATATATTTTTTGATAGTGAAAGTATACGTTTTGAAAGTGGTGATTGTGTACATTCTGTTTTCGAAACGGATTATAAGAACTTAATTTAAACGATAAGCAATGACCGTACACAATCACCACTTTCAAAACATATACTTTCAAAATCAAAATTAATATTTCCTTAAAAGTCCGTATTGAATCCGTTTCCAAAACCGAATGTATATGTATAGAGCTATGCAACTAGCCTATAATAACTCGTGCAAGGCGTTGTCAAATAGTCGTTAATTTTCTATCCAGATTTTATTAACATTCTACACAGACCGTACACAATCACCACTTTCAAAACGTATACTTTCACAATCAAAGTACAGCTTTCAACATCATTTCAGTCATATCACGGCGACAGCTCGCATATATACATGTATTTCTTAGGTTTCAGCGGTACTAGGCTAGGGCTCTGAAGTGTTTTGCCTAACGACACTCCCGTGGAAAACCCAATGGATCCAGTGAGGCTCGGGCCTTGGGCCTGCAGGTCACGAGCCCAACACTTTTCCACTGAGCCACGCAGGATTCCTAAAATATATAAGGCCATCAGAAGTGTTTGGAGAAACCCAAAGAGATATTTGTCCCAAACAGTTTATATCTATGGTGAACTGGTATGTTGTAGGATAGAAATAGGTCTTATCCTCTGAAACTGAATAATGCACGAAAAAAGCTAACACTATCTGAACCAGTTTTACAAACTTCATTCTGTGGAGCGCATTTATACGACCCCTGGAGTTTTTCCGCCTTCGGCTTTCGTTCTCGACTTTCGACTCTCGCTGTACATGTCTCCTACTAAATAGTCGTTGTAAATTATCTACCCGAATCGACCTGTCCTCTTTTTCATGTATTTGATTTACGGTGTACCAAGATGGACACATTGAAAATTTTCTGAGGAAAATTGTAACCAGGCTAACAGCCTTATTCGAAATATTCTATTTTTATAAAAACAGCTCAATTTCTTTTAAAGACAAACTATTTTTGCATTGACTCGAACAGTTTGCTACAGTAATGATCTCAGATGCCGCGAGAGTGAAACAATGCATAAATAACTTTTGAGTTGTGCCACTGTATGTTCAACCTGAATCATGTAACGTAAAATATAACTGTTCAATCGACGTGCAACGTTGACGTTCATCTCACGCTTTCCGACGCAACTGTGGGTTGGGGAAAGGTGTCATGACTGGACATCTATCTGGATAGATATGCAGTTAGCGAAAAATTGCAACTACTTTTGTTAAAGCTTACGTTCAGATTTACGAAAACGTTTTAACTAAACTTGGGTAAATGTGAATAAGTATATGTAAGTATTTTGTAAGTCTTCAATCGGAGGTGTGTAAAGATCGCACATACTTTGCACTCTTCAAACAAACAGTAATAGTTACTTCCTTCTTTAAATATGGCTTGGTTAAATCCGTACATCCGGCTATCCAACAATCTGAAAATATTGAAACGTTTTTTGATTTATATGCAAAAAAGTCAAGGTTGGTGGAAAATGGGGGAGGGTGGTTATTAGTAAAGGCCTACTGCAACTTCCGTCGTTAAGGAAATCTGACTTGACTTTTATCTATACTTTGGGTATCAGTGTAGCTTCTTCTTCAGACGGCCTGACGCATCTCATCCTCTATCACGTGAAGTAGCCTGCTAATTGTCCCCTATCGCCCAATTTATATTGTTACACAACCGCTTGTGCTCACCAGTCTAACATTAAATTTGGCATTTCCGTAAAATTTTCTTATTTTCTTCGAAGCGGTGGAAGGAATGCCTATATATTTATGTTTTCACCTTCGACCGATATTTTTGTATGTAAAGTTACGCAAAAACTTACAATCGGACTTAGCTAGGCACATTTAAGCAAAACGCAGAACTTGGACTTACGCACAAACTTGAGAAACTCTCCACCAAGGTTTGCGTAAGTACTTTAGTAAAACGGTCCTCTGAAGGCCCTAGCAGTGCAGGCAGGAAACGGTTGTGCTCGTCGGAAAAGGTGAAGGTCAATGTCCGAAAACGTGAATGGAAACCATAAGATATACAACGATTTCATGTGTAAGAAGATGCCAAAAATAATGAGAGAGCTAAACATAACTAGCAGTCTTGAAACTGATGATGCTTAGTACAGATTTGTTCATTGAGCTGTATCAGAAACCCTGAATAGAAACTGTGTTAAACGATGTCCTTTTCCTTGGTCTATAAACATCATGTCATACATAGTTACTTTGAGAAAACCCCTGAATGAAACCTGTTATCTATTGTCCACTTCCATATCCATGTCCGCTCATAAATGTCTTATACTAAGTCGATGAGCACAAAATACGTTTCATATCCAATTAGTACTACGTCAACGAAGACCACAGCAGGTTTATATCCCATCAGAACTAAGTCAATAAAAAACCTTATTATACTGCAAAGAAATTTCTCGTGATCTGCTTGGATTATATGCCCCAAACATATATATCATGTACACTGGCAAAACCCACGTAAAAGTAGTTTCCCTTTCGGGAGCCCCGCATACATGACTACACTTTCAACAAAACATCCAAATAGCGGTGTCGATCGATCGATACGAGCCGCCCAAAAGACAAGCACACTGAGTAGCCTGCACCATATTATTACTAGTTTCCGTGGATGGTTGTCATTAAAACGGAAAGAACGGATTATTTTTGAAAATAAATGGATATAGAACTTTACATATATGGTCTGCAACACGCGAAAAGGGGCATTCGGACATTTGCGTAAAGTGTCGTCTCGGATTAGCCTGCACAGTCCGCGCTGGCTAATCCGAAACGACACTTTCCGTTTTTATATAATTTTCTGTTTTGCGCAAGTCTACTGTGGCACAAAATGTAATGTAGTCGTAAAATGCCGTCTCGGATTAGCCTGCGCGGACTGCGCAGGCTGATCCGAGACGACACTTTACGCAAATGTCCGATGCCCCTTTTCGCGTGTTGCAAGCCATATTATCGTTTGATGTCATTCTAAAACAAATGCATGGGGGATTAAAACGAGCCATCCCTTCGTCAGGTAAGCAAATTGTGAAGTGTCGAAACTCATACATTGTGCATAACGTTAAAAAGGATAACCTGATGGTCCTATGAGGCAACTAATATTCGTTTACTTTTGCTAACAATTCGTTAAAATTCATGGTTACTGACCTTGAAGTTGTTTAAATAGAGGATCTTACATGAGTGTTTATGTATTATCATTTTTATCAAAAGAGTTGACCAAATTTGTATGACGCGAGCCTTGGCGAGCGTCAAATACATTTTAGTCAACGAGTTTGATAAAAATGATAATACATAAACACGAATATGAGATTCTATTTATCACATAAAACGAATGACAAACAGAAAAATATCCTGCATCATCACCTGATCCTCTATACCGTTCACGGGTCCATGTTTACAGTTGTAGTTTGGTTTCAAATGTGTATATACACAAGTAGATAGTTCTTTGACATTTACACCGAAAGAAGAATGAAATAGTTTATAAAGGGGTTAAATCCACCTATTTCCGCGATAATGCTGGTTTTAACAGACTTTCGCTGCATTTCTTGGTTTTTATCAAACATGAAAATCATAAACTTTCCACGCGTATACGTCTTAGCAACAGTGACGTCACTTTTCCATGAAACGGCGAAGCAGTACGAATTCCCGCGCATACTGTGGTTGGTTCCTGGCTTCACGCGCTCATGACTGAAAATTGATCATAACCGGGACCCAAAAAACGATAATACACTAGTGTATTATCAAAAATAGGTCATGGGTTTAATACACTGCCGGAGGAGGTTTTTCTGTGATAAATCAAGTTTAAATAAAAAATGCGACAAATGTCTATCGTAGTGACATCATCAAGATTATGCACCAAACTGCACGTTTTACCAAGGTTTCAGTGACGTCAGTTTCCAGTGACGTCAGTTTTCATCGAATTGGGGCACTCAGAAGGGAAATTCTATTCCGTCAGCGTACTCATTTTTGGGGCCATAAAACAGGGAAATTTCGCTTAACACACGTTGGAATGGTAAAAGTTTGCAGTATAATAAATTCGTTGTACGGTCAGTTGGCAGGGGACTTGGAAACTTGTTCACGGTTGTGGCGAATAATGTCGCCACCTAGCCTTCGGCTCGGGGCGACATGATTCACCATAGCCGTGAACAAGTTTCCAAGTTCCCTACCACCTGACCACACAACTAATAATGCCAGGTTTAAACCCCGCTGGTACTCCGTCAATGAAGAGGACACAGGTTTATGTCCCGTTGGTAAAACATTAATGAAGACGATACTGGGTTAATGCCCCGCTGGAACAACGTCGATACAGACCATTTAAGGTTCAGGGCAGGTTAGTACAACGTCAATGAAGATCATATTAAGTTATTGACCCACTAAAACTTCCTCAATTAATACAATATCACATTAATGCGCCCTTAGAAGTAGCTCGTTGGTACTACGTCAATAAAGACGATATCAGGTCAATGCCCCCTTGGTGCTACGTCAATAATAACAATATTACGTTAATGCCTAGTGATACGATGCCAATAGAGACGACATAAGGTTAATGTTTCGTTGGTGATACGCCAATAATGACGATATCAGGTTAATGTCCCGTTGGTGATAGGCCAATAATGACGATATCAGGTTAATGCCCCGCTGGTGAAACGCCAATAATGACAATATAAGGTTAATGTCTTATTGGTATACGTGAATGAAGAGCAAACTAGGTCAGAACTCCGTTGGTGATACGCCAATAATGACGATATTATGTTAATGCTCCGTTGGTTTTATCAATAATGACGATAATTGGTTAATGCTCCGTTGGTAGTACGTCAATAAATAATTTAATAGGTTTATTCCCCGTCAGTGACACGCCAGTAATGACGATATTAGGTTTATGTTCCGTTTGTGCTACGTCAATTAAGACGATATTATGTTAATGCCCCGTTGGTACTACGCCAATGAAGACGATATAAGGTTAATTACCCGTTGGTACTACGCCAATGAAGACGATATAAGGTTAATTACCCGTTGGTAGTACGCCAATGAAGACGATATAAGGTTAATGCCCCGTTGTTACTACGTCAATAAAGACGATCTTAGGTTAATGCCCCGTTGCTACTACACCAATAAAGACGATATTAGGTTAATGCTCCTTTGTTACTGCGCCAATGAAGACTATGTTACATTGATGCTCCTTTGGTGATACGCCAATAAAAACGATATTAGGTTTATGCCCTTTTAGTACTACGCCAATAAAGATGATATTAGGCTAATGACGCGTTGGTTATAGCCAATGATGACGACATTAGGTTAATGCCCTTTTTATACAATGTCAATAAAGACGATAATAAGTTACTGCCCGTTACCGCCACGTCAATAAGGACGATAAGGACGATATTAAGTTAATGTCGGGTTGGTACTACGTCTGTAAAGACGATATTACGTTAATGCCCCGTTTGTCCTACGTCAAATCCGTTTTTCCTGTGTCCTTATGGAGTTCTTACAGTGACCTTGGTCCGTAAGCACCAAATAGTTTTAGGAACATTCTTTTTCTTATTATTGATTTTGAAAGTAAGACGACTACTGACTGGCATAACACCTTGGGTTAGCCAATAAGAAGATGTGTTACTCTCAAATTTAGAAAAGTCTGTAGAATAAGTTTAAAAATATCCTTGTGCGAGGAACTGATAAATACAAACTCCGAGAACGTATGTAAATGTGCATTGTCTACCGCGATATAACTGACATGATGGTGAAAACGGCGCCAAACTCCAAACATCAGCTACAAACAAGTAATCGTTAGATTTCTTCGGTGAAACATGCATGCTCATCGTCCATCCTCACCTCAAAATCTCTGAGTTTCAGTGGATTGTATTTTGAGCGCTGGATAGAGCTCGAGGTTATATATGTAGCACTGAAAGGGTTAAGAAAAACTTGTTGAAGCATACATGATTACTTTTGTTACATGATTAGTGGAGGACTAGGTTCAAGCTTACCTACCCCTTTACCACACAAGTCCAACTTCGAAAAGAAAAACTTTTGAAAAGACTGTGGGAAAAGGACAAAAATGCTGCTTATCGGAATTTTCTCCTTTTCCAGCAATTTTTTTCACTATTCAAAAGACTGTTTCCAGGATTTGAGCTACATTTAATTTGTCCTTACCAAATGGTTTCGATTTGGGTAAGTCTAAAATTTTGTCATTTGGGATGGAGTTGTACTAATACACTAGATATGGTTCACTTAAGTTCTATAATAACACCGTGAAATGAGGACAAGTCATTCGTAAACCCAGTCTGTTTGGATAAACCCCTTCTTCACATACGAAAATTTATAAAATGCCTACTTTATGTTCTTTCTTTGGAAAGCAAACCTAGAGAAAGAAGAAGCATTCGTTCATTACAAACAACTACCGCATTTTCCACAATGTTTACCTTGCAAATATAAACGCATTATTGGCAGTCTCTGGATTCAACTCTTAACCAAAGGTCAAAATTTTGTACTCGGCGAAATTGCAAGCATTTGCAGGTGACAACTTAACTGTAGCTCAAATAAATATTTTTGTCTTTGAAAGTTAGAAAACATCGAGGGGAAAAAAAAAAAACAGAAAATGCAAGTTACCATACAATCCCGACTCTAAAGTAGAAAGTTTTTGAAAACGTTGAGGTAAAAGAAGAAAATGCCGGTAATCAGCAATTTCTCCTTTGCCCACAATATTTACAATCCTTTTTTACCGACAAATTTATCATTTTCGCATTGTTTTATTGTTCGTCTGTAGCTGTTTCCAATCTGTATTTGTCTACAATGTTTTCGTCAGCTTGTAAAGAGTTAACCTCTTACCACACAATTCCGAGTTTTATGGACCTCCAAGGTAAATCACTTTTGAAAACATTGTGGAGAAAGGATAAAGTGCTGGGAACCTTTTCCCACAATGTTTGCTACCTTTTCAAAGAATCGTTTCCTAATTTGTGCAATACTTAGTTTGTCGTCTGCATATGCTTTCAGTTTGGATATGTCTAAATATTTTCCGTCAGCTAATAAAAGGTTAAGAAAGTGTGAAAACGATAATATACGAGACATTCCAAATGTAAAGACTTATGTACCCGGATAGGCGCTAATGGTTCGCATGTCCTATAAGATACTTGCGGCTTTTGATGGTTACTTTTTCGTAAAATGTTGGAAGTGTTAGATTAAGTGTTACCAGGCAACCTGTCAGGAAATGCTTTTTTGGAATATTTTACTCTGTTTTGCGATTGGTAAATATTCTTTTTGTTGGTTACATCTGACCTAAAGCATTCCATCTATTTATTCTCTTCTGTTTCTCATTATCATTACAGTTATTTTTATTCATCCATCATTTATAATTATCATTATAATTTTATCATCATCATCATCATCATCATTATTAAAAAGTAGTGATGGCGGTAGAAACAGTAGTGCTATTAGTAAAAATACAAGAAGTAGCAGTAATGGTAGTAGCAGTAGATGCAGTTGTAAAAGTAGTAGTAGCATTAGTAGTAGTAGTAGTTTTAGTAGTAGAAATAGTGCGAGTGATTGTAGCTGTAGAAAGAGTTGTAGTTGAATTAATAAACGTAGTATAGTCTAGTAGAAGCAGCAATAGTGGTAGTAATAGTAGTAGAAGTGGTAGTGGTAGTAGTAGCAGAGGTATAAGAAGTAGTAAACTTTGTAGTAGTACTTTTGGTGTTTATTGTAGTGGTTGTAGTAGTAATAGTATTAGTAGTATAAGTAGTGGTGGTGTGTAGTAGTGAAAGTATTAGTAGTATAAGTAGTGGTGGTGTGTAGTAGTGAAAGTATTAGTAGTACAAGTGGTGGTGTGTAGTAGTGAAAGTATTAGTAGTACAAGTGGTGGTGGTGTGTAGTAGTGAAAGTATTAGTAGTATAAGTAGTGGTCGTGTGTAGTAGTGAAAGTATTAGAAGTATAAGTAGTGGTCGTGTGTAGTAGTGAAAGTATTAGAAGTATAAGTAGTGGTCGTGTGTAGTAGTGAAAGTATTAGAAGTAGAAGTAGTGGTCGTGTGTAGTAGTGAAAGTATTAGTAGTATAAGTAGTGGTCGTGTGTAGTAGTGAAAGTATTAGTAGTATAAGTAGTGGTCGTGTGTAGTAGTGAAAGTATTAGTAGTATAAGTAGTGGTCGTGTGTAGTAGTGAAAGTATTAGAAGTATAAGTAGTGGTCGTGTGTAGTAGTGAAAGTATTAGAAGTATAAGTAGTGGTCGTGTGTAGTAGTGAAAGTATTAGAAGTATAAGTAGTGGTCGTGTGTAGTAGTGAAAGTATTAGTAGTATAAGTAGTGGTCGTGTGTAGTAGTGAAAGTATTAGAAGTATAAGTAGACTTAATGGCAGTAGTTGTGGTGGTAGTAGTAGTAGTAATAGTAGCAGTAGTATTAGTAATTGTGTTGTATTAGTGAAAGTGATAGTAGAAGTAGTAGTAGTAGTAATAGTAATTTTATGCGGACAATGAAGTTCAAGTACGAGACTGCAGAATGTGCTCCTGAACCAAAGCTGCTCGTATTTTTTAACCAAAAGGATGCCAAGCGCAACTCAAGGACCTTTTACGGAGAGACTAGATCAAGATCAGACTGCAAAGAACGTGTATTCTTGTCTTGGATCTACACTGTTTTATAAGAAGATATTTTTCTCTTGAAAATTAACTTCTAAAGAGTATTTTTCGGGGTTTTACTATAGGCTTAAAAGGTTCATTTTTTAAAAATCATTTAGCGGGTTAAGGGTTTATATACATACTAGATCTTATCTGGTTCAAATCGTTAAAATAATTATGTTTTGGTTGATAAAATGTTTTACTTTCTACCAGAATGACAGCCTAATTATCTTGAAAAGAAATGTGGGAAAAATAGCAGAAGAATGTTTGAAAATAGTGGTAACCAAGACTTTCTCCTTTTCTCGCAGCGTTTACCCTTTAAGCATTCAATTTTTAAGTCACGTTCATTTCGTTGTATGCAAATGCTCCCAATTCGGAACAGCTTAAAATTTGTAGTATGGTGAAGAGTTAAGTACATTGTTTTCAAAAGCTTTATTACACATGGTGGTTATAACTCGGGATTGTTTGGTGAAGGGTTTACCTTTAAAATGTAAAATGAATCAATTAAAATTTCCGACCAAAAGAAGAAAACCCAACTATTGCCTGCTCAAAGTACTTAAACCCCTTAAACCCCGCCCCCCCCCCCCCCCCGAAAAAATTAAATAGATCTAAATAATAATAATAAAATATAAGACTCACCGTATCGGACAGTGTAAATCTGGGATAAAACTGCACATTTTGTGCGGTCTGATCTTAAACTACTCTGTCTGTGTCCCGCCAAGAGGCCTGAGGTTTTTTTTCCAATCGGATCAAGATTTAAACAAAGTGGTCATAACAATAGAATTGTATCGTAGAGGTGGACGTTTTTACGTAAGCATTACGTCAGCTTGACAAAATATCGTTCCGGTATTGTAACATATCATTACTTTTCCTTATTCAATATTAAGATTTGACACCAATAAATTATGTAATATTATAGTTTTCTTGCACAGAATATTTAATCATGCCATCATAGTATACTCGCTCCAGATCTCATAAATAAATTATTTCATGTCTATTGTTGCTATTTTTTGTGACTATATGCATCTTACTACTTGTGTTGAAATAAACTTCTGTTCTGTTCTGGTGTTGGGAAGGGATCTTGCGTGGGTCAGTGGCGAACATGTAGTCATTGAAACACGGAGGCCTGGGCTTGTTTCTCACTCGAGGCGACAATACAATACACTTTCGTTTAAAAAACCACCTAGATCATGAAGTAGTATGGTCCTTGAACATGCGGAAAATTTATCAATTGCAAAATAGTTTTGTTGACGCATGTCAGCTTGCACAGAGTGAGCAAGCTGAAATGTGTCGATACTTTTTGCAAATGTATTGAATCCCTCTCCCACTTCACAGAGCATAACTGAAGTAAAAATCGAATTTAGATTGAACAATTGTAATCGATACAATTATTCAATAAAAGCAGGAAAAATATTTATTGATAAACTTTTTTCTACTCTTAACATAGTCTAACCTCCTGAAAGAATGACCTCCATTGTAAGGTACTCCTTTCAGAGCACCCACTCCGCCGCGAAAACAAGTTTGCAGCAACAGACAACTTTGTTACTTTGATTAATTTGTGAAAATTTTAGTTAGTCTCTTACAGTTTACTCAACCCGAACTTTAATGAGCCCAGACGGTAAAAAATTAAAATATTATGGGAAACGAAGAAATTGCTGGTAACCAGCATAACATCTTTTTTCCAGATTGTTTTATACCCTTTACAGACAACTCATATTATACTAGCAATATTTAACTGGTCCCCTGTCATTGCTTTCGCTTGGGGGCAAATTCTTAAATTTCTTGTATGGGAAAGGATTGGGAGATTCACGCCAAGGAACGAAGGTTGACTGTCCGACATGGACCACTTGTCTACACTGCCGATCGATAAACAAAGCTTGTAACATAAATAGGCCTTGACGTCAACACGACCGGTATCAAAACCCATGTAACCCTGTCTGTCACCCGTTGTCGTCGTCATCATAATTTTTATTATCATCGTCGTCATCGTCGTCCTTCTCCTAATTTTTATCGTCAAAGTCGTCACCGTCGTCGTCGTATTCATCATCATCACCATCATCATCATCATCATCATCATCATCATCGTCACCGCCGCCATCGTCGTCGTATTCGTCGTCATCGTTATCATCATAATCATTGTCGTCGTCGTATTCGTCGTCGTCATATTCGTCATCGTCGTATTCGTCATCATCGTCATCATTGTTATCGCCGTCGTCGTCGTATTCATCGTCGTCATCATCATCATCGTCATTATTCTTGATAATTTTCAAACGGTTACAACAAAAAAAAAACGTGTGCAATTTTCAATATATTAGTAGTTGTGCAAACTATGAAAGTCATGCATCCGAAACGGGTGATTTTAAGCTTTCAATAAAAGTTAATAATTACGAGGGAAACTCGTTTTGCGGTAACAGCGTTCTAGATTTTCAAAAATGAAATTCCGACTTCGTTCTGGGTTTTAGTCTAAATCTAAACAGGGATGACTTAAAAATTGAGTGTCTTCCGGTTAGTTGCACAGCGTCACACGTATGACAATCTTTCGCACAAGTACCTGATTGGTCAAAAATGACAAAAATTATCTACCGATCGGATGATTACTTAAAAATCATTATCAGTTTAATGAGTACAGATTATCTAATTTCTTACTTACTTTCAGCGTGTTAAGCGTCTATTTGTGTATAAACATACGCAATGATCTATGCTAAAAAATAATGACGTCATTAATCATATTATTCTTACGTCATGCACGAGCCGTTTTTCGCGGAAAACATTGTGTCGAAGAAATCATGACTAAACTAGTTTTTTGGCTTTTTCTAAATACCATTTATAGAGAAAGCCGGATTTATGATCTGTAAAAAGGGGGCTTAATGCATTTGCAAAAACTATCGACCCAGGTCGGCCTGTGCAGTCCGCGCAAGCTAACCTGGGTCAAAACTCCTTGCTAGATCTATTTTTCAACGTTCTACATGTCAAAGGACCAGTTTGCATGCCTTTTGATTCAGTCAGTTATCATACAATATGGATGTATAATTATGTGATGACTTGCTTGGTATCATACATCACAGAGATGCATTAAACCCTCTTTTACCGCACCATGGCTCAAATATATTTATCTAATGTTACGAAAGCTTGTTAATATATCGAAAAGTTTGGCGTTTTTTTGCCATAAGTTGGATATCTATCCAAAAACTTGGCAGATTTCTTTCCTAGGATTGATGATAGATCTAGATCTAGTCATTGCGACAGAATTCATTCCTGTCTCTGCACTGATCACTGTTTCAACGACGGATGTGTAGGAAAGCAGATGGGATGAAAAAGGAAAGCCACATAGTCTATAATCTGATTTTAGCGATCAAAGCGCTCTGATTGTAAAGAAACTCCAGGTAAAACGTGGGTAGACCTGTGCACTGACGATTCCTTTTGTGTGTATATTCATTGCGGCGGAAAGTGCACCTACCATGCATTCCTGAAGTTCCTTTTACCAGTACTCTGCTCAATACTAGTATTCTTCTCAACCTACTGACGGATTCCTCGTAGAAATCAAAGTCTCTCTAATATAGATCTAGATCTACATGCGGTGAGGAAATGTTCCCATAAGATGGTCTTTACATGTTGACCAATAATCATTCCAAGATATTTTTTCTGGACATAACTTAACGAAATTGTCAAGGAACTGTCTTTATTTTGATCAGGAAATTAGGGACAGTTCGCCCTATTTCACATGTATAAATCTACGAAAGAAAAATGCTTTCTACTTTTGACAACGCTCAAAATTAGTTTTGGCAAAGACAGAATTCGAACTCGAAACCCTTTGATTTCAAGAACAAGAATCTAGCTCGTCATTCGAATAAATAGATATTTGTTCCACAAATCATTCACGTCGCTCGTATTGAGGCTTTGCCTTTTTCATATTAGTATTAATTGTATAGGTAGGGGAAGAAAGTTACAGGCTGAATCCGTCATTCATTCACATTTACAATTTTTAATTAATAGTAGTGAATACGTTCATGCTAAAAAAAAACGAATGATCTAATTACAAATGTGCCAGGTTCTGTGAAAATGGGGTTTTAAAAAGTATTATATGGGGGTATTAAAAAAATATCGACTCAGACCAGCCAGCACAGTCCACGCAGGCTTGGATCCATACCTTTTGCTATTGGTCAATTTTCTGCATGTCCAAAGGCCAGTCTACTTCATGATTCAGTCGGTTGTTAGACAAAATGGATTTTATGGATCCACAATTGCTTGGTTCACGATGACTAAAAACCCCTTTTGTCAGAGTCTCAAATATAGGTTACAATATTCGTAAAAAAAATAATCTGTTACAATAACGAACTGAATGACCGTTAAAAAAAGTCGCTTACGGTGTGTGAAGGCATTACCAGTGGACAAAATTTTAGTCTCTGTCAAACTGAGTCCATTAATTAACCCCTATCATGCTAAATAAAAGAAATAAAACTTTTATGCTCATAGTAAAAAGCCCAAATCTTCCTATTTCGAAAGTACTTTTGGAGGAAATATATGTCCTTATCGGACAGTGTAGATCCAAGATCAGACTGCACTGTGCAGTCTGATCTTGATCTACACTGTCCGCAAAAGGTCAGTGAATCGCTCTTAGCAGTATGGTATGGTCTTTAACATCTTTTTCAACATTTTTCAGTTTTATCGTTGCGGCCAGTGCACCTATCAATGCTTTCCCGGAGTTCCTTTTTTACCAGTATTTCTCACAATATTCTTCCTGAGCCACTGGCTGCTTTCCCACATAACCATCGTCGAAATAACGATCAGCGGTGAGAGAAGAATTAATCCTGTGGCAATGACTATCATTAATCCTCGGAAAGAAATTAGTCAAGCTGGGGATTCGAGCTAGCGACCCCCTGCTCTCAAGACCTGGACACTACAGACGGCACTACCAGGGTAGACTCATTCAGTTGAAAGGTTTTTCAACATGCATTTTAAACTTAAGTCAAATGATAGCTTTTGTGTTGGAGAAGGTAAAGCTATGTGAGCCATGCTCTGGCAAAAGGGGGCTTAATGCATCTCCGTGATGCACGATACCAGGCAAGCGATCACATAATCATTGATCCAATTCAGCAACATTTTTCAACAACCGACTTAATTATGAGGTACACTGGTCCTTGGACATACAGAAATTTAACCTATAGCGAAAAGTTTCGGCCCAGGTTAGCCTGTGTGGACTGCGCAGGCTGACCTGGCCGATACTTTTCGCAGATGTATAAAGCCCCCTTTTCACAGAGCATAACTCACATGTGGAAAGGGTGTGAAAAAGAAAAAATGCTGCCTTCTAGCATTTTGTCCTTTTCCAACAATGTTTTCAATTCTCCCAAACGCAAATCTATTTGATCCACATTACTACAGTCATTTGCAAATGCTGTCAATGTGGACATGTCTAAACTTTTTTCGTTTGAACAGAGTTAACCTTTCACCACGCAATCACTTGTTTTAACGCCCCTGAAGAAGACGACGAGAACTTCTGAAAATATTGTGGGAATAGGAGAAAATGCTGGTAACCAGCCTTTTTTTTCTTTTCCCGAAAATGTTTTCTTCTCTTTCAATGATAAATGCGATCATTTGAATAGTATGCATTTTGTCGTCTGCAAATGCCTTCAATTTTGACAAGTCAAAAATTTTGTTGTTAGGTATGAAGTTTGTGTGTGTAGTACATTACCTTGATTCGTTGATATACATACAAGAAAACAAGAGTCTTCAACATTAGGAGAAGTAGCTCGTTTTGTGCAAATTTCTCTTCAGCTGTCAAACTATTGCTAAATGTCTGATGTTAAAGAACACGTCCTAACGTGAGAAGCCTAACATTGTTTCAACTTTATTATGTGGGAAAGCACCTCACAGCTGGCAAGAGTGTCGTGTTTTGCACTGGCGTAAACAAACTACAAGAACACATGGACAGTTGCACTGGCCGCCCTAATATACTGTAACCAATATCCTTTTTGAAAAAGCAGAAAGTTTTGGAAAACACAGATGGGAAAAAGCTGAATATTATTATGTTGGAAAATTACGATAGAGAGTTTCTAATGACGGTATTTATCTGTGTCATAACCTGGATTAAATGTACAATAATAAGAAAGGTAACCCTTTTGATATAAATGGTTACCGCATTGTTATTAGAGAAAATCCTTTTGAATGGACCTAATTCACCAAGAGGTATTTTAACACCTAACCACACAATTCCGAGTTTTATCGACCATGGTAAAAAAAGCTCCTGAAAACATGGTGGTAGACGGAGAAAATGTTATAAACAGCATTTACTCCTTTTCCCACAGTGTTTTCTAAACGATGAAGGGCATGTTTGAGTAACATTTGATTTGTTGTCTGGAAAAGCTTTCAATTTGCGCAATACTAAAATCATGTCGTCCGATTAAAAGTAATTCTGAGCTTAACATTAGGTTTGTTAGCGGACAGTGTAGATTAAGAGCAGACAGCACAGAACGTACATTCCGATCTAAGATTTTCACTGTCGAAAGTTTCCTGAAAAAAAAAAAGTCTTAAATCTGTGAAACTGAGTTTCGGGCGTCATATAATAACTGAATAAATGTTTAACACATGTACATCAACTAACTTCCTAACAAAAACCAACATTTTAGATACGTCGCAATAAAAGCACTTCAAACAATAAAATATGTGTAGATCAATTAATAGCATTTGTCTTTGAAAAAGTTGAAAAAAAAAAAAAATACATGGAAAAAGACACTGTACGTTCCAACCAGCATTTTCTCCTTTTTTCCACAATGTTTTTATTTTTATCATTTCAAAGACAAACCACGTCGTTTGAGCCACAGTCACTTTTTCATCTACTCATGCTTTCAATTTGGAAAAGTCCAAAATTTTGTCGTCTGCTATAGAGTGAAATGTTGATCTCTAAAGGAAACAGAAAACACTTGAGGTATACTGTGTAAAAAAGGGGTTGAATGCATTGGCAAAAGGTATCGATCCATGTCAGCCTGCGCAGTCCCCGCAGGCTGACATTGGTCGAAACTGTTTGCCGTTTGTAAATTTTCTGAATGTAAATGGACCATTTTACATTATCTAGTCGTTTGTTAGACGACATAGATGTTATGGATCCATATTTATGTGATATCTTGTTTGGTATAATCCATCAGGGAGTTGCACTGAACCGCCTTTGCCTGAGCGGTTCTTATTTAATTTGTTACTTAATGATATACAGATTACCATGTATTGGTTTCAGTAAAAATGGCCCTTCATTACAAAAAAGTTTAATTTATCATGAGAACTCGTGCTGGGAGCTTTGATCCTGTTTCATAAAAGCTGGACACAATTTGGACAGTGTTGATCAAGATCACGTTGCACACAGCGTGCAGTCTTATCCGGGATCTATTCAACCCGTACTTTTGAATTATTCTGACAAAAAAAGCTTTAATGCGCAATTATCTAGCCTAATTTTACGAAGAAAAAAATCCAATTTATTTACCAATAAAAGTGAGCCATTTTCTTGCAAAATGGGTTTAATGCACTTCCATGATACATTATACAAAACAAGTCATCACATAATTATTGATACATGAAATCCATTTTGTGTAACAACCGGCTGAATCATGAGATAGACTGATCCTTTGAAATACTGAAAATTGACCCATAGCAAAAGGTTTCGATCCAGGTCAGCCTACACGGACTGCACGGGCTGACCTCAGTCGATACGGTTTGTAGATGCATTAAACGGCCTATTCACAGAGCATGGCTCAACTGTATTAGCGATATTAAAGTGGCACATAGAAAGATCTTGTTCGCAGGTGTTTGAGAAAATCTTTACTACAGAAAATTATTCTTATTCTCTTGACTTTAAAAAATAAGATACTGACAGAAATATATGTTGTAGGCACGTATCCCATTTCTGTTATATGTAAACCATGCCCTGTGAAAAGGGGGCTTAATAAATCCGAAAAAAGTATCGACACAGGGCAGCCTGCACATCCTGCGCAGGCTGACCTGGGCCGACACCTTTTAGCTTTTGTAGTTTTTCTGCATGTCAAAGGACCTGTGTACCTCATGAATCAGTCGGTTGTTAGACAAAAGGATTTAATTTAGTTTACGGACCGTAACCTTTGCACAAAAATTGATTAGCATCTTTTTTATTATTAAAAAGCTGCCGAAGCGAAAAGTGGCAGTAAAGGTTTATGTCCTTGATCAGTACATGTATCTCTTTTTGATAAAGTTCCTCATCACCGAATTTTCTCATTTTAAAAAAGGATTTGAGTTTACCCTCGGTCTGGTCTACGAAACCCGACCTCATAACTTTTGCGGACAGTGTAGATCAAGATCAGACTGTACAGAAATTGCAGTCTGATCTTGGATCCACACTATCCGATCCCGATACGGGGAGACTTCTCTAACAAAGAGAGAATTCTGAAATCGGCGTTTATTAGTTCTTTTATATTTGCCCAAAATTTCCTATTTATTTCTACAGAACCTTAACGTTTTCCTAAACAGTCCTGAGTTTTCACGACCCCGACAAGTAAATTTCTTATATTGTGGGAAAATGAAAAAAATGCTTTAACAAGCGATTTCTACCCTTTCAGAAACAAATATCATTATTTTTGCAATGTTTTATTTCCCCCGTGTGGCTCAGTGATAAAGAGTCGGAATCGTAGCCTGGAAGCCCTCGGATCTCACTGGAAGCACTGGGTGTTTCTTTGGAGTGTCCTTGGGCAAGAAACTTAGGAGCTCTAGCCTAGTACCGGTGAAACCCAGGACATACATGAATATTTAAGCTGTCGCCGTGATGTGACTGAAATAATATTGAAATTGGCGCAAAATACCATTTACATGTATTTTGCAAGTCTATAGTTTGGTCGCCTAATTAAGAGTTAGGCGTTGAGAAAAAAGTGAAGAAATTATAAAACAACATATAAATTAGAGTATTAGTTATAGCTATATCATATATCATGTGATACGTGAATAATGACATTTCCATGAAGTAAAGATCGGGATCAAACTACACATAATTACAGCCTGATTTTATTCTACACACTCCAACTGTCTTTTTATGATTACCCCCGACTTATTAACTTAACTGAATACCAATAAATTTCAACCAAGTTTATATATGACTATTCAGGATAAATAATTCGAAAGAAAAAAAAGGGTGAAAGATCAAAGAGGGGCGGTAATTGAGTCCAAAATTAACTTCCCATATTTGATACACTCAACATGAAATAAATCATTTAAAGTTATGGATAGTTTAGCCTCGTTTTGCATAATATGAACCCTTGGAGCAGTAAGCAAAGCTCTAAGTGGCCTTTTGCGGACAGTATAGATTCAGGATCAGACTGCACAGAACGTGCAGTCTGATCTTGGATCTACACTGTCCAGCTGTTTGTGAGATAGTATGATGAAAACAGCTTTGAAATCGGGATATTTCGGTTGTCTTTGCAGACATTATGTATATACTGTGTATTTATTCGGTATAAAAAGGTTTTCGCCTGGTCAGGGTCTAGGGTAAAACTAATTTGGGGTCGTCCAGTCCAGAGGTGGTGTCAGAAATGCTCAATTCTTTACAACACAATCCTGAGGAAGATACCTTTAGAAAACATTGTAGACAAAGGAGAAAATGCTAATAACAAGTATTTTCACCATTTCCCACTATGTTTTTCTACCCTATCAAAGACAGAAAAAATCATTCGAGCTGCATTTTATTTGCTCGAGTCCAACATTTTGTTGTTTGATAAAGGGTTAAAGGCCCAGTACTAGAGGTAAAAAGTAAACCAACTGTGGATCATTTAAAGGCAAAACTTGTTCTAGTTTTATTTTTCATTTTTCTGCCAGCGACTGAATATTTGACTGTCTGTACTGTAGCACGCTGTCAGACATGTAATAATATAATAATTGGCCTGCGATACGCGAAAAGGGGCATTCGGACATTTGCGTAAAGTGTCGTCTCGGATCAGCCTGCGTAGTCTGCGCAGGCTAATCCGAGACGACACTTTAAGACTGCATTAGTTTTTTTACTACAGTAGACTTGCGCAAAACAGAAAATTTTATAAGAATAGAAAGTGTAGTTTCGGATCAGTCTGCGCGGAATGCGCAGCCTGATCCGAGACGACACTTTACGCAAATGTCCGAATGCTCCTTTTTCGCGTGTTGCAGGCCATATAGTATGATTTTAAATGGTTTCAATCGAATTTTCCTGCATTTTGACTCAAGAATCGTTTAGGTTGATGCATAATAGAAATATTCTTCGTATGATCGCGTTCCTAGTTATCTTGGACCAACTATACCGGTATTTCCTATTTGTATACAGTGGTATTCCCTCCTGGGCTAAGCCTGTCTCTGTTATACATATAGATATGTGCCATACTCGGGCGAAAGGGGGGTTTAAAACATCTCCGTGATGGATCATACCATACTCATGGATCCATAAAAAACATTTTGGCTAACAACCGACTGAATCGTGAGGAAGAATGATGCTTTTGAATACACAAAATTGACCAATAGCAAGACGTATCGACCCAGGTTCGCCTGCAAAGACTTCATAAGGCAATTACTTAACTCCTAACCCTTTAGCAAGCACTACCCAGTTTAAACGACCCTAATGAAATAGGCTTTTGAAAACACTGTGGTAAAAGGAGAAAGGGTACCCGGCATTTTCTCCTTTTTTTCCACAAAGTTTTCTATCCATTCCCAGACAAATTTAAAATTATGAGTCACAAATGATTTTGTGTCTGTAAATTCGGATAAGTGTAAAGTTTTGAACCAAGATCAAAGTAACACTTTATCAACACAATCACTTTCACACTCACGCAACTCTAACACACTTTGTTTTTTACACAATTATATATAAAAATAAGCTTTTTTGTTTTTTGTCCACATATTTAAAAAAAAATACTGTACTAATTCAGAAAAGTGAACCTGTTATTAGTCATTATTGTTAAAATCTTTATAGTAGCCGTATCAATATAGCAGTACAATAGTATCTGTACAAAATCTGGAATCTGTAATTACGATTTTTGTTTGTATTTTAATGTTCACTTACTAACACAGAATACTAACAACGAACTGTAAGGTGCATTGAGGGATGGCAACGACACTCAAGTACCATATAGACGTGGACAATAATTTTTTTTTTTTAAAGAGTAAAGTTTTGTCGTCGGGTAAAGAGTTAACCGAACAATTCTAAACGACCACAAGAAAATATGTTTTGGAAGCACAGTGTTTTCTAACTTCTCACAGACAGCTCCCATCATTTTGAGTACATTAATCCTTTACCATACAGTCCTGAGTTTTATCGACCTTCTTACAGGCCTTGTGAAGAGGCCTTTTGAAAACATTGTGGGTAAAAGAGAAACTGATGGTAAACAGCATTTTCTCCTCGTCCCACATTGTTTTCTACCCTATGATTTACAGAAATCCCCCTTTTGAGCAACTTTCAATTATCATCTACGAATGCTTTCAATTTGGACCAGTCTAAAATTTTGTCATTTGGTACAGACTTAATTTTTCATCTGCACATGTTTTCAATTTGTACGGATATGAAATTTTATCATCTGCAAAAAGTTGTAGACACGATTAAGTGCTATATGTTATTTATTATGAACGTTTTTCTCCTTCGTTACATCGGATAAATACAAGTTTATAGAGATTTTATTACATACGTTAATTCTCGAGCTAGTTGTCCTCAATAAATATGAGCCATGCTCTGGCAAAAGAGGGTTTAATGCAACGACGTGATGCATGATAGCTAGCAATCGCTATTGCCTTGCTATGATTAAACATTTTTCAAAATTAGTTTGTATGAAAAAAAACTGAATACCTCCCTTCAATAGGGTACAGTAGTTATACACTTTCAAAGTTGTAAGAAGTAAGTACTGTTAGTATTCTGTAACCCTTAGCCTGCGAAATTATTAAACTGAAACTTTCAGTTGTCCGATAAGGAGATATTTTCCTAAAAAAAAAATCATTATTTGGGTTTTTATTATCGGCTTGAAAGCAGGATTATAGTTAAAAACATTAAAAACCAAGAAATGAGATTTTGACGAACAAACAACATAAATAAGTTTTAAGAAAAACATATCACCCTATGAACATGTAGATCTATTTTTGGCAAATCACCATTTTAAGTGAATTACGTTAATTCATATATTTTATCTATGTTATTTATCAGAAATACTTCCACGATGCATTACGGCAACACAAAACTCAGTAGACGAGACGATCACCCTGGATTCAACCACACCAAGTGTCACGTTTACATCTCCAGGGTTCGAATCAGGCTCCTACCCAGCTAACACCAACTTTAAGTGGGAAATAATCGCACAAGAATCACAGGTACCATTTACCATGTTACGGTATTGTGCAGTTTCTCCCTTTTCCACAGTGCTTTCAAAGACCCTTTTCACCAGGTTCTCAAATGGTACAGCCTGGTATAGCCTACAGATCTTGAGACACATCGAAAGGAGACTGCGATAAGGAGTGATTAAAAGACACGATAAGAGTGATTAAAAGGTTATTCCGGCCTTCACCCAGGCCAGGCACAGAGTTAACTCTAAGGACAAACTTACCTGTTCATTTTGAAAAGCGTCTGCAGACGACCAACTGAATGTGTCGAATATGATAAAATTTGTCTCAAACAGGGCAAAAAACACTGTTGGAAAAGAGATAACGCCAGTTGCCAGTATTTTCTCCATCTTTCACAATTTTTCGGCGTAGCTGGATGTGCTGGCTTTTGACCTCCTTTTTGGTATTTGTATATTCAAATGAATAGAAATTTTTGATTGATTAACAATGTGGACATGTTTTTTTTCTAAGGGCCCCCACAGGCCTATTTACTGGCCAATTTACAACGTCAGTCTTTTTTTTTTGAAGATATTTCTCGTTTCGAATGTCTTCTTCTCTTGGGTTGTGAGAACAAAGAATTGTCTACCAAAAATCTAAGATATTACGGTGATATTTCATCATTTACCAAACAATCCAGTGCTTGGATGTTAGAATCAGACTCAAAGTTTGAAACATAGCTGAATACGTGATTGTAGACTAATACCACGACGAGGCTGAAAAGCCAGCTTATACAACTAGGTGGAACAAAAAGTAGTTCTAGCATTGAGCTTCGCGTTGTAAGCTTCCTTCTTAGTTTCCGGCCAAGTCCCGGTAAACCTGTCGATGGCGTAAAGAAATTAAGAACAGGGGGTCCCTGGTTCGAATCCCTAGTTCGGCAATTTCTTTCGGAGGACTGATGATAGTCATTGCAACAGGATTCATTCACCACTAGTCTTTGTTTCGACCAATATGTGGGAAAGCACCCAGCGGCTTAGCAGAAATATTGAGCGAAGTACAAGTAAAAGAAAACTCGAGGAAAGCATAGATAGGTGCTCTGGCCACCGTGTTATAACTGAAATAATGTTGAAAACAGCCTTAAACACCATACATCAACAATTTATTTTTTCACTGGTCCTTTTTTTTTCTAGAAAATCAATTTAACGTTTCAAGTCTTCAACCTGGAGTACCATCCACGCTGTAGCTGGGACTATGTACGGCTGTCGGACAACAACTGTTTGGAAACCCAGCCTGGCACTTCGTCGCAAGCTATCTGCGGCATTAAACCTTCACTGGAGTATGTATCTAATAGCAGTGTGATGTGTGTAGAATTCCATTCAGATATCATAAATAACCGGCAAGGTTTCCAAGCGGTCGCTAAAATTAAAGAAGGTATGTAAGCCATATATGAGCCATTCTCTGTGAGAAAAAGGTTAAATGCATTTGCAAAAAGTTTCGACCCATGTCAGCCTGCGCAGAATGCGCAGGCTGACATGGGTCGAAATTTTTTGCTATTGGTCAATTTTCCGCATGTCAATGGACCAGTTTACCTCATGATTAAAACATTTATTTCACGAAATGCATTTTATAGATCCCTAATTATATGATGACTTGCTTGGTATAATGTATCAAGGAGATGCATTAAACCACCTTTTTTTCAGAGCATGACTCATATATTTGTAATTTACTGCAATTTACCAGTCACTAAAAGTACAGAATGTTTTTAGATCTATCAAAATCTAGAAATCTTGTAAATAATGGAAGAAATACACTTTATAAAGAGATGAAACTACAGAGATAAAATTTGAATATGATTAGGAAAATGTCAATTTGAAAATGCAGATACTTTGATCTGCAAGTATGCCAATTTAATTAATTCATGCGAAAATTGCATCATGAAATAATTATGCAATTTCACTAACTTTTTACCCTGCAATCCCATATTTTAACGATCTTGAAAAAGGCTTTTAAAAACATTGTGGGAAAAAGAAAAATGTAATCTGCAAATGCTTTCAATTTAGACTAGTCAAAAATGTTGTCGTTTTTCGATTTTAGCCACTTGCGTTTTTATTCAATAGTTAGAAATATATCTAGTGGACTGCTATTTTTAGCTAGTTTTCAGATTGTATTTACGACAATAAGGACCTGGGCTACCTTTCACTAAACTGCGTACACACGAAGTTTGCGTACACAGTTTAAGTAAGCAAGCATCTATTCTGAAAACAAGTTTTACTGAACTGCATAACTTTACGATTCGACTAAGTATATGCATAACTTTACGCCAGTTCATATCTTTGGGTAAAGCAGAGATCGTTCGTGTGTGTATTCAATACCTAAAAATTGACGTAAATCTACGCAGTTTAGTGAAAGGTACCCAAGGGCCTTTAAACATCGTAGGGAAAGGAGAAAATGCTGGTGATTACGATTTTCCCTATTTCCCACAGAGATTTCTACTCACCCTAACGCAATGCATCATTTGAGCCATATTGGAACTGCTGTTTGTCGAGTGCTTCAATACAGACATTCGCAAAATGCTGTCTGTCTAAGAGTCAACACATTGCCAAGCAATTCTGAACCCTAATGACCTTTAGGGTGAAATCTTTGAAAAAAAAAGGTGGAAAAAGGAGAAATCTAACATTTTCTTCTATTCCCATATTTTTTCAACCTTTTCACTAGTAATTGTCACCACTTGAGTCACACTTAATTCGTCGTCTGCAAATATTTCAAATTAGACTCATTTATTTACTTATGCGTTTACTAAAGGTTTTTTCAGACACCCTCGCCATGACGCCACTTTTAATGGTAATGAGTATTAAACCACTAACAACAACCGTTTGATTGTTTAAGTCAAAAACATTGTCGAAAAAGCAACAAAAATGTTTCTTAAAAGTCGCACAGGATATCTAAGAAATAACAACGTTAGGCTCGTTTTAAGTCATATTTGTAATTTACCCTTTAACAAACAATCTCGAGTTTAAACGACCTTCAGTATGTAGTTTTTTTTTTAAAACATTGTGGGAAAAGGAGAAAATTCTGGTTACCTACATTTTCTCTTCTCTCACAATATTTTCTAATCTTCCTAAAGAAAATATTTTGTCGTCTGCCAAATGCTCTTCATTCAGACGAGTCTAAAATTCGTAAAGAGTCAACAGTTAAGTACAACAGATAATGATGAGCCCTGAATTATTACAGCGCAAATATGACTTTTAGCGCAAATAAAAAAAAAAGGACATAGTGATTCACCAAACGGCCCATCACTGTTTTCCGCATCTTACACTTCAGAAACTTCATCTTCTATAGAGTCAACTTTGCAGTCCACAACAACATCCGAAGCTCCTTTATTACATTCTGATTCAACACCACAATCAAATTACAACAGTGCGGTAACTATACAGCCTTCTACAACAGTTGATCTATCACAAGTCGAGACAATGTACGACGAATCACAAAGTTTTTCACACCAAAATTTAGAGCAGTTTTCATCCCCGGTATCCCAAAGTCAGATATCCAGCAATCTACAGACACCAACAGTCAGTATTCATAGTTCCCCCGTTTCGTCTGTTGAACTGGTGACCAAGTCTCAAACGCAATCAACTGATTCAGTACTTGAAGACATTGTCACAAGTACACCTTTTCTTTCGACCACAATGACTTCACAAAATAGTCTGTCATCGTCTTTGGGAACATCACAACCAACTGCAAGTGGTATCAGTGCTTCCGGCCTGGGCCCTTTACCCACCATAGATGTGACCTTGGCTGAGGGCTCAATGAGCGCGATTAACGTTGTGTCTTACTCAGAAATCTGTATCAGTACGCCAAAAGATGCCACGGGAAAGTATCCAGTGAACTTCGACAGTGTTTTAAACATCTATAACCCAGCGAAACGAGTAAGTTGACTTCTAGTTTACAGATTGTACTGGTGACGTTCACCTGTATCAGACTATGCAATAGCGATAGATAGGTCTATACAGTCCACGCAAACTGGGCTCGAATTTTTACATGAATTCTTTTTTAACATACTCAAGATTTAGAAAGTAACACCATTTCTGATTGGCTTTACCAGAAAAATCTTTAGAATTAAAGAATGCAATTACAAATGGTTGGTGAATACGGACCATGTATTTACTCCTTAATGTAAAACTGTTCTCTATCCATGAAACGACGAATCCTTGAAATTTAAATTTTCTGTCTTCATATAAAAAGCCTAAAATTACACACTGGAATGTATGTAACGGAACAATTTCTGACGAAAGGACAAGTATTGCAAATGGTCAGAAAAAAGAACAATGTTTTATTAACTGCCATGCGCTGTGAAATGGGTGTTTAATGCATCTCCGTGTTTTATTATTCCAAGTAAGTCATCCCATAATTTTGGATCTATAAAATCCTCTTTGCCTAGAAACTAACTCGATGATGAGGAAAACTGGTCGATGGGCATGTAGGAAATTTACAAGTAGCAAAATGTTTCGACCCCTGTCAGCCTGAGTGACGGCGCGTGCTGACGTGGGTCGATACTTTTAGCAAAATCATTAAGCCCCCTTTTCACATAGCATGACTCATTTATCTTTGCCTTTTCCACAAGACAACCATCCTTTTGGTTTATATTTGATTTTGACCTTGCCTATAAATGGAAAAACCAGATCTTACCAAATCAAACACATATTCATAAGTGAGCCACGCTCTGGCAAAGAGGAGCTTCATGCATCTCGGTGATGCATTGTTCCAAGCAAGTCATCACATAGTTATGGATCCATTAAACCCATTTTGTATAACAATGGACTGGATCTGATAGTAAAATGGTCCTGTTTCATGCAGAAAATTAACTAAATGCCTAAAGTATCGACCCTTGTCAGCCTGCGTGGACTGCACAGGCTGACATGAATCGATACTTTTTGTTGATGCATTAAGCCCCCTTTTCACAGAGCATAGCTCAATTGGTTGTTTACATTTTAGAAATGCTTAAACACGGACTGTTACCAAAGTCCCAACACGGACTGTTACCAAAGTCCCAACAACGACTGTTACCAAAGTCCCTTCCAATCTTCGTAGTAACCTTTCACTCTTTCAAAACAATTCATCGTTGTCCATCATTACATACAAAACCTAACACTGACGGGGAGTTAAAAAGTCACAATGTACATGTTACCGTTACAGGACCTGACCTTGACCTTTGATTCGTTTCGCGTGGAATCAAGCTATTACTGTTCATGGGACTACCTCGTGATTTACACGCCACAAAGTAGCGGACCATTGTGTGGCTACACGGTACCAAAACCAATAGAAACAGACACTGAGAGCGTACAGTTACAGTTCCACTCAGACCCTATTGTTCCAGACTTGGGGTTCGTTGTACGCATTAAAGTAGATCGTGAGTTGTTTCTGATGCTTCATTCTTTACCAGAAAGCAAATTTTCAGACGAGTTCTGAAAGAATATGAGCAATGCACTGTGAAAAAGGCTAAATACTTTATAGACCCAAGTCAGCCTGCTACCCATGTCGACCCATGTGTCGAAACCTTTTGCTTTTTGTAAATTATCTACATGGCAAAGGACTCTTCTACCTCCAGATCAAGTTGATTGCTAACCTAAATAAATCCTATAGATCCATAATTATGAAAGCTCTGTATGTTGCATCATGGAGATACATTAAACACCCTTTTGTCAGAGTGGAGCTCATTTACACATGTTGTTTTGAAGTTGTATTAAATGTGGTCTAAATGGTGAAATTTGTCTCTGAAAGGGTGCAAAGCATTGTGGGGTAAAGGCAAATATGCTGAATACTAGCATTTACTCCTTTTCCGTACTTGTTGTCAAAATCTGTTTACCTTAGGGTCGTTTTCTAATGCCGTTTCAGTGTAAATAGTAAGTCGTGTCTTGACTGATGCATCTTCCGTGGTAAATATCCTTAAATCCGTCTGTTTAGGGTTTTTTTTTTTTTTTTTTCTTAAAGCCGTAAATCGAAATTTCTTCTAAAATGCTGATAATAAATACAACTAGATACATTTTTCTGTGCAACAGTAGAAACTGCATGGTTATATTCAATTTAAAAAATGTGTAATTTCGGGGCGCTTTTTCACAGGATAGTCGTTTTGATATCGGTAACTTGTTCTAGTTTAATTACATCAGTCATGACGTCATCGTAATGGTTTAAAAGAGAATCCTCGTAATCGACCATTATCTCCCGATAGATGGCACTCTACAAATACACATCTATCTAATTTGGGCATTCTGGGTACAGAACCGGACTACTTTTCAACACGACAACCGTTACTTTGAATTTCAAAATCAAATAAACGTTTACTCAATAAAACGCTACCTGGTGCGATTCATTCAGCTATGGTCAGATAGCATGTAACCTATGCACCGGCTATTTATTAAAACAGCCCCTACAGACTTGGGTAATAGCTTTGGTATAAGCCCTACTTTTCCCTAGTATATGGGATCGGTGATGTGTCATAGCAGACAGGTCGAATCTACGAAGAATATGACATGCGCAGACAACGCGTAATGGACGCGTTTTATTGATCATGTGACATTCCCACAAGTCTTCGCAAAATTCTGGCAACGGAATCTAAAAATTCCTAAGAGGCTACGAAAACAATTTAGGAATTTCACTCAATTTTTTTCATACTTTTTTTGTTACTTACGTCTTTCTTCTTTATCAATGATTTGCCAGCTATCGGCGTACTTAATTCAGTGATAATTATTTGTAATGTGAGGTGAGATTATAAAAATCTGAATAGCTCCCTGTAAAACTGCATGAATTGTCGACCAGTCAAATTACAACTATACTCTTTTAATATAAATGACTCTCTGTGCAGGGGGAAATGTTGTCTACTTAAGTATAGTGGAAAAAAGTTACAAAGTATACATACTTATTCTGCAAAAGAGAAACCCGCGTAACATACTTGAAAGTGGCACAAACACACACAAAAATTTATGAAATGAATTGTAAAACTCTTTTTGAAAATTTGATCTTTTTTTTTTTAGATCCAGGAATTTTAACGCAGCCATTAAGGACGTCTTCCACAGAAATTTCCTCACCAATCAGGCCGTCTTTGACTCCTGTCTCCACAAGCTTACTACAACAAAGTACAGTGGTGACGTCATCATTCATAATGGAAACATCCAAACTGCAATTAACCAAAGATTCAGCACTGTCATCATCCATCGAATCATTGACCATTTCTACGCCGATAAAATCCCAAGTTATACAAGATACCACTGTTCTGAAAACTTCATTGCAGACTTTGCCAATTTTACCAACAACAACAACAACGACGTTTATTTCATACTCTACTTCTCCCATCGAATCATCATTGTTATCTTCCATGTCGTATGTAGGGACTACAACACATCATTTACTGCATTCATCAAAGACGTTAGTACCCACAACGACCGTACAGCCATCTCACATTCCTACAAGTACGTTTCCGTCACCAATTTCCAAGTTAACGACTACTCAATCAGGTCCATCAAGTGCCTCTGAGTCTCCAACAAGCATATCGGAAGCCACATTGCCAGAGATCAACATGTGTGCCTTCAGTGATATTTCTGTAAGTGCGACTCCTGAGATTATAGTGAAATCACCAAGGGATGAAAATGGACATTATCCAGTAAATGTATACTGCCAGATGAAAATAATGAACTCTGACCAAAAGGTAAGCTGTTGGAAATTTTAATAATCCTTTAATATTTGAGCCATACTCGAGCAAAAGATGAGTTAATGTATATCTGTGATGCATTATACTAAGCAAGTCATTTCATAATTATGGTTCCATAAAATCCATTTTGTCTAACTATCAACTAAATCAATATGTAGAATGGTCTTTGGACATGCAGAAAAATTAGCAAAAGCAAAAAGTTTCTACCCATGTCAGCCTGTGCGGGCTACACCGGCTGATCTAGGTCGATACTTTATGTAGATACATTAACCCACTTTTTACAGAGTATAGCTCTCTCTCTCTCTCTCTCTCTCTCTCTCTCTCTGTCTGTCTCTCTCTCGCTCTCTGTCTGTCTGTCTGTCTGTCAGTCTCTGTCTGTCTCTCTGTCTGTCTGTCTCTCTCTCTCTACTTTTGCATCCATTGATTGCTTTTAATGATTTTTGTAATTCATTACCTCGGATGCGCCAACATTTTCAGAAATTGATTGTATTCTAAGTTATAAGACAGGCAATCTGACCGGCTGAAATGTTTTATCTCAGTCAATCAAGGTCGGTAATCAACGACCATTCTGGAGAACATTCTCAGTCTTATTCTCAAGAATTTTCTGAATTTGAAAGTAACACAACTTTTGATCGACTAAACAAATGGTAAAGCCAAGAATGGTGGGTAAATACGAACCCTGGTCGCTGGATGGAACTATGAGTCAAATTGAAATTACAGATGTTGGTGAATATGCTCTCAGATTGTAAAACTTACATTCTAACATGACACGTGAATTCAGGTCTATAAACACAGTGCTACTCCTCCAGAGGGAGGAAAAACTCAAGGATTTACTGATATTAACTGTTTTTGATAAAATTTACAACGATGGAACTATTTGAAATGCTACCAGTAAACACATATAAATCAAGAGTCTTTTCATGCCGAAGGTTAGTTAAAAATTGGCCGTCGTTGCATTGGAAATGGGATTGGAAGTGGTTTAGTAATAATATTCAGAGCATTCGAAGCGACTGCGACTCTAATACTTGACGATACATTCATTCTTCTTTGTCTTATGAAAGGGAGAAAATATGATGGTAAAAGATGCAGTTTTTCATGTTATGTTTGGTGGCTAAGGTTTTATTGACATTTGATTCTTTTTATGTTTACCGACTGGGCAGTGCGGTTTTGTTTTGGTTAGTTACTGGAACAGCCATGGTTTATTCAAGGGAATATAATCAGCATCCGCTCTTGTACACTTAGTATGAACTTGTTTTCCTTTGATCAAGGGTTAGTCATGTCAGAATCGAAATAATCTTCTTTCTATCGTGGTTTATCGTTCAGTAAACCACGGTTGTGAGTCATGACGCGAAATGAATAAACCACTTGGGTTATTGCTTTCGTGAATTATTTATTGTGCCTCATAACTCACAACCGTGGTTTATTGAACGATAAAACACGATAGAAATAAGATTATTTCCTAAACCATTCCACCAATTACTGTTTTCTATAATAATTGAACACGTCATGATTGTACTGTATCTTCTGAACACCGTAGACTTGTTTCTGATGTATGTCTGTGAAACACATTTTTGTGATTAGAAATTCAAGAACGGCATTGAAATATAGGTTTGGTCTTGCACAGTATAATGAGATACATCTAGCTCATACAAAGTCATGTTAAAAACAGAGACAGTTAATGCAAATTAAGTTTAATACATGATTTAAGCTCCCGATTTGGCAAAAATTTAGTCCAAATATTAAGGTAAGGCTCACGGCTTAATTAAGTGTGGGATAGCAAAGCAGTCAGTACTGCCAAATGAGCCTAAAGCCTTGTACTCCATCTGATTGAAAACACCGGGAATACATGGTGAGGAGTGTCTACCGTCCAGCTTATGTTGAAAACGGTGTTACAAACAAATCAACTTCATCTATACAGAATCTAAAGGTCCAGTTCACAGAGTTTCGGGTGGAACATAACAGTTTCTGTAACTGGGATTATCTTATCATCTACACGTCGGCCAAGTATGGACCTTTGTGTGGATACAAGTTGCCGCCCGACCTGATTACAAACAGTGATGAAATTACCCTCACGTTTCGCTCCGATGCTATTATACCAGATACAGGATTTTCGATTCATATAAATGTGCAGCAAGGTAAGACTGTATTTCACTTGAACATTTTTATTCAAGAATGCATTGCTGGGTAATAGTACCTCTGCTGACATCAGCTGTAAGACTGTTTATATGCGTGAGTATATAAATGGTAGCGCCTACAGCTGGGTTCAGGGGGAGTAAAATTTGAAAGTAGAATGCGCACGGCGCATACGTATCCACAGTATTTGGTTCCGTTTAGAAGTATAGCCCAGCAAATTCAGCTTAAATCATCCCTAGGCTCAAATGGAAGGTTGTTGCCATAATATTTTAATACAGTGAAACAGTAATTTTCCTTTAAATAAGAGCAGTAAAAATCTAATGACACGAAAACATAATTATGTTTATAAAAAAACGTGCATTCATTAAAATGTCAGGAGGGAGCGAGGGATAATATAATATCTTTAGTGATGAATGGATTGCTCAAGCTTTTACCAAATTATGCTGCGTGTTTTGTTCTTCAAAGCCCAATAGCGGCCAAGAGTAAACAAATGGAGAGGTAAAATGCATTTAAATTTGAACCATACCATTTAATTTAAATCATACCATTTAAAAGTATTATTGTAATGATGACAATCTTTTATTGTACGGTCAGTCCAAGTGTTAGGCGTTGGTATGAAAATGAATTTTAAAAAAAATGGTTCAAAAGTTGCAAGGTCGCTTTAAGTTCTGTTTTTAAGTTCATTTTCCTGTCAGTGACTAAAGATGCATTTTAAAGCTCCATTGTTTACTTTTGGTTGCTACTGGGACTTAAAGGAAGATTTTTTTAAAGAGAATAATGTAGTAAATCAAGCAGTTTCTCCTCCTCCCTGTTTGTTTTTCACCTTTTCGACGAGACACCCGATTATTTAAATCAACTTACATTGTCACCTCCGAATGCTTTTCAGTATAGGCGAGTCAAAAATTCACTTGCGTTGTACAGGATTTAAGTCCTTTACCACATAATCCCGAGTTTTAACGACCCTGAGAAAGAGGCCTTTTGAAAATATTGTAGGAAAAGGAGAAAATGCTGGTAGCTAGCATTTTCTCCTTTTCCCACAATGTGTTCTATCATATTATAGAAAAATTCCATTATTTAAGCCATGTTTAAATTGTTGTCTGTAAATGCTTCCAAATTGGACCAGTCATCATTTTTGTCGTTTGGTAAAGAGTTAAAATCTGCAAAACCTAGGTCTGTACAATCTTTAACCCCATACAACACAATCCCGACATTTAGCGACCCCGAAGAAGACGCCTTCCGAAAACATTGTTGGAAAAGAAGAAAATGCTGGATACCAGCATTTTCTTCTTTTCCAACAATGTTTTCTCCACCATCAAAAACAACTACAATAATTTGAGTCGCGTTTACGTACTTTGTCGTCTCCAAGTACTATCAATTTGGACACGTCTAAAATTTTGTCGTTTGATAAAGAATTAAACGCGTCTATAACTATTTTTATCAACGACAGAGTAAACTGATCTGTTCCCCCCCCCCCCCCCCTATCTTTTTATTCTCCTTTACAAAATGCATTCGACCTATTTAGAATGATAATAACCTTTTTCTCGAGTGTCTTGAAACGTGAAACGCGAAACACTATTTCATTGCGCAATAATGCATATCAAGCTTCATAAATAATAGATTTAAACTGTCATTAAGTTTCGTAGTTTCCTCAATGTAAAACTGGTCCATACTGAAAGCATTTGTAGAAAAAAAATGGCTAAAATTACGTTAATTGTTTCGGATAGGTTAGAATACAATGACAGGAGAAAAACATTGCAGACGAAAAGGAGAAAACGGTGGTTACCACTATTTGCTACGTTTCCAATAATGCTTTCAAACGCCTTCTTTGTCAGTTATTGTCCCCCAAACATGGGATCGTGACGAAGAGTTGTTGAAAAGAGGCCGGCTTAATGTTTAGCGTATCCGATATACCCTGTGCCATCCGCTGACAACTTTTCAACGTCTTGCAACCGACGATTTTTAAATTATTGACGAAAATGGAAAAATTGCTCTTCCTATGCCACTATGTTTAACGTGTATTAATGTATGTAACCACAGTTAATGTTGATATTTCATAAGGAGGTTTCCAAAGACGTATGCTGTATTTTTTAAGGGGATAATGAAACTTTAAGTATTGACGCCAAATATGCGGAGCACGGTAGCTCAGTCGGTAGTCTATAGGGCTAGCTGGTTTCAATCCCATCTCTGCTAATTTTTTGGCTGCTTTCCCACACGAAAATCGTCGAAATAATATTTAGCAGTGACAGAGGAATGAATCCTGTCGCAGTGATCATCATCAATCCTTAAAAAGAAAATGGATGAGCTTGGGAATCGAACTCGTGACCCCTCTGTTTTCAAGCGCTATGTGGCTTGAAACACGCCAAAAGGGGCATTCGGACATTTGCGTAAAGTGTCGTCTCGGATCAGCCTGCGCAGTGCGCGCAGGCTAATACGAGACGTCACTTTACGACTAATTAGTTTTTGTGCTTCAGTAGACATGCGCAAAACAGAAAATTACATAAAAACGGAAAGTGTCGTCTCGGATCAGCCTGCGCAATCCGCGCAGGCTGATCCGAGACGACACTTTACGCAAATGTCCGAATGCCCCTTTTCGCGTGTTGCAGGCCAATTGTAGTACCGACTGAGCAACCGGTATTGGTGTTAGTAAAGAAGTGGATTACCGTTTTCAACATTATTTCAGATCTATCGCGGCGGCCTGTTCACCTATCAATGCTTTCCTCGAATTTCTTTTACCAGTACTTCTCGCAATATTCTTTCCAAGTCATTGTCTACTTTCCCATCGTCGATACAATGATCAGCGGTGAGAGAGGAATAAATCCTGTCGCAATGACTATCAAAACTTCGCAGAAGGAAATTCGACCAGCTACGGAATCGAACAACCGACGCCCTAGTCTCAAGTCATGTATGTTACCGACTGCGCCACCGGGTCTCGGCAGAAATGACGTGAAAGATGCAAGGATGCGATTTCAACGCGGCTATGGCTAGAATATAGTGGACAGCGTAGATTCAAGATCAGACTGAATGTTTTGTGACGTCCGATCTCGCTCTATACTTTCCGTAAAAATATCTAAACCCTTCACCAGCTATAATAGTGAAATGAAACTTTCGAGCTGTTAGTAAAAATCCAAATGTTGCTATTTCAAATGTATTTCCTGGGGAAGGGGATATCTCTTTATCGGACAGTGTAGATCCAAGATCAGACTGCACGTATTGTGCAGTCTGATCTTGATCTACAGTGTACGCAAAAGGTCCTTGAGTCGCGCTTAGCAGCCTAAGGGTTAAGTTTTTTACAGACACCATTTTGGGTTAAATTAATAATAACTTTATTTTTGTGGTAAATGTCGTTTATTTAATACCAAGTTTTTCACCTACATAATGTCTGGTGTCATAATTTATATACAGTTTTTATTAGTTATTTTTCAACTTAGTTGAATGTGAACCCTTCATATCCGTGTTTTAACAACCAAAAGGAAGAACACTTTTGAAAACTTTGGGGAAAAAAAGAAAATAATGGTAACGAGCATTTTTTCTCCCTTTTTCACACAATGTTTTGTATCCTTCCAAAATAATTGTTATCATTTGTACCATTTTATTTTGTCGTCTGCAAAAGCTTTCAATACAGATGACCGTAAAAACTTTGTCGTCTGTTAAGTAAAGTTAAGAGTTAAAATAGGGATATGGTCTGTGAATATGAGCTATGCTCTGTGAATAGGGGTTTTAATGCTTTATTAAAAGTATCGACACATGTCAGCTTGCGCAGTTCGCGCAGGCTGGCATTAGCCGAAACTTCTGCTTGTAGTAAATTTTCTGCATGTCGAAGGACCAGTTATCTCATGATTCTGTAGATAGTTATACAAAATGGATTTGATAGGGCCATAATTATGTGTTGACTTGCTTAGTATCATGCATCACGCAGATGCATCGAAAACCCCTCTTGCCAGAGCATGGCTTCTGTGTATTTGATCTATTTCCTCAGCCATTTTTATTTACTATTTCTATATTTAATAAAACTAACAAAGGTAACAGAAACGAGAAATATAATTAGTAATTCTTAAGTATTTGATGGTGACTTTTTATTCATTTATTTATTCTTTATTTTTTAAGTGCAGAAGCAGTTCCGAATGCCTAAATGTGCAAACCAGAACTGCTCCCCATTTCAATTTTCAAGGACATTCCATATTTAACCCAAAATTTTGTGATTACCAATAGCAAATTTTCATATTTTTCAATGATCGATATTTGAATATGCCATTTTCATTTTCATTTTTGTTTAAGTATAGATTGGTAGAAAGGGGGTTTAATGTATCTCCGTGATCCGTTAATACCAAGCAAACAAGCCATCCTGTAATTGCAGATGTATAAAATCCATTTTGTTCAACAACCGACCAAATCCTGAGGTAAAAAAGTCCTTGGACATGAAAATTAAGAAATTGCAAAAACTTTCGACTGTGCTCTGCCTGCACGGACTTCGCTGGCAGTGGACTGTGCAGGCTGACCTTGGTCGATATTTTCATGTTCATGCATTAAACCCTTTTTTCACAGAGCATGGCTCAATTACTCATTAAATCTACAGATTCAACGAATCACTCATCAACAACAGCAACAGAAACGACTACCTGTGGCCCTGTGTCATCGCCCGAAACTAACAATACACTTGTAAACAAATCACAAACGTCAACAGATCCATCTGTATACAATATTACCCAAGGACAAACAAAGCCTGAAGCAAGTACTATATCATTGATCCCAGTAACAGGTTTGAGCACTGGACCTCCGGGACAAACAAAGCCTCAAGTAAGTACTATATCATTGATCCCAGTAACAGATTTGAGCACTGAACCTTCGGGACAAACAAAGCCTCAAGCAAGTACTATATCATTGATCCCAGTAACAGGTTTGAGCACTGGATCTTCGGGACAAACAGAGCCTCAGCCAAAAACATTGCCGTTCATCCCAGTTACAAGTATAAGTACAGGAAAAACATCGTTACTTACGGTAATCACACTTTCTACGCCTTCATCGACGAAACAATCTTCCCAGTCTTCAGGCACTTTAATACCTACATCAGCAAACCAGTCTGTTCTAGGTTCTTCTAGTTATTCAACACAAACAATTACGTCAACTACAGTATCAACTGTCGCAGAACCAAACGAGATCACAACGAATTCAGGAGCTAAGACTCTACCCACAACTGTTACAGGGCTGTACAAAGAGCTTGATATCTGTAGTCAAAATTCTTTAGAGATGGAAGACAACGTCATTTTAACATCACCTGGATTTTCAAATGGACTGGACTATCCATTAAATGTTGCATGCAACAAAACTGTAAAAGGAAATATCGGAGAGGTGAGTATCTTTATAATTGTAATAAATGTTTTTGCTTTACGTAACTTTACCTTTGTTATGGCAGAATGATTTTCTAGACTAATGCAACCCTAGAGATAATCCTTTTAACACATTACCGCTGGTAGACGACATTTTGTCATGCACAGAACAACCTTTTGAAAGTAAAATAACGACATGAGAAATTACTTGTAATTGCATTTTGAACTCAGCACGAAAAGAGAGTTTGATTATAATTGACAGATTGGAAGCAATGTTAGAATAACTAAGATCCAGGCAATAGCTGGAGTTTAAGAAGTTATCATAATGAACCGTTCATTCATTTACAGAATATTGTACTGACGATAGAAGCATTTAACGTTGAACGAAACTCCGTGTGTTTGTGGGATGCTCTTAACATTCATTTTAAAGATCAGCATATCAAACTATGTGGACACATTATTCCAGGCCAGCTGTTGGACAATTACGCGTCTTGTGAAGCCGGCAATCTAGTGCAATACAATTACGACACAAAATCCAGAGTTTGTTTTCTTAACAATGACCTTTCTCATACATTTATATTCACAACGACAGAGACTTTAGTACTGCGCTTTCGATCAGATCACATAGTCACTAGGCAAGGGTTCAAGATTCTGCTTCAAAGATCCAAAGCCTCAACAGAGACACCGATTATAACGCTATCAAGTCCTGCGGACACATCAGAAACTCAGCAAAGTATTTTTTTCACAACACCACAGCCATCAACAGTAACGAATAAGATACCCAACGCATCGGCTGTAACTCCACTTACTTCTTCCCAAAACCCAAACGTGTCATCAGAGCCATCCTATCCAACCCAAGTATCTTCACAAGATGTATCATCCTATACATCGATATCAGTTGTACCAAAGCTTACTCCTTCTGCTAATTATACAACAGCACTTTCATCTAAACCAAAACTATCATCTGATCAACAACCGTTTCATGATGGGTCCGGATCTAAAACGTTCACAATGACTAATCCAATTCCAATAGCTATATCAAATGTATCGAGCTCAATACCGAATGTAAATGTGACAAAGCCTTCAACATCTTTCACAGAATCGACGAAATCAAATCAAGTCACGACCACTATAAAATTATCAACAACAACAGTGGTTCAAACAAATGTCAATTCGGGCAATGCGCTAACTTCAACAACAAAGTCATCATTAACATGGACTTCCTTATCTAACCCAACATCATTGGCTTCAATGAAATCCTCACTGCTGACCACGCAGTTTACCAGCTCAACTAGCAACATCAAGCCAAAAGGTACATCAGACTCACCGACTACCACAGCAGAAACTAAGCCCATGACAACCTCATCAGGAAAACAAGAAACTAAGGCGACAACGTCAGCACCGCCACTCGTATCAACGATATCGCATGTCACAAGCGCTTCTGTTGTTTCTTATCAAACAGAATCAACGTCTTTTGGAACGAATGAGACAATGACAGACCAGCCTGTATCACAGCCGTCATCGATGACCTACATAAGTACTTCAGTTATACCCACCTCAACTAACCTAGTACAGAGCAGTTCCATGTCGCAAGCTGCAACAAAGGCTTCTGATAGTAGTTCTGCAACTTCGTCGTCAGTCGATACAAGCCTACCGCCAGCTTGTTCGCCCAATAACGAACCCTTCAGCCTATCAGATGACATCGGATATATAGAGTCACCAAAGATACAGAACCAGTCTACGTATCCGCCGAATATCTTGTGTCGATGGAAAATAAATGATTTAGAAGAACAGGTATGTAGTTCGTATGGACTTTGATTGTAACCCATAGTAGATGTCTTAACTCTCAACCTGGTAAACAAGTAAACTGAAACTTTCAAGCCGATACTGAAACCCAGATTTAGCTATTTCAAAGGTAACTTTTGGGGGAAAAATACCTCCATATCGGACAGTATAGATCTAAAATCAGGCTGCACGTTCTGTGCAGTCTAATCTTGATCTACATTGTCCAAAAAAGGTTTTTCAGTCGCGTTCATCAGACTAAGGGTTAAGATTAGGGATCACAATAAATTGTTAATAGTCGATTCACATTTTGTTACCAATACATCCATACTTATAAACCAAAGGGCAGAAAAACTAGCTGTTCTTCTTAAACCGGCAGTTTGAAATGCTGTGAGTCAGTGGAAAAATCTTTAAAATGATATTGTTGTTAACTGACTTAAATGTAATGGTAAAATAGAAAGATCTTTACAGACATTTTTTTTTCTGTATAGTGTTTGCCTAAAGGAGTAAAAGACGTATCAAATGTGATGGGTACCAATTTAATGGCTCGGCAATAATTTGGTTTTTTTTAAATAGGACTCTAACATGCAATATTAACTGCTTTTGCGAAAATTGCGGGAGAACCTGTTGCACATGACTTATTACGCATAACTGTGGAGAAGACCTGACCTGATTGAAAAAGCAACTAGATCTCAAACAATGTGTAGAAATAATAAGAATTTGCTGTTTGCCCCCTCAAGTTGGCTCATTCGTCAGGCTTGTAAATAATTCAACCGGAATTTCAGCGTTATATAAGAAGTACTTCATTGCTCAAAATACGTGAATCTTGTCGATCTCTGAAAAAAATATTGCAGATTTAAGTCGTTAACCGTCGGCAAAGTTTGCGGGCTCACGACAGAAAAGAGAAAGAGAGAGAGAGAGAAAGAGAGAGAGAGAGACAGAGAGAGAGAGAGAGGGGCATTTTCTGCGCTTTATGGCTTCATGTTTCGTTCCGCCAACTGGTGTATAGAATGTTGCCACTTACTTCTTCGTTCAATCTCCAGTTTGTTTCGTTGATATTTGAATGGTTAGACATCGAACAAAGCAATGGCTGTCAGTTGGACAAGTTGGGAATCTACCAGACATTGTCGGACAATGAGACACAGACAGTGGCTGTTCTCTGCGGTGACAAACTTCCACAAACAATCACAGCGTCAGGCGATGTCCTTATTGAATTCCAATCCAATGCGCACGGAGAAAAAACAGGATTTCGTCTCAAGTTCATCAAAACAGATAAAATTAATGAAGGTACCATCGTTATTTTAATTAGCCTAGCTAAGATTCCATTTTCAAAAACGGTTTTATGAACACATTTATTGTCACCCTCTGTGCCATTTTCAGGTTTCTTACTGTTGTAAATATGTTCCCACCACTAAAGTTGTCTGTTGAGATAATTTTGATAGATTATAATGACAATCTTATTTATTCTCGATTATTCCATATTTTCCCGCAATTATGCTTATCCTGGACCAATATTAACTAGTTGTCCTTATGGAAATATTTTAGATCCAACTTTAAATTGTCTACCTGGTGTGACGCCGTGCTGGACAACCAAGGTTTGCATGCCTGTGGAGTGGATTTGTGACGGAGAAGTCAATTGCCCGGATATGTCGGACGAAGTCAAATGTGGTGAGTTCACACTTTCTATATAATATCAGCTGGTGTTTATATCTTTTCGCGTAGATAGTCATTATTTAAGTAAGATATGAGCCATGCTCTGGCACAAGGGGGTATAATAATTGGCCTGCAACAGGCGAAAAGGGGCATTCGGACATTTGCGTAAAGTGTCGTTTCGGATCAGCCTGCGCAGTCCGCGCAGGCTTATCCGAAACGACACTCTGTTTTTATGTAATTTTCTGTTTTGCGCAAGTCTGCTGTAGCACAAAACCTAATGTAGTCGTAAAGTGCCGTCTCGGATTAGCCTGCGCAGGCTGATCCGAGACGACACGTTACGCAAATGTCCGAATGCCCCTTTTCGCGTGTTGCAAGCCAATATTATTATATCTCCGTGATGCGTCGGGCCAACCAAGTTATTATATAATATGGATCTATAAAATCTAGTTCGTCTTACAACCGACTGAGTCACGAGGTACTTGACAAATAGTAAAAAGTTTCGACCAAGGTCAGCCTGCGCGGACTTCACAAGCTGACCTGGGTCGATACTTTTTATAGATGAATTAAACCCCCTTTTTCACAGACCCAGGCTCATATGGAGGATCTACCTTACGCTTGCTTTTATGATAGAAATTTACTTAATGAGTTTAGAAAAAAAAATATTAAGCAAGCCTCTGGCGAGCTTCGAAACATTTTGGTATACCGGTTTCATAAAATTTTGTCTCAAAACCCAACTTATGTAATATTTTTATCATCGCATAACAAAATCTCGCAAATTGTTGGTCAGAATTTGCAAAATCATAAAATACAGATGAGAACATGTCGATAGACAAAACCCAATCTGCTTCCAATCCAGCGATTCACATACTGTCGGGCCGAGCCCCGGTAGCTCAGTCGGGAGCGTGCAGGACTTGAGAACAAGGGGTCATGGGTTCGATCCCTGGCTCGGCCAATTTGTTTCCGGGGGATTGATGATAGTTATTGCGACAGGATTCATTCCTCTCCCACCGCTGACCATTGTTTTGATGATGGTATGGGAAAGCAGCCAGTGGCTTGGAAAGAAAATTGTGCGGAGTACTGGTAAAAGAGACTCCAGGAAAGCATGGATAGGTGCACTGGCCGCCGCGATATAACTGAAATAATGTAGAAAATGGCGTTAAACACCATAAATCAATCACATACTGTCGGCTTCCATCCCCATTATCATAATTTAGTGATAAGCCGGTGGGTTTAATGCATCTGCAAAAAGTGCCGACCCATGTCTGCCTGCGCTGTCCGCGTAGGTTGAAATTGGGGGAAACTTGTTGCTATTCTCAAATTTAATGCATGCCCAAGGACCATTCTACCTCAGAACACAGCCGGTTGTTTTACAGAATTGATTTTATGGATCCATAATTATGTGACTTTCTTGATATAATGCATCACGGAGAAACAAAAAAGCCCCGTTTTTCAGAGTATGGCCCAAATATTTAAGTGGCCTATGTCTTTACTGTGGTAGATCATCAATAAGTAAATATGGCCTACAACACGCGAAAAGGGGCATTCGGACATTTACGTAAAGTGTCGTCTCGGATCAGCCTGCGCACTCCGCGCAGGCTAATCTGGAACGACACTTTCCGTTTTTATGTAATTTTCTTTTTTGCACAAAATCTAATGTAGCACAAAATCTAATGTAGTCGTAAAGTGCCGTCTCGGATTAGCCTGCGCGGACTGCGCAGGCTGATCCGAGACGAGACTTTCCGCAAATGTCCGAATGTCCCTTCTCGCCTGTTGCAAGCCAATTATACAAGTTACCACTTTTCTTTATTGTAAAAAGGCCTGATGGTTCGTCAGAGGCAGTATATGAAGTAACAAAGTATTCTACTTTTTCGTCGTTCGTGGGTTTCTTTGAACTGTTTGTGGGTACATCCAGTTTTCTTCTGGGATGGGACTGTATGCTGTGTTCAGTCTGATTCTCACTCTACATTTTATACAACTTCCTGTAAGGTGCAGTTACTATTACAGTGTGTGCCAAAATGCGTTCAATTTTCCTCTATCTGTCCATTAAGCTGTTTGCGCGGAGAGCCAATTTTCGTGCGGAGGAGGAAAGTGTATTGACCAAACACAAAGATGCGATGGGTACCAAGATTGTCCGTATGGGCTGGATGAACAGGATTGTGGTTTGTAGATCTATCGGTCATTTGTCATGATTCTCTTCCTTCCCTTATCAAATAAAAGATTTTTCATGCAGTTAACGCTATTTCACCTCCTATTATTCAAAACCATATTCAGAATTGTTAAACCAGCACAGTGTTTGAATTATTTGGACGAATATAAAACCTGGGCCAGTATAAAGCAATGACAGGTCCGCATATCTCAATTGGTAGAGCGTAGGACTCGTGAACGTGATGCTTCGGGTCCCACGGCTGGCCATCCAAAATTACTAAAAGTCTTTTGGATGAGACGCTAAACCGAAGACCCGTGTGACGGTGCTATACACCGAGCACGATAAAGAAACAGGCGTAACTTAAGATGGGTTTCGTCCTCCATCTGCACTATCCCCCGCAACAATACTAACAGTCTTCAGGGGCGTCACCCATATGGGCAACCGGTGGCGACGATAAATAAACGCAAATTCAATCAATATAAGACGATAAAATCTCTGCTACAGCATCATTTATGCAGTTGGCGTACTATATCGACTTAGAAGAATACCTTATCAAATCATTCCATGCGGGGTTTGTTTTTTAAGCTGTTTGTCGCAAGTACAGAAGTAGCGAGTGCGAGGCTTTATCTGTTGAAAGCGTAACCTACATACAGTCTTTCTATGCCTCAACCCCTTACAGTTCAGTGCTAGACGTCCTTGTGTTTAAGTCATACTATCCTATTGTCCCCGCATCTTTTCTTCATTATATTTTTTTTTTCAGTGTATCTAGGTGACGAGGGTCTCGTGACCGTTATTGTTGGCGGTAAACCATTGAGTTTGTGTTATAGCCAGACTGTCCTCAGTAACGATAATCTATTGTGTCACGCTTCGCTATCAAGGTATATCAGTTGTGCAATATTAGTTAATGATTGATTGATTGATTGATCATTGATTGATTGATCAAATGGTGTTTTATACCGCTTTCAACGTTATTTTAGTCATATCACGGCGAGTGCACGCATATTTATGTATGTCCTGGGTTTCACCAGTACTAGGCTAGGGCTGTGAAGTGTCTTGCCCAAGGACACTCCCGCGCAAAACGCAGTGCTTCCAGTGAGGCTTTGGCCCTCCAGGTTACCAGTCCTACACTTTACCACTGAGCCATATGTACCACTTGTATCGATACCAGTATGAACTAAGTACTTAACCCTTTACAAAACAATATAGAGTTTCAACTACCCTAGTGGAAGAAGATTTTGAAAATATTGTGGGAAAAAGAAGAATATGTTGGTTACCAGCATTTTCTCCTTTTTTTTCCCCCAGAATGTTTAAATCCTTCGAAAATTTATTTTCAAGTTTTAAGTCAAATTTTTATTTTTTCGTCTGCATATGTCTCCGAATTTGGTCGTCTGGTAAAGAGTTTAAAAAAAGCATTTTCTTTTTAATTGCTTGAGATTTTTTTCTTGTATTTTTATTTATTAAAACAAAAATTTCAAAGGGGAAAATAAAGTAACTGATGATATTGTTGTTGATGATGATGATTTTTGTTATCAGTATGTAGCAAAATTATACTTAAGTTACAAATAATATAAGATAACTTCGATATCTTCAGGAAATGTTTTATTGCTTATTTGTTTAACCTTTTACGAAACGGCAAAACTTTAGACTTGTCCAAATGGAAAACATTTGCAAACGAAAAAATAAATGTGGCACAGAAATTAAAATTTGTTTTTAGAAGGTAGAAAACATTACAGGAAAAGGAGAAAATGCTAGTTACCAGCATTTTCCTTTTACCACAGTGTTTTCAAAAGCTGTCGTCCTCAGTGTCGTTAAAAGTCGGGATTGTGTGGTAAACAGATCGCAGCTGTCGTTATGTGAATCATAGCATGTAAAAGCGGTGGTTCGGAAATGCTTTTTATGCAGCAGTATTTCTGTTATAGGAGGGCGAATAAAGTATGGTCCGAATACACCGGAAGTGTGATAGCGGCAGGCATGGCTATGATGTCAGTAACGGAAGAAACGAGTTTTTTCACAGAAAGGTATGGCCAGACTGGTATTAACCATTAACCAAACAGTCCTGTGTTTTAATGTTCCCTAGGAAAATGGGCTTCGAATATATCGTTGGAAAACGAAAAAATGCTGATAACCAGCATTTTCTCCTTTTCCAACAATGTTTTCTATTCTCTAAAAAACATATTTCATTATTCTTGACAAATATGCTTTGTCATCTGCAGTTGACAAATCTAAAGATTTGTACCTTGGTAAACAGTTATGCAAGCAGCTAAGGGATATTGGTAAAATGCTTTCCGAAGGCAGGTGCTCGCAAAATCCAAGTAAACTCCTTATTTTTCCCACTTATGGACTTAAAACATTGGTCTCTTAGGGCACTCTGAATGGTTTATAGAGTAGGTAGGTAAGACTAAGTTGGTTTTATTTTGATCTTTATTTATGTATGAAACACACAATCCTTGATATCATAAAACCAACATAAGGAACTTCGCGAAGTGTCACAGAACAGGGCAGATAATCTTATTACTGAAACATCAAACTTAATAGTTATACAATCTGTCTTAAATTTAACGTACATGTATGTGAACATGACCATGCTATTAAATATGGCATGTTTTGTTTCCTCTATGGCCAACCTATATAACTTAGATGCGTTTTATTTTGTATACCACATTTATCAGTAAGCTACACGCATATCAGTTGTATACAATATTAGTTAGTAACCTAGGCGCATTTAATTTTCATATACTAGAATAAGCGGTACCTTTGGAACATTTTATTTTGTGTTTTACATCTTTTATAATGAATTAGCAGTTTACCTAACAACCCCATTTCTAACAACCTCTGGGAGAGGACTCTTGGAAACATTGTGGGATAAAGAAATAATGCGATTACCAGTACATGTATTTTTATACCCCCACAAACGAAGTTGGGGGGGGGGTATACTGGAGTCACCTTGTCCGTCTGTCCGTCCTTCCGTCCGTCCGTGCGTCACGAAAAGCTTGTCCGGGGCATACTTCCAAAGTATAAAAGCTAGGACTTCAAACTTCATATACAGATAGGTCACATTAAGGAGAAGTGCAGTGTACAAGAACCATGACTCTGTCTTCAGTATATTCAGAGTTATTGCCCCTTGTAAATTTTTACCTATAGATTTTTATCTAGGGCATAACTTCAAAAGCATAGAAGCTAGTAACTTCAAACTTCACACAAAGATAGATCGCATTAAGGAGAAGTGCAGTTTACAAGAACCATAACTATATTCCCACTCTTTTTTGAGTTATTTCCCTTTGTAAATTCTAACTTTGGATCTTTATCTGGGGCATAACTTCCCAAGTATAAAAGCTAGTAACTTCAAACTTCATATACAGATAGACCACATTAACGAGATGTGCAGTGTACAAAAACCATAACTCTATTCCCTCTATATTTAGAGTGATTGCCCTTTGTAAATCTTAACTTTGGATTTTTATCTGGGGCATAACTTGCAAAGTACAAAAGCTAGTAACTTCAAACTTCATTTACAATTAGATCACATTAAAGCAAAGTGCACTGTGTAAGAACCATACCTCTATTCCCACTATTTTCAGAGTTATTGCCCTTTGTAAATTTTAATTGTAGATTTTTGTCTGGGCATAACTTCAAAGTATAACAGCTAGTGACTTCAAACTTCATATACAAATAGACCACATTAACGAGAAGTGCAGTGTACAAGAACCATAACTCTATTCCCACTAGTTTTAGAGTTATTGCACTTTGTAAATTTTAAATTTTGAATTTTGTCTTGAGCATAACTTCAAAGTATAAAAGCTAGTAACTTCAAACTTCAGTTATAGATAGATCACTTTAAGGGGAAGTGCAGTGTGCAAGAACCATTACTTTTTCTTCTTTATTTTTGGAGTTATTGCCCTTTGTACTTAACCTGTTCTGTGACAAGGCGCTGTGTCGGGGTATGTGGCACTTTTGTGACAGTTCTAGTTTTCATTTTCAGCACATCATGTCTTTCTAACTCCGAAACCAGACTAGAATGTCACAACCACGGTAAGTAGATCATTAAATAGTTGTATGGAAAATACACTGTTAGATTGTTCAACAGAAGCTTTACACTTTTCTCTTATGTATTTGTTTATTACCGCTTTCAACAGCATTTGATTAACTCGATGGGACCTAATCTTTCGTCCCTTGAAGGGGTTTTCCTTCTTGTTTTATTATACACAACAATATACACAAGCCGCTAGCTGCTTCCATATACAATTTCAAACATTGCTTTGTGAAGAGAGAGGTAGGATTTCTGTAACAATGCAATTCATAGATCCGTTGAATGCATTTTGGCCCTGGCAGAAATCGAAAACACAAACCTTGAATTAGTCGTCCTGTAAGTAATTTCTTTTTAGATAGACCATAAAATTTCAGAAGGCAAAAATCGTAATTGTACCGACAAGTTTGCTTTTGGCTTGAAGAAATTGCTCGAACAAGAGTCCTTATTATTGGTATTAGTGCATTATACATTTGTACAAGTCGGTAGAATTATGCAATAAAGAGTTACACCACTTAAACCACTACTGTACAAACTGTCTAAAGACTTACCAAACCTATTATAAATTCAACGAAAGCAAAAAATACTCGAAGGAAGACAAAATATCATCTTTAATTGTATGGACAACGTCGTGGGAAATGGAGTTACAGGCTATTGCTCCTTTCCCCAAAATGTTTTAAAAAGTTGAGAACTACAGGGACGTGAAAATTCTAAATCATACAGTTGGATTAAAATTGTCATTCGTCCATTTTCTCTAGAATGTGGGCTGAAAAGTGATCACTTCCGGCGGAAAAGAATAATAGGTGGTACTTTGTCTGAGGATGGGGATTGGCCTTGGACTGTAGCTCTCATGGCGGGAACTAAAATGATTTGTGCTGGAACCATCATCGATAAGGAATGGGTACTAACCGCTGGACATTGTGTGCAAGAGTAAGGTTTTGTTCTTGAAGTGTTAAGGGTATGTTATTGAGGGAATCTCCAAAATATGACTTTCCTCGTCAACTACTCTAGGTATATGATCGTAACCGCCGAGCTATGTCCATCCTGTATCAAGTATAGTGAAGGAAATTGATGGACAATTTGGTGGTCATTTTCCGATAATTTTATATAACGGTCATTTCCCATAAATAAACAAAACAACAACATCAACCAAAAGAAAAATGTATTTAAGTGTCAGCTAGACCAACACTTAATTTCGTGTTTTATGCTTTAAACATGAAATTGCTTCATGTAAAATCTAGGTATCATCCTTTCCAAAGTTAGCTCTAATTGTGTATAATAGTATTTATTGATAACGAAGCACATGAAGGTCACTATATAGTGACTTTCAAAATTTGTAACAAATCCTATAGCGAACTAAAGGGACATGTCTTTTTCTTAAATTGAAATATTATAAACACAAACCGCTTATCCACATTAAGCTTTTAAAAAAAGCAAAGGTGTCTCTTCATTTCAACGCGATTGATTTTAATCAGCTTTTGTCATAAAAGAAACCTTTATTTCCGATATTCATTATCGCTAGCTCGATAGAGTTATCTCTCTTAGAACACTCCTTTACATATCTGGTAACAAGTCTCGCAAGAGAGTGCGATATTGTCAGGACATATACTGTGCCTGTAACGTTAATTGACCCATAGCGAGACGGACAAATGAGAATTATAAACCTAGATATACTTATTCGACACAGCATCGCAGAGAAATTTGCCTCTATAGTAGATCTATAGATGGTTGCATTTGATTGTTATGGTGGCATATGTCTGCCACGAGATGCGAGATAGCTATCATGATAATTTTAGAAAACTATCGAGATAACTTAAAGTTTCCTGGAAATTTTATCGAGATAGTGAAAAGTTTCCTGAAAAAAATATCACGATAAACCTAACATTTTAACTCCGAATTTCTCAATGGTGCACGAAACTGACATTCGAGATAAAATTATCGTGATAGTTCTATCCGTTTCTCGATATCTATAAATAGAAAATTCACCATTTGGATGAGCTCGGTAGTTTTTGACTTCACAAGATTGCAGTAAGTAGAAATTCGAATTATATCAGTTTTAGATTAATTGGTAAATTTTGACAAGATCCGAAATAAACAGAAGTCTGTAAAATCACAAAGACGACTCAAAATGCCTACTACGAACAATTTTAAAACCATTGAGGGAAAAGGCAATTTCATAACGTTGTAGACGAAGATGTTCCAAAACCGTATCGAATTATAGATACCGTGAATGTCAGTTGTGGGCACGAAAGCAAAAAAAGTCATGATAACAGAATTATCGCGATATTTTTATCGTGAAAAATTTTATTATCTACGAGATTATATTTCCAGGAAACTTTGTTTTATCACGATAGTTCTCTTAAATTATCGCAATAGCTATCTCGTATCTCGCGGCAGAAATATGCCACCATAGATTGTAGTTCATATACGATACCATTGACTTTTTTTACGCAAGGTCCCGGTAGAACGGCTAAACATACCATTAATTGGAAGAGTCTCACTAATGGAAATAATACCTATTCATCCAAATGTCACGAGTTAAAACTTTTGGCATGGCATAATTTGGTTTTCCCCAACACGACTGACTTACCAAGCCATTGATGGATGGGCCTTTCACCTATAAACCATAATATAGATGATGACTAAATATTGACTTGATATATGCACATCTTGTAATCAAACTTAGTAATTTTTGTTAAATTGTCTATTTGCAGCTTACAAAAGAATCCACAAATAGGGTCCATTGTTGCAGGTGTTAGCGATATCAATGACGTTAACGCACAAACTCGTTACGTCACAGAAGTTATGCTGCATCCAGATTACTTCTATATTTTCAAAGCCGATATAGCGTTACTAAAATTAGACCGACCTTTGACCTTCAACAATAACGTGAACCAGATCTGCCTTCCCTGGGACGGTAGAGAATTCTCCCTGTCCTCAAGATGCTTTATTGCAGGCTGGGGCATCTCGGATATGTCAGGTAAGACAAGAATTAATGAACAGAACAGAGTGAATACCAGGGACGTAGCTACCTGTACGCAAAAAAGGCAATTGCAATTGCCTACACTTTGTCAAAAAAGAAATACACCAAAGACAATTTTGCCAAAAAACGTTCCCAAAGACCATCGAATAGCTTCTACAATACAAACATTTTCTGGGGAAGGCCCTTCAGACCATTTCCTGGGATATCCCTTTTCTCCTCTCTCGGCAGTACGCGCCTCGGATAATACCATCGGTATTACTTTTGTGTATACCGTATTTTGGGCTAGGTGCGCCCATGAATACCTATTCTTTTTTATCATGTCGGACGAATATCATTTTTTATATGAGCCCCGCTCTGGCAAAAGGAGGTTTAAAACCAAACATGACATCACATTAATAGGGATCCATAAAACTCACTTAGCCTGATAAGTAAATAAATCTAGAGGTAGAATAGTCCTTAAACATGCATGAAATTTACATATTGCAAAATGTTCCGATTCATGTTAGCCACCGCGGACTGCATAGGCTGACATTGGTCGATACATTTTGCAGATGCATTGACACCCCTGTTCACAGAGTTTTGCTCATAAATATTATAATTGGCTTGCAATACGCGAAAAGGGACATTCGGACATTTGCATAAAGTGTTATCTCGGATCAGCCTGCGCAGTCCGCGCAGGCTAATCCGAGACGTCACTTTACGTCTACATTAGATTTTGTGGAACAATAGACTTGCGCAAAACAGAAAATTACATAAAAACGGAAAGTGTCGTTCTCCGCGCACTCCGCGCAGGCTAATCCGGGACAACACTTTACGCAAATGTCCGAATGCCCCTTTTCCCGTGTTGCAGGCCATATCGCATCGACTTTGACTCAAAGGAAAATTGCCTTTTTCACCCTAAAAACTTTTTTTTCGCTTTGTTTTCTCTCAGAAATCAAGTTAGTGGAACAATCATGTCGAAAGGAAAGGCTTAAGTCACAAAGCAAACCTTTTATTTTCAATTTAAATGTGAACAGCCTTTTACCAAACTGTTCTGAGTTTTAACGATCCTGAGGTATAAGACTTTAAAAAAACATTGATGGACAAGGAAAAAAATGCTTGTAATTAGCATTTTCTCCTTTTCCAACGTTGCTTTAAACTTTTTCAAAAAACAGGAATTAGTACCTTATTTATCGTCTACCACTTCCTTAAACTAGTCTTCATCGAGTGTAAATTTTTATTATTTGGTAAAGGGTTCAAATCTATCTCTTCCAAAAAATTCGGTTATATTACAGAATACTACGTTACTGTCACGCCGAAGTATCTACGTCACGCAAAGACGAAACTTATGAGCTTGAAACAATGCAATGCGTCCTACACTACGTACTCTAGTACTGATACCAAAATCAAGAAGGAAATGATCTGTGCTGGATACTCAAATGGCGCCATTGATGCTTGTAAGGTCGGTGTTTAATTTATTGCTTTTGAAAAATTATCAGCAGTCTACTTCACGGTTTTTATCTCATTATCCTGGTTTCGGTGAAACAGAGCCAAAGTTCTCTACACACGTTAGACATAATATTTTGTGATGTCATTCGAGCCAGATGTGACGTCATTCATTAACGCATTGTTTTCCTGTCTGTTGTTTCCAAATTACGACAAAGACAAATTTTCCGGTCAGTTCAGCTGTCGATATTGATAATCTTAACATTATGGTGGCATATTTCTGCCGCGAGATACGAGATAGTTATAGCGATAATTTAAGAGAACTATCATGATAAATCAAAGTTTCCTGGAAATACTATCTCGTAGATAATAAAAATTTTCACGACAAAAATATCGCGATAATTCTGTTATCATGATTTTTTTTTTGCTTTCCTGCCCATAACTGACATTCACGGTATATATAATTAGATACAGTTTCGGAACATCTTCGTCTACAACCTCATGAATTCACCTTTTCCCTGAATGGTTTTAAAGTTGTTCGTAGGAGGCATTTCGAGTCGTTTTTGTGATTTTTACAGACGTCTGTTCAGTTCCAGTCTTGTCAAAATTTACCAATTAAGCTACATTTGTTAATGATTCGAATTTTTACTAACTGCAATCTTGTGAAGTCAAAAACTACAAAGTTCAACCAAATGATAAATTTTCTATTTATAGATATCGAGAAACCGATAGAACTATCACGATAATTCTACCTCGAATGTCAGCTTCGTGCACGATTGAGAAATTTTGCGTTAAAACATTAAGTTTATCGTGATATTTTTTTCAGGAAACTTTTCACTGTCTCGATAAAGTTTCCAGGAAACTTTAATTTATCGCGATAATTTTCTAAAATTATCATGATAGCTATCTCGTATCTCACGGCAGAAATATGCCACCATATAGCATAGCTTAGGTTTGTTTTATTTTAGTTCTAGGCTAAAATCAAGCAGATCTAGCTAAATAAATATCAGCTTCCCTGGAACTATTTCCATCTCGAAAATGTACTCCTGACAGACCAGTAAATTAGTCTCATTGGTGAATATATAGATTCCTCATTTAGCTAATATCTAATTATTGTATTTTGCTCTTGAGATACAGTTATATGATTAAAACAATCAACTGACTTTTGAGATGGTAAACATTATTAAATCTCTTCTAGAAATATATTATTCAGCTCGCCGAAGGTTAGCATATTATCTAAGGTTTTATCAGATTCGTTCAATTTATCTCAGTCGTCAAGTTATATCAAATTCTATGTACCCTTTTTGTTATTACATATAGCTCACATGACTACGAAGTGGTCATGGTGAGCTATTAGGATGGTTGAATGTCCGGCGTCTGTCCACACTTTGATGTTTACACTCTAGCGTCAACAAATATTAAGCAATCGGAACCAAACTGTGTGAAAGTGTATATGGCCACAAGATCTCGGATGAGTTTGATTATAAGCGTGAAAAGCCAAGAATGTACAGAGTTATTGCCCTTGCATTTGAAAAATTGCTAAATATGACTTTGTTTACACTGCAGCTCCTTCACTTTTTCACCCAACCTACTCATATTCTAACAGAATGTAGATCTACAGAACCTTATGATTTTCGATGAGTTCGATTTTCAGCGTCATTGGGCCGGTATGTTTAGAGTTATCTGCCCTTGCAATTGGAAAAAACCATGTCTGATTTGCCTTTGTTTACACTTTACCTCCTTCATTTTTTCACCAATCCTAATCATAGTGTAACAGAATGTACATGACCTTGCGATCTTGGATGTGTTCAATTTTATGATTGATTGGAACAGTGTGTCCAGAGTTATCTGTCCTTGAAATTGAAGAAATTGATCAAACTTCTTATACAAATAGACCGCATCGAGAAAAAGTGCAGTGCACAAGATCCATCGCTCTATTGTCATTCTTTCTGGAGTTATTGCCCTTTGTTATTTTACTTATGGATTGTTGGTCTGGAGTATAACTTCCGAAGTATAAAAGCTATCAACTTCAAACTTCATATGCAGATAGACCACATTGAGGAAAAGTGCAGTCCACAAGATCCATAACTCTGTTGCTATTATTTTTGGAGTAATCGCCTTCATTATTTTACATTTTGGATTTTTGTCCAGAGCATAACTTCCAAACGATAAAAGCTATCAACTTCAAACTTCATAATTATGTAGATATACCACATTTTAGGAAAGAGCGGTGTACAAGATCCATAACTTTGTTGCCATTATTTTTTGGAGTTATTAACCTTTTTGATTTCACATGTTTGTTTGTTTTTTGGTTTTTTTTTTTTTTTTGTCCGGAGCATAACTTTCAAAGTATAAAAGCCATAAAGTTCAAACTTCATATGCAGATAGACCACATTGAGGAAAAGTGCAGTGTATATGAACAATAACTTTGTTATCATTGCTTTTGGAGTAATCGCCCTTTATCATTTTACCTGTTGGATTTTGTCCGGAGAATAACTTCCAAAGTATAAAAGCTATCAAATTCAAACTTCGTCTGCAGATAGACCGCATTGAGGAAAAGTGCAGTGCACATGAACCATAAATCGGTTTTCATCATTTTTGGAGTTATTTCCCTTTGTTGTTTTCTTTGTTGGATTTTTGTCCAGAGTATAACTTCCAGAATATAAGAGATGTTGACTTCAAACTTCATATGCATACAGATCATACTGATGAGAAGTACAATGCATCAGAACACATAACTCACTTGTCATTATTTTTTTAGTTATTTCCGTTCGTTATTTACAATTTTTTTTTTATCTGGCGCATAACTTCCAATGTATGAAAGCTATTGACTTTAAACTTCATATACAAAAAGATATACAGAGATATACAGAAATATCATGTTAAGGACAAGTGCAGTTCACAAGATCCATAACTCTTTCCTCATTACTTTTCGAATTATTGCCCTTTGTTACTTTAAAAACTGGCTTTTGTCCGCAGCAAAATTTCCAAAGTATTAAAACTTCATTTACAGATAGATCACATTGAGGGCATGTGCAGATCAAGAGCTATAATTCTGTCTTACTTTTTTGGAGTTATTGCCTGTAGTTAACGTTACAAATTAGATTTTTGTCTAGAGCGTAACTTCCAAGCTATAAAAGATTTCAACTTCAAACTTCATATGCAAATAGATCACATTGAGCATAGTGCTGTTCACAAGATCCATATCTCTGTCTTTACTGCTTTTGGAGTTATTGCCCTTATTTTTATTTTTCACCCAAAGCATTACTTTCAAAGTATCAAAGCTATTGACCCCAAACTTCAAATACAGATAGATCCCATTTAGGACAAGTGCACTCCGCAAGAGCAGTTACTCTGTCTTTAAAATTTTTGGAGTTATTGTCCCTGGTATCTTTTTGTCCAGAGCATATTTTCCAAAGTGTATAAGCTATTAACTTGAAACTGCAAATAAAGATAAATCGCATTGGGGACAAGTGCAGGGCACAAGATCCATAACTCTGTCTCTTGTATTTTTTGAGTATTTGACCTTTGGTATTTTACATATTGAAATTGGAAAGGGGAAGTCATTTAGTGGCAAGGCACCAGGTGGGGCTATTCGTCCGCTTGCGACAGGTCAGTTTTTTTTTTTTATCGCCAAACCTTATCACATTTAAACAGTATATACATGAGACGGGCTATTTTCCGCTTTGTAATCTTGAACGGGGAGGGGGGCCTAATGTCCTGGTTGTAATATTGATTGGTGGGCTAATGACATCTCGACTGAGGGGTAATGTATCGGTATGTGTGTGTAAAGAAAGGAGAAAATGTACTCAATTAACCAAACGACAGACGATAGATCGTTCCTCCCACTGATGTCACATGGTCCGCGAATCAAGATTTCAGGAAAAACAACCTAGACACTAGGGCTTAGCTAGGAGACATATGAAACTTACCGGGAGATTTTTCTACCATAAAATAATTATTCTAGATAACATAAGCATGAGACCAATTTAAGAAAAGGCACTTACATCTTTTGCATTAGGTTTATCGAAGTTATAGAGTGTGAAAATTGAAATAGAGGCTAGTTTATCTAGAAGTCAGTTGAAAAACGCAGTCTTACAACTCTTACATTTGATAATGTAATACATTAAACTCGTACTCCCTAAACATGTCCTAAAATCATTGATCTCGTGCTAATACAACTCATCTGTTACCTGGACAAAAATAAGTTTTTTTTTTTTTTCAAAATTCAACCCTCCCTTACACAGATTTTTCATTATTTAGTCCGCAATATGTTCCTCATTAATTTTACAAGAATCACAAGCTTTAAAATTACAAAGCGATATATACATGTATTTAGCAGTGTAAAATGATTTCCCGATGTTTTACTTGACATTGGAAGATCTATACAAAAACAAATAATAGGTAACCAAATTGTTTTTTTTTTTTCAGTTCGAGAGAAAAACCCAAGGAGAAGAATAAAACGAATAAAAACATGAGCATACTTCTATGCATTCGCCTATGTATACTATTCTGAAATAGAAAAAGATATTAAGTTGACTTACACATTGAACATGTATAATCCAAATTCCAATCACTAATAATCAAAGACGGTCACGAGAGTCAGACTAATTATATGACACGTTCTTGTAACTTTACAAGTAGGACAGTAGCGGACGCCTGTGGTGTGGCATACCGATATCAAAGAAATACCGCATAAACCATTGCTCCACTTTTTGCGTAAAAGTTGGCAACATGTGCAACAGATTTTGTCGTAAAAGGAAGACAGCTTGATTGGTTTTCTTTTCATTTTCGATAAATAAATAATAGTTTAAGGGAGATTAAATAAAAGATTGTAAACAGAGGGGGAGAGATGGTATTACACAGGGTAGAATATCGTCTTACACGGTCTTTAAGTTTACATTGATAGAAAAGGTTAAAATACAGAGACTAATGAGAACAACGTTTTTAATGTTTTACTAATGCAGGGAGATGACATTTGTCTTTAATTTAAACAAACGTCTAAAATGTGCCTACATAGCAATTATTTTAAAAGCAGGGGGGCTGTTTAGTTTTTACTTTCCAGGACGACTATAGGAATAGGAACATTATTTTCGAGAAAATTAGCCGAGCCCCGGTAGCTCAGTCGGTAGCGTGCAGGACTTGAGAACACGGAGTCCAGGGTTCGATCCCTGGCCATGACCCCTGGCTCGGCCAATTTCTTTCCGAGGATTGATGATAGTCAGTGCGAGAGGATTCATTCCTCTCCCACCGCTGACCATAGTTTCGACGATTATTATGTGGGAAAGCAGCCAGTGGCTTGGAAAGAAAATTGTGCGAAGTACTGCTAAAAGAGACTCCAGGAACGCATGGATAGGTGCACTAGCCGCCGCGATATAACTGAAATAATGTTGAAAACGGCGTTAAACACCATACAATCAATCATACAATCAATTCGAGAAAATTAATTATATTGACGTGATTTTTTTTTTTTTCAATTAACATTTCTTTGAAGGATTATCTGGGTGAAAAATCCACAAAACAGATATAAAGAGCATTCTACATAGCAAATTAACTTGATTTGGGAAGAAATTGAATTAAAAGTATATAGAGTCTACTAAAATAAAAAGATAAAGGAAAAAAAATAAATGAACTGGATAAAATCCAATCAGTAGTCTAAAATATGATCTACGAGTATAGATATATTCCTTTCAGTATAGAAACGGGTATTTATAGCTAAGATTATCATTCTGGAAAATTTATGACAATACAAAAGCATGTTTACAAACATTATTCTTTATTTATTTATTTTTTTTTTTCCAATTTACGTTGTCATCTGCGTCAATAGTTTTACCTGGTATAACTCTGTGTCTTGAAATCGTGGATCTAAGGATTAATGATGGATATCAATTTTAATGTAATTAATCGGATTTTTTAAATCATATCTGCCATATATTTATATATACTTCCAACTCCTAATGATGCAGAATGTCTAGGTTTAATAACGGCAAGACGGCTTCCGCTCTGAATGGGAAAAATGCTGACCGCTGATTGGCTTATTGGTTTTTGATTGACAGATCGGTCGTTTGGTCATTTGTACTTAATCTTTCATTCTTGTACTCAGGTGAGCGATATAGGACCACCATGGTCCTCTTGTCGTTTCAACAGTGATTTCTAGTAGTTACTCCTAGCGGGATAATTCATCTCAAGGGAAGTAACTAAGTAAGCGAAAATCTTCACCGAACAAGTTACTTCTCTTGACAAATGCATGCGCAAGTCTATGTCGGTTAGGTTATCTGTTGAAAAATTACACATGCCTATCAAAGAACAAAAAATATCTATTGACTGAAAGTAAGAAAATTATGAAAAAAAAAAAAACCACAAGGAAAACTTGTTCTTTTTGAATAATTTGTCAGTTTGCATCAGTGTTTTAAAACGTAAATGCTTAAAGCGAGAGATAGAGAGTGAGAGAGAGACAGACAGTCAGACATACAGATCTTTATCAACAATTCTGAATAATTCATTACCAGGGTGACTCCGGGGGCGGACTCATGTGCCAGGTGAGGGACGGTAGATGGGTTGTGGCCGGGGTGACGAGTTGGGGAGAATTGTGCGGGAGTGCCAACAAACCCGGTGTATACACCAAGGTGGCAGCCTATATTCAGTGGATAAATAAAACCTTGGGTGTTCCAGGTACTTGTTAACATTCCTCAAGGTGATTTTAAAAGATATTCGTTAGGATTCAAATACAGTGCAGTCATTCTCTTTGAAAAAATTTTAATGCATCTGCAAGAAGTATCGACCTGTGTCAGCTTGTACAGTCCGAGCAAACTGAAATGTCGTCGCATTATTGTAATATTGTTCTAACTCCGTTTTTTTTTAAATGAGATTTTTATATCGTTGGAATCGTCATGAAGAGTTCTATCTTCCCCCATGCAATCAGTTTTGCAATATAACCTCTTGTTAAGAAGATTTTCAGTATAAACTAAGTCTTGTTCTAACTCCGCTATTTCAACAAGCTGTTCCAAAAACATTATGTTCTAAGTCAATTTCCCAATCAAAACAGATAAGTAGGGTCATTTGACCCGTACACTATGAAGAATATTTTGTTCTAACTACTATGGCTGATATATCATGTAATGTTCTATCTCCAAAAGATCCAATCAACAGTCACGATTTTTCACAATAAACATGGCCACCACGACAAGGAAACATGTAATTTTTTATGTCAAAAAAGCCCTGTGGATTTTTCTTTTTTTTTCATTGTACATCTAGAATTATTAATTTATTGTCATTTAGACAAACCCTAGCTGCTTTAAACTTACAGGTTATTATTTTTTCTAACAGATAAAATAGCCAGGTTGTGTAAATGACAATTTGATTTTGCACTTATTTGTATTTGGGGACAGTTTTGTTGTTAAGCTCTGAAATAAGAGTATTGTCCAAGACCTTTTTAATCATCTGGCATTATTTCGGTCATATCAAGTAGACAGCTCACATACTCATAATGATTTTATAGGTCCTCGGTTTCACAAGTACTACACTAGGGCCCTGAAGTTTCTTGACTAGGGACACTACAACCAAATATCGAGTGCTTCCAGTGAACCTCAAACCCGAACTTCCTTAATCTACTCACACATTGAAAAACTCCTCAAGATTTCAGGACCATACAATCCTCTTAGATTTGTGAAGGTATTAAAAGGTGTCTACCATATGTACATGGTAATGATTCAAACAAAGCCAAAAGACGACTATGACTTTCAGTCGATTTCAAATACGCTTTGAACAGTTCAAAGATGTGCTTTCTTGGAAAGTTAAAACGTAGTCCTGTTAAAAAAGCCAGCAATTGTTTCAGTTAACAAGTTGAAGGACTTACAAAGTATGCCTTAATTTCTGCTTGATGATGATATGTGTTTATGGAAAACACGTGTAAGATTGGTCAATGTAAACAAGTCTATAACAATAAGGCTTATGTGGAACACTAAGTCCAAGAGATATTTTATGATAGGCGATAAACTTAGAGAGCAATGCTTTTATTGTACTCGCACTTGTTCTGCTCTCGCATCTGCTCTGCTCCAGTCAAAACTTATGTTCGTGAAAACATAGTGGGAAATAAAGTCATGGCTTTGACTAGCAACCGTTCCATTATCCACAATGTTCCCAAAGTCCTCAGTCTAACATCTAAACTGAAAATATATTCAATCATTTCATATGTAACTAACACTTTAGCGCTCCAACTCTGTTTATCACATGAAACCTCCCCCGGCAGTGTGTTAAACCCATGGCTTATTTTCGATAATACACTAGTGTATTATCGTTTTTTGGGTCCCGGTTATGATCAATTGTCAGTCATCAGCGCGTGAAGCTTATGAAACCAACCACAGTAAATGCCGGAATTTGTACTACTACGCCGTTTCGCGGAAAAATGGCGTCATTGTTCCTAAGGCCATACGCGTGGACAGTTTTTGATTTTCATGTTTAATAAAAAGCAAGAAATGCAGCGAAAACTTTTGAAAAACAACAAAATTGCTGAATTAGTTGCACTTACCCCCTCTAAAAACTGTTTTATTCTACTTTCGGTGTAAATGTCATGGAGCTATCTACTTGTGTATGTACACATTTGAAACCAAACTACAACTGTAAACATGGACCCGTGAACAGCAAAAGGTGATGATGAAGGATATTTTTTGTCTGTCATTCGTTTTATGTGATAAATAGATCTCACACTCGTGTTTATGTATTATCATTTTTATCAAACTCGTTGACTAAAATGTATTTGACGCTCGCCAAGGTTCGCATCATACAATTTTAGTCAACTAGTTTGATAAAAATGATAGTACATAAACACTCGTGTAAGATCCTCTATTTCGCTTATGCTTGTGCCGAGGGTGTTTTTAAACGTTTCATCACTGAATCTATAGTCTACATTAGGTAATGATATTTCAAGTTATCATGTTGTGAGCCAAAACAATTCAGACAGTTTGTTGATATATCCTTCATACATGTATTCTCTTTTGAAAAAAAATATAAGGTGAAAATCTGTAAAATATAGAAGTTACTGTTAGGAAACCTATTTAGATCAATGAGTTTTCAATGCATTAATATTCAATTGTGATTTTATTCTTGAGACTGATTGTAACTGTTCCATACTGTGGTACAATAAAAAGTAACGACTGTGAAGGTCTAAGATGAGACTGACTATAGCTGTTCCATACTGTAGTATTTCAACAAAATGACGTCTAGAAATTGTTTGTGAAAGCTGATGAAGACAGAGTTAACAACACTTTCCTTCGTATCTTCTTCATGTGAAGTGTGTGTGTGTGTGTTTTAGGGTTTCACATTTGTCTTATATTCTGATTTTCTTTTTAATTTACATTATAAAATGGTGCTTTCAAACTATGGTAAACACTTCCTTTTGCTTAATCGTGAATATTGGCGACATACCAATGTCATGTATTAGCGTTGGCCTTGGGAAATACTTCGCATTTGAATTGTATTACTGATGCAAGAGTTTTAGATATATGCGTCTCAGTTGGGATACATTGTGCCTAAAGGTAGACGATGAATGAGGTAGAACATGTTTTCTTTCTGTTACGATACTTTAAAATGATTAATTTCAGCATTGTCATTTACATTTTAAGTCGATTTTAAATTCTCAGCATCGAGAGTTAAAACACCTTTGATCAATATGCGTTTTTGTGGTAAATTTGCTAAATAAATCACCATTTTCTGCTACGTGATGCTGTAAGGACATTAATATGGGGTCATAATTGAAATCATTTTCTAACTCCCCTTCCCCACCCACCTCCAAATATTGCAGATGGAACAAATTCAATCAAATGCTATCAATGTGCTTAGAGTTTTTTACGAAAAGTATTCTATTTCACATAATCACAATATAATACTGAAATAAAATGCAACTACTTTGTTCTATCTCCAAACCGAAACCTTCAAATAATTAAAAATCCACGCGATTTTTTTTTTTTCCCCCGAGATTTTTGCCTTTTTAAAAGAAAGTTAAGATTAAAAGGAACTAAATGGTGTGTCTCTGATAAAAATCAAATGATATTTAAAGATTTTACAGCCCTCAGAAACTTTGAAGCTAATTTTCTCGAAAACATCAAAATGGCGGTTAGAACACTGTTATAATACTGCGACGATGTGTCGAGATCTTTTGCTTTCTGTAAATTTTCCGCATGCCTAGGTACCATTATACCTCAAAATTCGCTTAACCCTTTATCAAACGACAAAATTCTAGACATGTCAAGACCGAATGCGTTTGCAGACGACTGGTTAAATGTGACTTAGAAACTGAAATTCCTCCTTTGAAGGGTAGAAAACATTGTGGGAAAAGGAGAAAATGCTAATTACCACCATTTTGTCTTTTTCCCACAATGTTTTCAAACGCCTTTTCTGTCAGAGCCGTTATAACTCGAGATTGTCTTTACCATGTCTTTACTGCGTTTTGCTTGTGATAGACCGGGACTCTGTCTTGTCTTGCCAAAGGGCACTAACAGCACCAGCGAGGATCGATTTAGACATTCCTTGTTGCAAATCCAGCGCCGAAACCACTGCGTCACAGAGGACCCCACCCCCCCCATACATTTGATTGATTGAAAGCTTAATAATTCACCATCCACTGAAACAAATCCATTGGCTGGCTTCTTCAAGAAAGTTTGTCTGAGCATGACTTTATTATAAAAGAGCCGCGTTTTGTGAAAAGGGTGTTAAATGTATCTGCAAAAAGTATCGACCCAGGTCAGTCTGCGCAGTCTTCAATTTTCTGCATGTCAGTGGACCAGTCTATCTCATGATTTAGTCGGTTGTTAGATAATATGGATTTTAGGGATCCATAATTATGTGATGACTCGCTTGGTACAATGAATCACGGAGATGCATTACATCGACTTTTGTCAGAGCATGACTCATTTATGTTTGCTTCCTTAGGTAATGAAAACGTGAACTGCACTTTTGCAACCAGTGATTGGTGTGGATACCAGGCTTTGTCTTCCGGGAAATATATCTGGACCAGGAAACCTGCCGGCAAACACGTGACAGGTAATTATACAAAATGTGTTGCTTTAACTCTTAAACACACAATCCCAACCTTAAACGACACTGAGAAAGAAAGCCTTTGAACACATTGTTGGGAAAGGAGAAAATGCTGGAAACCAGCATTTTCTCCTTTTCCCACAATGTTTTCCAAACTATAAGAGACAGAAATCATCACTTGAGATACACTTTGTTTGTCATCTGCAAATGTTTGCAATTTGGTTAGGTCTAAATTTTTTTCGTTTGATAAAGTTTTAATCTGACTAATCGTTATACTTAAATCTCGATGTTGCCTCACTTGTATATTAATAAAAAAAATCCAAAAGATTAGTATTTATTTCACACCTACAATCTAACTCCCAATGAAATCGCTTAAACACTAGATTTTATTTACCGCGAAATCATTCATAATGTATATTCAAGAATATACGAGCGTAGTTCTTTCTGTTATAAATCGTACATCAGCTAAATATGACAATGTTTACGTCAATTTCAAAATCTCTACCACATCAATTTGAACGATGTCTACTTACAAAGTCAAAGACTGAACAAGATGTCATCGGTAAGATACAAGATGGCTGCTTATTGGAGAGGTCACCAGACCTCTCCAATAGTGGTGAGTTTAAAAGGCAGACTGCCACAGAATTTGCTGTCTAAATCCATTTTTCTTGCGAAATTGTTCTGATACACAGTCTGTTTCCTCATGGTTTTGTAAATAAAGCGAAATCAAAAAACCGAAACAGGAAATAGACGTGGTTTATTTATATATGACGAATTTCAGAAAAGATTTGTTATATTAATTTGTCATGGTTGCAAATGGCCTCTCAAGTAATTTAATTTTTCATTAGGCAAAAAAATCTAAGCAGAAGAAAAAATAAGAAGAATTTCGTTAAAAAAGAGAAAGAAGACCGCTGGACAAGATCATACGACTTGAAAACGCAGGAAGAAGGTCAAATGACTGTCATGTACAGCATAACAGTTCTCTACGCGGCGGCTTTTTTACTTGTTGTTTACATGTACCAAAATACATTGAAATTAAAAGCTAATAAACTATTGGAAAACATTGATGCTGACCTGTCCTGGCTTCTTTTGTAAAGAAGCCAACTTGTGCGTAAATTAAGTCAGTGACCAATGCAAGATAGGCTCAGCTTTACTTATCCCAATGCAATCTTTTTCATCCTCATGTTTTCTCGCGGGTGTATAAATTTCTATTAAAAAAAAAAAAACATTTGAATTAACTCCTACCACGTGACAGCTATCACCGATATCATCGATGTAACTGTCAAGCTGTGTTTACTGGACATAGTTAATCGGATAAATACTGTATTTCCTTGAATGTTTTCCATCAGTTGTTCGCTGCTAAACAATAGTTTTCGTCTTCACGTGGTTTAGCGTATTTTATGCTGCATGTGCTCGACTTAATTTTGCTGTTCGAATGAAATGTTTGAGCCTTGTACTATGAAAACGAGGTTTATTACGTCTGCAAACAGTCTCGACTCATATCAGCCTGCGCAGTCCGTGCAGGCTGTTATTAGTCGAACCTTTTTTGGTAGTTGTAAATTTTCTGCATAGCCAAAGACCATACTACCTCAATTTTTCGGTCTGTTGTTAGATAAAATGATTTTTATGGATCCATAATCTTATAATGACTTGCATGGTATAATGCATTACGGAGATTCACTAATGACTTGCATGGCTAAAATGAAATGGGAATTTTAAATGAGACAGTTAAAAACATTGTAGGAAAACGATGAAAAAGCTATTGACAAGGTTTTCTCCTTTTCGAATTTCGTAAGCCTTCTTCCACCGGATCGTTAAAACATGGTATTGTGCGTTAAAGAGTTTAAGTAAATATTTGAGTTTTCTGCAGGCTCTCTTAATTTTTTTTTCAGGTTACATGTTATATGCAATACGAGCTGACAACGATTTATCAAATCCACAAAACGCCACTCTGGTCACGCCATGGTTCAACACGGGAGCAGAAAAATGCCTTGCATTTCAGTTTTTATTCAGTATTAACTCTAACATTACACTGTCTATATACGGTATTGAAGAGGGCAATGTAACAACGGGGGAAAACATATCTAAAGAAATATTATTGTGGCACGTGACAAGCCATCATCCAATGAAAGAGTCCTGGCAAACGTCAGAGGCCAATGTTCCTGGTGAGGTCACGAGATTAAAATTTGTATCCCTGCATGACCGCGGTATAATTACCGGCCTCGGTCTAGATAACGTGACTTTGACACTGACGTCATGCAGTGGTAAGATATTCTTTATCACATAACTACCATAGTTTAGTGTAGTAAGACATTACGAATTTTCTTAGCTTAGGTACAGGTTTGGGATAATCCTCTGTGTAACGTTATTTTATACAACTCTCAGAGAAATGATTTGTGTTTTATTCATAGAAATTCCCACGTGTGAATGTTAGATTTATTATGACATTCCGACGTATAATCCGCGATATATTGTTAAATTAAATATTTCCTACCGGAAAAAGTATTTGAAAGTTTTTTTTTTTTTCTTTTAAACAGTGATAATAATAATAATAATAATAATTTCGATCTTACACTAACCTTTTACAATGAAAAAAGGCCCATTTTGATAACCCTGAGAGAGAAGGCCTTTAGAAACCTTGTGGAAAAAGGAGAAAATGCTGACAAACAGTGTTACGGGAGACCACTCTTTCATGCATGGCTTCGTCCCGATTTAAATACAATACCTAACAGCTGCGTTGGGGAGATATCTCTTTTTCTTACGAACAAAGTCCGTAACAAAGAAACAAATGAATAAATGCATGGCTGAAATACAAACCGCATCTGGCGGGATTCGAACCCACGGCGGACAAAGATCCTCGTTTTTCGAGGTTTAAAAGACCAATACCTTAACCACTGAGCTAAAGAGATATCTCTTTAGCGTAGTGGTTATGGTATTGGTCTTTTGAACCTCGAAAAACGAGGTTATTTATCCGCCATGGGTTCGAATCCCGCCAGATGCGGTTCGTACTGCCATGCATTTGTTCATTCGTTTCTTTGTTACGAACTTTGTTCGTAAGAACAGCAAGACCCCAAGTGTTTCCTACCCATTTTAAGTGACTAATTCTTGAGCAATATTCGATTTGTCGTCTGCAAATGCTGTCAGGTTGGATAGATCTACTATTTTGTTGTATGGCTAAGAGTTAAACAATAACAGAATTACATTTTTGTGAGTTATATCATAATTACCATATCTGTTCATCATCCAAGATTTGTCTCAATTTATGTTTCCTATCACAAAGTTTCCAACTAATTCTCAGTGTATCTATTTTTTCAGCCTCAGATTTTATGAACTGTAATTTCGACAACCAGACGTTTTGTCAATACAGCAATCCAACAAATACAATATTTAACAGACAGTGGAAGATTAAACACAGAAGTAAATCAAAACCTGGTATGTAAATACACCTGCCCTTCCGGCTTTTCATGATTGGCTGAAAATGAAATGTGAATTCGAACCTTTGAGACAGTAGCCGAGCCCCGGTAGCGCAGTCCGTAGCGTACGGGACACGAGAACAGGGTGTCGCTTGTTCGAATCCCCCGTTCGGCGAATTTCATTCCGCGAATTGATGGTGGTCATTGCGACAGGATTCATTTCTCTCTCAACACTAATCATTGTTTCGACGATGGTTATGTGGGAAAGCAGCTAGTTATTTTGAAAGGATATTGTGCGAAGTAAGAGAAACTTCAGGAAAGCATGGATAGAGGCACTGGCCGCAACGATATAACCTGAAATAATTTTGAAAACGGCATTTAACACATATAATCAATCAACCTTTAGATAGAAAGCAGTGATATACTTGTTTTCTTTTTGGAATTGCGACACCGCTCAAATGTATCTCATCATGCTCCATTGTATACATTAAATCCTAAATTGTGACTTAATATGGTTTGGACTGTACTAAAGGAAAATTTTCATCCATAGATTTCAACTACTATTACTTTTAACGTAACAGTTCACACTAAACTTTGTTTTTCATGTGAATAATGTAGGGTGAAAGTAAAATGGTAGATTCGTAATGTTAAATGTAACTGCTATTTTGTGTATGGGTATTTGTCAAGTGACAATTAATGTGTATCTGTTGTGGCTTACTTGTCTACAGATAAACGCAAATATTCAACACAACCTGGGTCTAACTTCTTGTGAAGTCTTCGGGAGTGAGGTCGTCAGGAATCACCATACTAAAAATAACACTAGCGTCTTACCTTGGCCGGCTTGCTCTTTGGACACGAACCCAATTGCACATTTATGGGGTTGGTTGGTCTGAGAGGGAGGAAAAATATGATATCAAAAATATTAATGACATGTCATGCAGCTGCATTTCATGAAAGGAAAGCAATTCTCGACAACGTCACAAGTCGTTAAGTCTGATGCACGGTCTAGAATATTTGCGTCGATCCGTAACTAGGACGCAAAAACAGATACTGATTTATTATCACGTAACTTGACAAATATCTGAAGCCAAAAGAAAAAAGTTGTTACGATGCACCATTTTTATTTTTTAGCCCTACATTATTCATACATTAAATAATGTTCTGATTATTATCGAATTTCAGTTAAAAGTAAAACACCTTGTAGCCAATAAGTTATTGCACAGTTTGATACCAAATTTTGCCTATATTTTGGTTCTGTGAGTAATCCAGAATATATAAAAATTTCTTTAACCGAGTGTACACTTTCTTTTTCATTGGAGTATAGTAGATCTTAGCCTGGGTTCCAGTCCGTTCATTTTTTTCCTTTTCTGTCATTCGGACGTTTTTTTGTCAGAAATGACGGTCTGGGGACATTCGTAAACCGATCGCAGCGACATCTAGTTTACCCCACCTCACAGTTGGGTAAAGTAGATGTCGCTGCAATCGTTTTCGAATGTAAATGACTAACTAGAGGCCCTTGAAGGCTTGATATCGCTCTACTGGCAGTGATTTTGCTTTTTTGCTAGCATACATTATGAATTCATGATGCAAAACGAAAAAAAGACAAAAAACACAAAAATCTACTCTTGCAACTGGGCTTGAACCCACTAAGACAGCATAAGTAGGCATGGTGAATTGAACAAACAGTGAAAAAAAAAAAATGAAGTGCAATTTCTCAAAACTAAATGTTTGGAATCAAGCCAAGTTTCAGTATGCCTTGTATTAAACAATCCTAGCAAATTTCAAATGTGGACTTTGTTGAGTATAGGATACTAAGTCATCAAATGGCTGCTTTTCCAGAATGGTTTACTAGACTTTCTTCACTTTTAATAGAGTTCAATCCCTTGATGAACCAAACAATCTTTGCAAGTTTCAAAAGAATTGGATCACTACTGTGAACTTTATTGCCTAAACAAGAAGTGGAAATTCTCAACTTTGAATGGCTACTTTTCCTATACTGATTGTCAGATTTTTTTCAAAATCAATAGCGTTCAAGCTGTTTATGATACAAAACAATTGTGCAAGTTTCATGAACATCTGACCACAAATGCTGACTTCATCACGTAAACAAGAAATGGAAATTTTCAACTTGAAATGGTTACTTTTCCCATACTGTTTGTTGGATTTTTTTCAAAATCAATAGGGTTGAAGTTATTGATGAGATAAACAAACTGCAAGTATCACAAAAATCTGATTACAAATGCAGACTTTATCATATATGCAAGAAATGGATTTTTTTTTCTTGAAATGGCTACTTTTCCCATATTGTTCGTTGGATTTTTTTAAAAATCAAATGGATTGAAACTATTGATAAGATGAACAAACTGTACAAGTTTCATGAAAATCCGACCACAAATGCTGACGCCATCGCATAAACAAGAAATGGAAGTTTTCAACTTGAAATGGCTTCTTTTCCAATACTTTTTGTTGGATTTTTTCAAAATCAATAGGGTTGAAGCTATTGATGAGATAAACAAACTGTGCAAGTTTCACAAAAATCTGATTATAAATACAGACTTTATCATGTAAACAAGAAATGGAAATTTTCAACTTAAAATGGCTACGTTTCCCATATTGTTTGTTGGATTTTTTCAAAATCAATAGGATTGAAATTATTGATAAGATTAACAAACTGAGCAAGTTTCATGGAAATCTGACCAGAAATGCAGACTTTATCACGTAAACAAGAAATAGAAATTTTCAGCTTAAAATGGCTACTTTTCCCATACTGTTTGTTGGATTTTTTTGAAAATCCATAGGGTTGAAGCTATTGATGAGATAAACAAACTGTGCAAGTTTCACAAAAATCTGATTATAAATACAGACTTTATCATGTAAACAAGAAATGGAAATTTTCAACTTAAAATGGCTACGTTTCCCATATTGTTTGTTGGATTTTTTCAAAATCAATAGGATTGAAATTATTGATAAGATTAACAAACTGAGCAAGTTTCATGGAAATCTGACCAGAAATGCAGACTTTATCACGTAAACAAGAAATAGAAATTTTCAGCTTAAAATGGCTACTTTTCCCATACTGTTTGTTGGATTTTTTTGAAAATCCATAGGGTTGAAGCTATTGATGAAATAAACAAACTGTGCAAGTTTCACAAAAATCTGATAATAAATGCAGACTTTATCGCATAAACAAGAAATGGAAATTTTCAACTTAATATGGCTACTTTTCCCATAATGTTTATTGGATTTCTTTCAAAATCAATAGGGTTCAAGCTATTGATAAGATAAAGAAACTGTGCAGGTTTCATGAAAATCTGACAACAAATGCAGACTTTATCGCGTAAACAAGAAAAAGACTAACGGACGGACGGACAGACGGACAGTCGGACAGGCGGACGGACGACGGAAACCATACCATGACATAAGCTCTTCTGGCTTTCAGCCAGTAGAGCTAAAAATAGATACAGAAATTCCAACAGCCTCGATTTGGTCACTTCCTGTTTGTGGACCGTCTTTGAAAATATTTACAACCAAATTTCAAATGGGTGTTCACAATGACTTTGGAGGATAGTTTAACAATAGCTAATCATTTCGTTTGTTTGACTCTGATAGCTTTTCAAAAGGATGTTTTTTTACTTTTTTTGTTGCAGGTCGCCATGATTTTTTGATAAAACAACAGGTTCTGGAAAATTACTCGTCCACGTTGTACTTGAATTAGTCGAAAAATGCACTAATTCATCGTTATCAACATTGTGACGTCACGTGATAAACAAATCTATAATTAGATTATCGGCACAATTCAATGGGGAGACCCTCGAATGTCCCCAGGCGGTAATAATAACGGATAGCTGCCAAAGATCGACAGCAGACCGAGATTAATAAATTATTACCCCCTGGACCCAGGCTAAGTAGATCTATAATCAGTTTAAAAATTTATTTTTTTCAGATTATGTTCTGGAAACTGGGGGCAACTATAGCGAATTCGGTTACATGGCTGTCTCGCAATTTGTTTCTTCAGCTCTGACGTCAACGTTTACGTCACTTCCTCACTGTCTCACTTTTTTGTTCCACAAAATTTACGATACACCAAACGAGCTTAAAGTAGTGACGTATTCAAGAATAGGCCAAACACTGACCAATCAAAAAGTGTTTTGGAGTTCAAAAGGATCAGAGATTGGACAATGGAACTCGGGTAAAGTTTCCATTGTCAGAGGAAGTGAATATTTTGATCATATTGTGTTCGAGGTGAGAAGAAATGCAATGGGTAATGTTCGGTTTATGGTAGACGATATTGGTATTTATGATGGGTATTGTTTATAGGAAGTGCTTGCGTCGAGTCTTTCATGATCATCTTCAAATAAGACAGCTTTAACTTCTTACCACAAATGCTCGTAACCAGCATTTTCTCTTTTTTCCATAAGATTATCTACACTTTCACAGACCATTACCATCATTTCAGCTACATTTAATTTTTTGTCTGCAAATGCTTTCAATTTGAACAAGATGAACATTTTATCAATTGTGGCACAGCTGAATGAACCTGATTTTAGAAGGATAAAAGACATTTTAGGAAAAGGAGAAACTACTGGTTAACAACATTCTCCTAAATGTTTTTAGAGGGCTCCGTACTCAAGATCGTTAAAATTCCGGATGATGTCGCAAAACGTTAATTAATCCATCATCATATCGGTTGATATGTAGCGGATTAAGCGGGTGGGAACTGAGCAATTACTTTTAACAAACAGTTGCTCTTTTTTCTACAATGTTTTAAAAGAATTCTTCTGGTAGGCGCTTAAATCGCATGTGGATATGGAGAACTGTTAAATTTCCCTTCCTAGAAGTGTGTATATTTTTTTTGGCATATTTGTTTTTGTTTTGTTTGAAAAAAAATGTAGACTATTTTTTTTATTTCCTCCATGTGTGTTTTTTATTGTTCAGTTGTTGGACTTACTTGTTGTATTTATCTTGATATTGTAAGGTTGACTGTTGATGATGTATTTATTACTATTTTTTTTTTCTATTTTGTAAAACGTTACATGAGTACAGTTTTATCTGTCTTATTTTATTTAAAAAAATAATCTTCTTTCTGTCGTGGTTTATCGTTCAATAAACCACAGTAGTGAGTTATGAGGCACAATAAATAATCCACGAGGGCGATAGCCCGAGTGGGTTATTCATTGCGCCTCATAACTCACAACGAGGTTTATTGAACGATAAACCACGATAGAAAGAAGATTATTTCGATTCCAACATGACCAACTCTTAATGAAAGGAAAACAAGTTCATACTTAGAGTAAAAACGCGGATGCAGATTATATTCCATTGACTAACTTACTTATTTACTTTATACAGAATGACGTCACTCTATACAGAATGACGTCACTCTACATAGAATAACGTAGATTTTACCACGCTTTCGTTGCACTGTGTTTATAGAGCCGAATTCATGTGTCATGTTAGAATAATCTATTTATAGCTGCAAAACAGTTGAACAGCATAATTGACTAAGAGGTCGTAACCTATAAGCTTATATTCTTGAGTTTCCTTGTTTGTTTGTTTCCATGTTTGTGTGCAATATCCAATGCTTCAAGGTAAATCTTTCATAGTAGCAATAAAAACGTTCATTACTCAAGCAGCCACGTTACGTCTATCTTTAGAGGGTGGTTTTGATTGGATGAAAACGTATCGTGTGGTACAAAGGATTTAACTGCGATTAATTTTCCATTGAACGCGATTTGTAGTGAAACTAGTCTCTTACAACAAATTTCAACATAGTTTCATTGAAAGATTTTGAGAAATTTATCCATTATCCAGAAAAGGAGTAAAAATCTGTAATTTTAAGGATTTAATGTACTATGTAATGTATTTACCGGAAAATAAACACAGTATCTTTATCTCAAAGCCTAAATTAGTGCTTTCTGGAAACAACACGTGCTTGTCAAAAGACAAAAGGTCACCGATTGCAAATATTTTTTTTTCAAGGTATTCCTTTAACAGCTTAGTTTGTAAATCATGTGCAATTATCTTGAAGAAAAATAGTTCCGTGACAATTTGCAAATTTTATGCGCTTTGCTATTATCACATGACGCGTTTTCAACAAATCAACAACTTGCTTTCAATATAGATGCCACTATATCCACTTTGAACTCGGGAAACACAGTATAATCAACAATAGCCAAAAAAAATTCTTATCGCCTGTTCTATAGAGTTATCTGTCTTTGAGCACTCTTCTGCATGTATGGCAAGAAAATGAAGTCGTCATAAAAAGTAAAGTTTTAAAGAATATGAACTATAAGAACCTGATGCAAGTCAAAAAATATAACAAACCATCGGGTAACCACGATCATTCATTTTGTCAGCAACACTGACTGGTCAAGATGTGGCTTGGAAAACGGTGGGTAGGAATACAATGTTCAATGAATGAAGTCACAAAAAGGATCCGATGACATCATGAAATCTTATCTCAAACTTGTGTAAGATAAAATTAGTAATGGCTGTATTATGCTTAAAACATTTTTGGGTTATATGATAAAATGCTTTAAAATCTATATGGCCTGCAACACGCAAAAAGGGGCATTCGGACATTTGCGTAAAGTGTCGTCTAGGATCAGCCTGCGCAGTCCGAGCAGACTAATCCGAAACGACACTTTCCGTTTTTATGTAATTTTCTGTTTTGCGCAAAGTACAAAATCTCATGTAGTCGTAAAGTGACGTCTCGGATTAGCCTGCGCGGACTGTGCAGGCTGATCCGAGACGACACTTTACGCAAATGTCCGAATGCCCCTTTTCGCGTGTTGCAGACCAATTGTGGTGCACTTTTTTTTTTTTGTCAAAAGGCTGTACATTAAGTAGCTTTTTAACATATTTAGATACTCAGGGACCGCTTGAATCAAATATTGGTTATGTTTATGTAATAAAGATATGCACTAAAAGATTACATTTTTGACTTTCATAGCTAACAAGGAAATAAATCTTCCACATTAACGAGCTGACCCTTTACCGGATACACCCTCATATTTATAGTCCTTTCCCGAAGTAAAAAACTTTGGAAAACCGTGTGAGAAAAGGAGACTATGCGGGTTACTAGCATTTTCTCCTTTCTGTCTCAATGTTTTTTACTATTTCATAAACATTTTTTTTTTTTTATCATTTGAGCTCAGACATTTAATATGTCGTCTACGAGAACTTTTCATTAGGACAAATCTCGAATTACAAGTATTTCGTCTGGGAAAGACTTGAAAAAGGAATTGGAAAATTAGCCTCCCAGACATAGGACGCTGTGACGAACCGAGACGCAGCATGTTACAATCGTCGAGCGATGATATTTTTATCGACCAATCAATAACAAGATAACAGAAAACAATGAAAAACATTATCGGGACGGCATGAAAGTTCCGTGCCATTGCGTTATCACACAATTTAACTCTTTCAGCGCTAAATATATAAAATCAAACCATTTCTACGGTTGAAAGTACAGTTCACTGATATTTAAAAATATTTTAGCCTTACAGGCTTAAAATTAACGACCGGAAAATTAAAATTGAAGATCAGACTGCACGTTCTGTGCAGTTTTATCTTGATCTGTGTCGTCCGCAAAAGGCTCGGTTTCCCTTAACCCTTTACCACACAATGCCGACTTTTAACGACCCTGGGAAAGAAGCCTTTTGAAAACATTGTGGGAAAAGGAGAAAATGCTGGTAACCAGCATTTTCTCCTTTTCCCACAATGTTTTCAACCCTATCCAAAAAAAGTTTCATCATTTGAGCCACAGTGAAATTGTCGTCTGCAAATGCTTTGAATTTTGGAGAAGGCTAAAATTTTGTCGTCTGGTGAAGAGTTAAAGTGCTGAAGGGATTATCCAAGGACTTTCGTATCTGACACAATTTACCTGTGGATGACTTTGAAAAAAAAAAAAATCTTGTAAAATATTGATAAGACAGACGAACTGATAGTAAATATAAATGAGCGTTGTTCTGGCAAAAGGGGGTGTAATGCATCTCCGTGATGTGTTATTTCAAACAAGCCATCACATAATTTTGATCCATGTAATCAATTTTTGTCTAAAAGCCGACTGAATCATAAGGTACTCTTTTCCTTTGACAAGCAGTAAATTGGCCAATAGCAAAAAGTTTGGAACCAGGTCAGCCTACGCTGACTGCACAGGCTGATCTGGGTCGATACTGTTTGCAGATGCATTAAACCACCTTTTCACAGCGCATGGCTCATATAAAGATATTACGGTATTTCCCATTTTGCCTCAATGTTTTCTTGTGAAAGATGAGATAAATTAGCTATTGATAGTTGATTTTGTGCATGGACCGTTTAACACACAATCCCAGGTATTTTACGACCCTGGCAAAAGGTGGCTTTAAAAACATTGTGGGAAAATGAGAAGATGCAGGTAACCAGCATTTTCTCATTTTCCCACAATTTTTTCTACCTTTTCAAAGGCAACTTCCATCACTGGAGCCACAGTTGTCTTGTCGTCGGCGAATGTTTTCAATTTGGACAAGTTCACAATTTTTGTCGCCTGAACGAGAGCTGAAAGACGTGGAACGATGCTTAAACAATGCGGATCTGAGTATCTTAAATATACATGTGATATTTAGTCTACGCTGTCTGATATTTAACATTCCTCCTCCTTCCCCCGCCCCCCTCGGGTCCGAAAAAAAAATTCCTGAACTGCAATGTTTAACTCTTTACCAGACGGCAGAATTTTAGCTTATTCAATACTGACAATATATAGAGACGACAAATTAAGTATTACTCATAACATAGTATTTCACTTTCATAGACTAGAAAGCATTGCGGAAAAAGAAGAAAATGCTGGTTACCAGTATTTTCTTCTTTTCCCACAACGCTCTCTAGACTTTCCTTCTAAAAGTCATTAAAAGTTGGGATGGATTGTTAAAATTATAAAACTACAAGGGTAAATGTCCGTTCAAGTTTAGCAGTCTAAGGGATAATGGATTTCTTCCTCTCGATAATTCTGTCTTCAAAGCGACAGCCTTGCGTGTTCTAAACACACATTTATTGCCTGATGCAGACGACTATTTTTTACTTCTTTTCTCGATGCAGCAAATCTCAATGGAAAACATTGTGGAAAAATAAAAAGTGTTAGTAATGAGAATTTTCTCTTTTTGACTCAGTCTGTTACGGTTATTCATCTCTTTACTCTTTACAACACAATCCCGAATTTAAACGACCCTGTACCAAAGGGGTTTTGAAAACATTGTGGTAAAAGGAGAAAATGCTGGTAACCAGCATTTTCTCCTTTTCCCACATTGTTTTCTACCCTATCAAAGACAGAAATTATCATTGAGCTACATTTAATTTGTCGTCTGCAAATGCTTTCAATTTGGTCCAGTCCAAAATTTTGACGTTTGGTAAAGTGCTAAACATACTTTGGGCCACGCTCTGGCAAAAAAAGGTACTTAAAACAGCTCCGTGATCCCCGATACCAAGCAAGTCAGCACACACTTGTGGATCCATAAAATCCTTTTTGTCTATCAATCGCCTGACTCGAAAGGCATACTGGTCCTTTGACATATAGAAAATTGGGCAATGACAAAAAAGGTTCAACCCGGATCAGCCTCAGCAAGTTGACCTGGGTCGATACTTTTTTGCAGATGTATCTAAACCCCCTTTTCACAGATCATGGCCGATGAATTTTATTGTCTGATGCAAACCATTTTCATTTCTTTTCGTTTGCAGCAGACGGCTATTGAAAACATTTTGGAAGGAAACAAAAAGTTTTTGTTATATACAATTTATCTTTCTGTCACAGTCTTAAACACGTGTTCATCTGTTAAACATACTTTATATTGATCATTCCACTTGTTAAGTGATATCTGTTACGTCTTCTGTATCATACTTGTTACAAGAACTATTATTTCAGACTTTTCTAACGTAAAAGCATTTGAAGCCGACAAATTAGATGTTAGTCAAATGAACGGATTTGTCTTAAAAAGCATAGAAAACGTTTTCCGACAAGTTAATACTCGGGATTGTGATGTAAAGAGTTAACAGCAACTTCTCCGTTTGCTGATACGTATTAAGACAGGGTTTGCTACACGACGGAAATATGGTACTCAGGAGGCTGTGCATAATATTGTGATGCTATTTTCCTTCTTTTCAATAGACGACCATAGCTCGTAAAAGAGAACTACCAATCTGCATACGGTTTGTAGAGCATTGTAGCAATTAGAGAAATGTTTTTTTTACGAAAGAGTTCTGCTGTAAAACAAACAAACAAAAAAAATCGCTTGCAGGATGCCATGCGTATGTTTCTAAGAATAACACTACTGAACCAACTGCAGACTGGTTGTACGGTTAATTATCGATATTTCTATTCATGCTTTTGTTACTTGTTTTTCATGTCTTGTAATACCAGTCAAACCGGAAGTATTTCCGACGATTATTTATAAATCACTGCACTCGGAGAAAGAGCGATAATCCAGTTTCTGATTAAGTTAACTCATTATCTGCAGAAACAAATTTGCTCTAGGCAGTTTTTATGAAAAACGTCTGTATAAAATATTGACAGTCAGGAAGATTAACATACGTAATTTCCGTTTTTATGTAAGTTTCTGTTTTGCGCAAGTCTACTGTAGCACAAAATCTAATGTAGTCGTAAAGTGCCGTCTCCGATTAGCCTGCGCGGACTGCGCAGGCTGATCGGAGACGACACTTTACGCAAATGTCCGAATGCCCCTTTTCGCGTGTTGCAAGCAATATAAGGACATTATTTCAAAGCTGCTTCTTTTGCCACTAGGTTTTCAAAAGGAATTCAGTCGGCCATACTGAATAGAATCTCTACATTTCATCAAATCGTAGTAGAGAAATAGCTCCAAATCAAGGATAGGGGGAAGCAGAAATTGTAAATTCAAAATGTCCACAAGTTGGCAATCGGATAAAATGTATAAATACAGGAATTAGCATGATATAGACGTCCATAACATACAAACATTTCATTTTATTGTAACAAATTGTGATAGAGAAACAACTCCAAATATATAAATAATAAGTCATTTAAACCTCAAAATGGCAGCCGATACGCTAACTTGGATCCAATACGAAGAAAATTAACATGAATCAACATTTTACAGAGACTCATCCATCCTAGAACTTTCATTATATTCCAACAAATAGTGTTGGAAAAACATTTTCAAACAAATGAAAAATTAGTAATTAAAAATTCAAAATATCTGCTGGTCGGCCATCTTGGATCCAATCAGGAGAAAATTTAAGAGAAGTTAGAGTGTGACAGAGGTACATGCATCCTAGAGGTATCATTAAATTCCATCAAATTATGATGGGGAAATAGCTCCAAATAGATGAAAAAGCAAAAATTGCAAATCAAAAATGACTGCTGGTCGGCCGGCCATCTTCAATACAATCCGTGGAAAAGTCATCAGGAATCAGCATGTTACAGAGGTTCATGTATTCTAGCAGTTTGTCTATATTCAAACGAACGATGATGGAGGAATAGCTCCTAGCAGATAGAAAATTTGCTGTAACAGGCCGACTACTCAATCCAAATTGTCCGTCGGGCGATCATTTTCGACCAAAACAGATCAGAAGAATAATATAAAGGAAGAGCGACGTTTTATGAGAAAGAAAACACCAATGAAGTTTAACTGAATTCGGCTGAAGGGTTTTGGAGACATCACTCCGGACGGACGCATAGACGGGCGAATAACACTATTTATATCCTTCGTCCTAGGCGGGGGGTGAAAAAATAATGGAAGAAAAGTGACCCACATGCCGAGTAAGATCGAAGACTTCTTTTGTTCTTTCACAATACAAAAACCATTCAAATCTCGTCTCACGAGATTTCAAAGTGAGATTTCGTCGAAATTCATCTTCATTAATAGCGGACAGATATAATCTGCTCGAATGAAACGCAAAACACGGAAATCGCAGCATCTTGTCACGCACGTGGTTCTATAAACCAGAGTTCTTGATGTAAAGAAATATCTTTTACCCCCCCTCCCCAAGAGCCCATTGTTTTCAGAGACCCCGATGTTGCAGGTTTCTGAAAATATCAAGGAAAAAGGAGATAATACATGTAACCTGCTTTTTCCTTTTCATTTTCGCACAATATTTTCTACCGTTTAAAAAATAATGCCGCATTTAACCTATCGTCTGCAAATGCTTTCATAAATGACGAGTCTCAAAAATTTGTCGTCTGGTAAAGTGTTAAAAACAGTTTCCCGGAATTTTCGATGGATACAACGTTTAACCCTTTTCTACACAATCCCGAGTTTTAACGAACCTGAATAGGAAAGGCATTTGAAAGCATCATGGGAAAAGGAGAAAATGCTGGTAACCAGCATTTTCATCCTTTTCCCAAAATGTTTTCTGTCCTATTTCATAAAGAAATCGCCACTTAAGCTATATTTTAATTTCTCGTCTGCAAATGCTTTCAATTTGGTACATGTACGAGTATAGTCCGAAGTTTTGTCGTATGGTTAAGAGTTAAATTGTGACATGGGAGCAATTGGATCTCATGCGTTAAATGACTAGGTTTATGGTTCTTTAAAGTCCGACCTTTCAACCGCTTTTCAAACAATTCTTTGTTTTTAGGACCATAAGGAAATGGAGCCTTTGACACATTTTGTGAGAAGGTGCAGTCTGATCTGTGATCTAGGCTTTCCACTACTTTATTAATCCACCGCCGCGAAGCGGGAGGGGATTATAGGAATGGCCTTCGTCTTTCTGTCTGTTTGTCCGTCCGTCCGGAACATTTTATTGTCCTCTCCATATCTCTTGAACCCTTTCAAAAATTTTCATTAAACTTTGGTCAAATGTTTGTCTCAGAAAGACTGTGCGCAGAACCCAAGATCCATAACTCTACCTTCATTCTTATCGGAGTTATTGTTCTTTGTTATTTCAAATGTTGGATTTTTGTCCGGAGCATAACTTCCACAGTATAGAAGCTATCAACTTCAACTTCATATGGATGTAGATCACATTAAGGAGAAGTGCAGTGCACAATATCCATAACTCTGTCATCATTATTGTTAGACGGTTATTGCCCCTTGTTATTTAACATGTTGGATTTTTGTCCGGAGCATAACTTCCAGGATATAAAAAGCTATCAACTTCAAATTTCATATGGAGATAGATTACACTGAGGAGAAGTGCAGTGCACAAGATCCATAAATCTGTCTCTATCATTTTGGGGCTATTTATGTCGGGAGCATAACTCCCAACGTATAAAAGCTGTTGACTTCAAACTTTATATATAGATAGACCATGTTTAGGACAAGTGTGCAGTCCACAATATCCATAACTGTCTCTGTTATTTTTGGAGTTGTGGCCCTTAGTTACAAATTTGATTTTTGTTTGGAGCATAACGTTTGAAGTATACAAGCTCTTAACTTCAAACTTCATCTACAAATAGATCATGTTGAGGTCAAGTGCAGTGCGCAAGATCCACATACTTGTCTCCATTATTTCTTGGAGTTATTGCCCTTTTTTATTTTACAAATTGGATTTTTGTTCTGAGCATGACTTCTAGAATATCAAAGCTATTGACTTCAAGCTTCATATACAGATAGATCACATTGAGGAGTGGTGCAGTGCACAGAATCCATAACTCTGTCTCTATCATTTTTGGGGCTATTGCCCTTAGTTATTTTGAAAAGTTGACTTTTGTCCAGAGCATAACTTCCAAAGTATAAAAGCTATTGACTTCAAACTTCATATGCAGATAGATTATATTGGGGACAAGTGCAGTGCACAAGATCAAGACAACTCTGTTTCTATTCTTTTTGGAGTTGTGGCCCTTAATTACATGTATACAGCTAAAAGGTCAGGATCAGGTTAAATGAAGTACGCAATATACGAGGCGTGATCAGAAAGATCGTGGAACACCTCCTTTTTTTGAAAACTACTACACTTAGGATTACAAAAATTTGCATAGATGAGCCTTAATAATCTGGTAACTGACTCAAGCTTTCAAATGTCGTCATATTCAAATAGGTAAAGTATGACGTCATTTCATGACGTCATTTACTGCATTAGTGGTCCAAAATGTCGGACGACGTTTCATTTGAGCCAAGAGTAATCATAAAGTTTTACGGCAAACTCGGAAAGTATTTATCGGAAATCAGAACCGATTTAGAAACAGTTTAAGGGGACCCTGCACTCAAGAAATCTGATATTCGTACATGGATCAGACCGGTTTAGACAACGGTGCGATACTGTTAAAGATTACCCTAAATCTGGTCGTCTATCAGTATCAGTCATAGACAAAATCATCACGGATGTAGAGCAGCATGTTAAACAAGATTGCCGAGATACTGTCAGGAAAATAGCTGACACATTTAACATTTCATATAGAAGTGCTCAGGAGATTTTGACTGATAATTCTGGAATGTCGCGTGTTTTCACAAGGTGGGTACCTCGGCAACTGAAGTCCCAAAAAATGGGGGTTAGGGTCGAAATCTGTTAAGAAATTTCAGAACACATTAGGGTAGAGGGGTCAAACTTTACTGATCGTATTGTAACATGCGATGAAACATAGACATGCTTTAACGAGACTGAATCTAAACAACAAAGCAGTGCATGGAAACATCCAACATCGCCTTCCACTGGTAAAGCCAACCTTTCTAGGTCACTTGGTGAAGTTATCTACATCATGTATTTCTGTTCTCCTTTTTTTCTTCTAAATCATCTTGTATCTATACATACTGCAGTCAGTACTGAGTTTTATGCCCACATCATTCAAATAAATTTCACAAACACCATACGAAAAAAACAGCCAGAAGTCCTGCGTAGTGACGTCACTTTACAACAAGATAACGCCCTAGCTCACAAAGCCACACTTGTACTGGAAACTTTGCAAAAACTAAACGTAGAAACTACGGTGGCACAAAAGTGACATGGAAGATATATTTTATACTACGTGCGCACGCAGTAGCTAATACGTGCGCACGTATTAGTTATTACGTGCGCACGTATTAGCTACTCGCAACAATATGGCTTTTGTTCCTTATAAACTGATTGGTCGATTATTACGTGCACACGTAATAGTTATTACGTGCGCACGTATTAGTTAATACGTGCGCACGTATTAGCTACTGCGTGCGCACTAAATAACTATTACGTGCGCACGTATTAGCTAATACGTGCGCACGCAATAGTATTACGTGAGCACGTATTAGTTATTACGTGCGCACGTATTAGCTACTGCGTGTGCACGTAATACTACTGCGTGCGCACGTATTACTTATTACGTGCGCACGTATTAGCTACTGCGTGCGCACGTAGTATAAAATATATCTTCCATGTCACTTTTGTGCCACCGTATAGAAACACTAGCCAGCGCTTCTTATAATTTAGTCCTGACTCCATGTGACCTCTGACTATTTCCTGTTTTGACAGATTTTCTATGTGGTATACGCTACGAAAGCAGAGAGGAGCTAACCCTCGCTATGACCGGGTCCTTGATAGTAACATCACGTGACGCACTCGCACACGTGTTTCATGCGTGGAAATCAAGAATGAATAAGTGCATAGAACTCAAAGGAGGTTACTTTCAAAAACAGTAAACACTCCTAGTTGTTTTTTATAATGATATTCCGATACTGGCACCGGTCCACGTTCTTTCTGATCACCCCTTATATCAGTCATCAATGCAACAAAAGATATGGATTGATGGATGGCTTGGTGTTTTCGTCCGCAAAGAGTATTTCAGTCATGATACGACGATTGAAAGGTAATTAATTATAAAAGGCTCAGTGCAATGAAGTGCTATTTTGGTCCTGCAGGAATCATACCCGGGACGGGGGCGGTGGGGGATATAGCTGTCCTTCAGACTGCTTTCTTGTTCTAGATTAAAACCCAACTGTCAGTTCATTTTGTAGTTGAATTTCATCTGAAGCCGTTAAAAGTTTAATCTATTTATTTAGCAGTAATTGTTTTAGTTGATTAAATGAATGATTGATTGCTTGTATGGTGTATAACGCCGTTTTTAACATTATTTCAGTTATATCGCAGCGGGCCCGAGGTCATATCCATGCTTTCCTGAAGTTTCTCTTCCCAGTATTTTGCACAACATTCTTCCCGTGCCACTGGCTGCTTTACCACAAAACCATTGTCGAAACAATGATCGGCGGGCAGAGACGAACGCGCCCTGTCGCAACGACTGTCATCAATCCTCGGAAGGAGATGCGTCGAGCTGGGGATTCGAACCAGCGACCCTCTAAGAGCTTAAAAGTTTGATTTACATATTTGGTAGTGAAGAGTTAATACTGATCGGCTGTATGAATTTGGCGCTGATGCAGTAAATGGTTTTAAGTTATATTTGTAAGTCTAAATAAACCTAAACCATCTCGTTTGTTTAATTTTCGTTTTTTTATCTTCGCCACCGGTTTCCCATATGGGCGACGCCCCCCAGAAGCCTGTTAGTTTTGTAACGGGGACAGTGCAGATACAGGACGAAACTCATCCCAGTTAACATGCTCGATGTATAGCACCGTTACACGGGACATCAGTTTAAAGTCTCATCCGAAAGACTTATGGTAATTTTAGACGGTCATCCGTAGAGTTCGAACCCATACTTTCCAGTGGCCAGAGATTTGACGTTTACGAGTCTCATGCTCTACTACCTGAGCTGTTGGCTCTGGTACCTAATCCATTTTTGGGATAAGCAAAACTTTAAACTCGACAGGATCGTGATTAGGAGCAAGGTTGATCGATACTACAAGACCTTATCGATGATTGAAAATTACACCTTCAATTATTGTAATTGTTTTTGATTGCTCAGAAATATCACCTTGTTATCGATCAGTGCACCAGTTGTGATTTTCTCAGCCTCTTTTGTTGGTCTTCAAGTTATAAGGAAGATTTGACGATTTTTGTCACATGCAATTGAGTCATGCTCTGTGAAAGTACACGCAGGCTGACCTGGGTCAAGGCTTTTTGCTATTTGTAAATTACTGACCATTCCACTTCATGATTTAATCGGTTGTCTGACAAAATGGATTTTATGGATTCATAGATAATTACGTACTGACTGACTTTGTATATACATTACTGCGATACATTAAACCCCCTCTTCCCAGAGCGCCGCCCTACAAGTGTTTATCAGTAATTTACCTTTTAACGATCAGTGGGTCAATCATAATTTTTTTCCAGCTTTTACGTAGCTCTTTAGTCTTGATGGAAGACATAGAGGATATTTTTTTTTTTGTGAAAGAGCGAAATTTATTTCATCGAGTGAACATCATCGATAATATTTTCACGAGTGGCGCATTCACGAGTGAAAATATTACCGATGATGTTCACAAGATAGAATAAATTTCGATCTTTCAGCGAAAAAAAAAACATTCCATTTACTTCATGCTTTTAACCCCTTTTTTGTCGGAACTTTCATCAAAATCCGGTACAGTTGCTTTAGGTGATTCCCCGTCTCCAAATAAGAACGCATTACAACATTACGTAAAGCGGGAGAAATGTAGGGTAAATGCGTGTAAACTACATGTACGTCCCTCCGGGTGAATGTCGCGCGTTGTTTACCTAGGTAATTAGTTCGCGGAAACTACTGTTTCCGCCTTCAATTGAAGACATAGAACATATGAAATCGGTATTCAAGTCATAATCCACCATTATTTCTCGATTAACTACTGAAGAAAAAAAGTAAGATTTTAGTCAAAACTTTGAATTGCAATTTCAGTTTGTTTCCATACCTTTTTCACGTTTCTAGTTAACACTGACTGCGTCTCTTGCAACCTTTATTAATTTAATATAACCAATGTTTGTCTTCATATAATTCTGTTTTGCGTACTTTCGGAAATTTCGTCCTGTTTAAAAGATATAAGAGCCATGCTCCGTGAAAGGGCTTTAATACATCTGTAAAAAGTACCGACCGAAGTGAACATGCGAAATCCGCGCAGGCTGACCTAGGTCAAACATTTTGCTACTCTTAAAGTTTCTGCATGCCAAAGAACAAGTCTACCTCATAATTCAATTGGTTGTTAGATAAAATAAATTTTATTGATCTATAATTATGTGATGACTTGCTTGGTACAGATGCATTAAATCGCCATTTACAAGAGCATGGCCCATGCATATTTGCAAAATCCACAAAAAAGCGAAAAAAAAAAAAGATTTTGCCGTCTAGATAATCGATTGGACCAATTTCCTTCGGCCCGACAGGGTCGGGTAGTTTGTAATATCTAAATATAGAGGCGACCATGTAGAAACAGCACGGTCCCCTCGAGCAGAGTTTTCAGGAGACTTCAGTATTGGATTTAAAGCAAGGTAGCCGTCTAGATACCGTATGCTTGGTTGTCTTTTTGTTGATAAAAAGTTAGCACGGTGTCGGCGAGCAGTGACTTCAGAAAGAGGCTTTAGTATCGGAAAACGGAATATTCAACGAGGTCTTTGAAGTTAACCAAGGCAAGTAATCTTATAATATTATAATATCATTTTTATCTTAAAAGTTCCCAGCAATTATTTCAAAGGGCAGTTTTATACATTGAAGAAAGGTAACTTGCTTACCTGCTTCGAACAACTGTTTCATTTGAACAATGTTATAAAAAACTGTCTTAAGCGACGGTATCCATTTTTGCAAACGGTTTATATCCTCCCATAGCATGGACAGACAGGTAGATTCTCAAGGAATCCTTTTCTATATTTGCTACACAAACAAGACAATTTATAATGTTACGATTTAGTCCTTTGCCACACGGCAAACTTTTAGATTCGTCCTCATTAAAGGAATTTATCGATGACAATTCTGTTTTTTTTTTTTCTTCAGTTGGTAGTATTTCTCTTTGAATAGGTAGAAAACATTATAGGAAAAGGAGAAAATGCTGGTTACCAGCATTTTCTCCTTTCTCAAAATGTTTTCGAAAACCTTCTTTCTTCGCGTCATTGAAACAGAGATTTTCTGGTAAAGGGTTAATTTCGCCGTCGTCGGTGCAGACTGAATAAAAAAAACGGTCTCGTGATATTACATAAGTAGTAGTAAATGCCCTTGTGAGTCAGTACTGAAGGTGTTGCAAGTACGAATCTTCGCTTGGCCGAAACACGTTACAAGAATCCTGCAAGCCATTGACATAGAACCCGTGAATTGCTCGAGGCTAAAAATATCTTTGACTTCGATAACTAGGGGGCAGTCAGTGACCAAATAAATGTGGTTAGTCTTTTTGGCTGAAAACAAAGGAGCTTATGTAATGAAAATTTTGCCGCTGATGAATAGTTCTCTTCCTCTGGAAAATATTGTAAACCCGGATCCAGGGCTGCATTTTGTGGTATCTCATCTGGGTCTTTGCCATTGTTCACCTGCACAGCAGAAAAAAAAAAAAAATTAATTGGTCACAAAAATGGAGGGAAAAAATTAAATGCAACCAGTTATTTATTCCCAGTGGTGTAAATAGAAACGTGTCTTTTCAATAAGTTCCATACAAAAACGCCTTTTACCGAGGTATCCGAGAATGAAAATGAAATTAATCGGAAGAAATCTTTCTCGCTTGAACAAATTAATACGCCTTTGACAACCTTCTTAATTTTCAAAGTCGCGAGTTGTGAATAAATGGTAATGGTTTTCATTTAGAAACTGAATAGAAAAATATGTTTAATCGATATTTAATCTTGTGCGCAAGGTTTTGAAAGATTTTAACAAAAGTTCTGTTCAGTTCATTTGTGTTACCATATGTTATCCTGCATGAAAAATTCTTAGAGGACATTGACGTTTCGAAAGTGTGCAGTTCTCTGTCAAAAAAATTCAGTTCAAAGGCCAGCCAATTGAAAAAAAATATCTGTAGTCGTCTGCTGCAAATTTGTTTCTGGAAGTAATGACCTAGCTCTTTACCATACGACATAATTTTAGACTCGTCCAAATTGAGAGCATTTGCAGACGACAAATAAAAGGTGACGCAAAATTGTCTATGATAGGGTAGAAAACATTGCGAAAGTCAGCAAAATTTTGGTTATCAGCATTTTCTTCATTCCCCATCATGTTTGCAAAAGCGTTCTTCTTCCGGATCGTTAAATGATGGGATTATGTGGTAACGGGTTTAGCCATTTATAACACAATCCCGTGTTTCAACGACAGTGAGAAAGAAGCCTTTTGAAAACATTATGGGAAAAGGAGAAAATGCTGGTAACCAGCATTTTCTCCTTTTCCCACAATGTTTTCTACCCTCTCAAAGACAAATTCCATGATTGGAGGTACATTAAGATTGTCGTCTGCAAATGTTTAAGTTTTGCACAAGTGTATAAATATTTGTCGTCTGGTACAGAGTTACGAGATGTTTGTAAAGAACAAAGTCTGTCTTTTTAGTGATGGATCGCAGTCTCTAATCTATTTCTTAAACTTGACGGTAGATTTATCTTCATTTATTTCCAACTTTGACACCTAGTCCATTATCCTTGAATGGTGTTTGAACTATGCTATGTGTGGGGCCAACCATTTTGCTCATTGTGGTCCTGGAAAGCGCATAGATCGACGACTAGTTAAAAAAAAGTCCAGGGAAATGGGACTAGGAAATGGGCCATGCTTTGTGAAAAGAGGTTTTGTTACATCTCCATGATGCATGATACTAAGTAAGTCACAATGTAACTCCATAAAGATCCATAATATTAATTTTGTCTCACAAACAACTGAATCATGAGGTAGAATGGTCCTTGGACGTGCATAGAATTGACCGAATGCAAAATTCGCAGGCTGAACCGGATCGATACTTTTTGAAGATGCACTAAGTACCCCTTTTCACAGACCATGGCTTAAATCAATTGAATAAACTGCCCTAAAGCCAATTGCGACCCATGCACCATGCAGCGTTTGTGGAGTGCGTGGGTTAAACTCCGACTGCACAGAACACCTGCACAGGACCTTTTTCTTCTTTCAATAAGCCCCTTTTGAGAAAATTGTGGTTAAAAAAAAAAGGTACAGGAGTCTAATTTTTAAAAAGCGGATAGGTTCTGCAGTTCCTAACGAGAATATGGAGGAATACAAAAGTAAGCCTTTCTGTACATGTAATGCATGTGTATGAATGTATTTGATGGAAAATGCAAAAACAACAGAAACCAAAGTTGGTAAGCCAAGTAGGCTTATAGTGATTTTGTTGCTTTTGAAATGTTGATGAGTTTTGAATTGATCCAGTATACTGAAAGTTAGGTGCATCAATCTGGTCGTCGGCGCTGTTTTTTGTTGGTATTAGACATGAATTGATTGGTTTTTTTGTTTATTTGTCGTGGCCACCAGTTGCCGACTGTGCAGGCTGACACTAGTCGTTATTTTTTTGCAGATACATTAAACCCCCATTTCACAGCGCATGACTCATTTCAATCAGGTCATAGTGATAGTTACTGTTAAGTTCCCTGCCCAAGGACATTCTAACATGACCAACGTTACCAGCGTTTCCGGTTACAAAGTCGGCACCTTAACTAAAGAGTCACGTAGCGAGGAGACCCTAAAGAATGACAGAAAGATATAAGCCATACTCTGTGAAAAAAGGGTTTAATACATCTGCATTTTTATGTATTGATAATTACGCAATGACTTGCTTGGCATGATACATTACGGAGATGTATTAAACCCCCTTTTGCCAGAGCGCGGCTCAAATGTTTCTTAAATTACACAAGCCTTTATTGATGTAAAAACTTGCCAAAATAACTGACTCGAAGTGCTCCAGTAATTAATTAACGTGTAATAATTCCAGGAAAAGAGAACAAAACTAATTATGCCGAGCTTGAAGCCTTATCTCAAACAGAAAACTTAGGGTTTGAATATTTAAATACGGGGAGGGGTTGGATCAAACAGTAATATCTCTCTAGTTTTTTTTCAGTCTGTCTGTCTGTCCGTCTGTCCGTCTGTCCGTCCCTCCGTCCGTCCGTCCGTCCGTCCGTCCGCCCGCCCGTCCGTCCGTCTGGCTGTCTGTCTACTTTCCAGTTTAGTAAAAAAAATTTCATATTCATGTTATACATCATTTGAACAACCACACCAATAAATGGAAGAAATGTTTGAAGCCCACTATTTTTTTTATTGTTTTGTATATAAAAGAGGCTGTTCTCAGGAGAAAAATGACAAAAATAATTTGCAAAGCACTTATTATTGATTCTGAAAGAACGTCATTTCACATTTATAGTTTTTTTTTTGTTTGAAAAGTTCTGAAATTTCTTAAAATTTCGAGATACTCTGGGGAAATCCAGCTTTATGGAGCAATTTAATACACTTTGTTGTTTTCCTCGTCATAAGAAAAAATGCATTTTATCGTTTATAATAATCCGTTACAGTTTTTATTTTTCTACGTTGGGTTGTTAGATTACCAAATTCAGTAGACATTTTTCATATCCGTCCAAAAAAAAAAAAAGACGATACGTTGAAAACATCCTGGTTCAAAGGAAAAATTGCCCATAGCAAGAATTTTCTCCTTTTATTTCAATGTTTTCAAATAAATTTATATATGATCCATACTCTGGCAAAATGGGGCTTATGTATCTCCATGAAGCATGGTGCCAAGCAAGTCATCACATCATTTTTAATCCATAGAATCCTTTTTTCTATAACAATCGACTAAATCATGAGAGGCACTGGTCGTTTGAAATGCAGAAAATTGAACCATAGCAAAAAGTTTCGAACCAGCTGGTCAGCCTGCGCAGGCCGCGCAGGCTGACCTGGTTCGAAACTTTTTGCTATGGTTCAATTAGATACTTTTTGCAGATGCATTAAGCCCCCCTTTCTAAGAGCATGGCTCCTATCTTATTTTAAACACGTTCATTGCACGCATTCAATGGAGCACAAAACTAGTTTCGACCCGAAACTTTTTGGGTTTAAAAAGTCCATATTTTGTAAGGACAAATCGTTAGGTACATTAGTGGTTTTAAGATATTGCAAAACAAATCAGCCTGTCGTGGGATTCGAACCCACAACCTTCAAAACTATAAACCATCGACCAGTCGGCTGAAATAGAACGTCTCCAACAATCCGATGATTTATCTTGGGATTCAAGATAAGATACCTGTTAACCCTTCAACCTGCTATATACGTAAAATGAAATCCTCGAGCAAATGGTAAAAACCCAAATTTTGCTATTTCAAATGTATTTTTGGGAGGATGAATATCTCCATGTCGGACAGTGTAGATCCAAGATCAGACTGCACGTTCTATGCAGTCTGATCTTGATCTACACTGTCCTCAAAAGTTGTGAGAGTCACGCATAGCAATGTAAGGGTTAAGATTGGCTCCTTTGAAGCATTGTGTTTGGTCTGATTTTGATCTTCGCTGTACGCAATATATATTTTGAGCCGCCATTTACAACGACAGAATGTGAAGACAGCGGATATTTCTGAACGTTAATCCGTACTCCTTTACCAAACGACAAAATTTTAGACATGTCCAAACTGAAAGCAATTGGAGACGACAAATTCAATGTAACTCAAAAACTGAAATTTCTCGTTGCAAGTGTAGAATACTTTTTGGGAAAAGGGAGAAAATGTTGTGGTTTCCAGTATTTTCTCCTTTTCCGACATTTCTTTTTTTTTTCCAAAGGGTTTTTTCCTTAGGGTTGTTGAAATCCTGGATTTTACGGTAAAGGATTAAACAGTTCGATGAAAGAACTGAAATTTTCCAGTGTGTGGTCAAGCCTTGTAATATTGCATTATCAAAGTTCTTTTCACTGGGAAAAAAATCACTGTATCAGACGGTGTAGACTCAAGACCAGACTGCAATTTCCGTCTTGATCTGCATTGCCAGCAAAATGGGCACAGAGTGGCACTTACCACTTTAACCCTTTGCTACGCTTTCCCGAGTTTTAACGACCCTGAGGTAGAAGTCTTTTTGAAAAGGAGAAAATTCTGGGTACCAACATTTTCTCCCTTTTCCCACAATGTTTTCTACCCTATCAGAGAACTACTTGTAATTTGTACTAATTTCATTTTTTTACGGTCATGTGTTTTCAGTTTCTAAGAGACAACAATAATTATTTTGAGAAAGGATTAAGGGTTTACACGACAAAATTCAATACATGTATGTTTAAAAAAAAGTAGACGGCGTAAATATCCGAAAAATATGTCCACTGGGGCCCGCAGTATAAACACGTCCACGTTTTTCACCAATTGCAAATTTTTACTTATTCATTCGAATATATCAATACCGAGAAGTAGGTCAGAAACCACGGCATTCAGCTTCGCCGAAGAAGGGGAGAATACATAAGGCTTCAAGCCATATATATTAGCCATGCTCTTGCAAAAGAGGGCTTGATAACAAGCGTGTCACCACATAATTATGGAACCATAAAATTCTCCATTCTAACAATAGACTGGATCCGGAGGTAGAATAGTCCTTGGACATGCAGAAATTTTACAAATAGCAAAAACTATCGACCCATGTCAGCCTGCGTAGTCCGCGCAGGCCGACATGAGTCGATACTTTTTGCAGATGCATTAAGTCCTCTTTTTCCAGAGCATGGCTCATATTTGTCTGTAAGTTAGTGTATGCAGTATAACATTATTTGTGATCCGACTTTCACCTCTAACTATAAAATGCCGGCATTCTGTCCCTAGTCAGACAGTTTATTATGATAACTTTGGATCATCTTAGATAGTTTATTTGTGTTTTACTTGACTTTTTGCGTCTGTGACAGCATGAATATGATAAGGCTTATCAGTTTTCGAGTTCATCCCACCTTTTTTAATAAGCTTCTATCAATCCATCGTGTGTAAAATCATACTGCAGGAAACAGTGTTTGTCCCGGGCCCGGTTTCACGAAAAAACTTAAGTCTTATTTTGCTCAAATCCGTTAACCGACCTATTTCCTGACCTAAGTTGAGTTCGTTATTCTACACGCAGATATAAGCAAAATAAGAGACTTAAGTTTTTTTTATGAAAACAGACCATTGTTCTTTGGTCAGACGATTCATTATGACAACTAAGGACCACCCTAGACATTTTTCGTGTGTTTCACTCGATCACCTTAAATCATCTCAAACCTTATCCTGCTGAATCAATTATATGAAACTATCCAGCCGATAAAAAGAAAACCTCGAATAATGCTATTTCAGATCTTTTGTTTAGAAAAATATCTCCTTATCGGACAGTGTAGATTCAAGATCAGAGTGCACGTTCTGTGCAGTTTAATCTTGATCTACACTTTTCACAAAAGGTCAGTGAGTCGTGCTTAGGAGCCTTAGAGTTAAAAAATTTTACTTGTGTTTTACTGACGTTTTGTGTCTGTGACAGCGTGAACGTGATGAAGCTTATCGGGTTTACTCCCTACCTCCGCTTCCATTAACGTTCTAGTTGCCGGTTTCACGAAAAAACTTAAGTCTTTTATCTTGCTCAGATCCAGTAACGGACTTGGTTTCTGACTTAAAGAGGCCCTTATACTCATTTTAAGCCAGTTTGAACTCATTTTGTCTTTATTTTATCAAAATATAGTCATTCTTATATCTTCATGCCAAATATTGCGCCTGACGGTTGCAAGGTTGCTTAGATTACGGACGATAGAAAATGCATTTCGCTGAGTTGCGGCCTTCCATGTAAACACACTCGTCGTTTCCGGTTTTTGAATCGAAGATTTTCGATATATCCGTTATACACTCTGGTAGATTCGTATAATGATGCATTCTGTCACGTGACTATATTTGACCTTCGCCCTGCGTCTAATGAGGTAAACAAAGGAAAATGGAGGCTTCTCTGTTGCAGCCTCGATTTTCAGACGGAAGTCGCGGCCTATATGCAAATTACACCGTATCCGATTCTAGGCGGAAACCAACGATAAATTTCCGTGACGCACCGCCATTGTTTACAGCTTCGATCGTCAGCCAGTTTTCTTCTGACCAGTGTTCGGTTTCTAATACAAATCTCCGAGTTTCTTTTTTTCAATTACACCATATATGTCAGTAATTTATCCATGTTTACACAAAGGACTGATTTCTGTACCATTCTAAATTGTTTGAAATTTAACAGCGTTTTTGCTCACCGGCTGTAGACGGGCATCTTTAAGTTGAGCTTGTTATTTGGGACACATTTCACTAACATTAACAGACTTAATATGTAAGGTTCTCAAATCCTGATTTGACACAACGTTTCAAACTGAGCGCAGGAAAATATAAAGACTTAAGTCAGTTAACCCTTTACGGCACAGTGCCGACTTTTCACGACCCTGGGAAAGAAGCCTCTTGAAAACATTGAGGGAACTGGAGAAAATGCTGGTAACCAGCATTTTCTCCTTTTCCGATAATGTTTTCTGCCCTACCAAGAAAAACTGTACCATTTGAGCATAAAGAAGCCTTTGAAAACATTATGGAAAAAGGAGAAAATGCTGGTAACCATCATTTTCCTCTTTTCCCACAATGTTTTCTACCCTAGCAAAGAAAAATTGCACCATTTTAGCCACATCGAAATTGTCGTTTGCAAATGCTTTCAATTTGGACAAGGCTAAAATTTTGTCATCTGGTCGTCTGGACCAAAGTCCATTATTTTGGTGAGTTGAGTCTGGAACATTGTGTGAACTAAGGATTTTAGAATGTCACTAGAGTATATTAATGTTAGTGACATGTGTCTCAAATAACGAACTCAAGTCGACAAATGAGCCTGTAAGCCGCTTTCAGCAAAATAAGTAACTTAAGTTTTTCTCATGAATCCGGACCCAAAATCTCGAGCCGTAATATACGGCGACTGATGCTGGCGCCCAGTAATTTTCTTGCAATATAAGTAATTGTCTCCCCGCTTGAATTGTATTTTTGACAGTGAAGGAAATATAAAGAAAAAAAGATGCCCCCCCCCCCGCCCCTTTATGACATACAAGACTTTAGTATGAGCCATACACTGTGAAAAGGGGGATGAATGCGCCTGCAAAAGGTATCGACAAGGTCAGCCTGCACAGTCCGCGCAGGCTGACCTGATCGAAACTTTTTGCTATTTGTAAATTTTCTTAGTGTCCAAGGACCATTCTAACTCATGATTAAGCCAGTTGTTGGACATCATGGATTCTAGGAATCCATTATAATGCGATGATTTTCTCGGTATAATACCTTACGTGGAGGCATAACCCCCCCCCTCCCCTTTTGTCAGAGCACGCCTCATATGTTATAGAGAGTGAAGGAGGTAAAAAAAGGACGAAACTAATGCCAGTTACCCCATCATGTCATATAATTTTGCTTTATTCATTTGATATCACAAAATTCCAGGAACTCGTCTGAGATCAGGCAAAGACGCATAACTAAGGACACCTAGGTATTTTATGTGTTTTTGACTTGACTTTCGGTGTCTATGATAGCGTGATGTTGATAAGAGCTTATCCGTCCACGCTTCCTGACCCTCACTTTTCTTCATCTGTTTCCATCAACCTATTTTCTTTTACATGAAACAAGGGAAGGCAGTCCAGGCCTAGACTGATAATGGAGAGAGAAAGACAGAGAGGGTGGAAAGAGAGAAAGGGGGGAGATAGACAGAGAGAGAGAGACAGAGAGAGAGAGATGAGAGAGATAGAGACAGAGACAGACAATCAGACAGACAGACAGAGACAGGGGGCATTTTACAAAGACAGATGTAAATCTTGTTCAGAGATAGAGAAACAGAGACAAAGAAGGAGCTGACAAACTGGTGCAAAGTTAGACACACAGTTGCACAAGACGTTCTGTTCCAGCCAGTTACATTGTTAGCCTTAGAACTGAGACTTTCATAGATGATTTAAACTGTAAATATAGTCCCTGACTTCTCAAATAATTTCTTTCTGTAAAAGGTCATTATGCCCATGATTATTTTCCCTCGATCTGCTCTCAATATGGTTAAAGAGCCGCTTTTATAAGAAAAAATTCGGTTGTTTGTTGTCTTGAAAGTTGGGAAACCGATTGCAATATCAGTCAAGGCATAAAATTAACATGGTTATATCTGACAATGTCTGTTGCGAAGTAAATAACGCCCTCATTGTTCTGTCACTATACAGAACACTCTCGCTGTTTGCTCGTCCATTTGTGATGTCTTCAGAAGAACCATAGAAACGTTTCAGAACCAATAAAGAGACTAAATTGACCCTTAGTTTCAGGCACATGCCCTTTGTGGCCATTGAATCCTTTCCGAAACAATTCCGTGTTTTAATGGCCTTGAAGAAGAAAACTTTAGAAAACATGGTGGGAAAAAGAGAAATTGCCGGTAACCATCATTTTCTCCTTCCCCCCCCCTCCCCCCCCCCCCCAATGCTTTCGACCCTTTCAACGTATTAGTCTTGGTGTCGGAATATTAGTCTTTTATCACATAACTCCCTTGTTTTCAGTGACATATAGGCATTACGAATTGTCTTATCTCACCCGCGTTTGAGATAAGCATATTATGTGACGTCATGTGTGACGTAATTGCAGAAAAGTGAGTGTAATTTCACTCATGGAAATTTCCAAGTGCGCGTGTATATTCTGCCCTGAAATTCGTCAGATATTGTTATATGATAAGAAAAAATATTTGACATACTTTGGCTTTGTCGAGAAAACTTTATTGAACTCGTTTACTGACGTGTTATTAAGCTCGACAGAGGCACGCCTACTATAATTTTTCAAGACTTGTTTGATTAAATCTTATTTATCTTAATTTCGAATGCCAAAGCACGGATAGGTACACTGGCCGACGCGATATTACCGAAAAAAATGTTAAAAGCAGAATTCGTTATTTATGTAATTTAACAATGACTGCAAATATATTGAAAGGGCACTTCTGAGCTAGATTGATCGTTTTATATGTAGAAAACAAAACAATCACCAAAAGATTTCGACCCCGGTCAGACTGCGCAGTCAGCGCAGGGTTACATGTATCAATTCTTTTTGCAGATCTATTGTACCCCCTTTTCAAAGCGTATTCTGTGCAAGACTTGTACATTTCGTAATAAATGTTTCTTTGAAATATTTCATTCAAGCACCCTATACAATGGTTTGATTACGAACTGAAGACTTTCAAATAACATAATTACCACATTTCTGGCTCCTGCTTATTCTGTGCAAGACCTGTACATTGAGAATTCGTAATAAATGTTTCTTTGAGATATTTCATTTGAGCATCTTATACAAGGGTCTGATTACGAGCTGAAGACTTTAAAATGACATTTTTGCCACATTTCTGGATTTCGGCATAACTAGTGATAAAAACCTGTGGCGTGTCTGTGAGAGAGAGAGACATAGAGGATTGGTTGGAAATTAGATTAGTAACGTCTATTTGACCACGTGCTTTCATTGTCTTGTTTTCCTCCCCTGTCATCTGGAGTTTTGTCATCATGTTGTCTCAAAGTTTCGTAGAATTTGTATGCCAATATATACGTACATTGTCTTGGATCGAAACGTCAACTTTTGAGTCATGCTCAGAAAAAAAGGGGCTTAATTCCTTTGCTAAAGGTATCGACCCATGTCAGCCGAGGCAGTCTGCTCGAAAAATTTTGCCACTAATAGATTTTTTACATGTCAAAGGACCATTCTCCTCATGATTCAGCTGCTTTGTAGACAAAATGTATCCATATTATGTAATGATTGGCTTGGTATAACGTATTCCGAAAATGTATCAAAACCCTTTTTCGCAGAGTGTCGCTCATTTAAATTATAATATGGCCTGCAACACGCGAAAAGGGGCATTCGGACATTTGCGTAAAGTGTCGTCTCGGATCAGCCTGCGCAGTCCGCGCAGGCTAATCCGAGACGGCACTTTACGACTACATTAGATTTTTTCCTACAGTAGACCTGTGTGAAACAGAAAATTACATAAAAACGGAAAGTGTCGTTTCGGATTAGCCTGCGCGGACTGCGCAGGCTGATCCGAGACGACACTTTACGCAAATGTCCGAATGCCCCTTTTCGCGTGTTGCAAGCCATATGGAATCACCCCCCAGTCTGATGTCTACATTCAGTCCTCTAGCAAGGCGAGGCTGACGTATTTAGCCGGTTTATTTCTCCGTTATACTTCTGTAGCAACCCACTAACAACCCCCACCGTACATAGCTCTGCATCAAAATGTTTAAGATTTTTAACTAGGTATTCTTATTTACTTACTACAAAACTTTTTTAAGCATACATAGGAGCTAGGAGTTTCCTTTATCTACCTCTGTTTCAATTCAACATGTGATGAAAACCCGTGGAGAGACAAATAGGATGGGTTTGAAATTAGATTAGTAATGTCTATTTTACCACGTGCTGTCATTGTCTTCTTTCCCCCTCTGTGATCTGTCAACCGGGTCCTCGTCATTTATAAACGTGCCGATTTCGTAAGCAGTCTAACGAGCCCCAATAGCTCGCATGGTACAGCATGAGACTTGTGAACGTCAAATCTCGGGCAACATGAGGGTTTGGGTTCGATACACAATGGCTGGCCAATTCTGTCGGATGAGACGTTAAACCCAGGTCCTGTGTGGCGGTGCTAAAGACCTAAGCACGTTATTTAAAGAACCAACCAGGCGTAACTTAGGATCGGTTTTGTCTTATATTCTGCACTATCCTCTATAACAAAACTTTCAGTCCTCTGAGGGCGTCGCCCATATGGGCAACCAGTGGCGACAATAAATATACGAAAACTAACCAAATCAAGCAGTCTTACTGGAAGAGTCTATACTTGGCATGTTTGAAATAGTCTCTATAAACCATTTACAAAATGATCCCGTGTTTGAATGACCCTGGTGCGTAAAAGGTTTCGAAAACTTTTCTGGAAAAGGAAAACAAAATTTTCCTAATTTAGGCGGAATTGTCTCGTCAAGAGTTCACAATCATAACTATCAGGGAAGAGTTTCCTTGTCTGTACTCGGTCCATCAAGTACTTACTACATCAGATTTCGTGTAAACATGTATTTCATGTGCTTTATATTACTTTTCTTTCCTCAATATTATGGCTTAACCCTTTACCACTAAATCCCTAGTTTAAAAGATCCCAGCAATGATCCCACATCTCGGCCGATTCCGTAACTTCATCTAATTAATATTCTTTCTAGAGTATTCTGCGTACATCTTGTTTGTAAACAAAACATCGAAAGTCGTGAACATTCCGTAACATTTTTGCAGATGCACGAAGCCTCCTTTTCACATAATCAGTATGGGGTCAATCCGCTGCCCTGTGTCGGGGCTCTTAGAACTATCTGTAATTGTTGGTCGTCGACAATTATACGTAAATGGAAAATACAGCCCTTTAACTCTTTACCAAACGACATACTTTTAGACTTGTCCAAATTGAAAGCATTTGCAGAAGGCGAATTAAATGTGACTCAAATGATGGAACTTGTCTGTTATGGGGTAGAAAACATTGTAGAAAAAGAAGAAAAATTGATGTGTACCAGCATTGCCTCCTTTTCCCACGATGTTCTCAAACTTCGTCTTCTTCAGGGTCGTTAAAACTCGGGATTGTTTGGAAAAGGTTTCATTCTTTGACCGCCCTCTGAATAACTTCGAAATATTTCGGGGTCTACAAGAAAATCTCCTTTATTTTCTAAAGTTGAAGATGACTTGGGTCACACTTCACCATCAGGTAGCGGATGGGGCAGATCAAGATCAGACTGCATTTCCTGATCTACGCCGTCGACAAAAGCTAATCGCCATAAGCAGTGCAAAAAGATACAACCATGAAAAGCTAGGTTCCTGGAAGGGATGTGAAGGAATGGAAGAAAGAAAGGGAAGGGAATGGAGGAAGGAAGGAAGGAAGGAAGAGAGCGAGGCAGGGAGAAAGGCAGGAAGGAACAAAGCAAGCAAGCAAAGGTTGAAATGAAAATAATTTTGTCAGTTTCACCCCAGGCAAGAAATACTCAACTGTCGTAAACTAAGACAGGCGAAACGTTGAGGGAAAGGAATGGTGGAGCTAATAGATATCTGATGTTCATTTGAAGAACTAATTAAAGGTTCGCTGTTGACACTTGGCCCTCCCTCTCCCGGGGATTGCATGTCACTGGGCTTGACCCCGGGAAACCTGGAGTTGGCACCTCTCTTCAATCCATTTATGGAATACCGGGAAACTCTTTTGTCAGTCCTCAAAATTCTAGTCTCTTGCCACATTGTTGAGCTCCCGAAGTATGTGGTATGTATAACCCATGTGGTTATACAAGGTTCAATACCTCCAGGCTTTTTTCTAGGTTGACCATAAAGTTTTAAAGTTACATGGACATAAATGTTCCATAATCTACCTCAAAGAGTAACTTCTTTACCTTTAGAGCTTTTCTCTCTTACGTATCTTCAGAAAAACAGTTTCAACATTCTGCATAGGTTAAGATATCATTATTTATAACGAGCGAAGCTCGTTTTGCGGTAACACCGTTCTAGATTTTTAAAAATGAAATTCCGACTTCGTTCTGGGTTTTAGTCTAAATCTAAATAGGGATGACTAAAAAACTGAGTGTCTTCCGGTTAGTCGCACAGCGTCACACGTATGACAATCTTTCGCACAAGTACCTGATTGGTCAAAAATGACAATAAATGTCTACCGTTCGAATGATTACTTAAAAATCATTATCAGTTTAATGAGTAAAGATTATCTAATTTCTTACTTACTTTCAGCGTATTAAACGTCTATTTGTGTATGAACATACGCAATGATCTATGCTAGCAAATAATGACGTCATAAATCATACTATTCTTACGTCATGCACGAGACTTTTTTTCGCGGAAAATATTGTGTCGTAGAAATCATGACTAAACTAGTTTATTGACTGTTTCAAAATACCATTTAGAGAGAAAGCCGGATTTATGATCTGTGAAAAGGGGTCTTACTGCATTTGCAAAACTTTCGACCCAGGTCTGCCTGTGTAGTCTGCGCAAGCTGACCTGTGTCAAAACTCTTTGCTAGATCTATTTTTCAACGTTTTGAATGTCAAAGGACCAGTATGTATGCCTTTCGATTCAGTCAGTTATCATACAATATGGATGTATAATTATGTGATGACTTTCTTGGTATCATGCATCATGGACATGCATTAAACCATCTTTTACCGCAACATGGCTCAAGATTTTTGTTTGTTTGTTTTTTCCTTTTGTGTGTATATTCATTGCGGCGGCAAGTACACCTACCATGCGTTCAGGACTGAAGTTCCTTTTACCATTACTCTGCTCAATATTCTTCTCAACCTACTGACCGATTCCTCGCAAAAGTCAAAGTCTCTCTTATATAGGCCTAGATCTACATGCAGTGAGGAAATATTCCCGTAAAATGGTCTTTACAAGTGTGTGAACCAATAATTATTCCAAGTTATTTTTCTGGACATAAATTAACGAAAGTGTCAAGGAACTGTCTTTCTTTTGTTAAGGAAATCAGGGACATTCACCCTATTTCACATATACAAATCTACGAAAGAAAAATGCTTTCTACTGTTGACAACGCTCAAAATTAGTTTTGGCAAAGCCGGAATTCGAACTCACACCCTTTGATTTCAAGATCTAGAATCTAGCTCGTCATTCGAATTAATACATCTATATATGTTCCACAAATCATTCACGTCGCTCCTATTGAGGCTTTGCCTTTTTCATATTAGTATTATCATATTAGGTAATATTATACTATATTTTTAGTTGAATTTCTGGTTGAATATCTTTGTTGGGGGATTGTTGTTGTTGAAAAATATGAGGTAAACTGTGCAGAGAGAGAGAGAGAAATAGAGATTTCACACCCGTTTTTAACTCTGAACGAAACAATCCTTTCTTTAAACAACCTTGAGGGTTAAGGCCTTTGAGAATTCTGGTAACTGGAATTTTTCTCCCTTCTCCAAACTGTATCATCCTTTCAGGGACAGATTCCAACATTCAAGTTATTTTCAATTTCTCATTTGCAAATGGTTTCAAATATGACAAGCCTGAAATGTTACCCTCAGGTAAAGTAATAAAGAACAAACATTAAATAATGATCCATACTCTGTGAAAAAGGGGGTTTAATGCATCTACAAAAAGTATCGACTCAGATCAGCTTGAGCGGACTGTGTCTAAACTTTGGTAAATTTTCTGCATGTCCAAGGAACCATTAAACCTCATAATTCAGTGGACAAAATGGATTTCATTGGTCCACAATTACATGATGACTTGCAATGCATCACGGAGATGCATGAACCCCCCCCCCCTTTTCCTTTTGCCGGAGCATGGCAAATATTATTTTCTATGTCGAGGTTCACTTTTTAAACTCGATAAAAATGATTTTTAGTCTGGTTTCACGAAATATGGTAAAGCGCTCAAAAAGGCCGAACAATATTGAAGGCACGAGGCTTACTAGTTCAAACAAAAATATCCATTGTCTTCAGATTGCAAATATTGACACGCAGTGACAATAATTGAACGGTATTTATAGAAGGTATTGATGCCATTCAAGCGTTTATTTCAGATTTGTGTCTCTCGTCCCCGGCTTTTTGCCTACCCCTAGGTTTCGATAGTCGCTCTTTAGATTCTGATCAGACACAGCAAAACACAATGCAAATGAAGAAACAGTAATTTTAGTGATAGTTCAGTATCAAGTAGCGGCCGGTTTCAATTGCTGCAGCCTGAACTCGATCTGCTTCGTTCACAAACGCTGTTGTTGTGCTGCAAAAAGTTTCGACCAAGGTCAGTATTCGCAGCATTCGCAGGCTGATCTGAGTCGATATATTTTGCATTTAACCCCTTTTCACAGAGCGGTGCTCATTTTTATCAAGCATCAGACCTACTATTAATCTTATTTACCCGATTGATGAACCCTTTAGCAATAGAACCATACCCAATCCTTACAGAAAGAAGAAGGAATAAAGATATAGACGATATTTGTTTTTTACGGTGAAAGATCGAAATTTATTTCATCGAGTGAACATCATCGGTAATATTTTCACGAGTGGCGCATCGATTACGATGATGTTCACGAGATGAAATAAATTTCGATCGAAAAAAAGAAATATTCTATTCATTTTATGTTTTTAATCCTTTTTGGGGGGAACCATGTTACATCAAAATCCAGTACAGTTCTTTTCGCTTATTCCCAGTGACGTACCCCCTTCGCATAGCAACGCATTACAGTATTACGTAAAGCGCGAGAAATGTAGGGTAAATTACGTCATATTTCCATCTGGTAGAGAGGCACGCGAATTTTAACTAGTAACTAGTGCGCGGGAACTACTGTTTCCGCCTTCAATTAAAGAGGTAGAATATAAAATCGGTATTTTTCACTGGTCGTAACCATGAAATATCGAAAAATATTTCACCGTTATTTCTCGATAAACTATCGGAAAGCATAAAATAAAAAAAAACTATATTCACCAAATACCACAAAGCCCAGTTTTACACCTGAGAACTAATGACAGAAAGGACTAAAAGCTTTTACGAATATGTATGAAAAATTTTGTTGGGAAATCACAAACCGAGTGTGGGAAATAACTCTTCTCTCTTCAGTACTATTTTTTGTTACACAAAAAAAACGTTGTAACTCATTTTTGGTTTACTCAGTCTGATTTGAATATTGAGATTTTTGGCTAAAATATAAATTTCTATTTTTTTAACCCTTAGGCTGCTAAGCGCGACTTACTGAGCTTTTGCGGACAGCGTAGATCAAGATCAGACTGCACAGAACGTGCAGTCTGATCTTGAATCTACGCTGTCCGATAAGGAGATATCTTTTCTCAAACAATACTCTTCAAAAAGCAATATTTGGGTTATTACTATCGGCTTGAAAATTTCTTTTATTTAGCAGGATAAGGGTTAATGTTTAAGAATGTATATAATCACTGAATCACGTTGAAAGCATTTTCAGACAACAAATCAATTGTGTTTCAATTGATGGAATTGCCTGTGAAAACATGATGAAAAGACATTGGAAAAGGAAAGAAATGCTGGTTATCAACATTTTCTCCATTTTTCACAATGTTTTCAAACGCATTCTTTCTCGGGATCGTTAAAACATGGTGTTGTTTGGGTAAAGAGTAGAGGTGACACACACTTGTTTATGTATAATTTTCGTTTCTTTGATGTTCACTGTCCCAATTAAGTAAGTTCAATGAGCTATTTTGAGCATTCAAATTTTCAAGCTTATAGTTCTCGTTTGTCACCTAATCTTTTCACTGAATTGAGAAAGGAAAACAATGTTATAAATGGGATTGCCAACCAGGCAATATTTAAATTTTACGACATTACGTGAACTACCGACCGAATTCATTTTACGACAGTCAACATCCGTCTTGTGAGATGAATAGTATTGATAATAAAACTGTCATTTTCATCTGTCTTTGTCACTGAGACGCTTTAAGTGAAATTGGCTCCTGTCATTGGAAGCTTGAATTTCCAAGAAATGTCAATACTTTGGGCACATGCACAATTTAAACACGGCATTTTTTAAGGGTGATACTCAAGTACCAAGCGTTTATTTAACATGTATAGCTAGACACTGGGGTAAATAACACGGTAAATTTGATATGTATACAACAAACTGACCAATGCAATGACAAGACCGACATCACATGGAACAAATCTAGTATAAAATGATTGGCCAACTCAGACTCTTGAACTTAATGGATAAGTCGGGCGTGTAAAGCTAGTGTATAGACTACCTGGGTTTGTCTTTACCAACCATTCTAAATTGCTGTCTAATTCTAGTTTTAAATTCATGATTTCAAACCGTTACAGAATTTCTAATAAGTTAAACCATGAGAATTTTTCTTACTTTGAAATTTAGAAAATTCTTGAGAAACAAAATATATCAAAGTACTGAAAGTACTGACAGACTAGCGAATTCGAAATAAGTGACTATGATAAAGATAAAACTTGGTCGGTCCGTACAAGATTGAAGACTTAAAAAATGTCAAATTCAGTGATTGAGTCAGTTTCAGTTCCACCAATCAGTTATTAAGTCCAATCCGGATCCTGTTCAATCCATTAAGTTTACCCACAGCTCTTGGCTATTTACTTGTCAAAACAGGAAATACCATGAAAACTTTCTGCTTGTTGTAACTTGATTTTCAATTTTAAAAAGGCAAACAAAGAACATATAAACTTGAGGATTTCTAGAGTTCCCTTCTAGATGAACTTTCTATTATGTATCATTTTACCCAAACTGGCAAAACATCAAACTTTGCCTTTAGTTCTAGGCATGTGAAGAATGAGTCAATATTGTTTCTTCTTTTTTTCAATTTCTTGTAGAATTGATATCTTGCAAATATCTGGTTAAGTTTTGGTTGCACATAATAACGAAATCGAGTATTTAATTTAGATGTATCCAATCGTTTATTTTCATCATCAGAAAAGTTCGTCCAGGTATGGCGAATGCCCGGTCCTTTGTCACCCATTCATAGTAAGAATTCAGACTCTTTTTCTTGTTCGTCATCGTCTTTTAGAGGTCAAGTAAAGAAAAAGTAATTGACAAAACCTTACAATTTTTTCTGACTGCTCTTGAAGATTACTATCGTCTCAGTTCATACATGTATGGAGCTTAAATATCTTCCATTTTCACAGTTCATTTAAAATAAACATTAAGTACATGTAAATCCAAGGTTTTTTTTTTTTATATCTGACACCATGTAATGTTAAAGTGTGCTTATAATTAAATATGTAGAATTCCATTAACCCCTAGACTACTAAGCGCGACTCAATGACCTTTTGCTGACAGCGCAGATCAAGATCAGACAGTACAGAAAGGGGAGTCTGATCTTTGATCTACACTGTCCAGTAAGGGGATATTTTTTTTTTCCAAAATATAACTTTAAAATGGCAATATTCAGGTTTTTACCATCGGCTTGAAAGTTCAATTATTTTTTTAGCAGGTTAATGGTTGAACTTCAACTAGATCGTAGTTAATCAATAGCACAAGATGTAAAAGTTAACTGTTTAACTCTTTACAAAACAAAAATTTTACACTCGTCCCAATTCAAAGCTGTTACAGACCACAAATTAAATGAGGCTCAATCGATGAAATCTGATTTTAAAAGGGCAGAAAACATTGTGGGAAAAGGAGAAAATGCTGGTTACCGGCATTATCTCCTTTACTAGCAATGTTTTCAAAGGGCTTCTTCCCCAGTGCCGTTAAAACTCAGGATTGTGTGGTAAAGGGTTAATATACAAGACGTAAAATAACAGGTTAACGTTACACAGTAATCTAAATCATGAATAACTATAGGAATGACAGGGTTCCCTGTCCAGTGAGGGTTAATGTAGCTGGGATTTGCTACAAGTTACCTGTGTGTAGGCCCCTATCTATCTTTAGATTCTTTCATAATGTTATAGTGGTGTAGGAATACGTGATATGAGCCTGATTTGCATAGGTCACTTAATTTACATACAAGCAAATATCTTCTACCTTATCAATGACATCTTGTTCAGTCTATTACTTTGTAAGAAGACATGTTCAAATTGGAATGGCAGAGATTTTGTGGTTTTTGTCAGAGAATTCAGATTTCTAACAGAAAGAATTATTTTCCGTGTGGCAGTATTGGGCAACTGTGGGTTTTTTTTTTTTTGTTCACATTGAGTCTGGGTCAGTCAAAGGTCATCATGTCTCTAGGAGATTACAGTAAAAAAAGATGTGGGTCACCGTGCTGGTTTCTGAGAAATCTGCCTTTGAAAAAGGTATATACAGTTCCAAAATTCAGCTTATGTTGGATTTAAAGCGCCTTTCTTTAATAGTTAGTTAAACAGGAAAATTACAAGAAAAATATACAAATATACATCATTTTAATGAAAATTCATATATTTTTGCACGAAAAAAATATGTAAAAGCCTGGTTTTGAGCATGGTAAATGTACAAATATGCATGTTATATATGGATCATTGAGTTAAAAAGTGACATAATTTGACCGATTTAAGGATTAATCTTAAATAGATACATACTTTCTAACGGACAGATTTTTCTTAAAATTTCCACACTTACAGTATTTATAATTCTAAACAACAAGAAAAAATAAAAATGGCACCTACCCGTGCTTATTTCGTCAGAAAACAAGGTTGTAGGTCACTGTGAAAGTTATTTTTTCAAGGAAAAAAATAGGATAAATGCTTAGCAGACATAGTGGGAAAAGGAGAAATTACTCAATAGGAGTGATTTCTCCTTTTCCAACAATAATTTTCGAAGTGGAAACAGCTATACTGCCACAGCTTTAAATTTTCTGCCTTTGTTTTCTTGTTTGGTGTGTAACGCCATGTCAGCAGCATTTTAATTATTTCATGGTGACAGTTCAAAGATCTATTTTTTTCTCTTCACCAATACTACCCGAAGAAAGTGCTACTTGTTTCAGTGCACGAATAGTAATTCCATTATGTGCAAAAAATACATAGGCGCACTTTTGATTCAATATCCACGACAAAAAATACATGCGCAATAGGATGCGCGCGAACATTTGTCATATACGTCGTTAAACCCCCTTTCACACAGCATTGCCAATTTCCAAGCGGCACTCTCCATTCAAGAGGTAATTTGAATTTTCTTTCATTTTACAGAATTTGTGCAATCAGTTAGATATATATAGCCTCAGTCACAGATGCAGGCACGTTTACAAATAATGAATAAGTACGTGCAACCAACATCACCACCATCATCATCATCATCATCATCATCATCATCAACAACGACAACAACTTCTTGTTCTTGTTCTTCTTATTCTTCTTCTTCTTCTTCTCCCAAATCGTCATCATCATCATCATCATCATCTTCTTCTTCTCTTCTTCGAGAAAGAAAATTAATTCTAAAATAAGACAGTATCTCAACTAAGAAACTAATGTCTTTACAAGACTGGCGTTTCTGTCTAATTTTCGTTTTTGCATTGTTTGAAAAACAATGATGACGATAAGAGGTCCAGTCATTGGAAAAAAGTGTTGTTGCTTCTACAGATCTATGAGATCAGATTGTTAAAAAACAACAACAACAGCATCGATCAGTGCAGTTCCAAGATCATATTGCTCAGAATGAGCAGTCTGGTCTTAGACCTACACTGACCAACAGAGCGTCTGTAGCTTGCCTTCCGTTGCTAAGGCTTTATCTCATTACCGGACCAGAAACGTTTATGGTCGTCCTTATACATAGCACTTGCAGAGCAAAAAGCAATTGTTTCCCAAAAGATTGGATTTATCTCTGAAAAGGTAAAAAAAAAAAATGTGTTCAAAGGAGAAAATGTTGTTTACCATCGTTTTAGCACAATGTTTTCAGATGCCTCTTTACACGAGGCTAGTTCAAACACGGGACAGTATGGTATAGGGTCAACTCTCTCACTACCAACTCAGGAAATTCGACTTCTTTTCGAGGTCGACAAGTTGATGTCCACTGCTGTTGAAAGTGAACGAAGTCAAAGTCTAGCAACAGGAAGCGGATGGTGTAGATCCAAGATCAGACTGCATGTTTTTTGTGGTTTTATCCTGATCTACACCATCCGCAAAGGCTAGTTAAATCTTCATTAGTAGTGAAAGAGTTAACTCTTTACCAGACGACAAGTTTGCAGACTTGTCCAAATTCAAAGCATTTGCAGACAACGAAAATTAAATGAGACTCAGAAATTTGAAATTTGTTTTTAGAAGGATAGAAAAAATTGTGGAAAAAAGAAAAATGTTGGTTACCAGCATTATCTCTATTTTGCATTACATGTATGTTTTTAAAAAGCCTTCTGTTCAGGTTCGTTAAAATTAGGGATTATGTCGTAAAGCGTTAAATTCGATGTGATTAGGCCGGAAGAACATGGCGCTGTTATTAGTTCGAACTTTCCCGATGGGGATAATCATGGACCCAAGTTATTGCTCGTTTGTGTTTCTGCAAATGTCGACTGGGTTTGTTTTTGCTCTTCGTCTTTAAAGATGCCCGTCTACAGCCTGTGAGCAAAAACGCTGTTAAATTTCAAACAGTTTAGAATGGTACAGAAATCAGTCCTTTGTGTAAACATGGATAAATTACTGACATACGAGGGTTGTTCGATATGTAATGTGTATTGTACTATATCTCAAAAGCATTCGACTCAAATAGTGAAATGAACATTACATCCCTTCGAAATATTCTTCGCGGTTTGAAATACATAATTTCAATCTCTGAATCCATTTCTGAAATGCGTCACGGTACGCTGATTTAGGTAGACCTCTGAGGCACTGACTGATGGCTGAGCCAAGGGCTTGTCGGGACTTGTAACGACGACCAGATAAGAACTTTTTAAGTTTTGGAAAAAGGAAAAAGTCGCATTTGGCTAGATCTGGAGAGTATGGTGGGTGTGGCAAGACAGTAACCTTATCCGACTTCAAAAATTGCTTCACAAGCTCAGATGTATGTGATGGAGCATTATCATGCAGTAGACGAACATGCCTAAATCCTGACACAGGGCGTCGTTTAGGATAATATTTCTTGAGCTTTTTTAGTATAACATCTCGGTAATACCGACCTGTAACAATTTTGCCCTTCGGCACCGGAATTTGTACGGCTATACCATCACATGAGAAGAATATGCAATAAAGAACCTTCTTTGTGCTTATGCTTCTTTTGGCAACTACAGGCCTTCTACCGTGTTTAGTTAACCTAAATTTTGTTTCCAATTTTTCTTACTGGTTCGAAATAGTGAACCCATGTTTCGTCACCAGTAACAATGTTTGCAAATTGTCTTTGATTGAATTTGGGAAACATTTTGAGCAATTGCTTAGCGGTTTGCACTCGTACCCGTTTTTGGTCATGAGTCAATATATGCGGTATCCATCTGGCAGAAATCTTTCGTACTTTCAAAATACGCTTCAAAATGAAATGCACCCGCGATAGAGATATGCCAACAGCGTTGGAATATCACGAATCGTGTATCTGCCATCACTTTCAATTATTTCCCTGACTTTTGAGACTTTTGCCTTGCCTGTTACAGTCACAGGTCGGCCAGATTTTTCTGCATCTTTGACGGACTCTGTGCCAGTCAGAAATTTCTTTCTCCACCTACGAACTGTCTCATAAGATACCTTATCAGACCCATAAACTTCCCCCAATTCAGTAAAAATCTGCATTACCGAATGACCGAGTTTTGTGCGAACTTTTATATAAGCTCTAATTTCTTCAATATTCTTAATCCGTTTGCCAACCATTTTTACAATAGTGGTCAACGACTAGCTCTAATGAAATGACTATAAGTTTAAAACTATGTGGAGCTAAAGGCTCGTGTTTATACCGTTGGAAAGGTATTGAATAGAGCTATTCAAGCGTATCATCATCCACGAGATCGTTGAAAGCGTTATCGCGCTGTGATACAATACACATTACATATCGAACAGCCCTCATATATGGTGTAATTGAAAAAAAGAAACACGGAGATTTGTATTAGAAACCGAACATTGGTCAGAAGAAATCTGGCTGACGATCGAAGCTGTAAACAATGGCGGTGCGTCACGGAAATTTATCGTTGGTTTCCGCCTAGAGTCGGATACGGTGTAATTTGCATATAGGCCGCGACTTCCGTCGGAAAATCGAGGCTGCAACAGAAAAGCCTTTATTTTCCTTTGTTTACCTCATTAGACGCAGGGCGAAGGTCAAATATAGTCCCGTGACAGAATGCATGATCATCATACGAATCTACCCGAGTGTATAATGGACATATCGAAAATCTTCGATTCAAAAGCCGGAAACGACGAGTGTGTTTACATGGAAGGCCGCAACTCAGCGAAATGCATTTTCTACCGACCGTAATCTAACCAACCTGGCAACCGTCAGGCGCAATATTTGGCATGAAGACATAAGAATGACTATAGTTTGATAAAATAAAGACAAAATGAGTTAAAACTGTCTGAAAATGAGTATAAGGGCCTCTTTAAGTTTGGATTCTGTTATAAAAAAAAGAACTGTATGTCTCTTGCTAGTTTGCTGTGTGTTTGTTAACGCCGTTTTGAACAGTATTTCGGTATCATTACGGCGGCCAGTGCATCCATTTGTACCTGAAGTTTTTCTGCCTTATATACACATGGCATCTTGCCCAGCCATTACTGTTCATCCAAATATGGAAAGTTAAAACAACAAACAATAATACTAATATTAAAAAAATGTAATAATAAAAATAATTGTTATAATAATAAAAAGAGAACCGAAGGATGTTTTTCACCGACCATTCTAAAAGTATTGTTTTAGCTTTATCTGATTCCAAGACTATAATAATTTTATGTCAGCCTCTCTGTTTATACTCCATCCTTAGCCAAGGGAAAGTTGTCAGTTGAAATCTCGCTCTCATTAATATTTATGTACTCAAAGAGCGACAGTTTAACCAATCAAATTCGTGCTTCAATTGAAAAAAATTGAGTCAAGCTGCGACATCAAACTAGGGATTTTTTACTAAAATTATCCGAAGAAAACGATATTACACGAGTGATTTGTTAATGTGCCAATCCCGGACGAGCCCCCATCTTACGAACAAAGTCCGTAACAAAGAAACAAAAGAACAAATGCATGGCAGAAATACGAACCGCATCTGGCGGTATACGAACTCACGGCGGACAAGATCCTCGTTTTTTCGAGGTTTAAAAGACCAATACCATAACCACTGAGCTAAAGAGATATCTCCCCAACGCAGTTGTTAGGTACTGTATTTAAATCGGGACGAAGCCATGCATGAAGGAGTGGTCTCCCGTAACACACCCCCCTCTTAAAGTCATCATTTATTGATGACTCAAAGCCGTATTAGAGATGTACAAACGGACACTGAATACGGAATATGAACAAGGAATACGGTATTTAGACAGGGGGTTCGTCTCAAAAGCTACGAGACTGTCGATAAAGGTAATCCGCTATGTAAGAGATGCTCGCTGCCGATCGTCTGCTTTTACAACGTACATTTTTAATAGACCACGCTAAAAATTCAGCTCTCGGAGAATCAAAACGGTGCACTAAAGTCGATTCAGAGAAGATGGCGATCTTTACGGTGGCACAAAAGTGACATGGAAGATATATTTTATACTACGTGCGCACGTAGTAGCTAATACGTGCGCACGTAATAAGTAATACGTGCGTACGCAGTAGTATTACGTGCGCACGCAGTAGCTAATACGTGCGCACGTAATAACTAATACGTGCTCACGTAATACTATTGCGTGCGCACGTATTAGCTAATACGTGCGCACGTAATAGTTATTACGTGCGCACGTATTAGTTATTACGTGCGCACGTATTAGCTACTGCGTGCACACGTAATACTACTGCGTGCGCACGTATTACTTATTACGTGCGCACGTATTAGCTACTGCGTGCGCACGTAGTATAAAATATATCTTCCATGTCACTTAAGCTATTACGTGCGCACGTATTAGTTATTACGTGCGCACGTAATAACTAATACGTGCGCACGTAATACTACTGCGTGCGCACGTATTACTTATTACGTGCGCACGTAATAGCTACTGCGTGCGCACGTATTACTTATTACGTGCGCACGTATTAGCTACTGCGTGCGCACGTAATAACTAATACGTGCGCACGTATTAGCTACTGCGTGCGCACGTAGTATAAAATATATCTTCCATGTCACTTTTGTGCCACCGTAGATCTTCGATCGTTATAGAGAGAGTAAATTTTGAGTCGGAAGCGCAACTAGGTAGAAACCCAAAGCGTAGGTGTTGGTAATATACAAGTTTTGGTGGCATTACTATATTCTTGTATTTAACCTAGAACAAGCTAGTCTTTGATCTTAGACACTTACATACCCAATTCAATAGATAGTAATTTGCGATTTTTGAAATAAGTTCACATGTTTATTCGAAGGGCCTCTGTCGGCCTTTTTCTAGTAACGTTAGATTTTTCGGCACGGCTAAATGTGCTAGCTATTGACCTACTTTTTGATACTGATGACAAATAGATCTAGATGAATGGGAACTTGTGATTGGTCAAAGATGTAGACATGTTTATTCTAAGGGTCCCTGCCTGTGTGGTGGCAAATTTATGTTGTCTATCTATTTTTAAAGATATTTCTTGTTCTGACTCCCATATAAAAACGCTGCTACCACGAATCGATACCCCTGGGCTTTGGTTCAGATCATAGCAAATGAATATGATAACGATAATCCTTTTTCTTGAACTAGTTAAGAATGTGTTACCAAATAACCCGTTTCATGTACAGCATTTCTACACAAAGTCATTTGGAATACCTGGTAAGATTACGGAATTTGTCAAATGAGTGCATTTATGTGTCATAGAGAGTAGATATGTATAAAAAGCACTAAAAAGCCACCGTGTAATTCAATGAAGGTACCACAGCAGTATGGTTTGATGCACGACGCTCCGTACCAGCTAGCGGTGCATCGTGATTAATGCTTTGATATTTGACGAAATTATAGATTTTTATCATTTTGTTTAGAAACGTAACATGTATTTTTTTTCAAAGATTCTTTGGATTAACCTTGAAATAAATGTGTTTATTAAACTTGTTAACACTACGAAAAACGATGAGGAAAAAGGGTCATTTGCCAGCGAGTTTTGGATCGTATTGTGGATTTTAGTTAATCAATATTACATAAACATTACTCTTTGGTCTATTACAATACAAGTAAACTACCCAAACAAGAACTAAAAACATGAATCAGTTATTTTGGTACAATTCTTCATAGTTACTAAAACCAATTGTTCCTCCAACACGGTTCAGACATATAAATACTGATTTGGTTAAGATCTGTTGAGAGAATGTTAAGATCAGGACAGAATGTTATGGTACTATCGTCTAATCACTTCAGGACGATGGTACCATAACATTCTGTCCTGATCTTAACATTCTCTCAACAGATCTTAACCAAATCAGTATTTACATGTCTGAACCCTGTTGTGCATCGCACACCTCATTTACAGGGTAACAAAACACCCTAGCTATCAAAATCGGTATTCATATGGCGGGACAGGCGAAGGAGGCATCAGTAGCGAAGATATCGAAGAAAACTAGATTCCATTAATGCACTTCTAAATAAGTCATAGAATTCTTGTTTATTGAGTTTTCACTCAAAACTTTTTAAATCCCCCTGACATTATGAGACCGATGCGTCTTTTTCGGTATACCAAAAAAGAGCATACCCTTACAGTCACACCGAGACACGGTCGAGGGTGACGCCAAACTGAACTCACGTTTTGGTACCCCTTTACCTGAACAGTTGCATGTTCAACAGACACTCCGTACCTCCTGTGGTATCTGTTGGATCTCTCACACATAACCCTTCCTTGACCCTGTGTTCTGCGGAGAGGGACTGTGCTGTACGGCGTTATGATTGGGTGTCCATTTGGATAAATTTGGTCCGCTAGGTAGCAAAACACAATCGACAGGAAAAGGTAGGCCTTGCGTGCCTATTTGACGCATAAGTCTGTAAGTTTGGGCATCATTCTGATAGCCAAGAAAACCAGTCTCAATATATCTAATCATACCTTCATTATCAACGATAATTTGCGTATGAAGGCAGTGATAATTTCTATGGCCAGAATAAAACTGTTGTTGGTTTTGCACTGGTCGGTATATTTCGTGGCTTGTCGCATTTATGGCCCCAACAGCAGAATGTATTTCATACCGATTTCCCGGCTTTTCCCTCCATTCTGCAATAGAGGGCTATTGTATATACGTCGACTAAGTAGCATCGAACACAGGTAGACTACGTCGTATCTCTGTATCGACGTAAGCCACACTTACCCCAAACATGGTTGACAGCATGCGGTAGGTAGGGTAAACCCTTAACCACATCATAACAAGTAAATTTCTGTTCCTTCTGTCCAAGATGTTATCTCTCGTCTGTTGGAGACCAACAATATTTACTAGATTTAAAAAAGTCTCTGGACTTTCGCCAATTATTTAAAAAAAAAAAAAAAATCACACCCAAGAACTGAAAAAGATCGAAAAAGATCTCTTCAAGTATAACGATTTTCGACCGAGGTCGACCAGCCTATATGAAGTCGTTTGATGTTGACCTTTATGTTTTACACAAATGCGAGGTGGCCTTTTTCATATATTCCATGGAAACCTATTAAACCTACGCATGTTATTCCTGGCTTTCTCAAACCAGTACTGACACAACTTTCTCTTCCTATAACTAACTCACATGCACCAGAGAGGTGCAAATCATCGGAAAAAAAGTTTGCTTCATCTGGGTATCGAACCCACAATCATCAGGTCACGAGTCAGATACACTAATCACTGAGCTACCAGGGCGGGCTGCCATGATATCAGAAAGAGCCTCAGAGTACAGATTAACTTGATTAACGCTAACAATTCGGCATTGCTCTGAAAAAAGAGTGCTTAATGCATCTCCGTGATCCATGGTACCAAGCAAGTCATCATATAGTTATGGGTACATAACATCTACCTTTTTTCTTTAACAACCTACTTGATAATGAGGTTGACTTGTCCTTTGACATACAAAAACTAATCAATAGCGAAAATTTTCGGCCCAGGTCAGGCTCAGCGATACTTTTCGCAGATGCATTTAGCCCCTTTTATCAGAACATTCCTCAATTATATTTTTGGTTTCATATGCAGGAGCTTGCATACTCGTGTCACAAATGTACCGGGAAAATGGCTTTCAGGGAGCCGCCGAATGAACATGGCCACATTTCGAAGCAATTGCAAATTACTGTTTTATTTCTACTAATAGATCACAAGCCAGCGGGAAATTGGCGAAGGTGTGCAAAACAATTCTTTGTCAATTTAAGCAAAATTTAACGATATAAAATCTCTTTAACCCATTACACGAGTCGTCGACGCCTGAGCTGTGAGATACGTGACAATGATTTTACAATGACTAGAGTGACAATTTACTATTCAGAAAACCTAGGCAGGCTTCAAGTTTCAACCCAGGTCAGGCTATGCAGTCTAAAAAAGGATAATATTGGTTGATACTTATCCCTCGGATGCTCGAAGGCAAAGATCATGAAGGGCTTTTGAAAACATTGTGGGAAAAGGAGTAAATGCTAGTAACCAACATTTTCTCCTTTTCCCACAATGTTTTCTACATGTACCTATTCAAAGACAGAAATCATCATTTAAGCTACATTTAATTAATCGTCTGCAATTGCTTTTATTTGGTCTAGTAAATAATTGGTAGTTTGGTAGAGATTTATTAGTAAAAAACCTAGCCTGTGTTCCAGCCAGATCATTTTTCCTCTTTTATATTCGGACTTTACTTTGTCAATAATGAGGCGTCATTTTTGACAAAGTAACGTCCAAATATAAAGATGGGTAAAATGATTGGACTGAAAACCGGGCTGGTAAAAACCATACAGAAACGATGGAAAAACGGTAGACGCAGATAGGGCGATTTACCTTTATCGATGATTTCGTAGCTTCTGAGACGACCCCCGGTCTGAAATTCAGTATTCCGTGCTCATATTCCTTATTCGGTTACCGCTTGTACATCTCTATTAGGCAGTAACTCTATTATTTAGACAACAAATGTCCGTTTTTGGACAACAAATGGGATTAATGGCTCAGTGGCCAATCCCGGACGAGCCCCCATGTTACGAACAAAGTCCGTAACAAAGAAACAAATGAACAAATGTATGGCAGAAATACAAACCGCATCTGGCGGGATTCGAACCCACGGCGGACAAGATCCTTGTTTTTTCGAGGTTTAAAAGACCAATACCATAACCACTGAGCTAAAGAGATATCTCCCCAACGCAATTGTTAGGTATTGTATTTAAATCGGGACGAAGCCATGCATGAAGGAGTGGTCTCCCGTAACACATTTCATTTGTCGAAAGTTCCGAAAAGTGTCATTACGGAACCAATAAGATAGCTTATTAATCATTAGCTCGTGATGATGACGATTTTCGTCAATCCGGTATTCTATGAATCCATAGATAAACTATAGTAATCAAAGTACAATAAGAAAAAAAGGAGCTTTCGCGGAAGGCATAGATCAAACCTGACTGCACAGAACGCGTAATCTTTTATCTATACCGTCCGCTTGTTTGGTCAAGTCTATAAAAGTAAGGTGGAAATCTTCTGATTTTCAATAGATTTTATTTTTAGCTGTCGACAGGCGTCTAGTCTATATATTTGGCGTTTAAAAAAAGTTAAAACTAATGCATAGTTACGTAGAGGTATCTGCCGACCCCTGGTGCCTGACGGTTTGATGTTTGGAGCCCAGCGAAAGAGATTTCAACTTTTGCAACAAACCACAACTTTTCAAATTGGGTTCTTATTGGTTTAGAGAATTCACTTTTTTACCCTGATTAATTTAGACACCTGACTGATTTAGTAGTGTTGCTGCAAAACGCTTGTGAAAACATTATGGAAAAAGAGAACTTTATCGCAACAAGCATTTTTCAGCTTAATGCAGTATTTCTAAATATTTCATGTTTTAACCTTTTGCCACAAAATTCCGAGTTTTAACGATCCTTCGAAAGAAGGCTTTTGAAAACATTGTGGGGAAAAATGTTTCCCCAAAATGTTTTTCATTCCTTTTGATACAAATCCTATCCATTTTGACACATTTAATTTGTCGTCTGCAAATGCTTTGAATTTGGGCTGGTTTAGAATTGTGTCGTTTGTGACAGAGTTAATTCTTTACAATACAAATCCCGTGTTTAACGACCCCGACTGATTGATTATATGATTGATTGTATTATGTTTAAGGCCGTTTTCAACATTATTTCAGTTATACTGCGGTGGCCAGTGCACCTATTCATGCTTTTCTGGAGTTTATTTTATCTGTACTCCGCACAATATTCTTTCAAAACCACTGTAAATTCTCGAAAAGACTTTGGCCGAAACAGGGATCGAACCCGCGACCCCCTGTTCTCAAGTCCTGCACGCTACCGACTAAGCTACCGGGTCTCGGTTTAACGACCCTGAAGCAGAAGGCTTTTGAGAACAATGTTTTTAAAGACTTGTCTCATCATTTTATCCATGCTTAGTCTGTCGTCTGCAAATGCTTTCAAAATGGACGGGTTTAAAACTTTTTTGATAGACTTTTAACTCCGAAAGCGTGTTCATTACCAACATTTTGCAAGAAAGTTTGTAAACTGTCTGCTGCAGACTTGTTTCAGAAGATAACGAGGTAGACATGAAACTACATCAAAATAGCTAACTCTCGCGAGATTTGTAAAATTTCTATAGAAAAAAAGAAAATATCTTTTCGAGATCATATTACTAAATGGTTATTGCCTGTTTTCTCACAATCGCAAGCCTTTTTAATCATTTTAAAGATACATTTACAGGGCACAGTGATGCATTTCCATAATCAAACCCTTTACCATACTATTTTATACTGTCGTGACCGATTAGGTTTTTAAAACATTGCGAGTAAAAGAATAACTGGTTGAAGTGGCTTTCATTCTATCCTTTAAGAGGAAATTCTGTAGTTTTTAGCTCCATCTAATTTATCGTCTGCGAATACTTTCAATATGGACGAGTTTAAAGTGTTGTTGCGGGCAAAGAGTTATGACACATTAAGCTTTGATATGGTGTTTTTCCATGATTAAATTGCTCGTATCATTTTATAAAGGAAAAACATCGGCACGAGAAAATGATTCTTGAAGGATTTTGAGTATCATAATGAGCATGTTCTGTGTAAATAGGGTTTAATGCCTCTACAAAAACTATCGTCCAGATCAGCCTGCACAATCCGTCTTTTTTGCTATTGGTCGATGTTCTGCATGCCAAACCGGTTTAACTCATGATTCAATCGGTTGTTATACAAAATGGATTTTATAGATCCATAATGTATGTGATATATGATGACTTTCTTGGTTTTATAGCATCACGGGGACGCATTAAACCGCATTAAACCCCCTTTGGCCAGGGTGTCGCTTATTTTCATCCGGAATATTAAGGCCTAATGTTTTTTCATCCACTACTTGGATGTCACGAAATCCTTTGTGTTGCCATGACACTTTTGATAAGTAATATCCTAGCCTCTGTCTAACAACCAATCGTCGTGACTATCGCATGACTCGAGATTTGCATCCTGGCGACTTTCTTTTATAGTTATTTGCTAGAGACAAAAGGCTTTCTGTACAAACGCACAAACCTCAAGGATATACATGGTGTTTCATATATAAGTTTCAAATATACCTGTGGTATATTTTTTATCAAGATAAGACAATTTTTTTCCATTTACTAAGTTAAAGAACACAGTTTTATGACATGTACGAGTACAGTATGTAAAGGTACCATTGAACAACAGAGGCTCGGTCCCTTCAGTATGTGTCCTAGCACGGTGATATAGGCGTATTGGTGGACTAGATATTTGAGCCGTGCTATTGTGGCAGCCGCTCGACAGAAGAATCTCTACAGGCTGCGAGTCTTGACTGATTACACTCAAACAAACAAATACTTCAACGACAAAGTTGGCATCAGGTGTTTTGTAAAACGATACTTGGATTACTTTCAACTCTTTACCATACAACAAAATTTTAGACTTGTTCCAACTTGAAAGCATTTGCTTAAATCAAATACAACTAAAACGATTAAATTTGCTGTTGATGATAAAGAAAATATTGTTGGAAAAGGAGGAAATGCTGGTTACTAGAATTTTCTCCTTTTTCAACAGTGTTTTCAAAAGTCTTCTTTCTAAGAAAACTCGGAATTGTTTGGTAAAAGGTTAAGGAAGTTACAACGATATTAAAACTATTAACTTACTCGTGTAACTGTATTATGGTTATCAAATCATAATGCGCTTATGATGCCTAATGCTGCACTTCGTGCTTTTGCAGACAGTTATTTTTAGACAAGCAGGATCAGCCTTGACCTTGTAATAATTCCGTCACTTGTGGTTAAAAACCTAAATTATTATTGGACAAAATTTGTATGACTTTTTCCATCATGGTTATTTCGGCCGTGGAAAACATTGAGAGCAAAAGAGTATCTGCTTGGTGCATAATATTATGAACGCTTTCTAGAAAAGACATGTCAGTGTAGGGTAAACGGGTAAAAACGAAGTTGATTAGGCTGGTGTTAGGCTGGGACGGAGTGTTTTGGTATCATACTTGTCTTACAGCAGTCCTATTTGAAACTTTGATAGCAATTACATCTGCTACACTGCTTTGTCACGTAAGGTTTGTCTACAATAGGTTTCTGGTGATGATTTGATCATTTGCTTCAGAAAGTCAGTGTATTTTGCTATTTCTTGATTTATATAACGGGTGTAACACTGACAAAGTCTACGACACTAAGCTCTTATTTTTTACTATAACTAATCAAAGAACACGTCACAAACGCCATGTTTTCCGAGAAAAACATAAATTTTCTGCCATTATATCATTAGTTAGGGCAGTTTTTCTCATCACAGACGATGTCGTAAATCTTCCCATAGTGATGAACCTACTTCCGTTTCTAGGGGTCATATTTCACAGAACCAATAAAAACCACTTCCTGTCAAATAGGGCGCCAATTAACTCATTACCTCCTGCAGACGAAGTTTTGTTGTTTTTTTCGTTCGGGCTAGCAGCATTCCGCTTTTAAAATATTATGGCTCGTAACGAGCAATTTCTGTTTTCGCAACATTGTTTTTAATCTATTCAGCTTTTTACCAAACTACAAAATTTTAGACTTGACACTTTCTTTTTTCCTCCTACATATATTTCAAAAGCCCTTTTCATCAGGATCGTTTAAAGTAAGGATTTTTGATTAAGGCTTAATCCTTATTTTTGTTAATCGACCGTTTTAAATTCGTTTAGAAGATACGAGTGAAAATATTACCGATGGTGTTCACGAGATGAAATAAATTTCGATCTTTCACCGAAAAAAACAAATATTCTATTTATTTCATGCTTTTAACCCTTTCTGGGAGGCGCTTTATCAAAATCCAGTACAGTTCTTTTTGTTATTCCCCGTGGCGTACCCCTCGCGCATAGCAACGCATTACAATATTACGTCAGCGCTAGAAATGTAAGTTAAATGACGTCATATTTCCATCTGGTTGTGAGGCACGCGTAATTTACCTAGGCAACAAGAACATGAAAATCGGTATTTTCACTGGTCGTACCCGTGTAATATCGAAAAATATTTTCACTGCTATTTCTCGATATCCTACCGGAAAGCATGAAATAAAATAAGATACTTTTTAGACTCCTCCATATTAAAAACGTACGACAGATCCAACGTGGTTAAAATGATAGGATTTTGTTTTTGAATTAGTTGAAAACATTTACAGAAAAGGAGAAAATACTGGTGATCAACACTTTCTTCTTCTTTTCAAAAAAATTTTAAAGGCGTCCTTAAAACTCGGAACTGTTCGGTATAGAACTATGGAGGTCACATTCGTCATGGTGGATGTCCAAATAAGGAGGTAGCTACAACGTTGGTGATGTACTGGATGGTATAGTTGATGTGGTAATCACTTGTACTATATTTAGAATAAAGCAAGTCACTTTTTTTAAAATCCTTTCTCTCTTTTTCTTATAGCCCAGATACCAAGACCACTGATAGAAGGAATTGAACAGGGTGGAGGGAAGCAGAGGTCACCTCCCCTCTATAGGGGGCCCATCTATAGGATGGTTTAGTTTCGCTTCAAATATTCGAACTGTTTTTCTTTTTTTTTTTACTCTGAAAAAAGAAGAATGATCATAATGACCTCTAAAAGGACTTACTCGAATAGCTGAGCTATTTTAAGCGAGTTTGTAAAATCCAAGGTCCGTGTTTACAAATAGTTTTGAATTGCTTTCAAGTTCTAATTCTAAATTTCGAAAATAATTTTGAATTGCTTTCTAGTTCTAATTCTAAATTTCGAAAGAGAAACAATCTCTGAATGCTTCATATAGAAATTTTCCGTGGGTCTACTTTCACTTTAAAACACTTAAAAACGAGAGTGGTGTCCGTGGTTGTGAGATAGAGCGTCGGCCTCGTAACCAAAAGGTCCTGAGTTCGATACCCGGGAGCGGGTGTCAAATTTGGTATTTTTCATTGGCCGACACATTCAGCGCGAGTACTGGTGTAGTTCCCAGGAAGCAGAATCGAGAGAGATTAGTATAAGTTGTAAGAACTTGTTTCTCAATCGATGTAAAATAAACTGATATGTTTAAACTAAAAACGAGATTTTAACTGACCGACAGAAAGGTAAAAATAAAGGTGGTCCTGTAATGAGTGCCCTCAGATCCATTTGGCAAACCTAAGCTGATCCGTTGATCCAGTCCTTTGCTGTATCGAGTGATATTACATACACCTTACAGTTTTTCGCTTCACTTCTCGTAAAATCAGACTCTGCTAAAAGAAATATACGAGTCACATTTTTAACTGAAATCGTTCTAAATACATTTACATTGACAAACTGATTGATAATCATTTTTCAAGTGATCTGTCAATTTTGTCGGTAGTTTTCACCGGAAAAAATGATACATGCAGATATAAACGACTTCACTATGTTGTTGTTGTTTGAACGCCGCCATGTTTATGATCATGGAACCGAATGTATTTTCGATGGAAACTTTGGTCAGGGAGATGTAATGCAGTTACGGAATCGGCCGACTGTCCTCAGATTTAGAGAGAGAGAGAAAGCATGTTTTAATGAGATTGTTGTTTATCGGATATACAACGTACGCTAGACTGGTGTGAATAATGACACCGAACTGAGAGGCCCAATGCAGCTTTAATTACCAGAAAGGATATTGTTCTGCGTGTTCAACCCTTTCATCGCCTTGGTCGAGTAATGGTTGCGGAAGGCGTATATCAGACTGCAGGTGACGTGCAGGTTTTGTACACTCTGATCTTGATCTACACTGTCTGCAAAGGCAACCATAAATATGAAAGGCGCTTTATGAGTTAATTTGCAGCTATATTTTGTTTTTACTCCACGAAAAAGAATAAATTATTTATTTTCTAAAGAAAGTGTTAATCAGTAACGTTCATGTGATCTTTCATTTTATGATGCATTGATCCATCTGCTTTTTATCACCGTCGTCTGCTCCGATATTTCTTTAGTTTGGATGAACAGCCGTTTATCTCTTTTTAGATTCCTACATTTTCTAAGATAGTTCTGCATTTTCTACGGTGCTTGCGCGTGTGTGCCTGGGATTAAGGACGGACGGGGTAGGGAACCGGTTGAGACAATCAGGGCCGTAATGGGAACTCGCAGGATCTCAAACTTTACCCGTATAGCACTAAATTAATGAAATGAATCTTTTCAATTTTGGGATTTTGGCCATGATATGTAAAAATGGACAAAGTAGATCCAGGATCAGACTGCAACCTAACCCTTTAGATCTAAACTGTCTGTAAAAGCAGTTAAAACCAGATTCTGGGCTTTGAGGGTTACAGTGCTCGGTTATCACATGATTCCAGTTATACAAATGTGCCATGCTCCCTAAAAAGGGGATTTAACGTATTCGCGAAAAGTTTCGACGCAGTTCAGCCTGTGCAATTCGTGCAGGCTGACCTGGGTTGAAACATTTTGCTTTCGGTCAATTTTCTGCATGTCCAAGGGTCATTCTACCTTATTATTCACTCAGTTGCTAGACAAAATGAAGTTCATGAATCCCCATAATCATATGAAGACTTAATTGGTATAATGCATTCTAGAGATGCATTAAACACCATTTTGCCAGAGAAGGGCTCAAATTTGCTACATCTCCATGAATCATATCTTAACCTTTGACCCCACAATGCCGACTTTTAACGACCCTAGGGATGAAGCATTTTGAAAACATTATGGGAAAAAGAGAAAATGCTGGTAACTCCATGAAGCATATCTTAACCTTTTACCACACAATGCCGACTTTTAACGACCCTAGGAATGAAGCATTTTGAAAACATTATGGGAAAAGGAGAAAATGCTGGTAACCAGCATTTTCTCCCTTTCCCACAATGTTTTCAACCCTATCGAAGAAAAACTGCACCATTTGAGCCACACTGAAATTGTCGTCTGCAAATGCTTTCGATTTGGACGAGGCTAAAAATTTGTCGTCTGATAAAAAGGTTAAATAGTCTTAGTGCTTGGCTCATTTGCTCGAGTTGTTCTGTCGGATATTTTAACTGTTTCGGAGCTAAATATGCAGTATATATAGAAATCGTCCTCTTTCGAAAACAGTACAAAGAACTTAAACTCATACGGATTTTAACATAGATCTATAGACGTGCTTGACTTAACAAGCGGATGCCATCAGTCCAAGATCAGACTGCACAGTCTGATCTTGATCTATGCCGTTCGAAAGAGGCCCTGGTTTTCCCCGAGTGCCGCTGAAAGGATTATAAATCTATCGGGGCACATTGTCACTGTCTTTTATGTCCTGAAAGTATTGTCCATAAAGTGGCCAAAATTGCTCCTGTAGTCTGTTAATTGCTCTCCTTCTTAATTGCATTCCAGCAATAAAACTGCTGCTGAGCTGCTCTCGTAATTTTACCCTTATCCAAACGACGCCATGATTTTGGATGCTCGAGTAGGTGTTTAAGAACATATTGTTAGAGAAGGACAGTACTGATAACAATCTCATCCTGATTTCTATCCCATCGAACAAAATCACGCCATTCAGTTCATACTTTATTTGCCTCCTTCAACTCATTTCAACATGATAAAGTCTAAAATTTTGTCGTCGGGTGAAGATTTGAACGGAAGTCACTGACGCGCTTCTCTTCTGAGTCGCTGTGGCGCTTTATGACTGATATTTAAAGCGTCCAACAGATGTTTCCAGCTCATTTCTTCTTGTGGCATTTCCTGCCTGATGGGTGCTGCAACATACTCGATGACAAGAAGTGACACGTGTCACAGTGTCAAAGGAGTACGTTTTCTCTCGTAAAGAAAGAAATAAAACTACGAATTACTTTGACTCTTCACCAGTCAACAGAATTTTGAATATGTCCGTTACGGAAGCATTTGCAGCCGAAAAATTAAATGTAACTCAAATGATAGATTTTGTCTTTTGAAAGGGCAGAAAACATTAAGGGAAAAAGTCGAAAATGCTGGTTATCAGCATTTTCGACCTTTCCTCTATCGTTTTCAAGAGCTCAAGTTATAAACCCGTGGGATTGTTTGGTTAAGTGTTAATTGAAAATGTACAATCATCTTTATAATGACCTACGGGGATCATCTCAATCACTTAATTCAATCAACAAAGATAGCTTTCGAATTGAACTTTGCAATGAAATAAAGATTTAATTGGGGAACTAGTTCTCTCACACACGCGTTGATCGTCTAATGTATTTGCCGGAAGGAAGTAGGTTTTTTTTCCAGCGGAAATAGAAGATATGGGAAAAAAGCTATTCTCCAGCGTCTCATGTTTTTGCTTTAATGGTATATGGTGGTGATTATCATTATATTTATATGAGTCATGCACTGTAAAAAGGCGGCTTATTGCATCTGCAAAAAAGTATCCATCCAAATCAGCCTGCGCAGGCTGACCTGGGTGGAAACTTTTTGCTATTGGTCAATTCCAATGGCCATTCTACCTCAGGATTTAGCCGGTTGTCAGACAAAATGGATTTTTATCGTCCATAACTATGTGATGATTTGCTTGGTGTGATGCGTCATCAATTTCAATGACCTTGAGGAAGAAGGCTCATGAAAATATTATGGGAAAAGGAGAAAATGCTGGAAACCAGCATTTTCTCCTCTTCCCACAATCTTTTCTACTGTTTCATAGACAATAAAGATCAAATCATGTCTATTGGTTATAGCAATTTTCCTTAGTACTTATTGTTCGACATCATTTTCTTTTAGTTTAGAATAAGACTAAATAATAAACATTTGAGAAAATTCATGCGTCTTCTTTAGCGTCCATCCTAATTAAGCAACCAGCTTTACAATTATTTGTAGAGTGGCAGTTAAATACAAGATTGTATGTACATTTATTTTCAAATCATTTATCTGGCCATTCATGTTACCCATATGTTAAGTTGCACTGTGTTGCTCGAAAATAGCCATCGTTGTCCAGAATACTGGATCAAATATTGATAACATGGACTGTTTTACACGCTTGTGTGATTTTCACAGAGTCGTCTTAGCTTATAGGTCTGGCTTAAGAAGTGTTAGATTTTTAAGGGAAGAGGACTCGTTCAAAGAAGATACAAGTATTCTGGTTTGGAAACTTAAGTTTTTCATGGATTCTGTTTTGACTATGGTTTAGTTTTATTACTTTAAAATCGTTTGTTGACAGTGGATATAAGACTATAACGATGCGTTTTTTGTGCTGTATGGATTTGATCTACACAGTTTGTACACTTGTGCCAGCTGTTTTTAACCCTTAACCTGCTAAATAAGTGAAATGAAAATTTCAAGCGGATAGTAAAACTAAAGACTTGCTATTTCAACTTTTGTGTGTGTGTGTGTGGGGGGGGGGGGTGTGGATATCTCCTTAGGCTAACGGACTGTAGATCCAAGATCAGACTGCAACTTCTGTGCGAATTTTAATATCCGCATTGTTTACTTTTGGCCGCCACTGTGCCTTGTTGATCCACACTGTCCGCAAAAGGTCTTCGAGTCTCGCTTATTAGACTAATGTTAATTAATAACCATATGGCTGCTTAGCGCAACTAAGTGCGCTGTTACGGACACTGTAGATCAAGATGAGACTGTACAGAACGTGCAGTCTGATCTTGAATTTGTACCGTCCTATACAGTGGGATATTTTCCAGTGAAAAGACCTTTTTATAAATGGCAATATTTCGGCTGTTATTATTGGTTGGATTTTTTTCCCTCAATTTATTAAGCAGTATAAGGGCCAAATTAAGTTGTTCGAGTGAAACATGTTTTCGCCTTTAGACCTATAACTTCTTATAAATAACCTAATTGGTCAATACTTGTATGGCAGCTCGAAATCATTTCAAAAGCCGGCTGTCATTTTTCTATACCTTTCGACAATCAGTTCGCTCAACAGAATCACGGTGGTTGAGAAAAAAGTTTTGTCTCCAAAGTTTCCATCTATTTAACTCTCTCAGTATTTACCCAATCCTTCCGTTCTATTTACCAGACCGAAGAAAAACATAATCTAAAAACCAGACAAAATGTAAACAGAAGACAAAGCTACTTGGCAACGTTTTACCTCATTTTTCTGCCAACGATTAACACTTGGACTGGCCATACAATAACAGATTGTCAACTTCATAATAATTCCCATACTTTTTAGTGGTATGATTTGAATTAAAACGAATTTTAACATCCGCGTTGTTTACTTTTGACCGCCACTGTGCCTTTAAGATCCCGTAGGAGGTCTAGTGGACCAGGAATATATATAGAGTATACTAAATAGTCTGGAGGTACGTGTAAGAACAAGAAAACTTCCAGCTAATTACTCGTAAACTCCATCGCGAAGCCTTAAGAAGCGATGGTTCGGAATTACTCTTTTGAATTATTAATGAGTTCTTAAACGAAGTTGTCAAACCGGCGTGTATTTATGACGAGGGGCGAGTTATACCTTAACTATGTAGATGTATTCTTATATTTCTTAAAGCAACTCGAAGCCAGATTTCATTTGGCATTTTTTTTTACAAAGGCATCTCAAAAACGTTATGATTTGTATTTGCCTGCTGACATTTTGTAGCCGTTTAACTGAGATATAAACATAGAAAGCATGTCGAAAACACGACAATTGCTTGGACATGTTTTGGTATTTCTCTGTGAAATTTCTACCTCGTTAGTAACGGGGTACACATTACCGCGATTGGAATTTAAATGCATTTAACACGTAGACTCGTTCATTAATTACTTCACGTAGTTTTGCTCGTTCGAGTGGAACGCCGGCTTACTCTTTTTATGTCTTTAGTTTGAGCTTCCGTGACGGTAGTTTTATCATGTGATATGATTCTACGCCCTGTTCCCCCCTCCCTCCCTCAATGAAAATCAATAGTTGAGATCTACTAATATACATTTACCAAAGACCTTATGGTCTTATCAGCTACTTGCTTTACCAAATATCAAATTTTTATTTATGCTGTTTTGAACATTAAGTTTCAAAACCATTTAAACTGGGGTAGAGTAGAATTTTTCATTTCAGTCCACTTCCATTTCTTTCCGACATATAGATTCCTGTTTCAGTCATTACATGCGTGTGTGTCGTAGAGAGAGCTCTTTATTTCATGCTTTCCGGTAGGTTATCGAGAAATATCGGTGAAATATTTTTCGATATTTCATGGTTACGACCAGTGAAAATACCGATTTTTATATTCTAACTCTTCAACTGAAGGCGGAAACAGTTGTTCCAGCGCACTAGTTACCTTAGTAAAATGCGCGTGCCTCACAACCGGGTGGAAATATGACGTAATTTACCTTACATTTCTCGCGCTTGACATAATATTGTAATGCATTGCTATGCGGAGGGGGTACGCCACGGGGAATAACCGAAAAGAACTGTACTGGATTTTGATTAAGTTTCCGCTTTCCCCCCCCCCCCCCCCCCCCCCAGGCTTAAAAGCATGAAATAAATAGAATTTTTTTTTTTTGTGAAAGATCGAAATTTATTTCATCTCGTGAACATCATCGGTAATACACAATTTAGAACTGTTTACTCTATTTCAATATTTCGGCTTTTGCCTTTATCAAGAAATTTGACGTGAAATTGATGCCTTCTACATTGTCTTAGATATATTAAGTGGATTAAACATAAAATCATCGGTAATATTTTCACGAGTGGCGTAGCCACTCGTGAAAATATTACCGATGATGTTAACTCGATGAAAGAAATTTCGATCTTTCACCGTAAAAAACAAATACCCACTATATATTCTGCAGATATCACCGTCTCTTTTTAAACAATTTTTGTCCTATGTCAACGGGAAACAAAAAATAAATTTGGTCGTAGTCTTCTTTGTGATAGCTTTAATCCTTCTCCTGCCGTTCCCGACACATGTGTGCGGTCTGATCTTGCTTTAAACTCTTCGCTTCTCTGTCTGTACCCTTTGTCTTGTGAACCCAATCTAATGCCATAAAACTTCACGAAATATAGTTTTGTAACAATCATCAATTTAAATTCGGCAGGAAACGGGGGTCAACAGCTAGTACCATTTTAAAAGTAAACGAAAGACACGAGTCGTGACCTGTGAAAATGGGGTTTAATACATCTGCAAAAAGTATCGATTTATGTCAGCCTGCTCAGTCCGCGCAGGCAACCATTGGTCGATACATTTTGCTGTTTGTATAATTTCTGCACGTCAAAAGACCATACTATCTCATGACTCAGTCGAGTAAATAGGTTTTACGGGTTCATTGAATTTTTACGGGGCATTAAACCCCCTTCTGCCAGAGCATCACTCATATAGATCTACGAGTATAAAGTCTTCGAATTATCTTGAAATACACTCTTAGCCAGACAACAAGGTTTAGATTTGTCCAATCTCAGGCACTTGTAAACGACAAATTCAGTCTGGCTTATATCATTGGGTTTGTCTATGAAAACATTAACGTTGTGCGTTAAGGGGGAAAAGCTGGTTTTCAGCAATTTCTCCTTTTCCCACGATGTTTTTAAAGGCTTTCTTAGGGTTGTTGAAACTCGGGGATTGCGCGGTACCGGTTAAAAATTCCTTTCGTTTATCCACTTTGCTTATATATGTACGAAGGCTGTTCCAGAAGTTCGTGCACTTTCACTGTATCTTTCAACAGGTTTAGTCTATGAAAATACAAATTACATCATTCACAAATATAATCTTCTCCGAGTCTACAGTCCAATAGTACAAAAATACATCGAACAATAACGATTTTAAAAATCACTTAAAACATTTTAAAACATATGCACTGTGCGACCATCGGCGCACATGTACCGTCTTCAATGAACGTCAAGGTCGTCGTGTAGTGCATAACTTACTAAGAGCGTCCAACCTTTTCCACGTAATCATCCCCAATGCGAATGCACTTCCTATGTCATGCAATGTACTTGTCGAAAGTGTCTCTACAGATTTATCGTCTGGCCATCAGGCACCTGGGGTATCTTCCACTAAACTGCGTACGCACGAAGTTAGGTAGGCAAGCATTTAGTCTGAAAACATGTTTTACTGAACTGCAGAACTTTATGCTATGGGTAAATATTTGCAGAACTTTACGCCAGCTCATACCTTTGGGTAAAACAAAGACCGTATGTGTGTATAATGAATAAAAAATGCATAAATCAACCCGGTTTAGTAAAAGGTGCCCCTGGTGAATAAGCAGCATTCCGTGTCTGCCCAAGACATGAAGAACACAAATATGTGTTTTCCCTCCCAGACATTATGACCTTGGCTTTCTTCGGCAGAGGGCTTGATGGTGTCTTCTTTACGAACAACTGCTCTTTCATCTCCGGGTCAAAGTGTTATATCAAGGTCTCATCAAGTGTAATGTTTTGGTCCAAAAACCGCTCACCTTCAGGATTACCGGGATGATCAATTTGTATATAAGTCTGCTATGATAAGTTCGTATTATATGTAAATTTCAGCTGCTTTTAGTTGAAGGTGATTGAAATATAAAGAAAGTCCATGAACTTCTGGAACACCCCTCGTATATACCCATCATTCAGTCTAAATTCAACTCCATAATTCAAATTCCTAAGACTATCAATCTGATTGGCTGAGACAGAACCTGTCAGTCAATCCCATAGCTAGTCATATAATTAAGGACCAATAATTGGTGAATATGTCATAAGCTTAGTAGCCATACAAAATGTAATGTAAATGAGGTTTTTTTTTTTCTGATTAAAGATTTGATTGCATTTCTTTGACGATTTTAACGTAGGATTTAGTAGATTACTGAGTTTTAATTTACACTTGTCGTTCGTCACTATTTTTGTCAATTACCATAATAAGTGGGTCATACTCTGTAAAAAAGGGTTTAATGCATCTGCAAAATTGATCGATCTATGTCAACCTGCGCAGTCAGCTGAGGCTGACTTGGATCGAAACGTTTTACTGTTTCATAAATTTTCTAGATCTACATGTCAAAGGATCATTTTATCGTGTGATTCAGTCGGTAGTAAGATATAATAGATTTTATGGGTCCATTTTATGTGATTAATTGCTTGGAATAATGCATCAAAGAGATGTTTAAACCCCTCCTTGCCAGAGCATGGTTCATGTGTGGACCGGAGGCCTTTGATATTAAAATAAGATACTGAATCGTAAACAAAAACTCGTTGTTCTTATGTTTGGTGAAACGAGGTTTTAAAAATCAAGCGGTTAATTATTCACTCTTCTTTTCTATTGTTATATAATTTCAGGCGACACGGGCTACCAATATGAAATCCAATAGACTGGTATTTAATCTTGTATTATACGCCATTTCCTACATTGTCGTCAACTGCTGTATATTTCCGGAGACGTATCAAGGTCAAACATGGCACACCTACGTTAAACCGGAAGAGTTTACTCGCACCGCCGTCTACTTCCGGGGTAGTATTCTAGAGTTTCAGGACGAGGAAACCGACAAAGGGTTTGTGGTTGGAATCAGAGAGAAACATTGTATTAGGATGCTTGACGTGGGGATGTATATCGTGTCAACCTTCACCGATCGATTTTCCTACAATAAATCATTTGAATGTATTGTATTTTTGAATCGAAGTCGATCAATTCTTCAATTACAGATGTCACGACATCCGGCCAATTCACCGTCGGGAATCTGTGACGCGAAAAATCTTGAAGTGGACCCACGGTTACTTGTATCGTATCCCAGAATGCAACACGAATTCATAACATGCCCTTTTATTGGGGGATTTAACATGAAGATAAAATACAAAGATGGATCACAGCATGGTTGTAATTTTGTTGACGTTCCAATGAGATTTGAAAGTGAATGTCTAACTGGTGAAGGAATAACGTTAGACTTTCGAACTCCAAACTGTGTTGGACAAATACCAATGTCACAAGTTCAAAAGTTTACATGCATCGCACACTGGCGACAAGACGGTGACGTCATAAGTGTAATTCGCAAATTAGACTCAGATGACGTTTGGTGCATGAGGATTCCAGCGCGAAAATCTTTTGATGATGTATTTCAAGTTATTCTTTTTACTGAACCATCTTGTTACATGGAAAGTATTTCTGAACTACAGAAATCAGACACAAAATTTTACATTTTGGAATTAACAATGGTGATATATAACAGTTTGTGTGCGGACGAGCACGATCTTTGTTACCGTCTTCCTTGCAATAAGCATTTCTATTCACAGTGTCTAAAAACTTGCGGTAAATGTAATCCAAACGTGTATCCTACCATGTGCGATTTCCCACGTCGCATCAGAGGCGAGTGGTTTAGTAATGATATAAATCAAGTGCGTAGAGTTAATATATCTGAAACACAATTACACATTGATAACGTTGGAGATTTCCAGTGTATATCATTTCCACATTCACCCCCGAGAAAAGACAAAAAATTCACGACTGTCTCGTTCTTTAACAATGGCTGCAGGCCTCGATATACTTGTTTAGGATTCACCAGAAACAGTCCAAGTAGTATAGGATATTCTATAAGCCAAAGTAAAGTATGGCCTTTAGAGAGGTATTATTCTGTCGGATTACGTCTATGTGACTCTGATAATTTCAAGGGGGATCCCCCACCGTTATATGACTCATATCGGTCATTTAATGACGTCACATTTCCCCTAGTGACCTCATCAATGGAGTCAGTTTACCGTCAGCCGTGTTCGTTACCGTCAACATACTCATTCAACGCGACATTTAACAACAGATTTTCCAAGTGTTATGGAAATTTATATCAAGTTTGTAGTGAACCATGGAAACTTCGTCTGGAATTCGATTATTGTTCTGCCTTTGGAGATGCTTTTCAATTCACTTGTATCGGAAAAATTGACAGTAAATATTGGGAGAAAATAATTCTATTACAAAATTTAGACGATCAGTTCGACACTAGATGCCTTATAATTTCTGACATTGATCCTCAGAGATTAATAATAATGGCGTCAAAAGATTGTGACAAACTCTCATGGACGTATGTAAATGTTGGCATTCGTGTTCCGATGATCGATCTCGACGTCGTGCGGCAACACGAATCTTGCCGAATGTTGTCGACAACGTCCTCGTCAAATGTCGTAAACGATGCCCAGTATGATAAGTATTACGGTTCACAAGATGAGAGATCACCAAAATCACAGAATGTTCAGAAAATAAAATATAAAGAAATGGTTAATTCGCCAACTACAGACGTTTATAAATACAGAGACTCCAAAGGTAGAGAGAATAACAGGCCAAGATCGAACTGTGTAATTTTATACCCTACGTTAGATTTTTATGTCATAAATGCAATGTTGATTTTTATTTCTGTTTGGTTGTAGGATATACAATATGTTTAAACGAATCCTTCACCAAACGATCATGTCTTTTTACGACCCTATGGAAGAAGGCTTACTTGCTTTGAGATGGCGGCAACCAGCATATTCACAATTTCCCACTTTGTGTTCTGTACTCTTTCAAAGACGAATCCTATTTTTTGAGCCACGCATATGTTAGCGTCCACAATTGTTTCATCCTACTATCAAGTAGTTATCGTCCTATCCAATCCAATACAGGGCTTTTGGCTTGTGTCTTCTTCGAGCTGCCAGGGAAATTTGATATCTCGTGAGACCTACCTTTGTTCTAGCGAGATGTTATGGCAAAATTAGTGTTAGACCAGGAAAATACAATATACTAGTAATACTAGTATTCCATTAATTATATAGGCCTACCTACAAATTGTAGCAATAAAAAACAGTACAAACATTGACAATTTTTTTCGAAAACAGTACAAAGTTAAAATGATTTAATATTAATTTGAAATAGCGTATGATAGCCTTCATTATAAATGGCGGATGAATATTATGACGTAGTGTTTTGACCAAGCAAATCCGGAAGGAAGCTGAAAGTAGCCCGCTAGCAGATTACCACATAAAACACTATTTCGGACCGTATTTGACACTGTCAGACTACATGTATGTTTAGGACCGCCAGACACGGGTTTTCTCCCATGTGTGATTTTATCTGCTTGAGATGCATTTATTTATCCCTTTACCAAAGAATGTCGAATTCTAGCGACGTACGGGAAAGAGGGCTTTTGAAAACATCGTGGGAAAAGGACAAAATGCTGGTGACCAGCATTTTCTCTACTTCCCACGTTTTCTAGGCTTTCGAAGGCAAATCACATCATTAAGGGCACATTTAGTATATCGTCTGCAATTGTCTCCAAATGGGCGTGTTAGGAAATCAGGAATACAAGTAGTAGTACTTTTGATCATATGTCCTTATATCCTATTCTAATAAAACTTAAAGAAATCTATTTTGGTAATCGTCAACATGTTAAATTCAGCAGGTTAAGGTTTAACATGGTTTATCTATTTATATTTGTAAGGATACTGAAATAAACATTTTATTTCATGCAATTATCTCTTCAATCTCTTCATTTATTTTATATTTTTCATAGGGAAACCTTTTTTTTAATCATAATAAAATTCATGAAAACAGTGGCTTCTTTTTCTATGAATACATATTTTCGAAAATTATTCATGCAGAGAATCCTCTTTGGCTCAGTCGAACGGATTTTCTGGTATGATCCCCGCCCGCTGCCCTAGAAAGTTTGAGTATCCTTTTGCAAAGCACCACAGAATCCCAGGAAAATTATCAACAACTCTCTACCAGACAATAGATTTTTAGATTGGTCAAAACTGAAAGAATTTGAGGACGAAAAAACAATCGTTGCACAAATCATGAAATTTTTCTTTCAGATGGTGGAAAACATCGTGGGAAAAGGAGAAAATGCTGGTTACCAGCACTTTCTCCATTTCCAACAATGTTTTCAAAATTCCTTTTTTTTTTTTATGGTCGTTAAAACTAGTGATTGTGAGGTTAAAGGTTAAACAACGAATGTAGGCACGAATAAGGGAGCTGTCGGTGTGAAATGAATGCCGAGAGTGGCAAACAGCCAAACAAACAAACAAGATGCCACATCACCAGAGCAAAAAACTAACCAGGGTCTGTATTCACCAACCATTCTTTAGAACATTTTTTTGTCTTTTTCTCAAGAATTTCCTAAAATTGAAAGTAGCATCACAGCAAATCAGAAGTTGTGTTACTTTCTAAATCTAGAATTAGACTAAACCATATGGTTTAGCAAATCAGAAGTTATGTTACTTTCTAAATCTAGAATTAGACTAAACCATATGGTTTAGCAAATCAGAAGTTATGTTACTTTCTAAATCTATGATTAGACTAAACCATATGGTAAAGCTAATCAGAAGTTGTGTTACTTTCTAAATCTAGAACTAGACTAAACCATATGGTAAAGCAAATCAGAAGTTATGTTATTTTCTAGATCTAGAATTAGACTAGGAATACAATTAAATCTAATAATTCAGCCATTTAGTTAGTAAAACTAGTAGTCACAGCTTAAATTGAAAGCATTTGCAGACGACAAATTGTATGTGCCTCATATGATCAGCTTTGTCTTGAAAGTGTAGATAACATGTTGAGGAAAAGGAAAAACAAGCTGGTTACCAGCATTTTTGAAAGGCTAAAAGCCATTGTGGGCAATGATGAAAATGCTCTTTAACAGCATTTCCTCTTTGTTGTCTAGAGCATTTTTCCACGGCGTCGGTTGTTTAGTAAAAGACCAATTACTCTGGGTGATTGTTTCCCGGACACCGTAAGAGTATGAATGATGTGGAAAGTTCCAAAGGCTGACCTAGCTCATCACAGGATCCGGGCCAGGAACTCTTTGGTGAGAGGCTGATGCTGCATCCCTGCACTTATGTCTTTCTTCCCCATCCGCCTCTATCCGATGGAGACTGGTTTGAATAATCATTATTTTTAGACGAGAGAAACTAGTCTACAGGCATCCAAACTGACTAAGATTAAACGTTAAAAAAAAACCCACAGGTGCCAAATACTGCCTCACAGAAAATAATTCTTTCTGTTAGAAATCTTAATTCTGCTAGATCTATATATGGTAATTTTGACTTTCACCACTACATCCCTACTATCCCTTTATAAAAAAAAAAAAAAAACTACTTCCAAAGCAATAGACTGAACAATGAGTCATTGATCAGGTATAAGATGCAAATAAGGCTCATTTCATTTATTCCTACACCACTGTAACATTGTGAATGAATCTAAAAATAGATACACCTGGGAAATTTGTAGCAAATCCCAGCTACACTAACCATCACTGGACAGGGAACCCTTTACTTGTCATTCCCTCATTCACTCATTATTTGGATCATTGTTTACCGTTAAACTATTATGTTCAACTGTTATTTTACGTCTTGTATATTAACCCTTTACCATACTCTCCCGAGTTTTAACGACACTGGAGAAGAAGCCCTTTGAAAAATTGCGGAAAAAAGGAGAAAATACTGGTAACCAGCATTTTCTCTTTTCCCACAATGTTTTCTGCCCTTTTAGAATCAGATTTCATCGATTGAGCCACATTTAATTTTTAGTCTGTAACAACTTTGAATTTGGACGAGTGTAAAATTTTTGTTTTGTAAAGATTTAAATACATGTAGTTAACTTTTGCATCTTGTGCTATTGATTAACTTACGATCCACTTGGAGTTCAACCCTAAACCTGCTAAAAAAAAGTTAAATGAAACTTCAAGCCGATTATAAAAACCTCAATATTGCTATTTCAAAGTTAAATTTTGGAGAAAAAATATCCCCTGCAGATCCAAGATCAGACTACACGTTCTTCGCACTCTGATCTTGCTCTATGTTGTCCCGGCAAAATGTCACTGAGTCGCGCTTAGCAACCTAAAGGTTGATAGAACCCTACGTATGTAATTACAAACACACTATAACATTACACTAAAACAACCTTGGACTTACATGTCCTTAATGTTATTGTGAAAATGGAAATGATTTAACCTCCATGTATGAGCTAAGACGACACTAATCTTCTAGATCAGCTAGAAAAAATTTATAAGGTCTTGTCGATTAATTTTAACTGGACCTCTAAAGGACGATGAGGAACAAGAAAAGGTGTTTTAACTCTTATTATGAATTGGTGACAAAGGACAGGACATTCGCCGCACCTAAACAGACATTTCTGATGATGATAATAAACGATTGTATAAATCTTATTCTCGATTCTGTAATTATGTGCGACCAAAACTGAACAAGATATTTGCAAGATATCACCTCTAAAAGAAAATACAAAACAAAGAAGAAACAATTGCCTCATTCGTCACATTCCTAAAACTAAAGGCAAGGATTGCAATTTTGCCAATGGGGATGAAATGATACATGATAGAAAGTTCATATAGACGTGAACTCTAGAAAGTTTTCAAATCAGCAAATTAATGTGTTCTTTGCTTGCTTTTTTATTTCTATTTATTTATTCATTTATTTATTTTTTAGTTGAAAATCAAGTTGATAAACAGATTTTTTTCATGATATTTCCTATTTTGACAGGGAGATAGCCAAGAGCGGTAGGTAAAGTCAATGCATTGAACTGGATCCAGATTGGACCGGATTGGACTAAATACCCGGAATGAACCGGTAGAACTGGATCAGACTCAATAACCAAAATTGACAATTTTTCTTCAATCTTTTACAGGCTAACCAAGTTTTATCTTTACTATAGGCACTTATTTCAAATTCGGTAGTCTGTAAGTACTTTCAGTACTTTGATTATGTATACAGTCGCAACCGGTTTCTCATATGGGCAACGCCCCCGGACGGTTGTTAGTTATGCTACGAAGGATAGTCTAAGATATAGGACAAAACCCTTTCTAAATACGCCTGGTTCTTTAACGTGGTTGGTTTATAGCACTGTCACACCTCAGTTTTACGAGGTTTAACGTCTCATCTGAAAGACTATTTGTAATGTTAAGTTTGCGAGCCGTGGGGCTCGAGCTCACAACCTGAAGTATCCCGATATTTGCCAATGACAAATCTCATGCTCTACCACCTGAGGTAACCCGGCTGACTATCCTTTGTGAGACGTTTGTCCCCAAACATTTGAGCCATGTTCTGTGAAAAGGAGACATAATAGTAATACATCTGCAAAAAATATCGACCCATGTCAGCCTGCACAGTCCGCGCAGGCTGACCTAGGTCGAAACTGTTTGCCATTGATAAACTTTCTGCATGTCAAAGGACCAGTTTACCTCATGATTCAGTCTATTGCTTTTCGAAATGGATTTTATAGATCCATAATTACGTGATGACTTGCTCGGTATAATACATAACAAAGATTCATTAAATCCCCTTTTTCCCGGGCACGGCTCGTTCGTAAATACGAAGCAATTACATAAACCATAAACGTTTGTTCCTGAAATAAACAGATAACATATGCAAAGAAATTTCCACACCGTCACCCTAACGGGACAATGGTAATGAAATAAAGTAGGCTTATCACTCGGAGAAACGTGAAAAGATATGCAAATCCGAAACGAGGCTGGAAGCTTTAGGATACCATCAGTTAAAGGCACACTAGTAGCCAGAAATAAACAATTCGGGAGTCAAAATGCAGACAATTTTGAGTCATGCCATTTAAAAGTATGGATATTGTTATGAGTTTGACAATATGTTACAGTACTACCTGTCAAATTTTAGTCGCTGGCAGAGATATGTAATGTAAAACTAGAGCATAGCTTGGCAACTTTTGTTCTAGTTTCACAATACAGTTTTCTGCCAGCCACTGGATAATTGACAGACCGTACAATGTAACACATTATCAGACTCATAATAATATCCATACTTTTACATAGTATGGCTTAAATTAGTCTGCAATTTGAACATCGAATTGTTACCATTTGGCAGCTAGTGGGCCTTTTAATTCCATACATACTCTGTCGCCTTCTAATTCCATACATACTCTGTCGCCTATGTGGTCTAGCAGCTAAGGCACCCTTTCAAAAAAAGGTGTGCAGGACTCATATCTATATTGTACAGGGCTTAAACCTTGGGGGTGGGGGGGGGGGGGTGACGTTTGTTCGATTCTCCAGCTACACCATTTTCCTTTCGAGGACTGATGAGTCTTTGCACCAGGAACTCCCCTCGAACTGCTGTACCTACATTGTTTCGACAATAATTGTGCGGGAAAGCAGACAGTGGCTTGAGAAGAATAGTATGCGAAAGACTGGTAAAATAAAATTTTAGAAATCATGGATATATGCGTGGTCCACAACCCCAAAACTATTGGATATGATGGCACTGAGCATCATCCAAATAACCTTTTAGCAACCCTGACGAAGAAGCCTTTTGAAAACATTGTGGGAAAAAGAGAAAAAATGCTGGTAGCCAGCATTTTCTCCTTTTCCCACAATGTCTTCCACCCTACCAAAGACAAGAATGATTATTCAAACCAGTCTCCCTCGGGTAAAGGCGGATGGGGAAGAATTGTTGTCTGCAAATGTTTTCAATTTAGACGAGTCCAAATTTTTGTCACGTGGTAAAGAGATAAAATAGGTCGACACTGTAACAGTTATTAACAGATACATGTGGGTTTTTTTTATCCGCGCTCTGTGAGAAGGCGGTTTAATGCATGTCCGTGATGCATCATAGCACACAAGACATCACATAATTATGGATTCATAAAATCCTTTTTTGTCTTACAACCAACACAATTTTGAGGTAGACTTGTCCCTAGACATGCAGAAAATTTACAAATAGCATAAGATTTTGCCCCATGGGTGGATATTTTTTGCAGATGCATTAAACCCCTTTCTCACAGAGCATGGATCATTTCCTTTTACAAACTCAAATAATGACTGTCAATTCGTTGGTGTTAGGTCAAAAACGAGGTAAGACTTGCTGCATTTTTCCCCCAGTTCACTTTAAAGGCGCAAACACTGCCAAAAGTTAAACGATTCTATGACTAAAATACAGGTATTTATTTAATTTCGTCATAGGCCTCTGAAACTCCATTGGTCTATCAAGGGATAACGAAATTTTTATTTTCGGACACTGTTACTATAAATAGCACATTGGGCATTCCCTCTGTATCGTATATAATAAGACAAGGTGTGCAACGAAATCGAAGAAAATTTTACCCCCGTCCCCTTTCAGAGATAATATTAAAACGAAATTGGATAAATGAACCTAGTTACCGATGCAGATGGGTTCATTAATGATTTTTCTTCTGTACCCTGACCTTCGAAAGTTCCAAACGGCTCTTGCCATCAAGCAATGGCTCTTATCTCAAAATTTACTATATATACGATCTAGAGGGAGGCGAATGTGCTATTTATAGATACACTGTTAATGAAAATTTGAATATATATATTCCGTGATATACAGGCGATGCACCAATGTGCTACAAGTGTTCGATGATCGACCAAGGACAATTTTAGTGTTCCTTGATAGACCAATAGAGCTTCAAAGGCCTGTGATTTCGTTTATTTAACGTCGCCACCTGTTGCACATATGGACCACGCCCACTAGAGGCTGCTAGTTATGTTACAGGAGAAAGTGCAAGATACAGGACGAAACCCGTCCTAAGTGTTTATAGTTCTACCAGTGACTGGAACTTTGATCAACCGCACTTGATCAGATCGTCAGGTTTAACGAGGTATACGACAAATGTTCGCGCACATCCTACTGCACTTGTATTTTTGTCGTGGATATTGAATCAAAAGTGCACCTATGTATTTTTTTTGCACATAATGGTAATACTATTGGTGCACTGAAACAAGCAGCACTTTCTTCGGGTATTATTGGTGAAGAGAAAAAAATAGATCTTTGAACTATCACCGTGTAATAATTAAAATGCTGCTGACACGGCGCTACACACCAAACAAGGAAACAAAGGCAGGGAATTTAAAGCTGTGGAAGTATAGCTGTTTCCACTTTGAAAATTATTGTTGGAAAAGGAGCTCCTATTGATCAATTTCTCCTTTTCCAACTATGTCTGCTGAGCTTTTATCCTATTTTTTTCCTTGAAAAAATAATTTCCACAGTGAACTTCAACCTTGTTTTCTGACGAAATAAGCACGGATAGGTGCCATTTTTATTTTTTCTTATTGTTTAGAATTATAAATACTATAAGAGTGGAAATTTTAAGAAAAATCTGTCTGTTAGAAAGTACATGTATGTATTTATTTAAGATTAACCAATAATTCGTTCAAATTATCTCCCTTTTCAAGTAAATGACACATTTATAACATGCATATTTGTACATTTACCATACTCAAAACAGGCTTTTATATATTTTTTGTGCAAAAATATATGAATTTTCATTAAAATGATGTATATTTGTATATTTTTCCTGTAATTTTCCTGTTTAACTGACTATTAAAGAAAGGCGCTTTAAATCCAATATAAGCTGAATTTTGGAACTGTATATACTTTTTTCAAAGGCAAATTTCTCAGAAACGAGCACAGTGACCCACATCTTTTTTACTGTAATCTCCTAGAAACATGATGAGCTTAGAAAAATTTGTAATATACGTCGTTAATGATAACCGCCATTAGTATGAATACAATTTTACCAACAGTTATACTGTAAACACAGACCTGTTACATTTGGCTGTTGTTTTATCTTCAAAAAGAGACCATTTACTGGAAAGGAGACAATAACCTTCGACATATTTTAAGGTCGATTTAGCTATGTTTTGGATCGCGTTCAAGACTTTACCAGACGACAAAATTTTAGATCTGTCAATATGGTAAGCATTTGCAGATGAAACGCTAACTCATTACAAAACTGTAAAATTTTTGACCCATCCAAATAAAACGCATTTGAAGACGACAAACCAAGTTAAGCTCAAATAGTTGGATTTGCTATCAAGGGGATGGAAAACATTGCTGGTCACCAGTAATTCCTCCTTTTTTCCACATTTTTTTCAGAAGCTTTCTTCCTTAAGGTTGTTAGAAATTGAGATTGTGTTGGGAAGGGTTAAAACACAGCTAAAGTGATTGGATTTTTCTCTTATAAGATAGAAAAACATTGTGGAAAAGGGAGAAAACGCTGCTCTGTTTACCAGCATTTTCTTCCTTTCCTACTATAGTTTTAAGACCCTTTTTTCTCGGGATCGTTTAGGGAAAAAACTGATTTGATTTGATTTGTAAAGTGTTTATTCAAAGCAGCATCTCCACGGAAATGGTTTGTACAAGAAATACGAAAGAAAAGAAACGAAACTACTCAATAAATCATCTAGAAATAAACAGGAACTGGGAAATGTTAGAGGTTTTCTGACATTAAATGCTGTTTTTAGATTTCGATATATGGCTTTCGTCTATTGGTTTTGGCACGCCATTACGCTGCTTTGATAGAAAGTCACTGTCTAGCTTGTGAAACATACTATTAAAAAATGTAGCAAATATTTGCCCTCATTGTGAATGCCTTGGGATCTTCAGTTGGTATTTCAAAACGCGTACTCCAATAGCTCAGTAGGAGAGTATGGGGCCTGTAATCTCGGGCCACCGGGAGAGGGGGGGGGGGGTTGATCCCCACAGCTTGCTACCTCAAGTTACTGAAAACGTCTTTCGGATGAGACGTTAAACCGAGGTCCCATGTGATGGTAAAAGTACAAGTACAAAGATTTTTATTGGTAAATGAAGGCCTCCGGCCCAGTATAAAAATATTCTTATTAATACAATGATTATGATAAACAGTGAGGATTTGCAAAAATACTATTAAAAACCAGGCATGTTAAAGAACCAGGGCCCGGTTTCACGAAAAATCTTAAGTCTCTTATTTTACTCAAATCTAATAATGGTCCCAGGTTCTGACTTAAGTTTAGTTCATTATTCAGTGAGATGCATTTCAGTATCATTAACAGATTGTAGTAATGTTCTCAAATCCTCAGTTGACACTATCTTTTAGACTCAACTAAGCAAAATTAATGGACTTAAGTTGATAAACAGACTTAAGTCCATTATTTTACTGAGTTAAGTCTGACAGGTAATGCCAACTTTGAATTTGAGAATGTTACATAAGTCTGCTAATGTTAGTGAAATGCGTCTGGAATAACAAACTCAACTTAAGTCGGAAAATAAGTCTCTTTGCGGATTTAAGTAAAATAAGAGACTTGAGTTTTTTCGTAGGGTCCAGACCTAACTTAAGAGAGGTTTCGTTCTGTATCTGGCACTATCCCTCGTTACAAAGCTGACAATCTTCTGGGGGCGTCCCGCATGTGGCTAAGCTTTAGCGACGATAGATAAGCGAAAATCAACCAATCAATCAATCAATCAATCAATCAGTCAGTCAGTCAATCAACCAGTCAGTCAGTCAGTCAACCAGTCAGCCAGTCAGGCAGGCAGTCAGTCAGTCAGTCAGTCAGTCAGTCGGTCAGTTAGTCAGTCAATCAATCAACCAGTCAGTCAGTCTGTCTGTCAATCAGTCAGTCAGTCAGTCAATCGTTATTATTATCATTATTATTATCGTCATCATCATTTTTATTGTTGTTGTTACTGTTGTTCGGCATCTGTATAACACGAACCCTTTACCAAAAAACTCTTTCTAAAGACCCTGAGCAAAATTGCTTTTGAAATCATATTGGGAACAGGAGAAAACGCATTTTTCTCCTTTTCTCCTTATTTTGGTCAGAACTGTTTTTGTTGTTAAACCTTTAAGAAACATCTAGTTTTCAGACCTGTCTTGATTCAAAGCGTTTGTAGACGACAAAATATGTAACTCAAAAATTGAAATTTGCTCTTGGAAGGGCAGAAAAAAAATGTGGAAAAAAGGAGAAAATGCTGGTAAGCAGCATTTTCCTCTTCTCCCACACTGTGTTCGTAAGTGACTTATGTTGCGTAAGGCTTGTGTATCAGGCTAGTTAAAACTCGGAATTGCGTGGTTAAGGGTTAAAAGACACCAAAAGCACATAAAAAGATTGCACAGGACCGCCACTGATCAAAAACCTAATTGGTTTAAATAATTAATGAACTTGATTGTTCTTGTAATCGATTAGGTCAAAGGGCGAGCCTAAAACTGGGTGATTCATTGGGTATAGGGTCAAGACGGGGTCACTCTGACTGTCATTGTTTCGATGAAATATACGTGGCATAGTTTTAGCAATCAGCGATAACCTTTCAGAGGGAAGCGTGGACGATTCAGAGCTCTGAAAGTACAGTTAACCATGGCGTCAAACAACAAAACTGCTAAGTGAGCCTTTAAATGTATTTTCTGACAAAACATTAATATCAAACTGTACAGAAAATTCAGTCTGGTCTTTGATTAAAACTTTCCGGTAGTTTATGAGATACATTTGTGAGTGTGGCATAGCAGCCGAACAGTCTCAGTCTTACTATCAGTCTAAGTCTTACTTTCAGTCTGACTTTCAAACCCAGTCTGATTATCACACTCAATTAATATCACTATCACACTAGTCTCATTAACACTATCAGACTCAGCCTCACTGTTAGTCTGACTATCACACCCAGTCTCAATTTCACTATGAGTTTCAGTCATACTATCAGTCTCTGTCTCACTGTCAGTCTCAATCTCACTTTCAGTCTCACTATCTGTCTCAAGTCTCACTATCAGTCCATGTCTTACTTTTATTCTCACTATAAGTCTTAGTCTTAGTATCAGTATAAGTCTCACTTTCAGTCTCATTATCACACTCAGCCCCAGTCTCACTAGCACACTCAGTGTCAATCACACTATCAGAATCAGTCCCACTTTAAGTCTCACGATCAGACTCAGTCTCAATCTCACTGTCAGCGTCGGTCTCACTATCATTCTCAGTCTCACTATCAGTGTCAGTCTCACTATCAGTGTCAGTCTCACCATCACTCCTACTAACGTTGTCAGTTTCACTATCAGTGTCATTCTCACTATCAGTCTTACTATCGGTCTCTGTCTCACTATCAGTGTCAATCTCACTATCAGTCCTACTAATGGTGTCAATCTCACTTTCAGTCTCACTATCAGTGTCAGTCTCACTATCAGTCTTACTATCGGTCTCCGTTTCACTATCAGTCTTACTATCGGTCTCCGTGTCACTATCAGTCTTACTATCGGTCTCCGTTTCACTATCAGTCTTACTATCGGTCTCCGTCTCATTATCAGTCTCAGTCTCAATATCAGTCTTAGTCTCCCTTTTAGTTTAAGTCTTACTTTCAGTCTAACTCTTACACTTAGTTTCAATCTCACTGCACTTATCGTGCTCTCCTGGAGTTTCCTTTACCTGTACTCACGGCAAAACAGTATTTCTTAGCCCTACTTGATTTTTCACATTAACCATGACCAAAACAATAAATCATCAATCCTCGGAAAAGTTTGGCCAACCTGGGAATAGATCTTAATCGACCAGCCCGACCAGCTAAAGTGCTAGAGCGTAGGACTTGTAATCATCAAGTCTTGGACCCACTTCAGGGTGTGGGTTCGATTCCCACAGCTGGTCATCTAAATTGACTAAGTTTCTCTCGGATGAGACGTTAAACTGAGGTCCCGTGTGACAGACCTATATACCGAGCACGTTAAAGAACCAGGGTGGGGTTAGTCCTGTATCTTGCACTATTCCACATTACATAACTAACAGCCTTCAAGGGGAGTTTCCCATATGGGCAATTGGTGGCGACGATTGATAAACCAAAAATCAATTAATCGAACTTAACCCTTTGCTAATTGGCAAAATTTAAGACGTTTCCAAATTAATAGCATTTGCAGACGAAAACCTAAATGTGGTCCAAATAATAGGAGACGTCTTTTGAAAAGGCAGAAAACATTGTGGGAAAAGGAAGAAAATGCTGGTTACCAGCATTTTCTCCTTTTCCCACATTGTTTTCAAAAGACCTTTCCTCTATGGCCGCTAAAACTCGGAATCGTGTTGTAAATGGTTGAGATAAATTCTGTCAATTGAGCCAATTTAAAGGCCCAGTAAAGGCCAAAATATCAAAGCAGGTGTTATAATACATTTAAATTTAAATAATACCATTTAAAAGTATGGAAAATATTGTGGAGAGGACAGTCTGTTATCATGTGGTCGAGCCATATGTTAGTCACTGGCAGAAAAAGAATTCTAAAATCAGGTAAAAGGTTAACAAAAGACACAGGTACCTGGCAGGTTTTAAACTAGTTTTGAAATTAATTTATCTGTCAGCGACTAACACTTGGACCGACCGTACAATGACAAATTGTAATCTTCACAATAATTTCCATACTTTTAAATGGTATGATATAAATTCAAATGCATTGAAACACCCGCTTTGTTTACATTTGCCTTTATTGTTACTTTAATATGTCTTCTACAAGAGCAATATTATCGTCAGGTATAGGGTCAGAAGTTCTGAAGTAAATAGTTTTTTAATGTGCTTGTTGGAAAAGAAGCAATTAGTGACGTGTAATGTGCAATCCTTTCTTTTCTTGCCATGTCATCAAAGAAGAAGAAGAAGAAGAAGAAGGAGGAGGAGGAGGAGGAGAAGGAGAAGAAGAAGAAGACGATGACAATGATGATGATGATTCGTTCATATTGAAAGCATTTACAGATGACATTGCGAATGGGGCTCATACAACGACATTTATCTTTTAAGTTGTAAAAAAACATTGTGAAAAAAATAATAGATTTTCCCACAACGTTGTCAGGGTCATTAAAACTAGGATGGGATGTTTCGTTAACAAGAGCGTTACAGTAACAAAGGGAGTTAACCCCTCAAAACCTTTTACGTTGTTCATAGGTTATATCTCTTGAAATGTCGCTTCACATGAGTTTCGTCAGTTACCTGAAAGTAACAATAAAAGCCAAATGTAAACAAAGCGGGTGTGTAAATACATCTGAATTTATATCATACCATTTAAAAGTATGGAAATTATTGTGAAGATGACAATCTGTCATTGTACAGTCGGTCAAAGTGTTAGTCGCTGACAGAGAATTAATTTCAAAACTAGGTTAAAACCTGCCAGGTAGCCGTGTCTTTTGTTTACTTTTTGCCTGATGTTAAAATTCTTTTTTTTTTTCCAGAAACCAACATATGGCCCGACCACATGATAACAGACTGTCCTCTCCACAATATTTTCCATACTTTTAAATGGTATTATTTAAATTTAAATGTATTATGACACCAGGTTTGATATTTTGGCCTTTACTGGGCCTTGAATTAACACTTTCATGTACAAATGCAGTTTTTACTTTTACCGACCCTGAAATGTATTTCTTTTAAATTCTATAATTATAGTAGATTTTAAAAGTAATTACTTGAACCTGCTGTCCAGCATTTTGTCCTTTTCCCGCTGTGTCCCATCATCTGAGAAGCAAATATTTTCAAAATGAACCAGTTTTATATTTTGTTGTCCGGTAATGAGTTAACCCTTAACCAAACAGTCTGTGTTTTTATCCCCTTGAGTAAAATCACTTGAATTGCTTGTAAAAAGAAAAAAGAAAATGCTCGTAAGAACCATTTTCTTTTATTTCCACAGTGGTCTCTACGCAAACAGTGTTAAATCGCTGGATTTGGATCTGACTGAATATGTCCCACGTACATGTTTTCAGTGTGACTCAGTCCACATTGTTGTCATCTTGCTATGAGTTAAACGTTACAACTGACTGTATAATCTCACCATAGCTGACCGTGTAAATATTACAACAGTTGGCCGCCTGATCTAAATCTATACTGGTCGAAAAAAGCAACTACCCAGCTGGCGTTTAGTATGCCATCGTCATCCGCTCTCTTGTTATCAGTGAAACTCCGACCATAATTATTGATGGAGATATGAAAACCATACGTGCAAAGAAAAATACTGTTATCCATATAAATATATCGTTAGAGTGCGTATAAACTCAACAGACGTTTTCAGACTAGAAATAATATTATTGTAATTTCATTTTTTTTTATTTCTCAGCAAAGGGGATAGTATAGATCAGAGATCAAACTAGCTTTCTAAGAACCCAGGGGACAAAGTCTTCGAAAGCATTGTGTGAATATGATAAACATTCTGGTAACCAGTAATTTCTCCTTTTCCAACAACGTTTTCTTCTCATGCACAGAATCATTTGCTCCACATTTTATGTTGTCTGTCAACAGTGAAGCATTTGAAAATGACGAGTCATATATGGTTCAACTGATTGGCTTTGTCTTTCAAAGGGTAGAAAACATCGTGGGAAAAGGAGAAAATGTTGATTGCCCAGATTTTCTCCTTTTCACGCAACGTTTCAAAAGCTTTTCTCCTCGGGGCCGGTTAAACAAATGATTGATCAGGAAATGGTTAACCTTTTGCCAAACAATTCCGTTTTTAATCATTCTGAAGAAGAAAGCCTTCAAAAACGTAATGGGAAAAGAAAAATACATGTATAACCAGCATTTTCTCTATTTCCCAGGATGTTTTCTACTCTCCGTAACACAAATCCACAAGTTGGGCAACAATCAATTTGTAGTCTTCAAATACTTTGACATGGAAAATTAAAAAAAAATTTGACGTTTGATAGCGATACACGACTTATCTCCAAAATTAGCCTTGCAGCAGACGAGCTTTAAACATCCTTGTACAGAAATGATAAAAATACATCAGACCTTATTTCTAACCCTTTAAAAAATAACCCTGTGTTTTCTTGACTCTAGGAATGTAGGCTTTTGTAGACATATGTCAGAAAAATAGAAAATGCCGGTAACCAGCATTTTCTTGTTTTCACACCTGAATATATGTGCTTTCCTTTCGAAATACAAATTCCTTCATAAGAGCCCCACGTAATAAGTTGTCGTCTACATTAACCAAGTAACCACAGCAGAGACTCAATTTACATTAAGAGTCCCTTTTCAAGATCTTGAATTTAGTAAAACTAGTCCGGAAAGGTAGGTCTGTCAGTTCGCATATAGGTGGACAAATTATGACCTAGCCCTTTACCAAACAATCCCAACGTTTAGCGACCATGAGGTGAAAGGCTTTTATAAACATTGTCTGATAAGGATATAATGCTGGTAACCAGCATTTTTTTTCCTTTTCCAACCATGTTTTCGACCCTTCCAATAACAAATTTCAATTTTTAAAAACATTTATTTTGTCGTCTGCAAATGCTTTCAACTAGGACAATTTTGTCGTTTGGTAAAGAGTTAAAGAGGAAATTCTTGTTGGGGACGACCCCAACTATTACTATTGTCATTTCGATTTTGCTCTTCTGCAAAACGCAGGGTCGTCTGCATTCCTACTTTGAAGCTCAGATCGGCAAAAAAAAATCTTGATCTCTTCTTTCGATTTGTGGATTTATAGGGCCTACATAACGTTCTACAGAATTTGATGACCCAAAAAAATCGGAAGACAAATATTGGAACAAAGAGAATTACTGATCCATTTGGTCGCATTTTATAAGAAATCCAGTGTATTACTTTTGATAAACGTAAACGTAGATATTTACAGAAAATGTGTAGGATAGATCACTGAGTTACTATAAATAGATACGTTAGATACCTTTCCAGTTCATGTGCGCTAAAAATAGAAAAGATATATGCAAGTGACGTCTATTCATGTCACGTGATCAAGCTGAACCAAGATGGCAGCTCCCGATGCGAAAAATCCGAATCAAGAGTCAGTGAAAGGCCATATTTTTGAGATAGGACCGAGATATACAAATATAACCTATGTTGGTGAAGGTGCATACGGCATGGTCGTGTAAGTAACATATTGCTCGCCGTTTGATTCAATGCCAGTCGCATGCATAATGTGTCATCCATTCACATGCATGTTTTTTTCTCTCTGAAAACAAGGGGCCAAATTAACTTATTTTAATGCTGACATTTATATTTAATAGCTTCGTATATATCGCAGTAACTAAGCATTTAAATAACATTATGTTCTGGTAAATAATTACGAAATTTTGTATTATTTACGAACTTTCATATTTTTTTAACAGAAATGGGCTGAACATTTTTGAGATATAACGTGGGTGGGGTAAACATTTGGTTAATATTGATAGTGCCATGCAATTGACCTTTCTGCCGATTTTGATTGACAGGTCATATCAGCCAATCAAAATGGGATTGGGGTGAAAACGGCCCACTTCCAAAACGGCCCAGTACCTAGGTTGGCGCCAGCCAAAAATTTTTAGTAGCCAAGTTTTGTCGGTCAAAACCCGGGTTCAGTCAATGAGCCTAATCACTGTGACTTGGTCTTTGAGTCATTTTGTAAGTATTTCATTACAGTTAGTCCTGTATGATCAATATATAGCTAGATCTACAACTTTACATCACTGATATAATTTGTAAGTTGTTCAGTTCATTTAAATATTTTTGATGGTCTCATTACGTACATTGGAGAGCCAAGTATTGAAAGTCAGCTACAAATTCCAGTGCTTGTAGGCTGATGAATGATCTTAAAGTTCCATAAAACAAAACAACATGTGTATTTTAATCAGGCTTAACCTTTCACCACACCAGGGATCGTATATAAGATCCCTGACCACACCATCCTCAGTTTGAACAATCCTGAAAGGTGAAAATGGTGGAAACCAGCATTTTCTCTTTTTCCAACAATGTTTTCTACCTTTGAAAAGGCTAAACACCTCTCATGAGCTACAATTAAATTGTCTGCAAATTCTTTCAATCTGGTCGAGTCTGAAAATGTGCCGTCTGCACAACAGCTATTTCAATTTCTGCATACCAATCATTATTTCATGCATTGCAAGAGATATGTATGATACGATTTTGATTAAATTCATCGCAAAATATCTGTTTTGTCTTTCAAATGATCTAAGAAATATCCTTTCACACTTGGCCTTTCTTGAAGCTGCCGATCTCCGAAAATTATCAGGCAACAATTTAGATCAATTCCTCATTTGGCGAAATATGGATCTAGCATTCATTATAACAAAAAGAAACTCATTAGAAAAGAATATTATAAGGCCACACAAAGCTTAAAAGGTCAGGTATTTCAGAAAAAAAATCGCGACTGATGCTGTCAAATTTACTTGATAAACGAAAGTAAAACCTCGCTTACATGTAATTCGTTCAGCACTACAGTGTCCAAAAAATTGCGATTGCTCATGTATTCTATTCATAGAACAGGGTAGGTAACTGGCCAAGCGCGACTGTTATCGGATCTTCGTCAGTCGGATAGTTAAGGGAGATACAAGGGTTGTCGGGTTAGGATACCTGGTATATATGATAATCAAGTTGGCGTAGGCCAATTTCACAGTTTAGGAAGTGTTCAATATACAAAACTGATAAGAATTTGATGGTCGGCCATTTTATCTGATTACGTTTTTTACAATCGCCAATATCGGCACTTTCTATGTTTTTAGTCGCCAGTAATAAAATTTAATCGCCAATGGCGATTTTGGCGATCAGTAACGCCAACCTAGAGTACCAAAACGGCCCAGTGCCAAAATGGCCCGGTATGAAAATGGCCCACTTTTTTGTCATTAATTAAAACCCATTGAAGAACCATCACTTGGATCACACAGTTACTTTTATAAAATTCACTTATTTAGTTTTATAAAATTTTATTATAACATGAATTTTGATCATGTGAATTGAGCGAGATGGTCTTCTGCTACGAATTTATTGAAAAATGTTCAGAGATGTATCCTTCCTAGAATGTTTGGAGCTGTTGTTTTCAACATAAGTAATTTGTGCATAACTGAGGTAAAAAGACTGTAGGAATGCAAACCACAACGTATACATTTTTTAGAAGAATTCCAGTTGATCATGAGAAAAGAACCGGGGGGGGGAAAGACAAATGAACTCACATTATAACATCGGATAGGAATGCAGAGTACAAGTATGGAGAATGGAGGCCCAAGCTCCATAAATAAAATTCATTATTTGAAAACAGATAAGAGTAAAGAAAGTTATAAAATTCAATCTGTCAAAATTGGTGGAAATAAAGCAGTAATTCGTAGTTCAAAAGTGGGCCGTTTTGGTACCCATAACATTGGGCTGTTTCAGTAAAGTGGGCTGTTTCAGTAAAGTGGGCCGTTTTGGACCGGGCCGTTTTGGAAGTGGGCCGTTTTGACCCTATCCCATCAAAATGCAGTATATCGTGTCATGTAAACAAAAAGTTTGGACAAAGTGACACACTTTACTATTGTAAATTAATATGTTTTTTTTTTTTACTAGATTGGAATATATAATAATTATTTCAAAAGGGATTTAAGTTAAAGATAAGAATCATGTGGTAAGGTAATTGTTACATTATATACCATGAAAGGAAAAGTAAATTAATCCATTCCAAAAACCCTAGCGCTATGTAAAATGACACCAGTAGAATTAACCAGGATTCCCAAAAAATCCAGCCACTCTACTAAAAAACAGAAAATCAGATTTTTTTTAAGCTTTTGGGACAGAAAGAATGATAATATCAAAGTGTATTGTTAAACTATCTTCATTGAAATCTGACTGAACGAACCTCTGGCAGATTTTAAACCATACTTTGTAGACAGTGGCAATCATTCAAACCAAAGGAGCAACAGGAAATAGTAAATTTTATTGACAGCCACTCGTCATCCTGTTTCATAAATATGTTGACATTGCAAAAGGCATCCTATGATTCTTGTTGTAATACTTTTGGGAGCATTCATACTTTACTCCTGTTTCATTAAGACAATTACATATGACTGTTAATGGAACTTTCTTCTGGTTCGTACGATTGTTTGTTTTCCCCACGATCATCACATGATTGATAAATGCGGGTCCATTCTAATTAAGTATAATCCTTAAAATCACTTCAAGTGACCAAACTTACCCACAGTAAAAAAAGTTTTTACAACATACCTGTGTTAAAAATACAGCAAACCATTTAATTGGTCTCTTACAATAAAACTTATTGTCACTCAAACAGGTATTAGAGGTGTTTAGTAACTCTTTATCAGACAACAAAACATTAGATCCCTCTATTTTGTAAACATTTTCAGTTGAGCAGTTAAATGTTGCTGCAATGAGGCCTACCAAAAAAATATTTGTATTTAGGGTTTCGGTCTGAGATGCAGTAGGTAGGGTTATGTTTTTTTTTCCAGAAATTTTTTACATGGACCATGTACCGAAATGACACCCGACAGTTTTTTTTTTCCCAATCCTAGCATAAAAAGTGTAGGATCGGCAGCATTTTCTAGTGGTAGGGTCTGGAAACCCTAAACACAGATATTTTTTTGATAGGCCTTATGACATGTCATACTGACGAAATGTCTTAAAAACTGGAGCTCCTTCCCCTTTTATTTATTATATATGTTGTAGACAGCAAGCAGTGTATTTTTATTTCAAATGCTGTGACCGAACATGGAAATACGAACATATTTGCTCTTTTTGTATTTCTCAACTTCTCATAAATATAGCGTTATTCAAGGTATTTTTTTCTTATTACGATGCAGATTTAGTTAAATTGATGAGAAAGTTGGGGAAAAACTTGGGCAGGGTCCAAAAATTTCCAGAAAAGACACTTGTCCTAAAGGACAAGTGCCTTCAAAAAAACACTTGCCCTGATTTGATCCTCACTCGTCTAACGAGAAAAACCCTTCTAATTTAGGACTCTGACATTTTTTCAAACGGAATGGAAGTGCTAATTATATTGTCTCCCGTAGCAACAAACCTCAAGTACCAGATTTCAATAACCAGTACCATTTATCCGGTCAAGTACTAGAAATTAATAAACCCAAAGCGACAAACTTTTTTGAACTGGTTTCGAGAAAGTGTTTTCGTTAGTATCATTCGTTGCAATAATAAACAGAGTCACTGTTTACTACCTCCTATATACCAAGTATCATTCGTTGCAATAATAAGCAGAGTCACTGTTTACTACCTCCTATTTACAACTCGCCCTGCCGGACGACCATGACTGATAATTCACTCGTCCTCATCAGTTTCTTACTAGTAAATACGAGCAGACGAGTGGATTCTTTGGACCCTGTTGGGTTGCTTGAATTAGACTGAAACACTAGCTAGAATATAACTGAAATAAACCCTCTTTCTCTATGTATCCAACACCATTTTCTGGTTTTTTTGTCGGGCATAGCAACCAAAATACCGCGTTAGTAAGGTGGATGTGCCAAATTGGCGTTTGCAGAAAGGTCAATTGGTGAGTATCTAAACTTGATGCCAGCGTATTTTAGTCATCATTGTTAACAGTTAGATCCAGAAATGTTAAATTGAAAGGAGATTCACTTATCAATGTTGACTACTGACTGCAAATCAGTAAAGGTTTCTGTTTTCAGATTTACAAAAAAACACTTGCAAACTGTCAAAAAAAAGACTTCTGCCACAGAGATGTGCTTTTATATTCATTTGCCTAGGACCAAAAGTGGCACTGAATTGAACAGTTTTCATGCTGCTTACCTTCTGTACACTGTCCTTTGTTTTAATGACACTGAGGAAAAAGACTTTTGAAAATATTGTATTCTTCCCTTTCTAACGCAAATCTTTCTGTTTAAGCAACCTTTTCTTTTTAGCTCACCTGAGCATAACGTGCTCAAGGGGAGCTTTTAGGATCACCCGGTGTCCGTCATGCGTCGTCAACAATTCTTTAAACATCAACTCCTCCTAAACCGCTGGGCCAGTTTGGACCAAACTTGGCTGGAATGTTCCTTGGGAGGTCCTCTTTAAAAACTGTTCACAGAATTTGGTTCCATCAAAAACTCTGGTTGCCATGGCAACCAAATGGAATTTTTTATGAAATTCTTTAAAAATCTTCTCCTCTGAAACTGCTGGTCAGATTTTAAAAATAATTTCACAGAGATGTTCCTTGGGTGACCCTTTTCAAAAATTGTTTGGGAAATTTTGATCCGTCAAGAAACATGGCTCTGGTGAATGGGGGCTACTTGCACTATACAGAAATGAAGAAATTCTTAAAAATTCTTCTTCTCTGAAACCACTGGTCAGATTTTGAAATAATTTCACAGAGATGTTCCTTGGGTGACCCTTTTCAAAATTTGTTCGGGAAATTTTGATCCGTCAAGAAACATGGCTCTGGTGAATGGGGGCTACTTGCACTATACAGAAATGAAGAAATTCTTAAAAATTTTTCTTCTCTGAAACCGTTGGTCATATTTTGAAATAATTTCACAGAGATGATCCTTGGGTGACCCTTTTCAAAAACTGTTCGGGAAATTTTGATCCGTTAAGAAACATGGCTCTGGAGACTGGGGGGCTACTTGCACTATATGGCCATGAATAAATTCTTAAAAATTCTTAAAAATTCTTTTTTCCTGAAATCGCTGGTCAGATTTGAAATAATTTCACAGCAATGTTCCTTTTTTCAAAAATTGTTCACAAAATTGTGATCTGTCAAGAAATGAAGAAATTCTTAAAAATTCTTCTTCTCTTAAACCGTTGGTCAGATTTTAAAATAATTTCACAGAGATGTTCCTTGGGTGACCCTTTTCAAAAACTGTTCTGGAAATTTTGATCCGTTAAGAAACATGGCTCTGGTGACTGGGGGGCTACTTGCACTATATGGCCATGAATAAATTCTTAAAAATTCTTAAAAATTCTTTTTTCCTGAAATCGCTGGTCAGATTTGAAATAATTTCACAGCAATGTTCCTTTTTTCAAAAATTGTTCACAAAATTGTGATCTGTCAAGAAACATAGCTCTGATGGTAGGGGCTATCTCCACTACAGGGGCATGAAGAGGGTTTTCATAATTCTTCTTCTCTGGAACGGCTGGTCAGATTTTGAAAGAATTTAACAGAAATGTTCCTAGGGTGACCCTTTTCAAAAATTGTTATGGAAATTTTCATCCATCAAAAATATCACCCAATTGTTGGCAGGTGCATGTGGTGCTCTTGTTCGACTTATGTTTTTAGTCACTATCGAGCATGTGCTCTTCTTCAAGAAATTGTCCTTGGGTGATCTATCCAAAAATTTAGTTGCAGAATTCTGATTCATCAAAATCATTGCTGTGGTGATGATTGTAGGGGTGGTGACAGATTTTGAAATGACTTTTACAGGTGACCTTTTCAAAATTGCTTTGCAAAATAATGATTTTGTTTCCAAAGTTTCAATACCTCAAAAAAAAAAAAAATGGCTATGGTCCTCTCAAAAATTCAGGTGAGCGATCCAGGGCCATCTTGGCCCTCTTGTTCTTTTTGTAACTCTATTTCACATGACAAGATTTAGACTTGTCCAAGTTGAAAGGATTTGCCTATGACAAATTAGATATGGTACAAATGATGAGATTTGACTATAAAAATGTAGAAAACATTGTGGAAAAAGGAGAAAATGCTGCTTACTAGCATTTTCTCCTTTTCCCACAATGTTTTCAAAAAGCCTTTTTTCTCCAGATTGTTAAAAGTTGTGATTGGATAGGTAAAGGGTTAATCTGCAATTGCATTTAGCATGGATAGATCTAAAATTTTGTTCCTATTGTAAAGACATTTATAATCACTGATTATGTTCAATTCACAGATCTGCATTTGACACTGTGACAAAGACGAAAGTTGCAGTGAAGAAAATCTCTCCGTTTGAACATCAGACATACTGCCAGAGAACTTTACGAGAGATTAAAATTCTGACACGGTTTAAGCATGAAAATGTAAGTAGAATCAATGACAACTTCCAAAGGTCTTTTGATCCAGAATGATAGGCAAAACTGAGGCTATATTTACTACTGATTTTAAATTTGCATTGCCCTTCTCAAGAATTTTCTAAATTTCAAAGGAACACAATTTCTGATTTGCCAAACCCTTTTGTGTAAATTAGAAATAGTTTTGCTTTTTAAATTAATATCTTAAGTGCTAAAAAAATGAAAATGACATTGTCAGTCTGCAGGTTGTGCAATTTCAAAGCTGTTTTTGCCAGAATATGTGACAAAGAAGCAGACAGGGTAGATTAAAGATAAATATGGTCTTGAACTATGCTCTCTGCATAAGCGAAAAATAAAAGTTCAGTGAAAGAAAGCTTATGATGCAGTTCAGAATGGCTCAGAATGGTTGATGAATATGGATCCAGGTGGCTCAGTTTTAAACGTACTAGTGAAGTATTCAGTGGGGTCAAGAGTTTGAAAAAACTCAGTTGAAAAGTCATTATAACAAAACTCTTTCCTGCTTATTAGAAGTTTATGCTGAAAAAATCTGTATCAGTCCTGTCTGATCTTGATCTGTTCTGTGTGCCCTTAAAGATTTGTTAAGCATTGTAAGATTTAATTTTTTACCTGATAATTAAATTTTATGTTTATTATTAGGCCAAAACAAAATATATATGTGGTTTCGGTTACCCGACCGACCCTAAACATTTTTTTTCACCAGTTTATTGCTTAATATTTTAACTCACTGTTATGTCCCTTATTGACTCTCCCCAACCTTTTTATCTAACTATAAATGGGCTTACTAGATGGCCAATCCATCGATAAAGTTGAAGTAAATCTGCAGGAATAAACTTTAGGCATTGACATAATCCTAATTACTTCATAAATCTACGCCATTAACACCTAGCTATCCGAATATGCATACACTTTCTATAACATATACTTCCAGCTACATATAATTTCTCAAGTAACTTGGAAAAGCTTTAAGAAAGTGAAAGAATCGAAGACCAGTGTCCCATATTAATCATGAATGCTATTTTATTATCAAATGAATCATGATCAGTGGTAAAATTCTGCATTAAATACAGCAGGTTTTCAAATGGTGATCACTTCACAGTCTGCACTGACTAAAACCCAGACAGTAATGTTATGATCATCCTCGGAAAATACGTCATTTACCTCTATTAATCGCCCCCGGGATGTGTTTAGAGAAGAAAAGTTAAAAAAGATGAAATAACAGGGTTCCCATTCACGTACATATGTGTTTGAATCACGTACAAACATGAAAGTCATGTGCTAAATTTCAAACTGACCTTGTCTTATACGTGCATGTCACGCACAGCAGAAGTGAATAAAGTCCTGCTTAAAATTTTAAACTCATGCAATCATATACATGCATGTTGACAAGCACGAAAGTTGTGAATCAAAACATTGACTGAAATCAAACTTCTATTGGGAGTAAAATTATTTTTAGAAATCGGAAATTCCAATGGATAGTGCATGTACTAATATTGGCAATCTTTATGGCCTCAATAATTTCACGTGATTTTCGTTCACGCACAAGCTCAAAAAGTAAACTTTGCCATGCGGCACCACATCAGTAATTTCGCGGGCTTTTAATTCACCTGGAATTGCTGTATGCAAATATCGTAAACATTTCCATATTTGAAAAATTTATTTCAATGAAGTTTTAAATTTAATCCTTATGCAATGATTGACTAAATTTTATAACCTGGAATAAGACTCATAGTTTAAGCAAGTATGTCATGGTTCTCTTTTGTCCCGGGACCCTGGGATTTGTTGCTTGGAAATGACCCATTTTTGACACTCAAAAAATATCTTCCTAAGCATCAATATGATGCATGAAATTATCAGCCAAAGCTTCATATGAATTAGCTGTGTAGATCTGGAAGAAATATTGGCTTCAATAACACAATTAGTATTAAATTTGAAGGACGCATGCGGCTCTGTTTATCACAGGTAATCAAGCTGGCGAGTCATCTATGAAAAGATGTTGAAGGTGTTAATCCACTTTTCAGGTGTGAAATGACAGGTGTTAGAGTTACCTCTACCCTAATTAACAGTTTCATGTAAAATCATGCTGGAACACTTCTCCAAAATTCAAATGAATTGAAAAATAGATTGCAGAAAACAAAAAGGTGAATACCAATGACACACCAAAGGTCAGTTTGATATTGTCCGATCAGAGGCACTTCAAACTGTTTTGTCATCTTAATTATGAATTTAAACAGTGAATTTACACAAAGCTATGTATAAAATACTAATTGGAAGCTGCAATATCTGTTTAATATTGAGTAAAAAACTTTGGTTCTTTTATCAAACGAACATCTATTTTTAGCTCACCTGAGCACAACGTGCTCAAGGTGAGCTATTGTGATCGCCCTATGTCCGGCATCCGGCAACAATTTCTTTAAACATCTTCTTCTCCTAAACCACTGGGCCAATCTTGATGAAACTTGGCAGGGATGTTCCTTGGGTGAAGCTCTACCTAAGGTGTTCAAAGAATTGAATTCCACCCTTAACTCTGGTTGCCATGGCAACAAAAAGGAAAAAAATGCAAAATCTTTGAAAATCTTCTCCTCTGAAACTAGAAGGCGTAGAGCTTTGATATTTGGTATGTAGCATCTCCTATCAAGTTTGTTCATATGATGCCCCTGGGGTCACAAGTTCAAACATAGGAACAAAAAAGGAAAACTTTAAAATTCTTCTCTGAAACTGGAAGGCATAGAGCCTTTATATTTGGTATGTAGCATCTCCTAGTGGACCTCTACCAAGTTTGTTCAAATAAACCCTCTGGGGTCAAATCTGGCCCCGTCCTGGGGGCAACAAGTTTGAACATAGGAGCAAAGAAGGAAACTTTAAAATTCTTCTTCTCTGAAACTGGAAGGTGTAGAGCTTTGATATTTGGTATGTAGCATCTCCTAGAGGACCTCATCTTCGCGAGCCAAGGTTACGTAGAGTAGTGTAGTGGATCGTCACCCTTGGCTTGCGAAGATGAGAGGACCTCTACCAAGTTTGTTCAAATGATGCCACTGGGGTCAAAACTGGGCACGCCTCGGGGGTCACAAGTTCGAACATAGGAACAAAGAAGGAAAACTTTAAAATTCTTCTTTTCTAAAACTGGAAGGCATAGAGCTTTGTTATTTGGTATGTAGTGAACCTGTTCTGAGTTTGTTAGCCCACCTAAGCACAACATGTTCAGTCAGTTCGAAATTGGGTCACCTGGGATCATAAACTAGGTCACTAGGTCAAATTAAAGTAATACCTTTTGGGCACTCTAGAGGCCACATTTTTTGCTCAATTGACTTGAAAATTGGTCAGAATGTTTGTCTTGATAAAATCTCACATGAGTCTAAATTTGGGTCATGTGGGGTCTTAAATTAGGTCACTAGGTCAAATTAAAGAAATACCTTGTGGGCACTCTAGAGGCCACATTTAACATTCAATTGACTTGAAAATTGGTCAGAATATTTGTCTTGATAAAATCTCACATGAGTCTGAATTTGGGTCATGTGGTGTCTTAGATTAGGTCACTAGGTCAAATTAAAGAAATACCTTTAGGGCACTCTAGAGGCCACATTTATTGTTCAATTGATTTGAAAATTGATTAAAATGTTTGTCTTGATAAAATCTAGGATGAGTTCAAAATTGGGTCACCTGGGGTCATAATCTAAGTCACTAGGTCAAATTAAAGAAATACCTTTAGGGCACTCTAAGAGGCCACATTTCTTGCTCAATTGACTTGAAAATTGGTCAGAATGTTTGTCTTGATGAAATATTGGATGAGTTTGAAATTGGGTCACCTGGGGTCATAAACTAGGTCACTTGGTCAAATTAAAGAAATACCTTGTGGGCACCCTAGAGGCCACATTTATTGCTCAAATGACTTGAGATTTATTCAGAATGTTTATCTTGATAAACTTTTAGATAAGTTCTAAATTGGGTCAACTGGGGTAATAAACTAGGTCACTAGGTCAAATTAAAGAAATACCTTTAGGGGACTATAGAGACCACATTTATTGCTCAATTGACTTGAAAATTGGTCAGAATGTTTGTCTTGATGAAATCTCGGATGAGTCTGAATTTGGGTAAACTTGGATCATGAACTAGGTCACTAGGTCAAATTAAAGAAATACCTTTTGGGCACTCTAGAGGCCACATTTATTGCTCAATTGACTTGAAAATTGTTCAGAATGTTTTGATAAATTTTCACATGAGTTCTAAATTGGGTCATGTGGAGTCATAAACTAGGTCACTAGGTCAAATTAAAGAAATACCTTGTGGGCACTCTAGAGGCCACATTTATTGTTCAATTGATTTGAAAATTGGTTAAAATGTTTTTCTTGATGAAATCTAGGACGAGTTCAAAATTGGGTTACCTGGGGTCATAATGTAGGCCACAAGGTCAAATTAAATACCTGTAGGGCACTCTAGAGGTCACATTTCTTGCTCAATTGACTTGAAAATTGGTCAGAATGTTTATCTTAATGAAATATTGGATGAGTTTGAAATTGGATCACCTGGGGTCATAAACTAGGTCACTTGGTCAAATTAAAGAAATACCTTGTGGGCACTCTAGAGGCTACATTTATTGTTCAATTAATTTGAAAACTGTTTAGAATGTTTGTCTTGATAAATTTTTTGATGAGTTCTAAATTGGGTCATGTGGGGTGATAAATTAGGTCACTAGGTCAGCTTTTGGAAATTCCTTTTGGATGCTCTAGAGGCCACATTTTAAGCTCAATTGACCTGACAATTGGTCAGAAATTGAATTATGCACGTGGAGTGAATTTCGCCTATTGACTCAGGTGAGCGATCCAGGGCCATCATGGCCCTCTTGTTATTATATTCCTATCAGTGAATTACTGGGATTTCTCAGTGTATTATTTTTCAGTTTTTCACAGTGAATAACATCACTAGCGATGATATGCTATCATCACTAGTGATGATATAGTTTTAGAATGTTTGCCGGAACTACTTTTTTTCCTATATTTCTCACAGTCTAATGTTTCTGTCTCTGCATCAAACATCTTTGGTAAACAATAGCACAGTGAAAAGATTTACGGCACAGTCTTTCCAAACAACCCCGAGTTAACGACCTTGTGGGAGAAATCTTTTGAAAACATTTAGAGAAAAGAAGATAGCTTTTGTGGGAGAGAGCTCTTGGAAAAAATTGTGGAAAAACGAGAAAATACTACCAACCAGCATTTTCTCCTTTTTCCATAATGTTTTCTATCCTATCAGAAAACCTAAGATCTTTTGCACCAGTTTAGTATTTGTCATTTGGAGATGTTTTAATTTGGGAAAGTCTTAAACTTGTCATGTGGGAAAGACTTAACTGTTTCTTCTTCCATTTTCATATGGCTGGTTTTTTTAAAAAAATTGTAAAGGTGCAAAACAATGCATGCCTTCAAATGGAGAGATAGATGACGTAACATACCCTCAAGCATTACGTCATCTGTTGCATCAGCTGCTTCTGCCAAAAATGGATCATGTGTTTGTAAAGAAATGTCCTATACATGTATAACTACCGTTCTTGATAAGTATTAGCAAACAAAGGGAGAGCCGAGCCTCGGTAGCTCAGTCGGTAGCGCACAGGACTTGAGAACAGGGGGTCGTGAGTTCGATCCCCTGCTCGGCCAATTTCTTTCCGAGGATTGATGATAGTCATTGCGACAGGATTCATTCCTCTCTCACCGCTGATCGTTGTTTCGACGATGGTTATATGGTAAAGCAGCCAGTGGCATGGAAAGAATATTGCGTGGAGTACTGGTGACAGAAACTCCAGGAAAGCATGGATAGGTGCACTGGCCGCCGCGATATAACTGAAATAATGTTGAAAACGGCGTTAAACACCATACAATCAATCAATCAAACAAAGGGAGAATTAGGAATATAATAAATACAATAATCAACTGGTGGTGTGTGATATTAAAAATCTGTCACTCGAATGGGGTTTGATAAGGTTAAAAAACTTGTCCTTGGGACTCTTTTTTTCAACCGCATCACACCCCATTTTAGTGACAGATTTTTAATATCACACACCACCAGCTGATTATCGTCTATGTATCAATCTTGGTCTGTATTCATCAAACATTAAGTGAAATTTTATAGCTAAATGACTTGATTGATTGGAAGAGACAGACTTCTCATTCAGTACGATTGCATGTCGTGTGTTATGTAATTCAGAATTAGAATTAGCATACTTGATATAATTAAATAATACAGCAAGGTCTACACGAGCATTAAATTAATGATGACTATGGTAGACTGTTTTTATGCAGGTAATTAATCATTTACTGGTAAAAGTGAGTAGACTTTTTTCGGAAACTCCCCAGTTTTTCAAATTTGTCAATCTAGGGAGTGACAAAACCCCTTTTCTGAAAAAACTGGAGGAACCCTGAATAATTTTCCAACCTACAAACCCTAATTCTCAAAAGTATGTAACCGGAACCACATAATTATATATATTGTTTTGGCCTTTTTGTAAACATTTTTACAGGTGTTAAAAAGACTGGTTTCAGTTGGGTCGTAATTTCGTGATATATTTGCAAAAGCATTCCTCCTCAGGGTTGTGCTTCAGGGTTTTGAATATACTGAATTCTTAGTACAGGATTTACTCAGTCCCGACTTTTAACGACCCTGAAAGGGAAGGCTTTAGAAAACATTGTGGGAAAAGGAGAAAATGCTGGTAACCAGCATTTTCTCCATTTCCCACAATGTTTTCTACCCTATCAGAGACAGAAATTGTCATCTTAGCAACATTAAATTTTTCGTCTGGAAATGCTTTTGATTTGGACGAGTCCAGCATCTTGTCATTTGGTAAAGAGTTAATGGTGTCTTCAATACCTCCTAAGTTAACCCTTTACCACCCAATTCCGAATTTTAACTACCTTGAGAAATAGGCTTTTTGAAAACATTATGGAAAAACGATAAAATGCTGGTAACCAGCATTTTCTCCTATTTAGACAATATTTTCTGCTCTTTCATAGACGACTTATCTAATTGATGATATTAATTTGTGGTCTACATATGCTTTTAATTTGGACAGGTGTAGAGTTTTGTGGTCTGTAACTCTTTATCAGATGACACAATTAAGACTTGTCCAAAACATATTGCAGAATAACAAATTAATTGTGGCTGCTATGTGGGAATTTTTCTACTGAAGCTAGAAAACATTGTAGAAAATGGAGAAAATGCTGATTTCCAGCATTTTCTTGTTTTCTCATAGTTTTCAACAGCCTTTTACAACAGGTTTGCTAAAAACAAAGGGTCACAATAAGTGAATGAACAACAGCTCTGGTCATTAATGATATAGGGATCATGTTGTGATATTGTGTTGTCAGTAGGTTGTCATTATTTACTGATGTTTTTATAACAAGTCTTTTGTCTTACTGGCCTTCTGACCTTAACTGTACCAGATGACAAATGTTTAGATTAATCCAAGTTGAAACATTATTATAATTATGCAGACAATAAATTGGACATGGTTCAAATAATGGGATTTGCCTATAAAAAGATAGAAAACATTGTTGGAAAAGGAGAAAATTCTGGTTACCAGCACTTTCTCGTTGCTTCTGACTTTGGGTCTTAAAGACACAGGATAGTTTGGTAAAGGCTTACATTAGATTTTTAAAAATTCCCTTCTTTGTACAAGTTGACAAATTTTTAGACCCAACCTGAATATAGGCAATTGAAGATGATGAACTATATTTTGCTCAACTGGTGGATTTGTCATTCAACTTCTTTATCAGTAAGCTCTCGTATGGGACTTAAGAACAGGGAGTTGCTGATTTGATTCCCGGCTTGGCCATTTTCTTTCCAAGGATTGATGATAGTCGTTGCAACATGATTCATACCTCTGTCACTACTGACTATTGTTTCGATGATGGTTATGTGCGGAGTACTGGTAAAAGAAACTCCAGGAAAGCATGGATAGGTGCACTGGTTGTCCCGATGTAACTGAAATAATGTTGAAAATGGCTTAAACACCATACAATCAATCAACATTCAATCGAACTCATTACATGTACTAGACGTACTAGACAAGAAAATCTTAGACCAGTCAATTTTTAAAGCATTTTCAGACTAATTGAATATGATTCAGTTGATGGAATTTGTTTATCAAGGGGTATAAATCATTGTGGAAAGAAGAGAAAATGCTGGTTACCAGCATTTTCTCCTTTTCCCACAATGTTTACAAAAGCCTTCTCAGCCATCGGGGTCATTAAAACTTAGGATCATGAAGGGAAAAGTGAACTGCTACCAAATTATCCCTTGTTTTAATCAACTTGAGAAACAAAGGCTTTTGAAAACAATGTGGAAAAAGAAGGAAATGCTGCCTTCTTAAAATATCTATTTCCATAACCATTGACCAAAGAAAAAATGTTAGACTTGTGTGTTCTTGAAAATATGTGGAGGCAACAAAATTTAATTAGTGTGGCTGAAATAAAGAGATTGTCCTTGAAACCAAGGTAGAAAGCATTATGGAAAAAGAAGAAAATTGATTTAAAGGTCTTATTGAAATGTGCTATTAAAACTCTCACGGTATCAGACAGTGTAGATGAAAGATCAGCGTGCATGTTCTCTGCAGCCTAACTGTGCTCTACACTGCAGCAGCCCAATTTAAACCTTTTACCCAGCAGTCCTATCTTTTAGTGAACCCGTGGCAGTGATATTGATAAAACATTGTGGGAATAGAAGAAAATGCAGGTAACCGGCTTTTTCCCTTTTTCCAAAATGCTTTTCAGGCTTTGAAAGACAGATCCCATTATTTGAATAACATAATGAATAATAAAAGATAATTATGTAGTCTGCAAACACTTTCAATATGGAAGAGTCTAAGGTTTTGTCATTTGTGAGAAAGGTAACCTTCTACCAAACAATGCCATGTCTTAACAACCCGGAGGAAGAAGGCATTTAAACCTTTTACCACACAAGAAAAATTTAGACTTGTCCAAATTGACAACTTTTACAGACGACAACTTAAAGTTGGCTCACATGATGGAATTTAGACTTTGATAAGGAAGAAAGCATTTGCTTTCTCTTTTAGGGTCGTTAAAATTCGGGATTGTGTGGTAGAGTTATAATACCATGGGAAAGGAGAAAATGCTGGTCACTAGCATTTTGTCCTTTTCTCACAATCATGTTTTCTACCATATCGCACAATGCTTTCTACCAGACATTGTTGTCTGTAAATGCTTTCAATATGAAAGAATCTAACAAATTTTTGTCATATGGTAAAGAGTCCTGTATTAAAGTGGAATAACGATGCCAATTAGTGACCTTAGGTGTTAACAAAAGGGACATTATTATCAGTACCTTTTTTCACCAGTTTACAGACCTGTTTTGTTGCATTCACTGACCTTTATAACTGGTATTTTGACCCTTCAATGCTTACCGCTGGTTACCACACAATCCCAGGTTTTAATGACCATGAAGAAGAAGCTTTTTGAAAACATTGTGGGAATAGGAGAAAACGCTGGTTTTCAGCATTTTTTTTTCTTTTTCCACAATGTCTTCTACCATTTGTACCATTTGAAGGAAAAAAAATCGGGTTTTGAGTAACTTTTGATCTGTTAATGCTTTTCATTTGGGAAATCTAACATTTTGTCATTTGGTAAATATTTTGCCTTTTTCAAGAGGACAAAATTTAAGGCTGACATGCTTATTATAATCATTTGCAGAAGACAAATTGAATGTGGCTGAAAATTAATGATGAATTTAGAAAGGGTACAAAACATTTACCAGTATTTCCTCATTTTCACACAATGGTTTGAAAAGCTGTCTTTTCAAGGATCGTAAAACATGGAGATTGTTTCATGACGGGTTGAAAGAGTAAAAATATGTTCTCATATGATCTGAAAGACAAACACAATGGAACCTGTAGAAAATAGAAACCCTGTAAAATAGACCCTTACCATTGACAGAAAATTTTCTATTGGAAAGCTGAACATTTTTTGCTGTTGTTAAACCATCTACTAAACAATCTTTTGTTCTAACAATTCTGGGGAAGGAGGCCTTTAAAACATAGAGGAATGGAGAAAATACTAGTAGCTGGCATTTTCTCCTTTTCCAACAATGGTTTCTTCCGTTTAAAAGACAAATCTCATTATTTGAATCATACAATAGAATTTGAATTTTGTTCAAATGGAAAGTATTTGTAGGTGATAACATAAATTTTGTGTTTCTCAGATGATAGGATGTCTTTGGAAAAAGGAAAAAAGCAGTGGGAAAAGGAGAAAATAATGGTTAGCCTTCAGACTCATTTCAGGCGCTCTGTCTTAGCCAATCAAATTGACTTTTTACCGCATATTTCAGATTTTTAATGAGCCTTAGGAAAAAGGCTTTTGAAAACATTGCAGAAAAGGAGATCATTTACCCTATCAAGGACAATTTCATCATTTGGGCCACTTAAATATATTGTGCAAGTGCTTTCCATTTGGACAAGTGTAAAATTTTGTCATTTGGTAAAGAGTTAACCATTTCCCAAACAACAAATTATTGGCTCTTACAAATTTAAAGTACCTGCAGTAGACAAAGTTGAAAATGCTGAAAATTACAAAACAGTAAGGCTTCAGTTCTCCAATAGGGTAGAAAATATTATTGTAAAATAGAAAATGCTGGTTACCAGCATTTTCTTCTTTTCCAGCTATGTTTTCAAAGCCTTCAAAGCACAGAACAGTTCTTAGTTCCTTTCTAAATGACAAAATTTAGACTGTTCTAATTTGAAAGTATCTGCAGAGGACAAATAATTTATGGGTTCAAAATGAGCTGAGTTCTCTGAAAGGGTAAGTAGATAGATATTTACCCACTCTGACGATTTTTTGCTAATTTTTTTAATTTTTCGATTAATTTTTTATAAAATGCTCTAGAACGGGTAATGATTTTGTATGAAAAATCTATTTTCTCATAATTTTAAAGAAAATAAATTTCATCACCCACTAACCAACACATCGATTAACAATTGTGTCCACTAACCAACACATCAATTAATAGATAAGTCAACACACCAACTAATGACCCCCCATGTGTCGACGCACCATCTAATTACTACATTCATTTTACCATAAATTCAAAAATAAAGAAAAAAAAATTTTTGAATTTTTTAAATTTTAAGTCATAAAATAATTCAAAATGGAGGTGCAAGATAGAGTTTTACATGAATTAGAAAAACCTGATTATATTATTGATGATGGAAATGATTACACTATTAATAAATGGTTAACTGTTGAAGAGATTCATAAAGAAAGAGCAAGACTTTCTCAAAAATATAAAGGAAACTTATTAAAAAGAAGAAAAGCATTGTTGTCAGCTCAAAATATTAATCGTTTAGAAGCACATATTCAAACTAAACATATTTATAATAAACCTGTTTATGATGATATACATGATAAAGTATATTTTCCTAGTTTATTTGATGACCCTTATACTGTTGCTTTACTTGATGCAGAAGCAGTAATTTATTATCATTATAGTAAAAAATATTATGAAGTATTAAAATCTAGAACTATAAATCCTATTTCTATGCATATGTTAGTTGGTCTTATGAATAGGAGAACCAGCCCATATTATCAAACAAAGGGGACCTATTGGCTTGATGTTTATTTAGGAAATACAACTTATTTATCTTTTTATGAACATGATATTATTAATTTATCTAACCATAATGATAGTTATAAACCACATGGGATAAATATGACTGAAGAAGAAGAACATACAGATTTATCACCATTTATAAAATTTACAAATACACCTTTTATAAGAACTATGCAAATTAAACCTGTGACGCTTCCACCAAGAAAAAATTTAATAAAACAAAAAATTTTTTCAGAAGATAAATGTTGTATATGCACCATTAATAAACCTAATATATCATTTAATAAATGTGGGCATCTATGTATATGTGATGAATGTGATAAAATACACCCCTTAAGTAGATGTCCTATATGTAGACAATAAATAATTGAATCTAAATTAAGTTTTTTATTTTTCTCTTAATAAAAAAAATGAGTTGTTTACGGCGATTGGCGAGTGATCAAATCACAAAATTAAATGATAATTTAAAAAATAAACTTATAGCTTATCCCTCTGTTTACCGAAATAAAGTATATTTCGCGTATACAATTTGGGATGATCCTATTCTAACTCATAGTGAAGATTATTACGCTGTGATGTTAAAAGAAAAATTAATACCTGTTACGTACTATTTTTATAGCTTAAATTTCTCGAAATTCAAAGACCACTACCATTATAGAACGAGTGAAAAGGGGGCCCCGCGGATGTGGGTTGGATTTTATGATTCAGATGATGCTGGTCACTATAGAGTTGGAGATTTCTGGTTTAATATAGGATGTTACCCAGAAAACTACATTTCAACATTTAAAACGGAAATAGAAATTGCTTACGAGGCATTTTGTGAAGGAACAAGGAGTAATTATTGTTGTACTCCACCTTTTATTGAATTTACCTGTTATGATATGAAAAAAGATAAATAAATATATAATATATTTTTTTATAATATATTATATATATTTACAAGTCTAACTCTATCAAAATAGATATATAAGCGTGTGTTACATTACGACTATCTGTTCTCGAAATAAAGTTTACGATGTCGCATTGTTGTACCTCCAACGCCCTCGGAAAAACTACACAACTACAAGTTTCATCCTCTTTTTTAATAATAGAGTAATCAACCTGCTCATTTCCGTTTATCGATATATTAACTTTTATCTCTTCTCCTCGTACATTAACATTATCTTTAACAACCGTTAAACTTCCTCTTATGATTCTACCCGGAGCACTCATACAATAACCCCCTAAACCATGCTTTCTACCTGAATTACCATTACCGAATGAAAACTCATAATTACCATCCCCTAATGGTCCATTTTCTTCAGCCCACACAGTTATAATAGGTTTAGGACCTATGAGAGAAGGAAGAGATACTTTTCTATCCACATAGGATTTTGTCACTAAATCTCTCTCTTCTACCGGTGTTGCCGCGTTTTTTATAGAAAAACCTTGAAGGTCTATGTTAGTCACCGCCATGAAACTCCCATCCGGATTTTTTATAATGGCTCCACCATTATCAACATAATTTTTATTGACAGCAGAGTCACGGGATACAGGATTTGGCAACCTAGTAATCGAGTTACCATTCATATCTATTCCACCATCTATTGAATAGGAACCATCTTGTTTTTTTGTTAAAGCTTTTTCACCCGCGGTAGCCGCTTCAATAGCGGTATCCACGTAAAACTTATTAGAGGCTTGGTCGTGTCTTGTAGGGATTCCAAGATTGTTAATTACTCGTCCTCCCATTGAGATTGCATCATCTGCCTCATACCACCTTCCGTCTTTATAAACGAAGGCTCTATCAACATTATCCACATAATTTTTAGTAGCAGCTTCACCTGGTTCTTTTGGGTCCTTAACATTTCTTATTGGATTAAAACCCATATTTAAATATCCAGTAACATGATATCCTCCGTTTTCATTCAACAACCCTGAGTTAGCGTCAACATAAGCCTTAGTTGCTGTATCTTGAGGATTTACTGGATTACTAACCCTTGTTAATGTATTACCATTCATGTCTATAGACCCACTAACAACAGTTGTTCCATCTTTACGTAAAAAATTATTATTTATGTAAGTGAGTGACACACCATCACCGCTTGTTTCACCATCATCTTTCATTCTTCCGAATTTGTTAACAGGCATTTTTTTTTATATAGTACTAAAAAAGTTTATTTAAAACATTTTGAAACTGATTACCTTTAGATAACTCTTTTAGAATGTACAAACATAAATGACCACAAAATACTTGTCCAGCTTGTTGTAATTGGTTAGTATTGTACTGTATTGGGCTTTTTAAATAATCTCGAATTTCAATAGGTGGTTGTATGCCATAACTATCAAAATAAATTTTAGTTTTACCATTTTTATACCAAGCGACCCAATGTGTACCAGGACCATTACTTTTATCAAAGTTTACTATACCACATTCTTTTTTACTCGGTTTTCTTGGTAATGTATCTAGTAAAAAAACTCCTCTAAAATAAGGGATCTTTAATCTTTTTACGGCACCCTCTAATTCGAAATTGTTCAACGGTTTATTCGGTAAAATTACGTTTTCAATCGAAATATTTGACATTTTTTTTATAGTTAAATATTTCTAATATCTTTATTATCAACCCACGAATTAAATTCATCGGGATAACCTTTCCACTTTACAAGAGATTTCTTTTTTCCTTTTTTAATAACCTTTTCTATCCTATACAGCTCTTGACTGGTTTTCTGCAGTTCAGGTTCATAAAAGGTACCTTGTATTTCTTCTCCATTAAAATCTTTAATTTTATATGTTATAGGTGATGTAAGTTTTACTTCAGAAACTGTAAAAACCTCCTCAGTCCATCTTGTTGTATAACCTTTTTCAAAAGTCTTTTTCTTTTTAGTTATCCTTACTTTATCTCCAACGGAAAACTTAAGATTAAAGTCTTTTATTTCTAAATGATCGGGGTAAAGATTTCTCCAAACTCTCGTTTCATTTTCTTTTTTACTAGCGTTTACCGGGGTCATCTTAATAGATGAATGTCTTGTATTATTATATTCTTTAACTAAATCCGGTAGCACATTAATGTAAACGTTTGTAGAGTTAGCGGAGAAATACTTCCACATTTTTTCTTTCATTGTTCTAATCCATCTCTCAACCACACTAGATTTTTCCTCATTTTCAGTAGAATATAATTCAACCAAGTCTTTTACATCTTTGTTATAAAACTCTTTACCCTTATCCACCCACATTTTTTCAGGTTTTCTCTCATTAAAAATACTTTTTAATGCTATGGCAACAGATTTTCCTGTTTTATCTTTTAATGGCACCAGATATCCATATTTAGAAAAGATATCAATGACAGCGAGAAGGTATTTAACACCACGATTAAACTTAGAAAATGCTTGCATGTCTACTAAATCCGCAGCCCATATCCTATCTATACCGTTTACTCTAACTCTCCTTTTCTTAAAATTTCTTTTTACGGGTTTATGTAATTCTTCCGTTAAATTTTTTTTTTTACTCCCATTCCAAATTTCATTTTCGTTCCAATGAGTCTACTTACCAAACCTCTTTCCATTTTTTCTCTAATACTAGGATTGTAAATACCTTCTAACTCCGTTAACATATTCTTATCACACACTGCGTTTCTTGTAGCAGTATCGTTGTGCTGAAGATAGCAAACATCATGGTGATAAGCAGCTTTATCAACACGGTTTATAGGTTTACTCCACTCTTTTGGTGTTAAATCTGGATTGAGTCTTTTATTTAGTTTGGTACCTGGTCCTGTAAAGTTGTGCCCTGGTAGATGCATTTCAACGGGTAAATTATTTATAAATTTATTTAATATACTACTCCCGGTAGTTTTTTTTTTATAAATTGTGATTTAGTTATTCCACAAATAACACATTTCCCCTGCATCATATTTTTTCCATTTTTAGAAACAGAATATTTTATATCATTCGTATCTGTATGTTTTTTACATTTAACACAATACATGTTGTTTTATATAAAAAAATAAAAATATTTAAATAAAAATGGATATTATGAACTTATCATGGAATGAAGTAGTATCAAAGAGATTTAATCACTCCCTTTTACCAAAAAGTATTAGGGGTTTAATTATAGGTAAATCATCATGTGGTAAAACTACTTTATTGTTAAACCTTTTACTCAGACCAGATTGGCTTGACTACAACGATTTAAATGTTTTTGGAAAAAGCCTTTTTCAACCGGAATACCGAATACTAAAAAAGGCTTTTGAAGAAAAACTACCGAAAGAATGTATCTTAAGATTGTTTAACATGCGTGATGACATACAAGAAGTAAACATTCCACCAATAGCTTTAGTTGAAGAATGGGCTAAAACGATTAAAAACAAATCGGATATAAATTGCAACTTCTTTGAAAATGCTAGTGATGTACCTGATCCGAGAGAGTTAAACTTAGAAAATAAAAATTTAATAATTTTCGATGATATACTTTTAGAAAAGCAAAATAAATGTGAGTGTTACTACGTTCGAGGAAGGCATAGTAATGTTGACTGCTTTTACCTCTCCCAGAATTATTTTAGACTACCAAGGCAAACTATTAGAGAAAACGCTAATTTTATTTGTCTTTTCCCACAAGACCTAAAAAACCTTAATCATATTTATAGCGATCATGTAGGTGAAGATATGCCTAAGGATGAGTTTAGAAAGTTTTGTCAAACGACATGGGAAAGACCACACGGTTTTGCTATTATTGACTTAACCAGTAAAAAACATGGTGGAAAGTATAGAAACGGTCTTGATAATTTTTACATACCTAAATCAGTATAAAAAATATTTAAATATTATAAAATGGAAGAACTTTTAGGACAAATTGTAAAAAATACGAGCCATAAATCATCATCTCAAATCATAGTAAGCGATAACAAAACACGTTTTAGAACAAGGTTTAATCCTCCAATTCAACTGGAAAAGGATAAAGTATATGAAATAGCTATGGTAAACCTTGAAACTTACTACTCTTTTCCAAACATTGATGAAACGAACAACACATTCGTTTATTCTCCAGACAATGGCACCACATGGATTAAAATAAAAATACCTGAAGGAAGTTATGACCTCGTTGACATTAATGATACGATTCGTCAGGAAATGAGAAAAAATGACCATTACGATAGAGTTAATGAAGAGTATCCTATTAACTTTTCTGCGAACACTAATACCCTAAAGTCTGTTCTTATTATTGATAATAATTATCAAGTAGATTTTAATCAACCAGGTTCCATCGCTAAAGTATTAGGATTTACTCGAGCTAAATATACGCAAGGATTTCATGAGTCAGAGGATGTAGTAAACATTCTTAGCATAAATAGTTTGCTAGTTAACATAGATATTATCTCAGGAAGTTACGTTAATGGTACACCAAGAAATACTATTTACTCTTTTTTCCCAGATGTTGCACCTGGATATAAGATAATTGAGTCACCAGTTAATTTAGTATACTTACCAATAACGTTAAATGAAATACATAACCTAAATGTAGATATTACGGACCAAGATGGTAATTTACTAAATCTTAGAGGCGAAAAATTAACGATTAGGTTTCATATTAGAGAAGCGAGATAAGCTAAATAAAAAAATACTCGTATATAAAATGATGAGTTACACTAATGTTAAAGTAAATATATCTGAAGGGCAAAAGCAAAAACTTCAACATGCTGTTAAAGCTAGTTGCCCAGTAAGTATTCGTTTAGGTCATGAAGATTTACAAGGTAATGATGTTTTAGCAATTACCAATTCACAAGCGAAGAAAATGGCTAAAGCCTATGAGGATGGTGTGGGTATAACTATTAGAATGACTACAAAACAACTTAAATATAACATGAAAATAGAAGGGGGTTTCCTCGGAATGTTAGCTGGGTTAGCTGCTAGGGCTTTACCAATGCTTGCAAAAACCGTTTTACCAGCTTTAGGTGTTGGTGCTCTTTCTGGATTAGCTCAAACAGGTGTTCAAAAAGCTATGGGGTCAGGTCTTTACCTTAAAAAAGGAGGATGTGTTTGTCAAGTTGAAACTGATGGAAGTGGATTATACTTAAAACCATACAAAGGTAAAGGATTAGAGTCTGTTGGTGATGGGTTGTATTTAAAGCAAGGAGGAAAAATGTATGATGGAAAAGGACTTTTACTTGGACCTAATAGCCCATTTGCTAATATCCCTATCCTAGGAGCTATATTATAAATATTATTTACAACAAATAAAAAATGGATATACATAAATTTGGTATAAAACCTAATATTACTACCCAACATAAAACTATATTTTGGAAACCTCATTTACATGGAGTAAGATATCAACCCTTAAAACATGATTCTCTAAAATGGAAAATATACTCACAAGTAACTATCAAGATTCCTCCTAATAATGGTATGAGAGTTCCGTTAGGATTTGGTTATATAGCTACACGAGGAGTTGTAGTGATATCTATTAGTAATAAATGGAAAGATAGTTTAACCATTTCTAATGGTATACATCTTGATAATGATGTTAATGATATCTTAGTCTACATTTATAATTTTTCACAAAAACCAATTGAAATACCTGGGGGAGAGTTATTCTGCTATCTAAAATATTTGCCATAAAAAAAATTATTATATTTATAAAATGGCAGATACAGATCAGAAACACCCTAATAAAATATATCCCCCACTACCCAAAGAACGGGTTACCCCTAACGCCCCACCTAATGAAGATATTGAAATGGTAAAAATGGATAATGGTCATTCTTATAGGCTTCAAAAAATATCTGAAATTTTAAATTTTTTTAAGAAGGAAATAAATGAAAGAGAGAGATTAAATAAGAAGTATGCTAGGATAGCTAAAGTAGTTGATAATGTTGAGGGTGCCTTAGTTGTTGTTTCATTAGCCTTGGGTGGAGCTGGTGTTGTATTACTTTCAACTGTTGCCGCGGCACCTGTTGCTGTTGGTTTGGAAAGTGCTGCTGGCGTAATTGGTCTTTCTTCATTGGTTAGTAAAGTATTTGTTAGGAAAACTACTGCTAAAGCTGAAAAACATTTGAAAATACAAATGCTTGCTGCTGCTAAACTTAATACTATAGATAATCATGTATCAAAAGCTTTAATGGATGACCACATATCAGATGAAGAATTTAAGTTAATAATGGAAGAAATGAATAAATATGAAGATATGAAGAGTGAAATAAGAAGTAAATTTAGGAGTAAGGTAACATCTGAAGAAAAGGAAAGTTTGATTGCGAAAGGGAGGCAAGAAGCAGAGAAGTCCTTTCAGAAGTTTTTTAAAGTCAAACCTACTATCAATTAAGTTACCTAAGTTTAGATGTAAATGTCAATGTGAAATAGGAGATGAATAAATATATAAAAGCATTATATATGCTCTTATATATTAAAATCTACGTTAAAAACTATGATAAAATCTACGTTAAAAACTATGATAAAATCTACGTTAAAAACTATGATAAAATCTATGTTAAAAAAATATGTTGCTAATTAAAAATGTCATTTCTAAAAATAACTGACCCTGCAAAAAGAGACTTAATTGTAAAAGAGTATCTCGAAACGAAAAAGAATATTCGTGATAATCTACTAGCAGAGAGAACAGGTGAACGAGAATTACAAACTGACCTTTCAAAGTTTTTTAAACCTATAACGGAAACGCAAAAAGCTACAACAAAGGAGATTACAGAGGGGCTTAAACCTATTAAAGAAGGTGTAGAAAAATTACCAGAAGCTATTACTTTCCCAGCTTATCCATCTATCACAGCTTATGGAAAACCAGAAGAAGATGAAGCTGAAGAGCTTAGGTGGTATATGAATGAAATGGAAAGAATAGAAAAAGAAGAAGAAAAGATCTATCCAGTTTTTGTTGGACCACTCGCGGAGAAGTACCTAAGAAAGTTTACTACTAAGACTGAAGCTGATACAACGTATGGGTTATATGACAAAAATGGTACGTTTTATATTGGCAACACACCAGTTGGCATTTTAGACGATGATATTTTAGTTGGTAATGATTATTATGAAGGTACCCCTGGTTTATGGGAATTAATCGTATCTAGAAAACCAGACGAAAATATTTATAATGATGAGGATTTAAAAAATTATAAGGAGATAATGGTAAACAGCAATACCCTTTATAAAAATAATAACCCAAAAACTAATTCTCCAAAAAGTGGTAAATCATATAAATGGAAAAACATTCTTTCCCATGTTTGGTTTGATAAAAAATTCCTCGGAAAAGGAATTGTTATCCCATCTGATCCTAACGCATTACTAGAAAGACTAGACCTGTTGATGGCAAGTAAAGAAGCAGGTAATACAGGTGTAAGAAATGAGGTAGTAAGCATTTGTGATGAATTAAAAAGACAAGGTGTTTTAAATTCACACGATTATAAAAATTTAATGTCTATACTATAAAAAAGATGATAATCACTAAAAAACACGGATTTAAAACAAGATATTCATACGGTGGTTCCGGAATCTTTGATAGTATTGCTAACTTTTTAGCGAGGCTTTTTACTAGTAGTGCAGCTAAACAAATTGCGTCTTCTGCCCTTGATGTAGGAAAGAGTGTAGCTAAGGAGGGGGCAAAGAAAGCTTTAGAGGTTGGAAAAAGTGCAGCAGTAGAAGCAGGGAAAAAATTAGTTACGAAAGCTTTAACGCCAAAATCGAAGCAAATTTTACAAAAATATAATGATACTCCTCCTAAAACGCAAAACATTAGCACATTAATAGATGGAAGTGCCATTGCTATTCAAGACATAGTTAAAAGGTTAAACAGTGGAGCGGGTATTAAAACAGTATGAATAAGTTAAGAAAATTATATTCATTATAAAAAAAGAATGTTAAATTTTAATCGTGTAGATCATGGAAAATACAATACTGCTACTATTGAAATAGTAGGCGCTTCTTTAAACATAAAAGATTGTGAAATCCTTGAAATTAATAAAACGAAATATAATTATAAAAAAGCTGTTGTGAAGTTATCTCCTGAAAAGGTAACCAAGATGAAAGAGATTGAGGAAAAGGTAAATGAATATTTAAAAAATTTGGGTATACCTGAAATAAAACTTGTATACGGTAATAGAGTTTATCCTAAAACTACACTGAATACTGCAAAAAGCATTAAACTTCGAGGTGTGTTTGTTAATGATAATAATAAGTCTTTTCCCCAGCTTTATTTAGAACAATTATAATTTTTATTTCATTTAAAAATTATAATTACTATTATAAAATGGATATTCTAAAAATAACCGAACCAATTTTAAAAGATGATAGTATTAATGAGTATGAACACCATGAGTATGAACCAATTACTGGTACCAATCTCAACAACGCAGGAGGAGAAATTAGGATTAACATTGAGACTCAAGATATTTTTACTCATCCTAGTGAAAGTTATTTACTTATTATAGGTGAATTAGTAAGAAGTGATACTGGAGCAGTTTATGATGCTAACACTAATATTTCTTTAACAAACAATGGCCTCATGTATCTTTTTAAAAATATTAAGTATCAACTTTCGGGTATGGAGATTGAATCTGTATTGAATCCTGGTCAGGCTACTACAATGCTTGGTTTGTTAAAATATCCAGATGATTTCTCTAAATCACAAGGGTTAAATCAATTATGGTATAAAGATACAGCAGCTAACGCAGGTGCCGGAAACACTGGTTTTATTGTAAGAAGAAATTATATTATTAATGACCCTCTTCCAAGAGGTACCTTTAGCTTCAGAGTTCCATTAAAACATATATTTGGTTTTTGTGATGATTATGATAAGATATTGTATGGAATGAAGCAAACTCTCACATTAACGAGAAATAATGATAATGATGCAATCTTTCGAGATGGTGTTGCTCCTGCTGATGGTAGAATTAATTTACTTAGAGTATCTTGGTTTATACCACACGTGCTACCTGCAGATGAAGAGAAAATGCAACTTTATAAAATTATTGAGAAAAAAGAAAAAATACCGGTTGGATATAGAATGAGGCAGTGTGACTCTATTGCGGTTCCCGAGTCAACATCATTTACCTGGAGACTTGCTGTCAAATCATCACCTGAAGTGCCACGTTTTATCATTGTTGGTTTTCAGACTGGTAAAAGCGGTGACCAACAACAAAATCCAGCTATATTTGACCATAGAAACGTTAAAAACATTTATGTTACGTTAAATGCTACTAGATATCCTGCTGTTGATTATAATCTCAGTTTTACCGCAAACCAATTTAGTAGAGTGTATGGGGACGCTTCTCTATTTAGGTCTAAGTTTTATAACATGAATGAAATGGTGTCAAACCCTAACATTACTCCCTCAGATTATAAAACCCTTTATCCTTTGTTTTTGTTTGATGTTTCCAAACAGAGTGAGAAATTGAAATACTCTGTCACTGATATCCAAATCAAAACATATTTTACTGAAAATGTGCTTGCAAATACAGAGGCATATGCTGTTATTATTAGTGATAGGTTAATTAACTTTCAGTCTGATGGAAATAAAATGAGTGTAGTGTATTAAGATTTTTTCTTTTTTATATAAAAATGATAAAGACTACAGATTTAAAACAAATTCTTAAAGAAAATAATATAAATTTCTACTCATACTGGGATAAAAAGCGTTTAGTTGAGTTGGTGAAAGAACATGGACTGTATCCGAGTGAATCACCTAAAGAAGAAAAAAGCACAGACCCTAAGTTTGATAGATTACGTACCATTATGAAAAATCCTAAGAAAGTTAGTTTAGAGGATGTTGAAACTGGAGAAATAAAAACCTTTCCATCAATTTATAAAGCAGGCCAATTTATAGACCGCAGTCCACAAACGATTGAGAATTGGAATGGAAGGGTTTGGAAAGATAAATATAAGATTAACGTCTATTAAGTTTCCAAAGTTGCCATTGACATTTTCTTATTGTTTTTTTATTTAAATCTGGTTTAATTTTATTATCAACAAGTCTTTTAACTAACTCATATTTAGGCTGATTTTTCATACCTTTTTCATCACCATATCCTTTAGGTACCTTAGTTTCACATATTTTTACTAATTCATCTTTAGTATATCTTTTCATAAATTCTATTTTATCATTCATTTTATATATATATTAATAAGATTAATATATATATAATTCAAAAAATTTTTGATGATAAGATAAGAAAATTATATTTACTTTATAAAATGTCGTGGTTTAACAGAATTTCTAATATAGTTGGAAGAGCTGCGTCAAATGTTGGGAGGGCTGTAAGTAGTATTATACCACAATCAGTTCGACAAAGAATTAATAATTTTACTAATTGGTTAACTGATAATGTTGAAGAAGATCAATTACCACAAGTTTTTAATGAAATTGTTCAGAATGTTAGACAAAATTACCCACCAAGACAACCGTTTGAGGTTAGAAGAGAGCGCTCAGCATTTAGAGAGTATGTTAATCAATATGTTATAGAGGGTAGAAGAAATTATAACCCGCAAAGATTTTTCACAGAAACGTGGACGCCTCTTATAAACACTCTTCGAAATAATTTACGAACAAAGGTTAAACTTGTACTTAGGTGTAAAATGTGGTTAATGACAGATATTGATCAGGGTCCCGTGGAACGTGCTTTTCATAGCAATCAACATTTAAATTTAAACAGTGAAGAAATAGAGGATTTATTGAATACAATGATAGATGAAGTTTTAGAAAATTTAGCTAAGTTCCAAAGAGAAGGTAGTGGTTGGACTTTTGGGAGTATCGTAAAACTAGAAATACACACAGCTACTTATGTTCCTTTAAGAGCTAATGGTTGGCTACCTTTACCAAAATGGATTGCTAACAAAAAAGCAGTTATCAATATGAAAAATAAAGATGATAAATGCTTTTTATGGTGTACTTTAAGAAAGCTTAATCCAAAAGAAAGAGATTCAGAAAGAGTAGATAAAGCTTTGAAAGAAAAAGAAGGTAGTTTAAATATGAAGGGAATCGACTACCCTGTTTCGGTTAATGATATCAATAAGTTTGAAAAACAAAATCCTGAAATTAGTGTAAACGTATATGGGTATCAGGAATATATTTATCCACTTAGGCTTACAAAATGTGAAAAAAGTAAACATGTTGACCTTCTTTTTATTAAAAATGAGGAAAACATGCACTACGCTCTCATAAAAAACTTTAATAGATTAATGAGAAAACAAGTAAGTGACAATGGTGGTATAGAATATTGTAAACGATGTCTAAATCATTTTGGTAGTAAAGAACTTTTGGAAAAACATAAAAAATACTGTAACGAACACGAACCTATTACTTTAGAAATGCCAAAACCAGATACCTGGTTAGCTTTTGAAAACCATTCTAGAAAACTTGAGGTTCCCTTTGTTGTATACGCTGATTTTGAAAGTGTTTTGGAACCAATACACACATGCCAACCAAACCCAGAAAAAAGTTATACTATGCAACGCCAAAAGCATGTACCTTGTAGTTTTTACTATATTATAAAATGTTTTGATAATAATGTTAGGTCGTCTATAGAAAGAAGTTATGTTGGAGAAAATGCTAATGAAGTTTTTATAAACTGGTTAGAAGATGATATACGAGAAATTCATCAAGAATATTACCAAAAACCAAAACCTATTAAAATTACAGAAGAGGAAGAAATGGAATATAAAAAACAAACACACTGTTGGATTTGTGGTGGGGAGTTTAATCATGTTAATTATAGAGTAAGAGACCATTGCCATTTTACGGGTAAATATAGAGGTGCCGCACACAATGAATGCAATCTAAAGGCTAAAAATCCTAACTTCACACCTGTATACCTTCATAATCTTAGCGGATATGACGCTCATCTTTTTATTAAATGTCTTGGCAAATCTGAAGGAAAGATTGATTGTATTCCAAACAATGAAGAGAAATATATTAGTTTTAGTAAAGATATTTGGGTTGGATCATATATAAAACATAAAATTAGGTTTCTTGATAGTTTTAAGTTTATGAGTTCTAGTTTAGATAAGCTTTCGAGTAACTTAGAAGAAAATCAATTAAAAATTTTATCGAGAAATTTCACTAAGAATCTCCTACCATTGGTTAGGAGAAAAGGAGTTTTTCCTTATGAGTACCTAGATTCATTTAATAAACTTAAAGAAGAGAAATTACCACCTAAAAAAGCATTTTACTCAAGCTTAAACAAAGAAGGAATTAGTGATGAAGATTATGCTCATGCACAAAAGGTTTGGAAAACTTTTAACATGAAAACGTTGAAGGAATACTTAGAACTTTACAATAAAATAGATGTATTGCTTTTAGCAGATGTTTTTGAGAACTTTAGAGATGTTTGTCGTGAAAACTATAATTTAGACCCTAGTTGGTATTATACAGCTCCTGGTTTAGCTTGGGATGCAGCATTAAAAATAACGAAAGTAAACCTAGAGCTTTTATCTAATCCTGATATGCTTTTAATGTGTGAAAAGGGTATCAGAGGTGGTGTTAGTATGTGTAGTAAAAGATATGCAAAAGCAAATAATAAGTATATGGGTGAATTATATGATTCTAGTAAACCACCAAAATATTTATTATATATAGATGCAAACAGTCTTTATCCTTGGGCAATGAGTCGTCCTCTTCCTACACATGGTTTTAAATGGATGACAAATAAAGAATTAGAAATTTGGCAAAAAATCCCATGTATATTAGAAGTAGATTTAGAATATCCTAAAGAATTACACAATTTACATAATGACCTTCCTTTAACACCTGAACGTTTAAAAATAGAAAAGGTAGAAAAACTTATTCCAAACTTAAATAATAAAAAAAATTACATTATTCATCATGAAACTTTAAAAACATGTGTTGATTTAGGTTTAAAAATTACTAAAATACATCGAGGAATTAAGTTTGAGGAAAGCTCATGGCTTAAATCATATATTGATACAAACATTAAATTAAGAAAAGCGGCTAAAAATAATTTCGAAAAAGATTTTTTTAAATTAATGAATAATTCAGTTTTTGGTAAAACTATGGAAAACCTGAGAAACAGAGTAACGATAGAACTGGTTTCTAGTGAAGAGCGTTGTAAAAAATTAGTAGCAAAACCAAACTATGACCACACAACAATATTCGATGAAAACCTAACAGCGGTACACATGAAAAACACTAAGTTGGTATATAATAAACCTATTTACTCAGGATTAAGCATTTTAGACATTAGTAAAACACATATGCAAAAAACTTTTTATAATTACTTTAAACCTAAATATGATGAAAAGGTTAGAATGTGTTATACTGATACAGATAGTTTTATTCTCGAAATAGAAACTGAGGATTTATATAAGGATATGGAGAAAGATGTGGTTGAAATGTTTGATACAAGCAATTATCCTAAAGACCATTTCTTAAAAAATGATTGTAATGCTAGAGTAGTTGGAATGTTTAAAGATGAGCTAGGTGGTAAAATTATGACTGAGTTTGTTGGTCTTGGAGCAAAAATGTATGCTTATAAAACTTTAAATGGTGAGGAAGATAAAAGATGTAAAGGTGTTAAACAATCAGTTGTTAAGAAAGAGATAAACTTTAATAACTACAAAGAGTGTTTGCTTACAGAAAAGGACCAGTATAGAAAGATGACTGTTTTAAGAAGTAGGGAGCATAATATATATACTGAGGAGTTAAATAAAAAAGCGTTAGGGGCAAGTGATGATAAAAGGTTTGTTTTGAAAGACAAGATTGATACTTTAGCTTGGGGTCATCATAAAATATAATTTAATTTTACGGATTAAATTATATTTGTAAAATTTTTTAACATTTATTTAATACTTGCTTTTTCGTATTATTTAATAATTTTATAGATTTTTTTCTCATTTTTTTAAAAAAATCTGATGAAAATTCATTACAATCAATAATATCATCAACTATATGCATTACAATTTTGTATATTAATTGGTTTCTAGTTAATTTTTTATCTAATTTAATTCCTAAATTGGTTTTACATATATATAATATGTCTTTTTTTGAATTGATTTCATACATATAAATATCATTCCAAAAATGCTTCTTATACTTAATATTTAGTCTAATCATAGGGTCTATAGAATCTAAAATACTATTTACATAATTAGCTAGAAGTATAGCAAATCTTGCTAATAGTTCTTTATCTGAAATTAAGTTTTTAAATTTATCTTTAACTATATCCATGCTTGCTAAATTTTCTTCCATGTTATGTATAGACTTCATTAAACTTTTATTTTCATCTAAGTTTAACTCTTTTAAAAACTCCTTTAACTGCTCCATATTTTGAATTATTTTATGACTTAAAATTTAAAAAATTCAAAAATTTTTTTTTCTTTATTTTTGAATTTATGGTAAAATGAATGTAGTAATTAGATGGTGCGTCGACACATGGGGGGTCATTAGTTGGTGTGTTGACTTATCTATTAATTGATGTGTTGGTTAGTGGACACAATTGTTAATCGATGTGTTGGTTAGTGGGTGATGAAATTTATTTTCTTTAAAATTATGAGAAAATAGATTTTTCATACAAAATCATTACCCGTTCTAGAGCATTTTATAAAAAATTAATCGAAAAATTAAAAAAATTAGCAAAAAATCGTCAGAGTGGGTAAATATCTATCTACTAGGGTAGAATACATTCTTAGAAAAAGGATAAAATGCTGGTGACTGGCATTTTTTTCTCCCTTTTGTACATTGTTTTCTGTGAGCCCTCTTCTCTGAGGTAATTAAAACAGAGGGTTGTTTGGTAAAAGGATTTTTTGCCATGGAAGTTATTGGCATATTAGCAATTCATGCATGACCTTTTGTTTTTGCCTTTTCTGGGAGATATAAAAGATGATATACAGGGAATTCAACCTTCCATGTAAACATGTCGTCAAGGTCTCAAGAATGAATTATGATGTTTCACCATTTCCCAAACAATCCCTGGTTTTTACAGCCCTGAAAAAGAAACCTTTTGAAAACATCGTGGGAAAAGGAGAAAATGCTGGTAACCAGCATTTTCTCCTTTTCCCACGATGTTTTCTACCCTCCCAGAACAAATTTCAATTTTTGAGTCACATTAATTTTGTCGTCTGCAAATGCTTTCAATTTGGACCAGTCTAAAATTTTGTCGTCTGGTAAAGAATTAACTCAAACTAGATTGTGAAAGTTGTAGGTTATTTTACTCCTCACCACACAATCTCAACTTTTAAGGACCCTTAGAAAGAAGTCTTTTGAAAACATTATGGGGAAACGAGAAAATACTGATAACCAGCAAATTTTCCTAAAACAAATTTCAATTATTAAGTCACAATTATTTTGTCATCTGCTTATGCTTTCAATTTGAACTAGTCTAAAACATTTTTGTGTGGTGAAGAGTTAACCTTCCAACAATTTTTATCCTTCCAAATTCAAACATTTGCAGACGATAAATTTGATATTTGTACTAATAAGCTTAAATTTGCTGATAGGGTAGAAAACATGGTCGAAGGAGGAGAAAATGCCGTATTACCTTAACCAGCATTTTCTCCTTTTTATACGCTCGTCGAAGACGGGACATATTATGGGATCACCCATTGCGTCCGTGCTGGCGGGCAGGAGGGTGGGCTTTTGGGCAGGCAGCGTCCAGTTCATTGTCCGGAGCATAAGTTTGTCATCTCCAGTCCAAGTGACTTGAAACTTGGCATTTGTGTTTGTTGCAATAATACAGAGTTCAGTGTGAAAGAACCATAACTCTACCTGGTGCTGTCTTTGAGTTAATTCCCTTTGATCGTCTTTTTTACAGCATTTTCTGCTTGTCCGGAATATAACTTTGTCATCTCTAGTCTGAACATCTTCAAATTTGGTATGCATGATTGTTGAAAAATTATGGAGTGCAGTGCACAAGAACCATAACTCTTCCTAGCACGAATTTTGAGTTATTCCCCCTTTGATCTTCATTTTTATGGCATTTCTTGCTTGTTCGGAGCATAACTTTGTCATCTTAAGTAGGAATGACTTGAAATATGGTATGCTTATTTGTTGCAATATTTGGAAGTGCAGTGCGCAAGAATTGTAACTCTACCTTGTGCTATCTTTGAGTTATTTCCCTTTGATCGTCATTTTTACAGCATTTAGTGCTTGTCCGGAATATAACTTTGTCATCTCATGTCAGAACGACTTCAAATTTAGTATGCATGTTTGTTGCAATATTATGGAGTACAGTGCGCAAGAACAATAACTCTACCTAGCACGGATTTTGAGTAATTCCACTTTGATCTTCATTTTTACAGTATTTCTTGCTTGTCCGAAATGGAACTTTGTCATCTCAAGTCAAATTGACTTGAGACTTGGTAAACATGTTTGTTGCAGTTACGAAAAGTGCAATGCACTGGAGCCGTAACCTTACCTAATGCCCTTTTGGAATTATTCCCTATTCATTATTTTTTTTTTACAGCTTTTCATGCTTCTCTACAATATAACTTTGTCTTTTCATGTTGGAATGACCTGAAACTTTATGTGCATGTTTCCTTAACATTAGAGGAGACAATTTCATGCCTATTTCAATCACTTACATGATTTCTGCTGCACTACTATTTTCCTTTACCTGCTCTTTACGATTATTATCCCCCCTGGACAACTGGCGGTGGGACGGGCATATCTTGCGACAATTTGCCGCTTTTGTTCCACAATGTTTTCAAAAGCATTCTTTGTCAGAGTTAAGTGGTATAGGGTTGACCCTCTACCAAATTATCCCATGTCTTTACATTTTACCAAACAGTCCCGACTTAAAACAACCCAGAAAGAGAAGGCTTTTGAAAACATAGTGGGAAAGGGACAAAATGCTGGTTACCATCTTTTCTACCGTATCAAAGACAGAAATCATCATTTTAGCAACATTAATTTGTCATCTGTAAATGCTTTGAATTTGGTCCAGTCCAAAAATTGTCATTTGGTAAAGAATTAATGACCCTAAGAGGAAGGCCTTTGAAAACATTGTTGAAAAGGGCAGAAAATACCGGTCATTTCATCATTTCCTTTAATGTTTTCATCCCTTTTCGTTAAACAAATCCATTCTTGAAGCCATGTTTTTGTTTTTATAATGTGTCAAGACATATGATGACGAAGAGTGGGTTTGTTTCTCAGGTGACAATGTCTTATCAGGGAATATGTACAGTTCTGGTGATATATAGAATTTTCCTCAGGCTATCTGGCCTCAATTGATTTGAAACTAAAAACACAAAAGCATCAAAATACTGTCTTGATAGATTATCCGTTGGATGCCAAACGACTGTCTGGAGACAAAGTGCCAAGCTCAAACTTCTGTCTTTGGTTTAACACGGACAGAGTATGAACGTTGCTTCAAACTGTCGTTCGTGACTTGGCTTCAAACAAGTCCCTGGGAAGCAGTTCAAGTCTGCCTGAAGCTGGCCAGGAACGGTGTTGTGCTGAACCGCTGTCGGTCTGTTTCAGACTGATCTGTTCAACCCTCACTGCCTAGGCTGGAACTGTAAGACAAGACTTCTCAGCTTCAAACGGGTCCGTTTGAGGCTGGGTCTGTATGGGACGTGTTGAAGCAACTTCCCGAGTCCACTTATCGTGCTTGGAATGAGTCTGAACCTCTCTGAAGCTGGGCTGTTTGAAGTGTAGACGAGCGTCGTTTTCTCCTCAGCATTGTAGATGGGAAGACAAATGCCGAGCATCTATTCAATCTTGTGTCACTTATATCCACAGTGTAGAAAGAGTGATTTCTCTGTAATAGGTTACGGAGAGGAATTGCTGTCGCAGTATAATGTTGCAACAACATGGGCTGATGGAGAGTTTGGCACTGTTAATATTCACCAATTATAAGTCGAATAAACAGGGTCAGAATTTTGTGTTTCTAAAAGTGTCATGATTTCTTGACCTGATAATCCACCAAGACTTTAAATGTGAAATTACAATGTATCTACTGCAGAATATAACAAAACAAAAATGCATATTATTCAACACAACATTAACACTGATTGAAATTAAAATCTATGATTTATTCAAAAGAAACAATGTATTCCAAAAATAGTACTAAAGCATCAAATGATCAAAGTACCCCAGGTACTCACAATGATAGACATTAAACAATATACAACATGAGGTATTGCCTGTACCTTACAGATTATTTCTGACATAATGCTTTCGAAATCGGTCCGGTCCAAAATTATATCCCTGGTTCAGGGTTAACCCTTCTCCACAAAATTCTAAGTATTAACAACCCTGGGAAAAGGAGGAAATGCTAACCAGCATTAAGTTTTTCTCCTTTTCCAACAATTTTTAGCTCCACTTGCCGAAGGCCAGCGGGCTTATGTCATGGCCCGGTGTCCGCCGTGCGTGCGTGTGTGCGTCCGTCCGTCCGTTAACTTTTTTTTCAAACTTCTTCTTCTCTGAAACTACCCATCCAAATTTGATGAAACTTCACAGAAATGATCCTGCCATGGTCCTCTTTAGAATTTCTTGAAAGAATTTGATTCCTTCAAAAACTGTGGTTGCCATGGCAACAAAACTGAAAAATATTGAACATCTTTGAAAATCTTCTTGTCTGAAACCATAAGGCCCAGGGCTACCAAATTTGGCATGTAGCTTTACCTAATGGACCTCTATCAAATTCCTTCATATTATAGCCCTGGAGTCAAAATTGGCTCTGCCCCAGAGATCACAAGTTTAACATGAGCTTATATAGTGACTGTAATTTAAAATAGTAATCAAGGGAAATAACTCCTGATATACAAGATAAAGTTTGTTACTGTTTAACTCCCTTGATTATCAAACTGCACTTACACATTATTGGAGTTTGGTATTCAAGTTTTTTGGAGAGGAAATGTTCTATTTTAAGGGAGAGTGATTTATTTTGATGCTAATGGTTATGCTCACATGAATGGAATGTTTAATTTAAAGTAAGGTTTCTATCACTCAAATTTTTTCAGAATTTTACCTTTCATGCTAATGAATAAACCTGCTTGTATTCACTGACATTATCTTTGCATTTAAAAAGATATGACTGTTTTTGTCTGGCGGGCGGGGTAGAGGTTAATGTTTTCAAAGTAAGTTTATTACCATACAGACTTTTTATGCTGTATGTCTCTGTCAATGCCATTAATAAGAAAAGTTGTGGGAAAAGGAGAAAATACTGGCTGACAACATGTTGTCCTTTTCTCACGATGTTTTTGAAAGCCTTCTCTTTCAGGGTCATTAACACTTCGATTTGTGTGGTAAAGGGTTAAAAAGCCAGTGGAGCGGTACAGGGCCATCATGGCCCTCTTGTTTCTGTACCTTTGAAGACAAACTTCTTTTTTTGTGTATTTAACTTATCAACTGGATGTACAGTGCTTTCAGTATGAAATTCTTGAAAAATTTGTCATGTTATAAAGCATTAACCCTTAATCCTGAGTTTTAACCACTCTGAAGAAGACAGCTTTTGAAAACATTGTTGAAAAAGGAGAAAATGCTGGTGACCAGCATTTTTTTCTTTTCCCACAATGTGTTCTACCCTATCAAAGACAGGAATCATCAATACAGCTATACTTATTTTGGTATCTGCAAATGCTTTCAATTTGGTTGAGTCTAAAGTTTTGTTGTTCCGTAAAGATTTAAGGCACTTAAAGACAGAAGGCACAAATAGGGTATTTCATCTTCAAAAGTTATTGCAACCAGAATATCTTGCATTTACCACACAGGTTAGCAAGTTTTGTGCAGTCTAATTTTGATCTTCATTTTCCACAAAATCTCTTTCAACTCTATGTTACTGAAGGTAACTACTCAAGGAACATAAGTTATCGAAATCTGAAATCAGTTTATTGGACTTGAATTTAATATTCATGAAATTTTACATTACTTTTTGCTTTCCTACTTACAATTTACAAATTTTCAATTAGTTTCACCATGTATGAACATGTGAAGATGTTGCTGCTGTATCTAATAAAGGTCATCAATTAACCGTTAACCCATTTTACGTCACTCGGCAAAATTTTGGGCTAGTAGAAATTCAAAGCATTTGCAGACGACAAACTCAATGACTCAAAATTGAAATTAGTTGTCCTGGAAAGGTAGAAAACACAGCGCTGGTTACCAGCATTTTCTCCTTTTCCCACATGATTTTTTCAAAAGCCTTTATCTTCTCGGTTATTAAAACTAGGGATTGTGTTGTAAAGGGTTAACACTTTTTCACACAATCACAAGTTTTAACCACCCTGATGAATAAAGCTTTTGAAAACATATGAACCACAGTTAATTTGCCTTCTGCACATGCTTCCAGTTTGGACGAGTCTGAAATTTTGTCATCTGATAAACTCTTTACCACACCACAAGAGTTAAGACTTGTCCAAACTGAAAGCATTTTGCAGTTGGCAAAAATAAATGTGACTCAAAAATGAAAATTATTTATAAGGCAGCAAATATGATAGGAAGAAGAGACAATGCTGTTTCTTGCATTTTCTCTTTTTCCTCAATATGTTCAAAAGCTTTTTTTCCCTCATGTCGTTAAAAGTCTTGATTGTGTAGTGAAGCAGACAATCACAAGTTTTAATGACCCAGCAGAAAGAAGGCTTTTGAAAACATTGTGGGAAAGGGAGAAAGTGGCGGTAATCAGCATTTTTAGCTCACCTGAGCATAAATACTCAAGCTGAGCTTTTGTGATTGTTCTGTGTCTGTCGTCTGACATGCATCGTCTGTTGTGCAGTCGTGAACATTTCTTTGCACTCTAGAGGCGACATTTTCAGTCAGATACTCATGAAACTTGGTCAGAATGTTTGTCTTATTAAAATTTCGGATAAGTTCAAAATTGGGTCACGTAGGGTCAAAAATTGGGTCACCAGAACAAATCTTAGAAAAATCTTGTGTTCAGTCCAGAGGCCACATTTTCAGCCTGATACTCTTGAAAAACAATCAGGAGGTTTGTCTTGATGATAACTTAGACAAGTTAGAAATTGGGTACTTGGGGGTCAAGAAGTAAGTCACTGGGCCAAATCTTAGAAAAACCTTTTGTGCACTCTAGAGGCCACATTTTAGCCTGATACTCATGAAAGTGAATCAGGATGTTGGTCTTGATAATATCTTGAATAAGATTGAAATTGGATTATGTAGGGTTAAAAAGTAGGTCACTGGGCCAAATCTTAGAAAAACCTTGTGTGTACTCTTAGAGGCCATATTTTAGCTTGATACTCTTGAAACTTGGTCAGGATGTTTGGATTGATGATATCTCAATTAAGTTCGAAATTGGATTATGTGGAGTTAAAAAGTACTGGGCCAAATCTTGGAAAAACCTTGTGTTGCAGTTTACAGGCCAAATTTTCAGCATGATACTCTTGAAACTTGGTCAGGATGTTTGGATTGATGATATCTCAGTTAAGTTCAAAATTGGATATGTGCAGTCAAAAACTAGGTCACTATGGCAAATCTTAGAAAAAAATTGTGTGCAGTCTGGAGGCCACAATTTCAGTCTGATACTCTTGAAACTCAATCAGAATGTTTGTCTTGATATTGTGCACAAGATTGAAATTGGGTTGTGTGGGGTCAAAAAGTCACTTGGCCAAACCTTAGAAAAATGTGGTATGCATCTAGAGGCCACATTTTCAGCCTGACAGTCTTGAAGCTTGGTGAAAATGTTTGTTTTATTGATACTTCGGACATGTTTGAAAGTGGGTCATTTTGGGTCAAAAAGTAGGTCACTGGGCCAGATCGTAGGAAAACTTTGTGTGCACTATAGAGGCCAGATTTCCAGCCAGATACTCATAAAACTACAGTGGAATCTTGTTAGTTTGCATGTCGCTGGTTTGCAGCTATATGCTATCTCCGGCCCCAATTTAATTTCTTCTTTATCATCAATTGTTAAATTCCTCTGGATGCTTCACATGTTGGTGGTTCATAGTAGGAAGTATATTTCACGTCCCCAAAGTATCATTTGAACACAAATTCACACTTTTAGTTTATAGATAAATTAATCTGTTTGCAAACATATGAAGGTGTTAAAACTTGTGACCAACCTGGATTTTCACACCTTTTGATTGAAGATGTTGATTACTACCAATCAGTCGTTAACTGCGAATGTAATTAAAGGCGTTGTTTGTTTTGTGACATCAATTAATCAATCAAAGTGACAATTAACAATTCTGAAATTTCTTAAAACAACCGAACTCCCATAAATTTTCAGACAGAACTTTCTATCGTCCTATTTTTGTATCGACATGACTAATTAAAGCTACACACATAAGTTATCACTGAGCAACCTGGTGAAGGACCCAGAAATGGGGGGATAGCCAGGTCAGCAACTGGAAAGAAGGGAGTGAAAAGGTGACATGACACAAAGACATTCCAGGTGAAGTACCAGGCTATCATGCAAGTAGAAAAGGGCATAAAATCAAAAGCAGCAATCTTACAATTGTTTAAAATCCCGGCCTCAACACTGTTGATGTGGATAAAATGCTCTGAATCGATCAAAGACGCCTACCTGCAAGACGTTGAAGATAGCCACATATGAAGATGTAGAAAAGGCCATGCTGAAATGGTTCTCGTATGCAAGAGACCAAAACATACCTATCTCCGGTCCAATGTTTCCGAAAAAGCAGAAGAATTTGCCAATGAACTAGCAATCGAAAATTTCAAGGCTTCTACAGGTGGCTCGAGAGGTTTAAAGAATGACATGGCATCACGTTCAAGAAAGTCTGTGGCGAGGCCAACTTGGTAGACAACGCAACATCCAAAATGGAAGAGTGGAACAACTGACTTTGTCTCATATTACAAAAATACAGCGCCGATGAGACTGGTGTTTTCCACAGACTTCTTCCTGACAAGACCTTCGAATTCAAGAATGTTGCCTGCCACTGGGGGAAGAAAAGTAAAGAACAAATAACAGCCCTTATCTGTTCCAATATGAGTGGCAATGACAAACTACCACTGCTGATATTCAGAAAAGCAGCCAGACCACGCTGTTTTAAGAACAAGAAAACACTACCAACACCGTACACCAGCAACAGTAAAGCGAGGATGACATCCAAAATTTTCACAGACTGGCTGAAGAAACTTGACGCCAGATTAGAGCGCCAGAAAAGAAAAGTTGCCACGGTCATCGACAATTGTCCAGCTCTCCCACATGACTATGTACGACATCTGAAATCAATTGAACTTGTCTTCCAACAACCCACCACTACAAGCAAGACCCAGCCAGTGGACCAGGGCATAATCCAAAATCTTAAGACACTCTACTGCAAAAAAAAATATTCTTCAATGGATGACATCCCTCTAGCCAGACTCTCTCAACTTGGGATCACATTGACATCATTCCAAGAATATGCCTCAGTTGACGACGATATTTCAACTTCAGAAAACCTGACAGACAGCGACATCATACAAGAAATAGTGAACAATTGAATGCCCACCACTACGACTTTGGACGACGATACAGTCGAAATACTGCCCACAGAACCAGTTTCTTCACATGAAGCAATGGACGCTTGTAATAAAGTGAACAACTATTTTGAACAGTTTGATGACTCAGAACTGTTTCTCTTACACCTTAGTAAAATGAGTGATTTCCTTTTGAAACATGACTTTCAGAAAAAGTGTGGACAACAGACACTTGTAACCGGATGTTTTAAATCTAGGGATATAAATTAGGACTATGGTGTATTCTTACAATTTGTTGGATGTGTATATAGAAATGGATATTAAATTAAGTGCAGGCAGTAACACACGACCTTGCGAAAGAAGCTATTGAAAACATTGCAGGCAAAGGAGAAAATGCTGATAACCAGGAAATTTTCCTTTTCCCGCTATGTTGTCTACCCTATAAAAGGCAAAGTCCATTATTTCAGCCACATGGAGTCATCTCCTGCAAATTCTCTCCGTTTGGACAAGTCTACATTTTTATTGCGTGATAAAAAGTTAAATAAATTAGACAAGGGGATAAACCAGTGATAAAGGTTTTGAAGTCCTCTGAGTGATTTGATCCTCAGTAGGGGAAATCACTCTGACGGAATTCAACCAACACAAAGACGACAGATACATTTTTTCATGTGATTATTTTGATAACTAGTACATGTATTTATAAATGGATGAAAATAAAGATAGGTAGATTTCCATTTATTACTTTCTTGAAACCATTTGATGTATCTACTACACTGTATTTGGTACTTGGCGAGGAAAAAAATATTTGAAAATATCTATGGAACCAAGCCCCAAGTAGAGGGTACTGTAAGACATGCTTCATCAATCCAGTCATAGAGATCGGCATACGGCACCGAAAATATCCGAACGCAGTCACACTTTTTGGTTCGTACTATGTTTAGTTCGTATAAAAAAACCCTGGTCCCTTAATGTGCTACAAACTTACTAGATTCCACTGTCAGTCAGAGTAGTTATCTTATGGTATGTCTGACATTGGGTCATGTCAGGTCAAAAAGTTGGTCACTGGGACAAATCTTAGAAAAGCCTTGTGTGCATGGTAGAGGCCACATTGTCAGCCTGATACTCACGAAACTTGTGTAACTTGGTCAGAAAGGTTATCTTAATGATATCTGGGACAAATTCGAATTTGGGTCATGTCAGATCGAATAGTAGGTCACTGGGCCAAATCTTCAAAAAACTTTGTGTGCAGTCTAGAGGCAACATGCTCGGCCTGATATTCTGGAAACTTGGTCAGAATGTTGATATATAGGACAAGTTTAAAATTGGGTCACACGTGGGGTAAAAAAGTAGATCACTACACTCATGTGTTTTACATCATTAAAATCAGGATCTCTTCAGTGTTATTAGCCCTAAATGACTTTACTCAGGTGAGCGCTTTAGGGCCAATGGCCCTCTTGTTTCTTTTTCCCCCACAATATTTCTACTCTTCTGGACACCAATTCTATCATTTGAGCCTCTCTTAATTTATCATCTGCAAATGCTTTCAATTTGGGCCAGCCTAAAATTTTGTTGTTTTGGTAAATGGGTTAAGGGCAAAATAACTTGAAATGATTTCATGAAGATAATTTGTCATCCTGTTTTCCATTTTACTTGCTGGCAGTTCATCAACTCAGAAATCATTTTCTGTTACACAGCCAAAACTTTATTTTACCCTCTCCCAGTCTCATGGCTTGATAACCTCAGGAAGAAGATTAGCCATTTGAAAACATTGTTGGAAAAGGAGAACATGCTAACAACTCATCCACAATGTTTTTTATTCTGTCTAAAACAAATCCGATCAATTTGACTACTAACATTGTGTTCTTTGTTAACCTTTTACCAAACAATTGGCCAAGCTCTTGTGGCATAGTTTGTACATAGAGGACTTGAAAACGGGGTCGTTGGCTCAAATCCCCAGCTCTGCCAATTTCTTTCCAAGGATTGGAGATAGTCATTGCACAAGGATTAATTCTTCATAATCCTTCTACTGATCATTGTTTTGAGTATGATTATGTGAGAGAGCAGCCAGTGGGATGAATATTATGCACAGTACTGGTAAATAACTCCAGGAAAACTTGGATGTGTGTACTGGTCTCTGCGATAGAACTGAAAATCTCAGTGAAGCAGTGATAGGTTTTCATGTAAGAAGATGCAGGTTAAACCGGCATTCTCTTCTTTTCCAACTAAGTGTCTTCAACCCTTTCATAGGTTCCATCATTTTTCAGCCACATTTAATTTGTTATCTGCGAATGCTTCTGACCAAGTCAAGTCTAACATTTTTATGGGTAGCAAAGAGTTTTACCCTTTATGGAACTGCACAGGTTTAGAAATGACTTTATTGAAAACATAATTAAATTTGCAGACAGCAAATGATTATTGTGGTTAATATGATTAGTCTTAAAATGGGCAGAAAACTTTGGATGGAAAAGGAGAAAATGGTGGTCATCACCATTTTCTCATTTCTCCACAGTGTTTTCAAAAGGGTTTTTGTCAGGGTTTTTATACCCCTGGATTGGTTAGTAAAGGGTTAATTAATGTGATTTAACCTATTTTATCAGTGATAATAGTCAGTATGTCGTCTGCTACAAATTAGTTTCTGGAGGAAGCATTTTTTGCAATGATTTCATGGCTTTGGAATGCTGAATTTTAGTATACAACAAAATTTTAACCCTTAGGCTGCTATAAGCAAGACTAACTGTTCTTTTGTCTTAACCTGCAGGTTGAGTCATTACCAAACAATCAGATTTTAGACTTGTTCAAATTGAAAGCATTATAATTTTTTGTAGAGGAGGAAATGAATGCGGCTCAAATTATGTCATTAGAAGGGTAAAAAACATTGCTGGAAAAATAGCCAGCATTTTCAAGGATTCCTGCAATGTTTTCTATCTTTTAACTCTTCACCAAACAACAAAATTTGGAATGTAACAGTCCAAATTAAAAGCATTAAAATGTGTATTACAAGCTTACAAGGGCTCATATGATTGAAATTATCTTTAAAGGGTAACTACAGCCCAAAACTATTTTTGGATATATGAATCCTTAAATGAAAACAATCTTAAAATTGAAAACCATATTTTAATGTCTTTCTTAAAAAGAGAGTTATAAGCAAAAATGTGGTTTGCACACCTGTGCGAGTTTGTGAAATCTTCGATAAACCCGATGTGACATAGGAAGTGTGACCCACACATTTATTTCGGCTTCTGTGTACTGTTAATTTGCTCTGATACTGACTTTTTTTTCTCACAGCTTTATCTCCCTCATGTCGGGAGACGATTTTTTTTGTCACAAAAATCCCTATCGTATGCCGGGTGCCGAGTTTAAGCACTATTTCGAGCCAGGAGATGGCTATTTATTCGTCAGTCTGCTGTCTGAACCGAATGACGTGATTTAATATCAGATTTACCATTAATCCTCAACAGGTTAAATAAACCTTCATGCCGATTGCAAAATTTCGAATATTGCTAGGTTTTGGAGATACAAAAATAGATATCTCCGTATCAGACACTGTACATAAGATCAGATTGCACGTTCTGTGCAGTCTGATCTTAATATACACTGTTCGCAAAAGGTCATTGAGTTGCGCTTAGCAGCGTTAGGGCCACACAGAAATTTAAATGAGGGGAGAAATCAATGGTAAATTCACTGTTGATTATCCATGTCTTTCATGTTACTGTGAGAGAGAGAGAGAGAGAGAGTTGGAGGGTAGTTAGAATAGAAATTTGACAAGCAGATATGGGATTTTTTTTATTTAGATCATATGAATGAGGAAATACAAAATTTATGACGTTCGACTTACCCATTTTATCTGTGTAAAATTCCAAATTCCATTTACATTTTGTAAGAAAAAGGGTTCAATATGGTCGTGAAAAAAAAAGAGTAACTTTGTACATGACATGTTTATGACACGTGCTTGTTAACCTCCAGCTGCAAGCCGGGTAAAAAAAAAATATGTGAGACCATGATGGTGCGATACCAACATCAAAGAAGCGCCGAATTAACCCTTTGCCCCTTTACATTGATGGAACACACAATTCTTTTCTCAAAATAAAAAGTTGGCGCACTAAACTTTTGTGTAAAGTTTGTATGCAGTTATAAATTTTCAATTTACGCTGCATTTTTATGGTCAGCATCTGTTATCTCGGACATGATTATGTACAGCGAGAAATACGGAAGGAGAAAGATAAAATATTTTTGTCCACGTTGCCATGGCAACCAAATGGAATTTTCTAAGATATTTTTTAAAAATCTTCTCCTCTGAAACCGCTGGTCAGGTTTTGAAATAATTTCACAGAAATGTTCCTTGGGTGACCCTTTTGAAAAATTGTTCGTGAAATTTTGATCCGTTGAAAAACATGGCGGGGGCAGGCTCTTTGCACTCTTTAAAAATCTTCTTCTCAGAAACCACTGGTCAGATTTTGAAATCATTTCACAGAAATGTTCCATGGGCGACCCTTTTCAAAAACTGTTTGCAAAATTTTGATCCGTCGAAAAACATGGTGGGGGGGGGGGGCTCTTTGCACTGTATGGACTTAAAGAAATTCTTTGAAATTCTTTTTCTCTTCAACCAAAAGAAATTCTTTGAAATTCTTTTTCTCTTCAACCATTTGTCAGATTTTGAAATAATTTCACAGAAATGTCCCTTAGATGCCCCTTTTGAAAAAATGTCAGCGAAATTATGATCTGTCAAGAAACAAGGCTGTGGTGGTGGGGGGCTTTTTGCACTATACGGACATAAGAAATTCTTAAAAATTCTTCTTCTATGAAATCACTGGTCAGATTTTGAAATAATTTCACAGAAATGATCCATTGGTGCCAAATTATGCCCCTTTTTTGAATTACAATTTTAACTTACTATCCAGCACCCAAAAGCCAATCGTTGGCACCCGCATGCGGTGCTCTTGTTCTTTTTATTGAACTTACTGAAGAAAAAGTTTTGGAATAACAAAAAAAAACATGGCTATGGTCTACTCAAATATTCAGGCGAGCGATCCAGGGCCATCTTGGCCCTCTCGTTTATATTTATCTATTAAAATTCGTTGATTAGGCAGTGGTTTAAGTGAAATAACTTCAAGAAATAAATTTCAAATAGTTTTGTTCCTTACTAGAAGAATAACTTTCCCTTTTTCATAAGTACTATCTCCACTATGCTACTTCATTCAAAATTTCTTTCCTATGATTGTAGTAAGATGTAAGAGCGATAGAGAATGAAATTCTGCAGTACACAAGTGATTGAAATGCGATAAAGCAATTTATATCTGTACAAATATGCAGTTTTCTCATTTTTCTGCGTTATTTCATATATAGCAACCATATCTTCTCATACTTGTGACGTCACGGCAAACTACTGGAAGTCGCGATTTTTTCAATTAGCGACTTTCATACAGGTGAAAATCCGAAGTTTAAACCTCTATATCTCATGAAGTAAGCATCACAGAATGCTAAAACTTTTTTTGTTAACATACTCTAAACTAGTTTTATCCGATTTTGAAATAAAAATTTTGGTCTAGAGTTACCCTTTAAAAGGGTAGAAAACATTGTAGGAAAGGGAGAAAATGCTGGTTACCAGCATTATCTCCTTTTCCCACATTGTTTTCAAAAGGTTTCTTCCTTTCAGGGGCTGATTCCCCGTAGCTCAGTCAGTAGCATGCAGGACTTGAGAACAGGAGGTGTTGCTGGTTCAATCCCAGGCTAGACCAATTTCCTTCTAAGGATTGATGATAGTCAGTGCAACAGGATTCATTCCCTTCTCACTGCTGACCATTGTTGCAAAGATAATTATGTGAGAAAGCAGCCAGTGGCTTGGAAAGAATATTGTGCTGAGTACTGGTAAAAGAAAATCCAGAAAAGCATGGATAGGTGCACTGGCCGCAGCAGTATAACTGAAATAATCTTGAAAATGGCGATAAACACTATACATTCAATCAACTTTCTTATAGTGGAACCCTAAACCTTTTAGGGTCTCAAAAACTCGGGATTGTGTTTCAGTTCATTTTTAGTTCACCTGAGCACAACATGCTCAAGGGGAGCTTTTAGGATCACCCGGTGTCTGTCGTCCGTCCTGCATTGTGCGTCATGCGGTCGTGCGTCATCAACAATTCTTTAAACATCAACTCCTCCTAAACCGCTAGGCCAATTTGGATCAAACTTGGCTGGAATGTTCCTTGGGAGGTCCTCTTTAAAAATTGTTCACAGAATTTGATTCCATCAAAAACTCTGGTTGCCATGGCAACCAAATGGAATTTTCTAAGAAATTCTTTAAAAATCTTCTCCTCTGAAACTGCAGGTCAGATTTTAAAATAATTTCACAGAGATGTTCCTTGGGTGACCCTTTTCAAAAATTGTTCGCAAAATTTTGATCCATCAAGAAACATGGCTCTGGTTACTGGGGGCTACTTGCACTATACAGAAATGAAGAAATTCTTAAAAATTCTTCTCTGAAACGGCTGGTCAGATTTTGAAATAATTTCACAGAAATGTTCCTTTGGTGACCCTTTTCAAAAATTGTTCGCAAAATGCTGATTTGTCAAGAAACATGGCTGTGATGGGGGGCCCCACTTGCACTTTATGGACATGAAGAAATTCTTAAAAATTCTTCTTCTCTGAAACAGCTGGTCAGATTTTGAAATAATTTCACAGAAATGTTTCTTGGGTGACCCTTTTTTCAAATTGTTTGAGAAATTTTGATCCATCAAGAAACATGGCTCTGATGGCTGTGGGCTATTTACACCGTACGGACATGAAGAAATTCTTAAAAATTCTTCTTGTCTGAAACGGCTGGTCAGATTTTGAAATAATTTCACAGCAATGTTCCAGGGGTGACTGTTTTCAAAAAGTGTTCACAAAATTGTGATCTGTCAAGAAACATGGCTCTGATGGTGGGGGCTATTTGCACTACAGGGACATGAAGAGGAATTTCTTAATTCTTCTTCTCTGGAAAGGCTGGTCAGATTTTGAAATAATTTCACGGAAATGTTCCTAGGGTAACCCTTTCCAAAAATTTTTTGGGAAATTTTTATCTGTCGAAAAACAACAGCCAATTGTTGGCACCTGCATGTGGTGCTCTTGTTCGACTTATGTTTTTAGTCACTATCGAGCATGTGCTCTTCTTCAAGAAATTGTCCTTGGGTGATCTGTCAAAAAATTTCTTTGCAGAATTCTGATTCATCAAAATCATTGCTGTGGTGATGATTGTAGGGGTGGTGACAGATTTTGAAATGACTTTTACAGGTGACCTTTTCAAAATTGCTTGGCAAAATAATGATTTTATTTCCAAAGTTTCAATACCTCAAAAAAAATTGGCTATGGTCCTCTCAAAAATTCAGGTGAGCAATCCAGGGCCATCTTGGCCCTCTTGTTTTAACAATCCTGAAGAGGGAGGCTTTTGAAACCAATGTGGGAAAAGGAGAAAAGGCTGGTAGCTACCTTTTTTTCTTTTTCCCAAAATATTTCCTACCTTTTAAAAACAAATTTTATCATTTGAGCCCAATTTTACTTGAAGTCTGTAATTTCTTTAATTTGGACCAGTCTAAAATTTTGTCTCTGGTATAGAACAAACAGTGGTCAATCCTTAGAGCCACGTAGAATTTGTTGTCTGCAATGATGCTTTGAATTTGGATGAGTCTAAAATTTTATCATTTGATATAGAGTTAATACCTTCTGTAAAATGAACAAACAGTGCATGCCACATGTTGGAGTTTCCCTAGCACTGGTAACACTTTGGAAGGATATGAATGCTTGACCTGTCACAGTGACATGACTCAAATCTTGTTAAAGCACCTTAAAACCCCATTCCGGCTAGCACACAGTGTGAATGGTCAACAAAACTATGAATGAAACTTCTGAGTCTAAATATAACTAACCATGAAAAGAATTCAAGCTTTTACCAAACAATCCCGAGTTCTGATGAACCTAAAGAAGAAGAATTTTGAAAACACTGTGAGAAAAGGAGAAAATGCTGGTAACCAGCATTTTGTTCTTTTCTCACAATGTTTTCTTCCTTACTATAAACAAATTTCAAGTTGTAAGTCACATTTATTGTGTCATCTGCAAATTATTGCTGCTCTCAATTTTGACAAATCTAAAACATCTGTTTTTTGGTATAGATTATTAAACCTACCCGGTACATGGGCTGGTGAATGAACCAGATAAAAATGTTTTCAGTCAGTCAAGATTAGCCCAAGTTACTGCAATTTTTATTTTGCTGTTTTTTGACGGAATATCTCCATAGATTATTTGACATTGTAGAAATAAGATCAAACTGTACATTCTGTCTTATTTGTATCAGTCTGATCTTAATCTACACTGCCAGGAAGTGCAACTGAAGCTTAAGTGTAGTGATTCAGAGATTAACGGAAGACATTGCAAAACCATTCTGTGTTTTGATGACTAAGAGGAAGACAGCTTTTGAAAATAATTGTGGGAAAAGGTGAAAATGCTGGTTACCAGTATGTTCACCTTTTCCCACAATATTTTCCTCCTTTTCTTAGATAAATCTGCCGTTTGATCTGTTGCTTGTTAAGGCTTTAATTTGGACAAGACATCAAGGAAAGAAGTAAAGCCCAGCAGTATTGATCCGTTGTCAAATCTCAAACAACCACACACCTTTGGAGTTCCTTGGATTTATTCCTTGTGTGACATATATTCTCCTGTTATGTTTCTCAGAATGGAGTTAAAAATAGCCCAATTATTCTTTACCATTGACAATCTCTCCTCGTCAGAAAATGATAAGTCCCGATGTTCTGCCAGAGCTGTTATTAATGCGCTCCAGGGAACGATGTGTGGTGAAAAAAATCCTGTACAGTGTAGTACCATGGGGTTTGTCAGATTATACGATATTGCCAAATTAAGTGATAAAATGTGGTTTGTCAGCAATTGATTCTGTTTTCTTATTGGTTAGCCAGTTATGTGTTTCAAATATGCTGTTTTTTTTTGCATGCTTCTCATGAATCTCTCTTATCAAACAACAGAATTTAACTCTTTACTGAATAACAAAACTTTTAACTTGTCCAAATATTCAGAGCAATAGCAGATGACAATTCATATGTGGCTCAAATAGTGAACACCATCTTTCAAAGGGTGGAAGACATTTTGGGAAAAGGAGAAAATGCTCTTTTTCCCATATGTTTTAAACAGCCTTTATTTTCTTCAGGGTTGTTAAGCTCGGGATTGTGTGGTAAATGGCTAAGACTAATGTCCAAATGCAAAGCATTCACAGAATGACAAATGTAACTCAAATGACGGCTCATTAGTTTGAAAAGGTAGAAAAACAGTGTGGGAAAAGGAGAAAATTCTGGTTACCAGTTTGTCCTGTCAGGGTCATTAACTCTTTACCAAATGACAAAATTTTGGACTGGTCCAAATTCAAAGCATTTGAAGACAATATAAATGTGACTCAAATGAAAGAATTGGTATTTGATGGGGTAGAAAACAACTTGGGACAGGAAGAAATGCTAGGTACATGTACCCAGTCTTCTTTTCAATGTCATAAAGTCTTTACCAAATAACAAAAAAATTTGGACTCGTCCAAATTTAAAGCTTTTGAAAACGATGAAAGTAGCTCAAATGATGGACTTTGTATTTGATGGGGGTAGAAAACAGCATTTTCTCCTTTTTCCACAACATCTCTAAAGCCTTCTTTATCAGGGTCAGTAAAACTCAGGATTCTGTGGTAATGAGTTAAAACACAGGATTGTTTCTTGAAGGGTTAGGGGAACCTTCATGGCTCATTGATTAGGCCAGCATTTTCTCCTCTTTACACAAGGATTTTTACCCTCACAAAGACACATTACCCCATTTGAGCTATATAATTGAGCCATGCTCTGTGAAAAGGGGCTTAATGCATCAGCAAAAAGTATGCAGTCCGCACAGGCTGACCTGGGCCAAAACTTTTTGCTATTTGTCATTTTTCTGCATTTTCAAGGACCAGTCTACCTCATGGTTCAGTCGCTTAATCAACAAAATGGATTTTTTGGATCCATGATCATGTGATGTCTTGCTTGCTATACTGGATCAATGAGATGCATTAAGCCTCCATTTGCCAGAGCATGGCTCAGTTACATTATCTGTAAAACCTCTCAAATTTTATCAGTCTAAAGGTTTGTCATCTGGTAAAGACTTAACCGTTTACTACACAAGCTTGAGTTTAAAAGACCTTGAGAAAGAAAGTGGTTTGAAGACACTGCAAGAAAAGGAGAATGTGGTGGTAATCAGAATTTTCTCACTTTTCCCCACCATGTTTTCTAACCTTTCAGAGAAGAATCCAGTCATTTGACTAACTTTTAATTTGTTGTCTGCAAGTGCTTTAAATTTGGACAAGTGTAATATTTTGCAGGTTGTTTTGGTAAAGTGTTAACCCTTTACTATACAGTTTTGAGTTTTAACAACTCTGAGGTAAAGGGCTTTTGAAAACATTGTGGGAAAAGGAGAAAATGCTGATAACCAGTCGTGATACTGGATTAGATGAAAAGATAAATTATTTAAGACGAAATACTAATTTAATAATTTCATCAATACAACAACAAAAAAATGTATGATCTATGTTTGAAAAAAAAAAAGTTTAATTCTTATTCGCTGCAGGATTATAAATCGTTATACATCAGCCCATTGGTGATCAGGAAAATGCGGAAGCTTTTGAAATCTCTTTAGCTCACCTGAGCACAAAGTGCTCATGGCGAGCTTTTGTGATGGTGCTGTGTCTGGCCTCCGTCGTGCGTCATCCGTCATCAACTTTTACCTTGTGTACGCTCTAGAGGCCACATTTTCAGTCCGAATCTCATGAAACTTGGTCAGAATGTTTGTCTTGATGATATCTAGGACGAGTTCGAAAATGGGTCATGTCGAGTCTAAAACTAAGTCACTAGGTCAAATCTTAGAAAAACCTTGTGTACACTCTAGAGGCCACATTTTCAGTCCAAAACTGTTGAAAGTTGGTCAGAATGTTTGTCGTGATGATATCTCGGACGAGTTCGAAAATGGCTCATGTCAGGTCGAAAACTAAGTCATAAGGTCAAATCTTAGAAAAACCTTGTGTACGCTCTAGAGGCCATATTTTCAGTCCAAAACTCATGAAACTTGGTCAGAATGTTTGTTTTGATGATATCGCAGACGAATTCGAAAATGGGTCATGTCGGATCAAAAACTAGGTCACTAGGGCAAATCTTAGAAAAACCTTGTGTACACTCTAGAGGCCATATTTTCAGTCCAATGCTTTTGAAAGTTTGTCAGAATGTTTGTCTTGATGATAGCTCAGATGAGTTCGAAAATGGGTTATGTCAGGTTCAAAACTAGGTCACTAGGTCAAATCTTAGAAAAACCTTGTGTACGCTGTAGAGGCCATATTTTTATCCCGAATTTCTTGAAAATTGGTCAGAATGTTTGTCTTGATGATATCTCGGACGCGTTTGAAAATGGGTCATGTCAGGTCAAAAACTAGGTCACTAGGGCAAATCTTAGAAAGACCTTGTATACGCTCTAGAGGCCATATTTTCAGTCCAAAACTCTTGAAAATTGGTCAGAATGTTTGTCTTGATGATATCTTGGACGAGTTTGAAAATGGGTCATGTAGGGTCAAAAACTAGGTCACTAGGTCAAATTTTAGAAAAACAATGTGTATGCTCTAGAGGCCATATTTTCAGTCCAAAACTCTTGAAAGATGGTCAGAATGTTTGTCTTGATAATATCTCAGATGAGTTTGAAAGTGGGTTATGTCAGGTCGAAAACTAGGTCACAAGGTCAGATCTTAGAAAAGCATTGTGTACGCTCTAGAAGTCACATTTTTAGTCCAATACTCTTGAAAATTGGTCAGAATGTTTGGCTTGATGATATCTCGGACGAGTTCGAAAATGGATCATGTTGGGTCAAAAACTAGGTCACTAGCCCAAATCTTTGAAAAACCTTGTGTTTGCTCTAGAGGCCACATTTTTAGTCCAATACTTTCGAAAATTGGTTAGAATGTTTGTCTTGATGATATATTGGATGAGTTTGAAAATTGGTCATGTCGGGTCGAAAACTAGGTCACAAGGTCAAGTCTTAGAAAAAACTTGTGTACACTTTTGAAAGAGATTAAAAATGGATCATGTTTGGTCAAAAGGCTCAGGTGAGGGACTTCAGGGCCATCATGGCCCTCTTATTAGATGAGAGCTATTGCTTGATGGCAAGAGCTGTTTGGAACTTATGAAGGTCAGGGTACAGAAGAAAAATCATTTATGAACCCATCTGCACTGGTAACAAGGTTCATTTATCCGTTTTTGTTAAAATATTGTCTCTTAAAGGGGACAGGGGTCAAATTTTCTTCGATTTCGTTGCACACCTTGTCTTACTATATAATTATGATAAAGAGAGAATCGGCAATGTGCTATTTATAGTAACGATGTCCGATAATGAAAATTTTGTTATACCTTAATAGACCAATGAAGTTTCAGAGGCCTTATAATGATCAAGATCAGACTAGCACAGAGGGTGCAGTCTGATCTTGGATCTACACTGTCCAATAAGGAGATATCTTTCTCCAACAAATACCTTTGAAATAACAAAATCTATTTTTTGGCCAGAGCAGCTATTATGACAGTTTCATTTCACTTATTTAGCAGCATAAGGGTTAAAGAGTTAATTTGTCTTGCAAAAATGTTTTCAATAATGGACACATATCAATTTTTTTTGGCTGGTAAACTTTCTGAGCTAAGCTAAGCCTACTGAGAGAAAAAGGGATAATGTGAAATTATTGTTGTCTCAATACAAGAGGGCAATGTTGGGAATATGCTGGTGACATCAATGTTGTCTCCATACATTTTCCCTTTGAGATCTCGTCACTGTTCTTGGTCACAACAAAATGTTAGACTTATCAAATTTGACAGGATTAAATTGCAAACAACAAATAAAATGTAGTTCATTTGAGGCCATTTGAAGGTGGTTTTGACCAGAATGTATGTTAAATGTCAGACAGTTTTGATCAGTGATCAGACTGCACATTCTGTGCATGCTTGTCTTGATCTATACCATCTGCCAAAAAAACATAACTCTCTACTGAACAGCAAAATTTCAGACTGGTCCAAATTGAAAGTACTTGCAAAGGACAAATAAATTGAAGCAGGATGGGATTTGTGTTTGTGAAGGAGAAAAAATTGGGGGGGGAAAAGGAGAAAATACTGGTTAATAGCATTTTCTTCTTCTCTCACAATGTTTTCAAAAAGTTTCATTCACAGAATTGTTAAAGCATGGGATTGTTTGGTAGAGGAATTTTAATGTGTCATTATTCGAATACTTAGAGTTTAATAATAGAAATAATAATGATGTGTGACTATATGGATTAGGTACAAGAGACTTGGATGTGACCATGTTGTTAAGAGGGACAGAAAATCTTCCTGATCTTTTATCATAATCTTATCATGTCAAGTTTCGTAAATTTACAGGGGGGGGGGGGGATAGTTATTTGTTTGATCGGATCAAGAGGTAGCTAGCCCCAGATTTGAGTTACAGGAAATATTGAGGCTTAAATTAGGGCCTGGATGGTATTGATCAATAAGATTACTTGCTATGGCTTGTTTTTCTATACCAAAGCTTTGAGCCTTGTTTGTCATCAAAGGACAAAATTTTAGCATTGTCCAAATTCAAAGCATTTGCAGATGACAAATGTAATGTTACTCAAAATATAATATTTGTCTTTTATAGGGTAGAAAACATCGTGGGAAAATGAGAAAATGATGGTTACCAGCATTTTCTCCTTTTCCCACAATGTTTTCAAAAGCCTTCTCCCTCAGGGTCGTTTAAAGTTGGCATTGTGCGATAAAGCATTATTGGAAATGGATTTGCACTCTGATGGAAACGGTATGTTCTGTGCTGTCTGAATTCATTGACCTCAATCTCCACACATCATCAGAAGTTGTTTTGTTATATCCGAAGTATTAGCCTAATCTACTTAAAAACTCTGATCGGGAGTCTATACACTGTCTTTATGATGCTCAGGCATTCTTCCCCAAGCAGGGTTCACCTGGTGCTCACTTGTTACAACCCGGCTGATTCTGTAACTAACTCTAACCTCATTTGTATTTGAAGTATTGTCAGTCACATGATCTTAAACATGGCGGCACCCTTGAAAATTGATTAGCATCAACAATCATGGTGAAGGTATTTAAATCTATCAACATGTTGGTGAAATTTGCCATGGAAATTGATAGAACGTATTAAAGATTGAATTTACGAACTTATTCTTGATGTTCAAAAGAAATATGTGACTCGTGTTTTCTTTTTTAAGTGGAGCCTTACAGTTTTAAGAACAGTAAAGAGGTGTGTTTCTGGCAAAGAAGTATTCCGTGTAGGTGCATATCACCCATGGTTATACAGTTCAGGGATTTGATCAACAGATCCCCGAGGTTTGCGGAATGGATTGGTGCTTATAAAACTTTCCAATGTGCGACAGCTGAGAAAGAAATTTTGCAATTACAGATTAATTTGGTACACCTCATAGAGCAACTTTTCTTTCTGTCTTCTTATTTTAATTATAATAGTGTACACGAGCTTTCGGCGGTACAACCGCCTTCTTCTAGTGTGGTCCTGTGATACAATGCCTGCAGTAACAGTTGTTTACGCAACGTCAAGGTAACGTTGACGTCACGTAAACAATTAATTCCGGGATGAAGTATGAAACACAGAGAAGGATTTACATCAACAGTAGACGAGTTTGAAATTAAAATCCTTGGGGATGGGAACTGTTTTTTCAGAAGCATAAGTCAAGCCTTGACTGACAGTGAGTCTTCACATGAATTTATGAGACGGTCCATCACAGAACATATGGCAAGTAATATAAAAATGTACAAAAATTACATAGATGGAGATTCTAAAATACATTTACAAAACATGGGTAAGACAGACGGCGGATATGATTCTTGGGCCACAGAGGCTGAAATATTTGCTACTTGTGATTTCCTGGGGTGTGATATTTATATCAAGTATTACCACAACAACGGTAAATGGCAATGGACTAAATATGTCCCAAATACTGGTTATAAAAAGTATTCAAACTACCATATTACCCTTAAGTATAAGTCTGGCCACTTTGATCTTCTGAAAAATAAAGAGTTATGCAACTGTGTATCTGTTCGACCTGATATGACACAAAGAACTAATGGCATTGATCCAAATAATTCAGTAGAACATGGTCAAAATTTAATAAGATCCAATAACATTGATGAGGGAGGAGATGTCTCCAGAAACCAGAAAGAGCCTGCACTGGGAAATGCAAGAATAAGAAACTTTGCACGAAATGAATCTGGTGAAACAGGTACCAAAACTGACCAGTCATACAGATTTTCTAAAGGAATGAAGGAGAACACGCGCAAACGTAATATTGGTAATAATGAACCAACGGTGTTTAATCTTTCCTCAAAAAAATTGACATATCATCAAGAGAAAGTACTCAACTACGGCCTTAAGTTTGTTCCTACAAACTTGACTATTGATTTGACAGAGCTTATAACGGATTTAAAAGAATGGGAAAGGCGAATGAGGTTAGCTGAATACTTTGCCGATAAGGATGACAGTAGCCAAGACTTCAATGAAAACCAGTACAGAAAGAAATCGGATTGGACACCTCCAGAAGGAAGGGATAAATGGCTTGATCTATATTTAGAATCTGTTTCGAAAGAAATTATCCAAAATATAAATCGACATCCACAAACCAATATGTCTGACAAAGAGTTAGGAGCAATACAAGAACTAGTAATGGACAATTCTATTGTAATACGTCCAGCAGACAAGGGTAGTGGCATTGCTATTATTGACACAGATGAGTACATTAATAAAATAGAAAAAGAATTACAGGATACAACAACATACAAACAAATGGATCGAGATATCACAAAGGATGTCGCTAAGAAAGCAGAAAAAATAGTATATAGACTACACAGAAATGGATACATAACTAAAGACATGAAAAATTATATGCTACCTAAAAATGCACGGCCGGGAAAGGTTAAAGGCAATCCAAAGATCCACAAGCCGGATATACCATACAGAATTATTATTAGTGGTATCGGGCATGCTACAGAAAAGATAGCAGAGATAGCAGAAAAAGAGCTCGACCAACATGTTAAATCATTACCTTCTTTTATTCAGGACACTTTTGATTTTATTAATAAACTAAAAACTTTGCCACAACCCTTACCGAATAACGCGATACTTTTCTGTATGGATGTTAAGTCCCTTTACCCAAGTGTACCAAAATCAGAAGGGAGAAGAGCTTGCGAGATGGCCCTTAACACCAGGAGTGATCAAACAATTCCAACGGAGGAGGTCATAGAAATGATAGACTTGACATTAGAAAATAATAATTTCGAATTCAATGGAAAATACTACCTACAAATTGATGGAACAGCAATAGGCAGTCGGCTAGGAATGAACTATGCATCCACATATATGGGGGAATGGGAAAAGAACCTTTTATCTAAAGCTAAAATGGATCCGCAAGCATACTTCAGATATGTGGATGATGTTTGGGGTATTTGGTTACATGGGGAACAATCCTTAAAAGAATTTCACGAGTTAGCTAATTCTATCCATCCAAGAATAAAGGTAGACCTTAGATATGCTTACGACCAGATAGAGTTCCTAGATACCTTGACGAAGATAGAAAATGGATTCATTACTACAAGACTGTATGAAAAGCCAACAGACAGACACCTATACTTACATCGTAAATCAGACCACCCGAGATCAGTGAAAAAGTCAATACCATATGGATTAGCTATTAGGGCCAAAAGAATTAGTCAGACAGAGAAGGAATATGTTAAAGAAAGAAAAAAGATAAAAGAGAGGTTGGTTCACAGAGGATATAAAGGATACGAGGTGGAAGTCGGATTAAAAAAGGCCGATGTAAAGAACCGAGATTGTCTCCTGAAAGACCGAAAGAAAAGTAGCTCGAAAATGACAAGAGTTCCATTGGTACTGACATACTGTAGATCCCTACCAAACATCAAAAAGATTTTAGAAAGCAATCAAAGAATCCTAAAGAAGTCAGATAGGCTAAAGAAAATTTTCAAGGACTTACCAATAATTTCCTACAAAAGAGACCAAAACTTAGCTGACCTGTTAGTCCACAAGAAAACAAACAAATCTTTAAAAAGTAAATCACCAATTATGAAATACAAGGAACATGAGATAAAGGGATGTGGGAGGAATTGTAAAATCTGTACAATGCATGTTATTTCGCCCATTGTAGATAAAACAGGTAATCCGGTCAAAACAGATTTATCAATCAACTGCCGTACGCAAAATATTGTATATGGGATTTATTGTGCCGAATGTGAAAGTCTGGTGTACGTTGGTGAAACGAGGAATATGCTAAAGACCAGAATCTACAACCATCTGTCTAATATAAGAAGCAAAAATATACACGAACCTGTTCCGAGACATTTCAATCAAAATGACCACAGCATAAAGGATTTCTACTATGTAGGGCTGGAGCGGATGAAAGAAGAAAGGACCATCTACCGACGCCAGAGAGAGGCTCGATTAATAGAGAAGCATTGCCTGGCCGAACAAGGTCTTAACATTAGGCAGATGAACATTAAACATTGCTAACTATACATGTATTTGTCCTGCGGCTGGTGGGTCTGGTTCTTTGGGCATTTGCGCGGTGTCGCCTCGGATTAGCCTACGAATCCCTCGCGGGCTGATCCGTGGCGGCACAGTACGTCTACATTGGATTTTGTCTTGGTGTGGGCTTTTGTGGGACGGTGAGTCGAACGGTTTTGGACGATGTTGTTTCGGATCGGCCTGTGAGGTATGCGCAGACTGATCCGATGCGGCACTTTGGGTAGGTGCCTGGAGGCCCGGGTATGCTTGTTGCAGGTCATTGTTTCTTTACTGTTCGAGTTGGAGAGATTGTTATGTGTGTTGTACTGAGCCAAGGCCACCCTTCACAGTTAACGCAGGCTGTCTTGGATCGGTACTATACTCATTCTTTGATTTAACACCTTGTCAAGCGACGGGATTTCGGATTTGTTCTATTGGAGGGCATTTGCGGACGACAGATTGGGTGTGTGACTGAGGTTGGAGTCTGTTTTGGGAGGGGTGGATGGCAGTGTGGGAGTGGGAGAGCATTTTCTTCTTTTCCCGTGATGTTTTTAGGAATTTTCTCTCTCGGGATCCTTAAATATTGGGATTGTTCGGTAAAGGATTAAATGAAATAGGAGATCGGGTGAATGTCGTAGGGCCTGGGAGGAAGGCCTTTTTGGAACGCTGTGGGAGGGGGAGGAATGCTGGTAAACTAGCATTTTCTTCTTTTTCTGCAGTGTTTTCTGCCCTTTTATAGACGGATTCTATCATTTTGGTCGCATTTGGTTTGCCGTCGGTAAATGCTTTCAATTTGGAGAAGTCTACAATTTTGTGATTTGGTAATGAAGTAACAAACACATTCAATGTTGTATAAAATTGTTGGTTGTTTTAGAATGTACATTTCCTTCTTTAACTCTTTACCACACAATCCGGGGTTTTCACGACCCTGGAGAAGAGGCCTTCTGAGGACATTGTGGGAAAGGGAGAAAATGTTGGTAACCAGCATTTTATTCTCCTCCCACAATGTTTTCTACCCTTCCCAAGTCGGATTTCAATATTTGAGTCGCATTGGTTTTGTCGTCTGCCGGTGCTTTGAATTTGACTGGTCTAGGATAATGGTGTTTGGTAAAGAGTTAAACCTATGCAATAAATTTATATTTGGTAAATCTATATTGGTAATGTCCAAACGTAGGCCTGGTCCATTATTGTGGGCTCGATCCTTTGCCGATTGGTGGGTATGATCTATGCTTTGTGGGGGGGGGGGGGGGGGGGGTCTTGATGCATCTGCAAAAGGTATCGACCCATGACAGTGCAGGCTGGCATGGGCTAAAATCTTCCAATTATCTGCATGTCCTAGTAATATTCTACCTCCTGATTCAGTCGGTTGTTAGACAAGGTGGACTTTATGGGTCCGTGATTATGTACTGATTTGCTTGGTATTCTGTATCACGGAGATGCATTAGGCCCCCTTTTGCTGGAACGTGGGTCGGATGCATTTTTGGTCTGGGTTCGGGCCCATTTGGCGGGATTAAAGCTGCAATGACTTCATCCCGGAATTAATTGTTTACGTGACGTCAACGTTACCTTGACGTTGCGTAAACAACTGTTACTGCAGGCATTGTATCACAGGACCACACTAGAAGAAGGCGGTTGTACCGCCGAAAGCTCGTGTACACTATTATAATTAAAATTTACATTTCTCAAGAAGAGGATATCATGTGTTGTCTTCTTATTTAACGAAAATTTTTATTCTTCACTGTCGTAGTCGCAGAAGCACAAATGAAATTAAAAGTTTTAGCTCAAACTCAGTTGACCATGAACTCAAGTTTTATTACCACAAGCCCCAATTCAGACAGCTTTTAAAAAAAATTTGGAAAAGGAAAAAAAGGCTGGTTACAAAGAAGAAAGTGCTGGAAGCCAGCATTTTCTCTTTTCTACAGTGTTTTTTAGCCATTGAAAGACAAATCCTATCTTCATAGCCACATTTAATGTGTTACCATTAACTGGTTTAAGCTGGACGTTGTTGAACATTTTGTCATCTGTTAAAAGGTTAATGTTTTGAAAAGTTAGTGTTGGTCCACTTCTCTCTTTGTAATATACATGTACTAACTTTCATGCCTCCCTACGGAATTTTTGCCAAAATTGTGAGACAGTCTGTTAGTGGCAAGTTTCTGAGTTTCTGGATTATTTACATGACTTGTCCTTCTCTTTCATTCCAGATCATAAATATACAAGACATCATAAAACAGCCTTCACTGGAAAAGATGAAAGATGTGTATCCTTTATATTGATCATGGCGGTGGTGATGATAATGGTAGACATAGTTTTGTAGTGATCATAGTAGAGATGATGGAGGTAAAGGTGGTGAGAGTGGTTGTGATTGTGTAACGGTGTTTCTGAAGGGTAGTGATGACTGTGTGGGAATGATACTGATAATGTGAGGGTGGTTGTGTCAGTGTGAGGATGATGATAGGTACAGAGGTAGTGGTGACTGTGTGGAGATGACACTGATAATGTGAGGGTGGTTGTGTCAGGATGAAGGTGGTGTTGATTATGCCAAAAGTAATGGTGACTGTGTGGGGATGATATTGATAATGTGAGGGTGGCAATGACAGTTGTTAGAGTGGTGATGATAGGGGCAAAGGTAGTGTTGACTGTGTAGGGATGATGGTCATGAGGGTGGTGTTGATAGTGGCAAAAGTAGTGGTGATGATAGTGGTAAAGGTAGTTGTGACTGTGTGGGGATAATATTGATAATGTGAGGGTAGTGATGTGGTTGTGAGGGTGGTTGTGTCAGTGTGATGGGAGTGATGTGGTTGTGAGGGTGGTTTTGTCAGTGTGAAGGGGGTGACATGGTTGTGAGGGTGGTTTTGTCAATGTGACGGTGTGTCAGTGTGAGGCTGGTGTGGTTGTAAGGGTAGTGACACGGTTGTGAGAGTAGTTGTGTCAGTGTGATGGTGTGTCAGTGTGAGACTGGTGTGGGTGTAAGGGTCACAGGTGACATAGTTGTGAGGGTAGTGGTGTCAGTGTGGTTGTAGTGATGATGATGATGGTGCTGATTGTTATGGTGATGATGAAGGACTTTTTATTGATGATGAAAAAGGAATTAGAATGTTGTAGACAATAGGCTATTTCTCATTACAAATTCATTTAACAAAAGGAAACACTCAAGGCATGAGAGTCTGATCAGCTACTTGCCCAAGGGAACACCATCTATAGGGGACAAATGTTTCATTGAATTGAAAAAAAAATTTATACTTGATAATATTTTTTAACCCTTAACTGCACAATGCTGTCTTTTAAAGTCCCTCAGAAAGAGGCCCTTTGAAAACATTGTGGAAATAGGAGAAAACGCTGGTAACCAACGTTTTCTCCATTTCCCACAATGTTTTTTACCCTATCAAAGAAAATTTGCACCATTTGAGCAGTATTGAAATTGATGTCTGCAAATGCTTTCAATTTGGACATGGCTAAAATTCTGTTATCTTGTAAAGGGTTAATGCAATTATTAGATATTGTTAACACTTAGGTCACCTGTAGTCGAATTTGTGGCTCATGAAGGTCTATATCAGACTGCACAGAAAGTACCGACTGATCATAGCTCTAAACTGTCCATTTTATTTGGACATTTCTGGCAAAAGTACAGTTCATCTGGTATGATATTTTAAGACCTCATATGCCCATTTTGTTTATCTTGGTGTTCCAGGGGGAATTAATGATTGGTTAATTCCGTTAATGTACTGTATACATGGATATATACGTGTATGGAAAAATTTGTGAATTACTGATTACAGACATTTTGCATATGGAAATGTTTGCAACTTCACAGCACATGTTATTTGTTGATATACATGTGGTAAAATAAGCGTACAGAAAAGTTTGCGATTTTTTTCAAATTCACGAAATGGCTAAAATTTCCACATTGCAAAAATTTCCACTTATACAGTAATAAGCATACAATATAAAGCATATCTTGTAGAGAAATCCTGTCAGGGCTTAGCATTTGGCAAAGGAAAGAAATATTCATTTGTCTCTTCACCAAAAAATCACCTATTTTTTTGGACTCTGAGGAAGAAGGCTTTGGAAACATTGTGGGGAAAAGGAGAAAATGCTGGCTACCAGCATTTTCTACTCTGTCTACAATATTTTTAAATGCCTTATTTCCCAGCATTGTCAAAACTGGGGACTGTGGTATACAGTTAACTACCATTGTGAGATTTAAAGGTTCAGATTGTGGATGAAAGCCATGATAGCCCATTGGAAGGTTGTCATGTAGAATGTTTTTGCCATAGGGGCACTGTTGTTATGTAGGCTATGTAGGTCAAGGTCAGAGTGCTTTTGGGGAACAGGAAAGATAAAAGATCAGATGGCAAAGAAAATTGCAGTCTGATCTTGGATCTTTACTATTGGTTTGGACCCTGATTTGCCTTGCTTAGGGACACTCTCAAACAGCTAGCACAGCTGTCAAAGATCAAACCAGGATTCTATGTATGTAAAATCAATACACTGATTTTATCTCTGGGAGCAGGTGGGCCCCTGATAATTCTGACTCACAGAATTTAAAGTCTGTAGGGGGTCATATTTAAATCCAAATTGCAGTTTGAGTCTAATTCTGAAGATTATTCCAAATTTCAAAGAAAAATAAATATGTGGTGGGCTCATTCCAATAGTTTAGCCAATCAGAAATTGTGTTATTCTCTAAATTTAGAAAGACTAAGAACACAGTATGAAAGATCTGGTTGTGGGTGTGCAGAAATTGCATCTGATCACAGGATTTGCCATTGAAACAACTTGTTGATACTTCCCTGTCCCAGCTAGCCGAAAATTCAACCGAATGCGTACCGAATTAAGTTTGGCATATTCATTAAATGTTCGTCCTGCCAAATGGTTTGTATTGGCTGACTTTCTTTGGCATTTGTTGATGTTCACTGTCCACCAGAAATATTTTTGTGCATGCACAAAATTTTCCATCGGATGCAGCCATCATAATTTTTGAAATGCGTTCGGTTAAGGCCAGCAGAGGGATTGTTTGGCGTGCGTTTGACCTTCAGGCCTTTGGTTCTGCTGTCGTCAATAGATCGCAGCAAATTCTTGTTCAGAATAATCGTCATTTTTGCACCGAATCTCTACTGGTTTCATTCCAATTAGACTGTGTTAACGTACCAACCCGATCGAAAAGGCCAACCAATCCCCAAGGATTCACTCTACTTGGGTACTATCGCTGGACGTTAATATCAATTTCGTAACATGTTTTCTGCAACTGCCATTTGAACAATGTTCCAACACTTTTTTTTTTTTTTTTTATAAATTGTGTATTTTGAATAATAGCCGAGTAGTCCTTGCAGATGCTGGGCTGTACACAGTATTAGAGCTGGGTATTGCCAATAAAAATGTATCGCGATACTATCGAGATACCAGACAGGCGATACGATACAGTTTCATGATACTTGATTGGTACAGATTTGCTTTGTATTATTAGGTAAATTATATGATTTTTGTCATACAATACTATTTCCGTGGATGAAAATAAAAGTTACCTGTTCAATAACAAAGTGTTGGGTTATTATGCATATCCTTTTTATGCAAAATTCAAAACGCTGATTGGGCACGTTCGATTTCTACTTCAGCATCCATTATTTTCAGTTGTTTACGAAAGAAGGGTAGTGGCTGCTTATGTCAATAACAAATCGGTACATTTCGGCCCTGACAAACTCGGCAGAACAAACTCAAATTCAAATAAATCTAAATGGCAGGACTAAAAATAACACCACTATAGCTGAAAGAAATTATAGAGCATAATGATTCTACTTGATTCACTTGACCAGAAATATCTATGTGTCAATCGTTTTTATTGTGTGCGTAAGCTGCGCTATTCGTATTAACAGTTTTTATCGGCGTAAGCGGCAGAAAAATGCATCACTTATGTTTTGGATGTTTGTTTTACACATGACGTAAATGTATCACCAAGTATCGATACAAAGAGTAAATATCGCGATATACTATCGCCAGCAAAAATATCACGATGATATCGCCCCAGCTCTACACATTATCTATTAAATTGTTGAAATTGAAATTAGTCAATGTATTGTCACATCTCTGCAATGAACAGAGGCAGCAGCTGATAGCAGCCCTAAAACTTCAAAATGAAATGTTTGTAGAGGTAGTAGCTACTGAAGGCTTCTGAATCAATGAACAGTAATAGAAAAAAAAACTTTTTATCACATGATCCTGGAGCAAAAACATGATGAAATCTGATTCACTTAGAGTCTTCAGGAATATTTAATATATTAAGTTGAATGTTGCAACGTTCAGTGTTTGTTACAATCGTTACTCAAACGGCAGGAATTTTTCTAGGTTTCAGAACAAAATTTGGAAAAATGACGTTGGCCATTCGTGCTTTTGCTTTCTGAATTTTCAGTATTATTTCGCAGCGAATTTTAGTTAGGTGGGACATGGCAGATAATGAGAAAGAGGTAGTGGTGGTCTTGGAGAAGGTGGCTTAACTCCTTACCAAACGACAAATTTTTTGACTGAACCAAATTAAAAGCTACTCTAAAAGTGGATATTATTGTGGGTCTAATCACCAAATACTGACCGTATGCGTGTTTTAATTTCTGCAAGAGCTAAAGACAGAATTCCCAAATTCAAATGATTATTCCTGTCTTTTATAGGGTAGGAAGCATAGTAGGAAAATGAGAAAAAGCTGGTTACTAGCATTTTCTCCTTTTACTACAATGTTTTCAAATGCCTTCTCAATCAGAGTCATAAGAACTCGGGATTGTGTGGTAAAGGGTTAATGCATCTTCTTGATATATTGTACCAAGCAAATTATCACAGTCATGGATCCATAAATTCCATTTTGTCTGAAATTTGACTGAATTATGAGGTAGAATGTCCTTGGACATGCTGAAAATTTATTAAGTGCGAAAGATTTCAACCTATGTTAGCATTTACTGACAGTCTCTACCCACAATGTTTTTCTTCTATTTCTAGGACCAAATTCCATAAGTTACGAACATTTCATTCATGTTCTGTGCATATGCTTCATTTTAGATGAGGCTGACTTTTTTTGTCTTCAAAGGACATAATAATTATAAAGATAAATAGTCTACTCTCTATATTAACCCTTATACGATCTGGAGATTTTACGACCCTGGGCCCGAGGAAAACTTCTGAAATCATTTGCCAGGATAGAAGAAATGCTGATAACTAAATGTAGCACTTTCTTCCTTTTCGACAATGTTTTCTGCCCTTTCTGAAAGAAATCCCCCATCACTTTATCCACATCAGAACTGTCGCTTGCTAGTGCTTTCAATTATGAGAAGCATGAAATTTTGTCTCTCAGTAAAGAGTGAACTCTTTACCATACAATCCCAAGTTTGAATGACCTTGAGGAAATAGCCTTTTGAAAACCTTGGGCAAGCAGCATTTTCTCCTTTTCCCACAAGGTTTTCAACACTTTCATAGATAATTACCATCATCATAGCAACATTTAAAATGTCATATTTAAATGCTTTCCATTTAGACCAGACTAAAATTTTGTCGTTTGATAAAGAGACTTAATGTCTATAAACACAGAGCAGCAGATAATAGTTCATGAATAATTGAAGGCCTATCAGATCATTTTAACTCTTTACCAAGCAACAAAATTTTAGACTTGACCAATTTGGAAACATCTGCATACAACAAATTAAATGTGGCTTTGATAATGAAATCTGTCTCTGAAAGGATAGAAAAAAATTACGGGTATAGGTGGATTGCTGATCACCTACATTTTCTTCTTGTCCCACAATGTTTTTGAATACCTTCGAAGCCATTATGGGTAAAACACTTGATTGTGACTGTAGTAATGAGTTAAGTGTGAGGCAGTAGGTAATGGAAGCAGAGAATAGGGTTTGGGGAATATGTAGCATTTAACCCTTTACCACACAATCCCCAGCTTTAACTACCCTGAAAAAGAAGAATTTGGAAAACATTGTGGGGAGTAAAGTCTTTTAAGAAATGGCTGGTAACCAGCATTTTCTCCTTCTCCTACAATGTTTTCTTCCCCATCACAGACAGAAATAATCTTTTGAACTGCACTTATTTTGTCGTCGGTAAAATGTTTACAATGTGGTCAAGTTTAAAATTTTGTTGTTTCATAAAGAGTTAATCATTTACCAACAAGCTGGTGGTTTTAATGAAGAAAGAAGACCTTTGAAACATTGTGGAAAGGGAGAAAATGATTTTCTTCACAATAAAATTTTAGACTCTACCAACTTGAAAGCCTTTGCAGATGAAAAATTAAATGTAGCTTAACTCTTTACCAAACGACAAGGTTTTAGACATGTCCAAATTGAAAGCATTTGCAGACGACAAAACAGATGTGACTTAAAATTTCCCACAATGTATTCTAAAGTTTTCATCTCTAGGGTCGTTAAAAGTAGGGATTGTGTGGTAAAGGGTTAAAGTATGGAATTCGGTTTTGAAAGGATGATTTAACATTGTTGGTTCCCACAATGTTTTAAATAGCCTCCTTTTTCAGGTTTATTAAAGAAGGGGTTTGTTTTGCAAAAGGTTTAACCACTGGATTGTGTGGTAAAGGGATAATTGCTTTTATCTAGAGAAATGCTTTCATTGTAGGCAAATATTTTGGCAAGGTTTTTAAACAATCTGATAGCTAGGAAATACTTGTGAAAAAATAAAGTGAGAAATTGCCAGAATTAATATTTTTGTCCAAAATCTTGTTTTCAATGAATCTTCATTGAAGTTTACCCTTTTCTGTTTACCTCATTAAATTAAATTTCTTTGATCAATAACTGCAATCTTTTCATACCCCTTGAGCCCTGCCGGGTAGCTCAGTGGATAGTGTATCTGAGTGGTGACCAGATGGTTGCGAGATCGATACCATGTTGTGGCAAACTTTGTTTCAGGCCAGTTTTGGCCTCCCACCTCTGATGCATGTGAGAAAAGTAATTAGAATTGTGTCATTACTGGTGGAGAAAGCCAAGAAACACAATGTATTGTTGCTCTGGCCAACATGATATGACCTAAGCTTTTTAAATCCTTTACCAAACGACCAAAGGCTAGATTAGTCCAAATTGAAAGCATTTGCAGACAACAACATAAAGGTCATGAATCAAAAACTGAAATTTCATTTTGGGAGGGTAGAAGGTTAACAGCATTTTCTCCTTTTTCCACAATGTTTTCAAAAGCTTTCTTTCTAAGAATTGCTAAAAGTAATGGGATTGTGTGGTAAAGAGGCATTAATCTCAAACAAAATCCTATTTCCATGGGATATTGAAACATGGAATTTTTAGCTCACCTGAGCACGATGTGCTCATGGTGAGCTATTGTGATTGTGCTGTGTCCGGCGTGCGTTGTGCGTCGTCAACTTTTACATTGTGTACACTCTAGAGGCCACATTTTCAGTCCAATACTCCTGAAAGTTGGTCAGAATGTTTGTCTTGATAATATCTTGGACGAGTTCGAAAATGGGTCATGTCGGGTCAAAAACTAGGTCACTAGGTCAAATCTTAGAAAAACCTTGTGTACGCTCTAGAGGCCACATTTTCAGTCCGATACTCTTGAAACTTGGTCAGAATGTTTGTCTTGATGATATCTCAGACGAGTTCGAAAATGGGTCATGTCGGGTCAAAAACTAGGTCACTAGGTCAAATCTTAGAAAAACCTTGTGTACGCTCTAGAGGCCACATTTTCTGTCCAATACTCCTGAAAGTTGGTCAGAATGTTTGTCTTGATGGTATCTCGGACGAGTCCGAAAATGGGCCATGTCGGGTCAAAAACTAGGTCACCAGGTCAAATCTTAGAAAAACCTTGTGTACGCTCTAGAGGCCATATTTTCAGTCCAATACTCCTGAAAGTTGGTCAAAATGTTTGTCTTGATGATATCTCGGACGAGTTTGAAAATGGGCCATGTCGGGTCGAAAACTAGGTCATCAGGTCAAATCTTAGAAAAACCTTGTGTACGCTCTAGAGGCCACATTTTCTGTCCAATACTCTTGAAAGTTGGTCAGAATGTTTGTCTTGATGATATCTCGGAAGAGTTCGAAAATGGGCCATGTCGGGTCAGAAACTAGGTCACCAGGTCAAATCTTAGAAAAACCTTGTGTACGCACTAGAGGCCATATTTTCAGTCCAATACTCCTGAAAGTTGGTCAGAATGTTTGTCTTGATGATATCTCGGATGAGTTTGAAAATGGGCCATGTTGGGTCAAAAACTAGGTCACCAGGTCAAATATTAGAAAAACTTTGTGTACGCTCTAGAGGCCACATTGTCAGTCCAAAACTCTTGAAAGTTGGTCAGAATGTTTGTCTTGATGATATCTCTAACAAATTGGAAAACGGGCCATGTTGGGTCAAAAACTAGGTCACTAGGTCAAATCTTTAAAAAACCTTGTGTATGCTCCAGAAGCCACATTTTCTGTCCAATACTCTTGAAATTTGGTCAGAATGTTTGTCTTGATAATATGGCAGACGAGTTCGAAAGTGGACCATGTGGGGTCAAAAACTAGGTCACTAGGTCAAATCTTTGAAAAACCTTGTGTACGCTCCAGAAGCCACTTTTTCAGTCCAATGCTCTTTAAAGTTGGTCAGAATGTTTGTCATGATGAGCTTGGATGAGTTTGAAAATGGGTCATTTCAGGTCAAAAACTAGGTCACCAGGTCAAATCTTAGAAAAACCTTATGTAAGCTCTAGAGGCCACATTTTCTGTCCAATAATCTTGAAATTTGGTCAGAATGTTTGTCTTGATAATTTCTTTGACTAGTATGAAAATGGGTCATGTTGGATAAAAAACTAGGTCACAAGGTCAAATCTTGGAAAAACCTTTTGTACTATAATTACAGTCCAATATTCTTTAAACTTTTGTTAGAATGTTTGTCTTGATGATATCCTGCATGAGTTTGAAAATGGGTCATGTGGAATAAAAACTACGTCACCAAGTTTCATCCTTGAAAAACCGTGTGTATGCTCCAGAGGCCACATTTTCAGCCCAATAATCTTGAAATTTGCTTTGAATGTTTGTCTTGATAATATCTTAGACTAGTATGAATATGGGTCATGTTGGATAAAAAACTAGGTCACAAGGTCAAATCTCGGAAAAACCTTTTATACACCCTACAGGCCACATTTTCTCTCAAATACTTATAAAAGTTTGTCGGAATGTATGTCTGGATAATTTCTACATATCAAGTAGGCTGCTGAGACAAATTCTAGAAAAAGCTTGTGTGCACTCTAGAGGCCATATTTGTAAGCCCAATACTAATGAGTGTTTGTCAGAGTGTTTGTCTTAATATCTCTGAGGAGATTGGAAATGGGTCATGTTTGATCAAAAGGGTCAGGTGAGTGACTTCAGGGCCATCATGGCCCTCTTGTTTGGTAAAGTTGTGGGATTTTGACTGTGAAAAAAGAAAATATTTACATCATAGAGAAATCATTCTGGACTGTCGCAAGGTTTTCCATATGTTGTTTTGCATGTGATTTAAGCCATTAACCCACTCCCTGATAGCAAAATTCTAGATTTACCCACTTTGATAGCATGATGGTAAGACTACAAAATAGATGTGGCTCAAACAGTGTGATTTGTCTTTGCTAGGGAAGAAAGCATTTTTGGAAAGGGAGAAAAAGGGGAAAAGAAGCATCAATTGTCTTCTTTTCACACTATGTTTTCTAAAGGGTTTTTTCTCAGGGTCCTTACCTGAGGTTGTATGGTAAAGTGATTATAAGATATGGTTTGAGGTTTTGGGACATATTTCAATGACATGGAATGATAATGCCAACTTTGTTAGAAGCCAGCTGATCAAGATGTTTAGGTTTTTTAGCTTCGCTGGCCTTAGCGAGCTGAATGTCATCGCCCTGTGTCCCTGCGTGCATCAGTGCATCTGTGCGTTAACTTTTATTTCAAACATCTTCTTCTCTTTAACTACCCATCCAATTTTGATCAAACTTCACAGAAATGATCCTGTCATGGTCCTCTTCAGAACTTCTTGAAAGATTTGATTTTTGTAAAAACTCTGGTTGCCATGGCAACAAAACTGAAAAGTATTGAAAATCTTTGAAAACCTTCTTGTCTGAAAGAATAAGGCCTAGGGCTACCAAATTTGCCATGTAGTTTTGTCTAATGGACCTCTACTAAATTTCTTTAAATTATATCCCCTTGTACACAAATTATAGGGGGCAAAAATTAGCCCGCCCCAGGGGTCACAAGATTTACATGGGCATATATAGTGTAAAGTTCAAGTCTTTCTGTTCCTATCCATAATGGCCTAGGGCTATCAAATTTGGCATGCTGCTTCATCTAATAGACCTCTGTTTAGAGTCTTCATTCAAAATATACCCCGGGGCCAAAATTGGCCGGGGGGGGGGGATTACAAGTTTTACATGGGCCTGTATAGTGAAATCTTTAAAACTCTTCTGGTTCTTAACCATACAGCCTAGGGCTACCAAATTTGGCATGTAGCTTCACCATATGGACCTCTACTAAGATTCTTGAAATCATAGCCCTTGCGCCAAAATTGGTCATGTCGGTGGAGGGGGGGGAATCAGAAGTTTTGCTAAAAATAGCTATTGAATTGAAATAAGCCACACCTCTCAAGACATGGGTTACAGGCGTTTTATATTGAGAAAACTTCGAAAATCTTCTTTTTTATAACCATAGAGCCTAGACCCATGTTATTTAGTATGTGGACCTCTATCAGGATGAAAGAAATTTTAGTTCTATGGTCAAAAGTGGCCTCACCCTGGGGTCACAATTTTCACATGGGCTTTTATAGAGAAAACTTTTTAAATCTTTTTGTTTGAAACCATTTGGCGTAGAATTGCAATATTTGGTGTCTATGGTTTGTACTTATTAGCCAGTGGAACAATATAGGGCCATCATGGCCCTCTTGTTTTCCCTGTTATTCACTGACCCTTTATTTTGCTGTAAACATAGAAACTCTCCCAATTGAAAGCAATTGTAAAGGACAGTCTAAATTTTATCTGCAAATGTTAGTGCTTTTTACAAGTCTGAAATAGTGTTGTCTTGGTAACCCTTTATCAAATAAACCCAAGTTATAAAGACCATGATACAAAAGGCTTTTGACAAAACCGTTGGAAAAGGGGAAAAGGTGGTTACCAGCATTTTTTCCCCACTTTGTTTTCAACCTCCTTTTAATGATGAAATCCCTCTTTTAACTCTTTTGACTTGGCAAAATTTCAGATTTGTCCAATATGAAAGCAATTTTGCAGATGACAAATTAAATGTGGCTGAAATTAAGGGGTTTGCAAGAACAGAGTAGAAAACAGTGTAGAAAATGACGAAAATGCTGATTACTAGCATTTTTCTTCTTTTCCCACCATGTTTCAACCCTTTACCACACAATTCCATTGTTTAACGACCTTGGAGAAAAATGCAATTTGAAAACACTTTGAGAAAAGAAGAAAATGCTTGTAACTAGCATTTTCTCCTTTTTCCGCAATGTTTTCTAACCTTTCAAAGATAGATGCCAATAGTGAAGCAACCTTTGATACATTATCTGCAAATGCTCTCAATTTATAATAGTGAAAAATTTTGTCGTATGCAAAAAGTTTAACCCATTAGATTGCCAAATAAGCAAGGTCTACATTTTCAGTCAAGAAAAAAACAATGCAACTATTTACTATTTTGAAATTCCTTTTTGCCAGAATGTCTCAGCGGGCAGTGTAGATTAGAATGCATGTCAGTCTGTGAATGGAACTCTTTGCTGTTAATGCAATTTCTTTGCTGTTCTATTTTTCAAGTGCATTCCCCCCCCCCCCCCAAAAAAAAAATAATTTGTTAGAAATAGTTATTATCCTTTGTTAACTCTTAACAAGACAATAAAATTTAGGACAATGTCTAAATTCAAAGCATCAGCAGAAGGCATATCAAATGTGTAACTACATTGATGATATTTATCATGGAAAACATTGTAGCGAATGAAAAATTGCTGGTCACCAGCGTATTTGTATCCTTTTCCAACCTGCATTTCAAAATCTTTTGCCTTCAGTGTCGTTTTAACTCTGGATTGTTTGGTAAAGGTACACTCAGACTGCACCTTCTATGCAGGGAATTTCGATATGAATAATTGCCAACAATTATCTTCTTACAATCTCACGGAAATTTTTACTCTTAACGTTATACCTGAAAACAAAATTTTAGATTATTAAAATCTTTGGCAGACAACAAATTGGATGTGTCTCAGATGATGAAACCTGTCTTTGGAAGTGCAGAAAACATTTTAGGAAAAATTAAAAAAATGTTCTTGTCCCACAATATTTTCACAGACATGCCCTTTAATGATCAGTAAAAGGTGAAAGCTCCTCTCACAACTGAAGTTGTTAGTTGGAAGCCAATGTAGATAAAGTGCAGGGTGCACAATATGACTGTGCAGTCTTATCATCGATCAACCACTTTATTGAGACTTTGTAGAAAAATTGTAGCAGCCTATTATAGCTGTCTTTTGGTTATATTTCCGGGCTGGAAAATTTCTGTTTTGAGCTATTTTGGTGCTCTAGAGGTTTACCCGATACCATAGGACAACTATTCAACTTGGCAAATTTTAAAACCACATCTTACCTAGTTGACCGTAGTGGGGAATGGCCTGGTTGGCTATAGCTGAACGTAGTAAACGTAGATGAAATTAGTTACCTGTAGTTAACTGTAGTTCAGTGTAATGATGAACATAGTTTCAACTTACGATTTGCCCGTAGTAAGAAAGTAAATTTTCCACATGTTCAAAAATTGGTTACGGTTAACTTTGATGTTGTGACCCTACTGTTACTATAGTTTGAATGTAGTTGACCTTTAAACATTAAACGTTAAACATAATTGACCTTACTTAACCGTAGTGTGTACTGTAGTTAAATCTAGTTTTGGAAGAACATCATGTCTTCCAAGGCGGCATGGCAGAATAAGCAATCAGCAATGGTGGCTCGTCAACTTCCAAAAGCACAATGACTGTAGTTTACCTGCAGGTGCAGCAACAACATTTTATGCAGTTTACACTAATTTACCGTAGTTGCGCATATTTAGGATGAACATGTAATTTTTAGATTGTGTAAAGTAGTTACTGGTAGTTAGATGTATTGATACCCTAGTTAACCCTAGCCATTTGATTTGTTGTCTTCAAATGTTTTTTTAATTCGGATTCATCTATAATTTTGTTGTTTGGTAAAGTGTCAAAAGGAAAATGTTTTATTATGAACTCTTTATCAAACAACAAAATCAACCAAATTCAAAGCATTTCAGACGACAAATTGAATATGGCTCAAGTGATAGAATTTCTGTCTGAAAGAGTAGAAACATTGTTGGAAAAGGAGAAAATGCTGGGTTACCATCACAGTGCCAAATGAATGCACCAGACACTTGCAGTCATGAAATAAGGCCAAAACAACTGCAATTATTGTTTTATTAACTCTTTACCAAACAAGAAAATTTTGGGCTGGACCAAATTGAAAGCATTTGCAGACAACAGTCGTATCACGACAAAAGATTGCTTATTCATGTTTGTGCAGGGTTTCACTAGTACTAAGCTAGGGCTTTAAAGTTTCTTGCCCAAGGCACTCCAACGAAATACTAGTGCCTCCAGTGAGGCTCGAGCCTGTGGCCTCCAGGTTACGAGTCCTAAACTTTATCACTGAGCCATGCACGACCTCATAAATTTAGGAACAAAGTAAACAGACATGGTTTTTCCTTAAAACACTGTTTTTAGTTATATAGTGCAATGCTTGATGGAAACAGACATGTACAAGCTTTTAAAGACACAGACACTGAGCAATGACCACGTTTGCTACTTTCTCTACCAAATACTTAGAGGACTCAAGTATATACACTCCGCTAACGTACTTCACAGAGATCTCAAACCCAGTAATCTGCTCTTAAATACCACATGTGATCTAAAGGTACTTAGGAATTGGTTTGTTTAATTCTTTATTAGATGACAAAATTTTTTATTCATTTATATTTGACAAAATGTGCATACTGCATATTAAAAGTGGCTCAAATGATGAGTGTGTGCTTGAAAGGGTAGAACACATTGTGGGAAAAATGGAAAAGGTACGTTTACTGAAATTTAAGGCCAGGTTAATATTTGTAGAGTCTTTACATCCTTTGGGTTACGGACTGGACTGCAGGGCTTTGGGAGTACATGACTTGTAAGATTGATTGATTGAATGTGTTTTACATCGTTTGTAACATTATTTCAGTCATATCATGGCGAGAGATTGCTTATTCATTTATGTACAGGCTTCACCAGTACTGGGCTAGGGCTTTGAAGTGTCTTGTCCAAGGACACTCCCACAAAAAACCCATAGTGCCTCCAGTGAGGCTTGAAATGTTCAGTAAGAGATGAAAATGCAGATTAATTTATTCTGCCTATATGTTGATATTCTATGTAAGACCCAATATTTATGTGTATTGAGATGCTTTTTATCATAAAGAGAAACCCATATATTTATTCTGTACCATAGTTCATGGATATTAGGACAAAAGATACATGGATCAAACTATGACATTGTCTTTGAAAGGGTAGAAAACATTGTTGAAATAGGAGAAATGCTGATTGGAGGCAATTTTTCTTTTTTTTCCTCAACAGTGTTTTCAAAAATCTTCATCCTCAGTGTCATTAAAATGTGAGGTATTCATCAGTCATTCTTAGTTTCATTCTTAGTCTAATTCTAGATTTAGAAAGTAGTGCAACGTCTGATTGGCTAAATCATTTGGTTAAAACAAAGAATACAGTGTGTGTGGTCCTGGGTTAGAAACGAGGGGTACCTTTTACCAAACTGCATAGATTTATGCAAATTTTTGGGATCAAATATACACTTGTACGGCCCTTGCTTTACCCGAAGAAATCTTGTGTACGAGGGGCTATCCAGAAGTTTGTGGACAAACGTAAAAAAATTTACACAAATCATTGGATTTGTCTGAAAATTTAGGAGTATATACCTTGATATCACTGTGAAGGGTATTCAAAATTTCATTAAAAAATATATGATGACAAGTAATTTACATGCAATTGATTGATGCCATGTCAAACATTGTACCGCACATCAAAATTTCAAATGACGTTCCGCCATTAGTTTTGCTCAAAGTACAATCTGTCTTTAAAAAAGTTTTGGAATCTGTGACTCGTCACTCCATCCTTATAACCGTGGAATCCAATTGGGACTAACTCATGTACAGTTCATCTTTTGGTGTCCAGTGTACTGTCCTGTCATCCATGTAATGGCAAAGTTCATGCATAGTTAAACGCAGATCTACATCCTGAAGATTCTTAAAGAATTTGATACCTTTTCTTTTACATTTTGACACTAGGCCTCCACTTTGGAGGATTGATGATAGTCATTGCGACGGGATTCATTCCTCTCTCACTGCTGACCATTGTTTGGATTATGATTGTATGGAAAAGGAGCCAGTGGCTTGGAAAGAATATTGTGCGGAGCACTGATAACAGACACTCCAGGAGAGCATGGATAGGTGCACTGGCCGCTGGGAAATAACTGAGATAGTGTTGAAGATGGCGTTAAATGCTATACAATCAATCTATTAAATCTGGGTGGCCACATCTTTCATTGTCTATCATTATTTACCGTTCTTCTCCCTACCACTACCTCTTATGCCATTTGTATACTACAGACAGCACAACAGATTGCTTCTTGCCTTTAATCTATTTAACATTTCGTCGTTTTGAAGTGGCACGTGTCCAGCACCCAGGTAGATGTTGTTTTAACTTTTCTTCAGATGCCATTTTGATGTAAAAATCATGTTTACGGCTTGAATTCAGAACTCTCGGTTATTAGAATGGATGCACATAACAAACAGCTGAAACAGATTTTGCCATTTTGCTACGTCAATATTGAATATTTTGGTAATTAAAAGAAAAATGAAGGTTATTAAGATGAAAACCAATAGTATGGTTTGAAATTTTCTGGTGTGGCACTATCCCTTTATGTATGTTGCCATGGTGTCTGTTACTTCTATCTGACCATTCGAAATTATTTGATATATAAAATGTTGATGCACAATGTATAATTATAAAATGTTTACAACGTGAAGTTTTCGTTAATATGAGATGGAAATTAAAAAAAGATACTCAATTTTTCCATGAACTTCTGGATGGCCCCTTGTAAAGTTATGCAAATATTTTACTCAAATTGTAAAGTAATGCCGTTTGCTGAAACTTGTTTTCAGATTCGATGCTTGCTTACAAATACTATATGCAAATTTCGTGCGTACGCAGTTTATGAACAGGTACCCCAGGAGAGCTAAAAACAAAGACAAATATTCAATTCTTTTTCGCAGATATGTGATTTTGGTTTAGCAAGAGTGGCTGATCCGGATCATGATCACACCGGTTTCCTAACAGAATATGTGGCTACACGCTGGTACAGGGCACCAGAGATCATGTTAAACTCTAAAGGTTACACTAAGTCTATAGATGTTTGGTCTGTAGGCTGTATATTAGCAGAAATGTTGTCAAATAAACCATTATTTCCCGGGAAACACTGTAAGTACATGTATTTCAAATTCAGGTAGAGCAGGACTGGTATAAAACATCATTCAAACTCTTTACCAAATAACAAAGTTTTGAGCTTAACCAAATTGAAAGTATTTGCAGGCAGCAAATTAAATGTGGCTGACAGATGGAGAAAATTCCCTCTTGCCAGATTGTCCCTGGCAGGCAGTGTACATTAGGATAGATATCAGTCTGTGAAAGGGACCTTAAGCTGTTAATGCAATTTCTGTGTTGTTTTTGTTATTAAAAGTGCCGATCAAAAATTTCAAACTGTTGTTGAAAGGGTAGAAAACATTGTGAAAAAAGGAGAAAATGCTGGTTACCAGCATTTTCTCCTGCTCCCACATTGTGTTTAAAAGCCTTCTTCCTCAAGATTGTTAAAATTTGGGATTGTGTGGTAAAGAAATAAACAATAGATTACATACCAAAAGCTGGATAACAAAGAAGGCTAGAGGTATGGTGAATTACCTGTATCAAATCGAGTGATATCACTGCTGGAACTTTGTTTCTGAGAGAGCTTTGATAACTGTTGATATCATAGATTTTTACATCTTCTACAAATAAGTTTACATGTCAGGTGTATACTGGAATCAGCCTATGGAACGCCACAGCTGTCTGATGTTGTGAGCAGTAGTGTTGACATGCCTAATCTCTGTCTTATTATGTCTAAAAGAAGTGTTATTATGCCCAAATGTGGTGATGACTGGTCTAAACTTTGCGTTATTATATCAAAAGGTAGTGTGGTTATGTCCAAATGTGGTGTTGACTTGTCTAAACATTGCTCATCATGTCAAAAGGTGGTGTGGTTATGTCCAAATGTGGTGTTGACTTGTCTAAACATTGCTTATCATGTCAAAAGGTAGTGTGGTTATGTCCAAATGTGGTGTTGACTTGTCTAAACATTGCCTTATTATGTCAAAAGGTAGTGTGGTTATGTCCAAATGTGGTGTTGACTTGTCTAAACATTGCTCACCATGTCAAAAGGTAGTGTGGTTATGTCCAAATGTGGTGTTGACTTGTCTAAACATTGCCTTATTATGTCAAAAGGTAGTGTGGTTATGTCCAAATGTGGTGTTGACTTGTCTAAACATTGCTCATCATGTCAAAAGGTAGTGTGGTTATGTCCAAATGTGGTGTTGACTTGTCTAAAAATTGCCTTATTATGTCAAAAGGTAGTGTGGTTATGTCCAAATGTGGTGTTGACTTGTCTAAACATTGCATTATTATGTCAAAAAGTAGTGTTATCATGTTCAAATGTGGTGTTGACTTGTCTTAAGACAGTCTTATTATGTGAAAAACTGGTGTTATCATGTCCGAATACCGTGTTGACTTGTCAAAGCATTGTCTTATTATGTCAAAAAGCAGTTTAATTATGTCCAAGGGTATGTTGACTTGTTCAAACGCTGTCTTATTATGTCAAAAAGTAGTGTTATCATGTTCAAATGTGGTGTTGACTTGTCTTAACACAGTCTTATCATGTCAAAAAGTGGTGTTATCATGTCCAAGTATCGTGCTGACTTGTTCAAACATTGTCTTATTATGTCAAAAAGCAGTTTTATTATGTCCAAATGTATGATGGCTTGTCCAAACCCTGTCTTATTATGTAAAAAAGTAGTATTATCCTGTTCATATGTGGTGTTGACTTGTCTAATCCAATTTTTTTCAAGATATCATCCATTTGTACTTCCACAATGTATTGCTATGTTTCAGGCGGTGCATAGACAAGTCACCGTCACATTTACTTTTCGACAAATAAGACAATGTGTAGACAAGTCAACATCACATGTGAACATGATAACACTACTTTTTGACATAATAGGACAGTATTTAGACAAGTCCACAGCACATTTGGACATAATAACACTGCTTTTTAACATAATAAGACAATGTGCAGACAAGTCTAATTTACATTTTAGCATGATAACACTACTCTTTGACATAATAGAACAATGTATAGACTAGTCAACATCACATATGAACATGGTAACACTACTTTTTGACATAATAGGACAGTATTTAGACAAGTCCACAGCACATTTGGACAAAATAACACTGCATTTTAACATAATAAGACAATGTGTAGACAAGTCAATATCACATAAGAACATAATAACAACACTTTTGAACATATTAAGACAACGTTTTGACAAGTCAAGACGACATTTGGACATGATAAGACCACTTTTTCACATAATAAGACTGTGTAGAGACAAGTCAACACTACTTTTTGACATAATAAGGTAATGTTTTGACAATTAAACACCTCATTTAAACATGATTACACTTCTTTTTGACATAATTAGACAGCGTTTAGACAAATAAACACCACAATCGGACATAAAAACACTGCTTTTTGACATAATAAGACAATGTGTAGACAAGTCAACATCATATATGAACACGACAACACTACTTTTTGACATAATAAGACATCGTTAAGTCAAATCACCACCACATTTGAACATAATAACACTGCTTTTTGACATAATAATACAATGGGTAGACAAGTCCACATCACATATAAACATGATAACACTACTTTTTGACATGATAAGACAATATTAAGACAAGTCAACACCACTTTTCACATAATAAGACCGTGTTTAGATAAATCAACACGTCATGTGGACATCGTAACACTACTGTTTAATATAATAACACAATGTATAGACAAGTCAGCATCACATATGGACATAATAACACTTCTTTTATATATAATAAGACAGAATTTAGACAAGTCGACACCGAACTTGGAAATATTAAGACTACTATTTGACATAATATTCTTAAAATAGCGTTTTGACAAGTGAATGCCACATTAAGAAATAATAACACTACTTTTTGACATAATAAGACAACGTTTACACAAGTCAGCTCCACATTCAGACATATTATTACTACTTTCTGACATAATAAGACAACGTTTAGACAAGTCAACACCACATTTGGACATAATAACGCTGCCTTTTGACAAAATAAGACGATGTTTAGGCAAGTCAACACCACAATTGGACATAATAACACTTCTTTTAGACATAATGAGACAGAGGTTAGACATGTCAACACTATTGCTCACAACATCAGACAGCTGTGGCGTTCCATATCAGCCTGTCTGTGTCTGCTTGTTAATGATTGATTATTATGGGACTGACAAGTAATCGACTGTGGTATTCTTCAGTCTAGGTTGTCTAAGATATGGGCTTAGAATCAAAGTTGCCAAACCACAAAATATAAGTTTCGTCCAGATTGAAAGCAATTACAGAAGTCAAATCATATGTGGCAAGATGATAGACTTTGTTTCAAGGTAGAAAATGATGTGGAAAAAAAAAGGAGAAAATGCTGCTGTCCAGCTTTTGTCCATTTTCTACATGTTTTGTGAAGCTGCCCTTTGCAAGATCTCAGCTTCTCTTTGGATTAGTGGGTTACACATTGTATTGGAAAACGGGAAATCGTGGCTTGATCCCTGATGGGTAATGGTGGTTGTATAGGAGTGCCCTTGCCCAACACTTTACCAAATGACAACATTTCAAACTTGGCCAAATTGAAAGTATTTGCAGACAACAATATGTAGGTGATTCAAAAATAGAATTTGTTTTTGAAGGGATAGAAAGCCAGCGTTTTCTCCTTTCCCAAGAATTTTTAGGTCTTGGCTAAAGGCCAGTGAGCTTATGTAATGGCCCTGTGTCTGTCGTACATCCGTCCATTCGTACGCCTGTGCGAGTGCGTGTGTTAAGTTTTATTTCACATTTCTCTGAAACCACCCGTCTGATTTTGATGAAGCTTTAATGAAATGATCCCACCATGGCCTTCTTTAGAATTTCATTAAAGAATTTGATTCAAGCAAAAACTCTGGTTGCCATGGTGAAAAAAAAATATATATATTGAAAATCTTTAAAAATCTCCTTGTCAAAGCCATAAGGCCTAGAACTACCAAATTTGGCATGTAGCTTCATCTAATGGATCTTTACCAATTTCTTCAAATTATAGCCCTGGGGTCGAAATTGGCAATGCCCCAGGGGTCACAAGGTTTGCCTGGGCATATAATGTGAAAACATTAAAAATCTTTTAGTTCCTAACCAGAAAGTATGGGGCTGCCAAATTTGGCATGGCGCTTCATCTAATAGACCTGGACCAAGAATGTCCCAATTTTAGCTCTGGGGTCAAAATGGGCCCTGCCCCACAGGTCACACGTTTTACACAGGCTTACATTAGTGTGAAAACTAAAAAAATCTTCTAGTTTCTAACTGTAAGGTCTTAAGTTCACCTAATTTTGCATGTAGCTTTATCTAGTGGAACTGTTGCAAGATTGTTAGAATTATAGCCCTGGAATAAGCCCTGGGGTAACACATTTACAAAGTCTTGTATTGTAAAACCTTTTATAGTCTTCTTGTAGCATGTAAAATCAAGCCAACTGAAGCTCTCTGTCTGTCGGTTTGTCTGTCTGTCGCTCGCTCTCTCTCTCTCTCATGCAACCTACCCCCACACATATCAAGGGAAATAACTTTTGTTCAATCAAAACAGTTTTACATACATGTAGTTTGTTACCAAGTACATCCCTTGATTATCAAACCCCACTATTACATGATTGGTGTTATGTATTCAAGTTTCTTGGAAAGAAAATGTTCAGTTTTCAGTGAGAGTGATTTATCTTGATGTTAATTGTCATGCTCAGATGAGTTTTGTATCATTCAGGTATTTGTTCCAGAACTTTCTTCAAAATTGTTTTCTGCTGCTGAAGTTTTGGAAATCTTTTTGTCAAAGCACTCTTTGTTAGAATTCATTAATTTTGGTCATGAATGATACCTTAGACCTTCCTGTATTCATTAACATTATTTTCACATTTGAATAAAAAAATGTTGTTGTTTTTTTTTGTGTGTGTAGGGGGGAGTGGCTATTTTCTCTATGAAAGATAATAGCTATACAGACTTCTTACGATTCATGTCTGTCAGTGCTAATTAAGCACATGATACATTAATTCAAAAGGCAGTGGAGTCATACAGGGCCATCATGGCCCTCTTGTTTCAAATCTTGTTCTTCTTTAGGGTCATCAGAACTCTGGATTGCCAGGTTAAGGGTTAACCCTTTACCAATAAATCTAGTAATTTCATGGACCTAATGCAGACAGAGAAGGAAAAAAAGCTGATTACTCACATTTTCTACTTTTACAGCTATTTCTATATCATTTTCAACGAAAGAAGCACATCATTTAAGGCAAATTTAAGTTGTTGATTGAAAATGCTTTCAATCTGGGTAAGTCTGAAATTTTGTTGTCTAGTGAAGAGTTAACATTTAAAGCATATTAATAAACAAAACAAAGACAAACAATTTTTTTCTTCAGATTTGGACCAGTTGAACCACATTTTGAGTATCCTGGGATCTCCAACCCAAGAAGACTTGAACTGCATTATCAATGACAAAGCCCGCGGCTATATACAGTCCCTTCCAACTAAAGCCAAAATACCCTGGGGTACTTTATACCCAAATGCTGATGCTAAAGGTATAAACCCTTTACCATATAATCAATCCCATGTTTAAACCATACCAATCACAAAATTTTAGACCAGTCCAAATTGAAATCATTTGCAGATAACAAATAAATCTGACTCAAAAAATATAAATTTAATTTTGGAAGGATAGAAAACTTTTTGGGAAAAGAAGAAAATGCTGCCTACCACCATGTTTCCTCTTCTTACAATATTTTCAAAATTTCAAAAACTTTCTTTCGTGGGGCTGCTAAAAGTCAGGATTGTGTTATAAAGGGCTAACATTCATGAGAGGGAAGAACTTTAACAACACTGTTGGAAATGGAGAAAATGCTGGATACCAGCATTTTAGCTCACCTGAGCACTAACTGCTCAAGGTCAGCTTTTGTGATTGTGCTGTGTTTGTCATGTGTCTCGCGTCCATCAACTATTACCTTGTGTGCACTCTAGAGGCCACATTTTCTGTCCGATACCCATGAAACTTGGTCAGAAAGTTAGTTTTGATTATATCTTGGACAAGTTTGGGTAATGTCAGGTCAAAAAGTAGGCTACTGAGCCAGATCTGAATAATCTTGTGTACACTTTAGAGGCCTGATTTTCAGTCTGACACTCTTGAAACTCGGCCAGATTGTTTGTTTTTATGATATCTCTGGCAAGTTCTAGATTGAGTCATGTTGGGTCAAAAAGTAGCTCACTTGGCTAAATTTTAGAAAAACCTTATGTTCCTTCTGGAGGCCACATTTTCAGTCTGATACTCATGAAACATGGTCAGAATGTTTGTTTTGGTGATATCTCGTACAAAAAAAAAAGGACACTAGCACTCGGGTATTTTACATCATCACAACCAGGATTACATCAGCTTTATCATTTCTAGATGACTTACTCAGGTGAGCGCTTTAGGGCCAATGGTCCTCTTGTCTTTTCCAGTGAAGGGTTAGTAAACAAAGTTGCTACATTATAGGCACCATATGGTTCCAATAATATCGGGCTATCTCGGAATGAGGATTGATTTATACAATCAGTTATGTGAGGGGGTGGGGATATGGTATTTTCCTCCCTCCTCATATTTCATCATGCACACCCCTGTATTTTTTCAGCTCTGGACTTGCTAGACAAGATGTTAACATTCAATCCACACAAGCGTATCACAGTGGAAGAGGCCCTGATGCATCCTTATCTTGAACAATACTATGATCCGGCTGATGAGGTTTGTTGATTTATCTCCTGACCAAACATTCCTGATTTTTAATGAATCTGCGAAAGAAGTTTCTTTTTTCAAAACCTTGTGGGAAAAGGAGAAAATGATAGTGTCCGTGGTTGTGAATAGAGCATCAGCCTTGAAACCAGAAGGTCCCGAGTTTGATACTTGGGACAGGGTGTCAACTTTGGGACTACTCAAAGGCCCACACATTTGGCCTGAGTACTGGTAGAGTATCCAGGAAGCAGAATTGAGAGAGATTAGTATAAATCACAAGAACTTGTTTCTCATTTGAACTAACAATGTTTTAGCTGTACTGGCTGAAAGCCAGCAGAGCTTATGGTATGGCATGGTTTCCATCATCCATTGGACCTTCAATCCGTCCATCTGTCCATCTATATGTCCATTAGTCTTTTTAGCTCAGCTGAGCACAAAGTGCTTAGGATGAGCTATTGTGATCACTCACCGTCCGTCGGCGTCCGTCGTCCGTCCGTTCACATTTTTTAGCTCACCTGAGCACAACGTGCTCAAGGGGAGCTTTTAGGATCACCCTGTGTGCGTCGTCCGTCGTCAACAATTCTTTAAACATCTTCTCCTCCTAAACCGCTGGGCCAATTTATACCAAACCTGGCTGGAATGTTCCTTGGGAGGTCCTCTTTAAAAAGTGTTCACAGAATTTGATTCCATCAAAAACTCTGGTTGCCATGGCAACTAAATGGAATTTTCTTAGAAATTCTTTAAAAATCTTCTCCTCTGAAACCGCTGGTCAGATTTTGAAATAATTTCACAGAAATGTTCCTTGGGTGACCCTTTTCAAAAATTGTTCGCGAAATTTTGATCCGTCAAAAAACATGATGGTGGGGGGGGGGGGGGGAACTCTATGTGTCAGCAGTGTCAACAATTCTTTAAACATCTTCTCCTCCTAAACCGCTGGGCCATTTAGGACCAGACTCGTGTGGAATGTTCTTTGGGAGGTCCTCTTTAAAAATTGTTCACAGAATTTGATTCCATCAAAAATGCAACCAAATGGAATTTTCTAAGAAATTCTTTAAAAATCTTCTCCTCTGAAACCACTAGTCAGATTTTGAAATAATTTCACAGAAATGTTCCTTTGGTGACCCTTTTCAAAAACTGTTCGCGAAATTTTGATCCATTGAAAAACATGGCCGTGGCAGTGTGTGTGTGTGTGTGGGGGGGGGGGGCTCCTTGCGTCAAGTGGTCTCAACAATTCTTTAAACATCTTCTCCTCCTAAACCGCTGGGCCAATTTGGACCAAACCTGGGTGGAATGTTTCTTGGGATGTCCTCTTTAAAAACTGTTCACAGAATTTGATTCCATCAAAAACTCTGGTTGCCATGGCAACCAAATGGAATTTTTTAAGAAATTCTTTAAAAATCTCTCCTCTGAAACCACTGGTCACATTTTGAAATAACTTCACAGAAATGTTCCTTGGGTGACCCTTTTCAAAAATTGTTCGCGAAATTTTGATATGTCGAAAAACATGGCCACAGTTGGGGGGGCTGTTCGCATTCTTTAAAAATCTTCTCCTCTGAAACCGCAGGTCAGATTTTGAAATAATTTCACAGTAATGTTCCTTGGGTGACCCTTTTGAAAAAATGTTCGTGAAATTTTGATCCGTCGAAAAACATGGTGGTGGTGGGGGGGGCTCTTTGCATCTTGCGGTGTCAACAATTCTTGAAACAACTTCTCCTAAACGGCTGGGCCAATTAGAACCAAACTTGGCTGGAATGTTCCTTGGGAGGTCCTCTTTAAAATATGTTCACAGAATTTGATTCCATCAAAAACTCTGGTTGCCATGGCAGCCAAATGGAATTTTCTAGGATATTTTTTAAAAATCTTCTCCTCTGAAACCACTGGTCAGATTTTGAAATAATTTCACAGTAATGTTCCTTGGGTGACCCTTTTGAAAAAATGTTCGTGAAATTTTGATCTGTCGAAAAACATGGTGGTGGTGGTGGGGGGGGGGGGGTGGGGCTCTTTGCATCTTGCCGTGTCAACAATTCTTTAAACAACTTCTCCTAAACGGCTGGGCCAATTAGAACCAAACTTGGCTGGAATGTTCCTTGGGAGGTCCTCTTTAAAATATGTTCACAGAATTCGATTCCATCAAAAACTCTGGTTGCCATGGCAGCCAAATGGAATTTTCTAAGATATTTTTTAAAAATCTTCTTCTCTGAAACCACTGGTCAGATTTTGAAATAATTTCACAGAAATGTTCCTAGGGTGACCCTTTGAAAAATTGTTCGTGAAATTTTGATCCGTTGAAAAATATGGCTGTGGTGGGGGGGGGGGGGGGGGGGGGGGCCTCTTCGCATTCTTTAAGTCTTCTCCTCAGAAACTGCTGGTCAGATTTTGAAATCATTTCACAGAAATGTTCCATGGGTGACTCTTTTCAAGAAACAAGGCTGTGGTGATGGGGGGCTTTTTGCACTATACGGACATAAGAAATTCTTAAAAATTTTTCTTCTATGAAATCACTGGTCAGATTTTGAAATAATTTCACAGAAATGATCCTTTGGTGCCAAATTATGCCCCCTTTTTGAATTACAATTTTAACTTACTATCCAGCACCCAACAGCCAATCGTTGGCACCCGCATGCAGTGCTCTTGTTCTTTTTATTGAACTTATTGAAGAAAAAGATTTGGAATAAAAAAAAAAAACATGGCTATGGTCTACTCAAATATTCAGGTGAGTGATCCAGGGCCATCTTGTCCCTCTTGTTTGTTTACACTTTAACATCTACAAATATCAACCAATCAGCACCAAACTTGGTCAAAATACATATGACCATAAGATCTCGGATGAATTTGATTATGGGTCTAATTGGACCAGAACAACTGGAGTTATTTGCCCTTGAATTAGAAAAATTGCTATATTTGACTTCGTTTACACTCTAGCATCTACAAATATCAACCAATCAGCACCAAACTTGGTCAAAATATATATGACCATAACATCTCGGATGAGTTAGATAATGGGTCTTATCGGACCAGAACAACTGGAGTTATTTGCCCTTGAATTAGAAAAATTTATATATTTTAATTTGTTTACACTCTAGCATCTACAAATATCAACCAATCAGCACCAAACTTGGTCAAAATATATATGACCATAAGATCTCGAATGAGTTCGATTATGGGTCTAATTGGACCAGAACAACTAGAATTATTTGCCCTTGAATTAGAAAAATTGCTATATTTAACTTTGTTTACACTCTATCATCTACAATTTTTAACCAATCAGCACCAAACTTGGTCAAAATATATATGACCATAACATCTCGGATGAGTTTGATAATGGGTCTAATTGGACCAGAACAACTGGAGTTATTTCCCCCTTGAATTAGAAAAATTGCTATATTTGACTTTGTTTACACTCTAACATCTACAAATATCAACCAATCAGCACCAAACTTGGTCAAAATATATATGACCATAAGATCTTGGATAAGTTAGATAATGGGTGTAATTGGACCAGAACAACTGGAGTTATTTGCCCTTGAATTAGAAAGTTCTATAGAATAGTTCTTTGTCTGGAGCATAACTTTGTCATCTCCAGTCCGTTTGACTTGAAACTTGGCATTTGTGTTTGTTGCAATAATACGGAGTGCAATGTGAAAGAACCATAACTCTACCTCATACTGTCTATGAGTTTTTTCCCTTTGATCATCATTTTTACAGCATTTTCTGCTTGTCCGGAATATAACTTTGTCATCTCTAGCCTGAACATCTTCAAATTTAGTATGCATGATTGTAGAAAAATTACGGAGTGCAGTGCACATGAACCATAACTCTTCCTATCACGAATTTTGAGTTATTCCCCCTTTGACCTTCATTTTTATAACATTTCTTGCTTGTCTGGAGCAAAACTTTGTCATCTTAAGTAGGAATGACTTGAAATATGGTATGCTTATTTGTTGCAATATTTGGAAGTGCAGTGCACGAGAATTGTAGCTCTACCTCGTGCTGTCTTTGAGTTACTTCCCTTTGATCGTCATTTTTACAGCATTTAGTGCTTGTCCGGAATATAACTTTGTCATCTCAAGTCAGAACGATTTCAAACTTGGTATGCATATTTGTTGCAATAGTAACGAGTACTGTGCGCAAGAACAGTAAGTCTACCTAGCACTGATTTTGAGTAATTCCACTTTGATCTTCATTTTTACAATATTTCTTGCTTGTCCGGAACCGAACTTTGAATTCTCAAGTCAAATTGACTTGAGACTTGGTAAACATGTTTGTTGCATTACCTGCCCTTTGCAATTATTATACCTCCTTGACAACTGGCGGTGGGATGGGCATATCTTGCGACAATTTGCCGCTCTTGTTTCATTATCATTTGGCCTTGAACCTCAATATTTGGTATTTATCTTCATTGTAGACCTTTACTGCTTAGTACTTAGGTGAGCGATATAGGACCATCATGGTCCTCTTGTCTTGTTTATGCGAATAAGTCTGCATTTGTGGTCTGATTTTCGTGAAAATGATAGTTTGTTTATATCATCAATAGCTTAAAACCTACTGATTTTGAAAACTATCTGTAAATCTGTAAATTAGTAAGGTAAAAGTAGTTATTTAAAACTGAAAATTTACATTCTTGTTTTACTCAGTGAAGTTCTCATTTGTGGTTCAATTTTCATGAAACTTGCACAATTGTTTTACATCATCAATACCTTGAACCCTATCAATTTTGAAAAAATCTGACAACTTTTGAGGGAAAAGGAGCTTTATGAAGTTGAAAATATTCATTTCTTGTTTACACAATACAGTCTGCATTTTTAGCTGTTCTGGCTGAAAGCCAGCAGAGCTTACATCATGGCTTGGTTTCTATAGTCTGTCTATCCATTTGTCTGTCCCTCTGTCCATTAGTCTTTTTCTTCTTTTACATGATAAAGTCTGCATTTGTTATCTGATTTTCGTGAAACTTGCACAGTTTATTTCATTAATAGCTTGAACTCTATTGATTTTGAAAACAATTTGACAATCAGTATGGGAAAAGTAGCCATTTAAAGTTGAAAATTTACATTTCTTTTGTATGTGATAAAAAGTGTGTATTTGTGGTCAGATTTTCAATAATTTGATCCACATTTAATTTGTTGTCAACAGATTCTTTCAATTGTACCAGTCTAAAAATTTGTCATTTGGTAATGAGTTAAAGGTATACAAAATATATTTCTTACCTTTTTTAGCCTGTGGCTGAAGAGCCTTTCACATTCGAGACAGAGCTTGATGATTTACCAAAGGAAAAACTAAAAGAGATGATCTATGAAGAAATTAATCTTCTAAATATGCGTCGGAATCAGATACAGTCCTCCTGAATACTCTACTCCTGATCATAGTTCTGTAGTATGGTAAGTATGGCTATTGCTTAATCCTTTAGCAAACTTCAAAATTTTAGACTTGTTCGAATCAAAAGAATATGCAGACAACAAATTGACAGTGGCTCAAGTGATGGAATCTGTCTTTGAAAGGGTAGAAAACATTGTAGGAAAATGGGCAATTGCAGGTTACTTTCATTTTTTCCTTTTTCCCACATTGTTTTTCAAACGTCATTTTCTTGTGGGGTCGTTAAAAAAGGGAATTGTGAGGTAAAGGATTGATTTACTCTTTACCTCATGACAAAATTTTAGACTTGTCCAAACTGAAAGCTTTTACAGATACCAAAGTAATTGCATCTCAGAAATAGAAGTTTGTCTTAAGAAGGAGAAGAAACATTGTTGAAAAAGGAGGAATTGCTTATTATTAGCATTTTCCTTTTTTCCCACAATGTTTTCAAAAGGCTTCTTCCTTAGGTCTTTAACTTTATAACAGACAAGAAAATTTTAGACTTCAAAGGCATTGCAGACAACAAGTAAAGTGTGGCTCAAATGAAATTTGTCCTTGAAAGGGTAGAAAACATGGTGGGAAAAGGAGAAAATGTGGGTTACCACAGTGTTTTCAAAGGCTTCTTCTTCAGGGTCATCAAAACACAGGATTGTGTGGTAAAGGGTTAAACCTGTTTGCAGCATGCTTTGTGAAAAGAGGATTTCTTGCATCTGTAAAAAGTATTGACCCAGGTCAGCCTGCACAGTCTATGCAGGCTGAAACTCTTTCCTTTTGGTAAATTTTCTGCACATCCAAGGACCATTCTACCTAAAGATTCAGTCAGTTGTTAGACAAAATGGATTATTTAGATGCATAATTATGTGATAACTTGCTTGGTATAATGCATCACAGAGATACCTTAAGCCCAGTTTTGTCACAGCATAGCACATTTATTTTGTATACCGATCGTGAAATAAGTTCTACAAGTTACTTTAATCTCACTTTATTGTTGATGGATTGATGGATCAATCAATCATGCCCACTGTTTTGAAGACTATTTTTAAGAAACCTTTCTACTACTTGTATTTGTGCTTATCATGACAAATTTTAGGCTGGTCCAGATTTAAAGCATTTGCAACTGACCTAAAATATGGCAAAAAGTGATGATAAAAGTCTTTTACAGGATTTAATAGATTTTTAGAAAAGGAAATAATGCTACCTCACATTATTTTTTTTTCCCTGCAATCTTTCCACAGATAATAGTAATTACCCACATATTGCATTTTCACATTTCAGTTTGCTACAAAAGTCTCACTGTATCAGACAGTATAGATCCAAATTCAGACTGTGTTCTGTGCAACTTGATCTACACTGCCTGTAAAGGCACCCAGATTCATGCTTAGGCAGTCTAAGGGTTTACTAAATGTCTCTCTTTACAGATAGATGAAGGTCAGACTACACAGTATTCAAAGTTGGATCAGACTACAACATTTTGACAAGGAAATGGGCTGGTCAATAATAATAGTGTTCATCATTTAACAACATTGTTAAACATCTTCAATTTTATACATATCTGTGCTCTAGTATCTTCAATCAGCTGTTTTCTCTGCATTTCTTTCTTTTTAACATCTGCTCTAGATATTATAATTGTTAAATCATCATACTTTTATGTGCAGGTACAGACTTTGTGAATTTGCGAGTTCAAAGAGCTATATTTCGATAGTATTTCATCAGAATCTTTGTTGAGGGTGCTCATTAGAATAGTAACTACAACACTGGTTTGCTGAACAAATAATATATCTGCAATTTTAAAACCTCCCCACCCCAACCCACACTTTTATCATGACCCTTGTAATATGTCTACATGTTGACTAAATACATGGTAGCTTGGATCTATAATGGCTGCAGTTTTATGTCAGTCCTAATTCAAACTTGACAAATGAGAGTTACTGAAAGTGTGCTGGCTTCACTTATTTGATTAATCTGTCAATTCTGCAGTCAGATGAGAGCATAGTTAACCATGTACCACACAATCCCGACATTTAATTGGTAACCAGCATCAATCTTCTTTCCCCAATATGTTTTCAAAGGCCTTCTTTCTTATGGTTGCCAACATGACATTATTTGGTATAGGGTTCAGACTTATCCAGATTGGAAGTTTTAGCAGAAGTTGAATTCCATTGTACAGGAATTTAAAATATTTATATTTTTTTGTAAAATCTTGCCAACATTATCATGCTTAGACTACCAACTGCTGAATAAAAGGTTCATAAGATAATATCTGTATCGACCCATTTCTAGACAACAAAATCTGAAACAGTATTGAAAGTATTGGCAATTGATGGTTTGTGGTTCAAATGATGATGTTTGTCTTTTGAGGGGCAAAAAACATTGTGGGAAATGGAGAAAATGCTGGTTAACAGCATTTTCTCCTTTTCCCACAGGTCTTTTTCAAAATCATTTTTAGCTCACCTGAACACAAAGTGCTCAAGGTGTACTTTTGTGATCATGCTTTGTTTGTCTAGTGACCTCCAGGCATCAACAATTACCTTATGTTCACTGTGGAGGCCATATTTTCGGTCTAATACACATGAAATATGGTCAGAATCTTAGTCTTGATAATGTCTAGGACATGTTCGAAATAGGGTCCAAGAATGTTAGAAAAATCTTGTATGCAGTCTAAAAGCTACCTTTTCAGTCTGCTACTCATGAAACTTGATGAGAATTTTTGTCTTTGTGTTATCTAGTACAAGATCAAAATTAGGTCACACTGAGTCAAAAAGTAGGTTATTGGGACAAATCATAGAAAAAAACCTTGTATGCACTTTAGAAGCCATATTTTCAGTCTGATACTCATGAGGTTTGGTCAGAATGTCTTGTTGATATTTTGGACACTCTGAAATTTGGTTATGTTGGGTCAAAAAGTAGGTCACAGAGATATCTCAGAAAAACCTTGTGTGCATTCTAGAGGCCATATCTTCAGTCTGAGAACCATGAATTTTGATCAGAATGTTTGTCTTGATAATAATTAGGACAAGTTTTAAACTGGGTCACATTGGAACAAAAAGTAGGTCAGTAACACTCATAGGTTTACATCAACACAACCAGGTGTTCCACTATATCAATCATAGATGGTTTTGCTCAGGTGAGCGCTTTAGCGCCAGTGGCCCTCTTGTGGCTAGAGAAACCTTGGGATTGTGTAGTAAAGGGTTAATGTACTTGAACCTTGTAGTGCTACATAAATGACATGGACATTCTCCGTAAGTGCTTAAGATACAGATACTGCAATTGCAAACCTGTTTTTGACAGTGTATATGGCAAAATAGCAGACTGTAGATCCAAGATCAGACTGCACAGAACATGTAGTCTGATCTTGATCTACACAATTGGCATAAACTATGAAAGGCAGGCTCAGCACTTCAGGTATGAATACCTGCTCGAACAAGTTGAATTTACATCAGTATCAAAGAGATTATCAGCATTAATTTCAGTTTGATACATGTAACTACTTTTTTGACATATTGTTGATGGGAATGTCTTTGAAAGGGTAGAAAACAATTTTTTTTAGAAAACTATATTGTTCATTTTCTAGAAAAATGGATCCTCAGGAGCTTGATATGTCTTTAAAGGCTAGAAAGTATTGTCCGAAAAAAAGAAAATGCTGGTTACATGCATTTTCTCTGTTTTCCACAATGTTTCCAAAAGCCTTCTTCATCAGGATCGGTAAAAGTCTGGTTTGTTTGGTAAGGGAATGAAGGGTTATTATAGGTAAATGAAGTAATGGATCTAGAATTTCCTGTAGACATTGCAATCATAATAGAGTTTCTGATAACTAATTAACAAATATTACCAAGGTACTTGAATAGATTAGCCTTTTACTTTATGAGAACAAATTTGTTGCAGGCAACCCTATTAACATCCTTGTAATAAAAATAAAGTTTGATACATTTGAAAACATTGTGACAGATGGAGAATTAACTTGAGATGAGTAATTTCTCAATTTGCTACAAAGTTTTCTTAATTGGTTTGCTTCAAGGCACAAAAAAGGTTGTCTGAATGAAAAAAAAGTTTAATGTATTATATTTATTTGATAGATAGTTGTAGAGAATTATGTAGAAAAGATAATAATGATATTAACAATCATGATACACACAGTTTGCAGAGTAATATGACTAGTTTTGGCCATAGGCTCTGTACCGAACAACGCAATTTTTTTTTTAGCTCACCATAGCACAAAGTGCTCAAGGTGAGCTTTTGTGATCGTGCTGGGTTCGGCATCCGTCATCCATTATGCGTAGTCTGTCATCAACTTTTACCTTGTGTACGCTCTAGAGGCCACATTTTCAGTCTGATACTCATAAAACTTGGTCAGAATGTTTGTCTTGATAATATCTCGGACAGGTTTGAAAATGGGTCATGTCAGGTCAAAAACTAGGTCACTAGGTCAAATCTTAGAAAAACCTTGTGTACACTCTATAGGCCACATTTTCAGTCTGATAACCATGAAACTTGGTCAGAATATTTGTCTGTATATTATCTCAGACAATTCAAATATGGGTCATGTTAGATCAAAAACTAGGTCACTAGGTCAAATCTGAGAAAACCTTGTGTACGCTCTAGAGGCCACATTTTTGGTGCAATACTCATGAAATTTGGTCAGAATAGTTGTCTTGATAGTATCTCGGACGAATTCAAAAATGGGTCATGTCAGGTCAAAAACTAGGTCCCTAGGTCAAATCTTGAAAAAACCTTGTGTACACTCTAGAGGCCACATTTTCAGTCCAAAAATCTTGAAAGTTGGTCAGAATGTTTTTTTGATGATTTCTTGCGTGAGTTTGAAAATGGAACATGTCGGGTCAAAAACTAGGTCACCAGGTCAAATCTTTAAAATAGCTTGTGTGGCTCTTTAGTCCTCATTTTCTGTCCAATACTTATGAAAATTAGTCAGAATGTTTGTCTTGATGATCAATATGATGAAATTGGAAATGGGTCGTGTCAGATCAAAAACTAGGTCACCAGGTCAAATCTTGGAAAAACCTTGTATTCACTCGAGAGGCCACATTTTTTGTCCAATATTTATGAATGGTGGTCAGAATCTTTGTTTTGATAATATCTATGATGGGAAAATGGGCTTTGTTTGGTTAAAATGTAGGTCACTAAGAGAAATTCTTGAAAAAGCTTATGTACAAGCTAGAAGCCAAATTTTCAATTCAATAATTATGAAAGCTTCGTAGAATGTTTGTCATTATATCCAAAGAGATTGAAAAGGGGTCATGTTTGGTCAAAAGACTCAGTTGAGCGACTTCAGGGCCATGATGGCCCTCTTTTTTACTCTGAAAAAGAAGACTTTTGAAAACGTTGTGGGAAAAGGAGAAAATGCTGGTATCCAGCATTTTCTCCTTTTCCCACAAAGTTTTCCTTCCATTCAAAGACATCCCATGGCTTGAGCCTCATTTAGTGTGACTCCTGCAAATGCTTTATATGGAATTTTCTGAGCCCACTCTGGGATGCAGTTGGTAGAGGACTTGAAACCAGGAGGGTCACTTGTTCAAATCCTAAGCCTGGCAAGTTTCTATCCAGGGATTGATTAGTCAATGGGACTGGATGTGTTCCTCTCTTACCGCTGATCATTTTTTCAATGGTATTGTTGGAAAGTAGTCAGTGGCTTGAGAAGAATATTGTTCAAAGCATTTGTAAAAGAAACACCAGGAAAATGAATAGGTGCACTGGCTGCAATGACCTAACTGAAATAATGTTGAAAACAGCATTAAACACCATATCAACAAACAGATCAAAATGAAAGTTTGACCTTTGTTAACCCTTTACCACACAGCAATATTATACACCGGTCCAAAGTAAAAACATTTCAATACAACATATTCAGTATGGCATAAATGGCATACACATTTCTTTTCAAAGGGGTTGAAAACATTGTGATAAAAGGAGAAAATGCTGCTTTCCATGTTCGCCATTTCCTGTAATGTTTTTAGCTCATCTGAGCATGAAGTGCTCAGGATGAGCTATTGTGATCACTCACCAGCGTCTGTTGGCATCTGTCCGTCGTCTGTCCATTCACATTTTTTTTGTTTACACTCTAGCATCTACAAATATTAACCAATCAGCACCAAACTTGGTCAAAATATATATGACCATAACATCTCGGATGAGTTCGATTATGGGTCTAATCGGACCAGAACAACTGGAGTTATTTGCCCTTGAATTAGAAAAATTGCTATATTTGACTTTGTTTACACTCTAACATCTACAAATATCAACCAATCAGCACCAAACTTGGTCAAAATATATATGACCATAAGATCTCGGATTAATTCAATTATGGGTCTAATCAGACCAGAACAACTGGAGTAATTTGCCCTTGAATTAGAAAAATTGCTATATTTAACTTTGTTTACACTCTAGCATCTACAATTTTTCACCAATCAGCACCAAACTTGGTCAAAATATATATGACCATAAGATCTCGGATGAGTTAGATAAATAGAGGTTATTACACGGCTGATGAGGGCCGGAGAGTGATACCGGCCCGCCACCTTGATATCTGCCCCAAGGGCTTTAGCCCGAGGGCAGATTTCGAGGTGGAGGGCCGATATCACTCTCTGGCCCTCATCAGCCGTGTAATAACCTGTTTATTACATTCATGGATCAATTGCTCAATTTTTTTTGGTTTTCTAACATGTTTAAACACTTAAAACAAAAGCATTCTTGTCTTCATTCGACACAACTTTTTTCCGCGGGTAAACGTCACGTTCATGACGTCATTCACCATCACTATCGTAGAACTGCACATATGTGCAGTATAGGACGTTTTAAATAAACAGTTCTTCATCTTCGTTCATTGTTAAACAGGTGTTACCATTATTGTTTCTCCGATATAAATATTCAATTTTGTGTGATACGGTTCAAAACTGAAAAACAGGATAAATAGAATAGATGGTTGGTGCTTCGAATTATGAAACTTAATCAAGCTCAGTTCACCCGGCTCAATGGATAAAATTCATAGAAGTACTAGCCTATAGACACTATGCATTGCCTGATAAGTTTCCCAATCCAAGACAACAACAATCTATTCTCTATTTATGGGGTCTTTGTTGGTTTAACAATTCAACATTGACTGTAGTTCTGAAGATTTGTCCGCTAGCGATTGACGGACCGATTCAGCCATTTTTTTTCAAAATGGATTTTTTGAGAACATAAGTTTACGAGCGAGTGTTCTGTTGCTATAGATTTAGAACAAATATCTTGTCAACAGGCAGGATATCAGATATCGGCCCGTTGCCCCGCCATATCTGCCCTCTCGTGACACTGATATTACACCATTTTCAGTGGAAAATGTTACTATTATTAGTAACAGAATGTAATAATGGGTCTTATCGGACCAGAACGACTGGAGTTATTTGCCCTTGAATTAGAAAAATTGCTATATTTGACTTTGTTTACACTCTAGCATCTACAATTTTTAACCAATCATTACCAGACTTGGTCAAAATATAATTGACTATAAGATCTCGGATGAGTTCGATTATGGGTCTAATCGGACCAGAACAACTGGAGTTATTTGTCCTTGAATTAGAAAAATTGTTATATTTGACTTTGTTTACATTCTAGCATCTACAAATATCAACCAATCAGCACCAAACTTGGTCAAAATATATATGACCATAAGATCTCAGATGAGTTCGATTATGGGTCTAATCAGATCAGAACAACTGGAGTTATTTGCCCTTGAATAAGAAAAATTGCTATATTTAACTTTGTTTACACTCTAGCATCTACAATTTTTAACCAATCAGCATCAAACTTGGTCAAAATACTTGTGACCATAGGATCTCGGATGAGTTTGATTATGGGTATAATCGGACCAGAATGACTGGAGTTATTTGCCCTTGAATGAGAAAGTTCTAAAGAATAGTTCTTTGTCCGGAGCATAACTTTGTCATCTCCAGTATGATTGACTTGAAACTTGGCATTTGTGTTTGTTGCAATAATACGGAGTGCAGTGTGAAAGAACCATAACTCTACCTCGTACTGTCTATGAGTTATTTCCCTTTGATCATCATTTTTACAGCATTTTCTGCTTGTCCGGAATATAACTTTGTCATCTCTAGCCTGAACATCTTCAAATTTGGTATGCATGATTGTAGAAAAATTACGGAGTGCAGTGCACAAGAACCATAACTCTTCCTAATACGAATTTTGAGTTATTCCCCCTTTGACCTTCATTTTATAGCATTTTTTGCTTGTTTGGAGCAAAACTTTGTCATCTTAAGTAGGAATGACTTGAAATATGGTATGCTTATTTGTTGCAATATTTGGAAGTGCAGTGCACAAGAATTGTAACTCTACCTCGTGCTGTCTTTGAGTTAGTTCCCTTTGATCATCATTTTTACAGCATTTAGTGCTTGTCCGGAATATAATTTTGTCATCTCAAGTCAGAACGACATCAAACTTGGTATGCATGTTTGTTGCAATATTACCGAGTACTGTGCGCAAGAACAATAACTCTACCTAGTGCGGATTTTGAGTAATTCCACTTTGATCTTCATTTTTACAGTATTTCATGCTTGTCCGTAATGGAACTTTGAAGTTTCAAGTCAAATTGACTTGAGACTTGGTAAACATGTTTGTTGCATTACCTGCCCTTTGCAATTATTATACCTCCTCAACAACTGGCGGTGGGATGGGTATATCTTGCGACAATTTGCCGCTCTTGTTTCATTATCATTTGGCCTTGAACCTCAATATTTGGTGTTTATCTTCATTGTAGACCTTTACTGCTTAGTACTTAGGTGAGCGATATAGGACCATCATGGTCCTCTTGTCAAAATGTTTTTCACCGGTGTTGTGTGGTAAAGGGTTTACAGTATACCAGATGACAAGATTTGAGACTTGTCAGTTTTGAAAGCATTGGCAGACAATACTTCTAGAATTGGCATAATTAGTAGGATTTGTCTTTGAAAAGGTTAACAATGATATGGGTAAAAAAAACTTTAATGCTAGTTACACAAGTTTTCTCCTTTATTCCACAAAGCTATCCAAAGCCTTCTTCCTCAATGACCCTGGAACAGAAGTCCTTTAAAAATTCATTTGGAAAAAGGGAAAGTGCTGGTAACCACCCTGGCCCACCCAGCCAAAAAATTCCACCAAATGCGTACCGAATTAAATTTGGCGTTAAATATTTGATCCTAACGGTTTGTATTCACTGCTTTTCGTTTGGCATACGTCATCGTTTGCTGTCCTCCAAAAATTTTTTTGCGCATGAACAAAAATTTCCAAGGAATGCAGAATGCGCTCGGTTAAGGCCCGCGGAGGGATCGGTAGGCGTATGTTCGACCTTCGGACCTTTCATTCTGCTGTCATTAATAAATCGCAGCGAATCCTTGTTCAGAATAATCGTCATGTTCACACCAAATCTCTACCGCTTTCATTCCGATTAGGGTGTGTCAAAGTACCAACCTGATCGAAAAGGCCAACAAATCCCCAACGATTTCAGCTACATAGGTAGGATCTCTGTGCAATGATCTTGATTCCGTAACATATTTTCGGTGACTATCATTCGAATTACCGTTTGAACAATGTTCCAACAGGGTTTCCTTTTTTTTATGCAGCTTCATACTCCTTGCAGATTGTGGGTTGTACACAGTATCTACAAAGTTTTTAAAATTGAAATTAGTCAATGGATTTGTCACATCTCTCCAATGAACAGAGGCAGCAGCTGAAAGCAGCCCTAAAATTCTATAATGAAATGTTTTCAGAGGTAGTAGCTACTGAAGGCTACTGAACAAATGAACACTAGCAACAAAAAGAAAATTATCACATAATTCTGGAGCAAAAACATGGTGAAAACTGATTCGCCAAGAGTCTTGGGAATATTTGGTATATTCAGTTGAATGTCACACATGATTCGTTTAGGGTTTGTTAAGTATGCGGTTTAAGCATTTGATGAACATTCGAAAATTTGTGTTAGTCGTTTCTCAAACGGCAGGAAATCATCGAGGTTTCAGAACGAAATTAGGCATAAATTGGAGTTGGTTATTCGAGGTATTCACCACAAGTTCATTATTTTTTTCAATGCCTTGTCGGTGCAAAATCGGTCAAATAAGATTTCTCCGAATAAAAATGCTACGAATACTGCGAATTGCTTTCTGAATTTTGGGAATTATGTCACTGCAAATTTCAGTTAGGTGGGACAGGCGGTAACCAGCAAAGTCTTCTTTTCATACAATGTTTTCTGTCCTTTCAAGGACAGTTAGGACTGAACCTTGATTTAAGCCTCATTAAATTTGTTGTCTTCCATTGCTTTCAATTTGGACCAGTCTGAAATTTTGTGGACCAGTAAAAAGTTGAGACATTTTAGACTTGATAAAAGGGATGAACAAAATTAATGATCAAAATACATTTCTATAGAGTCTGTAACTCTTCACAAAATGACAAAAGTTTAGACTCGTCCATATTCAAAGCATTTGCAGTGGACAAAGTAAATTTGTCACATAGAATAGAATCACTCTTATCTTTGACAGGGTAGAAATCATTGTGGGAAAAGCAGAAAATGCTGATAAACAGCATTGTCTGCTTTTCCCACAACCATTTCAAAAACCTTCTGTCTCAGAGTCAGTAAACTTAGTAAATGGTTAAATGATGAGGTTCGTTGATGAAAAGATAGAAAACAGGGTGGAAAATGGAGGAATGCAGGTAATTGGCTTATTCTCCTTTTCCATCACTGTTTTCTTCTACATGGTTGTAAAATTACTGATATTCTTTCTTAAGAGTCAAAACATTGTACAGATGTAAGATTAGACTGCACTTTTTATGACATCTTGTCTAGATCTACTCTATCCATGAAACAGTTTCAAAATTGGGATTAGTATCTTAACCATTTACCACTCTATCTTGAGCAGGAAGGCTTTTGAAAAAATATGGGAAAACAAGAAAATGCTGGTAACTAGAATGATTGTTGCGGATGTTTTGAATTTGAAAGAGTCTAAAGCTTGTGATTGAGAAAGAGTGAAGTTATGCACGTTTTATTACCTCATCAACTCCTGAATCAAATTTCCAAATGATAACTTCTTAACACCATCCTGTTAACTCATTACCAAAGGACAAAATTTGGGACTAGTCCATTTTAAAAGCATTTGCAGACAATTTATTGAATTTTTTTAGATAAATCAGATTGGTGTTTGAAAGATTAGAAAATACTGTTGGAAAAGGAGAAAATGCTGGTATTCCCACAATGTTTTCATAAGGCTTCTCTCTTAGTGTTGATTAAAGTTTGGATTGTGTGTAAGGGGTTGAATAGAGATCGCTCTATGTTAATTATGGTTTGATGCATGAATACATTAAGATAGATTGTTGCAAGAGGGGAAATTGTTCTGTACGACCAATTTCTCCTCTTGCCTAAATTTTTTTCAATGTTTATTGCAAGACAGAGAAAAGGAGAAATATGGTCTGCATGTTGATAATGCTGTAAAAAGAAAAGAAAAAATTAGACTACTTTTGTTGGATAAACAAATTGATCTTTTTTTTTAATAAATTTCTTTATATTCCTTGAATGGTTTTTGATCTGCTCAAATGTTGGTTTTTGTGTGTAAATATTTAAGAGTTTAATGAACTGCATTCTCTGTCATTGTTATGTAAATATATAATATATATAGCCATTTATTAATTTCTGATAGGGATTTGCCTAATTTCTGTACGAGATGTAGTGCTACATTGCAAAAACATTCAAGATATCCGAACAATAAGATTTCCTAAAATTGTTTGTTTACCTCCTTAATTTACCCTTCACCTCACAATCCCAAGTTTTAACAACCTGAGAGATAAGGGTTTTGAAAACATTGTGCAAAAAGGAGAAAATGCTGATAACCAGCAGGTTTTCCTTATCCCATGATAATTTTTGCCCTTGAACTTCCATATGCCATCATTTGAGCCAAATTTAATTGGTCATCTGCAAACTTTTTTAATTTGAACAGTACTAAAATTTTTGTTTGGTGAAGGATTAAGGTTTCAGCAGATGACATGAAAAACATCCTTGTAAAATTTGTGTTATTGACATGAACTAAAGGTAGATACATTTAAACCTGCAGTAACTCCTTACCAAAAGACAAAATTCTACACTTGTTTAAATTGAACGCATTTGCAGAAGACAAACTGATTGTGAGTCAAGTAACAGTACCTTTTTGCGAGAGGACAGAAGACATTACAGGAAAATATTTTTCACTCTTCTTTACACAAATTCTACCACTTGAGTAACATTTGTCATCATGCAAATGCTTTGGATTTAGACAAGTTCACAATGTTGTTGTCTGAAGAGTTAATTCACAAGCTAAGTGTTTCTTTGTCATTAACTCTCTCCAAAGGATAAAAATTTTGATTTGTCCAAATTGAAAGTACTTACAGACAACAAAATAATGTAATTGAAATGATGGTAATTGTCTGTGAAAGTGTAGAGAACCTTGTTACCAGCTGGCTACCAGCATTTTCTCCTTTCCCACAAGGTTTTTAAAAGGCCATTCCCTCAGGGTGGTTGAAACTCGGGATTATATGGTTTAAGGTTTAATTATACTGATGAATCATATTGCACTATTTATAATGATTGTATCTAAAAATGTATTTCTATTATGACATATTGATTAGGGCTTTTCTCTATATATACATTATGGTTATTCTTTCAAGTGCAAAGCACACTCAAATATTCTTTTTTATACATGTATATCAAATTTTAATGCATCTCTCTCTCTCTGCAACTATCCATAACCAAGTACTGTATGCCCCTGCTGAATGTAACAGTGGAAAATGCCATGGATAGAAACAATAGCTTGTTAAAAGCCATTGCTCCATCTTTCACAATGTTGTTTTCTTATATTAAAAAAAAAGTATTCTTTACCTGAAAATTTCTCTTCATATCATTTGTTCAAGCTTATAGTATGTCAAGACTTGCATGATTTTAACATTTTAGCAAGCAATCCCGACTTTTATTCTGTACCAGAAGACAAAATTTTAGGGATGTCCAAAATGAAGCATTTGCAGACAAAATTGAAATGAAGCTTAACTGGCAGGATTTGTCTTAGAAAGGGTAGAAAACATTTTGAGAGAAGGGGTAAATGCTGGTTACAAGCATTTTCCCCTTTTCCCAAAATGTTTTCAAAAGTGCTTTTCATGGGGGTCGCTAAAATTAGGGATTGTTTGGTAAAGGGTGAAAGGATCCAGGTGGATAAGACTGTAAGAAAACATTTCGAGAAAAGGAGAAAATGTTGGTACCAAGCATTTTCTCTTTTTCCAACAATGTTTTCTACCCTCTTAAAGACAAATTTGATGTTTTTAGGAATACTTATTCCTTAAAGCATCTTTAACCACTAAAGTTCTGTTTGAGGCCAGTGTAGATCAAGATCAGACTGCTCAAAACATGCAGCCTGATCCATGATCTACACTTTTCACTTCGATGGGAAGAGCAACCAAAATGCAATTACTAGGGTCTTATTTCTAGACTCGAAATGTCTATTGGGTTAATTTTGGTGCCCTACGGGTTAATTTATCGATGGCAAATACATACAGGGTGATTCATATTATCTGATACAGTTTCAATCTGTAATATCTTTTTTCCGCTAGCACATATCTTTTTATAATTTATATCACAATACTCTACAATTATTACAGTTTTGTTTGATATACAATCTTAGGTACTTTAAATACTTACGTGTGAAATAAAATAGGTCAAATTTTTTCACAACATTTACATGGTATGCTCTATGTGACGTCAATTCTGGGCTATTACGACGTCAAGCCTCTTTTGAAAGTTCGCTATCACCGATGCACACATTTCTGGCATTTTTTTTCATGTCACGATGAACTGCTTGTTTCAACTCTCCAACAGTGTGTGGTTTAGGTGATAATACATTTTCTTTCAAGAGGCCCTAAAAAGAAAAAGTTCAAAGGACTTTGGTCCGGCGAATGAGGGGCAAAACATTGTCAGTTCTGAAGGAAATGAAGTTTTCACGAAAGTTTCATGAAACCAAGGCAATATTGAATGTGCTGTATGGGGCGCTGCTTCACATTTATTATGAAACTCTTATGCATCATGAAAACGTTACCATTGGCAGCGACTGGACCATTCTTATTAAAAAGGTTGGGAGACGCAGACAGTAATCAGTGAACGTTACCTGACATTGCTGAAAAACATTAGTTTTAGCCAGCTTTACAGAGAAAAGGAGATTGAAGACATCTCGTTCCAACAGGATGAAGCAGTACCGCATACAGCACATTCAGTATTGTTGTGGTTTCTTGAAACTTTCGGAAAAACTTCATCTTTTTTTGGTACTGACAATGCTTGGCCCCTTCATTGCCTGAACCTGAGTCCTTTGGACTTTTTCCGGAGAGGATACTTGAAAAAATATATATATTAACCTAAACCAAACACTGTTGGAGAGTTGAAACAAGCTATTCGTCGTGACATGAAAAAAAAAAAAATGCCATAAGTGTGTGCATCGGTGATAGCAAACTTTCAAAAGAGGCTTGACGTCGCAATAGCCCAGAATAGACGTCATATGGAGAATATCATGTAAATGTTGTGAAAAAGTTTGACCTATTTTATTTAACATGCAAGTATTCAAAGTACTCAACATTGTATATCAAACAAAACTGTAATTATTGTAGAGTATTGTGATATAAATTATAACAAGTTTTGTGTCAGCATAAGGAAAATATTACAGATTGAAACTGTATCAGATATTATGAATCACCCTGTATACATGTACCTTAAAATGCTTTGTTGTCTGATACAGAGTTAAGCCATTACCACACAGTCCCATATTTTTACGAACCTGAGAGAAAATAGTTTTGAAATATTGTTGGGAAAAGGAGAGATGCTGTTAACAGCTTCTTTTCCTTTTCCCAACAATGTTTTCAACCATTTCAAAGACAGAAATCATTTTTTTTAACCACAATGAATTTGTTGTTTGTAGATGCCTTCAATTTTGGACAAGCGTAAAATTTTGTTGTCTGGTAAAGAGTTAACATTGATGATTTTTTCCTCATGTAGATGCTGTTGCTATTGCATTTATTAGCGTAGAGATTTGTATCTTGTTTGTTTTTTAATTTTTGTGAAATTGAAAAAACATTGTGACAGATATAAAAATGGCACACTGAGAAATTCTTTCAATTGTGGTATGATAGTTGATGTTTAAGAGCTCATGATTGTAATGATTATATTTTTCCCTTTTTTTTTCTCTTTTTTATTCTAGACAATATGTTGTGACCTGTGAAAGTTGCACCTCTACATTTTTTCTCTTGGTTGTGTTTGAAGAAAAACTGGGGTAGCATAATAGCCCTTTCGTCTGCGTCTGGGTTGTGGTGCAAAAACTTTGACATTTTCTCATATCTTTGGTCATTACTGAAGCTGTTTACTTCAAACTTGGGCTACTTTTTAAGTGTTAAAAGGGGAACCCATACAGTAAGACAGTTAACTCTGAAATACTTTTTACCTTTTTTCGACCTTGACTTTCAAAGCAACTTCAGTCAAGTTCTAGCATCTGCATGGGGTGCTCACATTCTTTTATTTTACCATGACTTTTGGTATCAAGGAGTCTGGAATAATAATTAGAATAACAGATTAATTTTTGAGACTTTCTTTTTCTTCCAAAGATTGCTTCAAGAAACTTAACCCTTAACCTGCTAAATAAATTATATAAAAATATCAAGCTGATTTTATATCAAAGTTATTTTTTGAGAAAAATATCTCCTAATGGGATATTGTAGATCCAAGATCAGACTGTACATCCTTTGCACATCTTGTGCAGTCTGATCATAGATCTGCACTGTCCGTAAAAGGTCCTTCAGTTTCGTTTAGCAGCCTAAGGGTTGAGTAATTGGGGTACCACTGACTTGGCTACATCATGTATCAAAATACCAAGATTTGTACCTAATTAACCCTTTACCAACCAACAAACCTTAGACTTGTCCAAATTGAAACTGAAAAAATGAATGTGACTGTGGTAAAGAGTTAAACAACCCTGAAATTACATTTTTTGATCTGTTCTTCCTAAATGCAAAAGTCCCTTGTATGAACCCTTTATCATACAGTCCCATGGTTCGATCCTAGAAGGGCTTTCAAAACGCAATGAGGGAAAAGAAGAAAATGTTGGTTACCAGAATTTTCCTCTTTTTTCCACGATTTTTTCTACTTTATCACAAAACCATAACTGTTATTTGAACCGCATTGAATTTGTCATTAACTAATGCTCTCAATTTGGGCAAATCGAAGAGGTCGTCATCTGGTAAAATGTTAATTCATAGTGAAATAGTTTAGTATGAACTATGGTGTCCTTTTTTCTTGCTCTTGTAGAATTGTTTTTTATAACATTATAGTAAAAGGTATTTTGTCTTGTATGGTGACCTTTGTTTATGGATCAATTGTTGTGTATATTCATTATACTCCCACAAAAACAAATGTTTTCACAGGGTATACTGGAATCAGCATGTTTGCCTGTCCGTCCCTCTGTGTTCTCACACAGTGGTGATTTATGGCGCTTGAAACTTTTCTCATTATGTTAAGGTGGGCCACGGGCATTTGGTAACAGCTGTCTGCTAGAGTGAATTCTTCAAGAGTTTGATATTATTAACTTCAAAAGAAACAACTGCATGAACTTAATCAATCCTCATGTTTCGGTTTGACTTTCTTTGAAATAATATGAGCCATGCTCTGACAAAAGGGGGCTTAATGCATCTCCGTGATCCATGGTACCAAGCAAGCAATCACATACTTATGGATCCATAATACCCATTTTTTTAACAACCAACTTAATCATGAGATAGACTGGTCCCTGGGTATACAGAAAATTGACGAATAGCGAAAAGTTTCGGCCCAGGTCAGCCTGCGCGGACTGCGCAGGCTGACCTGGGTCGATACTTTTCGCAGATGCATTAAGCCCCCTTTTGCCAGCGCACGGCTCATATAGAATTAGACAGTACCTGTATCATCAGTGTTGAGGGAGCACTCGTCACAAAGCAGCAAATATCCGTAACTACATCTTACCTTCTCCATATCAACGAGGTTTCCATTTTGGTCACATGTCACTTGTTCGTAAACATGGCGGCATCCATGAAATTCAATTAGCAACTGTTGCACACTTACACTTACAACATTAACAACAATTGTGAAGTTAATCTATCAATCTGTCGTTGAAAACTGCCTACGAAATTGATTAATCGTGATAAAAATGGCTTTACAGACTGTTGTCAACTACAAAGTTTTTAGAAAGGTTTCGATAGAAAATCTGGGCTCGTGTTTTCGTTTGGTAAGGCGGCCTATTTACATTACTGCGAAAAAATGTACCATTTTGGTGCATATCATGTATCGCAATAGAGCCAAGGGGTTTGATCCTTGGGTAAGACACTTCAGAACCATAGCCTAGTACAGGTGAAACCCAGGACATATATAGATATGTGAGCTGTCGCCGTGATATGGCTGAAATAATGTTGAAACGGCGTAAAACAACATTCAATCCATCAACCTTATTGTACCACTACAGGAACCTGTGCGCATTCAGCTGTTGCAGGGGAGGTAATCAGTCTTAGCACCAAGTATTGGCAGTTCATGTCCTTAACTTCTGTCAGCTTTAATAGCGCTGTTTAAAAAAACTGTGTGCAAATATAAACGGAAAGGGTACATGTGCCATGAACATCACAAAAACTCGGAAGTTAAGCTTACTTTTCCATGCTCTAACATACATATATACATAAACTCAAAAAAAAAAAAAGGGGGTGGGGGGAGAACTAGACCATGCACACATACACACACGGTTAACTCCATAAAAAGTCTTACATGTATGTTTGCCACATTGTTTCTTCCCTATCATGACACTTGGCAGGGGTCTTTTTAAGACATCCCTTGTAGATGTACTGCTAAAGCATTTTTTCTCTCTCTCTCTCTCTATCAACATTATTATTGTATAAATGTTTTCTAAGAAATGGTGTTTGTTATTTTTGTTCCGATACCGCACTGTAACGCTCCTCGCTCTCTCCCTCCCTCATTTGCCCTCTGACCCTCTCTCCCTCATTCTATCTCCCCTCTCTCTCTGTCTCTTCCTCTCTGTCTTTCCAGACTTTCAACACTCTCTCCCCGTCTGTCTTCCTACCCCCCCCATCCCCATTCTCCCTCTCACTCTCTCTCTCTCTTCCACATCTCTTAAAACTTTATCCACACCCAAAATACTTGTAGGGCTCTATATCGATTGAAAGAATCTGTCTATGGTATGATCTTTGCACATGCTTTAAGCCTTAACTCCATTAAATCACATGTAGTAAAATCAAGTAACAGTCTCTGTGTTGGTCAGCTGAATTGTACATATCAACTTAATTCTGGTTGAAAACATTGTGACGCAGGTAACTTTATTATTTCATTTGTCGAGTTGGACAATAATCTAAGTTCAGTTTGTTCGTTAAAGATGTATAATACCAATTTTTGAGAGGGGAAAAAAAAGAGTCACTTTTAAGGTAATAATTATTATTATTGCTTGTTACATGTCATATGCTTGGCAATATATATGATCTGGATTCAATGTCTGTTGGCAGCTTGGTGACAACAGAAGCGTCTCTACCACACAGATCCCAAATCAGTGTCCGACAGAGTCTTTTCAGTGGCCATACTTCTTGGGTCTTATTTTCAAGCTCTTTTATTGCAACAGTAAAATACCTTTTGATGTGCTGCGGTGGGTTTTTCTCATAATCTGATTTCAATATTTTCAACGTATCTTTGATACAATTTCTATTCATATAGTAAGACAATGCGAGCATATTCTGCGAATCTTCAGTGTGATCCGGAGGGGTTGAATAAGCTTTGAATTCCTTGAGTCCAGCAAACATGGTGTCAAAGAAAGTATTTATAACATATTTTCCGTCGACCTTGGCATTAGGATCAGCTCCTTGACGCAGGAGATATTTGAACACATCAGCGTCGACCCCGAGCTTCACACTGCTTTTAGCGAACTGATGTAGGACAGTTCCGTATTTATTGCTAAATTTGTCGCCTATGCGACCGACTGTGTTTATTCTTGCCTTATTTTGTAACAGCACTTCTGCCATCTGTATGATAAAACGGACGCCAAGAGCCTTAGACTCCAAGTATTCCGAAAAGCTTTCAACAGTTTCTAACAAGCAATGCATGGCTGAGCTGTAGGCTGGACGGCCGTGCTCCGTTTTTATTCCCTTCTGGTTGAACTTTTTCTCGTGTTCAACTTCGTCGAAGTTGGGATCTGCACCGGCGTCGATAAGAATTCTCATACACATGATATAATGTCGTGTGTTCACGTAATCATGTATACAAAGAGAGTTCTTGACCAGACTGTACAGTGGATAGGTATTTGGCGGGCTTTTAACGGTCACGCTTAACTTCCGTTTGACCAGAATCTGGGTCACTTCCGGCAGACGCCGATATCCGTCCTGTCCAAATGACTGGGTTTGACTAAATGTGTACAACATATGATAAAAGTTCTTTCTACCAAACATGTCATCTGTGTTGATTTTCTCCTCTAACAGACTATCGAGACATCGCGCGTTAGCAAACTGGAGCGCTATTTCTATTGCCTTCTTCTTGTCGTCTGTTTTAGGCTTGTCTTTCTTGATGATAAGGTGCAAAGCCGGGTATGACCCTGGTATACAAGCCAGGGCTACGTATGGGTATTTGGCATAATCAGGATGTTCCTTGATGACGCACTGATCTAGAATCTGTTTGACACAGGCCAGATGGCCCGCCTCCGCGGCAACGTCCAGTGGGGTTATCTAGAAAAAAAAAAAACATACAAGCAGTTAAAAACTCAAAAGCTACTTTTTCATCCAATATTTAAGGCCGACGTTTTGCTTCGTATGTCTTGGGGTCCCCACAGTAGAATATGGAAGGTATAAAACTTGGATGTCACGGGTTCATTTCTCACTCGAGGCGCTGGTTGTTTCATATGAGTCTTTTAGCAAGACATTTCATGCCTGACTTGGCGAAATCATAGACATACATGAATGAGTGATTTTTCATCATTTCTACTTCTATTTTTTGAACCATGCTCTGGCAACAGAAGGTTTAAATGCACTTTACCAAGCAAGCCACCATATAGATCCATAAAATCCATTATGTCCATCAACCGACTAAATCATGATGTAGATTCGTCCTTTGAGATGCATAAAATTGACCAACAGCAAAAAGTTTCGATCTAGGTCAGCCTGTGCGGATTGCGCAGGTTGAACTGGGCCGATGCTTTTTGAAGATGCATGACACCCCTTTTCCACAGACAATGGCTCAATTTTAGTATTACTAAATATGCAGGAGCATGTAGAACTTTTGTGCAACTATATGTTCTGTAGCTAAAGCTTCGACACTTTACCTGACAGAAAAATGTTGACTTGTTCGTAGTAATTTTAAGCATTTTCAGACGAAAGGCCTAAATCAAATGATGCTAAAATAATGAAACTGTCATTGAAAGAATGGAAAACATGGTGGGCAAAAGAGAATGTGCTGGTTACCAGCATATTTTCTCCTGTTACCATGTTTTCAAAAGCCTCGTTCCTTTAGAAGACGCGATCGCCCGGTAAAGGGTTTTTGCGATCTACTCGACTTTTAGCATCTTCGAGGAATCGAGATACACTCTAAATAAACGACGTCCTTGACGATGTGTTACCTCTCTTGCTCGCTCCACGACGCCATTTTTGCTGCTGGGGTTGTAGGTCAGTTTTTTACTCGCTCTGTTGTCATCTTTCCTGAACTGTAGAATAATATTCAAAGCTGTTCTGTGGCCAAGCAGACAAGCCAGATGAGCATATAAGTTGGTTTTGGGCTCAAACGGTGCCTGAAAAGCAGGTAGAGTAAATAGTTACGGTAGGTCTACCTATGAATATTGGACGTTCTCAGATCTTCTTTAGATACTGTAAACCATGACCAAACGATCCGCTTTGGACGCCCGAAAGGAAGATGGGTTTTGAAAGCAATGTGGGAAAAAAAGAAAATGCTGATCACCAGCATTAGATCTTTTTCCTATTGATGTTTTCTATCATACCATAGGTTAATTCTACCATTTAAGCCACATTTGGTTTGTCTTCTGCAAATATGAACGAGTCTACTATTTTTTTAGTAAACAAATCTTCTCTAATTTCGACCATGCCATAGTCACCTTAGTGGATAATTCAGGCCCTTTTCAACGATTTATTAAGGTGCATTTATTTAAAGATAACAGTTCGACGTCCTTGAAACGAAGATGTTCTTATCAAGAGGAAGTTGAAAAATCCAGTTTGGTTACGGTATGTCATAGTCTTACCTGCACAAAATACAAACGAGCGTCAACTCTTTAGATCTTAACAAGTTAGGATGCTCTTGATAGTAATGTCTAGGTCTGGTTTCACCAACCATTCTTAATTTAATTCTAACTCTAATTTCAGGTTTAGAAAGTAATAAAAACTTCTAGTTAGCTAAACCATTTGGTTTAGCCAACCAGTAATTGTTTTACTTTAACATTTAGAAAATTCTTTATAATAAGACTACGAATTTTCTAAGAATGGTTGACTCTGATCTTGGATTTACAAAAACCAGTTTTCTTTCTACATGTGTATATATTCCTACTAAAAGAGCCGCGGAAATGTCGCGACTGGCTTTCTTGGTAACCGAATAAACTCTCTACCAGGGAACAATATTCAAACTTGTCAAAATTAAATGCATTTGAATTTTGCAATATTGCAGACGACACGTCAATTGTGCATTCTTCCTGGAAACAATAGAAAACATTGTGGGAAAAGGAAAAAATGCTGGTAACCAGCATTTTATTCTTTTCCATGAATGTTTTTAAAACCCCTTTTCACTAAGGCCGTTGAATCACAGAACTGTAATAAATTTTGTTGTCTGCAATTGCTTTTAAGTTAAAAAAAAGTCTAAAATTCTGTTGATTGGTAAAGCTTTATACGACCAGACCCGATAAGCGATGATAGACAGCTTGATTAATTGACTGAATGACTGACTGACTGACTGACCGACCGACCGACCGACTGACCGAATGATTGTATGATTGATTAATTGTATGGTGTTTAACGTCGTTTTCAATATTATTAAAATTATATCGCGGCGGCCAGGGCAGCTACCCATGCTTTCCATGAATTCCTTTCACCACTGCTTCGAACAGTATTCTTCCCAAGCCACTGGCTGCTTTCCCACATAACCATCGTTGAAAAAATGATCAGCAGTGAGATGGGAATAGATCCTGTTGCAATGACTATCATCAAGCCTCGGAAAGAAATTTGGCGAGCTGGATATTCGAATCAGGGTCTCCTCGGTCTCAAGTCCTGTACGCTACCGACTGCGCTACCAGGACTCAGCGAATTTAGCAATGATAACAGCAAGGCAACCCATGTGAGTCCGTATCTTCCTGCACAGTATCGGTCATGTACGGGTATAAGAGATTCCTGGTTTGAACCCCGACATGAGCGAGGTCATACAAGGAAACAACCGCCATCATAAGGCAAGTAATTACTGCCATCTGTATCATGAAACAAACTCCTATTAAGTGACCGACCGGTCAGGTAGCTCAGTGGTTAGCGTATCTGACTCGCGACTTTGTGCTTGCGGGTTCGATACCCGGTTGCTGGAAACCTTCTTTCCGGTGATTTTTGGCCTCTCGCCTCTGATGCATGTCAGATAAGTAGTCAGTGGATTGGAAAGGAAGTTGTGTCGGCATTGGTGTGAGAAAGCCAGGAAACACATGCGAAAGTGCAATGACAGCCGTGATTTCACGTAAGCTGTTAAAATGGCGTTAAGCTAATACAAAACAAAATAAGAGACAAAGTAAATTAATAGTTAAACTCGCTAACAAAGTCAAACAAATCGTTTTAACACGGGATTATGTGGTGAAGGGTAAACAGTATTTTCTCCTTTACTCACAATGTTTTCTACACTTTTAAAAAGTAATATATCGTTTTAGGCACATTTGATTTGTCGTCTGCAAATGCTGATGGACAACTCTAAGGTTTTGTGGTCTTGCAATGGGTTAAGGTTTACAGGTCATCGAGAGTGAATAATTAACCCTTTGACGAACGACTATGTGGTTCTACGGCCACAAAGAAGAAAGTTTTGAAAACATTGAGGGAGAAGGAGAAAATGCTGGTATTCAAGCATTTTCCTCTGTTTTCACAATTTTCCTCCCCTTTCAGAAGGAAATTCAATCATACTAGCCACAGTACTTGGTAGCGCAGTCAGTGGCCTACACACTTGAAACCAGAGGGTCGCTGATTCGAATCGCTGGCTGGGCGAGTTTCTTTCCGAGGATTGATGACAGTCATTGCGACAGGATTTTTTTTTTCCTTACAAGTGATTAGCCTTTTGACATTGTTTATGTGGGGAAGCAGCTAGTAGCTAGGAAAGAATACTGTGCGAAGTACTGGTAACGGAAACTCCAGGGAAGCATGGGTGCATGTAGGTGCGCTGGTCGCCGCGATATAACTATAGAATGATGTTGAAAATGGTGTTGAACACCATGCAAACTACTTCAACAACAACAAAACGGTGAATTAGGCGTACATGTATGCATCATTTTAACCAAGTGTTGTATTGTAGGATACCTGTTTTAACAAAGAAATTACCTGGAAATAACCGTGTGACAGTAGATACTCGACAGATTCTGGACTATTCATTATGATCATGTGATGCAAAAGGTCAAGGTCGTTCTCGTCTAACCATCTCATGACGTCAAAATTGGTCGTCTTTCCGAGGTGTCTGAATGCTTTTTCGGGCGGTTCCTTTTTCCGTATACTTTCTATAAATAGCTTTGCTGCTTTTGAAGCTTCATCAGAGGCTGGTTGTTCGCCCGAGTCTCCGGTTCTACATGAGAGGAAGTGAAATATATTAAAACCTCTCCGATAACAAGGATACTGAAAAAAAATTATGACTTAATTCATTATCTCCTTAACTCTAAAATACTAAACGACAAAATTTTAGATTTGTCCAAGTTGAATCATTTACAAACGATAAGTAAAACATGGCTCAAGTAATGGTATTTGTCCTTGAAAATATAGAAAAGCATTGTAGCAAATGGGAAAAAAATGCTGGTCACCGGCATTTTCTTCTTCCCCGCTCCCGCCCCTCCCCAGTGTTTTCAAAAATCTTCCTCTTTTGGGTCGTTAAAACAACGATTTATTTTTTAGACTAAAGTCTAGATGGTTTCAGCGCCAAACATATAAACTCAACCTTTTTCGACGGCTGAAAATATATAAATCTAGAGGATATTTGTTTTTCCGTGATGAATCGAAATTTATTTTCATCGGGTGTACATCATCGCTAACATTTTCACGAGTGGCGCAGCCACGTGTGAAAATATTACCGATGATGTTCAAGCGATGAAATAAATTTCGATATTTCACAGGAAAAAAAAAAGATATTTCATGCTTCTGACTCCTTTCTTGTTGGGACTTTCATCAAAATTCAGTACAGTTGTTTTCGGTAATTCCCTGTGACGTATCCCTCCCCCTACACACACATAAGAACGCATTACAATATTACGTAAAGCGCGACACTGAAGGGTATATGCGCGTAAATTACATCATATTTCCTTATAACGTCATGTTTACCGAGGTAACTTGTGCGCCGGAACTACTGTTTCCGCCTTCAATTTTAGAGTTGCAGAAATATTTTCTTGCGAAAATTCCAAAAGTTACGAAAGTTTAGTAAAACGGATTTATGAATTTTGTAAATCTGAACGTAGGCGTAAAGTTACGAAGATTCTTACACAATACGCAAAAGCTTACGAATTGTTAGTAAACTCGGACCGTTTTACAAAAGAAAGTTCCGCACTGTAGTTTCCGTGCAGGTTGCTATGAAATTGAAAACGATTAATTTCATTGGTCGTAATTATGAATTATCAAACCTTATAATCCACCATAATTTCCTCTAAATTACCGAAAAGCATGGAATAGAATCGACTTCAACTGAGAGACATGTTTTATCCTTTCAATAAATTGGCTTTACTAAACAAGCGGATGGTATAGGTCCAAGATCACATTGCACGTGATCTGTAACGACCGCAAAGGTCTTTTTTGTTGTTTCGCCAATTGCACTGATAGGGGTAAACAAATTTGCTACAGACGACTCTAAAAGGATCCTTGTAAGGGTGAATGTAGGGTTTATCTTATATTGACACAAATTATTATCATGAACGGTTAATTAAGAAATAATCTTCTTTCTATCGTGGTTTATCGTTCAATAAACCACGGTTGTGAGTTATGAGGCACAATAAATAATCCACGAGGGCGACAGCAAATACATAGAGAATATTAAATTTTGTTTTTTACGGTGACAGATCGAAATGTATTTCATCTAGTGAATATCATCGGTATTATTTTTACGAGTGGCGCAGCCACGAGTGAAAATATTACCGATGATATTCACGAGATGAAATAAATTTCGATCTTTTAGCGAAAAAAAAAAAAACAATTATTCTATTTATTTCATGCTTTAACCGTTTCTGGAGGGAACTTAATCAAAATCCATTACAGTTCTTTTCGGTTATTCCCCGTGGCGTACCCCCTCCGCAAAGCAACGCATTACAATATTACGTCAAGCGCGAGAAATGTAAGGTAAATTACGTCATATTTCCATCTGGTTTTTAGGCAAGCGCATTTTACCTAGGTAACTAGTGCGCGAGAACAACTGTTTCGGCCTTCAACTGAAGAGTTAGAATACAAAAACCGGTATTTTTACTGGTTGTAACCATGAAATATCGAAAAAATTTTCACCGATATTTCTCGATAACCTACCGGAAAGCATGAATTAAAAATGAGCTATGTTCTGTGAAAAGGGGGGTCTAATGCATCTGAAAAAAAAGTATTGATTCAGGTCAGCCTGCGCAATCCACGCAGGATGAACTGTGTCCAAACTTTTTGCCACTGGTCATTTCTTTTTGCATGTCAAAAGATCAGTCTACCTCAAGATTTAACGGTTATTGTTAGACAAAATGGACTTTATGGTAACATAATTATGTGATGACTTGCTTAGTAAATTGCGTCACGGAAATTCACTAAACTCCTTTTTCCCAAAGAGTCGCTAAATATACGTATATTGATTGATTTCAAAGGAACAGTCTACACAAATGAACTTATTGTTACCTTTTTGGAATATAAAATACAAATATAGGCTGCTGCCAAATATGAATGGGTAGTTTTTAACTCTTTTAGCGCTAAAATCACGATCCTTTGAAATCAAGAAATATTCTAACCCTGTGGGCTTGACTAAACGAGCGGATAGTATAGATAGATGGTCAGACTGCGCGTTCTGCGCAGTCTGCTATTGATTATGTCGTTCACAAAGGCCCCGGTCTGTGCACATTGCTCTGAAAGCGTAAATAGATTAACTTCGGTATAGACAATTTATTATTATAATTTTGATCGTGAATAACAGTTCAAATTCGTGAAAATATGATGGCTGAAGGAGAAATTGCTCATTAATAGCGAACTCTTCTTTTCCACAGTTTTTCTAATCGAAGTTATCATAGTCCTAAAAAAGAATTTATTTACCTGTTCGGCGGAAACGATATGGAGGAGTAATAAATAAGCCATTCATCATCTCATAGTTTTTTTTGATGAATGTTTTTTAATGTAAGCAAGGACATCGAAAATCAGAGTTGCTTAGCCCATCAGGCGAACTATGATTTTATTTCTGTGACTGTATTGCTTATAGTGTTCATCCGTGATAATGCAACCTGTTATTTGAATGCCAAATGCGTACCTTCTTACTTCATGTAACAGTCCATCTTCTATGCGTGTGTAAAGAAAATCATATTTGAGCCATGCTCAATGTATCTCCATGAGGTGCTTCGTTTGAAATGGTAATAAGTGTCAACCCAAAATTCTTTAACCTACCCTCTCTTGTCACAATTTATGCTTATGTTATTCACGTTATTTGTCTATAATGCTATTGTGCTCATGTATTTACATTTTGTGAATTTGAGCCATTAAAAGATTTTGTCTGTCTGTCTGTCTGCTAGGCCTATACCAAGCAAGCCATCTCATAATCATAGTTCCATTAAATCCATTTTGTCTATCAATCAGCTGAATCCTGAGGTAGACTGGTCCTTTGACATACATAAAATTGACCAATAGCAATAGTTTCGACCTAGGTCAGCCTGCGCGGGTTGCGCAGGCTGACCTGAGTTGATACTGTTTGCAGATCATTAACGCTCTTTTACACAAAGCATGGCTCATTTCTATTACATAAATGTGTAACCAAAGAGAAGTTAATTCGCAGAAAAAAAATCTAACAAGGCCCCTTTAAGGCTCTGTTATGCATGTATGTTCTTTGTTAGCCTAGTCTTTAATCATGGATTTAAGTCATACACTAATCCACTCCATCCACTTCATCAGACTATTTAACATTGAACTCGTTTATACGAGGTTATAATTCTATTATAACGTCTCACAGGCGATTCATGTGAAAAATTGATTGTCATGAGACGTGAAAGAATTGTGAACATAGTTTGAATGAAAACTTTTTTTTTTCTTGAATGTACATGTAGATTACTATAACTTACAATTGTCGATTTGAATCTTTCACTGTCTAATTCTTATGATTCACTCGAAACGCGATTGATCTATTGATTGATTTATGGATGGAATGGATGGATGGACGGATGGATGGATGGATGGATGGGTGGGTGGGTGCGTGGGTGGATGAATGGATGGATGGATGGGTGGGTGGGTGGATGGGCGGGTGGATGGATGGATGGACAGACAGTTTGGTTATTGGCCGGTTGGTTGATTGATTGGTTGATTAATTGGTTGATTAATTGATTGATTAATTGTTTGATTGATTGGTTGATTGATTGGTTGGTTAACTGTTTGATTGATTGGTTGGTTAATCGATTGGTTGGTTGGTTGGTTGATTGATTGATTGATTAATTGATTGATCGATGGGCCGGCCGACCGACCGGCTGATCTACTGTTATACATTGATCAGATGATTGATTGATTGATCAATCGATCGATCGAGGGATGGATAGATTAGGGGATGATTGGATAGGTAAGGTAGGATTAGTCAGCTGGTTCGCTATCTTTGTGATTAGTTTTCTTCCATTTCAAGTTGAGTAGGTTCGTTGGTGCAAAAGTGACCTGTCACTATAATGACTACTTTCCAAAAACATCAAGCAGACAGGTCCAAAACAAACTAACATATCGACAAACACACGTATGACTTACCCGTTTGAGATACTCTTCTTCTTGTATGTATGATACATGTCCTTTTTCTGGAAAGGAAAAAAAAAATGAAATTGAGGGACTTTAACTCTTTACCAGACGACAAAGTTTTAAACTTCTCCAACTTCAAAGTATTTGCAGAAAACAAATTAAATGCAACTTAATGATTTAATTTCGCAAATGCATTAAACTCCCTTTTGACAGAGCATGGACGATACGAATATTAGATATAGTGACACTACGTGGCTCAGCAGTTAAGGAGATTGGTTTCTAATGAGAAAATTCGACATCTTCTGGCCATACTGTTGATTAGGGGTCTTTGGGGATATTCTTTGGTAAGACATTGCAGCGGCCTGTTCTAGAAATGACCTTTATAAGCTAGCTCATACCATGATAAGATTCATGCATCATTCAAATTATTTTAAATAAACCACAGGACACTGAAGCTTCAGTGGTGTATCACGGAATACAGAATTTTTCATTGCTCGATCATTGGACACCGTTACTGAAAATAGCAAATTGGTGCATCGCATTAGAGCTCTGTCAAAAGGGAGGTTAATGCATTTGCGAAAATAAACAGTTCTAGAAAACATTTTATAAACCAGCGTTTAACATAAGTAAAATTTCATAAGTATTATACCTCAAAAAAGACAACGAATGTCGGAATCTTATATGTATAAATATGTTAAACTTCTGTACCAAGAAATTGTTGTGAAAAACATTTCGATGTAAAAAAGATACCCTCGAAACTTAGCATGAGAATTCACTTACAATTTTAATAACAGTAAAGTGTTCTATTTCCGGCGAAGAAATGTACCGTGTAGGTGCCTATCATCCATTGTAATCAACGGATCAACCGAGGTTTGCCGTTTTCTGTAACCGTACCAATCTACCAAGCGGTGGGCATCGAGTCCATTTTCCTTTAAAAGCAACACTGTCCAAAAATGGTTATGATAAACGAAAATATAAGCCTACATGTGCCCATGTATTGACTTTGCCATTCACTTCTTCTACAAGTGTGCATGTCCAGGACGAAAAACGATGCCTAAGAAGCTTACATATAACAACTCCATTTTAAATCAAAAAATAAAAAAAACAACATACACATAGCTTTGTTACAGTCATCAGTTCTGACAGATGAATATACAGGAAAACTAAGTTGGCATTCCAGAAATGAGGCGTATGGTTACAGAGCTTTTACCAATGACGGCAATTCCGGCTTATTTCAAACGTGTGTGAGATAAGAAAAAATCATAATGGCTATACTACGCTGAGAATAAGTGACGTCATGTGATAAAACAATCTTGCATCGCTTTATCAGAACTTGGTGGCTTCGAAGTGGTCCTCAGCCTATTGAAATTGATAAGATAGGGGACATATTGTGTAGCACTCTGTTGACTTACTTACACATTCAACTCTTCGCGGGCTACAGAAAATGCCTTTGCCGACAGTATAGATCAAGATCAGACTACACAGAATGTGCCTTCTGATCTTTGATCTACACTTTGATCAAATCAAAATTGAAATTGTTGCAATTTTGTATTTGTATACTGACTAAAAATAGGTTTTATTCTACTGCGCGATCTAAGAGTTCGACATCTTTATTCAGATGAAATCGTTTTAGACTTTTCTGGATTTAAAAGCATTTGCACAAGACAAATAGAATGTTGCTAAAATGATACTTTTTTCAGAGAAGAGAAAACATGGGTCGGGGGCAGCAGGAGAAATTGCTGGTTACCTGCATTATCTCCTTTTTCCCTTAACGTTTTCAAAAGCCATCTTCTCCGAGGCTGTTAAAACACAGGACGGTTAAGTAAAAGGTCTAACTGCACTGAAGTGATTTAGCTTTATCGCATCGAACTCTTCCGCCTTCGGATGATAAGAAACGACTTTAAGTTCTAAAATTACGACAATTTTCTAGGCCTAAAATTTTTACATTTTCAACGTCTGAAATAACGGGTTTTCCCCCGTTTTTTTTTTTTTTCAAGGTCTACAATGCATGGGGTTTACAAAGCTTTTTTTTTTTTCGAGCCAAAAAATACATTACGAGGGTCATTCAAAGAAATACGTAGACACTTTTGATATTAATACTTAGGCTCGATGGAAATTTATAAAAATTGGTACAGATAAGGTACTTTTGTTAGGTCGAAAAATCGACTCCGTTTCGAGGTACAAAGTATAACTTTTTTAGAGGAATAAAGTAGGCATTGTTTTCGCTGTATAAAAACAAAGCCTTATCTCCTGAGGATTTAAAGACGACATTTTTCCAAGATCTAAAATATATGAGCTATGGTCTGTGAAAAGGGGGCTTAATGCATACGATACTTTTGCGCCGAGCCTCGGTAGCTCAGTTGGTAGCGTGCAGGACTTGAGAACAGGAGTTTATGGGTTCGATCCCTGGCTCGGCCAATTTCTTTCCGAGGATTGTTGATAGTCATTGCGACAGGATTCATTCCTCTCCCACCTCTGTCCATTGTTTCGACGATGGTTATGTGGGAAAGTAGCCAGTGGCTTGGAAAGAAAATTGTGCGGAGTACTGGTAAAAGAGACTCCAGGAAAGCATGGACAGGTGCCCTGGCCGCCGCGTTATAACTGAAATAATGTTGAAAACGGCGTTAAACACCAGACAATCAATCAACGATACTTTCACGAACCTGTTCTTTGTAGATAAAACGCATTTTCCCTAAAACAAAGAAATATCTACCGCTTTTGATAATAAAAAAGCGCAAAATCACACAATGTTTTGCAAAGATATACGACTGATCAAATATTTTTTTTATAATGCAGTAAAGTAACCGCTTATATCAATAAAATGTGCAAAATTAAACACGTTTTCTGCAAAGATATACAAATGATCATATATTCTTTAACAATGCAGTAAAGTTAATGGTTTTGTCAATAAAATGTGTAAAATTAAATACATTTTCTGCAAAGATATACGACTGGTCAAATACTTTACCATGATGAAGTACAGTAACAGCTTAAGTCAACAGAAATGCACAATATTAGGTCTTAAGCTATTGAGTGCGGCTCAAGGCGCTTTTGCGGACAGCGTAGATCAAGATCAGACTGCACAGAACGTGCAGCCTGATCTTGGATCTACACTTTCCGATAAGGAGATATTTTTCCCCAAAGCATAACTTTGAAAAAGCAACATTTGGGTTCTTACTATCGGTTTGAAAGTTTCATGTCTTTTATTTAGCAGGATAAGGCTTAAGTCAACAGAAATGCACAAAGATAAACAGTTTTTTGTCAACATATACGACTTAACAAATACCGGCTTTACACGTAGACCTACTTCAAATGTCACATTCTCAGGTGTTTTCACATTCAGTGTACAATGGCTGTTATCAAGTCATTTGCTAACCATTATCCTGTTGAATAAGTGAAATGAAATTTTTGAGCCAACAGTATAGACCTAAATTTTGCTATTTCAAAGGTACCTTTTGGGGGATAATATATCCTTATCGGACAGTATAGATCAAAGATCAGACTACACGTTCTGTGCAGTCTGATCTTGATAGACACTGTCCGCAAATGGTCAGTGAGTCGCGCTTAGCAACCTAAGGGTTAAAACAGTACGACTTACAGACGAATTTGTTGCAGGAAACAATTTTTGAAAAATTGTGGATACTGAAATATTGCTCACAATGAGATATATCTGATTTAGACACAATTACTTTCTGATTGATTGATTGCTTGGTTGATTGCTTTCTTTCTTCATTGATTGATTGGTCGATCGATTGATTGACTGGCTGATTTATTCATTGTTCCCTTGGTCGATGTATTAATCGGTTGATTAATTGATAAGATAGTGTTTATAAGTACCCTCAACATTATTTCAGTCATCTAACAGTGACAGCTTACTTAATCATGTGTCTCCTGGTTTGAACTAGTCTCAGACCTGGGCCTTGACGTGCCTTGCCTAAGGTCATTCCCATAAAAAACCCAGGTTTCTTCCACAGGGTTGTCGAAATTCTTGATTGCTTGATAAAAGGGTTAAGTCTTCACCAAACGACAAGATGTTAGACCTGTCCAAATTGAAAGCACTAGCAGACTACAAATTGCATGTGATGTAATGGTGCAATTTTAGGTAAAAAGGGAAGAAAACATAGTGGGAAAATGAGAAAATGCTGGTTACCAGCATTTTCTCATTTTCCCACATTGTTTTGAAAAGCCATTTTCGGACCGATCGTCAAAACTCGGGAATGTGTGATAAAGGGTTAAACGATAAATCCAGGATAAGTCCAACCGAAAATATTTGAATATGAAATAGTTTAGGACTAATCTTTGTTTTGATAAATCTTCCATGTATACGAAAACTTAGGCGAGTCCCCTAGCAAATTAAAACTGTTTATTCGATACAAGCTTACGAATACTTTGTTTTATGTATTTTTAAAATAGATTGGTTCCTACTTCTAACTGACTTTTAATTTCGAAATTTTAACGACATGCTGTAGTAAAATGGGGGATATTTTGCAACGGACAGTTCACCGATCCATATGTATTCTCGCCAGTTTTAAGAACAATGATTTACTTCGCCGCGGCTTCTTTCCCATTTCTTTTTCAAAACAGTGTTCAGGAGTTAAGAGAAACCAGTTCACGACAGTGTCTAAATTATCATGTAGGGGCATAGCTAGTCCTCCATTAATATGGACTCTGAGTTGGGGAGGACCGGATGACATGCCCTAACAAAAGGTTCGAAAACAAGGGTGCATTCGGGGTACTCTGAGCGTTGTAAGGACGATCTGAGAACGATCGTGGAGTCTTTTGAATGTTTTCCTCAATTCTTTAACACACGACAAAAGTTTGGCCTTCACTTTATCTACTGCTTTATAAGACAGTAGATGACCAATTGAATGTGGCCTAAATCTTGGAATTTTTCGGTAAAAGAGTATAAAACAATGTCGGAAAATGATAAATGCTGCTTTCCAGCATTTTCCGTTTACCACGATGTCTTTAAAAGCCACCTACGGTTGGGTTCGTTAAAATTCGTGATTTTGTATGGGTTATCTCAAAGGCTTCTAAAAGCTACTCAAAGACCTTTTGCAGGCAGTGTAGATCAAGATCAGACTGCACAGAACGTGCAGTCTTATGTTCGATCTACACTTTCAATGAATACAAAGCTGGTATACTATTTTTCTTCCTATACTAAGTCGAAATTATGGTCACCACTAAGAGAGGAATGAATCCTGTCGAAATGACTACCATCAAACCTCGATAGTGGTATGGTGACGAAAGCAGTTTTTTCGGTCGATTATCATCAGGCTGCACAAAAAAGTGCAAACTGACCTGAATCTACATCGTCCGTCATACGAATCAAGCAATGAAACAATAAAAACTTTTGCAGAGGTACTGTATCTTTCCAAAGCAAGAAAAGGTGGAATGTATTACGTGTATTGATGCATCAAAACAGTTTAGCTTTATACGAGAGCGCTAAGCACACCTTGATTTTAGAACTGATTGATTGATTGATTGATTGGTGTTTAATGCAGTTTTCAACATCATTTCAGTTAAATCGTGGCGGCCATTGCACCAGTCACTGCTTTCCTGGAGTTTCTGTTACCAGTGCTTCGCACAATATTCTTCCAAAGCTACCAGTCGCTTTCTCACACAACTATAGTCGATACAATGAACAGCGCTGAGAGAGGAGTAAATCCTTTCGCAACGACTATCATCATACCTCGGAAAGCAGTTGGTTGAGCTCGGAATTCGAACCAGCAACCCTCTGTTCTCAATTCCTGTACACTATATAACGACTGAATTACCAGGGCTCTGCAGTTGTTTTAGAAACGGTGTAGATCAAGATCAGATTACCTTTTGCAGGCAGAGGAGATCAAGACCAGTCTGTCACAGGGTATAGATATTCTTTACTGTCTTGATAATTATTCTGATATAATAGAGATATATATCGCTCGTATCAAATTAACTTCTTTATGTTATCGCTTGTATCAAATGATCTAACTTTACCCTTGACATTTTTACCTAACAACCCTGTGTATTAACGACCTTGATGAAGGAAGCCTTGGAATACATTGTGGGAAAAGGAAAAAATGCTGTTAGCCTGCAATTTTCCTTTTCCTGTAATGTTTTCTGCTCTTTCACAGAAACAAATTCTATCAATTATGTCATATTTAATTTGTCGCTTGTAAACATTTTCAAAATGGACATCTCTAAGACTTTGTTGTTTGGTAAAGAGTTAGAGGAAGAAGGAGAAGAAGAAGAAGAAGAAGAAGAAGAAAAAAAAAAAAAAAAAAAAAAAAAAAAGAAGAAAAAGAAGAAGAAGAAGAAGAAGAAGAAGAAGAAAAAGAACCGTAACAAAGTAACAAATACAATTTACATAATCAATCTTGAATCATTTCTACGAGAATTCCATACATGTCTATATGTATGATATCATGTCTTTCAAACGTAAATTGGAAATACGAGTTTGAACCGATAAATACATATAGGCCATGTTCTGTGAAAAAGAGGCTTAATGCATCTGCAAAAATGTTCGACACAGGTCAGCCTGCGCAGTTCGCGCAGGCTGACCTGGGTTGAAGCTTTTTGCCCGTGTTAAATTTTCTACATGTCTAATGACCATTCTACCCCATGACTTAGTCCGTTTTTGGACAAATAAGATTTTATGGACCCCTAACTATATGACGACTTACTTGATACAATGTGTCACAAAAATGCATTAAACCCCCTTTTCCCAGCGCTCGGCTCATATAGATGTGCACATTGACTGATAGGCGTACTAGATAAAACAAGCAGGCATTGAAATCTTTGAGGGAAGTATGTATGTATCTTACCGTTTAGTTATTTTGTATTAACCTTTAATCTTGCTAAATAACTAAAATCAGATTTTAAATTCGATAATAAAACCGAAATATTGCTATTTCCAAATCATGTTTTAGGGAATAATATCTCCTTATCGGACTGTGTAGATCCAAGATCAGACTGCACGTTCTGTGCAGTCTGATCTTAATCTATACTGTCCGGAAAAGGTCAGTGAGTCGCGCTTAGCAGCCTAAGGGTTAACAGAGTGAATAATAAAGTTGAACGAGAATTTTTTTTCTATCAAAACAGAGAGGCAGCAGTTCTGATTAATCGTTAGTCTCAATAATGAGACTTTTACGATGCTTCTTTCCATATTTAGATATTCATTGTGCACATAATGATAAATCGTAGTTGCTGCTACAGTTTTTCTCAAGACAAAAGTATGTTTAACAGAAATGTTTTTTACCGAACGGATTACCAGCATTTTCTCTTTTTTCCACAAGGTTTTAAAAAGTATATTTTCTACAGGGTTGTTTTTCCACAGTGAATTCCAAAGCCTTCTTCCTCGGGGTCGGTGAAATTCGGTTTTTCTTGGACAAAGTTTAAAGCGATCAGAAGGCGTCCTACATAGCTCGGTTGTAAAGTGTAAGACTAATAACCTGAAGGCCTTGGGTCCGAGCCTAATTGGAAACTGAGTTTATTGCGGAAGTATCCTTGAGCAAGATACTTCAAAGCCCTAGCTTAGTACTGGTGAAACCCAGGACAAATATTAATGTGAGCTGTCGCCGTGATTTAACTAAAATAACGTTGAAAGCGGCGTAAACGTCATTCAATGAACAAAGCGATGAGAACTGGACCTTGTAAAGACCAAGTTTTGATATAACGGACACCTAAGTGTATTGGCATACAAAGATTGCCTCTAAGTATGATATTGACCAAAAAATAGATATAGATATCGAAAAACGAATAAAAGAAATGTTTTATGGTCAAAATATAATAAATGGGTAAATCGCTTTAAATTTACTGACTCCCCCCCACACCTCCTCCCCCCACCCCGCCTCAATTCACCAGCGATGCTAAGGACAATTTTAACCATATCAGCGCCAATAGGCGAGTTTAACTCTACAGCCTATGACGAAATGTCTGAACCAACTAGACGGTTTCTTTTCAACCATCTTGACCTATTAGATTGGTTGTTTCAGAATTTAACGGAGGTAAAAAAAGGTTGAAAACTTGACGTTATGTGATCTTTAGGTATCGGAACGGCTTGAAAAGAAATATGTAAGAAAAAAAAAGAAAACGATTGATATTGAAAAAGAGAGGACTGTCCCATATCCCCCTACCATTCCCTTAGAAAAATCTATACAACATTTAACCCCTTATAACTATTTTGCTGCCAGTGTCGGCTTGAATAGCTTTCGCAGACGGCATAGATCAAGATCAGACTGCACAAAAGGTGCAGTCTGATCTTGAATCTACACCGTCTGCTATCTGATGCTAAATATTCAATCAAAAACAGGTTCAATTTAAAAGAAAAAGATCCTTAGAGTTAATAACAAGCTCGAGTCTCATCGACCCTGAGAAAGAAGGCTTTTGAACACATGATGGGATCCATTTCGTACAATGTATTCTACGCTTTGAAAGAAAGAGTTTGATAGTTTTAAGTAGCATTTTATTTTTTCTTTTGTACATGCCTCTAACTTAAACGGGGCTAACTTTCTGTCGTCATCGAAGGAGTAAAACATGTTTCGGGAGATAATGAGACGAAAAACAGGACATATATATCGAGTCTTCAAAGATACCGGATTTACAGAACAGAAATTTGTAATTAAATGTAAACTGATACATTTTTATGATATATTAAATTGAGAGAGAGAGAGAGACAGAAAGAGAGAGAGTGTGTCGCATAGATTACTTATTTTCGTACCGTCCTATAATTTTAGGTAGATGAATTGCTAATTGCTATAAATGAATATCGAAAAAGAACAAAATAAACAATAAAGTAGTGAATATGAAATACTTTGGATGATAATATCCACCTCTTATCACACAAAACATACTGTATACGACTGTACAATACGCAGCTTTTGAAACGTTTGTGGGATGATCAAAATGATTGTAACTTGCAGTTATCTCTTCCCCCTTCAATGCTTTCCATGTTGTAAGGAAAAAAAAAAAAAACCACACACACACACACACACACACACACACACACAAAAAAAAAAAACTAAAATCCATCTCTTCATTTAATCTCGTTCTTTGTTAGTAATAGTTCTGAAATAAAAAAGAGAAAATTTATAATAGATTAATATATGATCAAATTCTACAATGTTCATTTAAACTAGTAATATAAATAATAGGACACTTACCAAAAATACTTGTTTTCAGTCAAACTTGAATTACATCCAACAAATGTAGCACTGTTTAATTATAACAAACACTGCTGTACAGTGTAAAAAATGTAAGGGGTACAATGTATTTCTCAAAAATTGACTTCCCCCATTCAATACGAAAAATAAACGGGGTGCGATACAATTTAAAATTACGTACTTTATTCACGCTATATTAGCGCGCTACACTTCGCACTAGTAATCCGGTCAAAAATCTACCCATAATTCAATTTAACTCTTTACCAAACGACAAAATTTAGATTTGGCCCATTGAAAGCATTTGCAGACGACACGTTGAATTTGGTCAAAATCAATGCTTAGCCTGATAGAGTAGAAAATATTTTGGGAAAAGGAAAAAAATGATGGTTACCTGTATTTTTCTACTTTCTCTCATGACTTTTTTTTAAAAGAAATTTATTCCTCCTCAGGGTCGTGAAAATATATGATTGTTCGGTTAAATTACGCCATTTATTTTATCCATTACGTAATTATATCAAGTCTTGCCCGTTCACGCACATGGCAAATCCCGGTAGGCGACTCTATTCAGGGTCCTGCGTGCTCAATAATAAAGGTATGAGATTTGAAGCGTGAGGGTCCCGGGTTCAATCCTCACAGGAAGCAGCTGCGTTTTATGTGTGAGTTTCCCTAAGCAAGACATTTCAGAGGCCTAGCCTAGTACTTGTGAAACCAAAGACACGCATGGATAAGTAAGCTGTCCACTTAATATGGCGACATAGTGTTGATAATAATGTAAAACACTATTCAATTAATCAATCAATCGATCAATCAATCGATCAATCAACCAATCAATCAGTTTCATTCTCGAGGGCTGATCACCGTCATTGTATCAGGATGCATTCATTCAATGTTATAAAGCTTTTTTTTTTTCGAAAATGATTTTTACAATGGAACAATCTCACAGTATTTCACATTTAACATTAAAAATGAGACTGCCTCAAAATGCCAATGAGTCGCTTTTATCAGTCCGGGGGGTTAAAATTATGATCAGCTAAATGTAAGCTTGGTGAATCTTTACCGGTAAAACACTAACCTGTAAACCTTACTGGCTACCTAGACGTGTTCTTTAATCCTTTACCATACAATACCGAGTAGCTTTAACGGTCCAAAGTGAGAGGGCATTTGAAAACATTGTGGAAAAAGGAAAAAAAAAAAAAAATGTTGGTAACCAGCATTTTCTTCTTTTCTCCACAATGCTTTCAGAAATAAATTCCTTGAATAAAATCGAATTTGCTGTGTGCAAATGCTTTCATTGAATTTTGAGGAAGCTATTTTTTTATATGGTAGAAAGTTACTCAAATGGTTAAAAGGTAACCAAGTCACAAAACAGACAGTTTAGGTGATTTTACGTGACTCAGTGCTTGAGGCTTTGCAGATGTATTTTTGGTAATCCCGGTTCGTTCATAGGGGTCCGTAGTTTGACTCCTGTCACCCATAGACTAAAGCAAGGGATTTAACTGTATGCAGCCCGTTACTCGCCCCCAGTTAAAAAAAAAACAACAACAACGTATCTTTTCTACCCCATCAGTTATTCTCCTAACTTTTTCTACAGCTGAGAGCTAAAACATTTTTCTACAAGAAAAACACAACTGTTTGTCAGTGGCTAATGCAGTCTGGCTGATACATTCGCTCGAACTTGTAAACTCGCTCAAAAATCTTCGCCATTGACACGGGTTCGTACATTCGATACTGACGTTCGCGCATATAAACCAATGAAATTTCTCGTTCCAAACAGTGTCACCGTACTGTCACGTGACAAAAAGGTGTGAGCAGCTGTACGAAATTTCATTGGTTGAATTCACGACTGTTAGTACATATCAACCGATGAAATTTCTCGTTCCAAACAATGTCACATGACAGAAGATGGCTGCAGCTGTTCGAAATAAGAACGTGGATCACAAATTCAACGAATTCTGAGGCATTTCGTCGTTATTGAAGATAAAGACTATAGGTCAGTAGTATTTTTAAACATGTTTAAAGGGTGGGTGCCGCTAATTCTGCGTTTCATTGGATCTAAAATGCATTTTATATCTTGAAAACGGATGTACGAACCCGTGTCAATGGCGCAGATTTTTGAGCGAGTTTACAAGTTCGAGCGAATGTATCAGCCAGACTGCATTAGCCACTGACAAACAGTTGTGTTTTTCTGGTAGAAAAATGTTTTAGCTCTCAGCTGTAGAAAAAAATAGGAGAATAACTGATGGGGTAGAAAAGATACGTTGTTTTTTGTAACCGGGGGCGAGTAACGGACTGCATACAGTTAAATCCCTTGTTTATAATATATAGTCTATGGGTGCCAGGAATCAAACTACGGACCCCTATGGGTTCGTTCCTTCCTTACAGCGCTGGTCACGTTGGAGTATCTTTGGGCAAAACACTGCAGAGTTCCAGTACAGCACAAGTTAAACCCATGGAAGACATGAATAGGTGAACTGTCACCGGCATAAGACTGAATGACTGTTTAAAACAAACAAGACTGACTGCTCAGCCACATATACAAAGTCAAGAATGTAAAATTCAGCACTGAAAGTCGAATGAAGATAAACTCTTAGAAAGCATGAATAGGTGCACTGGGTGCCGCTAAATAACTAATATAACGTCGAAAAGGGCATTTAACACCATACAAAACACACACACACACACGTATAGACAATTCTCTGGTAAAAGGGAGTTAAATGCATCTCTGTGATGCACCTTACCAAGCAAGTGTTAATGTAGTTTTTGATCCATAAAATCCATTTTGTCTACAGATTGACTAAATTTAGAGGTGGAATTATCCTTGAACATACAGAAAATTTACAAGTAGCAAATACTGTCGATCCATATCAGCCTGTACAGCCGATTTTCCCCCACCCCCCTTTTTTTTGGCAGATGCATGAAGAGCATGCCTCGCATCAATAATCCCCTCCTCCCCCCCCCCCCCCCGCCCACCGCCCGCCCATTTTTTTAGGTACCGTTCGTAAATGGCCAAAAAATCCACTTTACATCTACTTTAAATGGTTATAGCGACTTCAAAACAACTCTTTGCTTTATAACTTTCTTAAACAAGTTCGCAGCAGATGACTGAGAATGTAAATTACATGATTACTTGTAAAAAAGGTTAATCGTTTATCATACAATCTCAAGATTTTACGACCTTGGGGAAGATGGCTTTTGAAACCATTGCGGGAAAAGGACAAAATGCTGGTAACTAGCATGCTCTCCTTTTCCCATAATGTTTTCAGTTCCTTCAATTACAAATCTCATCACTTGAGTCGAGTTTAATTTGTCGTCGACTGCAATGCTTTCTATTTGAACCAGTCTATAATATCGTCGTTTGATAAAGTAGTAAATGCATTTTAGAACATTTTCACAAAAGGATGAATGTAAGACATTGTTCTTTTCTATGATTATCTATTGTGCCACACTGTTTACCAAGAAAAAAAAAAAGATCTTCTGCAAGGCCTATTAATTCGCCTACCGATGGTCACTTGTTAAAGTGGTTTTGCCTTATAGCATCCCTTCTAACGAGCAATTACTCCTTTACGCACAATATTTTCCATGTGGTCAAAAGCTTTCATCATTTGCCTCAGTTTAATTAACCTTTTACAAAAAAAACCCTGTCTTTTAACGGCCTAGGGAATATAAACCTTTTGAAAACACTGCGGGGACAGTGAGAAAAATGCTGGAAAAAGCATTTTTCTATTTTCACACAATGTTTTCTCTCTTTTAAAGAGCCGAGCCCCGCTAGCTCAGTCGGTAGCGTGGAGGACTCGAGAACAGGAGGTCGCTGTTTCGATCCCCGGCTCGGCCAATTTCTTTCCGAGGATTGATGTTAGTTCCTTTCAACAGGATTCATTCCTCTCTCACCGCTGATCATTGTTTCGATAATAGCAATGTGGGAAAGCAGCCAGTGCACCGGAAAGAATATTGTTCGGAGTACTGGTAAAAGAATCTCCAGGAAAGTTATGGATAGTTGCACTGGCCGCCGCGATATGACTGAAATTATGTTGAAAACGGCATCAATCAATCAATCAATCAATCAATCACTTTCAAAGACAAATCGAATTATTTAAGCCACATTTTATCAGTCGTGTGTAAATGCTCTCAATATGTACTGGTCTAAAATTTGTCGTCTGGTAAAGTTTTTAAGTAACTTAGATGTGGCATGTCTAGAAATATCCAATCTTGTGATGGATTATAGTAATCCCAGCTTTAAGGTTTTGATCCTTCCATAATCCATTTTTTTCAACAGTTGGAAGATTACAGGGTAAAACGAAGTTCATATAGTTCAACGTGAGAATTGCTATGCTTTAAAATTTTCACTTCAGGTGGAAACTTTTCCTTATTATTAAGCTTAGGGTTACTAAGGGCGATTCAGTATGCATTTGCAGACGGTGTAGATCAAGATCTTGAATCTACGCTGTTCGATACAGTGGCATTCATTCGATGAAAGAACTTGAGAATTGCATGGTTAGGCTCATAATGTATTGACAAGAAAACTTCAATCGTTTTGAATAGTAGATTAAGGGTAGAAATACCGAACATGGCTATAAGTGATTTTTGGAGGTTGTATAGATCAAGATCAGATTGCACAAAACTTGTTTACTGTACCCTATTATTAACATTATTACAGTTTTATAATGTTCAGCGACAACTTACATTTCCAAATCCTTTCTGACGTTCTTCAATGATGGACCGAGACTATGCAGTAGCTTGCTCAAGGGCACTTCCTAACAACCAGTATCACTTCCGAGGTTCGAGGCAGATTTTCCTGGATCTAAAGCAATCGCTGTGACCACGTCCAGTCTCGGACCTTTACCGATATATTGTGGAAAAGAGGAGCCAGAATGTTTTCAAATGGGATCAGCTGCGAGACTCAACAAGAGTACCGCACGCGGGTGCCAACTCTTGACTCCAGTTTTTTTTTTTCAGTGAAAATTCTTAGTCGAAAAAGGGATATAACAGTTTATCACATAACCTCGCTTGTTTTCTGTGAAATTTAACCGTTACGATTTTTCCTATCGTATACACGTTTTACTCGTCACAACTCGGCCGATTCCGTAAGTAGATCTACATCTAAAGACGTCTGTACCAAGAGGGTTTCTATTTTGAGATACTGCCAGTCACATGATCTTAAGTATGGCAGCGTTCTTCTACATCTGTTTGCAACGGCAACAATAGCCATGCTGATAAGCAACTTGTCACTGAAAATCGTGTACGGAATTGATCGACCGAGTTAGAAAATAAATGCAGAATCTGTTTTTCGTCGGAAATGTATCTAGTAAGATTCCCACAGAAAATTGTTACTGGTGTTTTCTTTTTCTTAGTGGAGTATTACGATTGTAAGAACGGTAAAGCGGGGTATTTTCGGTAAGGAAATGTACCGTGTAGGTGCTTATCAAGCTGAGTGATACAGCCGAGGGATTTGATCGACAGATCACCCGTAGTGTTTGCCGAATGACACACGTTTGAAAAAAAAATAAATGTGAAGTTAATGGAACGTTATTTGACTTGTTTTGTTAAAGCATTGTATTTATGCTCGTTATCATTGCCTAAACACGTCAAACACAGATTTTCAGATAAATTCAACGGTATTTAAATTTCAGATCTGAAATCATGTGAAGTACTCTGTAGCCTTCTTTGGAGCTAATTCTATGCCGCACGTACACATTGTAAAAAGTAGCGTGTCAGTCTAATTTACGATTATGTGGACTTCGCAAACTTGTAGATCTTATTATCAGCATAGTTTTTGAGATATGGTTATGTGATAAAAAGAATCTGACATTTTTTGGCTTTTGAAATAAATTTTATTAAAATCGCCTTCTCCAGGGGCTCGCGTTAAAACCTCGATCATTCTAGACTTGATTAATAAGATTTAATGCCACACGCCAACTCATGCCATATCCTTGTCATGTATATGAATCCTTGCTCTGTATAATGGTAGTTTAGTGAATCTGCAAAAAATATCGATCATTGTCGGCCTGAGCAACCCCCGCAGGCTGACATGGGTTCAAACATTTTGCTATTTGTAAATTTTTTGAATGTCGAAGGACTATTCTACCGCACGATTTGGTCGGTTGTTAGACAAGATTGATTTTATGGAACCATAATTGTGTAATGACTTGTTTCGTATAATGCATCACGGACATCTTTTAAACCCCTTTTGCCAGAGTGTGGTTCATATTTTTTATGGCTTATCGGCGGTTATCATTACGGCATCATTAGGTGTCGCACCACTGCGAGACTGCTTCCGGGTCGTAGTAGTCAAAAGTAGTTCCAAGTGAAATTTTGCAGTAGCACTTTTGTTGCACTGTTTCATGCCGCTGAGAGGGCCTGGGGGTATATAATTTAGATTTTCTTCAAATGTAGGCAGTGGGAAACCACTTAGATGTGTTTTCGTTGTATATTGACGGGATCATTTTGTGTCACTGGAGGAACAAAAAATAGGGGTCATGGCCGTGCAAAAATGTTTTTGAGAGGACAAATTCCACGGTGCCTGTGTTTGTGGGGATTTACCGAAAAATGCAATTGGTTGATATTCTGTTTTCAGTGCATTTTTTGAAAGACTAAGGACGTACTTTTGAAAGCAAGAGACGGAAAAGCCAAAAGTTTACCATTAAGCGATTTGTCTGTTAAGCTTCAAAGATGGTCTATTTCACTCTATTTCCAATATGACAAAAACCGGTGGTGTGGCACCCAGATGAGAAGGTAGTGAAAAAGCGATAAACAGTCTAGTGACCATATTTTCAGGCATAACCAGCTGAAATTTGGTAGACAAGTAGCTGAGAGGCCTTGAAACAAGATTCTATCAAAAGTTGGGCTGAGGTAGTATTAAATCAAATTTCCAATTAAATTTATAATTTAAATTTGAGAAATTTCAAAGTTTTCGGACCAGTATGCTGAGAATGTTGTTAAAAAATCCGGAAAAAATCTATGGACGCTTTTTGTCTGTAAGTTTTCAAATGCCAAAGAGTTGGATACCTTTACAGATAAGTGAATTAATTTTCAGTTTAAGTTATTTGATTCTAATTTGAATTGTTTTATTTTAGAATTTAAAATAGATCTAATTTTCACGAAATGCCAGGAAAAACTTGAAAATACATCTGAATTGCATGCAAATGGAAAATTCTTGTTTTGGATTTGTAATGTAAGTAAGACCGGATATAGGAAATTTAAATTCAAGGATCCAAGCCATCCTGCTCGTGCTGGGTTTCGAATCGTAAAGCCTACATAATGGCTGTTATGGTCAATAGAAAATCTTTGAATATTGACCAAAGTTTCATGCTCGCCACTAATTCTACATTTTTCTTTTAATTTTGTATATTGCCTTGACCGTATTTTGTAAATATTTGGGTGTAAATAAAAGTTGTGTTGTGTTGTGTTCTGTTCTTATGTAAACAGTCAGAAGAATAATTACATACACAGAAAAAAAAAATAATGTTTACATATACAATCGAAATGATTATTACATATACTAAACAATACAAATACCAAACGTTTGTAAACGAGTATTTTCTGAGACACCATTAACCACCCTGTCCTACCTAGCCGAAAATTCCACCGAATGCGTACCGAATTAAATTCGGCATATTCGTTATATGATCGTCCCGCCAGCGGTTTGTATTTGCTGATTTTCGTTCGGCATTCGTCGATGTTCGCTGTCCTCCAGAAAAATTATTGTGCATGCACAAACATTTTCGAACAATGCAACAGTCATAATTTTTGGAATGCGTTCGGTTTAGGTCCGCAGAGGGATCGGTAGGCGTGCGTTTGACCTTCTGGCCTTTATAATAATAATAATAATAATAAAATAATAATAAAATCTTTATTTCTTGAAGGTTAAAACATTAAGACAGAATTTCAAGAAAAATGACCTGAAAATGGAGTCTTTTTTACAATGTTGCCTTCTCTTTCTCTCTCTCTCTCTCTCTCTCTTTCTCACACACACACACCCCTCCACACACTTACCCCTACACCCACACACAAACAGATGCGATAATAAATAAGTGGATGATGAAAGAAAATAATATGAAAATGAGTCTATAAGTCAGTGGACAGATACACAATTTACGGTAATTTGTTTGTGTTATTTGGTGAGGTGATAGATTGCTTTCTGAACATATACCGTTTAAACTGATGTTTAAAGTTAGATAAGGAAGTTGCTGCTCTGATTGAAATAGGAATTTCATTCCATATGTTCATGCTGTAATACGAGAATGCTTTTTTCTTGAACAAAGTGTTAAATCTTGAGTTAATGATATCATAATGAGCAGATGATCGTAAATTATACTTGGTGTTTCTAGAAAACGAAATAATGTCCCTTATATATGGTGGTGAAAGGTTATTATGACACTTAAAGATTAAAACACCAGCGTGATAATCACATCTATTGTCAAAGGTCAACCAATTTAGTTCTGCGAAAAGTTCAATTGACGGTGTTCTAGATGGAGCCCCTAATGTGATGCGGGCTGCTCTTTTTTGAAGTACAGATAGTTTAGAGGTCCTATATTTAGCGCTCTTCCACCAAACTGTACAACAATAGTCGAAGAGAGGCAGTATGTACGAGTTGTAAAATAATTGTTTCATTTCCATTGTTAGGTACGTCGAAATCCTTTTAAACAAATTAATTTTATTGTTGATCGCAGTGCAAGTTTTATCAATGTGTACATTCCACGACAAATGCTTGTCAATGTGTACACCTAATATCTTATGAGACTCAACAAGTTCAATGCAAACGTCATTAATTTTTAGTTCTAGATTAATAGAATTTAATTTATGTTTTGGTCCAATTAGCATACATTTTGTTTTATTTGGGTTAACAAGCATATTATTAACAGTACACCAAGCGAGCATAGTTTCTAAACTATTTTGTAGATTATGTTGTATTTCAGTAATACTGATTCCTGACTTATATAACGTTGAATCATCTGCATAAAGATCTAGACTACAGGCATCAATGTGCAAGCACATATCATTTATATAAATTAAAAACAGCAGCGGCCCTAAAATAGAGCCTTGTGGGACACCGCTTGATAAGTTTCGAGAAGATGAAAATGCATTGTTATGTCTAATACACTGTTTCCTATCAGTCAAATAAGATTTGAATATTACTAAGGACTTAGTGGAGAAATTATGCAATTTCAACTTATGTAATAAAATTTCGTGATCTACTAAATCAAAAGCCTTTTTTAGATCAACAAAAACCGAACCAATGATTTTTCCGGAATCAACATCTTTTAGCCATTCGTCAGTTAGCCGAATAAGGGCTGTTTGACATGAATGGCCTTCTCTAAATCCAGATTGGTGCTTAGCTAATAAATCATGTTTGTTTAAGAAAGCTAATAATTGGTTAGATAAATGACGTTCAAAAATCTTTGAAATAGTGGGTAAAATAGATATTGGGCGATAGTTATTTGGATCTTCCTTTTCGGCTCCTTTATGTAAAGGTAGAACATATGCTTCTTTCAGCGTGGTTGGAAATATACCTTTGGCGATACTGTTGTTAATAATAGAAGTTATAGGTAAAACTATATGATCACCGCAATATTTTAGAATAGTGGCACTTATTCCATCAATTCCAGAAGCTTTATTAGTTTCAAGCTTATTAAGAAATTGACGAACCATTAAAGGTGTGATAAAATCTATGTCGAAAACTTGGTCTTTTAGTATATGGTGTAAATGTGAACGTAGAAAAGAAAAGTTACTTTCATTAAATTTTGATTTATTAACAATGCTTGCTATGTTGATGAAATGGTCATTGAAGAAGTATAGGATATTTTTAGTTCCCTGAATATTTTCTCCATTGAATACCATTTTTGAAGGTAAATGTATTGATTCGTTATCTAAATTGCCATTGTTTTGTACCTTCCTTAAATTTCTCCATAGATCTTTGGTATTAGTGCCTACTTTAATTGCATTATTATAATAATCTTTCTTATTTTTACGAATGAGATGTAGCACTTTATTTCTCATAGTTTTATAATTATTCCAATCTTTTAACTTATGAAAACGATCCCGTTCGTACATTGCTTTTTTGACCTCATGATTTATCCATCTTGGTAGATGATTACTTTTGATACGTTTACTCTTAATTGGCGCGTGCTTAGATAAAATTGTATGCAAGATATTGTAAAAGAGTAAAAGAGCTTGTTCCGGGTCATGCTCAGTTTCGATTAAATGAATTTGCGAAGCACTTAAATCATGCTGAAAATCACATATATTAAACTTTTTAAAACTTCTATACGTCATAATCGAATGACCACCGCCTCTAAATGGCCTGTTTTTTAATTTTCGCGTCATGCATACTGGAAAATGGTCACTCAGGGATAAGGGCGAAACAAATATTTCTGTCACTCTGTCATTCCGGTTAGTATAGATATGGTCTATAATTGTAGACGATTTTTTTGACATACGTGTAGGCTTGTTAACCAGTTGCGAGAGTCCGTATTTTAAAGCAAAATTTGACCACTCTTTACATTCAAAGCTATTTTTATCTGAATAGTATTTGTAGTTAAGATCTCCAATAATGTGATATTCTTTGCCAAGCTCATCTACTTTCTGAATTTGTACATTGAATGAGGATATCCATTCAGCACTAGAGTGCGGTGGTCGATAAACAAAGCATATTAGAAAAGACTTAGAGTTTTTGTGACATATTTCAATCCATATAGATTCTATATCATCCGATTCCAAGTCAGACCTATGTTTAATTGGGATATGATTTCTTAAGAAAACAAAAACTCCACCCCCCTTTTTGTGCTTTCTATCCTTCCTTATATAATTAAAACCTGGAACATTAAGGTTCAAATCACAGAAAGTGTCATTAAGAAAGGTTTCACATGCGCCAAATATGTCTATCTCACTTGTAGATAGTATGTACTTAATTTCATCAAATTTTGGAACAAGGTGCTGTACATTCAAATTTACAACATGTAAACCTTTTTGCTGAAATTTTATAGGATGAACCGAAATGTTAGATGATCTTAAAGCAAGATCATGTGCCTTGCTTTTGGCCAACATAGAGTTTCCGTCGGTTTTTGACTTTTTAATTTGATTAGAATTTGAATTTGAACTAGAATTAGAATCAGAAGTAGAATCAGAACTAGGTTTAGAATTATATTCGTGAAATATTGGCGATTTCTCCGTATTTACCAGTTTGCATGTACACGGTAATAATTGACATTTTGAACACAATGAAAGTAAAGTATCGAATTTGTTTTGAAGGGAGGTAGATGTGTACCTGTCCGTGATTCCCTAATGTACGTAAATTTGTCTACATTCCGAAGTAAAATGATTTGACATGCCACATTTTTGACAACGGCGATTGGGAACTTCATAGTAATTCATTCTGTTGGTTCTAAGAATGTTGTTTTGTTTAACTTGTTTACAATCATCAGCTCTATGTCCTTCCTGACCGCAACCAAAACAACGCACGCGAAAGAACTTTCTCTGTGGAGAATCTTGTTTGAGAATAGAAATATGTTCATTGTACGTCTTGAGCAATACGGCCGTTCCCTTATCTGACAAATGTATCTGATCTTTCCAGTATAAAAATGATTTGAGTTTTAACCGTTGACTGACCGGAATGCAATATATATCATTGTCTCGACACAGAAAATTTATGTAACTGTTCATGTCTGTAACATCAGCATCTAGTCTTGGTGTAATTTCAGATATGTGTATTTTGGTTTCTGGCGATTTGGATTTAATATGATTAATCACTTTGCAGAAGTCATTTTCTACGGCTTCTTCATTTCTTCCTGAAGCTAAATCGTTGCCTCCCGCTTGGATTACTATAGCACTGTAAGGTGAAAGATCCATTATTTCTAGTTTTCTTTTAATGGTTAAGACTCTTGCTCCAGGGTTGGTTGAGACATCCACATTACGGGATAACCCTCTCTTATTTACTCTTTGTAAAATTGAGCTCCCGATTAGCAGGACTCTCCCTTTAGTAGGTTTTGGTCGAATGTGATACGATGGCTTGTTCGGCATAGATTTTTTCTGCGCGTAGACTATCTTCATGCACAGACTGATTCATATTATTATTACTGGTGCTTGTTTTATTCGACAATTTTCCACTATTTGATCTACTGGTTTTGTTGTCGTTATCCTTTTTCAGCTGTGTAGATCCTATACGGTCTGTAATCGATTGCAGCCGTGATTTTAATGTTGTTGACACATTTGACAGCTCCTTTTTTAATGCGACCGTTGTTTCAGTAATATTTTCCACTTTGGACTCAACTGCTTGCGAGCGAATTTTACAAACGTTCTTTATTCCCACGATTTCATCTCTTATTCCTGCAAAGGCCTCGGACGTAGAATGCACGTGATTAAGTAATATGTCTTTTACTTCCTGGATTTCTTGGAAAATGACATCTAAGCTGATGTTTGTTTTGGATACTTTATCATTGGATATAGATATGTCAGGTACGGCAGAATCAATAATTTGCTCAGACTTTGATTTCAGCTTATAAGAATATATTTCAGTCTCCGTTTGGGATCCATCCAAATTGATGGTTGTACTTGTAGATGGCTGTTCATTTTCTGGGATTTCGGAAATACTTTTGAGGCAAAACTTGTCTTGAGTATCAGAAGCAGGTGTTGGACAATCATTTCGATCCGTATCAATAATACGGCATTGCAGTAGTATTGCTTTGAGTTTTCTGTTAACCTCTTCCACTGATGTATTTGACTTTGCCAAAGCATGTTTCATGGATTCAAATATCCTTAACAAGTGGGTTTGTACGAATAGTGCTGAATTTTTCCCATTAACTAAGCTTGAGCACTGGGTATGATATAAATTCACAGTATATAAATGGCCAACATTGTCATAAATCTTGTATATGTTTTCTGTAATATTGCCCTTCTTATCCGTCACAGGTATTCTAATACATTTATATGGATAATCCAACTGTGCAAAGAACTTTTCTAGTTCACTCCTGAAAATCTCATAATATCCCGTGTTGAACTCAAACTTAAAACCCCCGCCAGTTTTTTCAATTTTGATTTCATTTCTCTCTGTAGTTTTGAGTTTTTTCAATAATGATTTTTGTTTGTTTAATTCATACTGTTTCTTTGCAGTCGTGTTTTCTGCATTCTTAAAACGATCCACAATTTGCAGTTGTCGGTTTAGTTTTCTGTTCATGTTTCCTCCGAAGATATTTTCACTCTAGATGATAATCAGTATTTCCATGCAACACATAATTTTCCTATCTTATTTATATAGTAACTGGACAGATTCATCAATGATTGGTGCCGATAAGCGTTAAAGTAAATAATTGTTTACAGTGACGTCATATACGCGCCATATTCTTAACGCCTATTTACGGCCGTCTATTCTTCTTAAAGCACATTTTAAAAGTAGAATAAATCGTTCTGATGTCGCTAATAAATCGCAGCGAATCTTTTATCGGAAAAATCGTCATGTTCGCATCGAATCTCTACCACTTTTATTCCGATTAGGGTGGGTTGACGCACCGACCTGACCGAAAAGGCCAATGAATTCCTAACGATAAGCGCCACTTGGGTACTATCGCCGGACGTTAAATTCCTTAACGTGTTTTCCGCGACGTTCGAATTGCCTTTTGAACAACGTTCCAACAAGGTTTCCTTTTTATGAATCGCGTATTTTGTTGCAGCTGGGATGCAACCGAGGCCACAGGGTCGGACCCGGAGCCTTCGGTGGGTGAAAGTGTTACTTTCAGGCTGAGCAGCTTCATCTTTCTGATTGGCCTTTTACCACCTTCATCGTGTAGAGCCTACTGAAACAATGAACACTAGCAGAAAAAAGAATCATATAATTCTGGAGCAAAAACATGATGAAATCTGATTCGCTGAGAGTCTTCGGGAATATTCGGTATATTTAGTTGAATGTCGCACACGATTCGTTATGGGTTCGTTAAGCATGCTGTTTAAGCGGTTGGTGAACGTTCGATATTCGTTATAGTCGTTACTCAATTGATAGGAATTCGTCAAGGTTTCAGAAGGCAATTAGAAATAACTCGGACAAATGACGTTGGCTATTCGAGCTATTCGCTACAAGTTCGTTACTTTTTTCGGTGCATTGTCTGTGCAAAATCGTTCAAACAAGATTTCACCGAATGAAAATAGTTATACATGTTCTACTTTCTCTGAACAATTTCGCCATCTTTAACATTATTTATAAAGTTCGATTGCAGCTGTTGTATCACTTATACAAAGGTTTGAAAGTACAAAGAAAAAACTTGAAGTCTTTCGAAATAAGCACCGTTGGGCGGAGTGTAACGGAAATCCTATCGATTCTACTTTAGAATGACCACAAAAGCAGAAATTTTGCTCTTACCAAACGACAGTTTTCCGATTTGTCCAAATTGAAAGCAGTTGCAGACGACAATTTAAATGTAGCTAAAATGATAATTTCTATCTTTGATAGGGTAAAAAACATAGTGGGAAAAGGAGAAAATGCTCGATTCCTCTTTTCTTGACAACACTGGAGAAAAGGGAGAAAATGCTGATAACCAGCATTTTTTACTTTTTCTGCAATGTTTTCTACCATTCCAAAGACACATTTCAAAGGTTTTAGCCATACTTTATTTGTCATCTGTAACTGTTTTCCATTTGGACAAGTCTAAAACTTAGAGTAGAAAAACATTGTTGGAAAAGGAGAAAATAATGATCATTAGCATTTGCAGACTGTATTTAAATGGGCTTCTTCATCAAGGTCGTTCAGTTAAGGGTTAAACTTTTTTTTTTCTCCTTTGAAAGAGTAAAAAACATTGTAGGAAAAGGAGAACATACCGGTCACCGGTATATTCACAATGTTTTTAAGGGCCTCTTCATCAGGGTCGTTAAAAACAGGATTATGTGGTAAAGAGTTAACTTTACCAAACAATCCCGAATTTAGATGACTTTTGAAAACATTGTGAGAAAAGGAGAAAATGCTGGTAACTAGCATTACTTCTTTTCTCACAATGTTTTCTACTCTATGAAAGACAAATTTTAAATTTGGAGTCACATCTAAATTGTCGTCTGCAAATCCCTAGAGTTTGGACAAGTTAAAAACATGGTCGTTTGGTAAAGGTTAAGTTCTGTCTAGTATAGATCCATGTAGGTTAACTCACAGAATGACAATATTATGGACTTGTCCAAATTTAAGGGCAAATTGAATGAACCTAAAACGATCAGAGGAGTGTCTGAAAGGTTAGAAAACATTGCGGAAAAAAGGAGAAAATACTGGGAAAATTGTATGTTTTTCTGGCGGCTTGATTGTTTAACTGATGTGAATTTGACAACAAAATAACAAAATCAAAGACTTGTCCTAATTGAAGCACAAATAAAATCAATCTGAAACGACCAGACGTGTTTCTGAAAGGCTAGAAAACATTGTCGGAAGAAAGAAAATACTGGTTAGAGAGATTTTTCTCCCTTTTCCACGATGTTCTAGGGTGCTCTGCCCGACATAAAATTCTGTTAAAAAAAAAACGGAAACGGTAAACAAAGTGTTCAGTTATGACGATGATCCGTTTTTCTTACCCTTTCCCAAACAATCACGTGTTTTAACTTCCCTGTGAAAGAAGGTGTAAATAAACATTGTGGTAAAAGTAAGGAAAGGCAGATAGCCAGATTTAGGTTAGTCTTTCTTGAAACCATTTGCAGATAAGAAATTTAAAAAAAGTGCCCCAAACGACAGGATTTGTCGTTGAGAGAGTAGAAGACGCTGTAAAAAAGGGGGGGGGGGGAAATGCCACTTGACTACATTTTGCCCTTTTCCACAACGTTTTCAGAAGCCTTTTACCTGAAGATCGTCAAAGCACGGAACTGTACGGTAAATGGTTAACCCTATACCAGGCAAATCCGAGATTTTACGATCATGAGGGGAGAGGCCTTGGAAAACATTGTGGGAAAAGGAGAAAATATTTTCTACCATTTCTTATACATATTCCATCATTTTTGACACTTTTAATATGTCGTCTGCAAATGCTTTAAATTGGGTCCAGTCTAACATTTTGACGTAAACAGTTAACTCTTTACCACATGACAATATTTTTGACTTGTCTTTATATAAAACATTTGCAGATGACAATTTAAAAGTGGTTTAAGTGATAGGGTTTGTCTTTGAAAGGGTTTAAAAACTGGTAACCAGCATTTGAAAGCTTTTGCAGACGATAAATTAAAATTTTTTATGTAACCCAAAAACTTAAATTTGTCTTTGGAAGGGGAGAAAAAATTGTGGGGAAAGGAGAATATGTTGGTTACTAGCACTGGCTCTTTACTAACGTGTTCAAGTCTTATCCGTCAGGTCCTTATAACTGGGGACTGTTTGATAAAGGGTTAAATACAAATCACATCATTTAAGTCACATTCAGTTTGTTGTCTGTAAAGGCTTGTTGTAATAATAATAATAATAATAATAATAAACAACCCATCAGTATTGCCAAAATGTATGTAATAAATAAGAATTATTATATCATTTCACATATTTTCACCTTATAGATATGTGGTGGAGGGTTAAATACAAGTTACATCATTTAAGGGACATCCAGTTTTGTTGTCTGTAAAGACTTGTAATTTTGACTAATCTAAAATTTTGTCCCCTAAAGTAAAAAGCCATTAGTATTGCCAGATGAATGTAATTAATAAAGATTACGCTATAATTTCACATATTTTTACATTTTAGATATGATCCATGCGCTGTGAAAAGGGGGTTTAGTAAATGTCTGTGATGCATTTTACCACCCAAGTCATTATATAATTGATACATAAAATCTGTTTTATGTAACAACTGGCTTAACTATGCAGTAGAAAGGTCCTTATGCATGCTGAAAACTTGCGAATAGCAAAAACTTTCCACCCAGGTCAGCCTGTGCGAATTGTGCATGCTGCCTTTGGGTCAATACTGTTTGCAAATGCATTAAACCCCTTTTTACAGAGCATGTTAGTTATGAAGTCATTCAGTTATGAAGCCATTTATAGTGCCAGAAAAAAATGAGAACAAAGCTGACCAACATAAATATCTTCTATGTGAAAGTACGTAATAGGCCTTAACTCATGTTCAATGTTTTGAAAAGTATTGTTGGTTCCTCCCCTTTGAGCCTTAAAATTTAACTTCATTTATATGATTTTTTCGTATATTTGTATTATCTTTATTTACACTCGTTTTTGGAGTTATTTCTTGCGCACGGATATTATAAGACGACTATTTATGTAAAACTACTTTTTACTTTTTAGATTAAGTGTATGAAATAAGTAAGCATCTTATGTAAGACTTTTTTTTTTTATTAGTTCATCTGCTCAAAACCAAATTGCATTCAACTTTTAACAACTGGCTGAACCATGTAATAGAAAGATCCTGTGGCATGCTGAGAAGACATATAGCTCAGGTGGTAGAGCGTAGGACTCGTAAACATCAAGTTCCGGGGCACTTGAAGATGTGGGTTCGATTCTAAAATAACTAATAGTCTTTTGGACTAGACGTGAAACAGAGGTCCGGTGTGACGGTGCTATACATCGAGCACGTTAAAGAACCAGGCGTAACTTAGGATGGGTTTCGTCCTGTATCTTGCACTATCCCCCGTAACATAACTAACAGTCTTCAGGGGGCGTCGTCCATATGGGCAAACGGTGGCAACAATTAAATATACGCAAATTCAATCAATCATGCTGAAAACTTGCGAATAGCAAGAAGTTTTAACTCAGGTCAGCCCGGGAAGACTGACCTGGTTCTATACTTAATGCAGAAGCATTAAACCCCCTTTTCACGGATGATGGTTTATAAAGTGTTGAAGCCATCCATACTGCAAGGAAGAATGTGAGTAAAAATGATCAATATATCCTCAACGAGAAACTGATGGGACTTAACTCATGTTGAATGTGTTGAAAAGTTTGTTGGATTACTCCCCTTTAGGCATGAAACATTAATTTCACCCATTTAGGGACTGTAGAATATTTCTTTTTGTATATTTGTTGAAAGTTACTCTTATTTTTGAGGTTATTTCTTGATTAAGGATAAGATAGGATAGTATAAGACGACTTATTACGTAGAATAACTTTGAATTTTGACAAGTCTAAAATTTTGTCGTCTGGTAAAGAATGAAATCTTTCACTACCAAACACTTTTTATTCATAATCTAGAATAGAATAGGGAACAGTGTAGGTCACGGATCAGATTGCATGTTCTGTGCAGTGTTATCTTTATTGTTACTGTCCACAAAAGCTTCTTGTGCCGTCTTTGGTATGAAACGAGTTATTCTCTAGATAAATTGGCTCAGTGGTAAATTGTAGAAGTCATAGCCTTGAAGCCTTCTGTTCGAGCCTCACAGCAGGCACTGGGTTTTTCTTTGTAGTGTCCTTGCACAATGCACTTCAGAGCCCTAGTCTTGTTCTGGTGATACCCAGGACATACATGAATAAGCCAGCAAAATAGTTGAAAAGAAACCTCATACATGTTCAAGCAGCTCTTCATAAGAGGGCTAAATCAAACGTTTTCTGTCAAAATTTTGGACTGTTCCAAATCCAAAGTATTTGCAGACAACAAATTAATTGTTGCTCAGATGTGTAAGTCGTCTTTTAGACGGTAGAAAAGATTGTGGGAAGTGGAGAAAATGCTTATAAATGCTGATTATCAGCATTTTTTTTTCTTTTCCCACAATGTTTTCAAAAGCAATTTCCTTTAAGGTCGTTAAAACTCAGTACTGTGTTGTAAAGGGTTAAGGATACGACACAAACTTGCTGACATACCTTCTTGCCATGAACAAGAGCTTTTGTCAACCCATTAAGGCTGTAAAATGACACTTAACTTCTTAGAAAATGACAAAGCTTTAGACTTGTCCAAATTGAAAGAATTTGAGGACGACAAATTAAATGTGCATCAAATACGTAAATGATGGTCTTTGTCTATGGTAGAGCAGAAACATGGTGGGAAAAGGAGAAAATGCTAGTTACCAGCATTTTCTGCTTTTCCCACAATCTTTTCAAAAGCCTTCTTTCTCACGCTCATTAAAATTCAGGACTGTGTGGTGACAGGTTGAGGATACGGCACAAACTTGCTGACAGACCATCTCGCCATGACGAGAGCTTTTGTCAACCCATTAAGGCTGTAAAATGACACTTAACTTCTTAGAAAATGACAAAACTTTAGACTTGTCCGAATTGAAAATATTTGAGGCTGAAAATTGAGACTTAACTTTTTGCAAAGTAACAAAACTTTAAACTTGTCCAAATTGAAAGAATTTGAGGACGACATATTAAATGTGCATCAAATGATGGTCTTTGTCTGTGGTTTAGTTGAGAACATGGTGGGAAAAGGAGAAAATGCTGGTTTACCATGTTTTTAAGAGCTGGTTTTTTCTGGGGTTGTTGAAACCCGGAAGGGGCTTTTGTGGTCAGTATAGATCAAGATCAGGCTCTACAGAATGTGCTTCCTAATCCTGGATCTATAATGACCAATAGGATTAGGATTTTTTTAACGACAACAATTTTATAGTGGCAATAATTTGGGTTTCTACAATTGGTGGGAAATTTTAATGTAAATAACCCTATACGAAACAATTTCGAGTTTTAATGACCCTGAGGAAAAAGTAAAAACATTGTTTAAAAGGGAGAAAATGCTGGTATTAATCATTTTCTCCTTTTCCAACAATGATTTGTACCCTTTCAAGAACAAACCCTCTCATTCCAGTGTTATTTAATTTTTCGTCTGCAAATTCTTTCAATTTGGTAACAGTCATTTTCTCCTTTTCCCACAACAATTCTATCCTTTCAAGGACAAACTCTCTCGTTTTAGTGCTATTTAATTTGTCGTCTGCAAATACTTGCAACATGAACCAGTCTGTAATTTTGTCCTCTTGTAAAGACCTGAATTCTGCTTGTGAACGTAGTTGAAAACCTTGCCAAAAGCAATCAAACTTGCAACAGTTACTGCCTGAGTTTTAACGACCCTAGGCAAGTAAGCTTTTAAAAAAGTAGAAACTGCTTATTACCAGCATTTTCTCCTTTCCAACAATGTTTTCTACCCTGTGAGAGAATTTCAGCTCAATTGTACGAACTGTGAATTCATCCATTGCAGATCTTTTGAATTTGGAAGAGTCTAAAGTTTGTCCATTTGGAAAGTGTTTAGACCAAACTGAAAGTATTTGCAGGCGACAAATTTTATGTAGCTCAAATTATTATATTTCCTGCTCTGATAGAGTAGAAAACATTGTGGGAAAAGGAGAAAATGCTGGTCACCAGCATTTTCTCCTTTTTCCACAATGTTTTCAAAAGGCTTCATCCTACGGGTCGTTAAAACTCGGGACTGTGTGGTAAAGGGTTAAAGGGTCGTTAAAAGTCGGGATTGTGTGGTAAAAAGTGACGCTGGTTACCAGCATTTTCTCCTTTTCCTACTATGTTTTCGAAAGCCTTCTCTTTTAGGGTCGTTAAAACTCGGGATTGTGGGGTAAAATGTGAAGCTATATCCTGTCCTAAGATGCCACCTTTTGTAGGTCCTTTTTCTTCATAAGCTACTTAGAATCAGCTTGTATTTTAAAGAGAAGCTGTCTTAATTCTTTACAAGACAATGGGAAGGGTGAAGTTATATCCTGTCCTTAGATGCCACGTTTTGTGGGTCCTTTTTCTTCAAAAACTGCTTGGAATCAGCCTGCATTTAAAGACCAGCTGTCTTTACAAGACAATGGGAAAATATCCTGTCCTAAGATGCCACCTTTTGTGCGTCTTTTTTCTTCATAAACTACTTTGAATGGGCCTGTATTTAAAGACCAGCTGTCTCTACAAGACAATGGTAAAGAGTGAAGCTATATCCTGTCATAAGATGCCACCTTTTGCGGATCCTTTTTCTTCATAAACTGTTTGGAATCAGCCTGTATTGAAAGACCAGCTGTCTTTGCAAGACAATGAGAAAGATTGAAGCTATATTCTGTCTTAAGATGCCACCTTTTGTGGGTCCTTTGCTTCATAAACTGTTTGGAATCAGCCTGTATTTAAAGACCAGCTGTCTTTACCAGACGACAAAATTTGAGACTTACCCAAATTGAATGCATTTACAGGTGACACTTTAAGTGAGCCATGCTCTAGCAAAAGGGGGGTTAATAGGTCTCCGTGATGCAGTTTACCGAGCAAGTCATGGCATAATTATGGATCTATAAAATCTATTTTGTCTAACAACTGACTGAATCATGAGGTAGACTTTTCCTTTTACATACAGAAATTTGATCGATAGCAAAACGTTTCGATTCAGGTCAGCCTGCACGGACTGCGAAGGCTGACCTGGCTCGATACTTTTTGTAGATGCATGAAGCCTGCTTTTCACAAGGCATGGACCAGCTGTATCTAAAATTATGGGATTTGCTTTTCAATCAATTCAGTGCACTTGCAGACGAAAACTTAAACATTGATAAAATTTTGGAATTCTTTAATTGGGTAGAAAACATTGCTGGAAAAACAGAAACTGCTGGTATTTATCATTTTCTCTTTTTCCCACAATGTTTGCAGAGACGAATCTCATGATTTCAGCTACATTTAACTGTCGCCTGGTTTCAATTTTGTTGAGTACCAAATGGTGTCGTCTGTTAAAGAGTTAAAGGGTCACAGTTTACTTTTCTTATACATGGTCACATGCTCTAAGAAAAAGAAAGAAAACACTATGCACTGCATAAAACAATTTTAATCAGCAAATTAAGGCATGAAAAATGAATCTTTTTTTACAACATGGTGGAGATGGTGTTATTCCTTTTCACCCCCCCCCTCTCTCTCTCTCTCTCCCACTCTCTCTCTCTCTCTCTCTCCATATCTCTCTCTCCCTGTCTCTGTCTGTCTGTCTGTCTGTCTCTATCAGTCTTTCGGTCTGTCAGTCTGTCAGAAAGATAGACTGTCGGTCTGTCAGTCTATCTTGCTGTCTGTCTGTCTGTCTGTCTCTCTCTCTCTCTCTCAGTCTTTCGGTCTGTCAGTCTATTTGTCTGTCTGTCTGTCTGTCTGTCTGTCTGAGTCTTTCTGTCTGTCTCTCTCTCAGTCTTTCGGTCAGTCAGTCTGTGTGTGTGTGTGTGTCTCTCTCTCTCTCTTTCCCTCCCTTTCTCTCTTTATCTCCCTCTCTCTCTATCTCTCTCTCTTTCGGTCTGTCAGTCTATTTCTCTCTCTGATTCTGTCTGTCTGTCTCTGTATGTGTGTATGTGTGTGTGTGTGTGTCTCTCTCTCTCTTTCTCTCTCTCTGTGTGTCTCTCTCTCTGCATTCAGCGCTCTTGCTTACATCAAACATCGATCCAAAAAGACAAGAGCCAGACTTGAACTCTACTAAACGACACTGTTTGTCTGTCTGTCTGTCTGTCTCTCTATCTCTCTGTTTTTCGCTCTGTTTGTCTGTCTCTCTGTCTTTTCTCTCTCTCTCTCTCCCTCTCTGTCTTTCTCTCCCTCCCTCCCTCTCTCTCTCCGCACTCAGCGCTCTTATTTCCATCAAACATGGATTCAAAAAGACAAGAGCCAATAAACTCTTTACCAAACGACAAAATTTTGGAGTTCGCCAAATTGAGAGCATTTGCAGACGACAAATTTTATGTTGCTACATTGGTGATTTCTTTCTTTGAAAGGATAGAAAACATTGTGGGAAAAGGAAAAAATGCTGGTTACCAGCATTTTCTCCTTTTTCCCACAATGTTTTAAAAAACTTTCTTTTTCAAGGTCGTTAAAAGTCGGGGTTGTGTGATACAGACTTAACCGGAATGCACATATTTCTAGTCTCGTATTTATCAAACATATTCTTCATAACATTCTGATCGTAAATCTGAAAAAAAAAAAATCAAAATTTTAGAGCCCAATTTCAGATTCTGATAGATTTACCAACCATTCTAGATTTTTATTCCTAGCCTGGTCTAGCATAATACATTTATGACGTCACTTCCTATTTTTAGACTAGGCTAGGAATTAAATTTAGAACGTTTGGTGAATACTGTACTTTGATCGCGGTCGTTTTTCTTCAGAGCGCAATTTCTTGTTGGCTAAACCAAATGAATTAGCCAATCAGAAGGTGTGTTACATTCAAGATTTAAAACTGAACTAAGAATGGTGAAGACGGACCCAGAATAGAGACTGTGTGGAGTCTGAACTTTTTAACTGTAGCGAAGAACCCCGAACGCTGTCACATCAGTTGTTGTACATATTCGGCATACCTTGGGTGATGGGAGCCATCATGTCCTTCGGCTGTATCTGGTAGCTTGATATGCACCTACACGGTACATTTCATCGCCGGAAATACGCCGGTTTACCTTTCTGAAAATTGTAAGGCTCCTCGTAAAAAAGAAAACTTGAGTCTCAAATTTCTACCGAAATCTTTCTAACTATATTTCAGTTGACAAACAGTTCGTACATTTTTTTTTTTAACGTGGTTTATCAATTGCGATTGAAGTTTTCACCGACAGATAGATGTGAATAATTTCATCGAGGTTGTTTATGTCGTTGCTAAACGACTGACAGTGGCACCGCCATGTATAAGATTACGTGATTGGTAGTTCAAATGGAAACGACCGTTAGTAGTAAAGGGGAGGAGATCGGGTATTTTGGAGCATGAAAATACCCGGTCTCCTTACCCTGAGAGGGTTTCGTACCCAGTTTGCTTACCCCTGGGTAAGCAAACTGGATACGAAGCGAGAATTTTTGCAAATAACGGTGGCCAGCACCTATTCATGTTTTCCTCGAGTTTTCTTTTTTGCGGTCGTTGTGCGACCAATGCCCACCATTTTGTAGTAGTCAACCGGGTACCAATGTTCTATTGGGGCTTAGGACATAGAATAGGGCTATGCTGACCTTTACGATCGGTCGTTGTGCGACCATTCTCTGTCATTTTGTGGCTGGGCTGTTCGTAGACATTTTTTCATTGCTCTGGTACGGAATACAGTCTGATCTTAATCCACACCGCGTCAAAGCTGAGGTTAGGGGTGGTTTGGACTTTGACTTTTTTCATTGTGTTCCGGTCAGAGACCAGGGGTTGGTCTAGGGACAGCAGTCCCCAGTCTCCCTACCCTGAGTGGGATTTTTTTGGTGTTTAGTCGCTATATTGTCTACCCGGATAGACAATATAGCGACTAAATCGTGAAATTGCTCATTTTTTTGGTACCACTTGGCTTTAATTAGTCATGCATTGGTTATCTCCCTATTGGTTAGACAGAACCTTTGAAAGCACTCAGGTGAACTAGAGACCATGGTATGGAAAAGGGCTAGGAATACTTCATTGTTTACTGTTTAACCACTACTCGGGCTTTAAGTGGGGATAGGGAAAAAAAAGATCAGGGTTTGACTTAGACTTTTTTCATTGATTTGATATAGAAGACAACCTGATCTTTAGTCCTTACCACGTGTCAGAGTAGAGATCAATAGGACTGGTTTTTTTTTTACTTAGACGAAGGGATTGGTTGGACTTAGGCTTTTTTTGAGTGTAACTCTTAGTGAAATTGACAATTTGAAGAAAGATTACTCTTTCTTGGTGGTTGGGTAGCCCTGAAAAGGGCTGTTTTTCTGTGTTTGGTGTGTTTTTTCCCCTTTACTGGCAGCTTTTCTTTGGTTTTTTCGGGATCTTGAAATCATCGAAGTCATCAATCTTTTTTCCGTATCTGCCCTGACCCGTTATTGTCGAGATTGTCCAGTTGCTGAGAACTCCTTGTTTTTTGTGAAGTTGACTTTTGTCTTCCTCTGATTTTCGTTTAGTTGCTTTTAGCTGCTTTTCCTTTGGCTGTTGATTTTCCTTCGAGATTGTGCAGTTATTGAGAACTCCTTGTTTTTTGTGAAGTTGACCATCGTCTTTCTCTGATTTTCGTTTTGTTGCTCTTCGCTGCTTTTCCTTTGGTTGTTGGTTTTCCTATGTCTGTTTTTTCTTTCCTAACAACAGTTACGATCGACTCTACTAGTTTATGAAGACTACTTTTATCAAACTCAATCTCAACCGGGATTTTCACCGGAATCTCTACAGGAACTGCTGAAATACGCTTTTTCTGGTGGCATAATGTCTCAATGGTTTTGCTCAGTTGTTCGGTGTTTGTGTTCAAAGTCTTTATCTCCTCCAAATGTTTGTTGAAAGTCTTCAGTTCTTCTAAAATCCGAGTCAATACAGAATCTTGCTTTGAATTCAACTGTCCTACTTCTTAAAAAATGCTGTCCAATACCGTCGTTGGGTTGATGAGTGTTGTATTTATCGCTGTCGATGGGTTGACGAGTGTTGTATTTATCGCTGTCGATAGAATATCCCCATTGTTTTCTTTTGGTAGGAATTCGTCTATGTCGAAACCGTCCAAGTTGTATCCGTCTAAGTTGAAATCCATTTTTCCGTTACCGCTTATCCGTACTACTCGAGAGCTGAGAGTCGAATGATTCATTATTTGGAAAATATCGCCGGCTTTTATACGCTGACGGGAGGATTGACCTACTTTGTCATAGAATTAACGTTGACCAATCAAAAATGTGTAATGATATAACGAATGATTCGATTTGACAACGTTAATTCTATGACAAAGTAGGTCAATCCTCCCGTCAGAACTAGTTTTGATTCAGAATTAACGTTTTTGACCAATCAGAAGATTCGTTGCTTTAACGTTGACCAATCAGAACCTTCGTTATATTTCTTTTTTATTTGTGCGAGTAAAAAAGAAGCTAGAAGGAGAAGATCGTGTTATGGACAGGAGTTGGACTTAGTCTTTCTTTGGTATGGAATACAGTGTGATTTTGACAGAGAAAACTAGGGGTCTGCACTTAGACTTTTTCAGTGTATCTCTTAGAGAAAAACTGACAATTTTGAAAAAGAAAGATCTTTTCGTAGTGATTGGTAGCCCTGAAAAGGGCTGTTTTTAGGCTTGTTGACTGGCAAGGCTATTCATCGACTGTATAAACTACAGGTCTGATCTCTCGCCAGCAATATTCGCACCAAACCCCTGGGTCATCGTCTTCATCATAAAATCCCTCATCTGGGTTGGGACAATTGTGTTTTTGTCCAAGATAATGTAGGGGAAATGTACATTTCCCACACTCTATATCGCATGCTTGAGCACACAAAGGGCAAATAAGAATCTGAACCATGGTGGAACGATTATCATTTGATGTATAAAACATTGACTTTTTATAGTTTGCTGGGTAGATTGACCTACTTTTGACTCAGAATTAACATTATCCAATCAAAAATTTCGTTATATCTTTATAAGTTTTGATTGGAGAGATGGGTTTTTTCTTAGTCAAACAATACTTATGACCCACTGCATTGGAAAAAAATGTCGCCAAAACATGTAACTTGGGGAAAAAGAATGAAGAACTCCATTGTTTTTAAACAGTAGAACTTTTATTTGAACAGAACTGAACAATGAACATGAAACATATGTACAACAAGACACATAAATAAAGAACTGTTAACAATTAGAACATTGAAAATGTTTTTTATGTCTTTTTTTCACTGTTTGTGGGAAGTCTCTGAGAGTTTGTTGTATAGATTTCCGTAGTGCTGATAAAACCATGATGATACAGCTCGATCGTTTCGGTGATGTTCCGTTGAGAGGAATTTTTGTTGAAGATATTTCTGTATATTGTATCCTCTAGCAGCAGCATCCAATGCGAAGATACAGTAAAATCCGCAAATTTTCCCCTGTAGACTCTGAAGAGTTTGACGAATGTATCTCCACGATAAAGAATGATTGTCTAAAAAGTTTATGATTTCAGGCTCAAGTGGTGGTAGTCCGTAGGAATCAAAGTATAGTACATCGCCACTATTGTTGAATATCACTGCCACCCAGTGTTCTCCTGGTATATTTGATCTCTCTGTATTCACAATATAAGCTTTAACATGTTTGGGTTTTTGTCGAGGTAACTGGTCTTTTGCACACACTTTTGCCTGTAGATTTTTTATCCATATTCCATGATCCAATATATATTGAATTTCAGAAGTATAAATCACGTTTTTTCTTAGTCACTTTCTTCCCAGGATTGTTTTACTTTGTTACACCAGTAATGTAGCCAAGACGAATCCACAAATTCAGATAAAATGTTATGTTTTATATCCTTCCACAATCTGTAGGCTTACACATATCCACTTTCATCGAGTTTCATTTCCATTAAGTCAGGATACCATTTTTCCATGATTTTGTATGGATTTAATTCCATCATAGCTTTTTCTATGAACATATCCGTATGTTCTTGTCTGTTCTTGAATAAACACAGATCGTGCTGTATTTGACTGGGGTGATCTACTTGACATCCGTAACACTGATTGCGAACTTCACTGGCAATAAGATTTTGTATTTCTTCAATCATGTTTTTCGAAGCTATTGTTAATGTCATTTTTCCGAGTAGAGATGCACTTTGAAGTGGAATATTTCACTTTTTCTGCTTCTTCTCTCAGCGATATAGCAAATCTGAGTCCCAGCATTGTTTTTCTATATATGCTTTTTTTAGTCCTGAAAAGGACTGTTTTTGATATATATATACTCCTTAGCCCTGAAAAGGACTGTTTTTTGTGAAAGCTGTCTTTTGTTCCGGGGTAATGAATAGGAGATCTGTTCAGAGTCCTGAAAAGGACTGTTTTTCTGTTGATTACGAGATTAGTAATCTGTGATGATTTCTCTCAAACTGTTGATTTCAATCTGATCGTCAAATTCAGCAAAGACAATAACGTTGATAACTGCTGGTAGAGCTTGAGCAAACTGAAGTTCAATTCGAAGACTTCCAGTTTTTATAGGATGAAGCTGCCCTTCTTCACTGCCTTGACCAGCTGTCAAACCGTATCCCCACAAACAGTATCCACCAATATAGTCTTCTTTGCCAATATCAAACGATTTATTGAGTCCAAAGGCTGAGACAGCTTGATACATTGACAAATATGATTTCAAATACAGTCCTCCTTCAAAGTTAGGCTCAAAGGGTCTGTTATGAATACTGTAACCATTACATAATACATCTATTTTTGACAGATTAAAATGTTGAAAGAAAAATGGGTTGGTGTTATAACCCCCATTATAAGCAGCATTTGTTACCATTGCAATGAAAATACGTTTTGGAAGATGTCCTTGAAACAAATGATCTTCAACTTTAGACTGAAGTCCACTGCCAATGGTAAAAGTTTTTACTTCTACTCTACGAATAGGAATTTTCATGTTTTGCTGAGCAATAACATGATTAAGATCATTTGCAACAACAGGCAACAATTCAACATTTCGCACATGAAGACTGACTGTTTCCAGTACAATTTTAGCAGCTGGTGCACCAGTACCTCCTGTGAGACAAAAGTTTGGCGAAGTCCTGTTTAATCTAAGTCTGATTTCAATTCCGTTCGGTAAATATTTTTCTTGTTGAAATAGATCAAGATGCAATCGTCCGAAAAGTTCTGCGTTTTTGCTTTGTGCGATTTCATTCATTCTTGCTTTTAAACCATCATTATGCCCATTATGGTCGCGTGAATTGAATTGAGCAGCGGTGTCTTCAGCCCAAATTACACTAGCTTTCAAATGCGTAGACTTGCTATCGGCATTATATGACAGAAGATTTTCGATATACGCTCTGTATGGATAGGTGTCTGAATTACTGCTGATTAATTTATTATTTAGATACAAATCGACGCTGCTAAACATACTATGCAGGAAATTGTTTACAGGTGCCACATTTGAATCGGCCTCTAAATCACTACCGTCTGCTTTAATGATTTTGAATTTAATATACAAATACGGTTGTGACAAATCTGTCCAATGTTCGGTTTGAGGTGGTATGATAAATTCTATCGGTGCATTATTTGACAAAGATGCTAATGGCAAATGTTCAACCCATTGACTTTCTTGAATAGTTGTCATTGTAGGTGGTACAGAAAGAACATTGAGTTCTGATTTACTGCATTCACAAGACCCGTTTTGCAACATTTTCAAATTTTTTCAATCAAATATATTAATCAAATATATTAATCAAATATATCAAGAGGTCTTGGTCTACCGTAATGATTTCTTTGTTTCTTATTGATGATCTTACCGCTGTGAGATCGAGAAGATAACTGACGTGTTTCTCGCGATTTTCTTTTATTTATCCCTGTCATTACCTCTAACTTTTGTGCTAAATCATGAATAGATTGTTTTCCCCGTGAAATTGCAACTTTTTTTGGATTTTTGCCTCGTAAGAGGATATCTTCTGCTGCACGCAATCCTTGTTTGATTCCTTCTTTTTTAATAGCATTAAGCCCAGATTTGACTAGAGGTTTTATCAATGGAGTTAATGTTTTAAGTGCTAATTTAAATAGGGAACCTATAGGAAATCCATAGCCATACTGATGTTTTACACCGCAATAAACTGGTAACATTTTTTAATTATTTTTCAGTTGAACGTTGTCTGAAATGCAACTTAACGATTGTCTTACCAGTAATGAAATGAACTGGTATACCAGAATCCCCCGCTATTTGAATGTGAATAATATCGAAATCGGATTTCGAAACAGAGATGTAATGCGGTATTGTAATTTCATGATTGATATGCTGACAACCATAACTATTTTCAATCGTATCGCTTGTTTTGAAAGGCAGAACACGAAGTATGTGAGCAAGTTTATCACCCACTATAGTGTGTTCAGCAACATCTGAATAAATGTACAGATGATTGTAGCCAGCATCAATGTTAGGGCTGTATTTAAAGTAATCGAAAATATTTTTACCCTGAAAAAATGTATCATTTTTGTATTCTGGTGAACCACACAGTTTTAAAAACAGTGATGAATGTAATTTGATTCCCGTTTTTATAATATTTTCGAATTTAATTTTCGGACGTTTGGCTAAAGTTGAATAACTAATGTACAGATTCGACGAATTCTTACGAAGGGCAGCGCCTATAGTATTTTGAATCACTTCATTGATTACCTCTATAAGATGCTGTGGTGAAGTGTAACTCCCAGGTTGAAAGGTAAATCGAATTGACCATATTACCGCTTTACCTCCACTATTTCGTCTTAATGGAGATACCTGCATATTATCTCCTTTTCTGTCTATGTCTGTTATTAATTTGGTTAATTCGGCATCTGTTGTTATAATTTCGAACTGCGCTTCTTCTTCACTTATGTTTAAGAACTGAGAGGGAGTAATAAGTTGAACTAATGCAACTTCCCAATTTTCCTTGTCAATATGAACTGTCTTTGGTAAATGAACCTTAAAACAACACTGTGTGTTGTTCGGATAAAGGTTTATGGAACTATTGCTAGGTAGAGTGAGATAAAACGAATTCATTTTTTACTGTCAAAGAAATCAACTCCCGGTTGTTTTTGTCCTGTTTTGGTGAATTTTAACCCCAGAGATGGAAGAATATACCCAAGTGAACTACTTAACAGTATCAACCACAATTCACGATCTTGACTTTGAATACTTATATGTACTATCGAGGTTGCAATAATTGCGTAAATGACTATAATCTGTGAAATATATGTAAACTGATTCTTGGGAACACGATTTCCACAGCAATTGTAATTTTTACTACTACTACTATCGACACTTTCTGTTCCAGACTCAATGTTCAACTGCGAATTCATAATGAATGCAGGGACTTTTTATCTAAAAGTTTTTTTTACTGCTCAAGACACCAAATAAGATTCTGGTATCCAACTTTGAAATTTTTTTGGATAACCTTTCCAATTGACTTTTTTTTCTTTGATTAATTTTTTACCCTCACGTCTTGTACGTCTATCAAGAACTGAATCAATTTAATATATTTCATCATCTTTTATTAATTGAAGTTCATGTTCATAATAGGTTCCAAAATTTGTTCACCCTGTAAATCTTTTATTTTATATGTGATAGGCGAAAATGTTTTGTTGACATTAGTAATTTCAAATATTTCTTGTGTCCAATTTGGTAAATATCCCTTATCAAATGTATGTTTTGTTTTATTGATTCGAAAACGATCTCCAATTTTGAATTTTGGCTTCTTTGTCAATACAATTGACGATAATTGCGGATACAGATTTTTTGAAATCTCTGCCTCATTTGATTTTGTTACCAATACAGGAGATGTTTTTATACTTCTGTGAAAAGTATGATTGTTATTTTTAACTAAAGAATTCAAAATGTCAATGTAACGCCTTGTTTTCTTGTACGTAAAGTATTTCCACATTCTAGTTTTTAAAGTTCGTTGAAATCTTTCGACGATACTTGCTTTTGTCTCTGGATTTTCAGTGGTGAAAAAATGAATCTGATTCTTTTTCAAGTATTGTTGAAACAGTTTGTTTTTGAATTCCGAACCTTTATCTGTTTGAAGTGACAAAGGTTTTCTTTTTGATTTCTGAACAACAGATTGAAATGCTTTAATCAAAGTTTTTCCCGTTTTATTTGGAATAGGGACAACCCATGAAAATCCTGAAAACACATCAATCACACAAAGTAAATATTTCGTGTTATCATTTTGTCTTGCAAAATGTTGCATATTAGCCAAATCAGCTTGCCATTGATAATCTATACCACCTACAATAGTTTTTCGTCTTTTGAATCGACCACGGATAAGTTTGTGCAAGGTATAGGTGGATTCACCCTGCAACCACTCTTGAACATCTCTGTATCTTATTACTTTTAAAACAGATTTTGCAGCGTGATACAATTGATTTATTCCAGTAAATGCGACAGTACTGTTAGGATCATAAAACAACTTTCTTAACACGTAATCAAGTTTAGGCTTTACCATGGCTCCCATGACTGAAGTGTTTGACGAGACGGGGTCTTTTTTATAGACTTTGGTGGAGTTAACAGCTCTTTAACATAGAATTGCTTCAATCGTTCTCTTTCTTCAGGCCTCATGTATGGCGATTTTTCTTTTGTCCTTTCCATACTTTTTTTAGCACTTTTTGTAGAGGACTTCCTTGCACTTTTTCGTACGCTTTTTGGCGTGTGAAATAAGTGATCGGATTCTCCATAGGATTCTTCATCTTCACTCAGTGATTTATCATGAGCTTTTTGCATCCATCTCCATCGGCTCGAATTGCCAATAACTTCTTGGGGTATATTGCTTTCATGTAATGCCTTCGAAAAAGTTTCCATCCTCTGGGTTCAACACCTTTTCTTTGACGTATTGCATCATTGATAAGATCAATAATATTGGAACCATGAATGCGTGTACCTTTGTATGACACGACTCCTTGTTCGTCCCAAGTTAATTTATTGTTATCTTTTATCATACTCAAAAGTAACTCAGCTTTTCTTTTCATGGTTTTTGGCACACTTTGCAAAATTTGATCATGCAAGGCAACAGATGCCGATTTCTGTACACGGTTATCAGTTTTTGTCATTGGAAGAGAATTGATCAAGGATGGTTTTGCTTTTTGAAGCGAATTTTGTAACTTAAACAAAGTTTCACCATACCTTTGAGCCTTTTCTGTTTCTGACAAATCGGTACTTTGTAAAATTTGACTCATGTCTTTTTGAAGATGTGATACATCTACAACTTGTGGGTCGGGTGGTAAACGAGATTTTTGAGATTGTTCGGCTTTCCATCGTTTCATATTTTCTAAGACTTGGTAAGGCACAATAACCATTTTTCTAACAGATATGGTGTGATTTTTTTAAAAATAATAATAATTACAAGGCTTTTAGAGCCCCTCCTATTCCACCGATCACGGCTTTTCCTAACAAAGGTAATAATGCAGGTGCAAGCAATGGAAGAAATCCACCTTTTTGATTTAAAATTTGTTTTTTATTTTTTTCAGAGACCGATTTCGAAGCTAAACGTCTGAGATGTTGTCGGCTTGAATACAACTTCTTCTTCTGAGCTGATGATAAATGTACATTGCCTTTTAAAACATTATGACAGCATTCCGATATACATTTTATCACTTCTGATGGCGAATCTTTCACAAGTCTTTTACGTATTTTTGGTGTAGCCTGCATCATGGCCATAACCATCGAACCGTGTTTTTTAATCAGAGGTGTTTTCCTCATGATGACTTTATCTCTATCTTGAATTAAATGATGATGTAAGATCCATATCACTATCATTTATACCTGTTGTAACATCCTATCTTTTACAGTCAGAATTCTTTTTTAAGAAAACTGTGATAAAAGTTCTCTCTTTATTGCAATGTCGGATCCAATGCTTCCGTCATTGGGAACGTATCTTTCTTTATCAAAGTAGATCCTCTTATTGTCACGGTCAAAACTCCATTTTCCTATGTCATAGTTATATCGGGCCATATCGTCTATCAGATGAGCTTTTTGCCTTCTGGCTTTTTCGTATTCAGCTAATGTATTTGGAGAGGTGGATGAAATGGGTTGAAACGACAATGTTTTGGTGCCTGGTTTCATAAAGCGTGAATACTTTGTTTTAAGATCCCGCAATCTTTCACTTAACAATTCCTTTCTGGACTTTGGATACTGTTGATGTTCTGAAATGCTGCTTCCTACAGGCTTTCGTTTTCGGATAGTGACAAATCTGTCATCAATCGTCGGGGATTTTTTCTTTCGTGGAGCACGCTTTCTTGGAGATTTCTTCTTTTTTGGAGACTTCTTTTTTTTGAGATTTCTTCTTTCGTGGAGCACGTTTTCGAGATTGTCTTTCAGCCCCAAATTTTCTAACGGTTTTTGTTCCATCCCATCTCAGTAAACTTCTGATAATAACACCACCCAGAAACCCACCCCCTCCAGGTTTTAGAATAATTTTACGTTTATTTTCCTCAACTGTAGACGGATCTGCTAACCTCTCAATATCTTCTCTATGTTTTGTTATGTACGTAGTGGTTTGTTTTGATAATTTGATTTTATTTTCAAGGATATTTCTCGCTGCCAGCGTAAACCATTTTAAAATTTCTTTTAATCCTGCCTTTAACAGAGGTTCTCTTGCATGTCTATCGGTTTGTTGACTTAAATTTCGCAAAGCAGCTGAAAGCAATTTTTGGTTATATGGTATAACCATGTTTACTCATTGACGTGAAACATAAGAATGATTTATATTTAAAATGTATTTCTCTTTTAAAGAACTTTTTTTTAAGCAGGAGAATAAACAATGGGTCCTCTATCATCTCCTTGTGTATACCAACGATAGAATATATCTGTTCTCAGTCTTAATTCTTTGTTTGTTCGGGAATGAAAATCTATGACTAGATATCCATGATCCATCGATGTGGCGTCTTCATAAGCAGGTATCAGATGTGTGGCTTGCATTTGGTGAGCCAGTGCTTTAATTTGATTCTTATCTCGTTCATTTAGAAATAAAATCATGTATCTGGAATTAAGACTAATGGTTCGACTCGATTTCGACTGCTGAAACATATTTTTGTGTGATATAAATCACACTTGCATTACGATGATGGCCTTTTCTTGTAAACCAAAGTTTAACTTTTTCCTCGTCTTTTTCACGCAACATTTCATCAAAGACGATTAAATGTAGAATGGATACATCACTGACAATTTCGTTTTCATCGTCGGGAATTCCCTCCACGAAATTTATCAATTCAAACTGTGAATTAAATTTTTCCTGCATAAGATTGTAAGCATATTGCTATTCTTTGTAACACCAGACAACTCTTTTAGGAACGATGTTGAACAAGTCCTCTCGATAGTCAATTAATTTATGAACGAACTCTGTTTTTCCACACCCGCTCAGTCCTGTGATGAAAATATTACAAGGGTGTTGAAATAAAATAGATTGTACATTCACCTCCATGTTTTTTTACTTTTCTCTTTAAGGGCTAACGATAAAATGACAACATAAATAACAATGAAAGCGTTTTTATTCACAAAAAAACATTTTATTCAGATTTGACAATGAAATATTGACAATGAATTATTTTCACAATGAATTATTTCTTACAATATGGCATAAAACATTTTTTTTAACAATATAACATTTTTTAACAATATAACATTTTACAATATAACATTTTACAATGCAAATTCACAAATCCCTCGTGTTCTCCATTTGTCTTCATGTTCCGTAATGTCTTTGTGCAATTGGTCATCACCCAAATACAGTGGATATATACTGTCCATTTCACTGAATTCACGTGTTCCAAATGGATAAACATGTTTTAAAACGTCTTTCGTTGAAAGAGATGAATATACAATTTCCTCTGTAACATCTCTATCAAATAAGATAGAGCCTTCCATAGTATCCACTATTTCCTCAGAGTCTCGAATAGATCCTTTTTTGTAGCGTAAGTAAAAGTTAAATAAAACTGATTTCATTTTCAGAACGTTCAGAAAACTTTCTTCGGTTCTTCCTATGATCATGAAACACCATCGACTTGTGGATCGGATTTGTTTACCATTAGCACCGTCTTTCCACCAGTAAGTTGCTAAATAAGTTTTGATGATGTGTTTCAAATCTGAATCGTCTACCAACATCCCAATAAAGTGCTGTATGCCATACAATTTGCAGGACGATTCTCCTTTTACAAACCTTCTGTGCAATTTATCTATCCAAAGTTCCACACAGCGGAGTTTAATGTTAAGCTGCATTCGTTCATCGAGCGTATGCTGTTGAACGAATTCTCCATAAATCTTTTCACGTAGTTCTATTGGTAAAGGCAGCATAATTTTTTCAGCAATATTTTGCGTCTTACTCGGACCGTTCAGTTCAAAACAATGTAACATGGAATTATTTCCTTAAACTTTTATAACCATAATCGTCACTTTATCTGTCTGAATAGGGTACTATTCTTTTTTCTTTTACCCATCGTTTATGTCTGCCTGAAAGACAATAATAAGTAAGTGAGAAAAACTTGGTAATTTATAGAGCCTTTCAATCCAATACTGTATAAATAGAGACAAAAGCTATGAAATCTATATCATTCCTCTGATCGACTTCAGTCAATACAGCTGACAAAAAATATGAGCGAGTTTAAGCTACAAAGTACATCACCACTTAGAAAGATGATGTATCTGTATGTTAACCCATACACCCACGATTATGAGATCAGCAATGTTCCGTCAAAGTATCAAGTTCAACATATTGGGAATTACGTGGGATCATTTTTATCCCATTAACATTTAACAGAAAAAGATGTTTACCGTATTACCAGATACAGAGTTTTGGATCAAGCAGCGATTGATAAACGATATGGGGTGGATGGAAAGAGAACAGATATTTGTTTCACATGCAACAAACCAGGACACTAGGCCAGAAAATGTCAAGAAAAAGAAAAGCAGACAGAAACAGTCGTTTTTGTCTATGTGGATCCACGCAGTCATGATATCAAAATTTCACCAACAATGAAACTGGGTGGTGAATTTCAGCACATGAAATTCGTTGGTGTTCTAAAATCATTCTGTAACGAAAATAAATGGAAAACATTCACACCACAGGCTACAAGATCATCGGTTGAAAATCAGATCGAAAATATGCAGATCGACAACACGACTATCAGCGATGCAGAGATCTGTAAAATAACAGAACAGATAGAGAAAAAAATATCTACAAACGATAATCTAAGAAAACAACCAACTTTGGAACTAAAAAACAACGAACTTTCTTCAGAGGAGGCTCTTTCACCCGAAGAGGAGAAAAAGCAAAACAACGAAAAAAAGAGAAAGCGAGAAAAAAAGAAGTGTTTCTTTTGCAAATCAAAAAAACATGGGGATAAAATCTGTCCAGATATGGTATTAAAAAATAATGAAAGGGGAAGAAAACGGAAGAGTGAATGTGAATCTGACATTCCAAAGAAAAAAAGAAAAACACAGTGAAAAAAAGTTTTAACACAATATTGTTTTAACAAAAAAAGGCTGACTTGTTTAAAGGTTTTCATTCAATTGGTTTTACAGTTCCTAACTTGTTTCATTGTACAAAAGTTTGAATAAAAAACATATAAAATAATTCTGGGCTTGACTTTTTTTCTTTGACTGTAAGTCTTTCAGAGAAAATTGACAATTCGAAAGAAAGCTCTTTCTTGGTGAATGGTAGCCCTGAAAAGGGCTGTTTTTTCCATTCACTGGCTGGATAAATTAATTCCATACCAATGAAGAATACAGCTTCATCAGCTTCTTCTGCCACCCACGATGTTCAGTGGGTGGCATGAAATCCCTCAGGTCGGGGTAAATGTTCCCCATCTTGACCTTTGGGGTACGAGTGTAAAACTCGTACCCACGCCTCTCGAAAAAAGCACACAGTGCTTTGAACTTTTCTCTCTTCTCCTCTTTTCTTCTATAGACTTCTTCTTCTTTTTCTCTTTTCTTCTCCTCTATCTGCTCCTCCATCTCTCTCTTTTTCTTCTCCTCAGCCTTTCTCTTCCCAATTAGTCCACAGAAAAACTTGCTGCCTTTCATTGTGAAATGAAAATAACCCGATAATAAAATAAAAGTTCGTTTTCATAATTTGACGGGAGGATTGACCTACTTTGACATAGAATTAACGTTGGCCAATCAAAAAATGTGTAATGATATAACGAACGATTCGATTGGTCAACGTTAATTCTATGTCAAAGTAGGTCAATCCTCCCGTCAGCGTATAAAAGCCGGCGATATTTTCCTATACAGTTGAACAATGGAAGATCTTAGAAAATCCGTCCACAATTTAACGAGAGCGGTATCCACCCTCTCATTGAAAGTAGAGAGGGTTAACAATCAACTCGAGAAGCTGATGGCTGAAAAAGAAAGACTACCATCACCACCAATGCCACCAGTCAACAAGAAGGTCGTCATCCCAGTGACGGAGTGCTGGGATGAAGACGATGAGTCGGCGTTTACGCTAAATTTCGATTTGGACGAGCAGCAGTTGAGAAGACTGAGGAGGCGGGCAGCAAGTAGCTGCCCAGCCTGCAGAAAAGTTGGAGGTTGTGCCTAAAAAACACAGTCTCCAAAAAACAAAACAGCCCTTTTCAAGGCTACCCAACACTACGAAAAGATCTTTCTTTTCAAATTTGTCAATTTCTCATAAAGAAATACACTCAAAAAGTCTAAGTGTAGACCCCTAGTTTTCTCTCTCAAAAATCACACTGTATTCCATACAAAAAAAAAAAAAAGACTAAGTCCAACTGCATTTTCTCTATGTAAACACTATTCTCAGATGTTTTTTTTTCTCAGTGAACCTTGTTAAAATACTTTGTAGTCACTATTTATAGCCCTGTAGACTGAAAAAGACAATCACAAAACACATTCGATCCTTCCATTTATCTTATTCGACACTCAACTGCTGTAGAGTTAAGTCGAACTAGCACAATGTTTGGACTAACAATTTTACTAACATTGCTTAACTGGATAGAAGAAAGAGAACGCATTAGACGTATAAGGCATGAAGTTGAGCATCTAATCCAAGCACTAAATACAATGGAAATTAGGGAAATAAAGAGAAGAAGTAAAAAAAGTGAACCTGTACAAACAGCCCTTTTCAGGGCTACCCCACCACCAAGAAAGAGCAATCTTTCTTCAAATTGTCAATTTCACTAAAAGTTAACTCAAAAAAAGCCTAAGTCCAAGCAATCCCCTAGCCTCAGCTCTGGTACAGCGAGATCAAGATCAAACTGTATTCCATATCAATCCTAATGTCAATTAAAGCCCAAGTAGTGGATAAAAGTAAACAATAAAGCAGTCTAAGTACAACACAGTCCCATTAATCTCTACTCTGACGCGTGGTAAGGACTAAAGATCAGATTGTCTTCCATATCAAATCAATGAAAAAAGTCTAAGTCAAACCCTGATCTTTTTTTGCCCTAACCCCACTTAAAGCCCTAGTAGTGGTTAAAAGTAAACAATAAAGCAGTCCTAACCCTATTCCATCTTGTCCTATTCCATATCACGGTCTCAACCAACAGCTGATTAAACTACAAACTATGTGCCAATCCTTCTTAGCGTAGCGAACCTATATAGTCTTATTATAGCAATATAGGTACGAACCCCACTGGGTACGAAACCCACTCAGAGTAAGTAAGTAGGATATTTGCAATTAAAGGCTAAGTGCCAATAAAAAATTACAAATTTTCTCATTTCGTACCAGGGGGTAAGCAAACTGGGTACGAAACCCTCTCAGGGTAAGGAGACCGGGTATTTTCATGCCCAAAATACCCGGTCTCCTCCCCTTTACTACTACCGTTATAGAGACGAGGCTAGATGTAGGTATCGGCCTAGTTGTGACGAGTGTTTTTGTATATACTACTAATAGTTCGGGGTGCACTTGAATAAAAAATCGGCCAAATTCTCTTCGAGGTTTGAAGAAAGTCATTGCGATAGGATTCGTATCTCTTTCTCCACAAAATTTTAAAGGAACTTGTTGAAAAAAAAGAAGCCGGAGCCTTTAGAAAGATTGCTGTTCATCGAAATGGTAAAAATCATCAGGAACTTGTCAGTATTGAGGTTTCTTAGATAATATGAGTCATGCTCTGACGAAAGGGGGCTTAATGCATCTCCGGGGTGCTTTGTACCAAACATTTCATTGCTTATTTATTGAACCCCTAAAATCCATTTACGTTTAACAACCAACTGAATCATAAGGTAGACTGGTCCTTTGACATGCAGAAAATTCAAGGATAGCAGAAAGTTTCGGTTCATGTCAGCCTACATGGACTGTGCAGGCTGACATGAATCGATACTTTTTGGCAAATGAATTAAATTCCCTTTTCACAGATCATGACTTAATTATATTTGTATGTGTTTTACATGTATTTGTATGCATCTATTTCACGAAGTTAGCGTATTTTCATTTCAACACGTTTTAGTACTTCATGTCCGCCTAACCAGGAGTACCAAATGATACCTTTCCACCCTGGGATATTTTTATCGTGGCTGTATAGCCCGTTCAAATTGGGATCATAACAGGCGCTGTACCACCGGCCACCTTTGTACCACTCTGCACAATTGACATCATCCAATTTGTCGTTATCAGAATCAAACGTACTAAACAGCATTCCCGTATGCTTTGTAAATGAATTACGTGTATCTATCTATAAGAGAGTCCCCAGCAGTTCCACTGTACCCAAGCACATGCAGTCTATATTTGTCTTCCTCAGCCCTAACTTGGAATTCCTCATACTTGGCAAATGTTGTATTTCCGTCAAAGTCCTCCATATCTATTCGCAATTGCAATGGTCTTGCCTTTGTCAACTTGTGTAACAACTCGTTTCCCGCCCAAAATTCACCGTCCGGACTCCCATATCCGTGTTTATAGTCTACCCAAGGACGAGTGAAGTTCACGGAACCGTCTTGACGTCTCATAAACACGATCCATCCACCACCATCCGTGTCCTGGTCGCAATAAACAGTTACATTTGACATAACTAACTCGAGATAGAGAGTGTAGACCCCACTCTCTGGCACAGCTTTACAATTTGTGTTGATAATCGGAACGGTAGTTACATCGGGTTTTACTAATGTTGTTTTGGATTGAAGCAAATGTTCGTCTGTTCTATTACTGATCGCGCTCATAAAAGAAGTCATGATGTTATGAAGGTCCTCTATCGATTCCCTCATAGATCGCAGCTGATCCTGTACCTGTCGATCTCTCTGATTAGCCACCTTGTTGTTCGCTGAGATAGTGTCGTCCATTGATCGATTTCGACATTGTACCTGTCGATCTCTGTCATTAGCCACCTTGTTGCTTGCCGAGACAATGTCCTCCACTGATTTAAGTCGATTCTGAAGTTCTCGATCTCTGTTGAAGGCTAGCCTTTTGCTTGCCTAGCTAAAGTTCTGCATTGACCGCAGTTGGTCCTGTAGCTCTCGATTTATCTTTTATTCCAGTGATGAATGCTTTCATCAAGCTTTGGTATTTTACTAACACGTTGTTGTCGTTCACCTTTGCCATATCCTGGCTTCCGCATTGGTCCATCCCTGGTGGGCAGCTGGTGTTATTACCCGATACACATAGGCCACAGCCTCGACCGCCGATATACTGAGTTGACTAGTTTTATCAAACAATTTTGTAATATTCTCCCTTATTAAAGACATGTCGTCCTTGAGGGTTTTAATTTCTTTCCTAATTAGACTCGCCCCATATGCGCCTGTCTCGGAACACAGGATTGTTACAAAAGTCATGAAAAAAGCAAAACGACATTTCACGATTTCCATATTGAAATAGAACGTGTAGGTAAATCTTCTATGTACAACGTCAGATTGAATTCTACTGCGCCAAAATGTCGGTCGTGAAATTATGAGAGAGTACTAGAACAATAGGTTTGGTAGTTCATACACGCTCACCTAGCTTTGTATTTACCAACCATTCTCAAGAACATTCTGAGTCTTATTATCCAGAATTTCTTTAATTTGAAAGTAACAAGCTTCTGATTGGCTAAACCATTTGGTTTAGCCAATCAGAAGTTGTGTTATTTTCAAATTTAGAAAATCTTTGAGAATAAGACTAAGAACGTTCTTAAAACCCTTCTACGTAATTTAGCGCTATAAATAGGTATAGTGTACCTTGAAGGCTCGAGGAGATTTATAAAGAACGGTTTAATGTTTGTTTGAATAACATTTTACTCCGCGTTCAGCAATATCCAGTTTTATCACGGCGACGTTTCACCATTTTATGTCTTTCCTGGCCTCTACATGTACTGGACTAGGTCTTCTGCATGACGCGCCCCGCTAAACGAGGATCGAACCATGTTGTGATTACTTGGAGTAGTCGTTGCACACATGTGGTCCTTTGTTCTACTTTACCAGAATGTAATCCACTAGTCTGCGTTTTTCAAGCTTCTACAAGATTATTCGGCGAATCTCGGGTGATCCGTTGATCAAGTACCCCGGCTGTATCACGTAGCTTGATATGCTCCTACACGGTACATTTCTTCACCGGAAGTACACCGCTTCACCGTTCTTAAAATCGTAACATTCCACTCAGAAAGTAAACACTAGTCACAATTTTCCGTAGGAATCTTCTTAAATACATTTCCGATGACAAATAGTTTGTACATTTATTTTCTAACTCGGTTTATCAATCAATCAATGGCATTTTTCAACGATAGGTTGCTTATCACCGTGGCTGTTGTTGCCGTTGCTAATCGATTTACCTGGGCGCCGCCATGTTTAAGATCATGTGACCGGCAGTATTTCAAAGTGGCCCCTTGATACGGACGAACTTAGATGTAGGTACGGAATCGGCCGAGTTGTGACGAGTGTCCCCTAGATGTGACTAGCGACAAAAGTAACCACTCGGTCCTTTTCGACCAGTGGCATCGTTAACACTTTCAGTTTATAACATGATGATGATGCTGACTACGGCGACGGATACACGTCAACGACGACGATGATGATGTTGATGATGATCATTTGGTGTAGCATTATTATCATTATTATTATTATGACATTATTTATAAATAATAATATGCAGTAAGTGGTAATAAATATTTCATCAAATTTAAAATTTGTATAGACTTATATGCATTTATTCAGTATGCAAGAACATTAATTACGCTGCTTCTGATCATTCGATCGTAAGGAAAACTATAAACGTCTCCATTGACGTGAATGTATAAAAACGATTTTAGAAAATATCGATCACCTTTTTAAACAGCTGTATTCAAATCATATTACATTGTATCGAGCCTGAATATATATATTTAAATTTCAAATTTGTTTTTCTTTATTTTCAAACATCTTTCATAATTACAGCTTCAATTTTTAACTCACAATAAATCATAACACAAAGTTGAAAATACATGTAAGTTAATGGGGCATCGGACTTGAATGAAATATTGATGGCCACTCACTCTACATCTTCAAATTAGTAAAGCCTATTTTAACCAACAAAACTGACCGACTTGTATTGAGACAAAAAAAAAATAAGATTTAAAACATAAGAGCTGCGCTCTGGCAAAAAAGGGGGCTTATTATACCAAGCAAGTCATCACATAATCATGGATCCGTAAAATCCTTTTTGTTTAAACAACTGAATGAATTACCGGGTGGAATGGTCCTTTGATATGCAGAAAAATGACCACTCGCAAACAGTTTCGGCCAATGTCAGCCTGTGCAGTCCGCGCAGGCTGACATGGGTAAATACTTTTCACAGATGCATTAAACCCCCTTTTCACAGAGATTGCATCATATGTATGTCATTCATTAACTAAAAGAGCTATACGGAGGTAAACAGTGGCATCAAAAAGGGGGTAAAATACGTTGAGCTATCTATTTACCAAACGACAAAATTTTAGATTTATCCAAATTGAAAGCGTTTGCAGACGACGTATTAAATGTAGCTGAAATGATGTGAATTGTCTGTGAACGGGTAGAAAACATTGTACGAAAAGGAGAACCTTTTCCCACGATGTTTTTAAAAGCCTTCTTTTTCAGGGTCGTTAAAACTCGGGATTGTGTGGTAAAGAGCTAAACCAAATGCATTTATCCTTTCATTATTTTAGTGCCAAGCCCCTGTAGCTCAGTCGGTAGCATGCAGGACTTGAGAACACGGGGTCCAGGGTTCGATCCCTGGCTACGACCCCTGGCTCGGCCAATTTCTTTCCGAGGATTGATGATAGTCACTGCGACAGGATTCATTCCTCTCCCACTGCTGACCATTGCTTCGACGATGATTATGTGGGAAAGCAGCCAGTGGCTTGGAAAGAAAATTGTGCGAAGTACTGGTAAAAGAGACTCCAGGAACGCATGGATAGGTGCACTGGCCGCCGCGATATAACTGAAATAATGTTGAAAACGGCGTTAAACACGATACAATCAACAATCAATCATTGTTTTAGTTCATCAGTACGACTTTTCACGCTTCTGCATTGACAGCTTGGAAAATATGGTAGGAAATAGAGAAATTATTTGTAATACGTGAGTGCTCTTGTTTTTCATCACAAGTTTTTCAAACCCACCCAGAAAATCAATTTTTCCTTCACTTCAAGAGCTTTTCCTTTGAGTAATTCATAAAGTTTTGGCAAATCTAAAAAAAAAGTCTACACAGTTAATATGGCTTAACTTTTACAGTGCCTGTCACTATTTTAGATGCCTTTGCGGCCAGTTTAGATCAAGATCAGACTGCACAAAACATGCAGTCTGATCTTTGATCCACACTGTCCACTTTGCTCAGCCGTTCTCAATAAAAACAATATTAACATTGCTGTTGTTTATGTCCTATTTCTAGTAAGGGTCCTGCATGGCTTAGTGGTAAAGTGCAGGACTCGTATCCTGGAGACACCGGGTTCGGGCTTCACTGGAAGCACTGGGTTTTTCGTGGGATTGTCCTTGAATAAGACACTTCAGAGCCCTAGCCTAGTGCTGTTCCGAACAAGGACGTACATGAATATGTGAGCGGTCGCTGTGATATGACGGAAATTACGTTGAAAGCGGCGTAAATCACCATTCAATCAATCGATCGATTAATGGACCAACCGACCGACAGATCGACTTTTACCAGTCAATCCACAATTTTAAGGACCGTTTGAAATGCGGCTTTTAAAACCTTGTGGGAAAAGAAGAACGACATTCAACATTTTCTCCTTTTCTCGCAGTGTTCTGTCCTTTCAAGGACAACACCTATAGAGCCACATTTTACTAATTTTGTCGTCTTTCAAATGTTTTCAATTTGGACGAATCTTATGTTTTTTTTTTTGTCTTGTAAGTGTTTAAGTGTTTACCACATAATCCCGACTTTAAAAAGCCCTGAGATACATACAGCCTTACTTTGGAACTACACTGTCCAGTGAGCTGCTATTCCAATTTTCCGATTAAAACAAAATCAAAGTTGTAGTTTTTGTTTTTTTCACCATTGGCTACAAGGATTGGTGACACAATGTACATGCAGCTGTACATTTCATTTCCAATGGCCGTGGGAATTAACTTTTGATTGCTTGTAGGTGTTATGCGCCACCATCAACATCATTTCAGTTGTATCTCGGCGACCACATCACCTATCTTTCCTATGCTTTACTGGACTTTCTTCTACCAGTATTCGCAAACTATTCTTCAAAGGCCACTGACTGCTTTCCCACAGATCCATCGTCGAAACATTGATCATTGGTGATTGAGCTGAATGTCGCAATGACTACCGTCGATCCTCGGAAAGAAGTACGCAGAGTTGGCGATTCGAACCAATAACCTCCCTGGTTTCACATAACTGTCGTATTATTATCTAATGATGACGATGAAATTGTATGGTTTAACCCCCGCCCTTTTTCCGTGCTCGAGGCCTTTGTGGTATGGATCATCAGATAGAAGGAATCTTTTATGAGAAAGAATCGAATGTTTCGTGTTCGCAGAACGTGTAGATTAAGATATGACAGCGCGGAACGTGCATAAGACCTTGATCTGTACTGTCTGATAGTTTTTGTGGAGTTCTGATCTATATTCGTCTTTGTTGTAAATTAAAATTTTTAACAAATTTCAAATGTCTATTTTTTTTCGTATACAGTATTAAAGTTCGACAGGAATGCTTGGGAGAGGAAGAGTGTTATAGATCTGTACTCAACAGTGAGAAAGACAAATTGTGTGAAAAAAAGGATATGTATGTTGATCGATTAGTTTCTCTGAGCAATTTCTCCATTCGCCACATCATTTTTCAAACCTTGGCCGCGGCTGTTGTGCGAGGTCTAAAGTACAAAAAACGCACTTGAAGTCGTTCTAAGACCACTTGACGAACAGGAACGGAAGTAATACTCACCATGTTTAAGAGAAGTCGCGACAGCAGAAAGTTCGCCCCGAAGAATGGAGTTCTTTGAAAATACATTGTCGTAAAAGGAGAAATGCTGGTCAGCAGCATTTCTCCTTTTTCAACAATGTTTTTTCATCCTTTCTTCCCAAAGGTCGGTAACAAGAGATGGTAAGGTAAAGGGTTTTGGCGTAATATTTATCAGGAAACCTCGATTCGATCCCCGTTGGCGCGGCTGGTCAGTTGATAGCCCTTGAGCAAGACACTGCGGAGCCCTAGCCTAACACAGGTAAAAGATGGGAAAGAAATTGATTCTGAATCGTTTACCAAACCATCCCGTGTTTTAACGACTCTTAGAGGGAAATATTTTGAAAAACAATGTGGTTAAAGGAGAAATTACCGGTTTTAAGCATTTCTTCTTCTCACACAATATTTACTATCTCACCAAAGCTCTTTCGCTTCTTTTTACTTATTTTGAATTTGTTCTCTCCAGTTACTCTTAACCCTGAGGTTGCTAAGTGCGACTCACTGACCCTTTTCGGACAGTGTAGATCAAGATTAGACTGCACCGAACGTGCAGTCTGATCTTCGATGTACTCTGTCCGATAAAGAGATATTATAAATAGCTTTATTCGAGTTTTTGTTATCAGCTTGAAAGTTTCATTTAACTTATTTATCAGGATAAGGGTTAATTAGGAGAGCAAAGAAAAAAAAGGTCGTTTTGGTAAAGAGGTTATCCCTTAGCTTGCCCAATAAACCATACAGACATTTTCAGTCAAAACTAAGACATAAATAATTGCTATTTCATGGTTGCTTTTAGCAAGTTTTAGCAAGGCTGACAGTGTAGATCAAGGATCAGACTGCACGTTTTGATCCTAATCTACACTGGCCGCAAAGGCAACAAAAGTTGTGAGAGGCACTTTAGGGTTTAAGAGAGCCGCCCAAGTGATATGACTGCTCATCCTCGGTGACCCAGTTTCGATTTATTCTGTAATCGCTCCTGGATTATTTCGCTGGCATTTCCTCTTTCTCATGAATCATTCATGAAGCATTTTGATTGGTAATCTCAGTTTTTTTTTGTGAAAATTTAAACTATTTTTATCACAAATACGCCGTCATTTCTATTTTTTACTTGTCGATATCCAATCGCATCATTCGTTGCAAATCAAGCTTAGCGATACTTTAAATATGGCGGCGCCCATCGACACCACAATCGAGAAGCGTTTAAAAGAGATTTTCGCCGTAACACCGAAAGATTGTCAGTTAAAATCGTACACAAAGATCGATAGTGTCGTCCCTGTATTGCAGAATGGCATATCTCTCAGGAGACATGCACGCGGACGGCCGCCATACTTGTTGACAACCTCGGGTTTTTTCCAGGGTTATTTTTAGTAACGGAAGAAATGAAATTATCCTCTCTACAAGAGAGTATCATTATGTTATCGACCTTTCGATTGGCTATTAGGGTACTTCCCGACCATATGGATATTCATAAGAAACGACGATTTGCTAGTCAATTTTCCCAGGGGTGATGCATGGAGAGTAACGTAACGCTTCAAACCTGGGTTCCGAAGATGATGACTGCTATACTGCTGAAAATGTTTTAAACCCCGACATTAGCCTGTAATTCAACGTCACACGTTTTGTGCAGTCTGATCTTGATCTACACTGACCACAATGGCAAGTATAGTTGTAAGAGGCACTTTAGAGGTTAAGAGAGCTGTCCAAGTGATATGAGTGCAATAGTGCTGAAAATGTTTTAAACCCCGACATGAGCCTGCATTTCAATGTCGCCTGGTGTTTATCTATAATGGTCATAGTATTTAAAAAGTCCACATAAGGGACTTAATCGCCAAAATTTCTGAAAATAACTGAGCCATGCTCTGTGAAAAAGGAGTTAAATACATCGGGAAAAAGTATTGACCCAAGTCTGCGCACGCTGACACGAGTCGAAATATTTTGCTGTTTGTAAATTTTCTGCACCAGTCGACCTAACAATTGGGATGTTTGTTAGACAAAATTGATTTTATGGATCCATACTTATATGATGACTTATTCGGTATAATGCATAATGCCCTTTTGCCAGAGCATGAGTAAAGTGTTGTTTTAAATTTATAATCGTTCAATGTAATTGGCTAAGGCAGTCTATCTCAGCCAATCACATTAGATCACATGACATCGGTAGAGTCACATGACTTTATAGGAGTAAAGCTGACTGTTTAAGGATACGGCACAAATTTCCTGACATAGCTTTCGTCAACCCATAAAGGCTGTAAAATGGCACTGAACTTCTTACCAGATAACAAAACTTTAGACTTGTCCAAAATGAAAGCATTCGGGAGACTATAGATTAAACGTGCATCAACTGGTGGTCTTTGTCTGTGGTGGAGTATAAAATCAAAGCGTTGAAAACACTGGTGTGGCATTTGTCAATGAAGCCATTGTGTCGATTCAATAATTTGAAAAAAAAAAAAGAGAAATGTTATTCAAATATTGGATTGAAAGTCAACCTACTAAGCAAATTGATACCTTTTTTTGGTTGAAGGGAGAGTACTCATGTCAAAGTTTGGATTACTTGTGTATTGGTGGTCTCCCTTTGATCAATCAGGAGAAGTCAGGAGTAATGTCCCTTGACAGTAAAATGCATGATGGTTAGAGAGAGAAACATGTAAATATATCGCATAAAGTTAAGTTTGTACCTGAAAACTATGATTTTTAGATATCTTTGGCCGTCAAGATCTAATTCCCAACATTACAAATAATTATCTCGAACTGTAAATATTCATGCACAATCAAATGGAGTAGCGTGCAATCACGGGACGAACAAGCCCTGGGACGAACTGGTTTTGGAACGAACAAGCCCGGATTCAAGCGGTCAGTCGTTGTCTGCGCATGTCATATTCTTCAAAGATTCGACCTGTCTGCTATGACGCATCACCCATCCCCGGATACTTGGGAAAAGTAAGGCTTATACCGAAGCTATACCCAAGCCTGTAGGGACTGTTTTAATAAATGGCCGGTGCATAGGTTACCTGCTAGCTGATCATAACTGAATAAATCGCACCAGGTAGCGTTTTATTAAGTAAACGTTTATTTTATTTTGAAATTCAAAGTAACGGTTGTTGTTTTGAAAAATTAGTCCGCTTCTGTACCCAGAATGCCCAAATTAGATAGATGTGTATTTGTAGAATGCCATCCAGCGGAAGATAATGGCGGTCGGTTGACAAATTTTGTGTTTATCATTGCGCCAATAGAAGGCTTTGAGAGGGTACAGCTATTTTCAATCAAAAGTAAGTATTTCCACGATCGATTGCCTAATCCAATTTATTTTAATACGCCATTTCCAATTACCTATATGAGTGCTATCGAAAAACTCATTTGTCTGAGAAAAAATGAGTTCAACGGAGTTTATTTCTTTCGGTTTTGCACAAAATACGATACATGGTCTTCAAAATTTTGTCACAATGTTTTCGAACGCTGTTTTTTCCTAGGGCTGTTAAAACCTGGAAGGGTTACCAGAATTTTCTCCTTTTCCCACCATATTTTCAAAGCTATTTTTCCTAGAGCTATTAAAACCCTGAAGAGGCTTTTGCGGCCAGTATAGATCAAGATCAGGCTCCACAGAATATGCATTCTAATCTTCGACCTGCATTATCCAATAGGATGAATGTTTTTCTTTACGACAGGAATTTTAAAGTAGCGATATTTTTGGTTTCTACAATTGGTAAGAAATTTTCATGTAATAACGCTTTACGAAACAATCTCGAGTCTTAATAATCATGAGGAAAAAGTACACCGAAAACATTGTTGAAAAAGGAGAAAAGGACGGTAGCAATCGATTTTTTTTCCTTTTACCACAAAGATTTCTATCCTGTCAAGGGCAAACTCTCTCATTTCAGTATTATTAAATTTGTCGTCTGCAAATACTTTCAATTTGGTGAATCATTTTCTCCTTTTCCCACAATAATTTCTACCGTTTCAAGGACAAATTTAGTCATTTCAGTGTTATATAAATTTGTCGTCTGCAAATACTTTCAATACGGAACAGTCTTCGATTTTTTCGTCAAGAAAATATTTAGATTCTGCTTGTAAACGTTTTGGAAACACAATCACACTTGCAATAGTGACCGTCCGAGTTTTAAGAATCCGGGGCAAGAAAGCTTTCTACCTACAAGGAAACTTAAGCTCAATTGTACCAATTGTGAATGCATCCATAGCAGATCTTTTGAATTTGGAAGAGTCTAAAATTTGTCCAATTATATAAAGTGCTAATTCTTTATCAAACAACAAATTTTGGACTCGACCAAACTGAAAGCATTTGCAGGCGACAAATTTAATGTAGCTCAAATGAGTATATTTCCTGTTCTGACAGAGTAGAAAACATTGTGGGAAAAGGAAAAAATGCTGGTTACCAGCATTTTCTCCTTTTCTCACTTTGTTTTCAAAAGCCTTCTCTTTCAGGGTTGTCAAAACTGGGGATTGTGTGGTAAAAAGTGACGCTGGTTACCAGCATTTTGTCCTTTTCCCACTATGTTTTCAAAAGCCTTCTCTTTCACGGTTATTAAATCTCGGGATTGTGTGGTAAAATGTGAAGCTATATCCTGTTCTAAGATGCCACCTTTTGTGGGTCCTTTTTCTACATAAGCAACTTAGAATCAGCCTGTATATAAAGACCAGCTGTCTTTACAAGACAATGGGAAAGAGTGAAGCTATATCCTGTCCTAAGATGCCACCTTTTGTTGGTCTTTTTTCTTCATAGGCTACTAAGAATCAGCCTGTCACGTGATTTAAAGACCAGCTGTCTTTACAAGACAATGGAAAAGGGTGAAGCTATATCCTGTCTTAAGATGCCACCTTTTGTGGATCCTTTTTCTTCATAAGCTACTTAGAATCAGCCTTTCACGTGTCACGTGATTTAAAGACCAGCTGTCTTTACAAGACAATGGGAAAGGGTGAAGCTATATCCTGTCTTAAGATGCCACCTTTTGTTGGTCCCCTTTCTTCTTCATAAGCTACTTAGAATCAGACTGTATTTACCAGACGACAAAATTTGAAACTTATCCAAATTGAATGTATTTACAGGTAACAAATCAAGTCGGCCATCTTCTGGCAAAAGAGGGATAATACGTCTCCGTGATGCATTGTACTATGCAAGTCATTGCACAGTTATGGATCTATTAAATCTAACAAGTGACTGAATCATGAGGTAGAGTGGTCCTTTGACATGCAGAAAATCGATCAATAGCAAAAAGTTTCGACTTAGGTCAGCCTGCGTGGACTGCGCAGGCTGACCTGGGTCGATATTTTTTGCAGATGCATTAAGCCTCCTTTTCACAAGGCATGGCCCAAATATATCTAAAATGATGGGATTTACTTTCAACCATTTCAGAGCATTACAGACAAAAAAGTTAAACATTGATCAAAGGATGGGATTTATCTTTAACAGGGTAGAAAACATTGCTGGACAAACAGAAACTACTTATAACCAGTATTTTCTCCTTTTCCAATAATGTTTTCTGTCTTTTCTGAGACGAACCTCATTATTTCAGCCACATCTAATTTATCGTCTGCTTTCAGTTTTGTTGAGTACAAAATTTTGTCGTCTGTTAAAGAATTAAAGAGTCACGATTTACATTTTTTAAACATGGTCACATACTCTAAGAAAAATAAAAATAAAAACGATGCACTGCATAAAACTATTCTAATATTAGACATTAATATTTAGACATGAATCTATTTTTACAACATGGTGGTGTTGATGTTATTTCTTTTCACCTCTCTTTCTCTCTCTCTCTGTGTCTGTCTGTCTGTCTGTCTGTCTCTTTCTCCCTCTTTGTTTCTCGCTCTGTCTGCCTGTCTGTCTGTCCGTCTGTCTGTCTCTCTCCCTCTCCTTTTCTCGCCCTGTCTGTCTGTCTGTCTGTCTGTCTGCTTAGCTGACTGTCTGTCAGACTGTCTCTGTCTCTCTCTCTCAGTATTTCGGTCTGTCAGTCTATCTGTCTCTGTCTGCTCTGTCTCTGTCTTTCTGTCTGTATCTGTTTCTGTCTTTCTCCTTCTTTCTCTCTGTTTCTCGCTCTGTCTGTCTGTCTGTCTTTTGGTCTGTCTGTGTGTCTGTCTCAGTCTTTTGGTCTGTCAGTCTGTCTGTGTGTCTGTCTCTGTTTCTCTCTCCCTCTCTCTCCCTCCTTTCTCTCTGTGTCTAGCTCCGTCTGTTTGGCTTGCTGTCTATCAGTCTCTCTCTCTCTCTCTCTCTCTCTCTCTCTCTCTCTCTCCGCACTCAGCGCTCTTACTTCCATCAAACATGGATTCAAAAGATAAGAGCCAATAAACTCTTTACTAAACGACAAAATTGTGGAGTTAAACCATTCTAAAGCATTTGCAGACGACAAATTAAATGTTGCTACAATGAGGATTTCTTTCTTTGGTAAGGTAGAAAACAATGTGGTAAAAGGAGAAAATGCTGCTTTCTTTTTCAAGGTTGTTAAAAGTCGGGGTTGTGTGATAAAGACTTAAGCGGAATGCACATATTTCTAGGCTCGTATTTACATGTATCAACCATATTCTTCATAACACTCTGATCGTAATTCTTAAAAAAAAAAAAAAAAAAAATTTTAGAGTCACCCAATTTCTGATTCTGTATTGATTCATCAACCGTTCCAGATTTAATTCCTAGCCCGGTCTTACGGAATCCTGATGGGGCCACCCAAAATCTCGCATGTTTGGACATGCGAGGTTTTGAGATTTTCTCACATTCTCGCATGTCAGTCAACTTATATACATGCGAGATTTTACAATCCTTGCGAGGTAACAGGGGCGAGGTTTTATTTCTTAACACTCGCCTGTCTTTTCTAAATCCTCGCATGTATCTAACTCGGTCCTAACTTGCAAACATGCGAGATTTTACAAAACCTCGTGTTGTTGTGTTGTCGTATTGTCGCCGGTGCTATAGTAATACAGATGCCGGGGAAAAATGTTATTACGTGCGATCCGTTGATGGAGTTACGGAATCGACCGAGTTAAAACTGGTAATTTTTACAGTACCACCGTTAAACTTGGCATCAACAGAAAGTGTAGCGAATCTCATGGAAGGTAAATATTTAAATATTGTGCATTGTAGCGCAAGTTCTACTCTTATCGTTTATTTTAGTCGCTTTATTTTAAGTGTTTGACCCGCAAATCATGTTTTCATTTTCTGGCATTACTGATATTACGGCCTAAATATATTGAAGTGCCTAACCAAAGTAACGGGCTTTTTCGTCCAGGCTTGTTCGTTCCAAATGATTTCTCCTTGGTCCGGGCTTGTTCATCCCAACTTGTTATAGCAGTCTTAGTGCTGTTTTCCCTCTTTCAGGAACGAGAGAACACAAAATTATAACAAAAAAAATAATAATAATAATTATCATTGTATATATTAGTATCTGTCTTTAGATCTAAGCTATAAATTACGAAAAACCTTCTCAAATTTTCGCTGCTCATCTCATAGTCTAATGATAGAGAAAGGGAGACAACTTGGTATTGACAGAGATTTCAGATATTGTCATTTATATCTTACTGAAAACATTCTAGTAATAGAAGACGAAGTTCACTTTTTCAATGACTGCCCTACATATAATAATCTCAGAGCGGTATACTTTAAACAAAGTTGGTGAACAAATAAGAGCACAGCTACCTTTTACAGCATATTGTCCACAAACAAAACAGATGAAATAATTAGATTAGTCAACTTTTTGTTTCAAGCATTTAAATATCGAAACGATCTTATTGAAAATACTTCTCAGTAACTTTATCCAAAAGCACTTTTTGTATTGTCCAATCTCTGTCTACCTGTTTATATTTTGTACTTTGCACCAGTTTTGTTGTTATTGTTAACATGTAAAAGCATGATAGGTACTTCTATTTGCAAAATGCTTTGTGTGTACACATGTTTATTGAAAATACCTTACAGTAACTTCATCTTTAAAAAAGAAAAACTTTTATACTGTTCAATCTCCAGCTACCTGTGGATATTTTATACTCTTAAAGAGGCTCTTATACTCATTTTCAGCCAGTTTTAACTCATTTTGTCTTTATTTTATCAAAATATAGTCATTCTTATATCTTCATGCCAAATATTGCGCCTGACGGTTGTAAGGTTGCTTAGATTACGGTCGATAGAAAATGCATTTCGGTGAGTTGCGGCCTTCCATGTAAACAGACTCGTCGTTTCCGGTTTTTGAATCGAAGATTTTCGATATATCCGTTATACACTCGGATAGATTCGTATGATGATCATGCATTCTGTCACGTGACTATATTTGACCTTCGCCCTGCGTTTAATGAGGTAAACAAAGGAAAATGGAGGCTTCTCTGTTGCAGCCTCGATTTTGAGAAGGAGGTCGCGACCTATATGCAAATTACACCGTATCCGACTCTAGGCGGAAACCAACGATAAATTTCCGTGACGCACCGCCATTGTTTACAGCTTCGATCGTCAGCCAGTTTTCTTCTGACCAATGTTCGGTTTCTAATACAAATCTCCGTGTTTCTTTTTTTCAATTACACCATATATGTCAGTAATTTATCCATGTTTACACAAAGGACTGATTTCTGTACCATTCTAAATTGTTTGAAATTTAACAGCGTTTTTGCTCACCGGCTGTAGACGGGCATCTTTAACCAGATTTGATATTATTGTTAACATGCGAAAACATGATATGTACTTGTATTTTTAATAATGTTATGTCTGTACACTTGTTTATTTAGAAGGTTTTCTTAATTCAAAGACCGGTTCCGAATTAGGACAGTGTGGGGAGTATGGACTGAGATCATAGAGCGAGATTGCTGGTTGTGATGCTAGTCTATACTCTCTGCTGGATGTAATTAAACACTCTCTGAATGATGTAACATGTAATATATAATGGGCCAGTGGCCTTAGTATTGAATAAACGTATTGTATTGTATTTTATTGTATACGATGAATTATTTATCATCTCCAATGGACTAATATAAGAATGACAGTTAGGCTGTCGATCTGATATGTATACATGTGTATAGATCTGCTATTCAAATGTGTTAATAGTGGTTTTTGACAGGTATGAAAACATAATCCCCGACCATTTTACTCAACCTAAGAATATATAAGTGTGCAAAAATAGTCATTTCCATCGTTTCGTTTCGAGAAATTATCAAAGTTAAAAAAAAAATATTAATGGATATGGACTTTCAATTTATAGTGTATTGCAGGACGGTCCTAAGCCATGGGTAATAGGCGGTGTTGTAATGGCTGCCGATAAAAAATTGCAATGATGTTGAAGAAACGACATTGAAAACAACAGAAACAAACAACCAAACAAAACACAACTCTGTTCTAGCTCCCTATCATAGTAGCTTTTGGCATACAATCACATGTTTATACAAGCCCATAGTAAATGATATTTCGCCAACAAACGGCAATAAACTTGCCATTGTATCTTCGAGAATAGACGATAGTTCAAACTAAGACCAAGAGAAAGGCAAAGTCAAGGCAATGATAAATTTTATTCACTGTATATATTCAATACGATCAATAAGGTAATGTGGGACGAACAAGCCTGGGCGAACAAGCCCCGGGGGCGAATAAGCCCAGGGACGTACTGGTTTTGGGACAAACAAGCCCAGAGCCCTTAACCACCACCTTCATTAGGGCTTCAGTCTGAACTTGAAGTGAAGGCTTGTGCACTGTTGATCCAATGTTATTTTTGTGATTGTTCTCTGCTCGCCTTGTGCACTGTTGATCCAATGTTATTTTTGTGATTGTTCTCTGCTCGCCTTAACAGCAAGCATTCATTAAAAGCTTCTGGAAATTTCAAAATCTTGGTGGTCAGCTTCAGTCAGATGCATGTCCTTATTCTTTTAGTCAGCTATTTGTTGTAATTAATTTAAATAGAAGCATGTCTTCAACCCCTAATCACATGTGAAACAGATCTACCATACAATGATAGGCAGTGTTTTTTTTTTTTTTTTTTTTAATCAGGGCTAAACATTACAAACAAGTAATTTGTGTTGTAATATAACTACTTAATAGCATTAATTGCATTAAAAGATAATTTACATACTCTAGGACAAACTGTTTCGTAGTATTTCATATCTTTTATTGCTTTTTTCCTAAAAGTGTACAATTAATAGGTTAGTCAGTTTATGTTTTAAATGAAAACAGTTCAGCACAATCAATCCATTTTTTTTAACATTATCAAGCACAGTCATTCTACGCAATGAACAGTTTTTAACAATCCTTTTGAAACTGGCTTTTGAAAACACTTTGGGTAAAAGAGAAAATGCTGGTAACAATTTCCTCCCTTTTCCACAATGTTTTCTACCCTTCCTGAAAAACAAATTGTTATCAAATATGGGCTGGCTGTGATACGGAGATGGTATTAATACAACTTGACTGTACATATTTTTGAAACAATGATATTTCATGTAATTCAATCAGTATTTGATCAATGCAGAAAAGAATATGTAAATTGAAGAAAACATGTATGACTAATGTGGCCTTGGCATAGTGGTCAAGTTTTCTTTGGGTCTTGTATGGCATGGTTGCAAGGTGAATTATTCGCAACCAGGAGGTTCCATTCTGGTCCCAGTGCTGGATTTTTTTTGAATTTCCTTAGGCAAGACACTACAGCGCCTAGTACTGATTAAACCTTTGAAACATATGTGAGCTGTCACTGTGATACTGAAATACTGTTGAAATGGGTATTAATCACCATTACAAAAAATGTTTTACCGTAACAAATTATAGTTGTGGGGCAGAAAAGATACATTTTACGTAGAGTCATGGAGAAAAAACTGCAAAAAGTATGTCCAAAGCCATAGAGCTTAATGTTTGGCATTTCACATGATGGGAGATACCTTGTCTAAGGTTTTTAAATTACAGCCCATGGATTAACTCTTTACCACACAACAAATTTTTTGACCTGTCCAAATTGAAAGCATTTCTAGGCAGCAATTAAAATATGGCTCAACTGATGGCATTTCTGTCAGTTGGCACAGAAAACATTGTGAGAAAAGGAGAAAATGCTGGTTACAAGCATTTTCTCCTTCTCCCACAATGTTTTCAAAAGGTTTCTTTCTCAATTTAAATCTTTAGGTGTTTTATTTGTGTATTTCATTCAAACTGTATGGGACCTTTTGGCCTCTTGTTGTTGTAGGTTTGACCCAAATAGGTCGATATATTGGCCACAGATGAATGTGCAGTTCTAGGTGTAGAAACAGTGGAGATAGAGCCATGCTGAAGCAACTCTGTCAAGATATTCTTAAAGGCATTGTTTTAGATTGTATCTCAGCAAGATGAAATTTTAGTCTTAAAATCATTGTGAACTAGCAGCATTTAAAATTTTGTTTGAACCATTGAAGCCACCAATTTGGGACTTAGAAAATGTCTAAGAAATAATGCATATGTCAACACTTAACCATCTGCTGTGTACAACTATGAAAAATATTAGAAATTCAGAATCGGAGAGAAATAAACCCATGGAAAGAAATAGATTTATTAACTATCGGAGCAACTTTCTATTTTCATGTTTTCCAGTATTTACTGCACAGATGTCAAAGTATGTCTGATAAACAGGGATATAGTTCAGTATTTGTAGGAACCCTGTAATGGACCCATCAGGTGTCAAATGCTGCATGTTCAACTCCATTTGCACATATATGACATACATCTTCCACTTCCTATGAAGGCTACTTAACAAGACTACATCTCATGTATATCAACAAAAACTGGATTAGAAACTTGTTTTACTTGTTGCTCATTTTCTTACTTTGTCAAATGTGAGACGTAGTGGTCAGTAGATAAGTCACTTTAGTTAAAGTTGATTTGTTTTACCTTTACTTGTAGCCCATCTTATTTTTCTTCTTTAGCTTAACTCTTTACCAAATGACAAATTTTAGACTTGTCCAAACTGGAAGCATGTGCAGATGACAAAATAGGTGTGACTCAAAAATTGACATTTGTTTTGGGAAGGTCAGAGAACATTGCGGGAAATAGGAGAAAATGCTGGTAACCAGCATTTTCTCTTTTTCCCACAAGGTTTTCAAAATGCTTCTTCCCCAGGGTTGTTAAAAGTCGGGATTGTGTTGTAAAGGGTTAAAGAAGGATATGAAACTGTAAAATTGACCTTAACACGTTTTTATTTTCTTAAATTTTTAAACATAGTAAAGCCATTGGAGTCTCTTTGTATTGATAGACCTGTATTAACCAAACAACAAAATTTTAGACCAGTACAAATTGAAAGCATTTGCAGACGACAAAATAATTTGACTCAAAAATTGAAATTTGTTTTTAGAAGAGTAGAAAACACTGTGGGATAAGCATTTTCTCCTTTTCCATTTATAAATGTTTTCAAAAGCCTTCTTTGTTAATGTTGTTAAAACAATAGATTACCAAATAAAAAAATGTAAACCAATCCAAATTGAAAGAATTTACAGGCAGAATTTGTTTAAAATTTGCCTTAGAAGATAGAAATCTTCTATATAATAGGCTGGAAAATATTATGGGAAAAGAAGAAAATACTGGTTACTGGTATTTTCTCCATTTCCCAAAATGTTTTCAAAAGCCCTCTTTCTCATGTTCGTTAACAAACAATCCCAAACTTTGACGAACCTGAGGAAGAGTAATGTGCCTTTTATAACAATAATTGCCTTTGTGAACAGTATAGATCAATACACAGTATGTACAGTCTAATCTTTGACCTTCACTGTCTGTTTTGCCGAGACATTCTGGACTAGAGCAACCATGAAGTTGTCTGTATTTGGGTCTTATTTCTTGACTGAAAGTGACTGTTGGGTCTATCCGATGCTCTAAGGGTTTACCGGTTAGCCCTTTAACCCCCTATTCTTAGTTTTAACAAACATGAAAAAGAAAGCCTTTGAAATCAGTGTTGGACAAGGACAAAATGCTGATAACTAGCACTTTCATTCCTTTTTCCACAATGTTTTCTAGCCTGTGACTGATTCCACAGTTTTAGCCACATAAAATCTAAAATTTTGTGGTTTGATAAAGGGTTAATGCATAGGTTAGGTCTAGAGATACCAAAGGCTGGTTCCAGCGAATATGTTCATTTTAAGAAAAAGAAATGTGGATGATAGTTATCATTAATGCTAAAGATTATGGGAAAAGATGCAATTTATTGTAAGAAGCAATGTTCTTTTTCCAAAAGATTTTCAAGCGTTCTTTTGCTGGGATGTAAAAACTCTGAACGAGTGTAATTTAAAAAAAAAACTGAAAAGTTTCCAAGAAGCGGCAACACAAATCAAATGATTGTGCATTCAGAGACTAGAATATTATCATTTTTGTGGTATTAATATTCGGTGCTTACTTAAAACCTTGGAGTGCCAAGTCCCACAAATGAAATTTTCAGTTAGGCATAAATACCAAAGTTGTTTTAGCCAGAATATCTGAATCTTTTGAACAGTGTAGATTCAAGATCAGACTACATGTTACATGTATGTAGTCTGATATTGTCTGTATTGTGTCTGACACCATTTTCAACATTATTTCTGTTATATAAAACAATAACAGTGGCCAAAGCAACTTATCTATGCTTTCCTGGAGTTTTTGTACTTCTCAAAATATTCTTCTCAAGCCACTTGCTGAGGTACCGGGCTTGGCCTGATCTTTACTGCACCGGTCGCAAAACCAACTAGTTTTAGAGGGTACATTATCGGTTGACACTAACAGTGGTTATATTAAAGGTTAGAAGAATAAAGTTTCCGTTACTTGTTACTGAAAACAGAAATGACACACATCCCTATTTCTTTAGCAACTGGACTTATTATAGATTTCTGTGTACACAGGAGATGTTCAAACTTTTACCTTTGATAATATAAGCCATGCTCTGACGAAAGGGGGCTTAATGCATCTTCGGGGTGCTTTGTACCAAACATTTCATTGCTTAATTATGGAACCCCTAACATCCATTTCGTTTAAAAACCAACCGAACCATATTGTATACTGGTCCTTTGACATACAGAAATCTCAAAGATAGCAATCAGCAAAAAGTATCGATCCATGTCAGCCTGCGCAGTCTGCGCAGGCTGACATGGATCGATACTTTTGGCAAATGAAATTAAACCCCCTTTTTTGACAGACCATGGCTTGATTATATTTGTGATTTACATGTATTTGCATGTATCTCTACCACGAAGTTAACGTATTTTCATTTCAACACGCTTTAGAGACTCTTTCCAGCGTTTCCAGGAATACCAGCCGATACCTTTCCACCCTGGGATATTTTTATCGTGGCTGTACGGCCCGTTTAAATTGGCATTAAAACAACTCTTGTACCACCAGCCACCTTTGTAGCTCTTTGCACAATTACCCGTGTACTTGTCGTTATCAGAATCAAACGTACTAAACTGCATTCCCGCATGCTTGCCCCATTCAGAACTTGTATTTATAAGAGAGTCCCCAGCAGTTCCACTGTACCCACGCACATGCAGTCTATATTTGTCTTCCTCAGCCCCAACTTGAAATTCGTCATACATTGCAAATGCTGTATTTCCGTCAAAGTCCTCCATATCTATTCTCAATTGCAATGGTCTTGCCGTTGTCAGCTTGTGTAACAACTCATTTCCCACCCAAAATTCTCCGTCCGGACTCCCAAATCCGTGTTTATAGTCTACCCAAGAACGATAAAATTTCACAGAACCGTCTTGACGTCTCATAAACACAATCCATCCACCTCCATATGTGTCCTGGTCACAATAAACCGTAACATTTGACATAATTAACTCTAGATAAAGGGTATAGACCCCACTCTCTGGCACGGCAGTACAATTTGTGTTGATAATCGGAACCGTTGTTATTTCCGGTTTTACTGAAGTTGTTTCAGCTTTAAGTAAAAGTTCCTCTGTTCTGTAGCTGATCGTTGTCATAAATGAGTTCACGATGTTATGAAGGTCCTCTATCGATTCTTTCATAGATCGCAGCTGATCCTGTACCTGTCGATCTCTCTGATTAGCCACCTTGTTGTTCGCTGAGACAGTGTCTTCCATCGATCGCAGTCGACGTTGTACCTGTCGATCTCTGTCACTAGCCACCTTGTTGCTCGCCGAGACAATGTCCTCCACTGATTTAAGTCGATTCTGAAGTTCTCGATCTCTGTTAAAGGCCAGCCTTTCGCTCGCCGACAAAATGTCTTCCACTGACTGAAGTTGGTCCTGTTGCTCTCGATTTACCTTTTTTTCAGTAACAAATGCTTTCATCAAGCTTTGATATTTTACTAACACGTTGTCGTTCACCTTTGCCATATCTTGCCTTCTGTCATGGTCCATCACTGGTGGGCAGCTTGTTTTATTATCCGATACACATGGGCCACAATCTTCAACCGCCGATATATTGAGTTGGTCAGTCTTGTCAAAAAGTGCAGAAATATCCTTCCTTATTAAAGACAAGTCGGCCCTGACAGCTTCAAATTCGTTCCTAATTCGCTTCGGCCCATATGCAGCTGTCTCGCAGCATGGGATCGATATAGCTGCGATGAAAAAAACAAAACGACACTTCACGATATCCATATCGAAAAAGAACGTGTATGTAAATACTAGTATCCTCTCCTCTGTACAACGTCAGGTTAAATTCTGCCGCGCCAAACTGTCGGTCGTGAAATTATGAGAGAGTACTAGAACAAGAGATTTGATAGTTGATACACGCTCACCTAGCTTTGTATTTACCAACCATTCTCAAGAACATTCTGAGTCCTATGATCCAGAATTTCTGCAATTTGAAAGTAACACAGCTTCTGATTGGCTAAACCATTTGGTTTAGCCAATCAGAAGTTGTGTAATTTTCAAATTTAGAAAATCTTGAAGAAAAAAAAAACAAAAAAAAAGAACATTCTTAACCCTTAACCTGCTAAATAAGTTAAACTTTTTTGGCAAAAATATCGGATAGTGTAGATCCAAGATCAGACTGCACTTTCTGTGCTGTCTGATCTTGATCTACACTGTCCGCTATAAGTCATTGACTCGCAGTTAGCAGCGTAAGGGTTAAGGCCCTAAATTGTATATATGGCCATGTTCACAAAAGGGTGCTTAATACACCGCCGTTATGGATGATACCAAGCGAGGCATAACATCATTATGGATCCATAAAATCCATTTTGTCTTACAATCGACTGAATCATGGGGTAGACGGTCCTTGGACATGCAGAAAATTGACAAATAGCAAAAAGTTTCGACCAAGGTTAGCCTGCGCAGACAGCACAGGCTAACCTTGATCGATACTTTTTGCAGATACCTTAAGCCCCCTTTTCAAAGAGCATGGCTCTACGTAAATCAGGACTATAAATAAGTAGTATACCTTCAAGGCTCGAACAATACAATACAATACAATAAACTTTATTGGGTAATACGAGGCCACCGGCCCATAATACAATATATACAATACAAACATTCACAAATATAAATCTCCCGTTATCTATATCATTAGAAAAACCATTTTATGACAGACTTAAATTCAAATTTTCTTCTTTTTGTTTTTTATCTTACAATGGTTTAACTTTGAAGTGTAGATCTGCATTTAAATTGTTCACCACAATCAGTGTAGGAGAAGGAGAAATGCTCACACCAAGCAATCACTCCTTCCCACACAAAGGAATCCTTATACCAAAAACATCACTTCTATTTGGACGATCAAAAACTGGAATACATAAAACGGCAGAATCGCCCTTGTCACACAATCCCTCATACACTGAAAACTAGAAATATCAGTGCCATAAGACAATTTATACATCACCAACATATACAAATAGGAAACTCCCTTTACCAAAATCTTAGAAATTTATTTTTACATATGTATATTCTTTTCAAACTACCTGGTTTCTATTTTATTTTTTGTTTTCCTTTTTTGTTTTTATGTTCTTACATTAACGAGTGTCGATCTACATTTACCAAATGCATCATAATCATTGTATGAGAAGGAGAAATTGCTCATACCAAGCAATCACTCCCTCCCTCACACAGAAATCCTCATACCAAAAACATCACTACTATTTTAGACAATCCCCTTCACACACTGAGAACTAGAAAAATCAGAGCCCATAATACAATTTATACAATACCAACATAGAAACTCCCTTTACCAAAAAACTTAAACCCTTATTTTATAACTTACCCTTAGCGTTCTAATTAAATGAGTGCAGATCTACCTGTATACCATTCACCACAATCAGTGTATGAAAAGGAGAAATTCCTCACACCGAGCAATCTCTCCTTCCCACAGAGAGTAATCCTCCTACCAAAAACATCACTACTATCTTAAACGATCCAAAGGAAATAAAAAAAAACGCTCACGTCAATCAACCCCCTTTAACGCACTGAAATCTTGAAAAACAGTGCCAAAAATACATTACATACAATACCAACATACACCGATATGTAACTTTCTTTATTCAATACTTTAAATACTTATTCTATACCATTACCTAGTTTCAATCTTATTTTCTTTTCTTTTTTACAATGAAAATATATTAACCCTTATCCTGCTAAATAAGTTAAATCAAATTTTCAATTCGAAATTTAAAACCTAAATATTGTTATTTCAAAGTTATGTTTTCGGGATTAACATCGCCTTATCGGACAGTGTAGACCAAAGATTAGACCGCACGTTCTGTGCAGTCTGATCTTGATCTACACTGTCCGCATAAGGCCAATGAGTCGCGCTTAGCAGCCCAAGAGTTAACGAGTGTACAGTCAGTGTATGAGAAGGAGCAATTGCACACATCGAGCAATCACGCCCTCCCACACAGAATAATCCACTTACAAAACCTCAATACTATTTTAGACAATCTGATAAATGAAATACATCAGACGGCGGAATCGCTCATGTCGAAGAATACCTTCGCTATATCCCCACCTACCTGAAAACGCCGTATGAGAAGGATGATTTGCTTACAAAAGCCATACATTCCTCTCATGCAAAACTCCCTTGAAACTTATCCATGGATAAAGCGAATTCCTGTACATCATAGATATATGAAAAAAGTGTGAAAGTGAAAAAAAATGTATAAGGATAGAGATATGGATATGAAGGATTTCTAAACATCTTGTAAGTAATTGCTACGCCTTTCAAAAGCTTTATATAGGAAAAACGCCAAACTTCTAATCACTTGTGCGTCATTCGATGACAATATTCTGTTAAAGTTGTCTACCGTTTTGAGTTTAAAATTAATACATTTATTGCATGAACGTCTCAATTCGTCATACAAAGTACATTCAAATAGAAAATGAAATTCTGTTCCGACCACATCAATGTCATTTTGCCTACAAAATAAACACAACCTTAACTCTCTATCTAATCCTAAGTGCCGTCCCTTTTCTATCATGAGATTATGAGAAAGGTACGAAACTTGGCATATATGGCTCGATATTTCAGTGGCATTTCTAAAGATAAATACAGTTCTGGATTAAGTGCTGACTTAAAACATAAATATACCTCAGATTTGCCCAGATCATGTAATGACTCATACCATTTCTGGGTATAATGATCGATAATCCTCTGTTTAAAAATTTGAAGGAATGAATTAAGATCACCAACACTTTGTGCTATCCAAACATAGCCAAAGCCGAACCTAAACAGCAACGTTCTTACATGAGTGACCCAATTTATTCTACCAATGTCATCTTGACCTTTTAACATCAAGTAACAACAAAGAGGATATCGGGAATGGTCCATTCTAATCACTTTTAACCAAAAGTTAATACAACGAGTCATATACGTAGTGCATAGGGGCAACCTTCCACATTCCCCATATACAAATGCATTGGATGTATTTCGAGGTAGCAGACAGTATCTCTTGCAGAAACTTATATGCACCTTTTCGATTTTTTCAATATACTGGAATCCCCAGATTTCCAATCTATAACACAAAATTGATGTTACCATACTGTCAAATAATTTAAATGCATCTCTAAGACTGAGGTGTCCAAATTTTTTCTGATATCTAAATATAGCTGCAATAGCCTTAGAAGCCTGTTGAGAGGCATACTCATGGGCAAAAGACCACGACAAATTTGACTTAAAATATAAACCTAAATATTTATAACACGTTACACTTTCAATTGGTCTTCCCTTATACGTCCAAGTTTCATAATGACGCAAGTCACCGCCGTTACGAAAAACTACTATTTTTGTCTTATCTAGATTGATATTCATATTTACAGCGTTACAAAATTGCTCTATACAGTCAATCTGACTTTGGAGTTGAATTGCGGTTTCACTAAAATTTGAAACGTCGTCCGCATAAACAAAAGTACAGATATCCGCAATATCAGCAGATAAACAGACAGTGTTTATTCAAATAATCGACTATGTCATTGATGAAAATGGAAAAAAAATCAAAAGACTTCCTATATAGCCTTGTCGTGTACCGATATCACATTTGAAAAACACCGTATAGCCGTCCGGCAGCCGGATGCAACTAGTAAGGTTACTATACATGCTCTTAAGCACAGTCAGAAATTTTCCATGTATATTTTTTCGCCTAAGTGAATCCCATAATCTCAGATGTTGTACAGAGTCGAACGCCTTTGAGAAATCAATAAAAATGCAATAAAATCTGCCTCTTCTTTTCGCAAGATATTTTTTAGTTATGGCCATCAGGGTAAAATATATTATCAATGGTGCCATACTCTTTACGGAAGCCAGCTTGTTCTTCGTGTATAATGTTATTTTGATCACACCATTTTTGTAGCCGTATGTTTAATTACACAAACTATTGATTGAGGATATGCCACGATAATTATTGGGATCGTTTCTAGGTCCATTTTTATGAACAGGAACCATAATACTTTCTCCCCATTCTGCTGGAAAATTACCAGAATCAAATATTTCATTAAAAAGAGTTACCAAGAATGGTAAAATTAAATGCAACGTATTTTTAAAAAAATGCATCGAAAGACCATCAGGACCAGGAGAAGAACTTATACGTATATGATTTACTGCTTGAATAACTTCATTACCCGTGATAGGTACGTTCAAAGGCCCATTGCTACAATCACGAGAAATACCAGACAAAATATCGTCACCATTGACAATATCATCCTCAGAGGAGGGTACACATAGAACTTTTCAAAAATGAGACACCCATTTGTCGCTTGATATAGAATTAGACTACACTCCATGCGCAATTTTATTTTCTTTAGTAAGTCTCCAAAACTGTTTTGCATCTTTCATACATTTAAACAGTTTATTTCTATTAGATGACTGCCACTTATTTTTAGCCTTTTGACATTCAAATTTAAACAAATTTCTAGCTTCTTTATATCTTTGCAGATCATCACTACTATTTGAAAACCTGAATTTTCGTAAAGCAAACTGTTTTCTCTTTTTAATATTTTTACATGAAAAATTCCACTATGGAGGCTGCTTTGAGTCTTTCACCTTTCCATTACCAAATATAGTCATACACTTAGCTGACTTTCTAAATGCGCTCATCAGCTGAGGCAACGCTGTTATAGAGTTAGTATGTGAGTCATCTATATGAATGTTATTTAGTTCAGTTTTAAATTTCTGCAAAAATTTATCTCTTCTCGTTTTTCAAGGTAATTCTACCCAAGTTCATGTTAGCACTATATATCACTGAAACATCAATTACAGGCATTTGTGAATTTTGCACAAACTGAAACTCACAGTACAATGGAAAATGAACACCAAAACAACAATCATCCACACCAAAATTTGTTACATTGCAGAAAAGAGCAGATGAAGCGATCATATAATCCACAACACTTGCGCCATCATTAGCTAAACAAGTATATTCACCCTCACAATCATTAAATAGTCTACCGTTAAATACATGCACATCAAATGCACAACATAACTCAATTAAAGACAAGCCGTAATTGTTACATTTTCTTTATATTTCCTGATACGTTCAAATTGGTCTGAAGGATAATCAATAGTACTGTTGAAAATATAAGAAACATTATAGCTATATAATCAGCAAAATCTTTTATCCTACTATTAAAGTCACCAGCTAAAAATAACGCAGAATCAGGATATATTGAAGTTATGTAGGTAATCTGATCGCTCAACCTCTCAATACCATTATGATAATCAGTAGATCTATAAATCGTAGAACCCTCAGGTGAGATATATACAAATATCATAATAATTGACTGATTAAGGCAGACAAAATATTTATCCACCAACAAAACTACAACATCAGATAAATCATCACAAATACGCTTTACAAATCCCTTGCTTACCAGATTCTTTCTTACAAAAACTATCACTCCACCTGAATTGCGCACAGCAGATGGATTGTTAGATCGTATAAAAATCAAAATGAGTGTAATCAGGTAATTTTCATCAAAGTCCCTACTCTGGTTACCCCATGTCTCACACATGCCAAATAAATCAAACGGTTAATATTTGTTTGAATAAGGTGTTACTTCGCTTTCAGCATTATGTTAGTTATATCACGGCGACAGTTCACTTTTTATGTGTTTCCTGGCTTCCACATGTACTGGACTAGGTCTTCTGCATGACACACGCCGCCAAGCGAGAATCGAACCATGTTGTGACTTTTTGACCCGGGAGTTTTGGGCACGATTACTTGGAGTGGTTGCTGCATACAAGCGGTCTTTATTTCACGAGTACTTTACCGTAATGCAATCCCCTTGTGAGCTTTTGACTAGCGTGCCCTAGATGAGACCTAATGCTGCGTTGTACAAGCTATACTAGTATTTGACGTAACGTTGGAAACATGATTGGGGGTGACCAGTTCGAAAGGCTCAAGTTGTAGAGCATAGGACTCGTTAGCGTCAAGTCTCGGGCCACTTAAGGGTGTGGGTTCAAGCCCTACAGCTGGTCATCTAAAAATACCAATAGCCTTTCGGGTGTAAACCGAGGTCCCGTGTGACGGTGCTTTATGCTGAGCACGTTAAAGAACCAGGCGTAACTTAGAATGGGTTTCGTCCTGTATCTTGCACTATCCCCCGTAACATACAAGCTATACAGGTACTAGTATTTGACGTAACCTTGGAAACATGATTGGGGGTGACCACTTCGAATGGCTCAATTTGTAGAGCATAGGACTCGTAAGCGTCAAGTCACGGGCCACTTGAAAGTGTGGGTTCAAGCCCGAAGGCTAATCATCTAAAATTACCAATAGCCTTTCGGATGAAACGTTAAACTGAGGTCCCGTGTGAAGATGCTATACGTCGAGCACGTTAAGGAACCAGGCTAACTTAGCATGGGTTTCGCCCTGTAGTTTGCACTATCTCCCGTAACATAACTAACAGTCCTCAGGGGGGCATCACTCATATGGGCAACCGGTGGCGACAATAAATAAACGGAAAATTAATCAAACATGATGGAACGTAGCCTGGGTTACAGTCCTTTCTTTTTTTGCTTTTCTATCATTCGGACGTTACATTGTCAAAAATGACGACCTGGGGACATTCGAAAACCGATCGCAGCGACATCTACTTTATTCCATCTCTCAGTGGGGTAAAGTAGATGTCGCTGCAATCGGTTTTCAAATGTAAATGACTAAAAATAGATACCGAAATTCCAATAACCTCAGTTTGATCACTTTCTGTCTGTGAGCCATCTTTTAAAATATTTGAAACAAAATTTCAAACAGGTAATTCACAATGACATTGGATGATAGTTTAACAATAATAACGGTTGTTGAAGGTGGCGATGTATTTTTGATGGCACAAACCGGTTCGAGAAAGTCACTTGTATATGAAATCAGCCCGTTGTGTTTGAATCGGTCTAAAAATGCGCGAATCCGTCGTTTTCAACGTTGTGACGTCACGCAAGAAAACAAGTTTATAATTAGATTATCTGCACAATTCATAGTCATGGGGAAGCCCTCGAATGTCCCCAGTCGGTAATAATAACGGAAGCGATAAACAGGCAGCTGCTAAAGATCTTTGGCAGACCGCGATTAAGAGAGTGTGATACGGAGTAGTTAAGAAATTATTACTGTCTGGGCCCAGGTTAGATGTAATCTCTCAGTCCATTTCGTTTTCGACTTGAGGCGTCCTGAACTCTATACTTAGCTTCTAACATGGTTATGCCTGTTTCTAATCTATTCGCACATTCTCATCTATTCGATCCCTCGGCGAATTTCGATTTTTAGCACGCGACGTAGGTTAGAACGTCCGGACATTCGTGCAGTTTAAGAAGTAACTCAACGATATCGCTAAAAATCGCCGAATTATGAGGAAAAAACAGGTAAGTATTGCAAAATAGACGTTTTTTTTTTTTAATGAAAATTAATGAAAATTGCAAACAAATTTCATAAAAAATACTTAAAATACCCCAAAAAACAAATTAAAATCGACTACTTTCGTCACTTTTCTTGCAGACATGTCATTCCAACACTCCATCATGGAAGCGCTTTACTAGGGGAAGTAACTGAGTAATACAATTTCTACAGTACTGTTCATAAATTTTGTTCCATATTTTCGCTTGGCGCACCTGTTAAATCACATAGCATGCTGTTTAATTGCCCCTTGTTTTTTTTTATCACTCTCAATCTTTACATGCACATGTAAATCTTATCTTTTTAGGTTCGACCACAGCAAAATAAGCAGAGGTACAGGAGGTACAGTGAGGAATCTCTTAAGGCTCCCTTTAAACTGGTACAAGAGAAAGGAGCCCCAGTAAAGAAGGCTGCAAGACTTTTCGGTGTGCCTAATAGTACTTTGAGGGATCGAGTGGCAGGGAGGGTTGACCCAGAAGATTATGGGAGAAAGACTATTTTTTCTTTAAAAGAGGAGAGAAAACTAGTAGAGCACATTCAACTGAGAGCTGAGTTGGGCTATGGGTCTTGCTGGAGAAATGGCCTATGAAATGAAAAGGAGAAAAACCATCACACCAATGAGTAATAATTGGCTTTATTCATTTCTAAAACGGTGGGAGTCAAGCATAAAAACAATAAAACCTCGACAACTAGACAGTGCTAGAGCTAAATCTTCAACACCTGAAGCATTCAATAACTACTTCACACAGTTAAAAGCTGTTCTTGAAGAAAACAATTTATTAGACAAGCCCCACAGAATTTTCAATGTTGATGAAACTGGCTTGCAACCTGAGCATAAACCACCAAATGTAATTGGAAACCCCAACACTAAAGTACAAGCCATTACTTCGCCTCGAAGCACAACCACCACAGTCATTGCTTGTGTGAATGCGTTAGGCCATTCTTTACCACCCTTTTTCATCTTCAAGGGTAAGAGGTGGAATCCCGAATTGATGAAAGCTGCATGTTTCGGAGCAAAGGGTATCATGTCTGAAACTGGATGGTCCAATGGAGAGATTTTCAGAAAGTTTCTTGAAGAACATTTCCTACCATTTGTCGGATCTGCAGCAAATAATGGCCCAATTCTACTGATATATGATGGACATGCTTCACACAAGACATACGAGACCATCCGTTGGGCAAGAGAAAAGGGCATAATATTATTTGTATTACCAGCACACAGCTCTCACTTGCTACAGCCCTTAGACGTTGCTGTGTTTGGCCCTTTCAAGAGGCATTACTATAGTGAGTGTGCCAAATACTTAGCAAGTCACATGGGTATGAATATCACAAGACCTGAGATCTGTTCACTAGCATCCAGTGCATATCTGAAGTCATTCACTCCGATGAATATTCAAGCTGGATTCAAAAAGACTCATATATTTCCATTAGACATGAACATTATAGCAGCAGACAAACTTTTCCCATGTGAAAGTTTCAGAGAAACAATGCCTTTTGAGAAAAAAAAAAAAAAAAAAAGAGCTCTGAAAGATGAACCTGACGCCGTAGAAAAAAGTTCCTGAAACAAAAAGAAGAAAACATTAAGATACATGAACCAGAAAAAGACAATAAACAAGAAAAGGAAAATGACAAAGTAAAACCACCTAATCCATCGGGAAAAGTCATAACAAATGATACATTTATTTCACAACTTACATGCTACATTAATGAAAAAACAAAAAATGATAAATGTAAACCTAAAAGGAAACAAATCAGCACACACACAAGTCAGAATAGACAAAATGTAATGGGAAATCCAAAACCATCAACAAGCGGATTGCAGATTAACACCCATTCTGAAGATGGACCTGAGAGTGACCCAGATCAGGACATAACTGATGAAGAAAAATGCTGTGTGTGTGCTTCATTCAGCCCACCTGATCTCAAGAAATGTCAGTATTTAAAAATTGTAACATTGGGTCAGTGTGATGTGTGCAATCACTGGGTTCGCCTGAGTTTTTGTACTCCTGAGCGTGTGGTAAGGAAGCAGGGTACATTCCTATGTCCTCATTGTAAACTTAATTAGAAGTACCAGACTATTTTAAAAGATGTATATAAGTTTAACTCGTTAGAATTTTCATTGTTTAAGTGTTACAAAAAGTTCCTGAATTGCCTATTGTGAATTTGGAGAAGCAGAACTTTTGAACATAACTGTAGAAAGTTTATTTTTATACCTCATCCAATCAGGGTGCGAATAGACGAGAAAGCGCCTCCATGAGTATGACCGATGACCTCGATACGAAAAAGTGAGTTTATTTTTAGATTTTGTTTTAGATTGTCTTCATTTTATTGTTGGCCCTTTGCATTAAACTACCAAAGATATTTTGTGATCAGCGAAAACAGTGCACGGCAAGTGTTCTTCGCGCATGCGCAAAATTTATGGCTAAGGGGATCGAATAGACGGAAATACAGGCTATGTGTGTCAACGATGGTGATGATAATGCTGACGACAACAAATACACGACGACAAAGAGGATAATGATAATGATGATGATGATCATGATCATGATCATGAATTGTGATATTGGTGATGCTGACGACGACGACGAAGACGGTGATGATGACGAGGACGATGATGGCGAGCATTTTACGTAGCATTATTATTATTATTATTATTATTGCTGTTGTTGTTGTACATCGGCCATGATATATAAATAATAATAAACATCTTAAAAGCTGTCTGGTTGAGCTTGTTTTAACCAACAAAACTTGCTGAATTGTATTTAGAACAAACGACTTAAGTAACGTCCAAAATGTCATTCATTAACTTTAAGAGCTACGGTATAATGCGGTAAACTGTGGCATCAAAAAGGGGATAAAATACGTTGAGCTATCTATTTGCCAAACGACAAAATTTTAAATTTGTCCAAATTGAAAGCATTTGCAATTGAAAGCATTTGCAGACGACATACAAAATGTAGCTGATGTGAATTGTCTGTGAACGGGTAGAAACACCTTTTCCCACAATGTTTTCAAAAGCCTGCTTTTTCAGGGTCGTTAAAATTAAGGACTGTGTGGTTAAGATCTATATTTACTTGTTGTGTGCAAAATGCTTTCAAGTTTGTTGAGTTTATAATCTAGTCTTTAACGACTATAAAGAAGGCTGTTGAAAACATAGTGAGAAAAGGGGAAAATGCTGGTAACATTCTTTTTCAGGGTCGTTAAAACTCGGGATTGTGTGGTAAAGAGCTATAACAAATACATTTATCCTTCATTCTTTTAGTACATAAGTACGACTTTTCACGCTCCTGCATTGACAACTTCGGAAAAAAATTGTGGGAAAAAGAGCCAATGTTTGTAACATGTCGGTGCACCTCTTTTTCCAACATAATGTTTTCAAAACCACAAAGAAAATCATTTTTTTCTTCCCTTCAAATTTTTCTCCCCTGTATGTTATTTGTAAAAGTTGTTGACAAATCCAAAGATAGTCTGTACAGTAATGAGTTGAACTTTATAGTGCCTTTCACTACTTTAGTTACCTCTGCGGCCAGCGTAAATCAAAGATCAGACTGCACAAAACGGTCTAACAAGGGTTAGACTAGATACTAGCACTGTATACTTTCTTATTCTATAAATAAGAACAGGTTACGCTGAGTCGAAATGAATAGGTTCATTAAAGACGTAATGATGGTTTTGGGGAAGGGGAGAGAAGAAGCAGTGCGAAAGAAGTACCAGATTACTGTATTACTATACCACAAATTAAGCAATACATATCGTTAATTTTCTTGATGTCTAACACCAGTTTTATTATTATACCCCCGCAAAACGAATGTTTTCGGGGGTATACTGGAACAGCCTGTCTGTCCGTCCATCCGTGTGTCCGTCTGTGTACAAAATACTAGTAATTTTGTGTCGCGAACTCCTCCTACAGTTTTACTGCTTTTGTATTGAAAGTTTGTTGATACATTGATCGTATACTGAAGTTGTGCAAGACGCAGTTTTCAATCAGCTACTCCCTATGATTCAATGGTAATCTCCCCTTGAACTTAGAAAATTTTTTGTTAAATTGCCTGTTTCTGTCAAAGCGCTGGCGGGGGTATTAAGTCACATTCAGTGACAGCTCTAGTTATTTCAGTCATATCGCACTTATCCATGGATACGTTTTAAAGTTTCCTTTACCATTATCTTCCCAACAACTTTTCAAGCCGCTGGCTGCTTTTCTACATCCCTTTCGTCGAAACAATGATCAGCAGTGACGGAGGATGAATCCTGTAGCAATGTGTATCAGTAATCATCGGAAAGAACTGGGTCAAACTTAGAATCGAACCTGCATTCCCTGGGCTTCGAGCACTGTATGTTACCGACTATAATGCCGGGCAAGGTACAAAAAGATACAACTGTGTGTGAGCCATGCTCTGGCAAAAGGGGGCTTTATGCATCCCCTTTATGCATTATATCAAGCCAATTATTACATTTTTATGGTTTCGTAAAACCCATTTTGTATAATAACCTACTGAATCATAAGGTAGAATGGTCCTGTGGTATGAAGAAAATTGACTAATAGCAAAAAGGTTCGACCCATGTCAGCCTGTGCAGACCACGCAGGCTGCCATGGATCGATACTTTTTGCAGATGCATTAGGTCCCCTCTTCATACATCATTGCTCATTTATTTGACTTCTTCAGTAATCTGAGCCGCTGGCTGCTTTCCCACGTGTGTTTCGTTGAAACAATGATCAGCATTGAAGCAGCAAGTAATCCAGTAGCAATGCCTATCATTAATCATCGGAGAGAATTCGGTCTAACTTAGAATCGAGCCACCATTCCCTGGGCTTCGAGCACTGTATGTTGCCTACTATAATCACGGGTGGTAAACGGGGCAACTAGCTCCAAAAGGAGTCAATAGTATTTTGTTGCCTCGTAACATACGGGTATTTGCGTGCTAGTTGGATAGATAGAAAAATTGTCAACAAAGGTAGGTGTCGATTACTTTAATCTTTGTTTATTTCCATAGCGGAGACCTTTTGAAAAATCCGGCAATGCTATGCGATATAAAAATGACTAAACTTTATTCACCGCTAGCATATGGCATATAAGTATGCAGCGCTTAGATAAAATCTTGGACAAACTTTCGAACATCGAGCGGTAAAACTGTAAATCGGAGATTTGAAACTACGGATTTCCTCATTGAACGTCCAATATATAGCCACTACAATACCTGATGCACCTTCCCTATTAATTTCAAGCCCAGGGAATTACGAAATAACAAAAATTGAAAATTTTAGAAGTGGTGTATGTAGAATAATAGCTGAATTTGTGTGCGGGCTAGTTGCCTAGCCCGGGGGGTAGTTGAATAGACAAGGAGGTAGTGGCCTACTAATTAAAATTCAGTTAACCTATTTGCCCCAAATCAGCACCGTACAGGGTAATTCAACAAGTAATTTTACTTAGCTAGGGTTCTGAACATATTTTGGAACACACGAGTTATATATTCTTTTCATTTCAGAATTTTGAGCTTAGTAAAATTTGTAATATGCAAGTGCTTTTGACACTTTCTAAAATTTGGCATTTGTAATTGGATGACTATGCTATACTTGAAATAGGAATAGCGGCGGACTCGTGACCTGAAAGGTGTCGAGGGTCGCGGGTTCGAGTCTCGGCCGGGCCGCTGGTCACGTGGGTATGTCCTTGGACAGCGCATTCAGAGTCCCAGCGTAGTACTGTTGATACCCAGAAAGCACATGAGTTAGTGAACTTCGCCGTGATATAACTGAAAGATTGTTCGAAACGGCGTAAAACCCCATTTAAATATATTTTTCAGATGGGTGTATTCAAAGGAAAAACTGCGACGGAGGCATTCTTGTCAAGCAGAAAACATGAGTTTTTAATGTTGTTTTTGTGCTGAAATGTCTTTGGCATATATGACATACAGTCGATGATGGATCCTGGTGAGCATTTTTCGAGTGTTCTTTTAGCCTTGATTTGGCTGAGTAGCTCTTTGGACACTCTGAACATGTGTACCGTGAAGAATTTGGAATTTTTGACATCTTTGCTAGTTTCTGAAAAGATGATAAAGATATATGTCAAATTTAACAAATTAAAGTACTTTAAGGGGGTGCATCAGTTACATGCATGATAAGGATACCACCCATCCCTTGCAGTTTTTCATTAGAACAACAGGCACTCGGTTTTCCGATCTTTTAACAAGTTGCCAAGTCTTAGGACTGCATATAAAGTAGCCTACACACGTTTTTGCAGCTGCTTTTTTCTCAGTTTACACTGTCGTCATGATTTGGCTGTGCCAATTTCTAATAAGGGTACCAAGGATGTCGGAAACCTTTATAGAAATGAACGCGGCACCAACGTGGAGTCAGTATAAAATTCCGTTGCTAGAAAAAAATGGCAGCTGCGGAACCTTGTGTATTTTATTGATCTCAGTATTTGTGAGTTGTTCAAACATCGGGAAACCGAGTGTCTGTGTCTCGGACACGCCCACTTGAAAATATTATATAAAGTATTACTTAGTCATCCGATGACCGAATGACAAATTTAGACAGGGTCGAAAATATAAGCACTGGCAAACGATAAATATTACTAAGCTCAATCTGAGATAAAAGCTGACTCATGTGTATCATTTGAAGTACATATATTAGGAGGCAACTACCTCCTTGTCTATCCAACTACCCCTTGTGCTAGGCAACTGGCGCGCACAAAAATATTGCCAGTATTCTCCACATACAAATTCTTTAATTTCCAATGGCCATATGTTGGACGAATATCTAGAAAATCCGTGCTTCCAAATCCCCCGTGTTACATAAAGTGGCAGGTTTGCAGTACTGTGTTCGAAAGTTTTGCCAAGATTTTATCCAAGCGCTGCATACTTATATGCCATATGCTAGCGGTGAATAAAGTTTAGTCATTTTTATATCGCATAGCATTGCCGGATTTTTCAAAAGGTCTCCGGTAAGGAAATGAACAAGGTTTAAAGATATCGACACCTACCTTTGTTGACAATTTTTCTATCTATGCAACTAGCACGCAAATACCCGTATATTACGAGGCAACAAAATACTATTGACTCTTTTACCACCCGTGATAATGCTGGGCATGGTACAAAAAAAAAAAAGAACTGTGTGGGTGGGCCTAGCTCTGGCAAAAGGGAGCTTAATGCAGCTCCATGATGCGTTGTATGAAGCAAGTCATCAGTATTATGGATCCATAATTCCCATTTTGTATAACAACCGACTGAATCATGAGGTAGAATGGTCCTTTGGCGTGCAGAAAACTGACCAACAGCAAAAAGGTTCGACCCATGTCAGCCTGCGCGGATTGTGCAGGCTGACATGAATCGATACTTTTTTGCAGATGCTTAAGCCCCCTTTTCACAGAGCATGACACATTTATTTGTTGGACTTAACTTTTGATTGTTTGTGTGGTGTTTTACGCTGTCATCAACATCATTTCAGTTGTATCGCGGCGACCAGGTCACCTATCTTTCCTATGCTTTCCCGGACTTCCTTTTGCCAGCAAATATACTTGCAAAGCCACTGACTGGTTTCCAACAGATCCATCGTCGAAATAGATTATTGGTGATTGAGCTGAATGTCGGAAAGACTACCGTCGATCCTGGGAAAGAGGTACGCCAAACTGGCGATTCAAACTGGTTTCAAATACATATTGTATCATTATTTAATGATGACGATGAAATGGTATGTTTTACCCCTCCCATCTTCTCCATGCTATAGGCCTATTTGGTATGGATTGTTACAGGGAAAGAATCTACTATTGAAAATAAATTGAATTTATGTTTGCGGATAGTGTATATCAAGATCTGAATGCTCCTAACCCGCAGTCAGATCTTGATCTACGTTGTGTGATAATTGTTGTGGAGTTCAGCTGATCTATTCGTCTTTTTGTTGTATATTGATATTTTAACAGACTTTAAATGTCTATTTCCTTTTTTCTGTAGTATTTATCCTTAAATCTTTCACTACCAAATAAATAAATAAATCTCAATTGCTACAAATACTGTTCCAGTACAAGATCAAAAGACATTTCGGTCATAACCTAGAACAAAATAGTGGACAGTGTAGATTAAAGATCAGATTGCACGTTCTGTGCAATCTGGTCTTGATCTACACTGTCCACAAAAGCTTTTTGTGCCGTCTATTGTATGGAAAGTGTTAACTTGCTAAATAAGTGAAATGAATCTTTCAAGTCGATAGTTAAACTCCTAACTCTACTACTTTATAGTTATTTATTTTTTTTTTGGGGGGGGGGGGAAATCTGTCTCCTTATCGGACACGTTCTGTGCAGTCTGATCTTAATCTGCACTGTCAACAAAAGGGTTGCAGAATAAGGCAGGGTTATAGATCTGTACTCATTAGTGAGATAAAACAAGGTGAAAAAAGGATTATGTAGATCGAGTACTTTCTCTCAACAATTTCTCCATTCGCCACATCATTTTCAAACTTTGACCGCGGCTGTCGTGTCAAGGTCAAAAGTACCAAAAATGACACACGTAAAGTCGGTTGAGGACCACTAGACATAATAGGACGGAAATCCTACTCAGCATGTTTTAGAGAAGTCGCGACAGTAGAAAATTCGCCTTGAAGAATGGGGATTTTGAAGTTAGCAGCATTTTCTCCTTTTCCCACAATGTTTTTATATCCTCTCATCCTCAGTTTGGTAACTTGAGATGGTTTGGTAAAGAGTTTTGGCATTCCATTTATCAGGAAACCTAGATTCGATACCCGGTGGCGCGGCTGGTCAGTGGTAGCCCTTGAGCAAGACACTGCGGAGCTCTAGCCTAAAACTGGTAAAAGCTGGAAAAGAAATGGATTTTTAATCCGTATATAAAACCATCCCGTGTTTTAACGACTCTTAGGGAGAAGGATTTTAAAAAAAAATAATGTGGTAAGAGGAGAAGTTACCGGTTGAAAGCATTTCTTCTTCTCACATAGTGTTACTATCTCACCAAAGCTCTTTCGCTTCTTTTTACTTATTTTGAATTTCTTCTCTCCAGTTACTCTTAACCCATCCTCGGAACCCAGGTTTGAAGCATTACGTTACTCTCCATGCATCACCCCTGGGAAAATTGACTAGCAAATCGTCGTTTCTTATGAATATATTCCTATGGTCGGGATGTACTTTAGAAGCCAATTCAAAGATCGATAACATAATGATACTCTCTTGTAGAGAGGATAATTTCATTTCTTCCGTTACTGAAAATAACCCTGGAAAAAAAACCCGAGGTTGTCAACAAATATGGCGGCAGTCGGCGTGCCTGTCTCCTGTGAGATATGCCATTCTGCAATACAGGGACGATACTATCGATCTTTGTGTAGGTTTTTAACTGACAATCTTTCGGTGTTACACCGAAAATCTCTTTTAAACGCTTCTCGATTGTGGTGTTGATGGGCGCCGCCATAGTTAAAGTACAGTATATTGTAAAACAGGGTTCCTTTGGATACTAAAACATTTAAAAACTTAGAATTTCATCTTAGTGATAAATTATCAGGTAAACATTTTGACATAAAATTCATAACAGCACTAGAGGTAAAAAACATCATTGAACATTTAGACCTTAAAAAGTCGTCAGGACATGATAGAATTGGACCAAAGATATTAAAATTATGTAAAGATGTTATTTCAACAGCATTTTCGTGCATTTTCAATAATTGTATTTCAAGGGGCATTTTCCCGACAAAATTCAAAATAGCAAATGTCACGCTTATTTTCAAAGGAGGTGACAAAAGTGATCCAAACAATTATAGACCAATTTCAATTTTACCAACTTTATCAAAAATATTTGAAAGACATATAGCCAACCAGCTTAAACATTTCTTTAAAAAAAACTAATCTCTTATATTCACATCAATCTGGCTGTAGAGAAAACCACTCTTGCCAAACAGCACTTATTCATTTGATAGATACATGGTAAACAGACATTGATAAAGGAAATGCAATTGGATCTGTAACGTTATTCCTTGATTTCAGAAAAGCTTTTGATCTCGTTGATCATGACATACTTCTAAATAAGTTAAAATTGTACCATTTTTCGGAAATTGCATGCAAATTGTTTGGGTCGTATTTAAATGGCAGGCTTCAGATGGTTAAAAATGGAACCTCGGTGTTTGACATGAAACCCGTTTTATCAGGAGTTCCACAGGGCTCTATTCTTGTACCTATTCTATTTTTACAGTATGTCAATGATTTGCCTTTAAATCTTTCTTCAAGCCTTGACATGTATGCTGATGATGCAGCTCTGCATTATTCTAGTTCGTCTGAAAGACAAATTAATATGACCTTACAAGATGGTGCCAAGATGATAATATGGGTTTAAATCCTAATAAGACTACTTGTATGCTGATAGGAACTATGAATAGAATCAAACAGACACATAATCTTGATTTAAAAGCACTTGGCAATAGAATAGAAAATGTAAGTTCACAGAAACTTTTGAGAATACGTATTGACAGTGCACTGTCCTGGAAGAATCATATAGACAAAACATGTGCAAAATTATCAACGAAATCACATCTGCTGAAACGAATTAACTGCTTTCTGACTCCAGAAATGCGTCAAATCTTTTATAATTGGAGAGGTCATCAGACCTCTCCAACAGTGGTGAGTTTAAAAGGCAGACTGCCACAGAATTTGCTGTCTAAATCCATTTTTTTTTTTTGTGAAATTGTTCTGATAAACAGTCTGTTTCGTCATGATTTTGTAAATAAAGCGAAATCAAAAAACCGATACAGGAAATAGACGTGGTTTATTTTTATATGACGAATTTAAGAAAAGATTTGTTATATTAATTTGCCAATGTTGCAAATGACCTCGCAAATAATTGTAATTTTTCATTAAGCAAATAAATCTAAGTAGAAGAAAAAACTAAGAAGAATTTCGTTAAAAAGAGTATGAAGACCGCTGGACAAGATCATGCGACTTGAAAACGCAACAAGAAGGTCAAATGAGGTTTCTACGCGGCGGCTTTTTCACTTGTTTGTTTACATGTACCAAAATATATTGAAATTAAAAGCAAATAAACTATTTGAAAACATTGTCGCTGACCTCTCCTGGCTTCTTTTGTAAAGAAGCCAACTTGTTCATATATAACCCCATATTTCGACTATGGGTGTATTACATAGAGTCACTACAAATCTGCACTTATAAGTATAATAACGGAAATTCAAAAAAGAGCGGCAAGGATAATTCTAAACAAACCCAGGAGATCCTGTTCTAAGGAAAAGTTTGCCTCATTAAAATGGCTAACATTTAAAACTCGTTACTGTACATATACTTTACTATTTTGATGGTTTATAAAACAATAAATGGCTTAACTCCTCCTTACATGTCAAGTCTTTTAAATTTAAGTAGCAATCAGTTATACAAACTTAGATCAGAAACAAATAATGAAATTTCACATCAATGCATTCCCAAAACTGAGTATATGAAAAAATCTTTTTCTATGCGCGGTATGAAGTATTAAAATTCAATTCCATTGCGTATCACTAACATCGAATCCTACAAAAGAAATCTAAAAAGTTATTTGATGTCTGTAAATGATTTTTCGTGATGTTGCTACATGTGCTTGTTAAAACTATCATTTCTCTAAGTCTGTAATCAAAATGTATGTCTGTCTCTGTGTGTGTGTGTGTGTGTGTGTGTGCGTGTGTCTGTGTGTAGGCAAGAATTTTGCGTGCGTGTGTGTTTTTACCGAAGGCCTTATTGTAAATAAGTATTTCATTATGCTGTTGTTATTATGTGTACTGATATCTTTATAAGCTACCTTCGTTAAATAAAGATATTATTATTATTATTATTATAAAGTATCGCTAAGCTTGATTTGCAACGAATAATGTGATTGGATATCGACAAGTAAAAAATAGAAATGACAGCGTTTTTGTGATAAAAATAGTTTAAATTTTCTCAAAGAAAAACTGAGATTACCAATCAAAATGCTTCATGAATAATTCATGAAAACGTGGAAACGCCAGCGAAATAACCCAGGGACGATTACAGAATGAATCGAAACTGGGTCACCGAGGACGCTCTTAACCCTAAAGCTGCTAAGTGCTATTCACTGACCTTATGCGGACAGCGTAGACCAAGATCAGACTGCACAGAACGTGCAGTCTGATCTTTGATCTAAAAAAGCCTAGGTTTGAAACAGCGTTATTCGTGTTCGGCTTGAAAGTTTCATTTAACTTATTTAGCAGGATAAGGAGAGCAAAGAGAAAAAATGTCGTTTTGTTAAAAGGGTTATCCCTTAGCTAACCCAACAGACATTTTTAGTCGAAAACTAAGACCCAAATAATTGCTATTTCATGGTTACTGTTGTCTAAAAAGATTTAGCAAAGCGGACAGTGAAGATAAAAAATCAGACTGCACGTTTTGTGCAGTCTGATCTTGATCTAAACTGGCCGCAAAGGCAACTATAGTTGTGAGAGGCACTTAAGGGGTTTTGAGAGCTGTCCAAGTAAAATGACTGTAATACTGCTGAAAATATTTTAAACCCCGACATGAGCCTGCATTTCAATGTCGCACGTTTTGTGCAGTCCGATCTTGATCTACACTGACCACAAAGGCAAGTATAGTAGTGAGAGGCACTTTAGGGGTAAAGAGAACTGTCCAAGTGATGTGACTGCAAAGTCTGCAATAGTGCTGAAAATGTTTTAAACCCCGACATGAGCCTGTATTTCAATGTCGCCTGGTCTTTATTTGCAATTGTCACAATATTTAAAAAAGTCCACACACGGGACCAAATCTTCTGTATTTCTATAGAGTGGATGTGTAATGCTCTTTGAAAAAGGGGTTAAATATTCGGCAAAACGTATTGACCCAAGTCCACGCAGGCTGACATGGGTCGAAAGATTTTGCTGTTTGTAAATTTTCTGCACCGTTCTACCACACAATTCATACGGTTGTAAGATTTTGAATCCATAATTATTATGATGACCTATTTTAGTATAATGCATCACGGATATGTATTAAAAATCTTTACTACACGATACCGTGGTTTAAATACCCTGAAAGATAAAGTTTTTTTAAAACATGGTGGGAAAAGGATAACATGCAGGTAACCAGCATTATGTCCCTTTCCCACAATGTTCTTGAATCCTTTCTTACCCAGGTCGGTAGCAACAGATGGTTAGGTAAAGGGTTTTGACGTTTTATTTATCAGAAAACCTTGATTCGATCCCTGTCGGCCCAGCTCGTCAGTTGGTAGCCTTTGTGGAGGACACTGTAGATCTTTAGCACTGTTAAAATCCGGAAAAGAAATGGATTTATCACATAAACTACCTTGTTTTCAGTGTAATATACCATTATGAATTTAATATCACAACTGTGTGACGCCATTTTTGACGTCATTTTGTACGTATTTCATAGAAGTGAATGAGATTTTATCGATATTACCGCGGGTGCATCTATAGATGGTTTTGCATCTTTTTATTTTTTATATGATTTGTGAAATATCGTTATGTGATAAAAAGAATCTGACATTCATTGGCGTACGAGATGAAAATTTTATTAAACTCGTCACGAAAAAATGTTATTAAGCTCGCCTAATAACATTTTCCCTAGAATCGTTTTATAAAATTTCATCTCAACGCCAACTCATGTCAGATCCTATATTCTTACCATTTACCAACCATCTCGTGTTTTAACGACACTTAGGAAGAAGATTTTGACTAAAATGTGGGAAATGGAGAAAATACCCTCTACAAGCATTTCTCCTTTTCTCACAATGTTTTCTATTTCACTAGAGCTCTTTGGCTTATTCTTAGCAGTTTTTAATTTGTTTGTCTAGATTAACCTTTATACTACTGAATAACTAAAGTATAAAGTTCAGACAGATAGTAAAAATCTAATTGTTGTTATTTCAAAGTTAATTTTGGGGTAAAAATATCTCCTTATCGGACAATGTACATCCAAGATCAGACTGCACGTTCGATGCAGTCTGATCTTGATCTACACTGTCCGCAAAAAATCAGTGAGTCGCGCTTAGCAGCGTAAGGGTTATGGAGAGTGACAAAATAGTCGTTTTTCTACAGTTTTAAGAGAGCTGTCAGAGTGATATGACTGCAATACAGCTGAAAATGTTTAAAACCCCGACATGAGCCTGCATTTCTTTGTCGCACATTTTGTGCAGTCTGATCTTGATCATCACTGACCGCAAAGACAACTATAGTTATTAAAGGCACTTTAGGGGTAAAGAGAGCTGTCAGAGTGATATGACCGCAATATTGCTGAAAATATTTAAAACCCCGACATGAGCCTGCATTTTATTGTCGTGCGTTTTGTGCAGTCTGATCTTGATCTACACTGGTCTACTTTAGTTGTGAGAGGCACTTTAGGGTTAAAAAGAGCTGTCCAAGTGATATGACTGTAATACCGCTGATAATGTTTCAAACCCCATCATTGGCTAGTCTCAATAATGAGACGCAACGGTGACTTTTTTTTTCATATTTGGACATTTATTGTACACCGTACCGTCTCTAGTCCATCGTAATTTTTCCGGTAGCAAAGATAGAGCGCTATACTGACTTTCGATTTCGTCGGTTTAATCTGTAATGCAGCGAAATGCAATTAACTTTTAGTAACAAACATGACCAAATACAAATTATTAAACCATTCATAACATAAAGAGCTTGTAGAAGTCGTTTATAAGATATAAATGTCGGAAAAATCAGTGCCGAAATTTATCGTGCGTGGCGGTCATTTTGTGCGTTTTCGGGAACGTAAACAACTCTAGTAACAGATGAAATGCACGGTTTTCTCTTATGTTCAGCGTTTAAATTGAAAATGTTTGTATTTCAAACGGAGGGTTATTATAAACGCAAGTAACAGGTATATTTGAATCCTACATTTGTGCTCTATTTGCGAAATTATAAGAGTTCAAACTTACGCACAAAATCTGTGCGGAGCTTTCAACTGATTTTGTCTTGATCGTCTCTGTACCCAGAGGTGACCAGTCAAAAAGTAACATGGCCTTTGGGGTAGTTAGTTATCTGTACTATATCATTAGCCTGCATTTCAATGTCGCACGTTTTATGCAGTCTGATCTTGATCTACACTGACCGCAAAGCATCTATTTTGTGAGAGGCATTTTAGGAGTTAAGAGAGCTGTCCAAGTGATATGACTGCAATACTGCTGAAAATGTTTAAACCCCGACATGAGCCTGTATTTCAATGTCGCCTGGTCTTTATCCGCAATTGTCACAATATTTAAAAAGCTCAAATAGGGGACTTAATCGACAAAATTTCTGAAAATAAATGAGCCATGCCGTATGAAAAAGGGGTTAAATACATCGGCGAAATGTATTGACCCGAGTCCGTGCACGTTGACATGGGTCGAAACATTTTGCTGTTTGTAAATTTTCTGCATCTTTCTACATCATGATTCAGTCGGTTGTCAGACAAAATTGATTTTATGGATCCAAAATTATAACTTGTTTAGTAGATCTATAATGCATAATGCTCTTTTGCCAGACCATGAGTAAACTGTTAATTTAAATTTAGAATCTTTCAATGTGATTTGCTAAGGCAGTCTATCTAAGGCAATCACATTAGGTCACATGACTTTATAGGAGCAAAACTGACTGTTTAAGGATACGGTACAAATTTTCTGACATAGCTTTCGTCAACCCATAAAGGAACTGACCTACTTACGAGATAACAAAACTTTAGATTTGTCCAAAATGAAATCATTCGGGAGACGATAGATTAAACGTACATCAAATAGGTGTCATTGTCTCTGTTAGAGTATAAAAACATGATGGAAAAGGAGACAATGCTGGTTACCGACATTTCCTATTTTTGTCACAATGTTTTCGAACGCTGTTTTTTCCCAGGGCTGTTAAAACCCAGAAGGGTTACCAGCATTTTCTCCTTCTCCCACCATATTTTAAAAAGCTGTTTTTCCTAGGGCTATAAAAACCCTGAAGGGGCTTTAGTGTTCAGTATAGATCAAGATCAGGCTCTACAGAACGTGCATTCTAATCTTCGACCTACATTATCTAATAAGACGAGGGTTTTGCTTTACGACAGAAATTTTAAAGTAGCTATATTTTTGGTTTCTACAAACAGGTTGGAAATTTTCGTGTAATACACCGGTAAAAACCCTTTATGTAACAATCCTGAGTTTTAATAACCCTGAGGAAAAAGTACACTGAAAACATTGTTGAAAAAGGTGAAAAAGGTAGCAATCGATTTTTGCCTTTTCTTACAAAGATTTCTACCCTTTCAAGGGCAAACTCTCTCATTTCAGTGATATCTAATTTTTCGTCTGCAAATACTTTCTATTCGGTAACAATCATTTCTCCTTTTCTCACAATAATTTCTACCCTTTCAAGGACAAACTCTGTCATTCAGTGCTATTTAATTTGTCGTCTGCAAATTTCACATGAACCAGTCTATAATTTTGTCCTCATGTAAAGACCTGAATTCTGATTGTAAATGTATTCGAAAACAGAGTCAAACTTGCAATAGTGACCGCCCGAGTTTTAACGACCCGGGGCATGAAAGCTTTAGAAAACATTGTGGAAAAAGGAGAAAATGCTTCATAAGCTACTTAAAATCAGCCTGTATTTAAAGACCAGCTGTCTTTACCAGACAATGGAAAATGGTGAAGCTATATCCTGTCCTAAAATGCCACGTTTTGTGGGTCCTTTTTCTTCATAAGCTGCTTGGAATCAGCCTGCATTTAAAGACCAGCTGTCTTTACAACACACAGGGAAAGAGTGAAGCTATATCCTGTCCCGGAATGCCTCTTTTTGAAGGTCCTTTTTCTTCATAAACTACTTAGAATCAGCCTGTATTTAAAGACCAGCTGTCTTAACTCAAGACGACAAAATTTGCTTGCTTAGACCAGATGTCTTTACAAGACAATGGGAAAGGGTGAAGTTATATTCTGTCCTAAGATGCCACCTTTTGTGGGTCCTTTTTCTTCATAAACTACTTAGAATCAGCCTGTATTTAAAGACCGGCTGTCTTTACCAGACGACAAAATTTCAGACTTATCCAAATTGAATGCATTTACAGGTAACAAATAAAGTGAGATATGGTCTGGCAAAAAGGGATTAATATGTCTCCGTGAGTCATTATACGCAGTCATCACATAATCATGGATCTGAAAAATCTATTTTGTCTAGCAACCGACTGAATCATGAGGTAGACTGGTCCTTTGACATGCAGCAAATTGATCAATAGCAAAAAATTTCGATTCAGGTCAGCCTGCGAGGACTGCGCAACCTGAACTTGGTCAATACTTTTTGCAGATGTATTAAGCCTCTTTTTCTCTAGGATCTAAAAGTTATGTATCTGAAATGCTGGGATTTGCTTTTTAATCAATTTAGATCATTTGTAGACAAAACCGTAAACATTGATGAAAGGATAGGATTTATCTTTAACAGGGTAGAAAACATTGCTTGGCAAACAGAAACTACTGATAACCAGTATTTTCTCCTTTTCCCAAAATGTTTTCTGTCTTTTCAGAGACAAACCTCATTATTTCATCCACATGTAATCTATCGTCTGCTTTCAATTTTGTTGAGTACAAAATTTTTACGTCTGTTAAAGAGTTAAAGGGTCACGGTTTACTTTTTTTTTAAAAATGGTCACATGCTCTGAGCAAAAGAAAGAAAAAAACATAAAACTATCACTGCATAAAACTCCACCATATTTAGACATGAAAAAAGAATCTATTTTACAACATGGTGGAGTTTGTGTTATCCTTTTCATCACCCTCTCTCACTCTCTCTTGCTCTCTCTCTCTCTCTCTCTCTGCCTGTCTTTCTGTTTGTCTGTCTGTCTCTGTCTCTGTCTCTGTCTCTCTCTCTATTTCTCTCTCTCTCTGTCTCTGCCTGTCTGTCTGTCTGTCTGTCTGTCTCTATCTCTCTCTCCCTCTCTATCTCTCTCTCTGTGTCTCTATCTGTCTCTCTCTGTGTGTCTCTCTCTTAGTCTTTCGGTCAGTCAGTCTGTCTGTCTGTGTCTGTCTCTGTTTCTGTCAGTCTCTCTCTCCTTCTCTCTTTCTCTCTCTCTCTCTCTTAGACTTCCGGTCTGTCAGTTTATCTGTCTGTGTCTATCTGTGTGTCTGTCTGTTTGTCTTTCTATCTGTATGTCTGTCTCGTCTCTCTTTTTCTCTCAGTCTTTTGGTGTGTCAGTCTGTCTGTCTGTCGGACTGTGTGTGTGTGTGTGTGTGTGTGTGTGTGTGTGTGTGTGTGTGTCTGTCTGTCTGTCTGTCTGTCTATCTGTCTCCGTCTCTGGCAGACTGTCTGTGTGTCAATCTCTCTCGCTCTCTCTCTCTCTCTCTCTCAGTCTTTCGGTCTGTCTCTCTAACTGTCTGTCTGTCTGTGTCTTTTGGTCTGTTTGTCTGCGTTTCTGTCTTTTTCCTTCTCTCTCTGTTTCTCGCTCTGTCTGTCTGTCTGTCTGGCTTGTTGGCTGGCTGGCTGCTTGTCAGTCTGTCTCTGTTCTCTTTGTCTATCTGTCTGTCTCTGTGTGTGTGTGTGTTTCTCTCTCTCTCTCTCTCTTTCTCTCTCTCTCTCTCTCTCTCTCTCTCTCTCTCTCTCTGGCTGGCTGACTGTTTGTCTCTCTCTCTGTATTTGTCTGTGTGTCTGTCTGTTTGTCTGTCTGTCTGTCTGTGTGTCTGTCTATCTGTCTGTCTGTCTGTCTGTCTGTCTCTCTCTCTCTCTCTCTCTCTGTCTCTCTGTCTCTTTCTCTGTGTCTTTCTCTCTCCGCACTCAGCGCTCTTGTTCCCATCAAACATCGATCCAACAAGCAATTTCGTTGAAATGAATCCTTACCGCGTAACTTAAAATAGCTCCTAGTCGGCCATTTTTCATCGAATCAAAAAAAAAAAAGTGTATCGGCGGAATGGGTTATTGTACACATGTAAAAAGTTTCACGAAATTCCGCCGAAAAGGTATTGGAGATATTCTCCTGGACGGACACACGGACGAACAGACGGACGAAAGGACGGAAAACGCTAAAACTATATCCCTCCGCCTTCGGCGGGGGATAAAAAGACAAGAGCCAAAGACTTAAACTCTTTTCCAAACCACAAAATTTTGGAGTTCACCAAATTGAAAGCACTTGCTAACGACAAACTAAATGTTGCTGAAATGATGATTTCTTTCCTTGAAAGGGTAGAGAACAATGTGGGAAAACGAGAAAAAAGCTGGTTACCAGCATTTTCCCCTTTTCCCACAATGTTTTAAAAAAACTTTCTTTTTCTGGGCCGTTAAAAGTCAGAATTGTGTGATAAAGACTTAACCGGAATGCACACATATATATAGACTCGTATTTATCAACCATATTCTTCATAACACTCTGATCGTAATTCTGAAAAATCAAAATTTTAGAGTCACACAATATCTGATTCTGACTGATTCACCAACCGCTCTAGATTTAATTCCTAGCCCGGTTCATTTATTACTTTTTATTTTTAGACTAGGCTAGGAATTAAATTTAGACCGTATGTTTAATACTGTGTTTTGATCGCGGTCGTTTTTCTTTAGAACGCAATATCTGGTTGGCTGAACTAAATGAATTAGCCAATCAGAAATTGTGTTACTCTCAAGATTTAAAACTTGACTACGAATGGTGAACACGGGCCCAGAATATAGACGTATTTCGGTGTGGAGTCTGAACTTTTTAAATGTAGTGAAGAACCCCGAACCCTGTCACATCAGTTGTTGTACATACTACTAATAGTTCGGGGTGCACTTGAATAAACAGTCGGTCAAATTCTGTTCGAGGTTTGATGAAAGTCAATGCGATAAGATTCGTGTCTCTTTCTCCTCAAAATTTTAAAAGGCCTTGATAAAAAAAGAGCCGGTGCCTTTAAAAAGATTGCTGTTTATCGGCATGGTAAAAATCCTCAGGAACTTGTCTATACTGAGGAGTGAGGTCTCTTAGATAATATGAGCCGTGCTATGGCAAAAGGGGGGCTTAATGCATCTCCGGGTGTTCTTTGTACTAAGCAATTCACTGCATGAATATAGAACGCCTACAATCAATTTCCGTTTAACCACTAACTGAATCATAAAGTAGACTGGTCTTTTGACATGCAGAAAATTAAAGGGTAGCAAAAAGTTACGGTTCATGTCAGCCTGCGCGGACTGCCCTTTTCCCGCTTTTCACAGACCATGACTTAATTATATTTGTAAGGGTTTTCCATGTATTTGTATGCATCTTTTCCACGAGGTTAACGTATATTCATTTCAACACGCCTAAGAGCCTTTTCTCAGCCTAACCAGGAGTACCAGGCGATACCTCTCCACCCTGGGGTAGTTTTATTGTGGCAGTACGGCGCGTTTAAATTGGCCCCAAAACAGTTGTTGTACCACCACCCACCTTTGTGGTAATTTGCACAATTATACCCGGCGTTGTCATTATCAGAATCAAACGTACTAAACTCCATTCCCGCATGCTTCCTTTGTACATCAAATCTATCTATAAGAGAGTCCCCAGCAGTTCCATTGTACCCACGCACATGCAGTCTATATTTATCTTCCTCAGCCCTAACTTGGAATTCCTCATACATGGCAAATGCTGTATTTCTGTCAAAGTCCTCCATATCTATTCTTAATTGCAATTGTCTTTCCTTTGTCAACTTGTACGACAACTCGTTTCCCGCCCAAAATTCGCCGTCCGGACTCCCAAATCCGTGTTTATAGTCTACCCAAGAACGATAAAAGTTCACAGAACCGTCTTGACGTCTCATAAACACGATCCATCCACCACCATCTGTGTCCTGGTCGCAATAAACAGTTACATTTAACATAACTAACTCGAGATAGAGAGTGTAGACCCCACTCTCTGGCACAGCTTTACAATTTGTGTTGATAATCGGAACGGTAGTTACATCGGGTTTTACTAATGTTGTTTTGGATTGAAGCAAATGTTCGTCTGTTCTATTACTGATCGCGCTCATAAAAGAAGTCATGATGTTATGAAGGTCCTCTATCGATTCCCTCATAGATCGCAGCTGATCCTGTACCTGTCGATCTCTCTGATTAGCCACCTTATTGTTCGCTGAGACAGTGTCCTCCATTGATCGAATTCGACGTTGCACCTGTCGATCTCTGTCATTAGCCACCTTGTTGCTCGCCGAGACAATGTCCTCCACTGATTTAAGTCGATTCTGAAGTTCTCGATCTCTGTTGAAGGCCAGCCTTTTGCTCGCCTAGCTAAAGGTCTGCATTGACCGCAGTTGGTCCTGTAGCTCTCGATTTATCTTTTATTCCAGTGATGAATGCTTTCATCAAGCTTTGGTATTTTACTAACACGTTGTTGTCGTTCACCTTTGCCATATCCTGACTTCCGCATTGGTCCATCCCTGGTGGGCAGCTGGTGTTATTACCCGATACACATAGGCCACAGCCTCGACCGCCGATATACTGAGTTGACTAGTTTTATAGAACAATTTTGTAATATTCGCCCTTATTAAAGACATGTCGTCCTTGAGGGCTTCAAATTCTTTCCTAATTCGACTCGCCCCATATACACCTGTCTCGGAACACAGGATTGTTACAAATGTCATGAAAAAAGCAAAACGACATTTCACGATTTCCATATTGAAATAGAACGTGTTAGTAAAAACTAATATCCTCTCCTCTGAACAACGTCAGATTAAAATCTACCGCGCCAAACTGTCGGTCGTGAAATTATGAGAGAGTACAGTTACACAAGAGATTTGATAGTTCATACACGCTCACTTAGCTTTGTATTTACAAAACATTCTCAAGAACATTCTGAGTCTTATGATACAGAATTCCTTTAATTTGAAAGTAACATAACTTCTGATTGGCTAAACCATTTGGTTTAGCCAATCAGAAGTTGTGTTACTTTTAAATTTAAAAAATCTTCGAGAAAAAGACTATGAATGTTCTTAAGCCTAACCTGCTAAATAGGTCAAATGAAACTTTCAAGCCGATAGTAAAAAAACCCTATTTCAAACTCATTTTTGGAGAAAATATCGGACAGTGTAGATCCACGATCAGACCGCACTTTCTGTGGTGTCTAATCTTGATCTACACTGTCCTCAAAAGATTATTTAGTCGCGCTTAATAGCCTAAGGGTTTAGCCTTAAATGTATATATTCTGATTAAGTTAGGGCTATAAATAAGTTGTACACCTTCAAGGCTGGAGGAGATTTATAAAGAATGGTTTATGCTTGTTTGAATAAGGTATTACTCCGCTTTCTGCAATATTCCAGTTTTATCACGGAGGCAGTTAACTTTTTTAGGTCTTTCCTGGTTTCCACATGTACTGGGCTGAGTCTTCTGCATGACGCATGCCGCTAAGCGAACATCGAACCATGTTTTGACTTTTTGACCCGGGGGTTTTGGGCATGATTCCTGGGAGTGGTCGTTGCAAAAAAGCGTTCCTTTTTTTTTTGCTCTACCAGAATGTAAAACCCTAGTCTGCGTTTGTCAAGCGTCCCCTAGATGTGACCTGACCACAAAAGTAACCTCTCGAACCTTCTCGACCAGATGCATCGTTAACACTTAAAGTTTATAACGTAATGATGAACGGTTGATAATGGTGATGATGATGCTGACTACGACGACGACCACGACGACGTTGATGATGATGATGATGATGATGATGATGATATCTCTCAGCCCTTTTCGTTTTCGACGGGAGGCGTCAAGAGGCGTCGTGAACACTTTTAGTTTATAACATGATGATGAATGGTGATAATAGTGATGATGATGATGCTGACTACGAAGACGAATACACGACGACGACGACGACGATGATGATAATGAGCCGTGGCTCTCTTATGTCGTTCTTTTACAGTTCATTGCACCGTTGTTGTAATATATGGCTTCATTACAACTATATATATATATAATGAGAGCACGTTTATATGGAACCAACCTTCATTATATTAATCCATTACTTCAATATATTGAACGGAATAGTCAGTGTATTAATCTGATGTACCATTATATAATATCATTTGAACAATGTATTAAACGGCAACTCCTGTGTATGGAACCATTCAAATCATGTATTGAACCAACTGTCCTTGTATGATACGGATTCATCAATATATTGAACCAAACTGTGTTTATATTAATGCATTTGTCCTTATATTGAACCGAAGAGGCATGATATGGTTTGAATTTATCAATATATTGAACCAAACAGTGTTTATATTAATGCATTTGTCCTCATATTGAAGCAAAGAATCTTATATTGAACTAAACAAGCATGATATGGTTTGGATTCATCAATATATTGAACCAAACTTTGTTTATATTGATGCATTTGTTCTTATATTGAACCAAATAAGCATGATATGGTTTGGATTCATCAATATATTGAACCAAACTGTGGTTATATTGATGCATTTGTCCTTATATTGAACCAAATAAGCATGATATGGGTTGGATTCATAAAATATATTGCACCAAACTTTGTTTATATTGATGTATTTGTCCTTATATTGAACCAAAGAAGCATAATATGATTTCACTTAGACATTATATTAAACGAAATTTCCTTTATATTATTCCAGTTGAACTATATATATTGAACCAACTGTTTTTATATTATACCAATTTAACCATATATGGTGTCAACTTGACAACGTATTACAAAAAGTTTGCTTTGTGTGAAACCAATTGATGATGTATTATAGGTAGTTTGCAGTTCATAGGGACCCCCTGAATTTTGAAATATCTTGAAAAATCTCGTATCCATTTTTATGACACTTTTCATGTTCTTTCAAAATGACCTTACCAACTCTCACAGTGAAAATTAGAATTTTTCTTCTGCAAGAAAGAACATTTTGCCTATTCCAGTAATGTTAAATTTTTGCTCTGAAGCTTATCATTCTCCGACGGTTTGGCACAGTGACCAGAACAGCAAACATAACTGGACAAATGCATGACTTCCAGTACCTCAATTCAGTTAAATATGGGGCCCTGAAATTGTTTTTTTTTTTTTTTCACAAATAATATAGTTCTATACTTTACCATAGATATGGCTCTAGTCACTTTCATTCAAACTTTGAAGTCTAAAATGATTAGTCCAATGTTTTCTTATATGGTGTCTGTTCTCCAATATTTGATTAAATTCTATTTTCGGCATGGCTTCAACTTTTTATACCACTTCTGTTGAGGTATGTGTTCCAAACCATCTGACACTTAGGTTTAAAGGTCTTTCATAGTTTGTTTTGAATTGTTTTTCGCTACGATATTTTCAGTTCGCCTGAAAGTAGCTCAATTGTATTATGGTCAGAATCATAGGGTGGTAGTCTTAAAGACACTGTGTCACTCTGACCGTAAAAACTCGTCTACAACAATACTTTGGAGCTTGTTTATGGAACTTAACCACTTCATACACTGCACCCTTCTTCATTTTATCGTTGTATGCTATACCACATCATGTGAGCCAGAGTTTGACTGGGTTTCGGAAAAAAACATCTATGGCTGGGTGTGGAAAAGAAAACAAAGTGTAAACATGAGTGTGCAAGTAGCCAATATTGAATCATTAAAATAAAATCCAAATAAAAAACAAGATCAGGGCCTCAAAAGTTTTTACTATTCAAACAATAGACGACCACAGTTACTGTACTTGCATTAGAATTGTTATCATAAACAGGGAAACCCTTTACTCGTAATAGCCTTCAACCCTCCCACCGTTTTAAAGCTGTTTTGTTCATACTTTTTAACATTGCATTGAACGCAAAAAAGTCAAACTAAGTTATCAAAAATTCTGAAAATTTCACCCAGAGTTGGTAAAGGTAATAATATTAACTATGCAAATTTTCAGTGCAATAGCTAAAGTCTTTTTTAAGATATTTCAAAGATCAGGGGTCCCTATGAACCTCAAACTACCTATACACCGCTCTACCTTTATATTGATTCGTTTCGTCATTATATATCGTTATCAGCTCGGGCTTTTTTTTTTATACCAACACCGGGAAAAAAAACCGCACTTGATCGAAAATGATGACCAAGCATATTTTTTCCCCCCTTTAACCTTAAAGCGCTAAATAAATGAACAGGCCCTTTTCATTTTGAAAAAAAAAACGTCCAAAATATTTTCATTTCTGTGTTGCTATTGCCAGAATGTGTAATAAAGTAGCAGACAGAGAAGATCCAAGATCAGACTGCACATTCTGTGCAGTCTGATCTTGATCTACACTGTCCGCAAAAACAACTGTTGAAGACAATAGAAGATCAAGATCAGACTTTCCTTTGAATGCAATGCAGATCAATATGACAGACGTACATATCTAAGATCTTAATTGTCTATTTATGTAGGATATATACGGAAAAAAAACGACCATGAAATTGTAAAACTTGTATTGGATATTGTTTCTCTGACTTTAAAAAGCCATAACTGAGTGTTTTAACTCTCAACCAAACTATCCCGTCTTTGATGACCCCGAGAAAGACGGCTGTTGAAAACATTGTGGAAAAAGGAAAATTGCAAATAACCATCATTTCTCCTTTTCCGAAAATGTTTGTTTGTTTGTTTTTTTTTACCCTTTCAACGATTCAAAACAGCAATTGGTCTACATTTGATTCGTCATGTGCAAATGCTTTGGATTTGGACAAGTCTAAAATTACATCATTTGGTACAGGGTTGAGGGTTTGGTAGATACTACATGCTTTGAAAGTAATGTAGGAGAAATTGGCCAGCCGATGGTTCGGACAGAACGATTTGACCCATGACCATTTAGCCAGCCAAAAATATTCTGTGCAGTCTGATCTTGGATCTTCTCTGTCCGCTACTTTATTACGTATTCTGAAAATAGCAACATTGACATGAAAATATTTTGCATGTTTTTTTTTTAAATGAAAAGGGCCTGTTCATTTATTTAGTGCTCTAAGGTTTAAGGGAAAAAGGCTTAGTCATCATTTTCGATCAAGCCCAGGTTTTTTCCGGTGTTGCTGTAAAAAACGCCCGAGCTGATAACGATATAATGACGAAACGGATCAATATAAAGGTAGAGCGGTGTTATACATCATCGATTGGTTTCATACAAAGCAAACTTCGTGTAATATGTTGTCAAGCTGAAACCATATATGATTAAATTTGCTTCTTTGGTTCAAAATAAGGAATAATGCAACAATATAAACACAGTTTGGTTCAATATATTGATGAATCCAAACCATATCATGCTTCTCTGGTTCAATATAAGGACAAATGCATTAATATAAATACAGCTTTGTTCAATATATTGATAAATCCAAACCATATCATGCTTGTTTAGTTCACTATAAGGTTCTTTGGTTCAATATAAGGAAAATTGCATTAATATAAACACTGTTTGGTTCAATATATTTATGAATCCAAACCATATCATGCCTCTTTGGTTCAATATAAGGACAAATGCATTAATATAAACACAATTTGGTTCAATATATTGATGAATCCGTATCATACAAGGACAGTTGGTTCAATACATGATTTGAATGGTTCCATACACAGGAGTTGCCGTTTAATACATTGTTCAAATGATATTATATAATGGTACATCAGATTAATACACTGACTATTCCGTTCAATATATTGAAATAATGGATTAATATAATGAAGGCTAGTTCCATATAAACATGTTTTCACTATATATATAGTTATATTGAAGCCATATATTACAACAACGGTGCAATGAACTGTAAAAGAACGATATAAGACAGTCATTGCTTTCCATAATGAGCAGTTGACGTAGCATTATTGTTTTTGTTAATTATTATCATTATTATTATTATTACTTTCATTATTACTATTATCATTATTATTATTATTATTATAAATGTTGTTGTTGCTTACAGGACAAAAATATATTTAGTCAATACTTTGCTAAATTTTCAAGACGTCGCCATTGACGTCAGTGTAAAAATAAAACCCTCAAAGTTGAAAATACATGTAAGTCAATGGGGAATAAGACTTGAATGAAATGTTTACGGCCAGTCACTGTGCATCTTCAAATTTGCCTAGCAGAGCTTGTTTTAACCAACAAAACTGACTGACTTATATTTAGAAAAAAAAAAATAGATTTCAAACATAAGAGCCGCGCTTTGGCAAAAGGGGGCTTATTGCATCTCCGTGATGCCTTATACCGAGCAAGTCATCACATAATCATAGCTGCGTAAAGTCCGTTTTTTTTAAACAACCGAACGAATCACACGGTAAAATGGCCCTTTGACAGGGAGAAAAATGACCACTAGCGAGTTTCGGCCCGTGTCAGCCTGCGCAGTCCGCGCAGGCTGACATGGGTCGTTACCTTTTTCAAATGCATTTACCCCCCTTTTCACAGAGATTGCATCATAAGTATGTCATTCATTAACTTAAAGAGCTATACGGAGGTAAACTGTGGCATCAAAAAGGGGATAAAATACGTTGAGCTATCTATTTACCAAATGACAAAATTTTAGATTTGTCCAAATTGAAAGCGTTTGCAGACGACATATTAAATGTAGCTGAAATGATGTGAATTGTCTGTGACCGGGTAGAAAACATTGTACGAAAAGGAGAATCTTTTCCCACAATGTTTTCAAAACTCTTCTTTTTCAGGGTTGTTAAAACTCGGGACAGTGTGGTAAAGAGCTAAACCAAATGCATTTATCCTTTCATTATTTTAGTTCATCAGTAAGACTTTTCACGCTTCTGCATTGACAATTTGGAAAATATTGTAGGAAATAGAGCAATAATTTGTAATATGTGAGTGCTCTTGTTTTTCATCACAATGTTTTCAAAACCACAAAGAAAATCAAAATTTTTCTCCCCTTCAAATTTTTCTCCCCTTTCTGTAATTTGTAAAAGTTTTTGGTAAAACTAAAATAATCTGTACAGTTATGGGTTACACTTTACAGCGCCTGTCACTGCTTTAGTTGCCTTTTCGGCCAGCGTAAATCAAAGATCAGATTGCACAAAACGTGCAGTCTGATCTTTGATCTACACTGTTCATTTTGCTGAGACATCCTGGGCTAGGGCAATCTTGACAATGCTTTTGTTAGGGTCGTATTTCTGCATGGCTTAGTTATAAAAAGACCTGGAGGCCCAAGGTTCGAGTCTCACTGGAAGTATTATGTTTTTCGTGTGAGTGCCTATGGTAAGATATTTCAGAGTCCTAGACTATAGTGTTGTTGAGACGCAGGACAAACATGAACATGTGAGTTGCGCCGTTATATGATTGAAATAACGTTGAAAGCAGCATTAACACCATTCAAAGAATCAATCGATCGGTCATTCAGTCAGTCAGTCAGTCAATCAATCAATCAATCAATCAATCAATTAATCAATCAATCATACTTCTGGGATTAAAAAAGGCCTATCTTGAACATTAGGCGCTCTACGGCTTTATCGCTTTACCCATCACCAGTTTTAAGGACCCTTTGAAAGGTGGATTTTTTTTTAACCCTGTGGAAATAGAAGAACGGTAACTACTGTTTCTTCCTTTTCTCACAAGGTTTTCTCTCCTTTCAAAGACAGCACCTTCCACAGAGCCACATTTACTTATTTTGTAGTCTTGCAAATGTCTTCAATACCAAGGAATCTCATTTTTTTTTTTTTTTTTGTCTTGTAAAGGTATTAGTCTTCACCTGACAATTCTGACTCTTAAGGAAGGAAACCTTTTAAAACATTGTGGGAAAATGATAAAATGCTGGTAACCAGCATTTCTCCTTTTCTCACAATGTTTTCTATCCCATCAAAGAGAAATACCATTATTTAAATTGTCGTATGCAAATGCTTTCAATGTGGACATGTCTACATGTTTGTCATGTGGTACTGGGCTGTAGGCGGGTTTACATCAGATGCTTATCTTGTCTGAATGAAAGATAAGGGACGGGGGGGGGGAGGGTTACACTAGATACTAGTCTGAATGAAAGATAAGGGACAGGAGGGGGGGAGGGTTACACTAGATACTAGCACTTATACTTTCTTATATTATAATACGTAATTACGTAATGAATACGTTCATTAGAGACGTAATGATGGTTTGAGGGATGGGGAAATGAGAGACAGTGCGAAAGAAGTACCAGATTACTGTATTACTATACCACGAATTAAACAATACATATCGTTAATTTTCTTCATGTATAAAACCAGTTTCATATTATTTCAGTTATATAGCACTACTATCCATGGATGCTTTTTTAGTTTACCACTACCTTCCAAACATGTTTCCAAGCTTCTGGCTGCTTCCCAAATGAGTTTCGTCGAAACAATGATCAGAGGCAAGGGGGATGAGTCTAGTAGCAATTCCTATCATAAGTTAAATGAGAAAACTTGATCAAACATAGAATCGTACCAGCATTCCCTGGGCTTCAAGCCCTGTATGTTACCTACTATAATGCTGGTAATTGTACAAATTGATAGATCTGTGTGTGAGTCTTGCTCTGGTAAAAGGGAGGGCTTAATGCATCTTCGAGATGTATTATACCACAGGCATTTGAAGCTCCATTAGTCCATAACGGAACTCCAAAATTGTCCTTGGTCGATCATCGAACACTTGTAGCACATTGGTGCATCGCCTATATATCACGGAATTTACTCAAATTTTCATTAACATCGTTACTATAAATAGCACATCGGCGACTCCCTCTATACTGCATATAATAAGACAAGGTGTATAACGAAATCGAAGAAAATTTGACCCCATTACTCTTTCAGAGATAATATTCAACCGAAAATGGAAAAATAAACCTAGTTATCGATGCAGATGGGCTCACAAATGATTTTTCTTGTGTACCCTGACCTTCGAAAGTTCCACACGGCTCTTTCCATCAAGCAATGGCTCTCACCTCTAGAAAGTTTAAAAAGCTTCCACATTTTCCGGATCGCCATGCACTGACATCACACAATTCACAATGACTCGACGAATTTCAACTCACGTGAATTTACTATCAACAGACGCGCCAAAGTTTTTGATGAACGGTAAAAACGCATTTGAAAATATGCAAAATGAGAGATGAAAATCGTGATACTGGATGAAACGAAAAGATAAGCTATAACAGACGAAATATTAGTTTAATAATTTCATCAATACATCAACAAAAAAATTTTCAATCTTTGTTTGAAAAAAAAAAATGAATTATAATTCGCTGCAGGATTTTAAATCGTGTGACGTCAGCGCATGGCTATGTAGAAAATGTAGAAGCTTTTGAAATCTTTTTAGATGACAGCTATTGCTTGATGGCAAGAGTCGTTTGGAACTTTTTAAGGTCAGGGTACAGAAGAAAAAAACATTTGTGAACCCATCTGCATCGGTAATTCGGTTTATTTTTCCATTTTCGGTTGAATATATCTGAAAGAGGACAGGGTTCAAATTTTCTTCGATTTCGTTGCAAACCTTGTCTTACTATATACGATAAAGAGGGAGTTGCCAGGGTGCTATTAATAGTAACGGTGTTCGAACATGAAACTTTCGTTATCCTGTGATAGACCCATGGGGTTTCAGAGGCCTATAATTATACCAAGTGCAAGTCATCACAGTATTATGGATCCATAAAACCTATTTTGTATAACAACCGACCGAATCATAAGGTAGAATGTTCCTTTGGCATGCAGAAAATTAACTAATAGTAAAATAGTTCGACCCGTGTCAGCCTTCGCGGACTGCGCAGGCTGATCAATATGAAACAATACTTTTTGCAGATACATTAAGCCCCCATTTTTACAGTTTATTTGACTTGTTCTATTATCTCGGCCATGGAGGACCGCCAGTCGAAAGAATAATCTTCTTGTCTTTCAACATTGAAACAGAATTACTTTGCCTCTTAGGCTACTAAACACGACTTCACTCGCTGTTGTGGACAGTGTAAATCATGACCAGACTGCACAAAACGTTCGGCCTTATCTTGGATCTACACTGTCCAGTGAGCTGCGATTCCGATTTTCCGATTGAAAAAAAATCAAAGTTGTAGTTTTTACTTTTTTCACCATTGACTACTCGGGTAATAGACCCAATGTACAGGCAGCTATATATTCATTTCCGATGGCCGTGGGACTTAACTTTTGATCGTTTGTATAGTGTTATACGCCGTCATCAACATCATTTCAGTTGTATCGCGGCGACTAGGGCACCTATCTTTCCTATGCTTTCCTGGACTTTCTTCAACCAGTACTTCTTCCAAAGCCACTGACTGCTTTCCCACAGAACTATCGTCGAAATATTGATCATAGGTGATTGAGCAAAATGTCGCAATGACTACCGTCAGTCCTCGGAGAGAAATAAGCCAAGCAGGCGATTCGAACTAGTAACCTCCCAAAATTCGTATAACTATTGTATTAATATTTAATAATGAAGATGAATTGTATGGTTTACCACCCCCTCTTTCTCCGTGCTCAAGGCCTACTGGGTATGGATCGCTAGATAGAAAAATTCTATTATTGAGAAAGAATCGAATGGTTCGTGTTTTTGAATAGTGTAAATCTAGATCTAACAGCACAGAACGTGCCCTCAGATATTGATCTGCATGTCTGATGTTTGTTGCGGAGTTCTGATCTATATTCGTCTGTACAGTATCTTGATGTTTTAACAAACTTCAAGTATCTATTTTCTTTCCCATACAGTATTTATTAATGTTCACAAGGAGTGCTTGGGAGAAAGACAGATGTTATAGATGCTCTGTGAAAAGGGGGCTTAATGACTCTGCAAAAGGTATCCATTCATGTCAACCTGCACAGTCCGCGCAGGCTGACATAAGTCGAAATTTTTGTTATTTGTAATTTTTCTGCATGTCCAAGGAGCAGTTTATCTCAATATGCAGTCGGTTATTAGTAAAATGGGTTTCATAGATCAATAATTATGTGTTGACTTGCTATATATATAATGAAAAAAGGATAGGCATGTAGATCGATTACTTTCTCTGAGCATTTTCTCAATTCGCCACATCATTTTCAAACTTTGACCTTGGCCGTGGTGTCAAAGTACTCATACGCACTTAGTAGAAAGTACAAAAAACGCCCCACTTAAAGTCGTTCTAAGACCACTACACGAAATAGAACGGAAATTATACTCACCATATTTAAGAGAAGTCGCGACAGTAGAAAGTTCGCCCTGAAGAATAGGGTTTTTAAAAACATTGTCGTAAAAGCAGAAACGCTGTTTAGCAGCATTTTCTCTTTTTCAGCATTTTCTCCTTTTCCCACAAAACATTGCAGAGCCCTAGCCTAACACTGGTAAAAGCTGGAAGAGAAATGGAGTCTTAATCGTGTACCCGTGTTTTAACGTTCCTTAGGGAGAAGGCTTTTGAAAACATTGTGGGAAAAGGAGAAAATACCGGTTACAAGCATTTCTTCTCACACAATTTTTACTATCTCACCACAGATCTTTCGCTTCATTTTACTTATTTTGAATTTGTTCTCTCTGCTTAACCCTTAGGCTGCTAAGCGCAACTCACCGACCTTTTGCGGACAGTGTAGATTAAGATCAGACTGCACTGAACGTCCAGTCTGATCTTTAGTCTACTCTGTCCGATAAGGAATTATTTTTTTCTAAAAAACTCGGTTTACTCGCGTTATTGGGGTCTTTGTTATCGGCTTGATTGGTTTCATTCAACTTTAGCAGAATAAGGGGGTAATTAGGAGAGTGAAAAAAAGTCATTTTGATTAAGAGGTTATCCCTTAGCTCGCCCAATAAACCCAACAGACATTTTCTTTTGAAAGATAAGACCCAAATAATTGCTATTTCATGATTACTGTTGTCTAAAAAGATTTAGCAAAGCGGACAGTGTAGATCAAAAATCAGACTGAACGTTTTGTGCACCGTTTAGGCACTTTAGGGGTTAAGAGAGCTGTCCAAGTGATATAACTGCAATACTGCTGAAAATGTTTTTAAACCCCGACATGAGCCTGTATTTCTATTTCGGCTGGTCTTTGACAACAATTATCGCATATGGGACTTAATCGGCAAAATTTCCAAAAATAAGTGAGCCATGCTTTTTGAAAATTGGGTTAAATACATATCCAAAAAGTACTGACCCAGGTCCGCCCGCGCAGGCTGACATGGGTCAAAATATTTTGCTATTTGTAAATTGCCTGCACCAGTCTACCACACGATTTAGTCGGTTGTTGGTCAAAATTAATTTTATGGATCCAAAATTATATAATGACTTGTTTAGTATATTGCTTAATGCTCTTTTGCCAAGATAAAATGTTATTTTAAATTTAGAATCTTTCAATGTGATTGGTTAAGGCAGTCTATCTCAGCCAATTACCTTAGGCCACACGACACCGGTAGGGTCACATGACTTTCTGGAAGCAAAATTGACTGTTTAACTCTATACCACAAAGCGAAGCTGAAGACTTGTCCAAATTAAAAGCATTTACAGACGACAGTGTATATGTGCCTTAAATGATGAATTTGTCGTTGGCAGGAAAGGAAACGTTGTGGGAAAAGGAGGAAGTGCTGATTACCAGCATTTTTTCCTTTTCCAATAATATTTCAAAACATCTTTCTCAGGGTCGTTAAAACTCAGGATTGAGTGGTAAAGGATACTACAGCAATTCGGTCATTCGTTACATTATTTTCAAAGTTCAAATGTTGTTCTTGTAACCTCTTTTGTTAATGTCAGTAAAAAAACAAAACACTTGAGGTCGTTCGAAATAATGTACCGTTGGGCAGAGTGGAACGGAAATCCTATCGAACCTACTTTAGAATGGTCACGGCAGCAGAAAATTTGCTCTTGGAATACTCTTCATTTAAGAAGTTGACCTTTTTAATCTGGATGAAAATTTAAAGTATTGCGAGTTTGATGTTGTTTCAGGTAAAATATTTTACAAACTAATGGATATATTTCACGCTAGACTATACGCAAAATCAACGAAGATGCGCCAATTTATCCTGTATATTAACCACTACTGATATTACTCATTTTTTGAAGACAATTTAAATCGAGATCAATCTGTCTTTTGCTGATAGTGTAGATCAAGATCAGACTGCTAAGAGAGCACAGTCTGGTTTCAATACAATATTAAGATGCAATACAATATCCGCTTTTTTTTTTTTTTTTTTTTAACTTTCTAGCAAAATACCCTTGAAATAACTGAAGACTTTGGAAAACACTGTGGGAACAGCAGGAAAAGGCAGGTAAACAGCATTTGACTCGTCCTAATTGGAAGCACTTGCAGATAGCAAATTACAAAAAAAGTTGGCCAAATGATATAACTTGTCTGTGATCGAGAATAAACATTGTAGGAAAAGGATGAATGGTAGGAAATTGCATTTTTCCCTTTTTTGCATAATGTTTTCAAAAGCTTTTTTCCTCAGGGTCGTGAAAAAACGGAACTGTACGGTAAATGGTTAACCTTTTACCCAGCAATCCAAAGTTTAAAAGACCCTGAGGGAGAAAGCTTTGGAAAACACTGTGGGAAAAGGAGAAAATGCTGGAAAACAGCATTTTCTCCTTTTCCCACAATGTTTTCTACCATTTCTGATACAAACCCATTATTTTTGACACATTTAATTTGTCGTCTGCATGCAAACACTTTCTGGTCTAAAATTTTGTCGTTTGGTACAGAGTCAGCTATTATTAGAGACCGCTAAAACAGTCCCGATAAACTCCGCCGAGACATAATGTACGTGTTCCCAGAACCTTTGATATTTCATAATACTTGTATGTTTTTTTCTGACAGTTTGTTGTCTGCAAAGGCTTTTAATTCGGACTAGTGTCAAGTTTTGTCCTCTAGTAAAGGGCTTTAAGTAAAAAGCCATTGTTAGTGCCAGGATGTATGTAATCAATTAGGATTTTTCTATAATTTCACATATTTTCGCATTATAGATATGTGGTAGAGGGTTTTAAATACAAATTACATCATTTAAGTTACATCCAGTTTGTTGTCTGCAAAGGGTTTATAATTTTGACAAGTCAAAAGTTTTATCCTCTAGTAAAAAGGTTAAGGTAAAAGGCCACTAGTATTGCCAAGACGTTTGTAATTAAAGTGACAATAAAGGCCAAATGTAAACAAAGTGTGTGTTTAAATGCATTTGAATTTATTTCATACCATTCAAAAGTATGGAAATTATTGTGAAGATGAAAACCTGTCATTGTACGGTCGGTCCAAGTGTAAGTCGCTGACAGAGAAATTAATTTCAAAACTAGGTTAAAACCTGCCAGGTAGCTGTGTCTTTTGTTTACTTTTTGCTTGATTTCAAAATTCTTTTTTTCTGTCAGCGACTAACATATGGCCCGACCACACGATAACAGACTGTCATCCCCACAATATTTTCCATACTTTTAAATAGTATGATTTAAATTTAATGTATTATGACACCTGCTTTGATATTTTGGACTTTACTGGACCTTTAATAAGGATTATTCTTTAACTGCACATATTTTCACATTAAAGACATGATCCATGCGCTGTTGAAAGAGGGTTTAATGTATTTCTGTGAAACATTATACCAACCAAGTCATCATATAAAATGAGCCCTGATTTGTGAAAATAAGCTTAATGTATCTGCGAAAAGTATCGACCCAGGTCAGCCTGCGCAGTCCGCGCAGGCTGACCTGGTTCGAAACTTTTGCTATTGATCAATTTTCTGTATGTCAAAGGACAGTCTGCCTCATGATTAAGTCGGTTGTTTAAAAATGTGGCTTTTATGGACCCATAATTATTTACTTGGGCAGTTATCATGTATCACGGAGATGCATTCAGCCCCCTTTTGCCAGAGCATGGCTCAAATGTAGATACATAAAATCTAGTTTGTGTAACAACTGACTGAACCATGTGGATATATAGAATCTAGTTTGTGTAACAACTAGCTGAATCATGTGGATATATAAAATCTAGTTTGTGTAACAACTGACTGAACCATGTGGATATATAAAATCTAGTTTGTGTAACAACTAGCTGAATCATGTGGATATATAAAATCTAGTTTGTGTAACAACTGACTGAACCATGTGGATATATAAAATCTAGTTTGTGTAACAACTGGCTGAATCATGTGGAGATATAAAATCTAGTTTGTGTAACAACTGGCTGAACCATGAAATAAAGGGTCCTTGGACATTCTAATGATTAACAAATAGCGAAAAAATTTGACTCAGGTCTGCCTGCGTAGACTGATTTGGTTCAATACTTCTTTTCAGATGCATTAAACCCCTATTTCACAGAGCATGGTTCATATAGTATTGAAGCCATTCATAGTGCCAGAAAGAATGTGAACAAAACTCGGCCGAAATAATTACTTTCTTTGAGAAACCAATGGAACTTAAGTCTTGTTGAATGTTTTGAGAATTATGCTGGGTTACTCCCCTTTAGGCATCAAAATTAATTTCACCCACTGTCCATGGAATATCTTTCATTTTGTATATTTGTTTCGACGATGTCTATGTGGGAATGCAGCCAATGGTTTAGAAGTAATGTTGAGCAAAGTACTGGAAACAGAAACTCTAGAAACTCAAGGAATGGTGTTCTGGTCGCCATGATTTAACTAAATAATATTAAACACTTAAACCAGATACAAGTTGGCTTCTTTACAAAAGAAGCCAGGAGAGGTCAGCATCAATGTTTTCAAATAGTTTATTGGCTTTTAATTTCAATATATTTTGGTACATGTAAAGAAACAAGTAAAAAAGCAACCGTGTAGAAACCTCATATGCTTTACATGACGGTCATTTGACCTTCTTGCCGCCTTTTCAAGTCGCATGATCTTGTCCAGCGGTCTTCTTTCTCTTTTTTAACGAAATCCATTTTTCCTTCTGCTTAGATTCATTTGCTTAATGAAAAATTACAATTATTTGAAAGGTCATTTGCAGCCATGGCAAATGGCAAATTAATATAACAAATCTTTTCTGAAATTCGTCTATTTCCTGTTTCGGTTTTTTGATTTCGCTTTATTTACAAAACCATGACGAAACAGACTGTGTATCAGAACAATTTCGCAAGAAAAATGGATTTTGACAGCAAGTTCTGTGGCAGTCTGCCTTTTAAACTCACCACTGTTGGAGAGGTCTGATGACCTCTCCAATAAAACACTTAGTAAATACTGCGATTTCACGTGTCGATTTCAACATATAAAGGGGTCCCCACGGGTTCAGTTGTAAAGTAAGCTTGATTTGTAACCAGGGTTTATTTCACCAACCATCCTCAAGATCATTCTTGATCTTATTCACCAGAACTTTTTAAGTTTGAAAGTAACACAGTAACCAAATTGTTTAGCCAATCAGAAGTTTTGTTACTTTCAAATTCAGAAAATCCAAGATATAAAGACTAAAAATGTTCAAGAACAGTTCGTGTAGACGGCCCAAGGAAAAACTGTTTTTTACCCCGATACAATGGCTGGTCATGTTAAAGTGTTCTTTGGCAAGATGCTGTAGAGCCCCAACACGTGCTGGTGACAAGCATTTTCTTCTTTTTGAAAACAGTAAGCTAATTTTTAATGTTTTCTCCTTTTTTCCCCACAATATTTTGTGCCATGTCAAAGATAAATCCTATCGTTTCATACACATTAAAATTGTCAAATGCAAGTGAGCCATGCTCTGCCAAAAGGGACTTAAAGACGATCGCTACAGTTTCACTATTTTTTGAAAACATTAAGAATTTCATGAAACTTTGTTTGATGATAGTTTATTATCTGATCTACAAAAATAGGAGATAAAAACAGGGGGTCACCAGCTTTGGGAAAATTCTATGAATATTTCTTTTAGTACACCCTGCATTGCGGCAGTTCAGGATGAAATTTCACCTATGAAAACTAAGTCTATGTATATTTTTTCAAATGACAACAATTATAAGCAAATTTCATGTCATTGTATTGGTGAAACATCAAATTTAATGAAAAAAAAAAAAAACTTAGAGTATACTGAGAATCAATCTTTAAAAAAAATCCATTAACTTATGGCTAAAACACCTTTATTTTGGAAAAAAACCAAAAAAAAGCAAAGAGTATCTTTTAAAGTTATTTTTTAAAATGTTCTAACATTCAGATTTCTCTTATTTTTTCTATGAATAATATTCAGGTACTAAACTAAAATAATCAAGCTTAAAACAAATAGGTCATTAGCTTTATTTTTTCAGAAAATACATTTAAGTTTGTGGGTGGGGCACTAACTAATGAGTAAATGTAGGGTTTGTCAAAGACAAAGACATTATATGAAGTAAATTATCTCATTTTTTTCAATAATACAGCAATATTTATAAGAATCACGTTTGTTGGTAATAATAAACCAATTCATAGCACATAAATGTAATACTGATGTTAGTATTTAACCCATTTCCAAACGACTAATTTTAGAGTCTTCTAAATTTGACGCGTTTGCAGACGCTAAACCAAAACCTGGTATTCATGTATTACAGTTCTTTGATAGGTCAGAAATCATTGTGGGAAAAGGAGAAATCAATCATTAGGGGTAATTTCTCCTTTTGAGATTAATGTTTTTCATCAATGTTGTCTGCTGCAGACTCATCAACCTAAGGGATAGAGTTATGTACAGCCCCTCGTTTTCTCCAAGTCTTTACCAAGTGACATAATTTTGGACTAGACCAAACTGAAAGCATCTGCATCTGAAAATATGTTTTAGCTCGACGATACGTCTGCCAGATAGAGCGCTAGTAGTAGCATCTGTGTCCATATTCCCGTTGTTAGGTGACGTAGTTAGGTGATTCACTTTGACTTTCAGTCCGATCTTTTGAAAGCGTAATTTTGAATTCTTGCCTCGCATATAATTATTTGGCTTGTTTCAAATACCTTTTTCTTCGTTTTGCTGACATGAAACGACCCGTTTTAGTTCTTGGTTTATCCATTCTGCAGACATTGACAAGTTTGCCAAGATCAATTGTGTTAAGTGCTCACCGTTTTTCGAGTAAAAGGTGAGCGTGATAGTTACACGAAGCGTGAAAATGGAAACTGTCGCGAACGTCGTTAACGCATCTCGTTGATGCATTATACCAAGCAAGTCGTCACATAATTATGCATCCATATCTATAATCCATTTTGTCTTACAACCTACTGAACGCTGAGGTAAGAATGGTCCTTGGAAATGCAGAAAAGTTACCAAAAGCAAAAAGTTTCGACCAAGGTCAGTCTGCGCAGTAGGCCTACCTAAGTCGGTTTTTTTTTTTTTTTTTTGCAGATGCATTAAACCCCCTTTTCACAGATGTTTAATTTGTAGACAAGGCTAAACTTAAAATTTAGTCTGGTGGAGAATTAACTGTTGATAAGCTTAACTCTGATTTTTGCACTTTCATCTTTTGTCGAAATGCTTAATGCATATGCAAAAAGTATTAACCTAGGTCAACCAGTGCAATTCGCGCAGGTTGACCTGGGCCAAAACTATTTGCTTTTGGTAAATTTTCTGTAATTCTAAGGACCATTCTACCTACAGATCCAGTCGATTATTAGACAAAACGAATTTAATGGAACCATAATTATATGATGACTTGCTAGGTAGGATGCATCACGCTATGCATTAAACACCCTTTGGAAGGGCATGGCTCATTCATTTATCAGACCTTGATTCAGGTAAATTTTCCATACTTTACAAGGATATTTTCAAAGTGTTCTGTTGCAATCTTGTTTTAGTGACCTTTTTACGGAGAGTGTAGATAAAGATCTACACTGTCGGGTAGGTGAATACTTTTCCTCCCGGAAATAGTTTTGAAGTCGCACTGAGTTTGTACATTCGGCTTGAAAGTTTCATTTAACTTATTTAGCGGTAAAGTAAAGAGTATAGACTTTTCCGTAATTTAACACATTCGCTGATTAAAATATAAATATGGCTCTAGTGATGGCATTTGTCTTTGTATGGGGAGAGAACATTGTGAGAAATGGAGAAAAGAAAATGCTGGCTACCACTCTGTCCTCTTGAATATCGACATTTTGTTTAATCTATATCTATCTAATATTGATCGTTTTTAAACTCGCGTGAAGCACATTTATTTGTTTGGCAAGGAGTGAAAGAACCGGATGTATTATTGACAGGAGCTGGTCAAATTTGGATATAATATCTCTCTCTCTCTCTCTCTCTCTCTCTGGAGACAACTATGGGACGATAACAATATTTTAGATGCTGTGCATTTTATGTACTACGGGCCCGTGGCCTTATTTACAAAACAAAGAAATCTTAATCAAAGACTTTCTGTCTGTCTGTCTGTCTGTCTGTCTGTCTCTCCCTCTCTCTCTCTCTCTCTCTCTCTCTCTCTCTCTCTCTAATTCTCACATTTACTTCAAAGGAATAATCCCTGTCTTCCGTCGACTTGTCAAAATAATTATCTCTATCTTAAATATTGTAGTTTTGTCATGAAAGATGATAATGATTATCTTTGCAATCTGCTCTAGAAATGTATCAGTCCACGGTTCTATAGAGTTCTGTGTCCCCATGGTTTGTATGCTGTTTAACGTCGTTTTCAACATTATTTCAGTTCTATCGCGGCGGTTTGCACTTCCATCCATTCTTTCACAGACTTCTTATAAACAGCTCTTGCACAATATTCTTTCCAAGCTTTTGCCCGCTTTCGCATATTTTAGACTGGTTAAAAATTCCAAACTGGTCCAAATCCAAAGCATTTGCAGACGACAAATGAAATAATGTCGAGATGATGGATTTGTCTTTGAAAGGATAGAAAACATTACGGGAAAACGAGAAAATGATGTTTCTCAAAATGTTTCTAATACCTTTCTTTCCTTAGGTGTTTGAAACTCGGGAATGTTTGTTAAATAGTTAACTTTTTACCACTGTACTAAAAATTAGAATTGCTGATAATTATGGAAAGCATTGCAGACAACATTGTGTGGAAAAGGAGACTGATAAACAGCATTTTGTCCAATTCCAGCAATCAATTCAAAAGTCCTCCAGGGTTCCTAAAACAAGGAACCGTTTGGAAATGGGTTTATACAGGTTTGACAGTATTTGCACCTCTCTCTTTCTCTCTCTGTCCCTGTCTATCTCTCTCTCTCTCTCTCTATGGCCTTTTGGAAAAATTCTGGGATTCAACATGTTGGATAATAATAATCTAAATTGTTATAGTGTAAATTTATAGCCAAAGTTCTGCGAATTATCTCTAAAATGGTCGTAATCGACAGGCATCCTCGCTGTTCTATTAATAAGCAGTGATATTTTAAGATGTTAAAAAAAATGAAATCTTTGTTAAAAATGTAATCACTGTAAGAAAAAATGTGAAAATTTGTGGAAAAAATAAAATCTTTGTTAAAAAATTAAATCAAAATTAAAGAAATTGTGGAAAAATTGTGGCGAAATGAAATTTGTGTAAAAAAATAAGATCTATCTATTTCAGAAAAAAAAAAAAAAAAAAAAAAAATATGGAAAAACTGTGGGGAAAAAATAACAAAAAAAAAAAAAAAAAACCCGAAATAAAATAAAGCAAGAAATCTGTTTTAAAAATGAAATCAGTGTCAGAAAAATTGTTTAAAAAAGGGAAAAATCAAATGTTCCTTAAAAAATGGAAACAGTGTGTAAATAAAAAAATGTGAAAATGTGTGAAAAAGTGTGAAAAAAATTATATATGTGTTAAAAAAAAAAAATCCATGTCAGAAAAATTGTGAAAAATGGTAAAACAATGAAATCTGTGGTAACAAAAAGAAATTAATCTCAGAAAAAATAGTGAAAAATGTGGAAAATGAAATCCGTATTCTTAAAAGAAATCACTGTTAGAAATACTGTGAAAGTTGTGGAAAAATTTGAAGAAATGAAATATTTGTTTTAAAATGATATAACTGTCAGAAGAATTGTGAAAAATTATGAAAAAAATGAAGTCTTTGTAAAATGAAATCAATGTCATAAAATTGTATGTTGAAAATAAATAAATAAATAAATGAATAAATAAATAGATAAATAAATAATAAAGGTGAAAAATAAAATGTTAAAAAAAAAAAGTGAAAAAAGTGAGTAATAAAATGTGAAAAAATTGTGAAAAAAAATGAAATCTTTGTAAAATGAAATCAATGACAAAAAATTTTATGTTAAAAGAAAATAATAAGTGAATCAAAAATAAATAAGTAAAGGTGAAAAATGAAATGTTTTCAAAAAAAAAAAGAAAAAAATGAGTAATAAAATGTGAAAAAAAAAAAAAAAAAATGTGATAAAATATGAAAAAATGGAAACTGTGTTTTAAAAATTGAAATTATTGTTTGAAATGTTGTTGGAAAAAAAATGAAATCTGTGTTAAAAAAGTAAAATAAATTTTTGAGAAATTGTAGAAACTTTGTTAAAATTAAATAAAAACTTTGTTACAAACTGTTCGAAAAATTGTGCAAACGTGTGAAAAAGTGAAATCTGTCTTAAAAAATGAAATCAAAATTCGAAAAAATGTGGAAAAATGGTGAAAAAGTGAAACCTTTGTGTGAAAATGAAATAACTGATAGAAAAAAAACGTAAAAAATGTGGAAAAAAATTAAATCTGTGTTTAAAAGAAAATGAAATCTATGTTGGAAAAAATGTGGGAAATTAGGATTGATATGGAATACAGTTTGATCTTGATCTCGCTGCATCAGAGCTGAGGCTAGGGGATTGGTTGGACTTAGGCTTTTTTGAGTGTAACTCTTAGTGAAATTGACAATTTGAAGAAAGATCGCTCTTTCTTGGTGGTGGGGTAGCCCTGAAAAGGGCTGTTTTTTGAGTATTGATTTATCTACCAAGTCTACTGGTCTTCTGGAATGATTTTACACCCACAATATTCGCAGCATACTGTTTTTGGCTGTTGATTTTCATTTGGTTGTTTTTCTTCCCTTACAACAGTCACGATTGAGTCTGCTAGTTTATGAAGACTGCTTTTATCAAAGTCATACTCCACTGGAACCTTCACAGCAACAACTGAAATACGCTTTCTCTGTTGGCATAATGTCTCAATGTTTTTGCTCAGTTGTTCGATGTTTGCGTTCAAAGTCTTTTTCTCCTCCAAATGTTTGTTGAAAGTCTTCAGTTCTTCTAAAATCTGAGTCATTACAGAATCTTGTTTTGAATTCAACTGTCTTACTTCTTCAAAAATGCTGTCCAATACTGTCGTTGGGTTGATGAGTGTTGTATTTATCGCTGTCGATAGAATATCCCCATTGTTTTCTTTTGGTAGGAATTCGTCTGTGTCGAAACCATCGAAGTTGAAATCCATTTTTTCCGTTAGCGCTTATCCGTCCTACTCGAGAGCTGAGAGTCGAATGATTCATTATTTGGAAAATATCGCCGACTTTTATACGCTGACGGGAGGATTGACCTACTTTGACTCAGAATTAACGTTGACCAATCAAAAATGTGTAATGATATAACGAACGATTCGATTGGACAACGTTAATTCTATGTCAAAGTAGGGCAATCCTCCCATCAGAACTAGTTTTGATTCAGAATTAACGTTTTTTTGACCAATCAGAAGGTTCGTTGCTTTAACTTTGACCAATCAGAAGCTTCGTTATCTTCTTTTTTTATTTGTGTGAGTAAAAAAAGAAGCTAGAAGGAGAAGATCGTGTTATGCACAGGAGTTGGACTTAGTCTTTTTTTTTTTGTATGGAATACAGTGTGATTTTAATGCCCACACTGTCTTAGATCAGAGGTCTGGTATTGGGCTTAGACTTTTTTTGAGTGTAACTCTTAGAAAAATTGACAAATTTGAAAAGAAAGATCTTTTCGTAGTGTTGGGTAGCTCTGAAAAGGGCTGTTTTTTCTGTGTTGGTGTGTTTTTCCCCTTTACTGACAGCTTTTCTTTGGTTTTTTCGGGACCTTGAAATCATCGAAGTCATCAATCTTTTTTCCGTATTTGCCCTGACCCGTTATTGTCGCGATTATCCAGTTGTTGTGAACTCCTTGTTTTTTGTGAAGGTGACTTTTGTCTTCCTCTGATTTTCGTTCAGTTGCTTTTGGCTGCTTTTCATTTGGCTGTTGATTTTCCTTCGAGATTGTGCAGTTATTGAGAACTCCATGTTTTTTGTGAAGTTGACCATCGTATTCCTCTGATTTTCGTTTTGTTGCTCTTCGGTGGTTTTCCTTTGGTTGATGATTTTCCTTTGTCTGTTTTTCTTTCCTTACAACAGTTACGATCGACTCTACTAGTTTGTGAAGACTGCTTTTATCAAACTCAATCTCCACCGGGATTTTCACCGGAATTTCCACAGGAACTGCTGAAATACGCTTTTTCTGGTGGCATAATGTCTCAATGTTTTTGCTCAGTTGTTCGGTGTTTGTGTTCAAAGTCTTTATCTCCTCCAAATGTTTGTTGAAAGTCTTCAGTTCTTCTAAAATCCGAGTCAATACAGAATCTTGTTTTGAATTCAACTGTCTTACTTCTTCAAAAATGCTGTCCAATACGGTCGTTGGGTTGATGAGTGTTGTATCTATCGCTGTCGATGGATTGACGAGTGTTGTATTTATCGCTGTCGATAGAATATCCCCATTGTTTTTTTTTTGGTAGGAATTCGTCTATGTCGAAACCGTCCAAGTTGAATCCGTCTAAGTTGAAATCCATTTTTTCCGTTAGCGCTTATCCGTACTACTCGAGAGCTGAGAGTCGAATGATTCATTATTTGGAAAATATCGCCGGCTTTTATACGCTGACGGGAGGATTGACCTACTTTGACTCAGAATTAACGTTGACCAATCAAAAATGTGTAATGATATAACGAACGATTCGATTGGACAACGTTAATTCTATGTCAAAGTAGGTCAATCCTCCCGTCAGAACTAGTTTTGATTCAGAATTAACGTATTTTGACCAATCAGAAGGTTCGTTGCTTTAACGTTGACCAACCAGAACCTTCGTTATATTTCTTTTTTATTTGTGTGAGTAAAAAAGAAGCTAGAAGGAGAAGATCGTGTTATGCACAGGAGTTTGACTTAGTCTTTTTTTGGTATGGAATACAGTGTGATTTTGAGAGAGAAAACTAGGGCGAACTGGACTTAGACTTTTTTTGAATGTATCTCTTAGAGAAATTGACAATTTTGAAAAAGAGAGATCTTTTCGTAGTAATTGGTAGCCCTGAAAAGGGCTGTTTTGAGTCTTGTTGTCTGACAAGGCTATTCATCGACTGTATAAACTACAGGTCTGATCTCTCGCAAGCAATATTCACACCAAACCCCTGGGTCATCGTCTTCATCATAAAATCCCTCATCAGGATTTGGACAGTTGTGCTTTTGTCCAAGATACTGTAGGGGAAATGTACATTTCCCACACTCTATATCGCATGCTTGAGCACACAAAGGGCAAATAAGAATCTGAACCATGGTGGAACGATTATGATTTGATGTATTAAAAACATTGACTTTTTATAGTTTGCTGGGTGGATTGACCTACTTTTGACTCAGAATTAACATTATCCAATCAAAAAGCTCGTTATATCTTTATAAGTTTTGATTGGAGAGATGGGTTTTTTTCTTACTCAAACTTACTGTTGGACTTAGTCTGAGGAACGATTTTGTTCTTTGGGGAAATATTTAGCTAGAGAGTTGTCGCAAAAGACCACTTTTTAGAGAGAAATTGACAAATTTGAAGAAAGATTGCTCTTTCGTAGTGTTGGGTAGCCCTGAAAAGGGCTGTTTTTTTTTTAAGAAATCAACTCAAAGTATTCAGAGTAGGATCTAATCGTCGAAAAACTCCCGGTAAAGTTCGTCCATCTGCTCACGCTTACAGCGGGTATAGTCGAGGTACATATCAAGTGTTTCTTCAATAACCCAAAATTTTATCCCAAAGTAACAGCAGTACAATCTGTTATTTGCACGTTCTGACATCTTGTATGCTTTCTGTACCACGTCTTGACGATGTTCTGTCAGGTCGATCTGTTTGTAGGCTTCCATAAATTCTCGTTTGACAACATTTATTTTGCGTTGTATCTCCTGTTTACTCGAAGTCAGTTGTCTTGAAAACATGATGATTCGATTTGGTTATCTAGTTGATAATATTTTTTACAACTGGACGCGGACTTTATATATTCTTGCATAGGGATTGACCTACTTTGACTTAGAATTAAGAGCGCGTCCCCGGGCGAAAGCACCCTATGAATTAAAAGAGAATTATTGAATCGTATTCCTGAGATATAGACTTTGGTCAAACTTTTTTTAGTTTGGTACATAATTAACGTTTTTAACCAATCAAAAGCTTTGTTGCTTTTAACGTTGTCCAAACAGAAGCTTCGTTATATTTCTTTATTTGACTGAGTAAAAAAAAAAGGCTAAAAGGAGATCGTGTTATGCACAGGAATTGGACTTAGTCTTTTTTTTGGTATGGAATACAGTGTGATTTTAATGCCCACACTGTCTTAGATCAGAGGCCTGGTATTGAATTTTGACTTTTTTCACAGTGATCCAGTAGAGAACAGCACTTGGATGGACTTAGATCTTTTTTGAGTGTAACTCTTAGAGAAATTGACAAATTTGAAAGATCACTCTTTCTTGGTGAATGGTAGCCCTGAAAAGGGCTGTTTTGAAGAAATCAAGTTGAATAATTATTCAGAGTCAGACGAATCGTTGAACAGCTCCCGGTGAAGTTCGATAATCTGATCACCTTTGCAAAAAGGCATAATCATAAAACATTTCAAGTGTTCCTTCAATGACTGTAAGCTTCAGTCGAAGGTTATAGCGGAACGATCTGTTGTTTGTACGTTCTGCCATCTTGTACCGTTTCTTCACCTCGGCTAGACGTTGCTCCAGCAAGACGATCTGATTGTAGGCTTTTCTAAAACGTCATTTAGCATCATTTAAAGTGAAACGTTTGTCAAGAGTTCTTATTCTTGAAGGCATGTTGATGATTTGGATATCTAGTTGATAATGATTTTTTACAATTGGGTCCGGACTTTATATATTCTTGCATAGGGATTGACCTACTCTGACTCAGAATTAACGTTGACCAATCAAAAATGTGTAATGATATAACGAACGATTCAACTGGACAACGTTAATTGTATGCCAAAGTAGGTCAATCCTCCCATCAGAACTAGTTTTGATTCAGAATTAACGTTTTTTGACAAATCAGAAGGTTCGTTGTTTTATTGTTGTCCAATCAGAACGTTCGTTACATTTTTTATCCAAAAACAATTGATAAACCTGGATTGATAGAAGATAGGATTTACGCTTTGACTTTTTTTGGTATGGAATACAGTGTGATTTTTTGATACCCACACTGTCTCAGGACAAGAGGTCTGGGAAAAAAAGACTTTTTTGTCTGGTTAGAGCGAAAAAATTACAGACCTATGGACTTAGACTTTTTGAATGTATCTCTTTATGAGAAATTGACAAATTTGAAAGAAAGATCTTTCGAGGTATTGGTTAGCCCTGAAAAGGGCTGTTTTTGAGTATTCATTTATCTATCAAGTCTACTGCTCTTCTAAACGATTTAATGGAATAATTTCGCACCCACAATATTTACAGCATACTGTTGAGGTTTCATTATCATCATAGAACCCCTCATCAGGATCGGGGCAATTGTGCTTCTGGCCAAGGTAGTCCAGAATAGCAAGACATTTTCCGCACTCTATATAGCATCTGCTACCGCACATCGGGCAGAGAAGAATCTGTACCATGATGACTCTATTTTTTGTGTAAAAAACATTGGAATTTTATAGCTTGCAGGGTGGATTGACCTACTTTGACTCAGAATTAACGTTGACCAATCAAAAATGTGTAATGATATAAGGGACGATTCGATTGGACAACGTAAATTCTATGTCAAAGTAGGTCAATCCTCCCATCAACGTATAAAAACGAACTTTTATTTTATTATCGGGTTATTTTCATTTCACAATGAAAGACAACAAAATCATTAGTAGAGTGTTTGGAAGGAGAAAGGGTGAAGAGAAGAAAAAGAGAAAAATGGAGGAAAATATGGAGGAGAAGAAAAGAGAAGAAGCCTATAGAAGAGAAGAGGCAAAGAGGTTGAAAGCTCTTTGCGAGTTTTTCGAGAGGCGGGGGTACGAGTTTTACACTCGTACCACAAACATTTACCCCGACCTGAGGGATTTCATGCCACCCACTGAACATCGTGGGTGGCAAAAGAAGGTGATGAAGCTGTATCCTTCACTGGTGTGGAATTAATTTATCCAGCCAGTGAATGGAAAAAACAGCCCTTTTCAGGGCTACCATTCACCATGAAAGAGCTTTCTTTCGAATTGTCAATTTTCTCTCAAGACTTACAGTCAAAAGAAAAAGTCAAGCCCAGAATTATTTTATATGTTTTTATTCAAACTTTTGTACAATGAAACAAGACATGAACTGTGAAAAACAATGGAATGAAAAAACAATGGAATGAAAAACAATATCTGTGTAAAAAAACAATTTAGCATAAAACATTTCGTACAATATAACATTTTACAATGCAAATTCACAAATACCCTGAGTTCTCCATTTTTCTTCATGTTCCGTAATAACTTTATGCAATTGGTCATTACCCAAATACATTGGATATTCACTGTCCATCTCACTGAATTCGCGTATTCCACTAAATGGAAAAACATGTTTTGTAACGCCTTTTGTTGAAAGAGATGAATATACACTTTCTTCTCTATCAAATAAAACATATCCTTCCAAGGTATCCACTATTTCCTCGTCGTCTTGAATAGACCCTCTTTTGTAGCGTAAGTAAAAGTTAAATAAAACTGATTTCATTTTCAGAACGTTCAGAAAACTTTCTTCTGTTCTTCCTATGATAATGAAACACCATCGACTTGTGGATCGGATTTGTTTACCGATAGCACCGTCTTTCCACCAACAAGCTGCTAAATAAGCTTTGAGAATGTGTTCTAAATCCGAATCGTCTACCATCATTGCAATAAAGGTGTGTATACCATACAACTTGCAGGACGAATCTCCTTTTGCAAAACCTCTGTGCAATTTATCTATCCAAAGTTTCACACAGTAGAATTTAATGTTAAGTTGCGTTTGTTCATCGAGCGTATGCTGTTGAACGAATTCTCCATAAATCTTTTCACGTAGTTCTATTGGTAAAGGCAGCATACTTTTTCAGTGATATTTTGCGTCTTACTTGGACCGTTCAGTTCAAAACAATGTAACATGGAATTATTTCCTCAGACTTTTATAACCATAGGGTACAGTGTCAGTATCATTTACAATAACTCTCTTGGTGTATACAGAACGAAACGTTTTTGTTTGCGGTTCACTGGTGACCGTTCTATCTCTATGTCTTTTGATTCTACAATCATACTGAATTTTAATTTCTGTCGTGCGATCCAAAGCAAATTTTGAATATGTATCGAAATTCACCACTTGACTTGTATTGTAATCCAAAGTAATCCCCTTCACTTTACATTTGCTTTTCACTTTTCCATCTTTTGTTTTCATTTTGTAAGCATAATTCTTTGGTCCTAGTCCTCTAAAATGAGTGATTTTACATTCAGGCTCTTCATCAGTCCATTTTCCTAGTCTACTATTAATAATGGGTGGGTTCCATAATTCAGGATCATGAATATACATACAGCTATCTGTATCAAAATACAGAACTCTATCCTTTAACTTTTCAAGAACACTGTACAATTCCAACCTTGCATAAGCTGTTACGTAAGATCCTACAATAACATTGGCTGTAGCGTGAGTATCAATATGTTCCAACTTTGTTTCGTAGTTAACCAAGATGAATGGACAGTCATCGTCAAAGATTTCTACATGCTTCACAATGAAATTTGGATTGGTGACCAATTCAAAATATTTAGACGGATCGTTGATGTATTCCGTCTGGGTCATTTTTTCACGCTGGGCTAATTTTCCCCAAAGACAATTCAACATAATCTTAGCAAAGGATCTTCTCCCAGGATTTTTTTTAATACAACTTGGATCAAGACGAATACCTTCAGCCTCCTCATATTCACGAATAAACTGTTCTTTTTCTGAGTCTGTTTGACACCAACTGGGATATCCGCTAGCTTCTTGCTTAATTTTCAAGAAATTATCCACATAGCCTTTAAAGAACTGATCCGACACAGAATCGAAATGCCTAATTTCATACACTTGCAATAGCCTATATCCACAGTCAAGAGCTTTGAACAGCTCAAAAGTAACCCAAGTTCCGATCAAAGCTCTCTCTTCTTTGCTATGCCTACAAATGTTTGAACTTTCTTCTGCGCATTTCATACAGAGTGGAAACATCATTTTGTTGTTACAGTGAACTGGAAGAACGGGGTGAAACAAATCAGCTGGGGGTAAAACTTTGCATTTAATTAATCCTTCATACTGACGAATATTCTTCACGTCAATATTCTCAGCAGTCAAGATTTTTGGTTGACCTACAGGATAGGATTTGTGTTTGCAAACATAAGGGTACAGAGAACAAATATCAATGTACTTGATTTCCTTTTTACTTTTTTCCTTGACATCATAGGCAATTTTTATTGCATTACATCTTCCTCCAGACAACCCCTCCTTTGGATCAATGGGATCCAAATACGGATATAGCTTTTCAATGAGTTTTTTGTACTCTTTATCCTTTTTCATCTTAGCATCGAATTCATGCTCCCATATAAACTCTACGTTATATCCCATGCTTTTGGTGGCTCCTAAACGTTCAAAAGTACGTTCGTACAATTCAGACATCGATCTTCCAGTGATGGGATTGATCTTTTTTCTATCTGTATAACATACGGGGCAACCATGATATAAATCCCCAAGGAATTTATAGACAGTGTTTGACTGACGGTGAAATCCGTCTACACTGTATTTCCCGATTTGAAATTCACCACCATTTTTTGCGTGGTGAATATTGATTCCTTTTTCCTTAGCCACGCTCTGGACCCAGCGTATCGCTTTCATGGAAAATCGACGTCTGGATGAATCTTTACTTGAAATGATAGCTATTTGATTTTTAGGCAAATATTTGCTTCGCCAAACCTTGTTACATGCATCGACAATGGTAATCGCCTCTAGAAATGGGCAAATACCACCCTGTTCAATAAACACTTTTCTGAATTCGCCACATCCTCGTTTTAGGATATCAACATCAGATCTACAGTACATTTCCATCTCTTTGTGAAAATTGAATTTCTCACCCCTTTGAACTTTATCATTATACCAGACTATGAAATTTGACCTGGCCTCTTCAGACATTGAATCGGGTTTGTAATAAGACATGTCCAAGTAGGGACCAATGTAACCCCTGAATTCATTTGTATTTGCCCAGTGAGGGAAGTAACCTTTTTTCATTTCTTGAAGACCAAATGTAGCTGGAACTTTTGCTAAAGAAAAGTTCATGAAATTGAAAGAATCGATCAAACGCACTCCATTCAGTTCTAACTTCATAATGTTATTTCCATTCATGATCAAATTTGGAAGTTTTAGCCCAACTTTGATAACATAGTCAAGAATAAACTGACCATCATAACCTTTGAAATTATGGGCAATAGCCGTGACTCCTTTATGATTTTCTGAAAAGAGCCAGTTGCAAAATTGACTCAAAGTTTCCTCACCTAGAAAAATAACTTCTCTTCCTTCTTCAAATTCACTGCATGTCGAACAATGAAAATCAAGTGGTTTATCGATACATTCATCACATGCCCTGTGCGGAATACAGTAATTCGGGATATGTACTCCTGTGTCTTGTTTGCATTCAAAATCAAAGAAAATGAACAATGGTTTTTTGACTACAGAAGAACTCGTCTTGTCACCGGTATTCGTCTTACTTTGGTAAGACTGAATATAACATCGATGAGAAAAGTCAACAATTTTCTTGCAGATATGGCACTTTTTCTTTCCATTGCAGATATGATTTTTCTTTCTGACTTGATATTGTTGACCACATTTTGAACAGAGTTTCACTAATTCACAAATGGATTTCTTTTCTTTACCTTGAACATTTCTATGATTTGCCAAACATGCAGCACTGAAAAATCGTCTATGACAACCACTGCAAACATATTCTTTTGATTCTGATGGACATTTTCCTTTGCGATAACAGCCTTTACAGATATTTGAACATGAATGACTTTCCTGTGCCGAGTATCCCACGTCACAGAACTCACAATAATATGCACAACTAAGAAATCCTGTGATGGATTTGATGTAATCATAGTGGTTTTGATGAAAGTACAAATGTATGATTTTACTCTCGTTTTTCGCTTTTGGATGTTCAAATACCTTTTCCACTTTTGAATGCTGTTGATGAACTTTACTGACATAGTCCTTTTCATACAAGAAAGATTGTATTTTTTTTGTATTCGTCAATTCCTACAGACTGTGTTGACGAAACTCCGGCTTCATTCAATAATTTTTCAGCTTCAGTTTTCTGGAAAGGTTGGCTTGAATGACGAAAACGATTCCATCTCCTATTCCATGCTTCGGTGTTTTCACGTTCACTATAGCAAATGCCCACCACAACTGCTCTTGCAAAACATAGGTGATCATGATTGTTAATTTGAATAACCGATTGTTTCTTCCGAACAAAAACCTTTGAATCCAATTCTGATGATCTATATTTATGTTTTCCGTTACCACTTGGAGGTGATGTATGCGTAATGTCAAATGTCATGAATCCATCGTTCAAGACGAAATCTGTATTCGATTGTAAAACTCTTTCAATTTCATTTAACATAGTTTCGCCTTTCAGTTGTTCTGAAGGCAAAAAAGGAATATGAATCCCCATATTCAATGAAGGATGGTTAATACTAATTCTAATCATGTCCGTCGATTCAGCATTTAACTTTTGAATGATTTGATGGGTAACATCGTCAAATAATCCGATCAGTTGATGTGGTGGTAATTCTTCAAATTTCTTAAAAGAAGCCGTCGACAGATGTGATTCTGTTCTAAATTTCCTCGATTTCTTTTTTCCCTTCTCCTTTAAGTCATACAGACTTTTCACGTCTAAAGTAGTGTTCTTACTTTCTTCTTTTCTGTCCTCAATCAATTTTTTCTTTGGTGTATCATCTTCACTATCACTTTTCATGATCGGTTTTTTCTTGGGTGAAGAAAAATCGTCTTTACTGTCACTTTCCACGATCATTTTTACAGGTTTTTTCTTAGGTGGAGAGAAATCGTCTTCACTGTTGAGCGTCTGATCCAAGTACTAAATGCAATGGAAACTAGGAAAATAAAGAGAAGAGGTTAAAAAGTGAATCTGCACAAACAGCCCTTTTCAGGGCTACCCAACACCAAAAAAGATATATCTTTCCTCAAATTTGTCAATTTCTCAATCAGTTCTGTATTAAAAAGCCTTCTAAATTTCACTTTTGTCTAGTTCGATTGAATGCTTTCTACTTTATTCAAATAGATCCGCTCTAAAGAGAATTTCCACATATGTATGCATTAAGCTTTTTTTTCTCAGAGCTTTGCTCAGGGTGCTTTCTGCCAGGTTCGCGCTTGTAAGTCAATCCCCTGCAAACGTATAAAAGCCGTCGAATTTTTTCCAATAATGAATCATTCGACACTCATCTCTCGAGTAGTACGGATAAGCGCTAACGGAAAATGGAGCAAATGAATAATCGACTTATTGAGGCTCTCCGAGTCTTTCTGATTGCTGGTGAACAACTACTGATACTAAAGAACAGGATTGAGGAGAATAGAATACAACTAGAACGAATATCACTCCCATACATAGATCTCGGTGAGAAATTAGTCGAACTATTTCTAGAGACAACGCCTGACATTATCTTGGTTGATGTGGAATTCGGGAGGAGGATTACTTTTAATAATGGAACAATGACAATCACAAAAAGAGTCGGACCATGTCCAATCTGCCAGGCAAATTTTGGATGTTGTCATTAAAGCTGGAAAACATCCCAAGATGAGGAAACGGAAAAAAGCCCTTTTCAGGGCTACCATTCACCAAGAAAGAGTGATTTTTCTTAAAATTGTCAATTTCTCTAAGAGTTACACTCAAAAAAAGTCTAAGTCCAGTTCGCCCTAGTTTTATCTTTCAAAATCACACTGTATTCCATACGAAAAAAAGACTAAGTCCAACTCCTGTGCATAACACGATCTTCTCCTTCTAGCTTCTTTTTTTTACTCACACAAATAAAAAAAGAATATAACGAAGCTTCTGATTGGTCAACGTTAAAGCAACGAACCTTCTGATAAGTCAAAAACGTTAATTCTGAATCAGTAGTTGCTCAATCCATCTTTGCAAGCTAAATAAAAAGTCGATACATTTACACAATATCATACATCATGTTCGTCTAAGTAAAAAAAAAAACCCAGTCCTATTGATCTCTACTCTGACGCGTGGTAAAGACTAAAGATCAGGTTGTATTCTATATCAAATCAATGAAAAAAGTCTAAGTCAAACCCCATCCCTGATCTGTTTTTTTTGCCCTATCCCCACTTAAAGCCCGAGTAGTGGTTAAACAGTAAACAGTAAAGCAGTCCTAACCCTTTTCCACCTTGCCCTATTCCATATCACGGTCTCAAGCAACAGCTGACTAAACTACAAACTATGTACCAATCCTTCTTAGCGTAGCGAACCTATATAGTCTTACTATAGCAATATGGGTACGAAGCCCGTTGGGTACGAAACCCACTCAGGATAGTCTTACTATAGCAATATGGGTATGAAGTCCGTTGGGTACGAAATCGACTCATGGTATGTGGCAATCCTTCTTAGCGTAGCGAACCTATATAGTCTTACTATAGCAATATGGGTACGAAGCCCGTTGGGTACGAAACCCACTCAGAGTAAGTAGGATTCTGAAAAAAATCCTACCCTGGTTCCTTGTTCTCTCTTTCCCAACCCACCGCAACACTGGCGCAGCGCTTGCAGGGAACCAATAAAGGAGGAGTAACATGTTACTAAAAATAGAACATTAATCTATAGAAATATGGGTACAAAACTCTGTTCTGTGACAGTTGTTGATGAATACAACCCTTGAAAAGTGATGTCAGGTAGCAGCAACTTATCCGAAATGTTGTGGTTTTGAAATTAATGAACCATATCCTACCTCAGGTAGACAAACTAGCCCACTCAGGGCAAGTAGAATGGGTATTTACAATTAAAGACCAAGGGGACCAAGTAAGCGATAAAATCTGAGAATCCGCATGAAAATGTTACTAAAAATAGAACATTAATCTGGATTTTTGGGGGTTTCGTACCAACGCTCTGCCTTAGGGGTTTTTTTTATGTTTTTGTTGATGATAACTACTGAATCCTGATTCTAGCAAAGCATTGCATTCTTTCTGAATTGCAATTTTGCATGTTAAGACTGCAGGCCTTGTGGCCGAGTCATAGTAATCTCTCTGTTTTATTTTTCTCTCTCATTTGTAACATTTCTTTTTAACCTGTTGACATGGGACCTTACACAAGGGATCCATCACAGCGGAATGAGTATTGTATAGTGTACGGTAAAGCACAGCCAGAGAGACGATTAGATTGGAACCATAATAATGTGATCACTTACTTGGTATAATGGGTCCCGGAGATACATTAAATCCATTTGTGCCACAGCATCGCTCAAATGTTTTTTAATTACTTTAAGTAGTAGTTTTAGGGCGACACAGCTGTTGAATGTAATTTTGTATATTTTGTATTGTATTGTGGGCAGGAAGCCTTTTTCAAATTAAATTCTATTCTTTTCTATTACATTCCCCTCAGTGGGCTGATTTATTCTTGTAAGTCCAGCAAGATTCATTTCTCTTTCACCGCTAATCATTGTTTCGTCGATGGTTATGTGAGCAAACAGGCTGAGAGGAACATTGTTCAAAGTACTGGAAAAAGAAACTCCATTACTGTATTAATACATGTAGGTGTACATGTAGTGGCCGCCGCGATATAACTGAAATAACTCTGAGAACGGCATTAAAGGCCCAACAGCGGCAAAAAAAAAAAAAAAAAAAATGAAGGTGATAAAATGCATTTAAATTCAAATATACCATTTAAAGTATGGAAAATATTGTGAAGATGACAATTCGTTATTGTTTTGTCGGTTCAAGTCACTGGCAGAAAGATGGATTTTAAAATCAGGCAAAAGGTAAACAAAAGATAGAGTGACCTGGCAGGTTTTAACCTAAATTGGGACCGACCGTACAATAACAGATTGTCATCTTCACGATAATTTTCATACTTTTAAATAATATAATTTAAATTGAAATGCATTTTGAGACTCATTTTGTTTACTTTTGGCAGCGCTCTTTACTTTAAACACCATACAAACAAACAAACAAACCAGCATTGTTTTCTTTCTATATACCAGGTGCCATGTTATATTCAACTCTGTTGCTACCAATAATAAATTGAACTTTTCCAGAAATCCAAGAGTACAGTTCCTCTGTAATGGAGGTTATTTTGGTCATATTTTCAATTAGCTTTATCTAGCAGACAGTGCAGATCTAAGTTCACACTGCACGTTCTGAGCAGTCTGGTGTTAATCTACACCGTCCGCAACGGTGAATCAAGAAGAAGTTTACTGCATCATTTTTTAATTTATTGATTGATGCATTGATTGAATGGTATTTTACGCTGCTTCCAACATTTTCCCAGTTATATCACGACAACAGTTCACAAATTCATGTATGCCCAGGGTTTAACCAGAAATAGGCTAGGGATCTGAAATGTATTGCCCAAGGACACTCCTACGAAAAACCTAGTGCTTCCAGTAAGGCTCGAACCTGGAGCCTTAAGGTCACGAGCCCTACACTTTACCACTGAGTCACCAAGGACCTAAGATTTCAAGTTAATTCTTCATCAAATGTCACACTTTTAGACTTGCCAAAATTGTAAGCATTTGCAAAAAACGATTATATTGTACCTCGAGTAAGACTTGTCTTTAAAAAGGTAGAAAAACATCGTCACGTGAAAATAAAAAAATGCTGCTTGCCATACTTTAAAAAGCTCTCTTCAACAGGGTAGTTCTTTAACCCTCTCCTACACAATATCGAGTTTTAAAGGCCCTATAGAAAAAGCCTTTTGAAAACATTGTGAGACAAGGAGAATATGCTGGTATTTTCTGCTATTCCCACAATGTTTTCTCCCTTCCAACGACACATTTCAATTTTTGAGTCATTTATTTTGTCGTCTGCAAATTCTTTCAAGTTGGGAAAGTCTAACATGCTGTCGTTTGGAAAAGAGTTAACGCACAATCTGTTTTGCTGCACCAGGGATCGTATATATCTAGGCTGCACCAGGGATTGTATATAACGATGGTAATTCACGATCCCTTGCTGCACAGGAAGACAGACAGGCAGGAAGGCAGGCCGAACGATCGAACCAGCTATTCAGACGGCTTTATTACAATAATTAGAATAAGAATTGGTTGATGAATAAACGTTACGGCTCTAGAAAATACAGATATGCAGGCAGATTCTGGTGTACTTATCCCAAAGAGGGATTTGGGGCGTGCCAGTGGAGGCACGATACTCAATGATCAGCATGAATTATCGCCCACGGTGTTTTGATCGTGACAGGGGTCTGAAAGAAGGACCCAGACTGTAAAATTATTGACTGAATCAACGGCTGTTACGGGTATGAACAACGTGCACTAGTTAGTTTTTACAACGTGCACGAGTTCTAAAATTGGGTACCAGTTCATCGCGACAGGAAGCCAGTTTTCAGGATTTTCGTATCTGAACAAGCCTCCATTCTGAAATGAAAGGTAAGTTTTGGACAAAGAAAAAGCAGAAATGTTTGAAATAGAACCAAGCTTAGGTCAGGCCAGCCAGTTTATTCTATTATAGGCCTAACAGTCTGATGTGATTTTTTTTTTTTAAACTTGTTGATTCCTAACTTAACCAATCAAAATCGATCACAACCTGTCACATGATTGACTCATACAAAGGATCGGACAAACATGGAGGCTAAATGTTGGTGCACGCCAAGTAGACAAAACCTGGTCGATTTTAGAACATTGAAGTAAGATTGTAATTAATTCATTCGTTGTCTTTTGAAGATATGACGTTGATGGTCTAGATCCAAGCGTGTTAACTAATCTGTGTTTTGTTTTCCTGTAAGCTCGAAATCTTGTTTGTTTTCCTCAATCCTCGGTTCTAGCCTATTCATTCTTTCGAATGGGATCCCTCAAGTTTTGTTTGAAATTTTATCTTTGTAAAGTCACGACATATACTCTCGCCTTGAAGTTCACCTCACGGTAATCTGTATTTTCCCGTCAGAACAGGATTAAAATTTACGATCCCTAGTCAGAACAAACATTAGGCGCGCCTTGTATTGCCGCCATTTTTTAGGTTTAGGTAACTTATTGACAGTCATTAACTCTTTACCAAACGACAAAATCTTAGACAAGTCCAAATTGAAAACATTTGCAGGCGACAACATAAATGAGACTCATAAAATTAAATTTGTTGGCATAATACCGGCAAACGCCCCTCCACTATACAGCCCTATGCATACAGTCATGTGGTATTGTTTTACGAATTAAATGATAAATTAATGAAATTCTGTGCTTTATTCCGTAGATTAATATTGTATTTGATGCATACGGAATGAATCCATAAGAAATCAAAATTCTTTTGACACACGATTTGGATTTTCATGGGTTTTCGCCATATAGCAGCCTGAACTCTTTGCCACATGACAGAATTTCAGACTGGTTCAGCTTTGAAAGCATTTGCAGACATCAAAAAACAAAAATTTAAAGTTGTTCAAATTGAAAGCATTTGCAGAAGACAAAAATTATAATTATGGCTATCTGACTTTGAAAGGTTAGAATACATTGTGAAAAAAAGGAGAAAATGCTGGTCACCAGCATTTTCTCCTTTTCCCACAATGTTTTCTAAGGGCTTGTCACCGAGATAGGGGCTGAAATAATGTTGAAAGGGCCGTAAGACACTATTCAATCAATCAATTCAAAAGTTTTCTTTCACGGGGTTGTCAAAAGTGAGGATTGTGTGGTAGAGGGTTAAATGGTCTAAAACGTTGTGGGTAGGGGACATAATGCTTGTTACCAGCATTTTATCTTTTTCCAACAATGTTTTCAAAAGGCTTCTCTCTCAGGATTTTTTCAATTTTGAAGGCTCCAAGGATTAGGCTTTTAAATAAGAATATAAGCTTTTGAAGAAAATGCTGGTTACCAGTTCCATTCTCAACAATGTTCTCATTAAATCTTTACCAAACAACAAAATTTAACATTCATCCAAATTGCAAGAAGCTGCAGCCAATTATGTGTGGCTTAAACTGTGGGATTTGTCTTTCATGATTTAGAAAACATTGAGGGAAAGGAGAAAAAGCATTTTCTCCTTCTTTAGCTTGGCTGTTTTTCAAGGAAAACATCAAGTTATTGTCATAGCCCTGTTGTCATCTGCATCTTCATGGTCATACAAAAACTTCGACATTTTATAATATCTCAGTTATTGCTGAAGATATTTACTTAAAACTTGGACAAGTTCTTTACTATCAAAAGGGGAACCCATACAACAAGGGCAGGTAACCATTAAAATATTTTTGACACAGTTATGCTCCTTTTTTAACTTAAATTTTTCACTAAAAAATCAAACAACTGGTAGAATAAAATGATAAGAATTTTTCCTTCAAAGGCTTAAAATACTTGTAACCAGTGTTTTCTCCTTTCCCCACAATGTTTTCGTAAGTATTTTTATTCAGGAGATTTTAAATCATTAGATTGCTTGGTATGGGGTTAGCTCTTTAGGAAATGACCAAGTTTAGACTTTTCCAAGTTGAAGGCTTTTGCATACGACAAATTTGAAAGTGATACAAATAAACTGAAGTTCTTTGTCAGGGCAGAAAACATTGTTGGAAAAGAAGAAAACGCTGGGTTACCAGCATTTTCTTCTTTTCCTACAATGTTTCCAAAAGCTTTAAGACCTAGGATTGCTAGATAATGCCATCATAATCTCTTGAGTCTTTAATTCTTCACCAAATTGCAAGATTTTACCTTTACCACACAGTCCCAAGTTTAAAGAACTTTGAGGAAGAAGGTTTTTAAAAAAATTGCAGGGAAAGGAGAAAATGTTTGTGAAAATGGTGTGAAAGTTTTCAACAGCCCTCTTTCTTAACCTTTTAACCACATAGAAAATAATGCAGGAACTAAAATATACAATCACCAGAAAAATATTTAGATGATGTTTATGAAAAAGAAAATGATACTGCACATCCTACACAACTTAAAGAGTAGGGGGAGGGGTTACTTGTCTTAAAGCTTAGAGCACTAGAACAATGTAAAAGACAAATGATTAGGACATGCTTTTTCGAACATGAAAATGCGCAACAAATGCATAGCTGAAATACAAACCGCACCTGGTGGGATTCGGACCCGTGAGGAAAAAGATCCTAGTTTTTCGAGGTTTGAAAGACCATAACCACTGAGCTACAGAGAATTCTCCCTAATGCAGTAGTGAGGTATTGATTTTATACGGGAAGAAGCTATGCAGTATAAGGAAGGAGTGATCTCCCGTAACAATACATACAAAGACCGAAGACTGAAAGAAAGGGCTTGAGGTTAACCTGTTTTTGTCAGCAGTAACAAGATTCCCTTATTTTGATATTTCTAATGAATACCCACAACACAGGGTTTTTAGTAGGATTGTAGAATGATTTTAATACTGAAGCCAAAATACTCATGTCATCTGGACCACTGAAAAAATGGGGGAAAACGGGTTAAGTTATCAAAATACAGGGTGACCAAAAAAAAAAAACAGAACCCATAAACTTCTTAATTACTCCTACAAAAATAAAGCAAAATTATTCTAATTTTGTACTCTTGAACTTCTGTCTGTGTATGATTATGCTGTTTCAGTAATCTAGGATGCTTTGCACAAAAGTTATGATCTCACCAAAATAAGTTCCAAATGACCTCCTCAGCATTGGAGACAGACTTACATCTGTTGCGCAAAATTGTCAATCACTCACACACACTTCTGTCTGGGGATTTCCCTGATTTTTCCTGCAATTGCAGCCTTGAGTTGTTTGAGGATTGTTCTGATACACATTGTCCTTCAGATACCCCCACAGATAAAAATCTGGGGGGTACAAGTCCGGTGAATGAGGTGCCCATTCAACGTCACACTTCCTGCTGATCAGCCTCTAAGAATGGAAAGTCATGTGGCAGTGCTGAGGAAGTTCTGGACATCAGTCTGAATACGCAGAGGGATTGATCGAGATGACGAGTGGTTCTAGCAAGACAGGGTGACCCCAAAAACATCAAATCACACCCTGGACTGGCTAAGAGAGTGATTTCAGAAAAGGCTGAACAGCAGGAAGTGTGACATCGAGTGGGCACCTCATTCACCGGACTTGTACCCCTCAGATTTTTATCTGTGTGGGTATCTGAAGGATAATGTGTATCAGAACAATCCTAAAACAGTTGGTGAACTCAAGGCTGCAACTGCAGGAAAAATCAGATAAATCCCCAGAGAGGAGTGCTTGTGAGTGATTGACAATTTTGTGCAATGGTTGCAAGTCTGTCTCTAACACTGAGGAGGTCATTTGGAACATATTTTGTAGAGATCATAACTTTTGTGCAAAACATCCTAGATTACTGAAACTTTTAGGTATAATCATACACAGACAGAAGTTCAAGTGTACAAAATTTGAATAATTTTGCTTTATTTTTGTAGGAGTAATTAAGAAGTTTATGGGTTCTGTTTTTTTTTTGGGGGTCACCCTGTATTTAAAACTTCCTGAATTCTCTTTGAAAATTCCTAAAACTACGACATGGAATTTCAAAATTCCTGAAATTAGCCCTTAATGAAAAGGCTGCTAATACCTGCTTTGTTTCCTTTGGCAGCTATTGTTTTCAAAGACCTTCTTTATCCAGGTCACAAAAACAAGGAGTTGTTTAGTTAAGTTTTAAGACCTATGCAATGAAGTCATTTCTCTTGCTAATATAAGCGAGTTTATTAAGTACCCATGGGTCTTTTGTCCTGTTGGACAATTTTCTTAGGTGGATATTATTAGTTATACGGTCAGGTGGCAGGGGACTTGGAAACTTGTTCACGGCTGTAGTGAATCATGTCGCCCCTAGCCAAGGCGAGGTGGCGACATGATTTACCACAGCCGTGAACAAGTTTCTAAGTCCCCCGCCACCTGACCGTACAATGAATTCATTACACTGCAAAGTTTTACCATTCCAACGTTTGTTAAGCGAATTTTACCTGTTTTTTGGTTTAAAAAATTGAGTATGCTGACGAAGTAGAATTTCCCTTCTGAGTGCCCCAATTCAATGAAAACTGATGTCACTGGGAACTGACGTCACTGAAACCTTGGTAATACGTGCTAAAACGTGCAGCTTGGCACATAATCTTGATGTTAATCTTGATTGAGGCCGCCATTTTGAATGTTGTGTTGATAGTGTAGTCATGTATACGGGGCTCCCGAAAGGGAAACTGCTTTTACATTGGTTTTGCCAGTGTACATGATATATATGTTCGGGGCATATTATTCAATCAGATCACGAGAAATTTCTTTGCAGTAAAATAATGTCTTGTAACACCCTTAAAGATCAAAACAAAGACAAGCACCTTTAACTCTTTGCCTAACAACGAAATTGTTGACTTGTTCGAATTGAAAGTATATGCAGACAACAAAAATTAAATTAGATAAGCTTTAATGATGGTTTTTGCATGCCAAAGGGTAGGAAAACTATGGGAAAATGGAAAAAATGTTGGTCACCAGGATTTTCTCCTTGACCCAGTGTTTTCAAAAGGTTCTTTCTTTAGGGTTATTAAACATTGGATTGTGTGGGAAAAGGTTAAGACTTTACCAGACAACAAAAGTTTAGACTGGACCAAACTGAAAGCATTTGCAGACAACAACTTCAGAGTAGCTCAAAGGATGATTTCTGAATAGGAAAGGAAGTAAGACATTGTGGAAAATGGAGAAATGCTGGTTACCAGCATTTTCTTCCTTTTTCACTATGTTTTCAAAGGCCTTCTTATTCAGGGTTATTAAAACACAGAATTGTTCCAAAAAGAGATAAAGCTGATCACTAACTATAAAGAGATTTTTTTTTGTTGCATAAATTTTCCGATTTGATAGATATATGGGTCCATTTCCCTCTCTTTAAACCTCTACCACACAATCCCAAGTTTTAACATTCCTGAAGAAAAAGGCATTTAAAAACATTGTTGGAAAATGAAAAAATACTGATAACCAGTATTTTCTTCTTTTCCCACAATTTTTTCTATTCTTTGAAAGTAAAATCTCCTGTATAGTGTTACATTTCATTTGTTGTCTACAAACTCTTTCAATTTGGACAAGTCAGAAATTTAGTCGTTTGGTAAAGAGTTTAGAAAGTAGAAAACAATGTGTGAAAAGGAGAAAATGCTGGTTTCAAGCATTTTCTCCTTTTCCCACAATGCCTCCTTTCTCGGGGTCATTAAAACACAGAATTGTGTGGTAAAGAGTTAACTCTTTACCACACGATCCCGAGTTTTAACGACCCTGAAAGAGAAGGCTTTTGAAAACATTGTTGGGAAAAGGAGAAAATGCTGGTAACCAGCATTTTCTCCTTTTCCCACATTGTTTTCAACCCTATCAAAGAGAGCAATCACCTTTTGAGCTACAATAATTCTGTCTACAAATGCTTTCAATTTGGTCGAGTCAAAAATTTTGTTGTTTGGTAAAGAGTTAACCCAACTTTCCTGGATCTCCAGTACTCAAAAACCGAAAGTGTTACATACTGTATTTGTTTTGCTTTCAGATTGATTGTTTTGAGAAATGGCACTAATCGGTATATACAAACAAAATGGAACTATATGCAGACATTAAGGAAAAGGTGCCACCAGCCATCTACCAGTAATGGCCTATATTCTGCTTCTGTATGCAGACTGATGATTATTGTAAGTTTTTTGTTGATAATTGGCTCCCCAAAATATCCATATTTCTAGTTGCACCCTCTTACCCTAAATCTTACCCTCTTTCCCTTTGTGCAGAGCCCTGGTAGCTCAGTCAGTAGCGTACAGGACCTGAGAACAGGAGGTCACTGGTTTGATCCCTGGCTTGAGCAATTTCTAGCAGAGGATTGATGATAGTCATTGTTACATGATTCATTCCTCTCTCACTGCTGACCATTGTTTCGGCGATGGTTATATGGGAAAACAGTCAGTGGCTTGGAAAGATTATTGTGCGGGAGTACTGGTAAAAGAAACTCTATGAAGGCTCTAAAACAGCAAATTGAAATTTCTTTTGCATAAATGATACTGTAGTGTACTTTAGATTTTGATATGAGCAAGTGTTTGGCTGTTCGAATTAAAGCAGAGTCTAGAGAATTCACTTTTTCCAAGCTGAAGGGGAATAACCCATCTTTTTTCATGGACATATTAACCCTATACCACACAATCCTGAGTTTTAACGACCCTGAGAAGCAGGCCTTTTGTAAACTTTGTGGGACAAGGAGAAAATGCTGGTAACCAGCATTTTCTCCTTTTCCCACAATGTTTTCTAGACTATCTGATTTGAATCCCATCATTTGTACCATGTAAATTTTTTCATCTGCATATGCTTTCAAATTGGACCAATCTAAAATATTGTCTTTTGGGAAAGATTTAAATGTTCAAACTCATGCATCTCCCATTGAGTCTTGGTCATTACTGCAACATCAGTAATGTAAAATTTCAAGTTTTTTATGGTTGAACAGGTGGAAATGGGTTTAATTCATAATTGTTTACGTTGATGTTTAAGAAAACCTTATCAGTTATGCTGTGACATGTTTGACAAACTCTTTCCGTTTCCAGTACCTTTAGTGTATATGACAATCTCTGGCAAATTGAGGTTTGGAGGTTGGACCAGTTAGCTATGATGTCTTTTACTTACAATGAACTGTTCTATTTTGTTAGTAACATTTGGTTTAGCTGTTTTTGCATAACCAGGGACAGATACATTTGAGTCATGCTCTGGCAAAAGAGGGTTTAAGGTCTACGGCCCCTAACTCTCATATTAAGAGACAGAAGCTGCCGAGATTTGCTGAATAGCCTTTATGAAAACGTCCATGTTACACGATATTTACCGATGAGTTAGTGAGTCTACCGCCCCAAACTTCAATATCAAAAGACAGAAGCTGCCGAGATTGGCTGAATAGCCTTTACAAACACGTCCATGTTACAAGGTATTTACCGATGAGTTAGGGGTCGTAATCCTTAATGGACCTCCATGATGCATTTTACTGAGCAGGTCATCACATAACATGATGGGCCCGTAAAACAATTGACTGAATCATGAGGAAGAATAATCCTTGGACATGCAGAAAATTTACAGATAGCAAAAAGTTTTGGCCTGTGTCAGCCTTGGCGGACTGCACTTGCTGACATGGGTCAATACTTTTCACAAATGCATGAAGCTCCCTATTCATAAAGCACGCCTTATTTTTGATAATAATGAAATATCCATTAGCCCCATAGCTCAATTCGAAGAGAAGCAAACTGCAGTTTTGCAAAAAATCATTAACTTTCCCCGACCTCAAAACAATTAGGGGTCAAAATTTGGTTTCATGCCTTTTAACTCTTTACCTGATGACAAATTTTTTACTAGTCCAAATTTAAAGCATCTGCAGTAATCAAATAAAATGTTGCTCAAGTAATTGGATTTGATTGTGAAACGGAAAAAACATTGTGGAAAGAGGAGAAAATGCTGGTTACCAGCATTTTCTCCTTTTCCCACAATGTTTTAAAAAGTCATCTCTGTCAGAGTCGTTAAAGCTCAGGATTGTGCGTTAAAAGGGTTTAACTCTTTACCAAACAACAAAATTCAAAACTTGCCCAAATTCAAAGCTGTTGCAGACGACAAATTAAATGTGGCTCAATTGATGAAACCTGACCCTAATAGGGTAGACAACATTGTGGAAAAAGGAGAAAAAGCTGGTTACCAGCAGGGCCTGCTCTGGCTTTTTTTTTTCTTTCGCCACTATTTTCGCCAATTTAAAAAACTTTTCGCCACTTTTTTTTATTTATGAGCCATTTTTTTCGCCACTTTTCCTAATTTATTACCATTTCTTTTGCCACTTTTCTTAATTTATGAGCCATTTCTTTCTACTTTTTCGCTACTTTCCTTTTTACCACCATTTATCCCCCTTTATTCCGTTCAGGTATCAGACACAGAGAACAAGGTTTTTTTTTTCAATTTTAATTCATTTGTACAAACATGGAAACATGAATGATGAAAATTACATGATGGGGATTTAATCCTTTAGCACATGACACAATTTTAGACACATCCAAACCCAAAGCATATACAGACATCAATTTTAAATGTTGCCGAAATAGTGGAAGATTGTCTGTGATAGGATAGAAAACATTATTTGAAAAGGAGAAAATGCTGGTTACTAGCATTTTTTTCTTTTCTCAAAATAATTTCATAAGTCTCCTTTATTGAGGTTGTTAAAAAGTTGGCATTGTGTGGGTAGATAAAACAAAAATACAAAAAACCATGGTAAAAACACAGTATAGTTAAATTCTGTTTGAATCTAGAAGCAGACTTGTGCTGCAAGTAGACAGTATTTCTTCCATGAACTTTACAGGAGAAATTATAGTATGTGATGAAAGAATTTCTGTATGCCTGCAATGAGTGAAAAACAGTTGAATCTTACTATCACTTTTGGATATGATTTGCTTATCAAAGAAAAAAATGAGAAGGATTTTTATCTACTTGTTGACTCAAAAGAACATTATCTGACCACTGGATTTTGATTGCCTTGTAATTTATGACCCCATTAATGCAGTCACACATTACTTCAAACCCTGACATTCTCATCAGATTACAAATAATGTCGAGAGTGATGAGAAAAGAAAAAAAAAAAAACTTTTTCATTGCTGTAATGAGGACCAACCACAATCTTGATTAAAAAAACATAACTAGGACTTGGTAAAATTTAAAAGAATTAAACTTAACAAGGTTTACAAAGATGTAATCTATATAGTCAGTAAAACTACGGTGGCACGAAAGTGACATGGAAGATATATTTTATACTACGTGCGCACGCAGTAGCTAATACGTGCGCACGTAATAAGTAATACGTGAGCATGCAGTAGTATTACGTGCGCACGCAGTAGCTAATACGTGCGCACGTAATAACTAATACGTGCGCACGTAATACTATTGCGTGCGCACGTATTAGCTAATACGTGCGCACGCAATAGTATTACGTGCGCACGTATTAGTTATTATGTGCGCACGTATTAGCTACTGCGTGCGCACGTAATAATCGACCAATCAGTTTATAAGGATCAATAAATGTCTATCTTCCACTTCCATCTTGAAACAGTGGCTTCCGTTCATGATTCTGATTGGTGGATTATTACGTGCGCACGTAATATGTAATACGTGCGCACGTATTAGTTATTACGTGCGCACGTAATAACTAATACGTGCGCACGTATTAGCTACTGCGTGCGCACGTAGTATAAAATATATCTTCCATGTCACTTTTGTGCCACCGTAGTAAAACAGCTGATAGGAAGGAAAATGTGTAGTGTATTCTAAAAATAGAATGCTATAAATAGAACACTGCACTGCAGATTTTGCTTGAGCTGCCGATGTGAGGAAGGCAAATGATTGTTTTCAAGATTTTTTAATCCTTTGGTTTACCATCCATCATTGTAATTTATTGAAAACTATTTGTAAAGAATATCTCCAGCAGTAAAAAGAGGTAATTCTGCTTTATTTTACAACTATTCATGCATTGAGAATCAGTACTGATCGTCTGACGTCATTTAAACAAATAAGCAGACGTTTTACCTGTGGAAAAAAAGACAGGTTTTCGTGGGATAAAGGGGTGGATTTAGCGAGTTAGTAACAGATATGGATCATAACACTTTGCTGTCTTATCTAAATTTACAAAGTTGATAAAGGATAACTGGCGTCACCCTTTGTCTTAGATAGCCAATATTTCATGAATATAGCCAGGTCGGGAATTTTTTAAGGCGAAGTTTTTTCGCCGAGCAAGCTTGACGAGGCAAAGTTGAGCCATTGAAGGTGACTTCTTTGCCCACGTCGCCCTGTAGCTTGTTCCCTGCTTCACCCTTTCCCCACTTGTCTCGTGAGTTGACAAAAAAACTGAAGAATTGCCTATAAAAAAAACCTTTCGCCACTTATTTTTGCCAGTTAAAGAAAAAATTCGCCACTTGTTCAGAATTTTCGCATTTGGCGAAAATGGCGAACGGCAGCGCGGGCCCTGTTACCAGCATTTTGTCCATTTCCAACAATGTTTTCAAAAGGCTTCTTCCCCATGGTCGTTAAAACTCAGGATTGTGTGGTAAAGGATTTAGACTCCTTGATAGCCCTTGCATTGTATATTTGTGGTGTTGATTTCCTAGATTTAATTTTTTCTTTGCAGATGTAATTTGACCAGAGAGGTGGTGACGCTGACATAAGAGTCACCATACATAGGGTAATCAAGCTTCACACTTTGAAATCATTCATACTTTAGTATCATCCTAGATTGGTAGGTAAGTACTAGTTGTGTTAATCAAGTAGCTGATTGGACAGCCAGCTGTTTTTTGCAGATTTTTATTGGATTAGTATAATGAACATGAGCTTCAGGAAATGATCCATAGTGTAGGAAATTGGGGTTTAATGTACCTCCATGACGTACTATACCAAGCTAGTCATCACATAATTATGTATCCATAGCAAACAACTGAACCATTTAGTAGAATGGTCCTTGGACATGCAAAGAATTTACAAATAGCAAAAAGTTTCGACCTATGATGCACTGACTGCACAGGCTGGCATGGATCAATACTTTTTGAAAATGAATTAAACCCCCTTTTCACAGAGCATGGCTGAAATGGAACAGCCAAAAATAAAACAATCACCTGTAGACTGCAAGAGATTAACTCTTTACCAAACAACATAAGTTTAGACTAGTCCAAATTGGAAGAGTTTGCATACGACAAAATTAATGTGACTAAAATATTAAAATTTGTTTTGGAAAGGGTAGAAAACATTGTGGGAAAAGGAGAAAATGCTGGTTACCAGCATTTTCTCCTTTTCCCACAATGTTTTCAGAAGGCTTCTTTCCCAGGGTTGTGAAAACCTGGGATTGTTTGTTAAAGGGTTAAAGTAAAAAGTAACAAGTAGGATCAGACAAATGTGTACTCTGAAGTTTTATTTTTCTAAACATACAATGTATGCCCAATTTCTTTGAAGTAGTAGTTTGATAGACAATAGATATGATTGTTTTTAACTTTCAGTAGTCATACTAGTGACATTGGTATTGACTTGTTAATATTCTGATCTATCCAGGTGATGATAAGTGGGGCAGGTGGGGGTAGGGGTAAATTAGAAATAAGGTGCGACATCCATCAGTTCAGATTTTTAGATTTATGTTACCAGGTATGCTAAAATCCAGCCATACACACTTTTGTTGAACTCAAAATCCAAATTGCTTGAGGATTGTTTTAAAGGTGATACAAAACTTTTGAAATTACACATTGATCGATCATACCTTTTTTGTTTGCTTGGGAGACAGGGATTGAAGTTTAACCCTTTACCACACAATGACGCCTTTTAACGCCCCTGAAGAAGAGGCCTTTTGAAAACATTGTGGGAAAAGGACAACCAGCATTTTCTCCTTTTCCCACAAAGTTTTCTACCCTATCAAAGAAAAGTTGCATCATTTGAGCCACTATGAATTGTCGTCTGCAAATGCTTTCAATTTGGATAGGTCTTAAATTTTGTTGTGTGGTAAAGGGTTAAAAGGAAAATTTAGATCATAAATTAATTTTTCCTGTAACACTTTATTTTGCTCATTGTCCTAAAAACAAATATTTAGATTTAATCATCAAATTTTATCTTATAAAATACTTTGGGCAGTTTTACAACAAACATGGCCACTTTTTTTCTCATGTTGATTGTCTTTATCTGGGAGCAGCAGCCAACCTTTGTACAAAAGCCAATTTCATGTCATCCTTTGACTGCCTGCTGTATATAGGTTTTAGTAAGTGTTTAGTTACATTTGGTCCAAATATTCTGTATCCATGCAACATACATGTAAAAAGATGTGAAACCAAATATAGCATAATTATGTGCTTATTTTTTGTACCTCTAATGAGAGTATGGAGAAAAAATTCTAGAAAAGTTTGAATTTGGTCAAAGAGTCTTATTAAAGCCATACATCCATCCAGTCTGAGCTTAAAGACGATCACTACAGTTTCACCATTTTTTGAAAACATTCAGAATTTCATGACACTTTATGTAGTGATAGTATATTATCTGATCTACAAAAAAAGGAGATAAAAAAAGGGGGTCACTTGCTTTGGGAAAATTCTATGATGATTCCTTTTAGTACACCCTGCATTGTGGCAGTTCAGGATGAAATTTCACATATGAAAACTAAGTCTATGTATATTTTTTCAAATGACAACAATTATAAACTAATTTTATGTCAGTGTATTTATGAAACATCAAATTTAATGAAAAAAATAATTTAGAGTATACTGAGTATCAATCTTTACTTTAGTTATAGCTAAAACACTTTTATTTTGGAAAAAAACCCAAAAAACAAAGAGTATCTTTTAAAGTTACTTTTTATTAATATTCTAACATTCAGATTTTTCCTATTTTTTCTATAAATAATATTCAGGTACTAAACTAAAAGAATCAGGCTTAAAACAAATAAGTCACCAGCCTTATTTTTTAAGAAAATACATTTTAAACTTGTGGGTCGGGCACTAATTGATGAGTAAATGTAGGGTTTGTCTAAGACAAAAGACATTTTATGAAGGGAATTATCTCAAATTTTTAAACAATTCAACAGTGTTTATAAGAATCAAGTTTGTTGGTCATAATAAACCAATCCATAGCATATAAATGTAATACTGATGTTAGCATTTAACCCATTACTAAACAACTAATTTTAGACTCTTCTAAATTTGACGCATTTGCAGATGCTAAACTAAAACCTAGTATTCATGTTCTACAGTTCTTTGATGGGTCAGAAATCATTTTGTGAAAAGGAGAAACCAATCATTAGGAGCAATTTGACATCAATGTTTTCCAATGTTGTCTGCTGCAGACTCATCAAGCTAAGGGATAACCTGGTAAAGGAGAAAGAGTTACAGCCCCTTGTTTTGTTCAAGTCTTTACCAAGTGACATAATTTTGGACTAGACCAAACTGAAAGCATTTGCATCTGAAAAGATGTTTTAGCGCGATGATACGTCTGCCAGATAGAGCGCTAATAGCATCTGTGTCCATATTTCCGTTGTTAGGTGACGTAGTTAGGTGACTGACTTTCAGTCCGATCTTTTGAAAGCGTAATTTCGGATTCTTGCCTCGCATATAATTATTTGGCTTGATTCAAATACTTTTTTCTTTTTGCTGACATGAAAAGACCCGTTTTAGTTCTTGGTTTATCCATTCTGCAGACATTGACAAGTGGGACGTGACAAGTGTGGCAAGATCAACTGTGTTAGGTGCTCACTGTTTCGAGAAAAAGGTGAGGGTGATAGTTACACGAAGCATGATAATGGAAACTGTCGTGAACATCATTAAATGGATACTGGTATCTTCATTGAACCCAAGTCTTGGTTTTGAAACTAATTCCTAACAAAATACCCAAAACTGCATGCTGTAAAAATTCTACATTATGAAATTACACCAAGCATAGAACAGCCCTTCAGGGTTCTTTCAAGAAATCTATGGGGCCAACTGGCCCCCTCATAAGAAAAAGTAGGGGCCATCAGAGAAATTTATGGGGACAACGTCAAGGGAAAACTACTTGAGCCTCTGGATTTTAATTTTATCCTGGCAACCGAAGTAAGTTTAGTCTCTTCCCTGGCCCTTCCTATAAAACTTAGTATGTTCTTTGATCTATGCTTTCTGTTGCTTCATTCTTGACTATGAAAAAAACAGTCTGTTCATTTCCTTGGTGTCAGAAAAATGTCAATTTGATTATTTTACAGTGAAAGAGGTTATAAATACAAGTATTTTGAACTATTCTCTTGACTACATGAATGAAAAACGTTATGGTGACCATGACATGTAACCCTTTTCCACACAATCCTGAATTTTAAAGACTCTAAGAAAGGACGCTCTTAAAAACATTGTGGGAAAAGAAGAACATGCTGGTTTCCAGCATTTTCTTCTTTTCCCACAATGTTTTTTTATTCTTTCTAAGGCAAACCCCATCATTTGAAGACCTTTTAATTTGTTGTCTGTAATTGCTTTGAAGTTGGATCAGTCTTAAATTTTGTATGGTAGAAGAGGATCCCAGCTCCTGATCAGTTGTTAAGCTTTCAAAACTCGTCCATATTGAGAACATTAAATTTTTCAGATTAAAAATTTAATTTTGGTCAAAGAAATTTTTTTCAAACATTTTAACTGGGCTGTTTTCAAAGAAAACATCTGAGTATTATCATAGCCATGTTGTCATCTCTGTCTAGGTTATCCTTATTGGAAAACTTGATGCTTTCTGATAGCATTGCATAGAGATTATAGGACATTGTCACTCTGATTTGGAAAAATGTCCATTCAGATTGCACTTAAAGCAAAACTTTGTCCCTTCAAATGTTTTTGATATTTTGTTTCAAGTGTATTTGTCTAATTAAGAAAATGTACCCTTTTTCTGCAAATTTATGGAACTAGGGCTGAAACGAGTAACTAAGTACCCACTGGTAAGGTACAAAATTGTCAGTACACAGGTACAGATTCAATACCCACTATCTATAATGGGCTTTATGTTTACAGTGAATTATGTGAGAAATTGTTTGTTTTGTATCTAGAGAAAATGTTTGAAATATTGGTTCGTAAACAGACCTTGATAGAAAAAATGTTGAAAACTGTGACTAGAAAAAGGGTTAAAAAGCTCTTCAAAAAGGTTATCCTAAACGTAATTCTTCACTTTTACTCTCTATGTGACATCATTTATCAAGTTACGAGGGGTGTTCGAAAAGTTTCGGGACGATTGACGTCATTCTTTTATTTATTAAGATTTTTTAATGATTTTTTTCGGTAGTAATAGCTACAACCGTATTCTGTAGGTTAATCGAAACAGATAAACAAAGATATAAGCCATACGTGATGAATGGTCACAACGGCAACGTCAAGTCGATGTGAGCGGGGCACCTTGACGTCACTTCACAAAATAACTTCTTTTTAATGGCAAGTATTGATCACAATAAGCACTCCAGTATGTTTTTGAATTGTGTATGACAAAAGTATGACATGAGTTGATCAGGGCTGTATAGGAGAAACGACCACAAGAACCCGGCACATTCTACTTACATCACAACAACGCCACACCTCGTACTTCATTAACTACCAAGAAAGTACCTGCTGATAGATAGAGTAACACTATTGCGCACCCACCATACTCCCCTGACTCGCACCGTGTAATTTTTGGTTGTTCCCCACAATCAAGCGTTACGAATGTATAAGGAACATTCCATCATCAGACTTCAAAAACTGTTTTAATTCGTGCGTACATAGGCATCAGAGGCGCATTGAGCATACCATGGAGTATTTTGAATAACCATGACTATTTCAGATGTTTGTAAAGACAAACTTTTTATTTGGTGCATCAAGGTGCCCTGCTCACGTCGACATGACGTTGCTATGGTGACAATACATCACGCGTTTCGTGTATCTTCATTTATTTGTTTCAACTAACCTATAGAATATGGTTGTAGCTATCATTACCAAAAAACTCATTGAAAAATATCAAAATATAAAAGAAAGGCGGCACTTGTCCCGAAACTTTTCCAACACCCCTTGTATTAAAGGTTCAATATAATTTATTGTATCTTCTCAATCTTCAATTAGGTAAATTACACTAGATTTCGTTTAACTTTTTACCAGTTGAAAAAAATTGTAGAATTTTTTGAATTAAAAGCATTTTTAGGCAACAAATTAGGTATGGGTCAAAGAATAAGATTTGTCTTTGAAAGATTAGAAAGTTGGGGAAGAAGAAAACGTATGTTACCAGCATTTTCTCCTTTTCCCACCATGTTTTTTTTTTTTTTTTTCAAGGCTTCTTCCTCAGAGATTGTTTGGTAAAGGGTAAAGAGACCTAGATATTTTAAATTGTTGGAAAAGGAGAAAATGCTAGTTATCAGCATTTTCTCCTTTTTCCACAATGTTTTCGATTGGATTTTTGCTTGGGGTCGTTAAAATTTTTTTCCACAAGAGGATGACATTCAAATTTTGAAAAGCTATATAATATCTTCTGGTATATACATGAGGGTACTGGTCCTGAGTCCCTTCAGTTTTTGTCAGGTGGGTACTGTTGTACAAAAATTGTACTCATTTCAGCCCTACATGGGACCATTGTCCCCATTTAAGTATGTCTTTTCACTGCTACTATCTGATATTTTGTGAGGTATTCTTGTGAGAGCAGCCCTAAATTTACAGGGTACAGACAAAAGCCTCACAGAACAAAAGCCCCATGCTTCAGACAAAATAACTGAAAAAAAGGCCCATATTATTATGTGTATCTTCTGACTTTTTGTGTTTTTTATTGTATGCTTTATGAACTTCGAGACCAATAGAAAATAAAAACAAATATATGTATTTTCAATTTTCTTTGAAAACACTGTAAAAAGCATATATTGCTTACTAAATGCTTGTAGATATATTTCTCTACTACCTTTCCATTCATCTGCCCTTAAACAATGTACATCAGAAGTCTTTGCACATCTAATGTGTTGCCGAGCCCTGGTAGCTCAGTTGGTAGGGAACAGGACTTGAGAAAAGGGGGTTGCTAGTTTGATCCCCTGCTCAGCCAGTTACTTTCCAAGGATTGATGATAGTCATTGCGACAGGATTCATTCCTGTCTCGCCACTGATCATTGCTTCGACAATGATTTTGTGGAAAGCAGCCTGTGGAAAAAATATTGTGCAGTGTACTGGTAACAGAAACTCCAGGAAAGCATGGATAGGTGACTGGCTGCTGTGATAACAGAAATAATGTTGAAAACGATGTTAAGCACCATACAATCAATCAATTATCAAACGTGTCAACATATATATTTCAGACAATAATCACTGGTATCTAGGGTCTTTTAGAAAAGCCAGGAAATGATATATTGGCTGATATGCCAAAACAGTTTTTCATTTGCTAGAACATGAAACCACACATTCAAACCAAAACGAGTTTGCAAATTTGAGGATATAGACGTTGATCATGTAATATATATAACTTAATGAGATAAAATTAGGCTTTTGTCATATGGTGCTTTTGTCCACCTGAAATTGCAGTGTTTGTCTTTATTCATTAGCTCATATGAGGACAAAGTGCTCAAATGGAGCTTTTGTGATCTAGCTTGCAGTCCAACATCTGTCTGTTTATCTGTAAATACACAATTACAACAGTGACTTCTCATTAGAAACCATTATGTTAAATGAAATGAATTTTATGTGCAAATCTCTCATGTCAAGGGGAATAAAACTTGTTCAAATAATTTCAGTCACATGACCAATAGGCCACCAGTGTCAGGAATGGCAAAAAAAAAACAGATAAAAATCTTCCAGTCAAATCATGTGGTATAAAACTTCGCACAGGTAATCAGTAACATGGGTAATACAAAGTGTTCATTTGATTACCAGAGTTGGCCTTTGACCTATTAGGAGTGGTTGTATTTTGGAGCTTCTATGCTTGTTATAGATTTATCATGGAAACTTGGAATATCTTCTTGTCTTGAAATGAAAGGTCTGGAATGTTGATATTTGGTAAGTATTATCATAGGATGGCCCTTTATCACTATTATGCAGATTGTGTTGCTAGGGTCAAAAATGGTCCCAGTCTCGAGTTGATAGGTTATACACAGAAAAATATAAGAATACCTTAAAGAATCTCCTTGTCTAAAATCCAAGGGCCCGAGATGTTTGATATTCACTGAAGAGCTAATTCGTAGGATGGCCTTTCTTCATGTTCAAAGTGTGTCCTCTGTTGTCAACAATAGCCACATCCTTAGAGTCACAAGTTTTATTTAAGTTATAGGGTTACACATAATAAAAGAAATTTAACAATTTTCTTGCCTGAAATCCAAAGAGCCTGGCCAAGCAGCTCAGTGGTTAGTGTATCTGACTTGTGACCTGGTGGTTCAGGGTTATATACCCATTTGAGGCAAACTTTATCTCTGGCAAATTTTTGCCTCTCACCTCTGATGCACGTGAGAAATGTAGTCAGTAGTTAGGAAAAAAAGTTGTGTCACTACTGGTGTGTGAAAGCCAGGAAACACATGCCTAGGTGCACTGACTGCCTCTATGTGACCTAAACTCTTAAAACGGTGTTAAACTCCAATACAAACAGAATGAAATGCAAAGGCCATGAGTTTTTGTGTATGGTATTAAACATCCCTTATCAGAGTTGTTCAAATTTTACCCACTTAGGTCAAGTATGGCTAGGGGATGGTGGTGTTCACATATTTAGAGAAAAAAAAAACAGTAATTTTATATCTTCACATTCAAGGTGTTTTTATCTGAACGAATAAGGTGCAGATCTAGTATCAACAATCATATGCTGATTTCTGTGGCTGGAGATAATTGTCAAGATCACCATTACTGAATAAAGAAATAGAAATGGAATCAGCAATATAACTCTAAAGAATCATTCTTTAAACAGCTTGAATAATGAATGTAAGCAGTGTGAAATGTTTTGATGTACAGATTATGTACAAATTTTGATTCTATGTCAAAAGTGAAGGTCAAGGTCTTACAAAATATTTACAAATACTTCGAAGATCTATGAGCTTTGTTTTTCTTGACAATTATTAGGTCTTTATGTGCAGATGATGTGCACAACTTCATTATATGACTAAAGTACAGATCAAGGTCTCTGTTACTAAAATCAGAAAATGTGAAATCTGCAACATCTGAATTCTATTGGCCCTCTATGGCTCACCTGAGCACGAAGTGCTTATGGTGAGCTTTTGTGATTGTGCTATGTATTGTCTGTGGTCTGTCATTGGGTCATCAACGTTTGCTGTGTGTGCACTATAGAGGCTACATTTTCAGTCGGTTATTCATGAAACTTGGTCAGAATGTTTGTCTTGATGATATCGCCGACAAGTTATAAAATTGGGTTGGGTCAAAAAGCAGGCTAGTTAGCGAAATCTTAGAAAAACCTTGTTTGCACTCTAGAGGCCACATTTTGAGCCTGATACTTGTGAACTTGGTCATAATGTTTGTCCTGATTAATTCTTGGACAGCTTGAAAATTAGGCCATGTGGGGTCAAAAAGTAGGTCAATGGGCCAAATCTGAGAAAAACCTTGTTTGCCATCTAGAAGCCAAATTTTCAGTCTGATACTCACGAAACTTGGTCAGAATGTTTGCCTTGATGATATCTTGAAAGGTTTGAAATTATGTCACATTGGGTCAAAAAGTAGGTCACTGGGCAAAACTGAGAAAGATCTTGTGTGTACTCTAAGGGCCACATTTTCAGTCTGATACTCATGAAACTAGGTCAGAAAGGTTGTCTTTATGAAATCTTTGACAAGTTTGAAATGGGGTCACAACAGATAAAAAAGTAGGTCACTGGGCCAGATCTTAGAAAAAGTTTGTGTGCAGTCTCGAGGCCACATTTTCATTCTGATACTCTGAGTGATATTTCTGACAAGTAGGTCAAGTCAGTCAAAAAGTAGGTAACTTACAGGCATGCCTTTTACATCATTAAAACCAGGATCTCTTCAGCTTTACCAGCCATAGATGACTTTAATCAGGTGTGCATTGTAGGGCTAATGACCCTCTTGTTAGGAAACTTCCCATGGTAATAGGTCTTGAAATTCTTATTATGCAGATACTCTTAATTTAAGGACAATATATTCGAGTCATGCGCAAAGAAAAGGGGTTTAATGCATCTGGGAAAAGTATCTACCTATGAGTTTGAAACCTTTTGCTATTGGTTAATTCTGTGAATGTCCATGGAGCATTCTACCCGTTGATTCATTCGCATGTTAGAAAAAATGGATTATATGGATCCTCAATTATGTGATAACTTGCTTGGTATTATGTATCACAGAGATGTGTTAAACCCCCTTTTGCCAGAGCAAAGCTCATTTGGTGTGTTGGACAAGTATAGAAAAAAGTAAGATATTAGGATCTTTTGCCAAATACATGTACAGTTTTAGCTTTACCTTCCTTTGGTGAGCGATATCATACCATTATGGTTCCCTTGATTTGATTGTCATTTCTATTTTTATGGCAGGCACTGTATAAGAAAAGTATTCTATTGGGACCAAGATGTGATGAAATCTGGTGATCCAGCACTAAATTGATTCACCTCTAGGGACATACTATGTTTTGATCAAATGCTAATGTCAGCATGTCAACGGCCTGACCATGCACAAACTTGGTAAGAGGGAACAATACAGGTAATCTTTGCCACATTACCTGCAACCAACCTAAGGTACTCTGTCCCAAACTGGGGCCTAGCCTGGAAGGTCTTTGGTTATTACATAGAATCCGACTTCTAAGCTGGGACAAAACCGGGGCAACATTTGGTTTATTGAACTGTTAACCCACTTTTAAGGATAAAAACACCCTGGTTTCTCTTTGTATACATTTAACTCTTCACTAGGAGGGACCAGGGCCAACACTGCAACCATGAGAATTAGGGCTTCATTAAAGTACATAGATTAATCATACGTGATGATTTTCAGGTCACTTTGGTAAGTTTAGATTAAAATATACCCCAACTTCTGTTTGTATAGATCTCTGCTGAAAACCAAGACTGTTACCCCTTAGAGAGTCAAATACAGCTTCAAGCTACTGTTTCAGAGTTTAGATCAAGATTGGGCTACCATACATGCAGTTTGATCTTTGATATACACTGTCTTATATTGTTAACTTAAGTATTCTGGAGAGAACGGTGTAATTGAAGTCGAGGTATGCTCTCTGTATTAGTTTTAATTTCCACTCCATATTAGGCAGGCACTTAAACCCTTTCCCAAAAGAATAATTTTAGGATCTACAAAACTGAAAACATTTGCAGACAATAAATGTTATTCCAGTGACTGGATTTTGTCTTTGAAAACAATAGGAAAACAGAGAAAATGCTGTGCACCTTGGACTTTTGCAAATGCCTTCTTCCAGAATGAAAGTCTCACTGCTGATCATTGTTTCAAAGATGGATGTATTACAATTGATAGCAACCAGTGGTTTGGGAAGAATATTATACAAGTTACTGGTAAAAAAATACTCCAGGATAGCATGGATAGGTACACTATTCACCAAGATAACGCATGACAAACTTAAATTTATGTACACTCTAGGGCCTCCATTTTCAATCCAATACCATTAAAACTTGGTCAAAATATATGTCTTAAAAAAGGAAAAAAAAACAAGAAAACTGAAATATATTTTATGGAAAATGGTAAGTATAATTTAAAAAAATATATATAACAAGAAATAAATGTGTATCTTAAAAGGAGAGTGTATTTGTGCATGTGTGTGTGGTGAATAGAGCACACTTTCACAATTCAACTGACCGTGCAGGAGATTTAACTTATTTATGCTTTAATCTCAACCAATCATGTTTGAAATTGTGAGATCAAAAAGTAAAAGCAGAAAGAAATGATGTATCTTGTCATGCAATGTCAGATGTTAAAGATTTTGAATTAAAAAATATAATTATATTATGAGTTAAATACTTAATGACAGTATTTAAAAAAAAAGGAAGAAATTTCACCTTTTGATCTCCAAGTCTAGAACTGCTTTTAGTAAGAGATCTGTAATCCTGAAATAAAGTAGAAGTAATTCACTGTCTGATTGAATGTTGGTTGCAAAGCACACAATTTTTATCAATCAAGTAAATAAGCAGTCAACTTGTTGCTGCTCTATTTTCCATTAAGATAACTAGTATAATAACTGAAACCAAAATACATGATGCATACTATCTTAACAAATTATTTTCTGGATGAAGATGGCGGTAGATTATTCAGAAACACACACACATACACAAAAATGAAATATTTTATAAATAATTGAAAAAGAAAATAAAAAAATTGATGAAATATGAAAAAAAAAAAACCCTGATATATTTTATGGAAAATAATAATATTATGTACAAAAAAATATGAAACAGGAAATATATGTGTGTTTTAAAAAAGAGTGTTTGTATTTGTGGTGATTAGAAAAGTCAATTAATTATCCAAATTTTACAAAGCAATTGTGCTCATTTACAGTGCAGGAGATTTAACTTCTTTATGTTTAAATCTCAACCAAACAGGTTTGAATTTGTGAGATCAAAAAGCAAAAGCAGAAAAAAATAATGTATCTCGTCGTGCAATGTCAGATTTTAAGGATCTTGAATTCAAAAATATATGAGTCAAATACTCAATGAGATTTCTTTCATTTTGAAAAAAAAAAGAAGAAATTTCACCTTTAAATCTCCATGTCTAGAACTGCTTGACTTGAGAGGTCTTTAATACTGAAACAAAGAAGAGGTAATTTGCTCTCTGATTAAATGATGTTGCAAAAAAGCACACAATTTTTATCAATGAAGTTTACAAGCAGTGGAACTGTTGCTGCCCTATTTTCTATGAAGGTAACTAGTATAATGACTGAAAGCAAAATACATGATGCATACTTTCTTAACTAATTATCTGGATGAAGTTGGCAGCAGATAATATATTCAGAAACAAACACACAGACACACACACACACAAAGAACCTGAAATATTTTATAAATAATTGAAAAAGGAAGTAAAAAAATGATGAAATATGAAAAAAAAAACCTGATATATTTTATTGAAAATAATGATATTAATTACAAAAAAATATGAAACAAGAAATAAATGTGTGTTTTAAAAAAGAGTGTTTGTATTTGTGGTGATTAGAAAAGTCAATTAATTATCCAAATTTTACTGAGTGATTGTGCTTTTACAGTGCAGGAGATTTAACTTCTTTATGTTCAAAAATCAACCAAATAGGTATGAATTTGTGAGATCAAAAGGTAAAAGCAGAAAGAAATCATGTGTCTTGTCATGCAATGTCAGATGTTAAGGATCTTGAATTCAAAAATGTATGAGTCAAATACTCAATGAGAGTTTTTGTCAGATTGTTTAAAAGGAGGAAAGCCTGGCTGTGTAGCTCAGTGGTTGTTAGCTTATCTGACTCATGACCTGGAGGTTGCTGGTTTGATACACGGTTGTGGCAAACTTTCTGTTGGGCAATTTTTCACCTCTCACCTCTGATGCATGTGAGAAAAGTAGTCAGTGGCTTTGGAAAGAAAGTTGTGTCAGTACTGGTGTGAGAAAGCCAGGAAACACATGGGTGGGTCACTGACCGCCATGATATGACCTAAGCTGTTAAAATGGCATTAAACTCCAATATAAACCAAACTTAAAAGGAGGAAATTTCACTCTTTGATATCTATGTCTAGAACTGAATTATGTAATTATTTAATAATTTAATATAAAAATAAAACCGAAGTAATTCACTGTCTCATTGAATGTTGATTGCAAAGCACACAATTTTTATCAATCAAATTTACAAGGAATGGAACTGTTGCTGCATTATTTTCAAAGTAGATAGCTAGTATGATGAAAGAATACCAAAAACCATAATGGTATCTTATGGTATGGTATCTTACTCATTATTTTCTGGGTGAAGTTAGCAGCAGATGATTCAGAACAGCACATACACAGACATTTAAAAAAGAAAAAGAATAAAAATAAATATTTTATAAACATTTTAGTGAGGAAAAGATTGAAATATTAAACTTTTGAAATATTAACAATAAAAACAATAAATAAAAAAATAAAAAGACAAAAAACAAACTATTTTTAAAGTAGATACATGTACCTAGTATGATGACTGAAGACCAAAAAACAAAATGCATACGAGTTATCTTAACTCAATATTTTCATGATAATAAGAAAAGGAAATAAAAAGTGATTAATTATAAAATTTCTAAAACATTAAAAATAAAAACAATAATAAAAATAATTGAAAGAGAATATATCGTCGCTTTTCTTCAAAAACCTCATATCTGCATTTTGACAACTTTTCAGGAGAGAGTAAAAACTGAATATCTTGCAACTGGAAAATCCGTCCTACCTAAGTCATACATCATTTTACTGTATAAAAGTGTGGTTTTTATCGGAAAATGCGACAGGCAATAGATTTTTAATGACAGAGGTGAAAATGCACATACGTGGATTTTGATCTTATTTTATTACCGGAAAGTTAACATACGAGATATACAAGAAAATTTAATACGTAATTTTGATTAAAAAAACTCTTACAAGGTTTTCGCGGCAAAGGTTAAACAATCAAAAGCAAAGTTGATGGTCTGATTGCTAATTCTAGTTCTTTTTATATTGCTTTTGCAAAGCTCCGTGTCGTTTACATTTCATTATCTTTCGCAATAACGAATTTACTAGTGGTGAAATTAAAGATAAGTCCGTATTTAAGTAACTTAGTTACTGATATGCAATATTCGTTAACCCCTGGGCTACTACGTGCAACTGATTGCACTTTTTCAGGCAGTGTAGATTTAGATCAGTCTGCACAGAAAGTTCACAGATTTTTACCCGCAAAAGGAAATTTAAGATTGCAATATTTTTGCATTTGACTGTTTATTATAGCCTGTGAATTACCAAGTAAGCTAATTTATATAGCAGTAAAAGTGTAAAAAAACAAACTATGAAAACGACTCCTAGATCTGTATCTACCAACCATCCTTCATTCTAAAATTAATTCTAGATTAAAAAAGTAACCCAACTTCTGATTTGATAAACCAAATGGTTTAGCATATCAGAAGCAGTGTTACTTTCAAATTTAGCAAATTCTTGAGAATTATAATAAGAATGGTCTTAAGAATTACTCTTACTCTTACTCATAGCCGAATGGGAAACACTTAGAAGCACTGTTAAAAATCGACTACTGAAATTGTGCGATTTGGTATAAGGAAGTAAGAGACAATTAACCTCAGATCGAATTTTAATCGAGCTCTTTCAACTCTTTTCCAAACACGTGACTGAAAGAGATTCTAATTAAAATATGATTTCAGTTTTTAAGATTTTAAACTGAAATTGAATTTCAAGTTCAATAATCCATCGGACTTTCAGACAGTATTGATCTATGATCAGACTTTGTGTTCTTTATTGTCTGATCTTGGGCTTGAATGTCTCTAAACTGACTGAACCAGGTAGAAATCAATTAAATCTTTATATAGTAACATTTCAAGAAGAAGTATAAAAACTATAACTGTGTATGATAACAAAAACTAAAAAAAAGAAGGCAAGTAGCAAGTAATTCTTTCTTTGATTGAAAAGAAAGCCAAGAAAGTATGTTTTATTGCTCGATAATTTGATTGGCAACGGAAGTCATACAAGCTAAAAAAAAGAATTTCATAATACCAGATTTTAAACAAAAAAAAAAAAAAAAGAAAAATTACCCAAACTCAATATCACAGCGAACAACTCATAAAGGTGTTCAAAACAGCACAAATGCAACATTTAAAAAGATCGTTACAAAATGAAGAAATCCTTAAGAGCTAAAAAACTGATACAGAGTTTCATGCCGCTTAACATTGTGGGTAAATGTTTTATTGTTCTTTTGATCAATATTACAGTTCCTAAATTTGTATCATTTTCACTTTCTGGAACGGATCTGGGTCGGTATTCATCAAAACAAGATTCCTAATAGCATTCTTAGTCTGAGTCTCGATATTTTAAATTCAAAAGTAATGTGCTTTCTGATTGGTTAAACAATATGGTTTAGCCAATCAGAAATTGCGATACTTTCAAAATCTAGACTTAGGATGCAATTTAGAATGGTTGGTTAATGCAAATTCTGGTCCTTTTGCTCAGAATCAGATTACTTTTCATGCATAATTGTATCTTAAGAATGAGGGAAACCTTTTGGGATGACAGCCTTCAACTGTTGCAAAAGCTCATACTTATTTAGACTTCTTGATTTAAAGGGCTTGACGAGGAGTAAATAAACATCATCCTCTATTGATGGAGTCCTCCAGTTCCTTCGTTTTGGAATTTCTATGTTCTCATTGTCGAATGATAGTTTGCACTGAGTAATACCATTTGAATATGTATCTGGACCATGGATATCTGTCACGACTAGATCGCCCACCTTATTACCCGGCCGAATCGGTCATACAGTTGCTTTAGACAAGCATTTTTGAACATTTCTTCACAATTTTATGGGGAATAAATAGTTCTCTCTCTGATTACCTGTTCAGCTGTGCTGTGCACAGGCCCGGCCGGGTAGCTCAGTGGTTAGAGAATCTGACTCGTGACCTGGTGGTTGCGGGTTCGACAATTTTTCGCCTCTCAACTCTGATATATTTAAAAAAAGTAGTTGGTGGCTTCTAAAAGAAGGTTGTGTCAGTACTGGTGTGAAAAAGCCCGGAAACACATGGGGACCGTAGTGATATAACATAAAAGCTATTACAACAGCGTTAAATTCTAATACAGAAAAACAAAGCTATGCAGAGAGTCCACTTCCATATGCATTAGTCCTTTTTCTAGATAAATCCTAGTTATAATCAACTTTACTGGGCTTCTCGTCTAACAAACATATTGTTTACGTGGCATTTCTATTTTGGTAGCAACAACCATCGCTGTAAAAGATAATCTTTGCATTGTCTTTAACAAAGTCTACGACTTCAATTCAAGATTTCTGGTATGAAAGTAAGTGTCATTAGGTTCATGGTTCAAATTGATAATTTGCAATTTTTTCTTTCTTTTTCTCCTCCATCTATGAAATTTCATTACAGCAACAACAATAGTAGTAGTGCCCTTCGGTTTCCTCTGGTAAATAATAAACACACTTTAAATGGAACCTGGGACCACAACTGTAACAAAATAACCAATTAGATCTATCATCGTTTGTTTCCTCTGAGAAAACCTTGTCTTCCAGAAGAAATTGGTGTCCTAGGCTCCAACTATCCAGTGACTTTTTATGCACATATCACAGATTCAATCATCGTCTGGTACAGGTCCAGAAGAGTGAGACATTTTCCTGGGTGAAAAGGAATCAATTATAGCAATTGATACAGGAATAGCACATAGGACTGTGGTCATGATCAGATCCAACTCATTCTGATCAATGCAGAGAAAGGATAGGCTTTAGATCCTTGTTTACGTATTAAAAAAAAAAATCAAGATCCAATCCGAAACTAAAACTTTTGCCATTTCTAGATAATTACTGTATATAACATTTACCCTACACTAAACACCAAGAAGCTAGATTCTATATATGAAAACCACGTATATTATACATTCAGGACAAAATATGCTTTTGAGAAAATAACGTATAGCAAAACCCTGTATCAAATCATCATCCATATTTTGTCTCCCTGGGTAAAAGATGTACTTTGATGTTAAAAAAACATAAGAAGACATCACTGATGCAGTAAATTGAAATGATAATCGATAAATAAGCAGAAAAAGACAAGGTTGGAGTTGTTGACCTGTTTCTCAAAATCATGATCTAAAATCATTTCGTATTTTACACTGAAAAAATAAGTGTATGTTCAATGGCAGAGATATCAGACAGTTACTGTAAAGACTAAAATAATAAAAGTTTGTCACTCTGCATCACTAAAAATAACAATTTGTTACTGCATTTTGTGGCATGTAAAATACTTGACTGGCACTATTTATCGCATACGAGGTTTGTGAAGGTAAATAATTTCTCTAACGAAATTTTTGGGATTTTTTTACACGCTCCTACCAAAAAATCCTATTAGTCTTCGTCTCCAGTATTTTCACAGACGGTAAAACAGAAAGTAGGCTTTCAAATGCTCAAATAAAAATTTTCGCGCCAAAATTCACATACGAGGTTTTCGAAGAAAAGCGACGATATATATATGTTAAGGAATGAAAAAACAGAAAAAAAAAAAACATACATTTTACTGAAACTAATGATAATTGGTAAAAAAAAAGTTATAAGAAGGAAGTCATCAGATAATTGTGGCTCCAAATAATCCATATTCTCTAAGAAGACTGGTCCTTTGACATGCAGAAAATTGATCAAATGCTAAAAGGTTTTTGCCCAGGTCAGCCTGTGTGGACTATGTAGGCTGTCTTGGGTCAACACTTTTTGCAGATGCATTAAGCCCCATCTCACAGAGCATGGCTCATATATGTTTCCTTTTTGCATAGGTAAAGAAACTTGATGGTAACATTCATTCAAAAGATACATTTGGGTTGTTTATCTCTGTACCACATGCCAGAATTTTAGATTTGCCCAACATTTGCAGACAACAAATCAGATGGTTTGCAAAATATGAAATTTGTTCTTTGATAGGTAGAAAACATTGTGAGAAAAACAGAAAAATGGGTTACAAGCATTTTCTTTTTTTCCCACTATGTTTTTAATAGCTTCCTTTGTCAGGGTTGTTAAAACTTGGGACTGTATGGTAAAGGGTTAAATATAATGTGAACTAATGTCATTGCTTGTGATCTGTCAATCTGTTCATTGACAATTATATAGATGACTTCTCCTCAGAAACTGATAGATAAAATGAAATTCTAGTGAGAAACTTCAGGGGACCAGGGTAACAAAAATTTGTTTCAATTATTCAGGTCATGTAAACATAGCTACCAGTGCTAAAATGGCAAAACCATAAGTGAATGTCAAATTTGGCCTAGACAATCAGCATCAGCATACTACAAAGATTGTTCAAATGGTTATCATGATTTGATCTATTTTTGAGGAGGTTTAACTCTCTGAGGGCTTAATGAAAAAAACTGGACCAATTCAGTTTAGAAAAATAGCTCAATTACACAAATTAAGTTGTTCTGGCTACACTATGTAACAAAGGAGTAGAGATTCAAGATCAAACTGCACATTCTTTGCGCTTTTATTTTGATCTACACTGTCCACAAAAGCAACTTAAACCAGTTCTAGCTTTATAAGGATCACTATTTGGGGATACTGTTGTATACATTCCATAGTGAAAACTTTAAAATATTCTTGACTGGAACAAGGCCTTGAGTTTAGTATTTGCTTTGTAGTATCAATAAGATGATCAAAATTGTTTAAATTGTGCCCTTGGGGCCAAAGATGGCCCTGTGCCTGTAACTCAAGTATTATAAAGAGTTTTAGAAACACTTTTAAAATCTAAGTCAGAACTCTAAGGTCTAGAGACTATATATGTTGTGTGAAGCATCATATTTTATCAAAGTCGTTTAAATTCTTCTTGTACGGTAAAAATTAGACCTACCCAGGTGGGATGGGTGGATGTCACATGTTTTACCTAAAGTTGTTATAAGAGATAAGTAATCTTGTAAGGTCTGTAGCATTCATAATAAGGTATTTATCGTCTTAATGATCATTTTATGGCAAAGGATAAGGTCGGGAACACTGCAACTGAAGATGAAAGACAAATCATTGACTTAACAGTATGTCAAAAGTGAAGGTCAAGGTCACTGTTTCTAAAATTAAAAAAAAAAAAAGCAAGAGTAGGAGTAGGCACTTGTGTTTTGCAATGTGAAGTTCAGCTTTTGTTTACTAAGGATATCAATATACAACCATCATTGTCCTCTTGTTTATAAGATGCTGAACTCAAGCATGAAAAGGCACACAGTTTTAATTTTCTTTAACACCACTGAAGTAGTATAGAGGTTAATTAGTAAGTTGAATCTATAAAGAATCTCAAACATATTTTGGTTATGAATGCATAAGTGAAGATAGACTGTCACTAATGTGGGATCAATGCAAACCAGAAATCTTACTGATTTATTCAGGGACAGATAATGGCAAGAAATTCATCCCCTCACTGTTTATTTTTTTTTTCTTTTCAAGAGCAAATACTTGTTGGTCATTCATCCGGAAAGAGTTTATGTTTCACAGACAGATAATTGTTTGAAATGCATCCTATCGAGTTTATATTCCTCTCTCCATAGATTTTTGGGAAGAGTAAGATTCTCATCAGTATAAATCATGGTTAGAACCATTGTATGATAAGATATTTTATATGAGCTAACCCATCACTGGCTCAAGTCTAGGTTATTAGCAGGCTGGCAAGTGTCCGCATATAGAGAGATGATGCTATCACTAATAACAGGTCAACGCAAGCTAGAAATGCTGTCAGTCTATGCAGGGTCAGCTATGTTAACTGTCTCCAATGACGGATCAAGGCAAGCTAGAAAAGTTGTCGGTCTATTCAGGGACAGTGTTCATGTGTAAAGCAAACTTTACACATCCGAGCTTTTTTGTCAAAAATGAAAAAAATCAAAATCAATGACAAGTACAGAAATGGATTTACTTTACCCTTTCATCACAGAAAGCACATCAAGTAAATTTCAGTGATAGCATAGATCAAGATCAGGAACTACACAATGTGTGAAACCCACTTCTAGGCAAACTGTGACACTGCCTCTTGTCATAACCTAATTCTAGTCGGGAGAATTGTAAACTCTACCAAAGTACTTACTAAATAAGGAATTTTCCAGTACCAAAACCTTGAATTAATTTACATGAAATATCTTATCCTCAACTGTTCTAATCATGACTTAAAATGTTGGGTATCCAACTACTCCTGAATTTTCTAGATGACGCCTGGACCCTATCTGGACTATGGTAAATGTAGCTGACATTGGCCCAACTTTTAACAAATTTAAAGCTAATGGGCTATGAAGAATTTTTTCTGCATTAAAACCTGTATTTAGCTCACATCATGTGTAATATACTGGTTTGAATCTTAACCTCCCGGCATGTATTTTACTGGCCAGTAGTGATATGTGTACAAGGCATTTTGTACTCCCTGATAGAAAAAAGAAATACCTCTGAGAGGATGAATTTCTTACTATCATCTATCCCTAATAGATTAACATTTCAACATTTCTGGTCTTAAATGATCTGTCAATCATGACTGTGTATCTTTACTTATGTTTTGGGAATCTAAGAATCCTGGTTTATTCATTCCCCTAGATCCCACTGAGTATTCAACTGTGTTCTCTCTTTCTGAGGTAAATATCCTGAAGACTTACAAGTTGTACAGAATCACCCATAGTTCAAGGACAATATTTCTTTCACATTAAAATATGCTGGTGAATAACTGCAAATAGAGTGATTCAGACCCTCATGTGCCTCCAGTTTTTTTTAACATCTTCTTATTCATAGCTGTCTCTTCACTTAAGGTATAATAGATACAAACTTGATCTTCATTTCTTTTGCAGCATACAATCGTGAAAGAGTAATAAAAATTTTTCTAAGCTTGACCATTTTACCCATATATATTGCCTGCCTAATATAAAACAGGACAATTAAAATCAATGAAAAAAAGACACAGATAACATGATTTGAAGGCCTTTATACCAGAATGCTTGGCAAAGTATCAGACATGGTACATCAACAGTTAAGACTGAGCATACACCACAGTCTGATCTTGATCTAAAGTCTCTGCCACATGATCAGTAAGTTGTACTTGGCTCTCTAAGGGGTAACAGTAAGCGGTATTTAGCAGAGATACAGATAGGAGTTGTGAATATTTTATTCTAAACTTACCAGTGCCTGCTATTCTCACAGTGACAGTGTTGGCCCTGATTTGTCTAAGTGAAGATTGGCAGGTATACCATAAACCGGTGGTGTTTTCACCCTAAAAATGGGTTCACATTCTCATAGACCTGATGTTACCCAAGTTATCCCAGTTCAGAAGCCTGATTGTGTGTCATGACCACAGATTATCCATGTTAAGCCCCAGCCTGGGATGGAGAACCTTCGGTTTGCTGCCAGTGATGTGCTGAATATTGCCAGTAGGATCCTGGTTTACCATGTTTGTGCAACAGTGCCATGCCAATGCCATGCTGCCATTAACAGGTTGGTTACCAAACCAAAATATGTCACTAGAGGATTAGATTGAGTGCTGGATCACCAGGGTTTATAAAGGTTTTGGTCCCAATAGATTTTAATTTAAAGGCTGCTTTCATCAGAATACCTCACAAAATATCAGTGTACAACAAAGAATGAGCCAGTATTAAATACTTTTCCTGATGACTTCTGGCTTAATGCTTATCCTTCAATGTTATAAATAAAGTAATTTTGTTTTGGCCATGTTATGGGCCTAAGGTCTGCAGTACTAGCCTGGGGCCAAAAGCCAATACAAAATTACTTGATTATTGACAATTTTATTGATTAACGGTTGTGATTTGTTGACCATTTAGGATCTACAATTGGCCTTGTTTTGTTTAATATTAGAAAAAGTTTTCTTGTATTAGCTCAGTCTGCTGATGTTGGCTAAGTTTTGTTGGTGTTGGTCGAGTTTGTCATTTGGAATTGAACAGACTGTTTTTGTTAAATATAAATGTAGTATTCTAGTTTCTTCATTGATGATTAAAGTTTTAATCCTTAGGCTGCTAAGTGTAACTCATTGACCTTTTGTGGATAGTGTAGATCAAGATCAGACTGCACAGAACTTGCAGTCTGATCTTTGATATATACTGTCTGATAAGGACAAATTTTCCCCAAAATATTACCTATAGAGTAAGAAATGGAATCCAAACGAAACGCAACGAAATGGACCAAAACGCAATGAAGCGGACCAAAACGCAATGAAGCGGAACAAAATGAAACAATAAAACGAGAATAAAACTGAACAAAACGAAACGAAATAGAATGAAACGAAATGAGATGAAATCTAGCAGAGTGATTTTTTTAAAAACTTATCTTTTTGTCTCTATTTATCTTTTTTCTGTTGTACCATTTCTTATTGTTTTATCCCACAATTTATGTAGGACACAATAACAACATGTTGCTGAATTTTTGCGATTATCTCATGGCTTGAAAATCTGGTCAGAGTCAAGATTAAGTACTTAAAACGATAACCCTCTACCAGGACCTGTGGCTTTGGAGGTTGCACAAAAATTTAAAGATTTGGCATGTAGGGAAAATTTAATTTTCTTTCTTTTCTGCTCTTCTGTCATTGTGGTTTAATAGTACTATCACAGGGCGCCGGAATATGCCGAGCCTCGGTAGCACAGTTGGTAGCGTACAGGACTTGAGAATAAGGGTCGCTAGTTCAAATACCCACTTGACAAATTTCTTTCCGAGGATTGATGATAGTCATTGTGACAGGATTTATTCCTCTCTCTCACCGCTGATCACCGATGGTTAGCGATGGAAAGCAGCCAGTGGCTTTTGAAAAATATTATGCATAGTACTGGTAAAAGGAACTGCAAGAAAATACAGATAGGTGCAATGCAGCGATTTTGTTTGGTTTGTATTAGAGTTTAATGCCTTTTTAACAGCTTAGGTCATATCATGGCGGTCAGTGATGCACCAATGTGTTTCCTGGCTTTTTCACACTAGTACTGACACAACTTTCTTTCCAAAGCCACTGACTACTTTTCTCGCATGTATCAGAGGTGAGAGGTGAAAAATCAGTGGAAAGAAAGTTCTCCGCAACGGGGTATTGAACCCGAAACCTCCAGGTCACGAGTCGGATACACAAAACACTGAGCTACCCTTCAGGGTTCAATGCAGCGATACAACTGAAATAATGTTGAAAAGGGTGTTCAGGGGTGTGGAAATCTTGAAATTATCTACTTGTCCATGGACAAGTAAATCTAAAAAATCTACTTGTCCGTCAGAGAAGCTTACTTGTCCAAAACAAAACAATTTTAAATGGCACACAAAGACCTAACTGAATGTACCGTAGTTTGTAGATAATGATGTTCTTTAACCATTTAAATTTGCTTTGCTTATGTTTTTAATAATAATGATGAAAATAAATCAAGCAAACCTTTACGGGGCTTTTTTTTCCAAAAATTGGTAAGGGGCCTTAGCCTTTCATTTTGGGATATTCAAGCGTGATTTTGGCCAAATTGGGAAAAAGCAGACTGATTTTCAAGGTACATCAATAAAACAAATCATTGGTACTGTACATACATACAGTAGATAGAAAGGTGCAACAATTTAATAATTGAAAAAGATTCAACAGTTACACTATAACTGCTCAAACCATGGCTAAATATCTCAGTGTTTGCACTTACAGCCCTTTTTAACACTACAGTGGTACACTTATGGGTGCCAGAGTCAATACTTCAGCAGAACTGCTTACCAGCCATCATATGATACAAGGGAATCATTATCCGTGGAAGTTAAAATGCTAGGCTTGGTTATTGTGACTGGAGATGTAGAGTTTGCATCATGTGCAGTGATAATAATTGTCTACTTTTCAGACAACGGAAGATCGGCGATGTCCGACAGACCCGGGATTTCAGATTGAGACTCGGTATGCAGAGATTACCTGCAGATCGATCTGCAAAGAATGTGAACGTTTTACGCCGACAGTAAAAACGCTGCGCTGGCCTTTATCGTCTACAGCCCTTTTAACAAACTTTTGTAATGTTTCCCGGTTCTTGACATGTTCTACTTGGAGACAGCGTGTTTGGTTTTCTTTCAAATACGTTTACTGCAACCGAGTAAGAATGTGTTCCACAGTGTTAAATTAAGACAACTTCTTTTGTCAGCTGTAAGTTTTTGCGAACGACAAAAAAGAATTTAATATTGAATGATGGGGAAATGACAATCGCGTCAAGTCTGCGTGCGGTGTTATAATGCGCAAAAAATGACTCGGTTCGGTTATGGTTGCCTCCATTAAACAAACCAAATGGCGCGAAGAAACCACAACATTTCGGCCGTACTGCAGCGCAGTCAAAATCACTAAAAAGCCTGCGTAGCGCATAAAATCAGAGTCAGCCACGTTTGTCTTTGATTTCAGGTATCAGGGAATAGTTTATCATAATTTAATTTAAAAATGTTGTTGTTTACGAAGTGAGACGGAGAGAACATTTCTATTTCACAAGGATAATGTTATACAATACAGATCTTTATTTTCAATTTCTGCCTCATTTTCTACTTGTCCGCGGACGAGTAGATTGCAAAAAGCCACTTGTCCGACGTCAAATTTACCCGAGTCGGACGAGTCGGACGTAGGTTTTCCGCACCCCTGGTGTTCAACCTTAAGACATTGTGGGAAATGGAGAAAATGCTATTGACCAGCATTTTCTTCTTTTCTTACGTTTTCAAAAGTCTTCTCCTTCAGGGGCAGTGAAACTCGGGATTGTGTAGCAAGGGGTTTGTTTCTTTCATGTTTAAATAGTTTCAAAGACTGGGGTTATAGCAGTTCAGCAGTGAGAGCCATGATCGTATGCTGATAAGTACTTTGCGTTGTGGCCGCAACATCCCGGGTTCGAATCCTGGTCACGGCATGTCTGTGATCGTCACTGTCTCAGCACAGCTGAACAATTTTTTGCAGCCCTTTGGGTTTTAAGGTGTCTTACACCACTTTCAATATGATTTTAATTCTATGACAGCATTGGTTGACTTTGTTGACGTTTTTTTTAATTGGTTTTATCACACAAGCAATTTCCTCTTTTTCCTCGTTGTGCATATTATTGAAAAATGAAAATTTCAATTAGATATAAGCCATGCTCTGGCAAAAGGAGGCATAATGCCTCTATGTAGGGCATGATACCAAGCAAGTCATCATATAATCATGGATGCATAATTTCCCTCTTTGTATAACAACCGACTGAATCATGAGGTACACTGGTCCTTTGACAAGTAGAATATTGACTAAATAGCAAACATTTTCAACCCAGGTCAGCAGGCTGACCTTTTTTTTTTTTTTTTTTCTGCAGTGCAGCATTACAGCTGAAATAATGTTAGAAGGGTATTAAACACTAAACAATCAATCAATACAATCAAGCGCTGGAATATTTCGAATGAAATTCGCCTTCAATACCCTTAAGTTTGCCCTCAAGATGCTTAAAGCTGAATCTTGCTAGTATGGTTTTCTCCCAGATTTTTATTTGTTAATTTGAACCATGTTCTGTAAAAGGAGGAATCTGTCAAAACTATCGTCTAGGTCAGCCTGCGCAGTCCCCGCACGCTGACCTGAGCAGTCCCCGCAGGCTGACCTGAGCCAAAACCTTTCGCTATTGGTCAATTTTCTGCATGTCAAAGGACCAGAGTACTTCATGATACAGTGGATTGTTATACAAAACAGGTTTTATGGATCTATAATTGTGTGAGGACTTGCTTAGTATCATGCATCACGGAGATGTATTAAGCCCCCTTTTGCCAGGCTCATTGTATATTTTTTGTTCTATTTTTAGCTTTAATAAGTCACTTTAATGAACGTGCAGGCATAACCTGTTTGATAAAGAGATGACTTCGGGTCTGAAAAGAGAAAACGGTAGGACTACACTTTAGAACCGCCTGAATGAGGCCGTTCTATTCAGCTCCAAAATCTAAATTTGTATGAGAAATTATTGTTAAACATAAAAGAAAGATGTATTGACTTGATGAGGCTTCACTGTACCAGTTGCAAAAGTCCCCACAATGCTCTCATCTTTATGGAATCTTTGTGTCTGGTATACACATCAGCACAACATACATGTACATGTAGCTCAAATTGTTCAATAATGACCACACCTAATTTCGCAAATACATGTATACCCATGGAGAATAAGCCTACTTTTCACTAGATAAAGTGTACTTTTAAGGGCATGTATTTCATGGGTATTTTATCAACGTTGGTGTATCAGTATTTTTCAGCGAAGCTGAATGTGCTGGCTTTTGACCCAACTTCTTGGGACTGATAAAGAATGAATAGATGTTAATTTGCAGTTGGTGAAAAAATGTGCACATATCTTCATAAGTGTTATCCAATAACCCAGTACTACTTTTCATCAAAATGAAAAACAGTGAGGAAAAAGAGGCAATTGCTCGTGAGGTTACTTTTCATTTATTTTATTTCAAATTAAGCTTGACAAAAGAGTTTCAATATTCATATTCAAGTATCTCTTATGCCATCTATCTTTATTGAAGATATTTCTTATCTAAGGTGAATGGATACACATGCAGAGGGAGAAACCTCTATTTTTGACTAAATTCAACTAGCAGAGAGCAAACTGGAAGGTTGCTTCTCCCATAATAATTCACAAAACTTTTGATGTACCTAGAAACCTTAAAATAAATTGGTACACATGCTTGGGAAATAATCTTGTCTCAAAGAAATGATCTTCTTATTGCTCTTAGCCGCAAGAAGAAAAATTAATTTCAAACCTTGGTTAAAAGTTACCAGGTCGCTCGTTCTTTTTATTTACTTTTTATCTGAATTTACAATTTGTTTTTCTGCCAGGGACTAACACTTGGACCAGCTGCACAATAACAGATTGACTTCTTCACAATATTTTCCAGGGTCCTGCATGGCTCAATGGTAAAGTGTATGACTCGTGACCTGAAGGGCCCGGGGTTCAAGCCTCACTGGATCCACTGGGTTTTTCATGGGGGTGTCCTTAGGCAAGACAATTCAGAGCCCTAGCCCAGCACTAGTGGAACCCAAGAAATACACAAGTTTGTGAGCTGTCACCATGATATAACTGAAAAATTCTTGAAAGCCACACAAAACACCATTCAATCTAGAATCAATCAATCACAATATTTTCCATATTATTAAAGGTATGGTTCAAATCTATATGCATTTCAACATTGTTTACATTTGGTCACTATTGGGCCTTAAAAGTAACAGGAATATTTCAGCAGGGAAATTCGTAGTATCTAGCATTTACTGATTGAGCATCCATGCTGCACTGCCATGGACTCCAGTACATACTAACATTAGAAATGACACCCCTGGACCCTTTTAGATATAAGATCCAGGAAAAATATCTTAATGCTGATTAGATAAGCACATTTACTATTTCGGCTGTCCGGGTCCCCAAGATTTTTTACATATAGAGCAGAGTCGGGTAATATCGACCCTTTAAGGCCCATTCAAGTTTTCCTTGACCTTGAGAAAGTTGTATCGAAAACGTCATTAATCATGTGCCAGACAAATATTTATTGGTTCATTTCGTTCAATCAAATACTTTGTAACTTTCTGTAGAAATGTAGTAGTGAACAGTTAAAAACTGCTGGTGACTTCTGTTAATATCAACCCCCCGAGTGTAATATCGACCCCCGTTCTCGGCGGATAAAATCGAACCCCATAATATTGTTGAAAAAGATAAATTATCAGTCCATCTCAGAATACATTTACTTTAACGATAGTTCATATTTTATCATAAGGTCCAAAAGTGAGTAGGAATAGGTCTTTTTAAGGACACTTTAATGGTGGGCAATATTGGTACGGAAAATTTGTATTCAAATTTTAACATGAGAATTTTCAATTTTGGTGAAGTGATTTTTTTGGCCTGGAAAGAGTAGTAGTAGATCAGTTTACATGTAAGTGATACTTTTTGTCGATCTAAACATACCTTACATGTTCTAACTGGTTGAGAAGACCCTACAAACAATTTGGAGGGAGGGGGGTCGATATTAACCTAACATCATATAAAGTTCTGCTTATGTCAACCCCACTTGTGAAATATTATCTGTTTGCTTATATCATATTTTAACTTAATCCTTATACATACTTTTGTTTTGTATAAATCTTGAACGACTGAAACTTACAAAAAAACATACTTTTGTTGAAAATTCTAAATGAAAAATATTTTACATATCTTAAGATACAGGATAATATTGAGGAGTTGATTATGTATTCACGTTTTTTTCTTCATTTGGTAAAGTAAGTGGTGTAAAGGGTAGTTTGAAATTATGTGATTATGTAACATGATGATATAACATTTCATACATTTCCACAGAAGGTTCCAAAATGTGGAAATTAATAGGGGGGTCGGTATTACCGGGGGGTCGGCATTGCCCGACTTTGCTCTACCTGTTTCACGCAAAATGAAGAAAACGTTGAATATAATTAGCCATGGTCAGTGACATAAGGTCCTCTAGGGAGAGAAATCAAAGTGGTTGAGAGACAGACAATGCATGAAGAAAGAGGATATCTGCATAAATGTACAAAATATAGATAAAGACATTTTAGACTTTAATGCAAGAACCTCTGAAATCTGACTTAAAAGATTTTACAAGCTAATCATTCCAGACGTATTTAAAAATGGTAAATAATAATCCAACCACTGTCAGGCGGATAAGCAGTCTTATTCGCCCGACATAAAATGGATTATTCTAACCAATCTTACTAGAACCCAAACTGGTTTCATTACCGGGAGTAGGTATTATCAAAAGGTAGCTCAGTCAGTAGCAAACAGGACTTGAGAACAGATGGTCGCTGGTTCGATTCCCTCATTGCAGCAGAATTCATTCCTCTTTCACTGCAGGCCGTTGTCTCGGACATTCCCACAATGTTTTCAAAAGGCTTCTTTCTCAGGGTCGTTAAAAGTCGGGATTGTGTGGTAAAGGGTTAAAGTCATTAAAAAGCTGAAAAGGCTGTCTGATTGGACAATGTCAAAGAAACATTTTGTTGTGTCATGGGTTTCCAGGTTTTTTTCACTAATCAGTTATTCATGTCTGTTAATTTCTGGATAGGTATTTCCAATTGATTCGCCAAAAATTTGCCAAAAAGGGTACCACGTAACTTAGGTTTTCAAAACCTATCATTTTATTCAGGAAGGAAGATAATGGCCTTTTTTGTCCATATATTTTCTAACGTGAGGTCTCGCATGTTACCAAAACTTGTTACGTGAAATTCAATTCTATGACATGATTTACACGATAATTTGTGTGAGTGGGAACACTGATCATATATTTAAATGTATTGAAATGCTCATTTTAACAAGCAAAGTGCGGCCAAACAACTATGATAAAGAAATCAGAATTTTCTTCTTTTGCTGGGATCAAAATTTTTTGTAAAACACTGACATGTAAATCTACATATACATTTATTTGCAAGTAAAGAATTTGGACTGTTACATAATTTTTTGTGGAATCTCTGCCTTTATTAGATCAGATGTGAAGTCTTTGTACCTATTTAAAGATGATAACACATACCACTAAAATACTAAATAACATCACCTTACCTCATCATTCTGGGACTTCTCCTTGGCTTTCAATGTGGAGTAACCGAACAGAAAGCACATTTAAAGAGGATTCATGGGTAAACTCTTTACCAGTCAATACATGCATCCAAATTAAAGGCATTTACAGACCACAAATTGCATGCTGCTCAAATGACTATGAAGTGTGAGAAAACATTGTAGGAAAAGGAGACAATAACATTTTCTCTTTTTCCCACAATGTTTTCAGAAGGCTTTTTTCCTCAAGGTCGTTAAAACCCGAGGTTGTTTTACAAAGGATTTAGTCTTAAGACAGGGCTGTTGACTTTGAAGCAAGGAATGGCTCCACAATTTTTATCCTTTAGGTGCTGCCTGTACATTTGGTTGTTTTCTTTTTTTAGAGTCAGCTTATTGGCACTGTCAAAAGTTGACAAATCTTACTTGTACTGCCAACATAGAATTTCTTTATCAACTTCTGGCTCCATATTTGACTCCTTCCATGTAAGTACGCTAAATCTCAAGTGGGAAATGGAAAAGGGCGACAACTATTGCATTACATCCACATGACATATGCTGATCCTTTTCCAACATTCCTTTGAATATGTTTGCACAATCCACTTTTCTTTTTGATACAATGATGATTTGTGAACAAATGCCCTGCCACATTCAGTGATAAAACATCTTAAAAGTTCAGTATTATTTGACAAATCTGAATAAGTTCCTCTAATTCTTTAACAATCTTTATGAAAACAGATATTTTGAGATAAAAAATAACTTGCTGTAAATAAAGAGTCTATACATGTATTGTCTGCTATTGTCAGTAAGAGGGAACTCAGGAGCTGTACTCATGTCGAAAATTCAACTGCATCAAATACATTATGCTATAATGTTATTAATGCGAGGAAAGCATTCTGGATCTTAAATCTAAAATTTTGTATACATATTTTTGATGATTAAGAAGTAAATCTTTTAAGACTGTATCTTCCTAAACCAGTGGATGGTTTTAGAAAAAAAATCACAAATGTCCTTGAGTGATGTTGCACCATGATTGTTCTAATGGCTCTAGTCAGCTGAACGAGGTGGCCACCTGAGCATGCAGTTTTGAACCCTGTAACTCTTTACCACACAATCCTGTGTTTTAATAACCCTAAGGAAAAAGCCTTTTGAAAACATCATTGGAAAAAGAGAAAATATTGGTAACTGGCATTTCCTCCTCTTCCCACAATGTTTTCTACCCTTTGCAAAACAATATTTTGAATTTAGTCACATATACATGTATGTTGGCATCTGCAAAAGCTTTGAACTGTAAAATTTTGTCATTTGGTAAAGAGTTAAATAACAAAATGTTTATTGTTTTTTTTTAATCAGGAACTCTGTTTATTTTTATCACACCAGATATATCCTTGAGTAATAGTGCACCATGATTGTTAAAACGGCTCTAGTCCACTGAACAAGATGGCTACCAAAGCATGCAAGTTTGATGTTTGAATTACAAAATATTTCTTTTTTTGCAATCAGGAACTCCCCTTTTATTTTTATGACACCAGATATGTCGTCATCATACCTTTTTGAATATGAACCCACATGATCAAAGGATGATATTGATTATGCCACATTCCAACAAGCCTTTGTAAAATTCTGGGATAAAATTTAAAAATACTCTAAGAGGCTATGTGTCCAGCTGATACCTATGTTATTTAATGAAAGATCTACAGGTTGTGCGCATAATAAGATCTTCCGCTGCACCCATAACTAAATGACATGACTCGCCTTACCTCATCTGTGACCCCTCTTTCGCTTTTGACGTGGAGTTACCGAAAGCTGAGTTAATCCTATACCACATGGAAAAAATTTAAACCGATCCTTTTTTAGGGGATTTACCCAAAACGATTCAGATGTTTTTCAAATGGTACAATATATCCTGGATTAAGTAGAAAACATTGTGGGAAAAGGAGAAAATGCTGGAGACCAGCTTTTTCTCTTTCCCACAATGTTTTCTAAAGGCTTCTCTCTCAGGGTCATAAAAACTCGGGATTGTGTGTGGTAAAGGGTTAAAGGCAATGGTTTAAGACTGGGTTGTTGACTGTTTGGCAAAGTAATTTCTACTCTTTTACCCACTTTTGTTCTAAAATTTGTTGTTCGGTTTTCAAAGACTTTTGACACGGCATTCAGTTGCTCAGAAGGTTGTTAGTGCCTAATGATTGAGTTCCATGCACTGTTTGGTATCAAGGATGTATAGATTAGACAGCAAATTTAATTGATTACTAGTTTGATCCAGGAATAATAGAAGTTTTATGTTTGGAATGGATATTGCAAGATTTTCTAAAGATTCTAAACACAGAAATATAGTTTATGGATCAAGGCAAATCTGAAGGAATGACAATGTTGATTTATTCAGGTCCAGATACATGCAACTGTAAGAAATTCATCCCATGATGGTTTATTTTCTTTTACCCATAAATTTTGGGGAAGGGTAAAATTCATATCAGTTAATGGTTAGAAAAATTGTAGCCATGATATTCCATAAAAGGCAGCCCAGTTGAAGTGAAGTTAATGGCAGGTTGGCAGTTACTCAAAAATAAGGAGCTGTCACCAATGACGGATCAAGGCAAGCTTGAAAAGTTGTCGGTCTATTCAGGGGCAGCTGTGTTTCATTTGCAAAGTCAGCCTTAGACATTAAAGATTTTTTTGCCAGGTTTTTAAAAGATACAACAGTGTATCTACTTTTACCATTTTCTTAAAGAAAGGCAAAAAAAAATACTTTTATAGGTAGTATAGATCAAGATCGGACTGCACAATTCATTAAGAAAACAGTACTAGGTTTGCTGCTATTTGCCCTGGTTCTAACCTAATGTTTTACAGAAGTGAACCTTTCTAAACCAAAACCAGGAATTAGCTTGTATAAGAAATATCATGTCTACAATTAGTTCTAAACAAGACTTAAACTGGTGGGAGTCTAACCTTTCCACAGAATTGATGGATCAAATCTGGACCTTTTCAAGAACTACAGGTATATAAGATATTCTTAACTACCATGGTCTATTCACAAAAGGATAACCTCTACTACTCTCTGTCAAATTTATATTTCCTGGATATAATCTAGTGAAGAGAAATCTCTAATTTGGTAAAAACAACCTTTCTGTGTGTTGAAATAATTTCTCCTTTTTCAAGAAAAACACTTGTAGGCCTGACTTGTCCAAATTGAAAGCATACGCAGACGTCATGCAGGCGCCAAATTTGAATATGGTTCAAAAGACAGATTTGTCTTTTAAAGGGTTGAAAACTTTGTGGCAAAAAGGAGAAAATGCTTGTGGAACCAGATTTTCTTTTTTCCCCCACAATGTTTCCAAAAGCTTACTCTTTTAGCATCATTACAACTCAGGTTTGCGTGGTAAAGGGTTAATAAAATTTCTTAAAGTGCACAAAAAATCTGAAAAGGCTGGTAAGTTACCGTGTAACTTACACCTGACATTCTCTAATCACAAATCTTCATTTTTCTTTGTTTTCTCAAACTAATCTTATATGATTATGTTCCCAGCTAAATTGAATCAATGGTAGTAGTGTCTTGCAGCATTTTAACTTGAACCAAACTTCAAACATGGCTTGGGGTCCTGCTTGGCTCAGAGGTAAAGTGTAGGACTTGTGACCTTGAGGCCCCAGGTTTGAGCCACACTGGATCGACTGGGTTCTTTATGGGAATATACTTGGGTAAGATACCTCAGAGCCCTAGCCTAGTACTGGTGAAACCCAGGAAATACGTGAATATATGTGAGCTGTCGCCATGATGATGACTGAAATAATGTTGAAGGCTATCAATCAATTAAAAATGGTTTATGATTATCAAAGGATTAAGTAAAGCCATAGTCTGATGAATAAAAAAGGAAAAATGTAAAAAATGACTATGAGAAAGAAGGCTTCTGAAAATATTTAGGGTAAGGAGGAGATGCTGGCAGCCAGCATATTTTCCTTTCACCAAAGTGTTTGTTACTCTTTCATAGACTACCAGTACTTCTAGAATCTGAGCCATATTTCATTTTATCATGTGGGAACAGGTTTTTAAAGTAATGCGAAACCTCTTCAGGTAAGTATAGATATCGGCCCAGATTTTCAAACAGGCTTGCTAGATTGCCATTTTATCAGCAACATTGGTTAGTTATGTGGGATCACATTCAAATATGTACAATGATATCTGGAGTCATAAAAGTAAATGGATATCCTGGCTATAAATGAAAATCAAATTATCTAAACACCAAACTTGCACAAACCTTTTAGCTGAGTTTAACCATCCTGTTTTTGCACAGAACATAGTATTTTGTAATGTTCATCAGTATCATAGAAGTTTTGATTTGACACACATTTTCATTATGCTCCATGTACCCTTAGGCTGCCGAGTGGGACTCGCTGATCTGTTGCTGACAGAGTAGATCAAAATCAGACTGCACAAAACTTGCAGTCTGATCTTTGATCTACACTTTGATTAGGACATATTTTCCCAAAAAAATTACCTTTGAAACAGCAAAATTTTTGTTTATACTATCAGCTTAAAAGTTTCATCTCACTTATTTAGCAAGACAAGGGTTAATTCTCTCCCAGATGACAGAATTTTAGACTTGTCTAATTCAGAAGCACTGCAGACCTCAAATTAATGCTTAGAGCGCCAAATAAACTCAACTTACATTTCCATTGGAGAAAAGAGCGCCTAATAAGAGCAATGTCTAGGTTGCCATTATCCAGAATGTCCCCCTGTTTAAAGACAAATCCCACTAATTTAACAGCATGCAATATCATTCATAGTCTGTTAAAAGAGCAAGTTCATGCTAGAAAATGATTGAAAATAAAATTCATGTTCCCATATTTTAACTTTATTTCAACATTCACTTACCTCAACTCAATGGAAAACATGAATGGGGTCATTTTACGATTAGCTGTTTTCACAGAACAATCATTCTTCACATACCTGACCATCGAACACAGAAACTGGAACATGTAGAACTTGAAAAAACTTATGTAAACGCTAAAACTACTACATGTAAATATTCAACAATGTCTACAAATGTTCATGCAGAAAGCATCTACGACAAATGTATAACTATTTCTGCTTGGTTTTAAGATATAGTAAACATACTTGATGTAACATTTCCTCATGAAGCTTCTGCTAATTAGGAAAGGTGTACTAGTAGGCGTTGAACCTATATTGCGACCAGCACTCATTGTACTCATGACCAACACATTAAATTTTAAACTCAGTCAAGAAAACTGTCAAAACCACAATTCACTGCACGTACCTGACTTCCACGTTCTTGACTGCATTTATCATTATTCCTTTTCTACAACAAACAAACTAAGTCTGTGAGACGCAAATTTTATGTTAAATAGAAAGAGGGTCTATAAAGATGGCAACCAAACCTTTTTATTGACTTTTAAAAACTGAGTTGTTCATGTTTTCCCATGCAAAATGTTTCACATTAACATACCACTTCTGAATATTATGATTATTGAAATGGTCATTTCATACTTACGCAAAAGCATGTTTTACTTACAATTGTTCAAATCTACATTAATTATGATTTTTTTTACACTTTAATTAATTGTATTTTTGTATTCACATACTTTCTAGTATGTTTGTGTGTTATGAAAATGTGTTAACGTTCTTGACTTAAAAATTTGCTACAATGATCAAATAGTTGTCTGCCTTTAGATTTTGAAATTAACATGTGGTTAAGTAATTTTCTAAAATCAAATATCATCCTAGCAATTAAAAATTGACAAAGTTTAGGGTTACATGCCAAATTTATCTTAGGCCAAATGGTCATTTTTTTCCATGTCTGGTTTGTGATAAGCAAGTTTTCTCCATTTTCTAGCGATCATAGGTATTTTGTGACCATCCAAACCTATAGTTTTGGAATTACTGTAACTTGCCAATGTATACGGACAGCAAAAATAATTATTTTTTTAGTGTCTGAATCTTTAGGAAATTATCATTTTGCGAAAAAGGGAGTGGCCGAAATGACACTGGCGACTGGGTCAAACCGTATCTGATTTACAGTTTCGGAGTGTCTGGAGCAATACTTTCAAAGAATACCAGCTTTTGACTTCATCACTTCAGATATAGATGGGTCACATTAAGGACAAGTGCTGATCCATAACTCTGTCTTCATTATTTTCAGAGCTATGGCTTGTCCATTTGAGTTGTAGACATTTTCATTTAGTTGAAGTATTTAACAACATTTAACTTATATTAGTGTTAAATATAAATAAATATAATGTTACTTTTAACTGGTAGTCTACTCTACATCTATGGAACCCTATGTTGGATACTTAACCCTTCACCACACAATCCCAACTTTTAACGATCCTGGGCACGAAGCCTTGTGAAAACATTGTGGGAAAAGGAGGAAATGCTGGTAATCAGCATTTTCTCTGTTTCCCAGAATGTTTTCTACCCTTTCCAAAACAAATCTTAAATTTTCACTCAGATTCATATTGTTGTCTGCATATGCTTTAAATTTGAACAAGTCTAAAATTTTATTGTGTGGTAAAGAGTTAAATGAATTCTCAGAGGCCCTTCTCCCTCTGAGATGTGGACATATACATGTATCTTTAAAAATGAAATCAGTGTTTGAAAAATTGTGAAAAAAATATGAAAAAATTCAATCATAGTTAAAAAAATGAAAGGAATGAATTAAATGTTAAAATATGATATCAATGAGGAAAAAATGTAAAACATGATTTTTTTTTTTTTTTTTCAAAATGAAATCACTGTTACAAAAGTTTTTTGGGGGGAATGAAATCTGTGTGTGTTAAAAAAAATAAATCGGGGTTGCAAAAATTGTGGAAAGATCTGAAAAAATAATATATTTATTTTGAAAATGAAATCGTTGTTACAAAAATTGTGAAAAAAAATGAGGGCAAAAATCTGAGTGGGATCAGGGTGGGAAAAATTGTTAGAAAAACAGAAAAAAGTGAAAAAATGAAATGTTTCTTAAAAAATGAAAACCTTGTTAAAAAAAAAAAATGTAAAATATTGTGAAAAATGTGACCTTTGTTAAAAAATGAAATCAATATCAGAAAAATGTTGAAAAATGTGTTAGAATGAAATCTTTGTTTAAAAATGACATCATTGTAAGAAAAATTGTGAAAAAGGTTAAAAAAATGAAAAGAGTGTTTTAAAATCATATCAGTGTCAGAAAAATAATGATAAATGTGAAAAAAATGACATCTGTGTTAAAAAATGAAATCACTGTTAGAAAAACTGCGAAAAAATGTCGAAAACATGAAATCTTTGTTAAAAATTGAAATCAATATTGGAATACTTGTGGAAAAATAAAATTCCACCATATTTTTTACCCTTTTTCAGACAACTTTTCGCTTCTGAACTAGATTTTGAACTATATTAAATATGTTGCATGTGAATGTTTTCATTTTGGACAGGTGGAAATTTTTGTCGTTTAGTAAAGGGTGAAATTGGTTTGGTTGACTGCTCACTTTTATAAATACGTGGCTTTTGCATGCATGTGAAAATGTAAAACTGAATTACCACAATGAATGTTGTTGTTGTTGATGATGATGATAATAATTTTATTGTTGTATGATATGTGTTATAAATGTATGAAATATTAAAAACAAAAGGACAAAAAACAGAAAGATGCTATCAGTTATATTGAAAGAAAAAATAACATCTGATGGACAGACTTTTTTACTGATTTATCATCGTTTTGATGTGTTCAACAGTCTTATGAAGATAAAAGGACGAGTTAGTTCCCCTTGTTTGGCTTATGAAACATGTGTCAGTTGCTTCTGAAAGAGTTATCTATCTGCTTTAGTCAATTACGATATGACTCTATTTCGCTTTTACACTGTCAATTGATCGTCTCAACATATTCAAATTATCAAGGTGCAGCATGGAAGCTTTGATGAAGTAGAAAGGCAAATCGAATTTAAGGAAGTCTCTAATGGTCGTGTGTTCGAAAAGTTCAAAACATTATCCTTCTGTCACGCGGTTCTCTCACTATCTCGCCCATTGTCGGTAAATTTTTGCATGTTTCGATTGGGGATGCGTGACGCTACCATTTTTTTTTTTTTTGGGGGGGGGGGGGGGCTATATGTAAAAAGGTTAATTTTTTCAAGGTAGACTTCAGTTGGTTTAGGGTGATTTTGTGAAACAGCAAAATCACTGGACTCACAACAAAAATTAGTGAAATAGCCATTTCTTATCAGTGAAATCACTCGTCACCCAGGGTCAAATAGGATGAAACATCTTATAAATCAGTGAGATCGCCCTTTGATTAAAAAAACCAACAGCATTTTATATTCAATGCATGGTCATAACATGATGCATAGGTCTAGTTACTTTGTTCGTTTTATATTAGATCTATGTATAGGAAAAAAGAGAGTAGAAAAATTGCCCGGTTTATGGATTTTTGATTCAGTGAAATCACCTCGATAGATCAAAGGAATCACCCGCGGATGAGTGAAATTGGATCATGTCTTTCGAAGTGGAATTACTTACAATTTGGTTGTATTTTCGACCTCTTTCTGCTTAATGGTGTACTAAATCGTATAAACCACATCGTAATTGTTATGTTTAATGTACTTTAATTTGTTAAACGTCAACAAAATGGTGATTTCACTAATTTTTGTGATGATTCCAGTGATTTCGGTGATTTCACTAAATCGTCCTACCGGCAAATGAGGTTGTTATCTTGTCCGGTCATGTAAAAATAAATGATGTTTCCCGTCGATGTTGACCTCGGCCGTATTAAATCTCATATGTCACTTGTTGTCCAATGGTGTTCGACGTCCAGGTTTTTATACGCCGCCGGAGGTGACGTATATTGGCGTCATCTTCTCCGTCTGTCCGTCCGTCCGTCCCTTCGTCCGTCCGTCCGTACGTACGTACGTACGTCCATTTCTTGTGAACGCAACTCCTCCCACATTTCTTGACGGATTTGGATAAAATTTTCACAGAATGTTTCTCATCATGTGACCTATCGCATATTGTCAAGGTTTTGCGATTTGTAACTGCGTCACGGAAAAGGGGGCTTCATATTATATTATATTCCTTGTGAACGCAACTCCTCCCATATTTCTTGACGGATTTGGATATAGAGAATAGATGGTTGGTGTCTTGGATGGGTTAAGTTTATCGGGCAAGGCGGAGGAATTTATCTGGTGTGCCGAAGGCGAACCGGATAAATTTCGGAGCCGAGCCCGATAAACTTAGCCCATGCAAGACAACTATCTATTCTATTTATCCTGTCATTCACTGTAACGGAACAAAACAAACAAACGAAGAAAAAAAAAACCCATTGATAAAGACCGTACCTTTAATAAATTTCCGGGGCCGAGCCTCATAAACTTTCCCAATTTAAGACACCAACTGTCTATTTCATTTATCCTTTTTCTCAATTATAATCTAAATTCCGACTAAATTGAACTTTTCGCTCGAAATAAGGAACATAGACTCTATTGACATCTTTCTCACTAGATCTATTAAAAATTTAGAAAAATAAAGAGCCGTGTAAAGCCCTCTGAATATGCAGCTGCAATAATGACGTCATGGATGATAGTGGCTACGTCTTAATTATTGAACGTGACGTATATCCGCAGAAAATATTGTGGCGAAGAAGACAATGTGTTTTAACAAAACAGACCATTAAACGAGCAAAAGTATTCGCTAGCGATTAATTCATTTATTTTGGCAGTAAAACGCTTGGTTGAAAATAGTCCCAGTCAGCAGGTGCATTCGGCATACCTCGGGTGATGGAAGCCATCAAATTCCTCACTCTCTTGCACTACGGATCATTCCCATTCACCTCTGTAGTTGGCTCAGAAAGTAGTCCGTCTACACGTGATATTTTCGTCACATGACCATAACTCAAAATGGCGACACAAACGCCGGTGAAAGAAAGACCGATATCGATTGTTTTGTGTGCTGTTCAAACAGCATACGGCCAATCAGACTTGGTGGTAGGAAATGTGAAAAAGAGGGATTTTCTGAAAAGCTTCGATGTCTTTTAAAGGACGATAACTTGTTTTTTAATCTTAAAAACTTAGATCCATCGGTGTGTCGAAACTGTTGTCATCATTCATGGGCGCAGCCATTTTTTTTACAATTGGCGTAAGATTCTGATTAGTAAAGAAGCTTGAAAAAATAGTTCCATTGTATACAGGTAAATTCATCTGTTTGAATGCACCTATAATGTCTCCGGAATCATATTTGCTTTGTCTACTTTATTATGTTACACATGAAACAGTTAAACAGTAACAAAACATGTTTTCCTCGGTTTGACAAGATTCTTGTCATTTAGCCCATTGCAGGGATGTATGGTGAGAGTAACGAACGACAACTCTGCTCGGAGATTGCAAATCCCTCGGCTGTATCTGGTGGATTGATGTGCACCAGATCGGTACATACCCGGAAATACGCCGGTTTACCGTTCTGAAAATTGTAAGGCTCCTCTTAAAAAAGAAATCTTGAGTTGCAAATTTCTATCGAAATCTTTCCACTTACATTTCAGTTGAGTTGGAAAACAGTTCGTACATTCATTATTTAATGTGGTTTATCATTTCCGATTGAAGTTTTCATCGACAGATAAACAGATGTAAACAACTTCATCGAGGTTGTTTATGTCGTTGCTAAACGACTGACAGTGGCGCGCCATGTATAAGATCACGTTATTCGCAGTTAAAATGGAAACGACATACGGACGAGGTTAGATGTAGGTACGGAATCGGCCGAGTTGTGACAAGTGTCAGCAGGTGCTCACTTGGCGGTCACGTGACCAACTGACGGATAACAAAAAAAAATATACGGCACCCTGTTATCGGGTCGAAATCAAAGGTGACAGGATAAATAATTTTCACAGAATGTTTCTCATCATGCGACCTAGCGCATATTGTCAAGGTTTTGCGATTTATAGCTGAGTCGTGGGAAAAGGGGTCTTCATGTTATATTTCATTCCATTTCTTGTGAACGCAACTCCTCCCACATTTCTTGACGGATTTGGATAAAATTTTCACAGAATGTTTCTCATCATGTGACATAGCGCATATTGTCAAGGTTTTGGGATTCATAGCTGCGTCATGGAAAAAGGGGTCTTCATGTTATATTTCATTTTTCACCAATATTTCTTTAATTACTGGACATATCTCAAGGGATTTGGATGAGATTTTCACAGATCATGTGACCTAGCGCATATCGTCAGGTTTTTGGAATTTATTGCTGTGTCATGGAAAAAGGGGGCTTCATGTCAAATTTAATTTTTCATCGATGTATCTCCAACTAATGGACATAATTTCATGAAACTTCATATTTTTATTGCTTAATCAAAGCCAATAACCATTGAGTCCGTCTTGCGTCCGTCTGTCCATCCATCAGTCCGTGCGTAAACCTTTTAGATCACAATATATCCATTGAGCTACCCAGGCAGGTGCTAGAAATTCCAACACTTTAGTCTCTATAGCTAGCTGCTTGAAATAGCAGCCATGTGGCGGCGTATATTGTGACGATGGCACTCTTGTTACAAACGTAAATTAAAAGGCTGTAGGAGTATAAAGATGAGTTTTATGCTTTTTTTTTTTTTTCATTTTCGTCACAAATTCTAAATAACCACCTTTAAGATGATACTGCACAAAATGCGCAATCTGAGCCTGGAGCTACTCTGTACTATATGTCATATATAGTCTCATTCTGTCTGTCTGTCGGCCTGTCTCCCTACCTCTCTCTCTCTCTCTCTCTCTCTCGTGTAGATAAATACGACCACAATGACCCGTAATTTGATCTGTATATAACCTGATGAAGCTGACCTATTCGTTATCACGGTCCTGTATTTTATCATTACAAATTTACATACATATTTATACATGCTTGGGAGTAGAATCACACGTTAAAGTTTGGTAAAGAGACGTAATCTTTGGAAAAGAAGCATATGTGCAAATTCACAGCGATTGGTGACTTAAGCAAAAGATAGCTGACATTGGTCCGTCGTCAGGAAACAACATATACACGAAAAGGTCCAGTTGAAAGAGCGGTGTAAGTATATCTGACAATTCCGATTGGTTTGTTTGCATTTCCGTCATCTCACTTTCTTTGTCTGTTTGTCTATCTTTCTTTGTCTGTTTGTCTATCCGTTTCTTCCTCTGTACTTTTGTCTTCAAATTAGCCTTTGTCTCTGTTCTTGTTATCCGTCTCCCCTGGAAATGTTTGTTTTCACTGTCTCTATTTTCCCTCTCTCTCTCTTTCTTCTCTCTGTCTCTCTCTGACTCTCTCTCTGTCTCTGTCTGTCAGTCTGTCTCTCTCTCTCTCTACACAATCACATACATGTACATTATTCAAATCTTAACCGTTAAGAGGACCAGACAACTACGTAGCTTTTATGTTGCTTGCAATCGGAGTGTTTATTGTGCAATCGAGGTAATTCTTTACCACATGACAAATTTTAGACTGATCAAAATTGAAAGCATATGTAGACGACAAGTTCAACCCATAAAGCGCTGCAACCGACTTAAATTATTATTGTGGACAGTGTAGATCAAGATCAGACTGCACAGAACGTGCAGTCTGATCAAGCATCTACACTGTCCACTTCTGTGTTACATAATTCTTGCCAAAACAACCTTGAAATGACGATATTTCACATGTTTTTCCGAATCAAAAAGGTCCTTTTCATGAATTCAGCACTCCAATGAAGGCGGAAACAGTTGTTCCCGCGCTCTTGTTACTAGTAAACATTCGGCATACCTCGGGTGATGGGAGCCATCAAGTCCCCATTATCTCCCGCTAGATGGCATTCTACAAATGTCGAATCTTCGAAGAATATGACATGCGCAGACAACGATCAAGTGTATCTGTGGTAGCTTGATATGCACCTACACGGTACATTTCATCGCCGAAAATACGCCCGTTTACCGTTCTGAAAATTGTAAGGCTCCTCGTAAATAAGAAAGCTTTCAAGAGCCACAGTTTTCTATCGAAATCTTTCTAACGATATTTCAGTTGAATAAACAGTTCTTACATTCATTTTTTAACGTGGTTTATCAATTGCGATTGAAGTTTTCACCGACAGATAGATAGATGTGAATAACTTCATCGAGGTTGTTTATGTCGTTGCCAAACGACTGACAGTGGCGCCGCCATGTATAAGATCACATGATTGGCAGTTCAAATGGAAACGACCGTTATATAGACGAGGTTAGATGTAGGTACGGAACCGGCCGAATTGTGACAAGTGCTAGGTAAAATGTGCGTGCCTCTCAACCAGATGGTTACCCTACATTTCTCGCACTTGACGTAATATTGTAATGCTTTGCTATGCGGAGGGGGTACGCTACGGGGAATAACCGAAAAGAACTGTACTGGATTTTGATGTAAGTTTCCCCCTAAAAGGGTTAAAAGCATGAAATAAATAGAATATTTGGTTTTTTTTCGGTGAAAGATCGAAATTTATTTCATCTCGTGAACATCATCGGTAATATTTTCACTCGTGGCGGCGCAGCCACTCGTGAAAATATTACCGATGATGTTCACTCGTGAGATGAAATAAATTTCGATCTTTCACCGAAATAAACAAATATCCTCTGTATCTTCAAAAGTCTTCTTCATGAGGGTCGTGAAAACACGGTAGTAGTAAAGGGTAGGAGACCTGGTATTTTGGGGCATGAAAATACCCGGTCTCCTTACCCTGAGAGGGTTTCGTACCCAGTTTGCTACCCCTGGGTAAGTAAACTGGGTACGAAAAAACGACCAACGACCACTTTTGCGGTCGTTGTGCGACCAATGTCCACCATTTTGAATTCTGACGGGTAGTCAACCAGGTACCGATGTTCTATTGGGGCTTAGGACATAGAATAGGGCTATGCTGACCTTTACGACCGGTCGTTGTGCGACCATTCTCCGTCATTTTCATTGCTCTGGTACGGAATACAGTCTGATCTTAATCCACACCGCGTCAAAGCAGAGGCTAGGGGTGGGTTGGACTTTGACTTTTTTCATTGTGTTCCGGTCAGAGACCAGGGGTTGGTCTAGGGACAGCAGTTCCCAGTCGCCCTACCCCGAGTGGGATTTTTTTGGTGTTTAGTCGCTATATTGTCTACCCGGATAGACAATATAGCGACTAAATCGTGAAACTGCTCATTTTTTGGGTATCACTTGGCTTTAATTAGTCATGCATTGGTTATCTCCCTGTTGGTTAGACAGAACCTTTGAAAGCACTCAGGTGAACTAGAAACCATGGTATGGAAAAGGGCTAGGAATGCTTCATTGTTTACTGTTTAACCACTACTCGGGCTTTAAGTGGGGATAGGGCAAAAAAAGATCAGGGTTGGGGTTTGACTTAGACTTTTTTCATTGATTTGATATAGAAGACAACCTGATCTTTAGTCCTTACCACGCGTCAGAGTAGAGATCAATAGGACTGGTTTTTTTTTTTTTTACTTAGACTAACTTGATGTATGATATTGTGTAAATGTATTGACTTTCTTTAGCTTGCAAGGATGGATTGAGCTACTGTTGATTCAGAATTAACGTTTTGACCAATCAGAAGCTACGTTGTTTTAACCTTGACCAACCAGAACCTTCGTTACATTTCTTTTTTATTTGTGTAAGTAAAAAAAGAAGCTAGAAGGAGAAGATCGTGTTATGGACAGGAGTTGGACTTAGTCTTTTTTTTTTTGTATGGAATACAGTGTGATTTTGAGAGAGAAAACTAGGGGTCTACACTTAGACTTTTTGAGTGCAACTCTTTATGAGAAATTGACAAATTTGAAAAGAAAGATCTTTTCGCAGTGTTGGGTAGCTCTGAAAAGGGCTGTTCTGTTTTTTGGAGACTGTGTTTTTTAGGCACAACCTCCAACTTTTCTGCAGACTGGGCAACTGCTTGCTGTCCGCCTCCTCAGCCTCTTTAACTGCTGATCGTCCAGGTTAAAGTGTAACGAGAACGGTGGCTCGTCGTCGTCATCCCACCACTCTGTCTCTGGGATGACGACCTTCTTGTTGACTGCCGGCAGTGGTGGTAATGGTGACCTTTCTTCCTTTTCAACCATCAACTGATTGATCTGGTTGTTAACATTCTCTAGTTTTAATGAGAGGGACTCTGCCACTCTCATTAAATTTCGAACGGATTTTCTAAGTTCTTCCATCATTCAACTGTATAGGAAAATGTCGCCGGCTTTTATACGCTGACGGGAGGATTGACCTACTTTGACATAGAATTAACGTTGACCAATCAAAAATGTGTAATGATATAACGAACGATTCGATTGGACAACGTTAATTCTATGACAAAGTAGGTCAATCCTCCCGTCAGAACTAGTTTTGATTCAGAATTAACGTTTTTTTTTTTTTTACCAATCAGAAGATTCATTGCTTTAACGTTGACCAATCAGAAGCTTCGTTATATTTCTTTTTTATTTGTGTGAGTAAAAAAGAAGCTAGAAGGAGAAGATCGTGTTATGCACAGGAGTTGGACTTAGTCTTTTTTTTGGTATGGAATACAGTGTGATTTTGAGAGAAAAAACTAGGGGTCTACACTTAGACTTTTTGAGTGTATCTCTTAGAGAAATTGACAATTTTAAGAAAGATCACTCTTTCTTGGTGGTGGGGTAGCCCTGAAAAGGGCTTTTTTTTCTGCTTCCTCGTCTTGGAATGTTTTCCAGCTTTAATGACAACATCCAAAATTTACCTGGCAGATTGGACATGGTCCGACTCTTTTTGTGATTGTCATTGTTCCATTATTAAAAGTAATCCTCCTCCCGAATTCCACATCAACCAAGATAATGTCAGGCGTTGTCTCTAGAAATAGTTCGACTAATTTCTCACCGAGATTTATGTATGGGAGTGATGTTCGTTCTAGTTGTATTCTATTCTCCTCAATCCTGTTCTTTAGTATCAGTAGTTGTTCACCAGCAATCAGAAAGACTCGGAGAGCCTCAATAAGTCGATTATTCATTTGCTCCATTTTCCGTTAGCGCTTATCCGTACTACTCGAGAGCTGAGTGCAGAAAGCACCCTGAGCAAAGCTCTGAGAAAAAAAAGTTTAATGCATACATATGTGGAAATTCTCTTTAGAGCAGATCTATTTGAATGAAGTAGAAAGCATTCAATCGAACTAGACAAAAAGTGAAATTTAGAAGGTTTTTTAATACAGAACTGATTGAGAAATTGACAAATTTGAAGAAAGATAGATCTTTCTTGGTGTTGGGTAGCCCTGAAAAGGGTTGTTTGTACAGGTTCACTTTTTAACCTCTTTTCTTTATTTTCCTAGTTTCCATTGCATTTAGTACTTGGATCAGATGCTCAACTTCATGCCTTATACGTCTAATGCGTTCTCTTTCTTCTATCCAGTTAAGCAATGTGAGTAAAATTGTTAGTCCAAACATTGTGCTGGTTTGGCTTAACTCTACAGCAGTTGAGTGTCGAATGAGATAAATGGAAGGATTGAATGTGTTTTGTGATTGTCATTTTTAGTCTGCAAGGATATGTTTGTTGACTACAAAGTATTTTAACTAGGTTCACTGAGAATAGTGTTTACATAGAGAAAATGCAATTGGGCTAACGTTGACCAATCAAAAATGTGTAATGATATAACGAACGATTCGATTGGACAACGTTAATTCTATGTCAAAGTAGGTCAATCCTCCCGTCAACGTATAAAAACGAAACTTTTATTTTATTATCGGGTTATTTTCATTTCACAATGAAAGGCAGCAAGTTTTTCTGTGGACTAATTGGGAAGAGAAAGGCTGAGGAGAAGAAAAAGAGAGAGATGGAGGAGCAGATAGAGGAGAAGAAAAGAGAAAAAGAAGAAGTCTATAGAAGAGAAGAGGAGAAGAGAGAAAAGTTCAAAGCACTGTGTGCTTTTTTCGAGAGGCGGGGGTACGAGTTTTACAGTCGTACCCCGAAGGTCAAGATGGGGAACATTTACCCCGACCTGAGGGGTTTCATGCCACCCACTGAACATCGTGGGTGGCAGAAGAAGCTGATGAAGCTGTATCCTTCACTGGTATGGAATTAATTTATCCAGCCAGTGAATGGAAAAAACAGCCCTTTTCAGGGCTACCATTCACCAAGAAAGAGTGATCTTTCGAATTGTCAATTTTCTCTCAAAGACTTACAGTCAAAGAAAAAAGTCAAGCCCAGAATTATTTTATATGTTTTTTTATTCAAACTTTTGTACAATGAAACAAGACATGAACTGTGAAAAAACAATGGAATGAAAAACAATATCTGTGTAAAAAAACAATATTGTGTTGAAATATTTTTTTGGTGAAAACATTTTTTCTTAAAAGCAATTTGTTCTGATGAATCGTTTTTTGTTAGAAAATGTTTCACACAGTTTCTAAAAACTTTTTGTTCTGATGAAACGTTTTTTTTTTTTTTTTTTTGTTTTTGTTGAAACATTTTTAAACAATATTTTTTTAACTTAAAGCAAATTTTCAACCAGTTTTTCAAAAAAACACTTTTTGTTGACAAATTTTTCACTGTGTTTTTCTTTTTTTTTTTTTTCGGAATGTCAGATTCACATTCACTCTTACGTTTTTTCCCTCTATCATTGTTTTTTAATACCATTTCTGGACAGATTTTATCCCCATGTTTTTTTGATTTACAAAAGAAACACTTCTTTTTTTCTCGCTTTCTCTTTTTTTCGTTGTTTTGCTGTTTTTCGTCTTTGGGTGAAAGAGCCTCCTCTGAAGAAAGTTCGTTGTTTTTTAGTTCTAAATTTTGTTGTTTTCTTAGATTATCGTTTGTAGATATTTTTTTCTCTATCTGTTCTGTTATTTTACAGATCTCTGTATCGCTGATAGTCGTGTTATCGATCTGCATATATTCGATCTGATTTTCAGCCGATGATGTTGTAGCCCTAGGTGTGAATGTTTTCCATTTATTTTCATTGCAAAATGATTTTAGAACACCGACGAATTTCATGTGCTGAAATTCACCACCAACTCTCATTGTTGGTGAAATTTTGATATCATGACTGCGTGGATCCACATAGACAAAAACGACTCGCGGGTTTAATGCAAAACGGTTGTAACTCACTTTTTCAAAATTTTACAGGAGAGGGAAAAAACTATTTATATTTTTAATCAAAAGCAGTTTTGTTTTAGTGTTACCATGTTTGATTTACTTTTTCCTTTATGTTTACAATAATATTGGTACAACTGAGTCAAGAACTTTTCAAAATGAGATACTTGCAAAAGTTTGAGTTACAACCCTTTTGCATAAAAAAAATCTGGAAAAACGAAGAAAAACTTTCATGCAAAACAGTTGTAACTCAAATTGAAATACCTCATATATGCTCTTAAAAGAATTTTTTTTAATGATAAATATGTTTTTGATAACAAATTTAGTTTTAAATACTTAATTCTCTATTTTAAATCAAGTTTGGACAGAAAATCCACCTTTAAGGCGAAAGAAACCGTATTTCATTTTTCAGAATTTTAAGAAAATCTCAATAAAGACAATTAATTTTCATTCTGGTCATGAGCTTGATTCCCCTAAGAGATAATTTCTTTCTAACTTGGTTTTTCCCACATCTAGGGGTAAACAGTCATGTTCTAATGATTTCTACTTTTAAAATTAAAACTTTCTTTCCCTCCATTAATTTGGTTCAAAATCTAGTTTGATGTCCCTCTTTGATAAAAGCAGTTGAATACCTCATAATGGATACCACCCTGAATTATGATTTTTTTGCTTTCAGAGGATTTCCTCCCTTTGAAGCTTAAGATGAAACTTAAAACCTTTCATATCTGTTGGAAATGATGTATTTGTTACAGCATGAGGGGAGGGAAGGGGGGGCGCAGTGCATTACGACATTTTGCTCCCCTTTCATACAGCACCTACTCCACACTTAAAATCTTTCCGCACACTAATGAATAAAATTATACATTTAAGAAAAGCGGACCAATTCAATCAAAATTGTTATGTCTGAGGAATTAAACTTTAAAAATGAGGGTTTTCTTACATGCTTTTTCCTGCTTTCATGAAAATTTCACTACTTACATACATGATATTGAGGCTTACTGTTGGATGATTTGAATTAAAATACGAAGTCTTGCAATTATTACTAAGCCATTTAAACCTTTGCACTAATGTACGGTTTGTGCCTTTTTAAATTTCTGCAGTAGTCAATATAAGTATTTGAAAACAGTATGGGAAAATGACAAATTTTCCAGAGCAAACAAATTTCCCATCAGACTGTTCAATGTTTTTGAAATTTTCATTGATCTACATTCTTCTCATAGTGGACTTTTATAAAAGATGATACCAATATTTGGATATGAAGGAAGGGGTTAAACGCCTCTCTCTTGAAGATGTTCACTGCAGTTTGTGATCTCTGGGGAAAAACTTGTCAAGGAAAATAGTCAAATTGAAAAAAAAATCGCTAGTACTAGCGAAACGTAGGAAACACAATCATAGATAAGTGAACTGTCAGTGATGTAAACTGAAATAATGTTGAAAGTGGTGTATAACACTATTCAACTGACCAAACAACAATCAACATGAACTTATTTCAAAGTACTATTTACATGGTAATCTTGTGACAGAAGGAAATAAAAAGCATGATGTGCTCTAGGAATTATATTGTTTTGACACAGATCTGCCAAATCCAAAAATTTTCTATAGGTAATAAATCATCTCTCATCTTATATTGACTAACATGAATTTGTGGTCTGGATTGATATATGAGATCTGCGAAGCAGACTAATAGCAAAGTCTGGACCATCATGATAAGTTTTGTACAGAAAAATGATCTGGAGATGAGGACATTATGGTAAATACTCTAATGCCATTCCAGTATACCTTTTCATTTTCAGTATAAAAATCAAAATTTCTAATTTGACTCTTTCTTAAAGTCAACAAAGATTCTCAGGGTCATTTTATAAACTGTAGAAGGATTTTTATGACAAGCAGTTCCTATCATTGTTGTGCATTCATCTATGGTATATATACTTGGATGTTTCTTGAAGTGTTTTCAATGGAGGCAGTATGGTTTCCCCTTTATTTTTGCATTTTCTACAAGTAGAGCTAGAGGTAGTAAATTAAATTGAATTTATTTAGACAGTACCACAACATAGTTACTATAAAACTGGTTTTAGTTTTGTGGGACTGAAACCATTGTCAATGTAAAAAAGAAAGACTGTCATACCTTCCTCAGTTTTTGACAAAAAAAAAAGTGAAATCGAGAAGGCTATTTCACCCCCCCCCCTTTTTTTTTTAGTATAGATTTATTCTAGGTGTAACAAAAGCCATCAAAGGATGCCATGTCTTATATTCTAAAGTTAAAGGAGCTGAGCATCCATTTATGAAAAGAGACATAACTGAAATCCTTGTGGAGTTGTATTTGTTCAAGGTCAAAACAAGGGTTAGATTTGACAGGACTTATCCTGTTCTTCATGGGCCCTTGAAAAATTCATGTCTTTGGTGCTGAAGAAATTCCTGTTTTTGATCAGCTAATGACTCTCCATATTTGCAGCATAAATCACATTTAATGTTATTGACAAACAGAAGATAATTATGCTGAAGTCATTTTTAAAAATGTCTCCATACCTGCAACTATTTTCAGGTGAAATGCCATCCAAGAGGAAGAAGGCTTTCGAAAGTATTGTCGGTGAAGGTGATATTGCTGGAAAACAGCAATTTCCCCTTCCCACAGTATTTTTCTAACCCTTCAACTCTTTACCAAACAGCAAAATTTTGGATAGGTCTCAACTGAAAGCATTTTTCAGGTAACATATCAAACATGGCTCAAAAACTAAAATTTGCCTTATGAAGGATAGAAAACATTGTGCGGCAAGGAGGAAATGCTTGTTATCAGCATTTTCTCCTGTTCTTATATTGTATTCAAGGGCCATTTCCCTAATGGTTGTTAAAACTCAAGATTGTATGGTAAAGAGTTAAAAGACAACCTAAAATTATGTTTATCTTAAAGAATTTATATTTTGGTTGCTTAAAAAGACTGTTTTCCTGATAAATGGTCTCCATATTTTATATTTTTTACTGTTGTCTAAGTTGACAACATGAAGATAACATGTAGAATATTTTGTGAAAGGAGTAAAAATACTTGAGATAAATGGAATGCTCCCTCTTTCACAATGTTTTTAGATCAGGTCTGTAGTATAGTACTCAAATTCACTTAATTGATGGTCTTTCACCAGAAAATTGATGAAATACATGACAAACACACATAGAATGTCATACTTTTAGACATTTTTTGTGAATGCTTTAACAGTAAACACTTTTTATCATAGATCAGAGTGCATGTTTTGTGCACTCTGATCTTGATCAAATTGGTAGCAAAGGCCTTTAAAGCTGTGTATGGCACTTAAGGATTAAGCAAGTTTCATATTCTTTTTATTACCTACTTTATTAGGAAAAATTACACAAGAGAAAATGAATAAAGATCTGATCATAAATTCAAAGTTGTACTGCTCCAATAGCAGTTAGATAACCAACTCAGTTTCAGTAGACGCACTTTTATTTTCTGAGATGATGATGGTAAAAGACTGCAAAGAAATATAAACATTGTTTATTATATGGACAGGAAAATCAATAAAACAAGACGACTAGAAGTTAATGTAGACTAGTAATCCAAGAATAAATGTCTAAAAAACATGGCATCCTCAGACAGATATTCCTTTTAAAAAAGAAGAGCAACTCGTTTACCGATAAGTCAGGTACGAAAAATAGTGAGTACAAATCAATTGCAGTTCTAATTCCGTAATGAAGACATGAATTGCTTATTTTACTATATCCGAAATAATTCAGAGGTAAAATGCCATGAGATACTTGGTTACTTACACTGTGAGGGTCAAAGATATCTAAAAGAAGACGATTTGAAAGTTTACGACACAAGAAATTGGCAAAGCATGCTCCAACGTACCGCGAACGTTTTTCTCAAGGGAGAGAACTCTACTCCAACCTAAAATGAAAGAAACTATCGAAAAGAACTAAAAATACGTTTCGGCGAATAATCCAGAACACTCCATGTCCGAAGTCATAAATTGACATCGCTAAAACATAGATATTGACATATGTACATATAGATTAGTACGTTGACTAGAGTGTTTACGGTAATGTGAACAAAGAAGTAGTGTTATTTATTGGGTAAATACGGTAATTTACATATTCAGTGCTGAAAAACCATAGGAAAAAAGAATATGTGGTTTGCTATATATCAATAATCAGATAAAAGTGTACTGACAGAATAACACACCCATAATGTTAAGCCAATATAATGTTTGAAGTTACTCTACTTAAGAGTTACTCTGTTAATAGCAAAACCACCTCATTGACTGGTCTAACAAAATAGGAGGGTTTACCGTCCTTAACTACTTTCACATTAACTTTGCGGACTTTTGAATCAGAACTATGAAAAACCTCTGTGATAATAGCAAGAGGCCACTGATTCCTGCAAAGCGTGTCATCCTTTAATAGGACAACATCACCTTCCTTAAGATTTGGAATGCTTTTCATCCATTTGCATCTTGTTTGTAGCATTGTTAGAAATTCTGACCGCCACCTGTACCAAAACTGATCGGAGAGTACTTGAACTCTCTTCCATTCTGAACAATGAATATCTTTCAGAGAAAGATGTAGGTGGGTCTGATTTCTGAGTCAACAAAGTCGAAGGGCTTAGAATCTCAGGCAACTCACTATCAGAAGAAACCGGTACCAAGGGTCTAGCATTCACTATGGCAGTTACTTCTGCCATGAATGTCACAAGAACATCATGTGTAAGATTCTTACAGTTTAGAAGAAGGCAATCAAGAACCCGACGCACAATCCCAATCATGCGTTCCCACACACCACCCATGTGCGAAGAGTGGGGTGGGTTGAAAACCCATTTGACTTGTTTTTCCTGGAGAAAGTCCTTCAGTACACTGTCCCCTACATTGACAGTATCAATACCCAAATCTTCACAGGAACCAACAAAGTTAGTGTCCCTGTCAGACCTTAACTCCACGACATTTCCGCGTTATGAAATGAAGCGCCTCAGTGCATTTATAAATGCAGATGAGCTCATTTCGCTCACAACCTCTACATGGACAGCCCTTATACTGAGACAGGTGAACAATACACCCCAGCGCTTAGAAAATGCTTCTCCACCTCTCGTTTTTCTTGCTGTCACTGACCATGTTCCGAAAACATCTACCCCAACACAACTGAATGGTGGTGCTGGATTTACACGGTCTATGGGCAAATCTGCCATAATCTGATTTTGCACTTTTCCACACAATCTGCGACAAGTGAAACACTTGAAAATAAAAGAGGAGATTCAGCGCTTACCACCAGTAAGCCAGTAACCTCCAGCTCTAAGGGCCTCTTCCGTAAAATGTCTGCCTTGATGCAGTACTTGTTCATAATAGTGACGAATAAGCAAAACTGCCAAATGAGAATTCCCTTCAACAATGATTGGATTCTTTTGCGAGTAGACCATATCAGAATTTTTCAATCTCCAACCCACTCTCAAAATTCCATTTTTATCCATAAATGGATTTAAGCATAGAATTGTGCTGCATTGGGGTATTGGGTTACCATTTACCAAACACATTATCTCTGACCTAAAACTCTTAAACTGGCAAGTTCTGATAACAAGGTTTTGAGCCGACAACTTGTTTTGTGTGGAAAGAGATTCATTGCAAATATGCCAACCAGCGCATGAATTGCTCTTGTTATAGGATTTAGATATGTGTAGGAGAATGCTTACAGCTTTCGTCAGTGATTGCCAAGATGAAAACCTTTCAAAGTGTTGAATTTTCATTACACAAGTGGTATCCATTTGTGCAGACAGAATGGTTGTCATTGCAACAATTTCAGGACGCATTTCCTTGTCTTCGTCCGGGTTATGCAAAGAATAGGTAGAATTTTGGTGAATGTTTGCATAAAGCTTTTGAGGGGGTCCTTTTAACCACATGCTGTTGTTTATTTCAGATCTAGAGACACCCCTTGAACCAATATCTGCAGGGTTACTATTGGTGTCTACAAATTTCCATTGCAAAGGACTAGAGGATTTCAAAATCCGTTGGACTCTATTTGAGACATAAGTGTAAAACCTCCTTGTTTGATTGTATATGTACCCAAGTACAACTTTACTGTCTGTAAAGAACCAAACATTTTCAATGTGTATGTCTAAATTGTCCAGAATGAAATCTGACAGCTCAGATGAAAGCAATGCTGCACAGAGTTCAAGCCTAGGTATGGTGTGACCTTTAGAGGGTGCAATCTTAGTTTTTCCCATCACAAAGGAGATTTCAGTTTCAGAATTGTTAGGTTGTCGTCTGACGATGTAAGCAACAGAAGCTATAGCTTTCTCAGATGCGTCTGAGAAAAGGAGGAGATCATGACTCGCCTGATAAGCTACAGAGCTGAAGTAACAACATGGGACAAGGATTTCTTGTAATGAATGAAGCGATTTGGTCCAGTCACACCAGGCTGGAACATACTTTTCTGAAAGAGGGGAATCCCAATCATTACTCTCTGTTATCATGGATTTCAAGAGGATTTTTCCAATTATGGTTACCGGAGCAACAATACCTAAGGGATCACACAGACTGTTCACAACAGACAGTACTCGAGATTTGAAACCTGGAAGGTAAAGCAATCTGCCTTTAGATTCCATAAAAGGCCTAAGCTTCTTTGTAGAGGCAAATCATCCTTTGACAGATCCATATCGGCTAAATCTTTTTCCAGATCTTCAGATTCAAATGCAGCCATAACCTCATTACAATTAGAAGCTATTTTGTGCAGACGCAAACAACCATTGATGCTCAAAGCTGATTGAGTGCGTTTCATTAAATCAATGGCTTCTTCTGCTGTGGCTGTTGATGTTAAGCCATCATCAACATAAAAATTGTTTGACACAAAGTTCTCAACATCTTGGCCAAATTGTGACTTGCTTATTTCAGCTGTTCTCTTAAGACCTAGATTGGCAACTGCCGGTGAAGGTCGATTACCAAATACATGCACTCGCATGCGAAATTCAACCAAGTCTTTGAAAAGGTCATTGTCTTTATACCAAAAGAAACGAAGAAAATTTCAATCTTCGGGTGAAACCAAAAAACCAACATCTGTTGGATGTCTGCTGATATCGCTACAGGGTACTTCCGGAATCGTAGCAAAATTCCCACCAGATTATTGATCAAATCTGGACCTTGTAGAAGAACGTCATTTAAAGAAACCCCTTGAAATTTTGCGGAAGCGTCAAAAACTCCTCGAATCTGATCCGGTTTCTTGGGGTGGTACACCCCGAATAAAGGGAGATACTAACACTCGTCGGTATCTGAAAGCTCAGGGGCAATTTCTGCATGACCTCTACTTATTATCTGGTCCATGAAAACCACGAAGTGCTGTAGTTTCTTCGGGTCTTTCATAAGGGACTTATGAAGCAATAATGCGCGTTTAAATGCATGAGACCTATTATTAGGAAGTCTCTGTCTGGGCTTACGGAATGGAAGAGGTGCAATCCAGTGGCCACTAGAATCTTTACTCATGTTCTTATCCATTACAGAAAGGAAATCACGATCCTCTATTGAAAGACCAATTTTATCATCATTCTTTGTTTGAATAAACAGATGATCAAGATCAGGATCAGACAGGGAACGTGGAATGAAGGATTCAGTAGCTTTCAAATTGCTGGAACAAGGAAGAAAAAGCGATGGCCTACCATCAGAGAGCAGATATGTTTTGTTGCAGTTGATAACATCTGTTTGATGGATCCTACCCAAACAGACCTGACCAATAATCACCCAACCGAGATTCAAACGTTGTGCGAATGGAGCATTTGCAGGACCAACTATTTGTTCATGCACATGGTGGAGTGCACCTACATCTCTCCTTATCAAAAGAAGAATTTCTGCTTTTTCATCAAGTGGGGGAATTTTAGAAGAAATATGCTTCAAATGTGTGAATTGAGATGCGATTTCTTGCGTTCGAATTTCTTCACGAGCATTGGGAATCTGACTAAACTCTAACAAAGGTGGCAAGGTACAAGAGAAGTCTTCATTCACCGACTTGATTACACAATTAAATGCTTTGCGACCTTTCATCTCTGACGGCCCAGAGCAAGAATTAAGGGTATAATCAGCAGGAGGACCATCCAAATTTAACTTGGCAAGCAATTCTGGTTTTGCAAGAGAGCGATTGCTTTGGTCGTCAATTATCGCACATGCCCTCAACTTGTTATTTGGATTTGAACTGCAATAGACATCAACTAAAACTATTTTGGCACATGACTTGCCACCTGATTTTGTACCACAAACTTTTGTACATAAATTTCCAATTGAAATTGGCTCAGACTCAGTTTTCTCCCCGCCATGATTTGACGGCGAAAGAGAACCTTTTTGTTTACCAGTACTTTCTGATTTCAATTCATGCATTGATGATACATGTCTATCACTATTACAAATAGAGCACTTTACACTATCCTTACAATCAGATGCCTTGTGATTTGTACTTTTTAAACATTTGAAACAGAATTTACTTTCTTTTAGGATTTTCTTTCTCTCTTGAATAGACTTTTCCTTAAAGCTTCGACACTGCAACAGCGGATGATTTGCTTTGTGAATTGGGCATCTGACTGTCCCTTCGATACCCACTTCAGTCTTCTTAGCACACAAGGATAGATTAGACTTGGAACTGACCTTTCCACTTTGTTTTTCTGTACCTACACACAGAAGAGCAGGATCATTTTTAATGCTGGCCATTTCGTCCACAAACCTAACAAAGATTGAAAATGGAGGAAAAAGCCCATTGTTACTTTTCTTGTAAGAAGATGCTTTTGCTACCCCTTTTTCCTGCATACCATATGGAAGTTTGTGCATAATTGGGAGCACTCCCTCAGAAGAGTCAAAATAAGACAACTGCAGTGAGTATCTAGTGTCGGATTTAAGAGCTTCAACCTCTGACAGAATGTCAACCATATCATACAGCTGTTTTGGATTTTTTCCACTGATTTTTGGAAAGTTGTTCAGTTTTGACATAATTGAACTTTTGATTAATTCAGGGGAGCCATATCGCTCATCTAGCCTATTCCAGATTTTCTCACAGGCGCATGCTGAATCATTTAAGTACCCAGACCTTAAACTAATTGCATGACGCTTAGATTCATCACCTAAATGTTTAACTAGAAGGTCAACTTCTTCACTAGAATTAGCTCTCAAGTCAGTTACAACACTTTTGAAACACGCTTTCCACGATCTATACGACTCTGCCCTGTCGTCAAAGTTGTTAAGTCTTGACAGCATCAAGTCTTTCTTTAAAAGGAAGCTTGAAATGTCGTGTATCCTTTCATTCCCTTGCACTGTATCTGGATTGGTATAAGGAACTGCACTGGAATGATCTCTTACGGGCTCAAGGATGGGACTGTCAATGTTGATCAGTTCAGCAGCATGATTAGACCTCGGTACAAACTCGGGGACTTGTGCATTCATTTGAGGATTATCTTTGTCTATGTCACAATTCCAGTTATTCTGAATGTGTTCAGTAGGATTAATTCTGTCTTGAGGTAAATCAGAATAAAAAATTTCACCTGTGTTGCTGAACTTCTCAAGGGCTTCTGCTTCTGCAGCTGTTGTAGCTGCCTCTTCTTTTGATTTCAGTATTGATAGTTCTGCATTCAACACTTTCTGCTTTCTTTCAGTTTATGCTTGTGAAATCTTCAACTCTTTATCAATTAAAGCCTTTTCCTTGATAATGAGTGCTTCTTTTTCTGCATATTCCACCTTTACTTTGGCCGCTACGGCTTCAGCTTCTTTTACGGCCAGAATAGTACTGACTCTTGATGAAGAACTGGAAAATTTTGACGCTGAAGTCTTCTTTGTACTACTAGATTTTACTGACTGATTCTCTTGAATACAAGTATTAGACTCTGTCTTATTCTGTTTAGTTTCAATGAATAAAATGTCTCTAAAGGAGTCTAATCTTTTCTGGAAACTATTTTTCTCGTGAACTATGGGTACTAAGTCTAAATTACTTTCTACTGTGCACATAGTTGACAGATATTGATGTGCATTGTCAAAGTCTGTCATGTACTTTTGGTAAAGGGATTCAAACAGAACCAGGTCACATCTTTCATCTCTCATAAAAATCTCTACCCTGTTCTTTGTTGAATAAAACTTGTCCAATAAGTGGTTCTTTTTTTCCTCATATTGAGCCATGCCTTTTAATGTAAGCTTTCTCTGACGCTTCATTGGAAAACCATGAGTGGGACACTCGAACTCAAATCTTTAAAATGGCGTAGTTCTTTTACTGTACTGCTCCAATAGTAGTTAGATAACCAACTCAGTTTCAGTGGACGCACTTTTATTTTCTGAGATGATGATGGTAAAAGACTGCAAAGAAATATAAACATTGTTTATTATATGGACAGGAAAATCAATAAAACAAGACGACTAGAAGTTAATGTAGACTAGTAATCCAAGAATAAATGTCTAAAAAACATGGCATCCTCAGACAGATATTCCTTTTAAAAAAGAAGAGCAACTCGTTTACCGATAAGTCAGGTACGAAAAATAGTGAGTACAAATCAATTGCAGTTCTAATTCCGTAATGAAGACATGAATTGCTTATTTTACTATATCCGAAATAATTCAGAGGTAAAATGCCATGAGATACTTGGTTACTTACACTGTGAGGGTCAAAGATATCTAAAAGAAGACGATTTGAAAGTTTACAACACAAGAAATTGGCAAAGCATGCTCCAACGTGCGGCGAACGTTTTTCTCAAGGGAGAGAACTCTACTCCAACCTAAAATGAAAGAAACTACCGAAAAGAACTAAAAATACGTTTCGGCGAATAATCCAGAACAAAAGTCGACCTGTCTTTAAGTTTCTCCTTTCAGCTTTCATACACCCCAGAAATTATCAATAAAGATGCTTCAGCTTTATCATGTCATGATGTTGATTTGATGTCATTTGTGACACAATTATGTGGGAGTAATTCATCAAAACCTGCATGTTGATTTCAAATGTTCTCCAGGCAAAACGTTGTAACTCAGGTTGTAACTGAGTTACAACCGTTTTGCGTGAAGAAAATTTGTGAATCTGAGATACAACCTTTTGACTTTTTAGATTTTCTCTGTCAATAGTAGAAATTTTTGAAAAATATTTTTTTCGGGATAATGTGGTAATGGATTTACATGACAAAAATGTAAAAAAGTCATTTTTGACGAAAAAGGGAGTTACAACCGTTTTGCGTTAAACCCGCGGACAGTTTCTGTCTGCTTTTCTTTTTCTGGACATTTTCTAGCCCAGTGTCCTGGTTTGTTGCATGTAAAACAAATATCTGTTCTCTTTCCATCCACTCCATATCGTTTATCGATCGTTGCTTGATCCAAACCTCTGTATCTGGTAATACGGTAAACATCTTTTTCTGTTAAATGTTGATGGGATAGAAATGTTCGCACGTAATTCCCGATATGTTGAACTTGATACTTTGATGGAACATAGCTGATTTCATAATCGTGGGTGTATGGGCTAACATACAGATACATCATCTTTCCTAGCAGTGATGTACTTTGCAAGTTAAACTCGCTCATTATTTTTTGTTAACTGTACTGCCTGAAGTCGATTAGAGAAAAGATATAGATTTCGTAGCTATCGTCTCTATTTATACACTATTGGGTTGAAAGGCTCTATAAAATGCCAAGTTTTCTGACTTACCGTGTCATTGTCTTACAATTAGACATAAACGATGTCAAAAAGAAAAAGAATAGTACCCTATTCAGAGAGTGAAAGTGACGATGAGTCATTTCCACCACCACAAAAATTGAAAAAAGAAGAAAGTGACAGTGAAGACGATTTCTCTCCACCCAAGAAAAAGCCTATAAAAGTGATCGTGGAAAGTGATAGTGAAGATGATTTCTCCTCGAAAAAACCTGTAAAAATGATCGTGGAAAGTGACAGTGAAGACGATTTTTCTTCACCCAAGAAAAAAACTGTAAAACCGATCATGGAAAGTGATAGTGAAGATGATAACACCAAAGAAAAAATTGATTGAGGACAGAAAAGAAGAAAGTAACAACACTTTTTGAGACGTGAAAAGTCTGTATGACTTAACGGAGAAGGGAAAAAAGAAATCGAGGAAATTTAGAACAGAATCACATCTGTTGACGATGTCTTTTAAGAAATTTGAAGAATTACCACCACATCAACTGATCGGATTATTTGACAATGTTACCCATCAAATCATTCAAAAGTTAAATGCTGAGCCGACGGATATAATTAGAATTACTATTAACCATCCTTCATTGAATATGGGGATTCATATCCCCTTTTTACCTACAGAACAGTTGAAAGGCGAAACTATGTTAAATGAAATTGAAAGAGTTTTACAATCGAATACAGATTTCGTCTTGAACGATGGATTCATGACGTTTGACATTACGCATACAACATCTCCAAGTGGTAACGGAAAACATAAATATAGATCATCAGAATTGGATTCAAAGGTTTTTGTTCGGAAGAAACAATCGGTTATTCAAATTAACAATCATGACCACCTATGTTTTGCAAGAGCAGTTGTGGTGGGCATTTGCTACAGTGAACGTGAAAACACCGAAGCATGGAATAGCAGATGGAATCGTATTCGTCATTCAAACCAACCTCTCCAGAAAACTGAAGCTGGGAAATTATTGAATGAAGCCGGAGTTTCAACACAGTCTGTAGGAATTGACGAATACAAAAAAATACAATCTTTCTTGTATGAAAAGGACTATGTCATTAAAGTTCATCAACAGCATTCAAAAGCGGAAAAAGTATTTGAACATCCAGAAGTGAAAGGTGAGAGTAAAATTATACATTTGTACTTTCAACAAAACCACTATGATTACATCAAATCCATCACAGGATTTCTTAGTTGTGCAATTTATTGTGAGTTCTGTGACGTGGGATACTCAGCACGGGAAAGTCATGCATATTCAAATATCTGTAAAGGCTGTTATCGTATTGGAAAATGTCCATCAGAATCAAAAGAATATGTTTGCGGTGGTTGTCATAGACGATTTTTCAGTGTTGCATGTTTGGCAAATCATAGAAATGTTCAAGGTAAAGAAAAGAAATCCATTTGTGAATTAGTGAAACTCTGTTCAAAATGTGGTCAACAATATCAAGTCAGAAAGAAAAATCATATCTGCAATGGAAAGAAAAAGTGCCATATCTGCAAGAAAATTGTTGACTTTTCTCATCGATGTTATATTCAGTCTTACCAAAGTAAGACAAACACCGGTGACAAGACGAGTTCTTCTGTAGTCAAAAAACTATTGTTCATTTTCTTTGATTTTGAATGCGAACAAGACACAGGAGTACATATCCCGAATTACTGTATTGCGCACAGGGCATGTGATGAATGTATCGATAAACCACTTGATTTTCATTGTTCCACATGCAGTGAATTTGAAGAAGGAAGAGAAGTTATTTTTCAAGGTGAGGAAACTTTGAGTCAATTTTGCAACTGGCTCTTTTCAGAGCATCATAAAGGAGTCACGGCTATTGCCCATAATTTCAAAGGTTATGATGGTCAGTTTATTCTTGACTATATTGTCAAAGTTGGTTTAAACCTTCAAAATTTGATCATGAATGGAAATAACATTATGAAGTTAGAACTGAATGGAGTGCGTTTGATCGATTCTTTCAATTTCATGAACTTTGCTTTAGCAAAATTTCCAGCTACATTTGACCTTCAGGAAATGAAAAAAGGTTACTTCCCTCACTGGGCAAATACAGATGCATTCTGGGGTTAAATTGGTCCCTACTTGGACATGTCTTATTGCAAACCCGATTCAATGTCTGAAGAGGCCAGGTCAAATATCTTAGTCTGATATAATGATAAAGTTCAAAGGGGTGAGAAATTCAATTTTCAAAAAGAGATGGAAATGTACTGTAGATCAGATGTTGATACCCTATGACAAAGATGTGAATTCAGAAAAGTGTTTATTGAACAGGCTGATATTTGTCCATTTCTAGAGACGATTACCATTGCCGATGCATGTAACAAGGTTTGGCGAAGCAAATGTTTGCCTAAAAATCAAATAGCGATCATTTCAAGTAAAGATTCATCCAGACGTCGCTTTTCGATGAAAGCGATACGCTGGATCCAAAGCGTGGCTATGGAATAAGGAATCAATATTCGTCACGCAAAAAATGGTGGTGAATTTCAAATCGGGAAATACAGTGTAGACGGATTTCACCGTCAGTCAAACACTGTCTATGAATTCCTTGGGGATTTGTATCATGGTTGCCCCGTATGTTATACAGATCGAAAACAGATCAATCCCATCACTGGAAGATCAATGTCTGAATTGTACGAACGTACTTTTGAACATTTAGGAGCTATCGAAAACATGGGATATAACGTAGAGTTCATATGGGAGCATGAATTCGATGCTAAGATGAAAAAGGATAAAGAGTACAAAAAAGTCATTGAAAACCTGTATTCAAATTGTGATCCCATCGATCCGAGGAAGGGGTTGTCTGGAGGAAGATGTAATGCAATAAAAATTGCCTATGATGTTGAGGAAAAAGGAGAGAAGGAAATCAAGTACATTGATATTTGTTCTCTGTACCCTTATGTTTGCAAACACAAATCCTATCCTGTAGGTCAACCAAAAATCTTGACTGTTGAGAATATTAACATGTAGAATATTCGTCAGTATGAAGGATTAATCAAATGCAAAGTTTTACCCCCAGTTGATTTGTTTCATCCCGTTCTCCCAGTTCACTGTAACAACAAAATGATGTTTCCACTCTGTATGAAATGTGCAGAAGAAAGTTCGAACATTTGTAGGCATAGCAAAGAAGAGAGAGCTTTGGTAGGAACTTGGGTTACTTTTGAATTGTTCAAGGCTCTTAACTGTGGATATAGGTTATTGCAAGTGTATGAAATTTGGCATTTCGATTCTGTGTCGGATCAGTTCTTTAAAGGCTATGTGGATAATTTCTTGAAAATTAAGCAAGAAGCTAGTGGATACCCTAGCTGGTGTCAATTAGACTCAGAAAAAGAACAGTTTATTCGTGAATATGAGGAGACAGAAGGTATTCGTCTTGATCCAAGTTGTATTTAAAAAAAATCCTGGGAGAAGATCCTATGCTAAGATTATGTTGAATTGTCTTTGGGGAAAATTAGCCCAGCGTGAAAAAATGACCCAGACGGAATACATTAATGATCCGTCTAAATATTTTGAATTGGTCACCAATCCAAATTTCATTGTGAAGCATGTAGAAATCTTTGACGATGACTGTCCATTCATCTTGGTTAACTACGAAACAAAGTTGGAACATATTGATACTCACGCTACAGCCAATGTTATTGTAGGATCTTACGTAACAGCTTATGCAAGGTTGGAATTGTACAGTGTTCCTGAAAAGTTAAAGGATAGAGTTCTGTTTTTTGATACAGATAGCTGTATGTATATTCATGATCCTGAATTATGGAACCCACCCATTATTAACAGCAGACTAGGAAAATGGACTGATGAAGAGCCTGAATGTAAAATCACTCATTTTAGAGGACTAGGCCCAAAGAATTATGCTTACAAAATCAAAACAAAAGATGGAAAAGTGAAAAGCAAATGTAAAGTAAAGGGGATTACTTTGGATTACAATACAAGTCAAGTGGTGAATTTCGATACATATTCAAAATTTGCTTTGGATCGCACGACAGAAATTAAAATTCAGTATGATTGTAGAATCAAAAGACATAGAGATAGAACGGTCACCAGCGAATCGCAAACAAAAACGTTTCGTTCTGTATACACCAAGAGAGTTATTGTAAATGATACTGACACTGTACCCTATGGTTATAAAAGTCTGAGGAAATAATTCCATGTTACATTGTTTTGAACTGAACGGTCCAAGTAAGACGCAAAATATCGCTGAAAAATTATGCTGCCTTTACCAATAGAACTACGTGAAAAGAGAGTTCGTTCAACAGCATACGCTCGATGAACAAACGCAACTTAACATTAAATTCTACTGTGTGAAACTTTGGATAGATAAATTGCACAGAGGTTTTGCAAAAGGAGATTCGTCCTGCAAGTTGTATGGTATACACACCTTTATTGCGATGATGGTAAACGATTCGGATTTAGATCTCATTCTCAAAGCTTATTTAGCAGCTTGTTGGTGGAAAGACGGTGCTATCGGTAAACAAATCCGATCCACAAGTCGATGGTGTTTCATTATCATAGGAAGAATAGAAGAAAGTTTTCTGAACGTTCTGAAAATGAAATCAGTTTTATTTAACTTTTACTTACGCTACAGAAGAGGATCTATTCAAGACGACGAGGAAATAGTGGATACCTTGGAAGGATATATTTTATTTGATAGAGATGTTACAGAAGAAAGTGTATATTCATCTCTTTCAACAAAAGGCTTTACAAAACATGTTTTTCCATTTAGTGGAATACGCGAATTCAGTGAGATGGACAGTGAATATCCAATGTATTTGGGTAATGGTCAACTGCATAAAGTTATTACGGAACATGAAGAAAAATGGAAAACTCGGGGCATTTGTGAATTTGCATTGTAAAATGTTATATTGTTAAAAAATGTTATATTGTACGAAATGTTTTATGCTGAATTGTTTTTTTACACAGATATTGTTTGTTCATTCCATTGTTTTTTTACAGTTCATGTCTTGTTTCATGGTACAAAAGTTTGAATAAAAAAACATATAAAATAATTCTGGGCTTGACTTTTTTCTTTGACTGTAAGTCTTTGAGAGAAAATTGACAATTCGAAAGATCACTCTTTCTTGGTGAATGGTAGCCCTGAAAAGGGCTGTTTTTTCCATTCACTTGCTGGATAAATTAATTCCATACCAGTGAAGGATACAGCTTCATCAGCTTCTTCTGCCACCCACGATGTACCCCCCGCCTCTCGAAAAACTCGCAAAAAGCTTTCAACCTCTTTGCCTCTTCTCTTCTATAGGCTTCTTCTCTTTTCTTCTCCTCCATATTTTCCTCCATTTCTCTCTTTTTCTTAGCCTCGCCCTTTCTCCTTCCAAATAGTCTACTAATGATTTTGTTGTCTTTTATTGTGAAATGAAAATAACCCGATAATAAAATAAAAGTTCGTTTTTATACGTTGACGGGAGGATTGACTTACTTTAACATAGAATTAACGTTGTCTAATCGAATCGTTCGTTATATCATTACACATTTTTGATTGGTCAACGTTAATTCTGAGTCAAAGTAGGTCAATCCACCCTGCAAGCTATAAAATTCCCATGTTTTTTACACAAAAATAGAGTCATCATGGTACAGATTCTTCTCTGCCCGATGTGCGGTAACAGATGCTATATAGATGTGGAAAATGTCTTACTATTCTGGACTAGCTTGGCCAGAAGCACAACTGCCCCGATTCTGATGAGGGGTTCTATGACGATAATGAATCCTCAACAGTATGCTGTGAATATTGTGGGTGTGAAATCATTCCATTAAATTGTCTAGAAGAGCAGTAGACTTAGTAGATAAATGAATACTCAAAAACAGCGCTTTTCAGGGCTAGCCAATACTTCGAAAGATCTTTCTTTCAAATTTGTCAATTTCACTATGAGTTATCTCAAAAAAGTCTAACTCCATAGGCCTGTATTTTTTTGCTCTAACCAGACAAAAAAAGCCTTTTTTTCCCAGACCTCTTGTTCTGAGACAGTGTGGGTATAAAAAAAATCACACTGTATTCCATACCAAAAAAAAGTCAAAGCGTAAATCCTATCTTCTATCAATCCAGGTTTATCAATTGTTTTTTGGATAAAAAATGTAACGAACGTTCTGATTGGACAACAATAAAACAACGAACCTTCTGAATGGTCAAAAACGTTAATTCTGAATCAAAACTAGTTCTGACGGGAGGATTGACCTACTTTGACATAGAATTAACGTTGTCCAATTGAATCGTTCCTTATATCATTCCACATTTTTGATTGGTCAACGTTAATTCTGAGTCAAAGTAGGTCAATCCCTATGCAAGAAAATATAAAGTCCGGACCCAATTTTGAAAAATTATTATCAACTAGATATCCAAATCATTAGCATGTCTTCAAGAATAAGAACTCATGACAAACGTTTCACTTTAAATGATGCTAAACGACGTTTTAGAAAAGCCTACAATCAGATCGTCTTGTTGGAGCAACGTCTGGCCGAGGTGAAGAAACGGTACAAGATGGCAGAACGTACAAACAACAGATCGTTCCGCTATAACCTTCGACTGAAGCTTACAGTCATTGAAGGAACACTTGAAATGTTTTATGAATATGCCCTTTCCAAAGGTGAGCAGATTATCGAACTTCACCGGGAGCTGTTCAACGATTCGTCTGACTCTGAATAATTATTCAACTTGATTTCTTCAAAACAGCCCTTTTCAGGGCTACCATTCACCAAGAAAGAGTAATCTTTCAAATTTGTCAATTTCTCTGAGAGTTACACTCAAAAAAAGTCTAAGTCCATCCAAGTGCTGTTCTCTACTGGATCACTGTGAAAAAAGTCAAAGTCCAATACCAGCCCTCTGATCTAAGACAGTGTGGGCATTAAAATCACACTGTATTCCATACCAAAAAAAAAAAAAAAAAAGACGAAGTCCAACGGCTGTCCATAACATGATCTTCTCCTAGCCTTTTTTTACTCAGTCAAATAAAGAAATATAACGAAGCTTCTGTTTGGACAACGTTAAAAGCAACAAAGCTTTTTAATGGTTAAAAACGTTAATTATGTACCAAACTAAAAAAAAGTTTGACCAAAGTCTATATCTCAGGAATACGATTCAATAATTCTCTTTTAATTCATAGGGTGCTTTCGCCCGGGAACGCGCTCTTAATTCTAAGTCAAAGTAGGTCAATCCCTATGCAAGAATATATAAAGTCCGGGCCCAATTGTAAAAAAATTATTATCAACTAGATAAACAAATCGAATCATCATGTTTTCAAGGAAACTGACTTCGAGTGAACGCAAGATACAACGCAAAATAAATGTTGTCAACGAGAAATTATGGAAGCCCACAAACAGATCCACTTGCTAGAACATCGTCAAGACGAAATAGAGATAACATACAAGATGGCAGAACGTGCAAATAACAGATTGTACTGCTGTTACTTTGGGATAAAATTTTGGGTTATTGAAAAAACACTCGATATGTACCATGAGTATGCTAGTGGTAAATCTAAGCAGATGGACGAACTTTACCGCGAGTTTTTCGACGAATAGGTCCAAGTCTGAATATTTTAAGTTGATTTCTTAAAAAAACAGCCCTTTCAGGGCTACCCAACACTACGAAAGAGCAATCTTTCTTCAAATTTGTCAATTTCTCTCTAAAAAGAGAAACCCTCCAAAAGATTAAGCTTTTCTTTTTTAGAAATTGTCATTTTTAAAAAACAGTCGAAAAAAGGCTAGGTCCAATTCCATTTTTTGACTGAGAAAAATATCCCATCATAGATAGACAAGGTAATCTTAACCATTACCATTAACTAAAGACAGGGAAAAAGGGGTCTCTTGCGACAACTCTCTAGCTAAATCTTTCCCAAAGAACGAAATCGTTCCTCAGACTAAGTCCAACAGTAAGTTTGAGTAAGAAAAAACCCATCTCTCCAATCAAAACTTATAAAGATATAACGAACTTTTTGATTGGATAATGTTAATTCTGAGTCAAAAGTAGGTCAATCCACCCAGCAAAACTATAAAAAGTCAATGTTTTATACATCAAATCATAATCGTTTCACCATGGTTCAGATTATTCTTTGCCTCTGTGTGCTCAAGCATGCGATATTGAGTGTGGAAAATGTTTTACACTTCTGCAGTATCTTGGACAAAAGCACAACTGTCCAAATCCTGATGAGGGGTTCTATGATGATAAAGACGATGACCCAGGGGTTTGGTGCGAATATTGCTGGCGAGAGATCAGACCAGTAGTTTATACAGTCAATGAATAGCATTGGCAAACAAAAAAGACTCAAAAAACAGCCCTTTTCAGGGCTACCAATCACTACGAAAAGATCTTTCTTTTCAAAATTGTCAATTTTCTCTAAGAGATACACTCAAAAAGTCTAAATGCAGATCCCTAATTTTCTCTTTCTCTCAAAATGACACTGTATTCCATACCAAAAAAAAGACTAAGTCCAACTCCTGTGCATAACACGATCTTCTCCTTCTAGCTTCTTTTTTACTCACACAAATAAAAAAGAAATATAACGAAGCTTCTGACTGGTCAACGTCAAAGCAACGAATCTTCTGATTGGTGAAAAAAAAACGTTAATTCTGAATCAAAACTAGTTCTGACGGGAGGACTGACCTACTTTGTCACAGAATCAACGTTGTCCAATCGAATCGTTCGTTATATCATTACACATTTTTGATTGGTCAACGTCAATTCTGTGTCAAAGTAGGTCAATCCTCCCGTCAGACGGTTTCGACATAGACGAATTCCTACCAAAAGAAAACAATGGGGATATTCTATCGACAGCGATAAATACAACACTCGTCAACCCATCGACAGCAATAAATACAACACTCATCAACCCAACGACAGTATTGGACAGCATTTTTGAAGAAGTAAGACAGTTGAATTCAAAACAAGATTCTTTATTGACTCGGATTTTAGAAGAACTGAAGACTTTCAACAAACATTTGGAGAAGATAAAGACTTTGAACACAATCACCGAACAACTGAGCAAAAACATTGAGACATTATGCCACCAGAAAAAGCATATTTCAGCAGTTCCTGTAGAGATTCCGGTGAAAATCCCGGTGGAGATTGAGTTTGATAAAAGCAGTCTTCACAAACTAGTAGAGTCGATCGTAACTGTTGTAAGGAAAGAAAAACAGACAAAGGAAAACCAACAACCAAAGGAAAAGCAGCGAAGAGCAACAAAACGAAAATCAGAGGAAGACGATGGTCAACTTCACAAAAAACAAGGAGTTCTCAATAACTGCACAATCTCGAAGGAAAATCAACAGCCAAAGGAAAAGCAGCCAAAAGCAACTAAACGAAAATCAGAGGAAGACAAAAGTCAACTTCACAAAAAACAAGGAGTTCTCAGCAACTGGACAATCTCGACAATAACGGGTCAGGGCAAATACGGAAAAAAGATTGATGACTTCGATGATTTCAAGATCCCGAAAAAACCAAAGAAAAGCTGTCAGTAAAGGGGAAAAACACACCAACACAGAAAAACAGCCCTTTTCAGGGCTACCCCACCACCAAGAAAGAGCAATCTTTCTTAAAATTGTCAATTTCTCTAAGAGTTACACTCAAAAAAAGTCTAAGTCCAGTTCGCCCTAGTTTTCTCTCTCAAAATCACACTGTATTCCATACCAAAAAAAAGGACTAAGTCCGACTCCTGTGCATAATACGATCTTCTCCTTCTAGCTTCTTTTTTACTCACACAAATAAAAAAGAAATATAACGAAGCTTCTGATTGGCCAACGTTAAAGCAACGAACCTTCTGATTGGTCAAAAACGTTAATTCTGAATCAAAACTAGTTCTGACGGGAGGATTGACCTACTTTGACTCAGAATTAACGTTGTCCAATCGAATCGTTCGTTATATCATACACATTTTTGATTGGTCAACGTTAATTCTATGTCAAAGTAGGTCAATCCTCCCGTCAGCGTATAAAGGCTGGCGATATTTTCCAAATAATGAATCATTCGACTCTCAACTCTCGAGTAGTACGGATAAGCGCTAACGGAAAAATGGATTTCAACTTAGACGGATTCAACTTGGACGGTTTCGACATAGACGAATTCCTACCAAAAGAAAAAACAATTGTGATATTCTATCGACAGCGATAAATACAACACTCGTCAACCCATCGACAGCGATGAATTCAACACTCATCAACCCAACGACGGTAATGGACAGCATTTTTGAAGAAGTAAGACAGTTGAATTCAAAACAAGATTCTGTAATGACTCGGATTTTAGAAGAACTGAAGACTTTCAACAAACATTTGGAGGAGAAAAAGACTTTGAACGCAAACACCGAACAACTGATCAAAAACATTGAGACATTATGCCAACAGAGAAAGCGTATTTCAGTTGTTGCTGTGAAGGTTCCAGTGGAGTATGAACTTTGATAAAAGCAGTCTTCATAAACTAGCAGACTCAATCGTGACTGTTGTAAGGGAAGAAAAACAATCAAAGGAAAATCAACAGCCAAAAACAGTATGCTGCGAATATTGTGGGTGTAAAATCATTCCAGAAGACCAGTAGACTTGGTAGATAAATCAATACTCAAAAACAGCCCTTTTCAGGTCTACCCCACCACCAAGAAAGAGCAATCTTTCTTCAAATTGTCAATTTCAATAAGAGTTACACTCAAAAAAAAGTCCAAGTCCAACCACTCCCCTACCCACAGCTCTAGTTCAGTGAGATCAAGATCAAACTGTATTCTATATCAATCCTAATGTCAATTAAAGTCCAAGTAGTGGTTAAAAGTAAAACAATAAAGCATTCCTTACCTTATTCCACCTTACCCTATTCCATATCACGGTCCTGAGCAACAGCTGACTAAACTACAAACTATGTACCAATCCTTCTTAGCGCAGTGAACCTATATAGTCTTACTATAGCAATATGGGTACGAACCCCACTCAGGGTAAGTAGAATGGGTATTTGCAATTAAAGGCCAGGTGATGTCCAAAAGCTCACAAGGCGAACCCCAGCTTAGAAAGAATATTGTGTAAATTACTGGTAAAAGAAAACTCGAGGAAAACATGAATAGGTGCTGGCCACCGTTATTTGCAAAAATTCTCGCTTCGTACCCAGTTTGCTTACCCGGGGGTAAGCAAACTGGGTACGAAACCCTCTCAGGGTAAGGAGACCGGGTATTTTTATACCCCAAAATACCAGGTCTCCTACCCTTTACTACTCACGGTTGCCAGCGCTTGATATAGGGTTAACCACAAGCAGGAAATTTTTGTTTTATCTTTTAAGTTATATTTTTCCTTCCTTGACCAAGGAAGAAGGCTCTTGAAAGCATTGTGAAAAATAAGGAAAATTTTGATAACCAGCGTTATTTCTTCTATTTTTCCCACAACATTTTATCTTTCAAAGACAAAAAACAGACCTTTAAGGTCTAGGACTCCTAACTCATCCGTAAATATCGGTGTACCTTCGACGTTTTTGTAAAGGCTACTCGGCCGATCTCGGCAGCTTGTGTCTTTTAATACAAGAGTTAGGGGCTGTAGACTCACTAACTCATCGGTAAATATCGTGGAACATCTACGATTTCGAAAAGGCTAGTCGGCCAATTTCGGCAGCTTTCGTCTGTTAATCTGAGAGTTAGGGGCCGTAAACCTAAGGTCTACACTTTTACTCAGTCGTCCGTAAATGCCTTTTATATGGATGAGTCTTAAACTGTATCTATCTCACAGAGAAAAATCTGAACTTTTGAGACATTTGATCTGTCGTCTATAGAACATTTTCAAGAGATCTATGCACGGTTTGTCGTGTGTTGAAGTAAACATGTAGTTAAAGTGCACACAAATATACGTCATATCATCTAAAAGTATGGATATTGTTACGAGTCTTAAAACATGGTTCACCACAATCGTTTTGAGAAAAATGTATTGTGAAAGTAGAACAAAATTTGCTACGGTTTTTTTTCTGGTTTACTTAAGAATGTTTGGTGAATACGAACCCCGAATTGTTTACTTTTTGGCAGCTTGTGGGGCTTTAAAGAGTGCAGATTCAGCTCAAGATTTCAAATCCTTTTAAAAGCAAGCCTTACTTTTCTACACTGTTCTTTCCCCTCCTTGTTTTAATTTCTTTTTTGTATGTAAAAAGAAGCCATGTGCCTGCAGAGTAATGAGAAGTACGTCACTGTTCTTTCACTGTTCTTTTTCTAGTAATATGCCAAGAATTAGAATATACGATGTTCCAGGCGGAGATGGAATGACCCTTGACCTTGTGGACGAAACAACAGGATATCTGCAGCCGACTTTTTTTCGCTCGGAGGATGAACGATTCGCAGATTTCTTCAATATAAAACACTTGAAATGTAGAGATGACGATATCTTTTTAAATTCTTATCCGAAAACAGGTATGCTGAATTTAAATTCCAACAATGTAATAGGTATGATAAATGATCAACTTTCAATGCAAGAATAATGGTCAATGTCGTTGAATCAAAACTCCGTTGAATCAAAACTCCTATTGTATGCTGTACCTACACATTTTCTGCCTTAAATATATGCATAGCGCCCGGATAAAGTCAGACTCAACGGGAATAAAATCCGCATCTACGCAGTGTCAAATACGGTTCCAAATATGGTATGGTGACGTATACGCACCTGTCACAGCTCGGCCTATTCCGTAACTATATCTACGGACCACCCGAGCTATGCCGATTGTGTAAGGTGGACCACTCTCCAAAATTCATATCAGTTCGGCGGTGTCACAAGAAAACAAAATACAATCAAATCTGTACTGAAAAACCAACCAAGAGAAGTTAGAAAGTGGTCTTAACAGGAGGCTTTCTGTTAACCCTTAACCTGCTAAATAAGCGAAATGAAAGTCTCAAGCCGATAGTAAAAACCCAAATTTTGCTATTTCAAAAGTATTTTTCGTAGAAAATATCTTCCCGTCGGACAGTGTAGATCCAAGATTAGACTGCACGTTCTGTGTAGTCTCATCTTGATATACACTGTCATCAGAAAGCGCGCTTAGGAGGGTTAGGGTTAATGAGAGTTCAATTAAGTTATGTAAGGTAAGGATGCAGAATCGAAATAGTGCCCTTCAATGTTTATCACATGGTGCGATTTGTCTCCGAAAGGTTAAAAGCATTGTGGTAAAAGGAGGTAATGCTGGATTACCAGCATTATCTCCTTTTACCACAATGGTTTCGAAAGCCTTCTTCTTAAGGGCCGTTAAAACACAGCGTTGTTTGGTAAAAGGGTCAAAGAAGTGGTTTGTTTTATGCCCGTGGTCTCCAACAGACCATTTGCCGCAGATACCGACGCGTCACCAAGAGTTACTTCCCGTGCAGATACTCTCCACCGGACAAGCTAAACCAATCTTGAATATACCCGAATAGTTAGAGGGTCATATGTTTGAAATGTAATTCACCCTAAACGCGATAAATAAGAAGAAGAAGAAGAAAAACGGCTGTGTCGGTAGTTGTATCAATTATCATTTTCGAGGACACACACACACAAAAAAAAAAACAATCGTATTATCAATCTTTCGGTAGCCTACAGAGAGAAAAGTCATATCATAAGCGCTGTCTCCTGTCGGGCGATTTGATAGAACAAATCCCCGATGAAGAAATAAAAAAAATCTCGTCAACTGCCTTGGTTTCACAGGGCAAGACCACCAACCCACCCACCCCCCCCCCCCCACCCCCACGGAAAAATGAGTTCCAATATACAGGTTAAATCAGGGTTACATAATAATGCATTTGAAAACAAAAAGTGTTCGGGCAGAAAAAATGCATCGTTTGGCGTCAGTAATTAGAGTAGACCTACCACCTGTAACAGACTTTAACAATCCCAAATCCTTTACAAGCGATCAACGTAAGACTGAACAGGATAAACACTTTATTATGACACGTGTGTGTTAATCTGTGCCTAAGAAGTACATCACAGCTCTTCTTAACTCTTATCCTGGTAAATAACTAACAAGAAACTTTCAATTCGATGGTAAAAACCCAAATGTTGCTTTTCCAAAGTTGCTTTTTGGGGGAAAATAATATTCTTATCGGACAGTGTAGATCCAAGATCAGACTGCACGTTCTGTGCAGTCTGATCTTGATCTACATTGTCCGCAAAAGGTCAGTGAGTCGCGCGTAGCAGCCTAAGGGTTAAAGATCACCCACTTTGACGGTGAAATACCGAGATGAAAGGAACTTCCAGCAAACCATTTACCAGCCTTTCAATGAAAACAATTATAGCACGTATTTTCCTACTGAAAATGAAGCTGAAACTATCTTTTTTCAAGGAGGAATGGAAGGTTTGAAATTTAAACTGAACTTTGTTGTTAAGAAAGTCATCTGATGAGGTAGTTCAAACAGGAACATGACAAACAAGAAATATCTTTTAAAAAATATAGACGGCGTAATATGAGTATTGAAACTCTGCCGTTGCTCAATATGAAGTAAAATAATAGAAAAGTAACCTCAAGTGCAATTGTCCCTTTTCCTCGCTGTTTTGCTTTTGTTGAAAAGTAGTATTTGGTCACTGGGTAACGCTTATGAAAACATTCAATTTCCAAATAGCACAAGAAAACATTAAATTTCGAAATCGCACAAGAAAGAATCATTTCTACTACATTAGTTTGCTGTGGATCAAGGCTCCAGGGTATCGATTAATAGCGGTAGCAACGCTTGTTAATAGTGGTTTCATAAATGTGCGAGCAAATATGGGAGCTGGGGCCCGCAGAATGAACATGTGCACGTTTTTTACCAATCGCAAATCACCATCTATTCATCCTTTATCAGTACCAAGAAGTAGGTCAAAAGCCAGCGCATTCAGCTACGCCGAAAAATGCAACTATGAGGAGTTTAAATTTTTTTAAGGTCAGGATTTTCGCAATAAGTTCACACTGTATGGTGTTCTAGTATTTAGTAATGAACTGTCTCTGTCTATTTGCTGAAACGATTCTTTCTAAACAAAATCTTATCACTTCAATAGTTTAAATAAATCAAACCAGAGATCCCTGGGTTTCGAGCCCTGTACGTTACAAACTTAGTTGCAGGGTTTGGCAAACATTAATTGATCAATCAGACATTAAGTAGGAAAAAAATCCATTGCAGTTCAACTAGTTTTTTCTTTTCCTCCTTTTTCCCCGTATTTATTTTTTACAACGCTGAATCTTCATTAACTCTGTACCAAACGACAAAATTTTAGACTTGCCTAAATCAAAAGCATTTGCAGACGACAAAATAAATGCGACTCAAAAAATGAAATTTGCTGTAGAAAGGATAGCACACATTTTGGGAAACGGAGAAAATGCTTTGTACCAGAATTTTTCTCCCTTTCCAACAATATTTATAACAGCTATCTTTCTCAGGGTCGTAAAAAGCAAGGGTTGCTTGGTATAGGGTTTTGAATAGTTACAGTGAAAGCTTATTCGACTAATACTTTCACACAACAGCAAAACTTTGGACTCAACCAGATACATAGCATTTGAAGATGATTTGAAGACGATAGAATACCGCAGGTCATATGGTTGAATTTGTTCTTGAAAAAGTAGAAAATATTGTGGAAAAAGGAGAAAATGCAAATTACAAGCATTTCCTCCTTTTCCAGTATATTAACTTCTTTCTCACAGGTAAAAGACGCGGTGATTTGTCCCCCTGTCGGTTATTTATAACGCAAAACGCCAAGAAATATCTGTGGAAACTGTATTTAAATAAAAATGTGAATAAGGTCTCATTTTTCTTAAATGCTTGTATGTATCTTAAAATCTATAGATGACATGATACACATAAAGAAAAATTCGAAAATGAAACATAAGTCAAATTTTGATTGAAATACAGTTTTCACAGATATTTCTGGGCTTTATATTGTTTACTTTTTTTTTTGGGGGGGGGGGGGGGGGGTTTGAGGAAGTGAGACAAATAACCGAATGTGGGACAAATCACCGCGTCTTTCAACCGTGTTTTTTTCTCAGGGTCGTAAAAACTCGAAATTGTTTGGTAAAAGGTTAAAAAGCTGTCCAGTGTCTTCAAAGAGACGGGGACAGTCCATTTACAGAAATTATAGCACTATTATCAAACCGTCTTTGTTGCACTTTCAGCCATGTTCCTACAGACGGATAACTGTAATAGATCATGACCGTAAGAAACGTGGCTTTGACAGATCAAATTTCACACCTTCCATCCCTCCTTCACAAAATATATATTCAAGCTTCATTTTCAGTGTTCAAAAATATTTGTCTTATGAGTTTTTACAAAAATGGATGAAGGGTTGACTCGGTGTTCCTTTGATCTCGGTATGGCACTACAAAGTGGGAGACCTTTAGAAGAGCTGTAATGTACATGTACTTGCTTGGTACAGATTAGCGCACACGTGTCACATTAAACTGACTCTTCTTATCTTTTGTTTTACATTAATTTACCCGTATGTTTATAATTTGTGGATTGGATTTTGAATTTTACACAGATTATAGAAGGTAAGTTCATTCTAAGTCTCTTCTGAACCCACGATATTTGAATACGATCTCATAAAATGCATATTTTGTCTGAGTTGGAATTAATTTCCTCTTGATTTCTTGCCCTGTCTATTTTTTTTTTTTTTTTTTAGTTGTGAATTTAGCCAAATTTAAAGGATTTGCGAACGGGACATATAGCATTTGTCTTTGAAATAGTGCTTTGTTTGTCCGGTACTTCCGGTGCACTTTCAGCCATGTTCCTACAGACGGATAACTGTAATAGATCATGACCATAAGATACGATAACAAGAAAATATCGCTTATATCAAATGTAATTGGCAAATCGATCCCCGGTAGCTCAGTTGGTAGCGTACAGGACCTGAGAACAAAAGGTCGCTGTTTCGATCTCCGGCTCGGCCAATTTCTTTCCGAGGATTGATGATAGTCATTGCGACAGGATTCATTCCTCTCTCACCGCTGACCATTGTTTCGACGATGGTTATGTGAGAAAGCAGCCAGTGGATTGGAAAGAATATTGCACGGAGTATTGTTAAAGAAACTCCAGGAAAGCATGGACAGGTGCACTGGGTGCCGCAATATAACGCAATATAATGTTTAAAACGGCATTAAACAGTATCCAATCAATCCATCGAAAACAGGTTCGACTATACGTCTGGTTACTATGAGCACTTCTAGCGTGTACTGTTATATCCAAAAGGATAGATAAGGAGGTCTAAACTGATTCCCTTCTTTTTAACAAGAGCCGAGCTCGAGGACTGATGATAGTACGAAACAATTCGTAACCGTGACACAATTCGTTCTTCTTTGCTTGCAAAAGCAACTTCAGGAAAGGTTGGATAGGTGTACTTGCCGCCGCGATGTAACTGAAATGATGTCGAAAACAGCATTAAGCCTCTATCAGACGACAAAATTTTACACTGGCTCAAACTGAAAGCCTTTGCAGATGACAATTTGGATGTGGCTCAAATGATGTAGGCTTGTTTTTGAAAGGGTAGAAAATATTGTGGGAAAAGAAGAAAATGCCAGTTAGCAGCATTTTCTTCTTTTCCCTCAATATTTTTTAAAGGCCGTTTCATTGTGGTCGTTAAAATTCGGGATTGTGTGGTAAAGGACTAAACACGATACAAAGCAAAAGAGCCATGCTCTGGCAAAAGGGGGCTTAATGCATCTGCATGACCCATGGTACCAAGCAAGCCACCACATACTTATGGATCCATAATAGCGACTTTTTTAAACAACCGACTCAATCATGAGGTACAAAGCTCTTTGGACATGCATAAAAATGACCAAGAGCGAAAAGTTTCGGCTCAGGTCAGCCTGCGCAGGCTGACCCGGGTCTACACTTTTCGCAAATGCATTAAGACCCCGTTTTCACAGAGCATGGCTCAATTTTTTTTTTTCAACAGGCACACACTGGGTATGGGAGATTGTTACTTTACTACTGAACCACACGTCGGCTGTCACGGGAGAGAGTAAAATCAAGGCGATGATAGAATCCTGTCCGACAAGCCGTATGGCGGACCTACCGTCACCTAGAGTACTGAATACACATCTTAGAATTCGGTATTTACCACAGGTAAAGATCTTCTGATTGACTGATTGATTGATTGATTGATTGATTGGTTGGTTGATTGGTAGGAAGGTTGGTTGGTTTGCTGGCATGCTGGCTGGCTAGTTGGCTGGTTGATTGATTGATTGATTGGGAAAAAAGTGATCAAATTCTGACCGACAAGCCATTTGGTGAACCTACCGTCACCCACAGTACTAAGTACTCATCTCAGTGTTCGGTATTTACCACAATCGGTTCTTAACGACTGACGGATGGATGGATGGACTCTTAATCATATCAACCGGCCGAACCACCGTTGTCTGTCTGTCTGTCTGTCTGTCTGTCTCTCCTTTCACAATATTATAAACTCTTTTTATGTATCTTTTTCAGGAAGCATGGGAAAAGAAGCTGAAGACAATTTTCGTTTGCAGAAATCCCAAAGACGTCGTTGTGTCACTGTACTATCACACAAGGGGCATACACGGCTATCAGTACGAAGGAAAATTTGGAAACTTTCTCGCTGCATTTATGAGGGGCGAGAGTAAGTGAAGATTGATTGATTGTATTGTGTTGAACGCTGTTTTCTACATTATTCAGTTACATCGCTGCGGCCAGAGCACCTATCTATGCTTTCCTTGAATTTCTTTAACCAGTAGCCTACTTCGCACAGTATTCTTCCAAAGCCACCGGCTGCTTTCCCATACAGCTATCGTTGAAACAATGATAAGTGGTAAGAGAGGAATGAGTGCTGTCGCAATGACTATCACCAATCCTGGGGCAGAAATTAGCGGAGCTGGGAATCGAACCAACGATCCTTGCCCCCTCCCCTTTCTCCCCCGTGCTATTGACAGCACTACCGAGGCTCGGCTGTGCTCGGTAGAAGAAAATAGAAATTAAAGCCAAGAAAATCCGAATTCAAAGATTGAATGTATCATGCTTTACTAGACGGCCGATGTTTTCTTTTGTGAAATGTGTAAATGAAGATCAGCCTTCACGTATGTGTAGTCTGATCCTAATCTAAATTTTTCAACGCCTATATAACTGTTAAAACTTTACTGTAGACAATGTTTATCACTCCATAAAATGTATAGGCTTTTTCTCCGCCCAAAAAAACAAATCAACTAGCACATAGACTGAGACAGATCGTAATGCTGCACGCTACTGATGTTTTCTACTACCCCTGGTATGACCACATAGAAGAGATAAGATACAGCCAAGGAAGCTTCCATAACCCCATGGCCCATGTTAGGTCATACTTTTAACTAGAACATAATAACAAGCGAGAATACGGGTGCCATATACAGAACACCGTCACATCCTTTAAGACAAACATAACAAAAAAGTGTATATCTTTACGAATACAAACATCTAAGACGACCCATGTAACAACAACAAAAATAATGACAACCACCACCACCACGACGATGATGATGATGATTATGATGATTTATTGCTGTTGTTGTTGTTGTAGTTGCTGCTGCTGCTGATGATGATGATGATGACGATGATGATAAATAAATGAGCTGCACTCTTGCAAAAGGTTTTTTAGTGCATCTAAGTGATACATTATATCAATTGATTGATTGAATTTGCGTTTATTTATCGTCGCCACCGGTTGCCCATATGAGCGACGCCCCCTGAAGGTTGTTAATTTTGTTACGGGGGATAGTGCAGATACAGGACGAAACTTGTCTTAAGTTACGCCTGGTTCTTTTACGTGCTCAGTGTATAGCACCGTCACACGGGACCTCGGTTTAACGTCTCATCCGAAAGACTATTAGTAATTTTAGATGGCCAGCCGTGGGGATCGAACCCACACCCTCAAGTGACTCGAAACATCACGTTCACGAGTCCTACGCTCTACCTATTGAGCTATGCGGGCTGGTCAATCATCAAGTCATCTCATTATTATGGATGCATATTATACTCCTTTTTATAGAGTATGACATATCATTTAACTCAATATTCCAGATTTCTTAACACAGCAATGGCTACTTTTTTTTCCATTTCAGTCGAGTACGGCTCCTATGCAGAGTATTTACTCGACTGGCAGTCACATATTCGAGACAACCCGGATCTACCAGTTCTTATTGTTTACTACGAGGATCTTAAACAAGTAAGCAGTTGCTATTTTCGCTGTCAAAATTAATAGAAATTTTTTCTCCGAGGTCTATTAATAAAATTCATCACATGACTATGGTGGCATATTTCTGCGCGAGATACGAGATAACTTGCATGATAATTTTAGAAAACTATCGTTATAAATCAAGGTTTCCTGGAAATTTTATCTAGATAGTGAAAAGTTTTCTGAAAAAAAAAATCACGGTAAACTTTGTTATCAAGAAAATTTTGCATTGATCAGTAACTATTTTGACGCAAAATTTCTCATTCGTACACGAAGCTGACATTCGATATAAAATTATCGTGATAGTTCTACCTTTTTCTCGATATCTATAAATAAAAACTTCACCATTTGAATGAACTGGATTGTTTTTGACTTTACAAGATTCCACATTCGAATATGTTAAAATTTTAGCTTAATTGGTAAATTTTGACTACACATGAAATAAACTTAAGTCTGTTGAACAGAAAGACGACTCGAATTGCCTCTTAAAAACAACTCTAAAACCATTCAGGGAAATGGAGAATTCATAAGGTTGGGGACGAAGATGTTCCGAAACTGTATCTAATTATAGATACCGTGAATGTTAGTTTTGGGCACGAACGTAACTATCGCGATATTTTTATCGTGAAACTTTCTGTTATCTAGATAATATTTCCAGGAAAGTTTGTTTTATCGCGATATTTCTCGTAAATTATCGTAATAGTTATCTCGTATCTCGTGGCAGAAGTATGCCACCATACATGACCACCCTTGTTTTCTGTTTGATACGACCATTACGAGTTTTCGTATCCTACAAGCCTTTGAGATATGCAAATAGAGCTGCTATTGGTCAAAACTCGGTATTCATACGCCTTACTTCTTAAAAATTGCTGACCCAGATTTTCCTATAAATGCGAAAGTCAACGCTGATGATAGTGACAAAGATAGCCTTTTTAACCTGTAGATTTAAAATGAGCCAGGCTCTGCGAAAGGTGGGTTTAATGCATCGGCAAAATGTATCGACTCATTTCAGCCTGCGCACTCCGTGCAGGCTGTCATTGCATTAAGTAAATTTTCAGCATGTAAAAGGACCAGTCTATCTCATGATTTAATAGGTTGTTAGAAAACATGGATCTTATTGATCCATAACTTTGTGATGACATGCCTGGTATAATGCATCGCAGGGATGCAGTAGACCCACATTTGCCAGAGGAACCTTCAAATATAGTCGTTATATGTATGCTTCTTTTGAGCTATGTTTTGTCCGGGACCTTAACATCTGTCCAGGTAGAAAGTAACTTTTAATGATGTACAACTTTCACAACAGATGTGTATGTTTTCGCGTGATATAAAAACTAACTTTCTTGAGATACATTTTGTGAGATAAAAGTGATCCAATCCAGTAACTGTTAAAATGAGATTTTACTAAACTCCGCCAGAGAAAAAAAAAAGTTATTAAGCTCGCCAAGAGCTGGCGTTATAAAATTTTCCTATCTCCAGTTGCAACTTGCGCTTTAGGATTCTGTATGTCTCTGTAAACCATGGGACGTTTTTGTTCAAAGCTTAGATTATATCAGTAGACGGCGTAGACCGGAGATCAGACTGCACATACCGTTTCATCTTGATCCTATACTGCCTTTTACCATGATAAATAACTTGATCTGTGCTATCCGAAAGAGGCCCTCCATACACACACACACACCCACACACGCACACACACACTCCCCCCCCCACACACACACACCCATACCCACCCACCCACACCCACAACACACACGCATACCAATCAGTCTTGATACGCTAAAATTCAGCCACTCCTCTTCAAATCACACGTTTGAAAAGTCGACAGTCAATTGAACTCTAGTCAGGTTGTTGCTGAACAAAGACTCGAGCCAAGCTCACGTTCCCTGCTAAATTCGCAGCAATCTCGACTCCTAGGCAATTCGACCATCCATTGGACCTACTCTCATTTCTAACTAAAATACCTCGTTATACAGTCGCAACCGTGTATGATGTATACATTCGTACAGTCCTTCATCTACTCCCAGCTGTAAACTGCATCTGCTTGGTGTTGTGGCTTACCAGTCCAATGGATCACAGGCACAGTCAATCACCTACTGATAAAGGCACTGTCATAATCAGTAAAACCACAGCTAGCCTGCTGCGCTAGCTAATCATGATTTTCCTTACCCTTGCATGTTCGGGGATCTAGTTACTTGACCAACTTCACAAATAAGCCATGTTCTGTGTAACGGGAACTTACTACATCTGCAAAAAGTGTCGAACTATGTCAGCCTGCACAGTCCGTCGATACTTTTTACCTCTGGTCAATTTTCTGCATGTCAAAGGAGCATACTACCTCATGTTTGAGTCGGTTGCCAGACAAAATGGATTTTATGGATCCATGATTATGTGATGACTTGCTTGGTACAATGCAGCACGGAGATGCTGTAAACCCCTTTTTGCCAGAGCATGGCTCAAATATGTGTAACATGTGACAAAAAGTTTATTTTTTATTCCTTTATATCAATGCTACATCTCTGCTCAACGAATATGCTTTAAAGAACTTTCCGTCCTTTGATTTCAGAATTTGTTGGGTGAACTGAAGCGTATTCGACAGTTTCTGGGTGTAGATATTGCGGATAGTTTGTTAGAGGAGATGGCTCTAAATCTGGCGTTTAACAACATGAAAGTAGGCAAGGAAAGCGCAATGACGGAAAAAGACAAAGACTTTCTTAAAATGTTCAGTCGACCAGGCTTTACTTTCTTAAGAAAAGGTAAAATAAAACCACTTTACCAATTAATTCTGTTTTAACGACCCTCTCTGGCCCGATTATTTCACATTATATCGGACAGTACAGATTCATGAGCGAATTGCACACATCTTCGTAATTTGATCTTTTCACACTGTCCCTCAAACGCGCATCGGGTCGCACTTAGCAGCCTTAGTGTTATTTTTCCGCTATCTCGGCGTTTTACAAATCTAAATATATGATGAACTTGGAGTTGATGTTTTGCTGAGATACTGAAAAACAGTCAAACAGCAGCCAGACAATAGAATTAATCACACTGGCCTTTTAAGGCAAGTGACTGTTAAACAAAGAACGTACTGAAGTCAGAAGTTGGCAAGAAATAATTGTGACATTTTTACACGAAAGGCTGTGTAATAGTACAAGGGACCACTTACGCAGTGTTTTTGTTGTTATACATACAATCATTTCTTTTGATTCCATTTCGATTCAAAATATCACCGTTTTATTATATACTTTTATTTCTAGATAATTTGCCCTTGTTTCTCAAGAACGTTATCTGTTTCTGTCTATCTATTTAAAGGACTGATTGGCGATTGGATGAACATGTTTACTGTAGCTCAAAGCGAGTCGTTTGATGCATGGTGGGCGAAAGAAACCAAGGACCTCGAAATGTTCAGTTTTAGATACTTGTGATTGGTCATACAGTTATTGACAGAGCCTTTCAGATAAACAATATTTATTCATAGAAAAAACAAAATATTTCAACTGTAAAGGGATCAGTCTTGCTTTCAAAAAGTATCTATGGCAGACAATTTTTTGCGACTTATAGACCACCGTTGAAGGCAACCGCAATATACCTTACGTGTATTCATTTACTTATTCACCAAATGCTCTCACGTAGGCATGACATCTTCGCATTATACCTTTTTAGCTATTACGTCTCAGTCTGGTAACATTCACAACGTCTGTGACACAAACAACCCCCCCCCCCCACACACACACAGATCAATTAAAAGTATTTGCTGATAAAATGGGAAGCTAATTTACGGAACCCCTAAAGTGACATACTCGACTTTTTTTTAAATGCAAATTTCTCAAGTTATTTCGTTTTTACGAAATATTATTTCGTAAAAACGAAATATTATTTCGTATATACGAAATAATATTTCGTATATACGAAATATTATTTCGTATATACGAAATAATATTTCGTTTTTACGAAATAATATTTCGTAAAAACGAAATAATTATTTCGTAAATACGAAATAATTATTTCGTAAATACGAAATAATATTTCGTAAATACGAAATAATTATTTCGTATTTCGTAATTACGAAATAATTTTACCAGCCTGTATATCAATGAGGCCACATAGCCTTGAATCACATTTTTGACTGGTTTTTACGCCGCTGTCATTATTATTCTAAATCTATGCAAATACATAATAAATTGTGCTCACTGAAAAGGATGCTTTTTGCACTTGAGGAAAAAATCGACACATACCAGCCGGCACAGTCTGTGCAGGCTGACATGGGCCGATACTTTTTCAATATGGTCTTCCAATTTTCTGCACGTCAAAGGGATATTCGAACTCATTATTCGCTTGCTCATATTAGACAAAATGGAATTTATGGATCCATAACATGGAATCACTCATTTGCATAACATGGAATCACTCATTTGCGAAAAGTATCGACCAGGAAAGCCTGCACGGATTGCTCAGGCTGATCTGGGCCAAACTTTTCGCTATCAATAAATTCTCAGTATGTCAAAGGACTAGAACTACTATATGATTCCGTCGAGCGTTCTAGATAAAGTGAATAGATTTTCTATGTATCCATCAGTATGTGAAGGCTTCCTTGGTGTCATAGATCACGGGGATTCAATTAGCCTCATTTTGTCAGAGCATGGCTCAATTTCAAATTTGCTAACGTTACTGCGTACAACTTTAAACATTATTCCTTGACGCAATTCAGCTAGTTAGAAGAAGTCCTTTGTCGATTTGACTTATGTCTTTGCATAGATCTAGAGAATTTGGGGGACCGGATGCCTCCTCCCTCAACCCCCCACTCCCCACCCCCACGCTGATCCGCCTATGCATAATCAGGTGATGTCTTGCTTGATACCATGGATCATGCAGATGCATTAAGCCCCCTTTTCATGAAGCACGGCCCAATCATGTCTGATTGATTTGCGTTTTACGTCGCATCAATCTTTTAAATTTAAGTGAGGCAATCATTGTGCTGTCCTAGAGGCCCTGAGTACGAAGGAAGGAATTCCATTACTACCATATTAGAATTTGTTTGTATCAGCACGAAACCACTAACGTTACCCCTCGCTGTTCTCCACCCCCGAGGCGGTCTCTTAAGAATCTGATCTCCGTCTCTCCGTCTCTTAGTTTAAAAAGAATGTTCTGTCACTACTGGTGTGAGAAAGCCAGGAAACATATGGCTGCATCGCTTATCACCGTGATATTACTACCTGTCTGTCTGTCTGTCTGTCTGTCTTAATTATCACTCTACAAATCTCTTTACCCTGATTCTTAAGCGACAGTCGTAATGTTATCCCATCTTTCCAAGAGCAAAGAAGGTAAGAAATAAGGAACGCGCTTTTAATACCATATTATAAGTCTTAAAAATGGATTTGCAGAGTATCGACCCCACTGTAGGCAATTCAGGACAGCTCAACTCGGAATTCAAATCTATGGCCTATAGTGTGAGAGGCTGTCAATCAACCCTACAATGTAGCCCTATCGCAAGGCAGTCAAAGTGCCTCGAACCCGAGTCGAACCAAGGATGTCGGTATTTCAACTTATCAGATTATTTCGTTTTTACGAAATATTATTTCGTTTTTACGAAATACTATTTCGTAAAAACGAAATATTATTTCGTAAAAACGAAATAATATTTCGTATATACGAAATAATATTTCGTATATACGAAATAATATTTCGTTTTTACGAAATAATATTTCGTAAAAACGAAATAACTTGAGAAATTTGCATATTAAAAAAAAGTCGAGTATGTCACTTTAGGGGTTCCGTACTAATTGGGAAAAAAATCATTTTAACAGTGTAGTTCATATCCAAACGTCATACACGGCTTTAACCGGAATCATCACGCACACCGAATCGAAACTGCCATTCATACCTTCGGCTGGTAGGCTGCCAATGTGTTTTTGCGGACAGTGTAAATCAAGAAAGGGGCCCGTATTCACCGACCTAAAATAAAAACCCAAAATATTGCGATTTCATCAAAACTTTTTTCGCCGAAAAATCTCAAAGTGACGGAAATTGTAGATCAAGATCAGACTGCATATTCTGTGCAATTTGAGCCTGTATTCACCAACCTTTATTAAGAACATTTTTATTCTTATTCTCAAGCATTTTCCAGATTTAAAAGTAACACAACTTCTGATAGCCAATCAGAAGTTGTGCTACTTTCACAATCTATAGTCTAGATTTACAATTTCCGTCACTGCGAGATTTTTATGGCGAAAAAGGTTCTGACGAAATCGCAATATTTGGGTTTTTACTCTTTGCTGGAATTTTTAATTTGGTTTTTTTAGCAATTGTAAGGTTGAATAATGATACTCTTTCATCTGTTTCCGTTTTAATACTATGGACCCGCGTTTTGTGACTTATGGGCTTGACATCATCGTTATATGCATAAACTAGTAATTGGTACATTTTATTGTGAAGAATCCATTCGATGTCCAGTAAATGCTTGAAAAAAGTGTTGGGTGAAATGCTAATAATTCTATCACTTTCAACTGTAATCTTTACCAAGCGTTTAGTTTGACAATTTGCTGGATGTGCGTCCAGTGGTATACATGTACAATTACATGCAATTGCATTGCATTTTGAAAGTTTAATTTTGTATGTTTTTGTTTGTTTCTTTATTTGTTTTTTCCCCCATTACCATGGAAATTACGTTCAATATGTTACCTTCATTCATTCCTTTACCAAACAATTCCGCGTTTTAACGACCTTGGAGAATAGGACTTCTGAAAACTTTATGGGAAAAGGAGACAATTTTGGTTACCAGCATTTTCTCTTTTTTCAAAAATGCTTTTTTTCGGCCTTTGACTCAAATTCCATCATTCGAGCCCCATTTTATTTGTCGTCTGCGAATGTTTTCATAAAGGAAGAGTCCAAAATTTTGGCGTCTGGTAAAGAGTTAACATACTAGTTGCGAAATTGTTCTTCTTCGATTTCTTTACTTACGGTTTTTTCCCATATAGTCTTTACTACTACACATCTCATTATACAGACGTTACGTACTACATGTACGAGTATGTAAAACTTTATGTCGACTTCACAACTTAGCATCATCCTGTCTCGTTGATAATCAAGCACAAATCGCTCATCAGGACTTTCAGACCTTTGACTTTTGTAATAAGATGAGTCATTGTTACCTTGAAATCGCATGTTTGTGTTGTTATACATTTTTTTTTTATTTGTTCATATTTGTCATATTAGGTTTAGCCAATTAAAAATTGCATCACTTTCTAAAATTAGAATAAGACCAGGAATACAATATAGTCTCAATAATGAGACGCCACGGTGATTTTTTTCATACTTGGAGATTTACTATTCACCGTACCGTCTCAAGTCCATCGTAAATATTTGGGTAGCAAAGATAGAGCGCTACACTGACTTTCTGTTTCGTCGGTTTAATCTGTATTGCAGCGAAACGGAATTAACTTTTAGTAACAAACATGACCAAAGACAAATTATTAAACCTTTTATTACCTAAAGATTTTGTAGAAGTTGTTTATAACATGTAAATCTCGGAAAAAACACTGACGAAATTTATGGTGTGTGGCGGCCATTTTGTATGTTTTCGGGAACGTAAACAACTCGAGTAACAGATGAAATGCACGGTATTCTCTTAGGTTCAGCGTTTTAATTGAAAATATTTGTATTTCAAAAGAAGGCTTATTTAATACGCAAGCAATAGGCATGATTAAATCCTAGTTTTGTGCTCTATTTACGAAATTATGAGAGTTCAAACTTGCGCACAAAATCTGTGCGGAGCTTTCAACTGATTTTGTCTTGATCGTCTCTGTACCCAGAGGCGACCAGTCAAAAAGTAACATCGCCTTTGGGGACAGTTATCTGTACTAGAATACAATATAGAATGGTTGGTGAATAGAGCCCATGCTGCAAAGAACATATAACATCTTCGCTTAAATGATTATATGGTGTATTACATCGCTTTCAAAATTAGTTCAGTCACAACGCGGAGACAACTTACTCGTTCATATGATGTCTTAGGTTTCACGAGAACAAGAATAGGGCTCTGACGTGTCTTGCCAGACACTTCGGCGACAGGCCGAGCTAATCGGGTGAGGATCGAACCCTGTGATTCCAGGTATCGTATCTCACACATTCACTATTGTGCCACGCAGGTCCACCGGGGTTCAACATCATGAACATGGTTGAACTATTTTATTGATAATACATTTGGTGCTATACCATTTTTTCTTCATTGAAAATAGAGTGATATTTACTAGCTATAATTTTACTGGCAAACGCATAGCTTAGCTTTTGTTTTCTATCTAATATATGCCCAGTGGCCTGCGCATGTAGCTAACAAAATTTCCTCAACCTCTTGTGTTTTTTGCTATTCCATCTCAAACACATATTACCCTTGAATGAAAAATCACAGTAAAAAAAAAAAAAGCATTTCAGGTGGTAGACCATATTACTTTATGCGGGTACAGGAACAAAAAAGTTCCCCAAGAAATAACAAAGTTGCACTCATTTTCCACAGAAATCATCAAATTAACACCAGAAACACCTGTTAGATTTCCACTTTTTCCAATAAAATATTGCAGCATAAGTGCCTGCTGTCAAATTGTCAAACGGGACTACTTTTGATACTACGACCCAAAGGCAATTCGCTGCGATACGACACCACTTGCATCTTCCTTTACAGATGGTGTCATACCAGTAACTTTTTCGTTAATTGAAAACATAGTAAAAACCACTGTCTTCGACTGGCTGCTGCTGAATCCCTGATAAAGCGGGAGCTTTGTATTTTTTTTTTTTTTTTTTTTCTTCAAATATATGTTCAATGTCCTCCACAAAAAGCAGCAGAAAATGGCATCATGAGCGATTAAATTTTGCTCTTCCTCTTCAAACACATTGACCCTCGGAAAATCGCAGTCGGTCTAGGCCCTAACTGTTGATAGACCATGCCTCTTTGCCTGGTCACATACCAAAAAATAGTCCTAAAAGAAATACATAAAATGCATTCATTCTCTGAAGAAAAAATCAAATTAACTTCAGAAACACAAAGACCTGTCCTCTCATACTTCATGTTAAAACAGAGTGGCAGAAGTGCTTGGTATCAAATTTTCAACTGGGACTACTTTTGACTACTACGATCCGGAAGCATTTCGTTCTGGTGTTACACCAGATACGCGTGTTTAGTCGTAGTAATGACCAGTGTTGAACAAGTTAATGGTCATGTAAAAGGCATGCTTTCATTTACCCCTATGTTACTAAGCAACTCAATACGCTTTTGCAGCGGACAGTGTATATCAAGATCAGATTCTACAGAGCATCTGGTCTGATCTTGCATATACATTGCCTGATAGGTTGAGGCTTTCCCGGCGAAAAGGAACTTTGATATAAAAATACTTTTAGTTTTACTATTGGCTTGAAATTTTCATTAGGGTTACCAAAAGTCCTAAATTGTCACACAACTAACCTTGTATCCTGTTTACTATGGCCATTACTTATATTCATACACGTTAGAGATATGCATAAACTGACGTCATCAGACAAAGCCATGTATTCCTACACATGACAGAACTACAGTAACCCTGTCCATCCAACTGGCAAAATCGATGAATGGGGCAAAACAAGAAGTTTCTTCAATTTTACACGTAAAATCAATCTGTTATATATATGTAATCTTTATTTGGAATCATTTTTCATTCCTGGCGTGCAATCCTAGTAAAGAAGTAAGTCGGTCTCGTGCATGATGAAGCAAACATGAAGATAAAGCACTTTGGTGTCACGCTTTGTTGAACTATAGCTCTTGATGATCATGTGTGATAACATACACACACAAAAAAAAAATCTGACATTCGTAAGGGGTGTTGTTGCTAAAGGTGGGAATTTTAATGTTAGAGTTAGATCACAAATATTCTTTAATCATTCTATTGGTCAAAAGTACCGCGAAGTTTCATTTCGGGGCCAATATAATGCTCCATTAATCATACATGAGAAACGAGATTTTGTGGATCAAAGGTCATGCAGCAGCTTCGAATGTTCGTATTCCGTGATGATAAGGAAACATGATAGAATTAAGAGTTTAGACGAGAAAATGAACCAGAAAGTACTTTTCTTCATATAGAAAAAATCCTTTCTTGTAGTTTTCAAGTAAAGATTATGACTTTGATATTAATATTCTGATGCATCGAAAAAAGTACATTTCGTTGACTTTCTTGAAAAAGAGTAGCGTGACCTAATTCCGGTAGCTAGGTAGTTTTTATTGTTTTAGGCTGCTGCAGTTTTATAGAAATGAAAGCATTGTTACGGGAGACCACTCCTTCATGCATGGCTTCATCCCGATTTAAATACAATACCTAACAACTGCGTTAGGGAGAATTCTCTTTAGCTCAGTGGTTATGGTACAGGCCTTTCGTCCGGGCGTTCTAGGTTCGAATCCTGCTCGGCCCCTATATTTCTGCCATGCATTTGTTAATTTTTTTTTTTTTACGGACTTTGTTCGTAAGATGGGGGCTCGTCTGGGATTGGCCATTGAGCCATTAATCCCATCTGTTGTCCAAAAACGGACTTTCTGCCTAATAAGGCTTTGACTCATCAATAAATGATGACTTTAAGAGGGGGTGTGTTACGGGAGACCACTCCTTCATGCATGGCTTCATCCCGATTTAAATACAATACCTAACAACTGCGTTAGGGAGAATTCTCTTTAGCTCAGTGGTTATGGTACTGGCCTTTCGTCCGAGCGCTCTAGGTTCGAATCCTGCCCGGTTCCTATATTTCTGCCATGCATTTGTTCATTTGTTTCTTTGTTACGGACTTTGTTCGTAAGAACAAGATAAATGATATCAATGTTTAGCCAAGACAATCAATTATTTTTACGTGCTTTTTTGTCAATTTGGCTGATATTCAGTAGAAATAAAACGTTCTAAAATCGGTAAGGGTAACAGGCTGAAATGCCGTGTGACGTCATGACCTGCGATACGAGATCGTTGTCTGCGCATGTCATATTCTTCGAAGATTCGACCTGTCTGCTATGACGCATCACCCATCCCCGTATACCTGGGAAAAGTAGGGCTTATACCGAAGCTATTAGCCTATTACCCAAGCATGTAGGGGCCGTTTTAATAAATGGCCGATGCATAGGTTACATGCTAGCCGATTATAGCTGAATGAATCGCACCAGGTAGCGTTTTATTGAGAAAACGTTTATTTGATTTTGAAATTCAAAGTAACGGTTGTTGTTTTGAAAAGTAGTCCGGTTCTGTACCCAGAATGCCCAAATTAGATAGATGTGTATTTGTAGAATGCCATCTAGCTTGAGATAATGATACGAGATGAAAATAAAAGGCACTGGTTCAAGGACACTCACGAAATTAGAACACTCGACGACGCATATTTAAGAACATATTGCACTTTCTATGCAGTGTGATACATTATCTGTAGATACGAGCAAAATTGTCCCTTTATCAGATGACGAAATTTTAAAACTGGTACGCTAGTTGATCTACTCGAGTACATGCTAACGACAAGATAAAGTTGGCTCAAATGAAGGAATCTGTCTGTGTAAAGGGAGAAAACTTTGAGGAAAGAGGAGAAAATGGTCTTTACAAGCATTTTCTCCTCTTCCTGCAATGTTTTGAAAAGCCTTCTCCATGTCGATAAACTCTTAACTCTTTGGTAAAGGGTTAAGTCAGAACACGTTATCAGTAAACGAATACCCGTTACCCCCTTTAGCGTGTTCCCAGACGACAAAACTGAAGACTCAATCATATTAAAAGCATTATCAGACGACAAAGTAAATGTGCATTTGTATTTGAAATGTTGACAGAATGGAGAAATCGCTGTTACAAGTAATTTTCGCCTTTTTCTTCCATAGGCCTCATTCGTCAGAATCGTAAAACCACGGTATAGGCTTTAACCCTCTACCAAACGATCCCAAATTTTAACGACCCTTTGGAAAAAGACTTCTGAAAACCTGATGTGAAAAAGGAGAACTGCTGGTCACCAGCATTTTTCCTTTTTTTCCTTTTCACACAAGGTCTTCTAGATTTTAAAATACAAATCCCGACATTTGTGTCAAGTTTAGTTTGTCGTCTGCAGATGCATTCAATTTGGACAAGTCTAGATTTTTGTCGTCTGGTAAGGGTTATATAAGACAGACAACCTGCTTGAAAGACAGAGCATAATAACGGTATAGACAAGAGGCAGGTAAGAAATTTCTTTTCTGTGCAGAGATTTTATCGAAAGTAAAATATTTGTGTCTTTGTAAATTACGATTTCATGTTTTTAAAGAGTTTAATTAGTATGTGATCTGTGCAACGTTTATAATTTATTCTATGGCATAAGTTTGGTAGGATATACAACAAGGTCATAACCACGGTTTCGGAGTCGTCATGCAAGCCAAATTAAGACTAATAATTACAGGATTTTTTTTCCTGCATATTGGTCTAGATTTTTTTTGTTAGAAACTGATGAATGCTACAAAATAACTCTTCCCTGCAAACGTTAAGAAACTAGGCGGTTACATACAGTAAACTAGAGGCCTTTGAGGGCCTGAAATCGCTCTACTGGCCGTAATTTTGCTTTTTTGCTAGCATACATTATGAATTAATGATGCAAAAGGAAAACGACACACACACACACACACACACACACACACACACACACACAAAGGCTTGAACCCACTAAGACAGCATAAGCAAGCATGAAGCATGGTGAATTGAACAAAATAGTGAACAAAATTGAAGTACAATTTCTCAAAACCAATTGCTTGGAATCCAGCCAAATTTGATCAGGTGTCAGTACACATTGTATTAAACAATCCTAGCAAATTTCAAAGAAATGTGACCAATAATGTGGACTTTGCTAAGTGAACAATACTAAGTCATCAAATGTCTGCTTCTCCGAAACTGATTACTAGATTTTCCTCACGTTTAATACAGTTCAATCCCTTGATGAACCAAATAATATTTGCAAGTTTCAAAGGAATTGGATCGAAAATGTGGTGTTCATTGCCTAAACATACAAGAGCCGTCGTAGACGGATTATGCTCCCCGAACAGGTCTCTTTTTAGGAAAATGAAGGCTGTCGGTAACTGGTTGGTCACGGGAGAGGAGGGTGGGGGTGAAACAGGCTACTTGTGTTTGGTCTCGTCTGCCAAACTGCATTCGCCAATGTTCAAATAATTAAAGAAGGGGCATAACTCTTTGAACAGTGGAGTAAAACTTCCTGTCAATGTGAACAATCTGTAAATCAAACATTAATATTATAGTAATGGCAAAATTGTTTGACAAAAAACCAGATTAAACATTTATAAACTTCGTGTTTGAGTTTGTCATTAAGCCCTCTTTTTCTATAACACAGCTTAGTATAAATAGGAAAGAATGAAACCATGGTCTGGGGCTTTTGATCAGCAACATATATGTTGAATAGTGTCGAAGAAACTGGGAAATGTTTAATTTCAGAGTCCAAAAAAGCAAAACCTAAAGTTATGACATTAAGCACCCTTTTCCCGTATCATGGTTTTGCATAGATTAAAAAAAAAAAAAAAAAAAAAAAACAAGGGCGCATGGTGAAACTTTTAATAAACAATGTAAATGTGAAGTTTCATGAAATTTTGATGAAAATTGAAGGAGATATTAGTAAAAATTGGAATTTTACAAGAAACCTTCTTTTTCCAAGACACAGCCTCAAATTGAAAAACCGGGAAAAGTACATCGGCGCAATATCCTTAGGAGTTCATATATGAAGTTTCATCCAATTTGGTCCAGGGGTTGTGGAGAAATGGCTTTGGACGGACGGACGGACAGACGGAAGGACGGACCGACAGACAAAGGGGCGACTATATGCTCCCCCTTCTGGGAGCATAAAAATGGAAATTTTCAAATTCAATTGGCTACTCTTCCCAAACAGGTTGATCGATTTTTTTTCAAAATCAATAGGGTTCAAGCTGTTTATGATATACAGCAACTGTGCAAGTTTCACGAAAATCCGACGACAAATGCAGACTTTAACGCGTAAACAAGAAATTGAAAATTTCATTTTCAAATGGCTACATTTCCCATACTGATTGTCTGATTTTTTCAAAATCAACAGGGTTCAAGCTATTGATGAGATAAACAAACTGTGCAAGTTCCACGAAAATCCGATTAAAAATGCAGACTTTATCGTGTAAACAAGAAAAAGACTAACGAACGGACGGACGGACGGACAGATGGATGACGGAAACCATACCATGACATAAGCTTTGCTGGCTTTCAGCCAGTAGAGCTGGAAAAAGCGAATTCGAAGTTACAAGATAGGGGTTGGTTGGTTTGCAATTGGTTACTCCATATAATTTTATGAATAATACAAGGTGTCCCATTCTATACTCAACAGAAGACAATAACAATACATTCCAATAAAATACGCATAAAATCCTTTACTTAACAAAATTTGATTCTTAATAGTGTAACAGAATGGCATGCCTTCTGTTAGCTTAGTAACATTGTGTGCAGGAAATCACTACATTGTAACAAAGAAAAAAGACATCCCCTATAAATTGAACGTTCAGACTAGATGGGTGGGGTATGGAATAACATAATAAGCAACAGTTTTAGAATAAACTTGCACAGTATTCTAAAGTCTGAGGTAAATGCGTTAACCTCTAGCTTGACTCACCTCCTGGTTTCTGCTGGTGAAGCTCAAAATTAATTTTTGGATTCCTCCAAAAATGCATTTTCAAGCTCGGCTAATCTCTGAGTGGCGATCGCGACTATAGAACCGGCGCTGGAGCATGTCCTAGGCATGCTCTATCAAGTTAATGTTGGAAGAGCACGTAGGGTAGTCCATGCGCAATATGGTTTGCTCATTCAGGTAGCAAGACACAATTCTGGCCCTGTGCAGTGGTGTATCGTCGCCCATTAAAATAAACTCTGGACTTACGGCTCCGGCTTACAGGCCTACAATAGGATCTAGAATCTGGTCTCTACAGCGCATCCTAATTTGTGATTCGTTTCGGATTACGTAGGCCTACAGGTCAGTGTGGCCATCGTAAGAAATTCATGTCAACACAAGGATCAAACCTCCTCAAAACGGACCATGTTCCGTCATACAGTAGTTCTGAAACCTCTCGTTTCTTTGCTTCCATACACATCGGTGGCTAGCATGAAAATTCAAACTAAATTTTGCATCAACGTAAGGTTAAAGTGGTTTAAAAAGCGGGTCTTCTAGGTCGCAATTTCGCGTTATCTATTTCTCACTTTGAGGGTACAAATCAGTTTGCCCTGGGAAGGTTTGCGGTCCCTCATGAATGTTTTTTGCGGGTTCGAAGTAATGTCGACGTGCCCCTAACGACAACTGACGGTCTATACTTACCGTGGTAGTGCGCAAACGACCTTGACCAGACCTGCATTCAATATTCCTGGTGTTTAAGAATAGCTGGCACAACCTACCAATGCCGCTTTAGCTGACGATGAACTGTGTGGCCACATACGGGTGGGTCTGCCCTGCTAGCAGAAACCCATAAGAGCGTTGCCTTTCTTGGTCACTTAGATGTCTCCTCATAGGCATATTTGATGCTTATTGAATAGTTTTATCACCTAAACCACAATTCAGTAGTGCATTGATAACGAAAAACGTATTCATTGTCGTTAGGATAGCCTTATCAAAAACTTACAATATCAATAGACGGTTTAAACTTTATTCCAATTCTTAGGGGAATATTTGCACAAAAATTCTGTAAAATATCACTTACGTGTTCTAAAAAGACCAAGTTATAAGTACAAAGAGCCGGTAAATACATAAGTTTTTGTATTAAACACATCCATACATATTTACATCCGACCTTTTTTTTGCCGAGTATATCTGTTACTATTCTAAACGTTTATTATACATATTTGTTAAATCAGTGCTTATATGAAAGTTACATTACAAGAAATGTAACAAAATAAAGTTTTATGTGAACATATAACAACAAAAAACATTACATACGCTGAGAACAGCATGTCTGTTTTTAAAGCATGTGTTCCACGTGCCGTCCCTTTTGTATAATAAAGACGTTGCAGCGTGTTTGGAATTTGTCAATCACAGTGTTGCAAGTTTAAGCGCTGATGCATCTGATTTCTCTTCTTATGATCAATTTCATTTTTCACTTTGAGAAGCAGGGAATGGTTTGTACACTCTGTCTTTCAAGTATCCAAATAAGTATACAAATAAAGGTCTAACGGACCCAAGTTACGTGAGTGCGGCGGCCACACGTACTGTGTCTTCAGGGAAACGACTCTGTCTTCAATTGTCTTCTCGAGCCTCTCTAGCAATAATCAGGGGGTGTGGAGTGTTGCACCATCTTGTTTGAACCAAATATGATCCGGATTAAACCCCTTCTTTTTAAGCTGGAATAAAACTAATTTCAGTTTCAGGACCTTCAGGCAACGTTCACTGTTGGTCGTTTCTGCTTGTCCGTCCTTGTCTTTGAAGAAGGATGGCCCAATGATGGCGTCCATACTTAACATTGCCCAAACCGTGACTTTATCACTGTGCAGAGATGATGGTGATAGTCTGGTTTTTCACTTCCCCAATGGCGACAGTTTTCGTTTTTCAAAGTAGCATTTAAATATAAATGATAATCATCACTAAACCGTAGAAAATCAACAACTTGTGAGAACTGTCTTTTGCCCAGTATGCGATTTTAAGTCGGCTTTCAATGTCATGTGAGGTGGTGCATAACTGATAGTGTGTGTGGTGTCAATTTCAGATCATAATGTATTATTCTGTGAGCACAAGAACGCCAGACTTATCGAGTTTGTAATATTAATTAAAATCTTTCTAGCTGATCTTTGCGGCGTTTCTGAAATGACGTCTTGAACGCTGGCGATGTTTTCGGCAGTTCTTACAGACTTGGGTCCCCAGGATTGGAATGACGTCTATCTATTACCGATCCTATAACTGTCAATCTTTCTTTTTATTTTCATTCTTGATAAGCCCTTTCTCTCGCGGTGTCGTTTTGCCGTTTCTCGAATAACTGTAGTTGGAGAAAGTGTTGAATAATACGAATTAACAATTTCGGAGTCAAAATTATTTCATGCTTTCCAGTAGGTTATCGAGAAATAACGGTGAAATATTTTTCAATATTTCATGGTTACGACCAGTGAAAAATACCGTGTTATACTCTTAACTACGGTGGCACTGAGGTGACATGTGCATTTGTTTTTTGTTTATCTCGTTCCCACGAGATAATAATTCGTTTTCTATAAAAAAAAAAAATGCAAAAAACAAAATTCGTTTTCTCGAGTTTCTTTTTTATAAAAAAAAAATGCAAAAAAAAAAAAATCGTTTTCTCGAGTTTTTTTTTTTTTTTTTTTTAATGCAAAAAACGAAATATTATCTTGTTCCCACGAGATAATAATCCGTTTTCTCGAGTTTTTTTTTTTTTTTTTTTTATAAAAAATATGCAAAAGACAAAATATTATCTCGTTCCCACGAGATAATATCTCGTTCGAACGAGATAATCAGCCAATCCAAGTCATCCATTATGTCGTTCGCACGAGATAATAAGATGTGCTAACGACATAATCATCCAATCAGATTAGGTGATGTCTTTGAAAAGGGGGCTTAATGCATCTCCGTGATCCATGATACCAAGGAAGACATCACCTAATTGTGGATCTATAACATCCATTGTGTCAAACAACCGATAGAGTCTTGATGTAGAATGGTCCTTTGACATGCAGGAAATTTAAAGATACCGAAAAGTTGCGGCCCATGTCTGACTGCGCGGACTGCACAGCCTGATATGAGTCGATACTTTTCGTAAATGCATTAAGACCCCTTTTCACAGAGCATGGCTCATTTACTTTCAATTTGGCAGGCGTAGAACAGAGAACATCAAGACGATTCATAAGACGGACGTACAGAGCACCTGGGCCTAATTTTAATTGATTCAATGAATGGCTTGGATTGACTGATTATCTCGTTCGAACGAGATATTATCTTGTGGGAACGAGATAATATTTCGTTTTTTGCATATTTTTTATAAAAAAAAAAAACCTCGAGAAAACGAATTATTATCTCGTGGGAACGAGATAATATTTCGTTTTTTGCATTAAAAAAAAAAAAAAAAAAACTCGAGGAAACGAATTTTGTTTTTTGCATTTTTTTCTATAAAAAAAAAAACGAGAAAACTCGAGAAAACGAATTTTGTTTTTTGCAATTTTTTTTTTTTTCATATATAAAAATAACTCGAGAAAACGAATTATTATCTCGTGGGAACGAGGTAAATAAAAAAAAAAAATGCACATGTCACCTCAGTGCCACGGTACTCAACACTTAAATTGAAGGCGGAAACAGTTGTTCCCGCGCACTAGTTACCTGGGTAAAATGCGCGTGCCTCTCAACCAGATGGAAGTATGACGTAATTTACTCTACATTTCTCGCGCTTGATGTAATATTGTAATGCGTTGCTATGTGGAGGGGGGTACGCCACGGGGAATAACCGAAGAGAACTGTGCTGGATTTTGATGTAAGTACCCCCAAAAAAGGGTTAAAAACATGAAATAAATAGAATATTTGGTTTTTTTTTTTCGGTAAAAGATGGAAATTTATTTCATCTCGTGAACATCATCGGTAATTTATTCACCACTGGCTGCGCCACTCTCGAGAAAATGTTACCGATGATGTTCACTCGATCAAATAAATTTCGATCTTTTACCGTAAAAAACAAATATCCTCTATTTATTTGACGACGCCTACTTGAATAACAAGTAACGTCAAATGACATAATTTCCTATCCAATGACGTCATTAACTTTCCCGTACTTTCTGGCTATAAAAAATTTAACCTATGTATGTTATTTTGACATAAATAAATAATGATCAAGAAATGATAAAACAACACATATTTAAAGTAATAACAGATATTATTGACACCCTGTATGACGTCATCATACTTATCTGAAAATTATCCCAACTTCAAAATGATTCATCACTGAATTAAGTATGGCGAAAGCTAACAAAGACGAGAAAGACAATTGTAAGAAAAAGGTTTCCGCAGTATTTCCTTAATAGGTTACGTAGCCCCTTAAGGTATCTTTGGGTTTCGCGCAACAGTATCAGCTGGCATGTTGGGATGTCACAAAATCGATAACAGTCACGGATTTCTATTCATGTCAGTACGACGACGTCATATCTGATCTCATAGAAATAGACTGGGTTACTGATTGCAAAGCGACAAACCCCTAATTTGATTGGGGTGGGGGGGGGATTATAATGCATTTCCGTGATGCATGGCTCAATATTGTCGAGGAATATCCTACCCGAAATTTTTGGCCACATGTGTTCCTCCACACACACAAAAAAAATCCTAAACTGAGCTTTCCCCCCCCCCCCCAAAGTTTCCGAAGATTAAAATTTAAATATGCCTAATTATTTCAGACAATCAAAAACCTACTTGTGCTTGTGAAATGAGATATATGTTTAGATTACGGAGGGAAGAGCTTCCTGAGTTTATTTTTTAATTACTATGCAGTAACAGTTTTTATACAAATATAACTTATAGAGTTAACCCATAATTGTTTCATTCAGATAATTTACAACCGTCTTTGATATTTTCAGAATATATATTAACTCGTTATGAAAAGCTTGCCTGCATTTAGAGTATTCCTTATTCAATCCCAAAATGCTACCGATTACGATTTACACTCTACATCTAGATACAAGGCTGCAAACAGCATCTCACAAATTTCCCAATTTGAGAAAAATACATTTTCCCAGTTTTCAACGTCTTCAGGGTCCGGGCCCGGACCTTGCCCCGGCCCAGGCCCTCCCCTTTGTAAAACCTCCAACTTTGATGAATAGGATCGACAGAATGCCAGTGCTTATTATCGCCACTTCGATAGAGTTATCTCTCTTTGAGCACTCTTGCGTATATTTGGTAAGAAAGTGAACAAGTCTCGTAAGAAAGCACGATACTGTCGGAACCCACACGGTGCCCTTAAAGTAGTCAAATCGTAAACCAATAATAGGAAAAAAAAATGTGACGTGAAAGCTGTAATATACTCGTACTTCTTTAGACTTTGCATCGGAATGAAATGTGCCTCCGTTAGTACAGATAGCTGCGTTTGAGTGTACTTTATATATGGTGCCATTGATTTTTGTTAAACACATTTAATTTGAAGAGTTCCACTTATGGAAGTAAAAAGTATCAAAGAGATTGGACTTTTTCGAGGTCTAAAAGCAAATTTTCACCACAACTTAAGATGGCTTTAGTCAAAGTTTAGCATCAGGTAGCGGACAATGTAGATTAAGATCAGACTGCACGTTCTTTTCACTCTGATCTTGATCTACGCCGTCCTTAAAGGCTATTCAAGTAGCCATTAGCGGTGAACGAGTTTAGTTAATTTGCAGCAAGGTATGGATAACCATAATGAATTAACGACCAACTAGCTGCTAAAAGTAAACACAATGCAGGGTCAAAGTGAAAAGTATGTATATTGGTATGAGTCTGAAGATGTCTTTAACTACGGCCAGTCAAAGTTCCAGTCGCTCGCAGAGAAATGTATTGTAAACCTTAAACACAATTTGGCAACTTTTGTAGTTTTACAATACAATTTTTCTGCTAGCAGCTGGAACTATGACGGATCCCACTATAGATCTACATAATGTATTGTCAGACTCTTATGGTATCCATACTTTTAAATGGTATGATTCAAATTTGTCTGCAATTTTGACTCTTTTGGCAGCTAGTGTGTCTCTAAGGTTTTATACGAGCATTACAAGTGAAAATGTGGCAAGAGGAAAATTTGCACGTTACGGTACAGTGTTTTCAAAAGCACTCTGCAGCAGAAACAAAGAGTTGCAAACATCCCTGTGTAACCAGACGACAAAAAATAGTCCAAATTAAAAGCATCTCAAGACGACATAATTTTTATCAAATATGCCTCAAATGATGGATTTTGTCTCTGAAATGTTAGAAAGCACCCTGAAAAAAATGACAATCATTTCTCCATTTCCATGATTAGTAAGGGATAAATGGCGCATGCTGTACAATATATAGTGTTATCTGGTGTTCATATTAATTCGTTATCATGAAGGCAAATGCTATCCCACGAGATCTAAATTATTCGAAATTTGAACTTGTCCTAGTTCAAGACCTTGTTTGACCTCCTTCTTGTCACCTACCTCTCTATCTAAAGATAGATTTATCAAAGGACTCAAAGTCCTGAAAGCGGATCTTTGGAGTTGAGAAACGATATGGAGGAATGAAAAATCAGCTTTTCATTACATTCATGTCTTTACCTGACGACAAAATTTTAGAATTGTTCAAATTGAAAGCAGTTGCAGACGAAAAATTAAATGTAGCCCAAATTATGAAATATGTCTTTGAAAGGTTGGAACACATTGAAGAAAGGAGAAACTGATATACCAGCATTTTTTTTCCTTTTCCCACAATGTTATAAAAGCCTTTTTTTTCGACAGAGTCGCCAAAATTCTGGATTGTTTGGTAAAGGGTTAAAAAGGGTTATGAAAGTACTTCATAAAACAAGCAGGGGCAAGAAAATCAGAGTCGGTCTGCCCAGCAGGCTTACTGTAATTTATTGCCTGTAGAATGCCCTTGGATGGATGGTTAATCGAGTGGATTAATGAGCCAGCGCATCTATTATCTACGATTCTCTTCTGGAATAAGATGGTACTGGTTGTATATTCGTGTGCATATGCACTTTAGTGACTACAGCGAGGTTTAGGTAAATTAGCTTCAATTAAGTGTAAATGCGTAGAGCGCATGCGTATACAGTAATATTTGGTTCCGGTTAGAACGATCACAGTAAACGGATTTTTTATACAAATCCACTGAAAACCGGGAAATGAAAGTCAATTTGGTAAACTGACGTGCATTTTTGTTAAAATAAAATGCCCCTTTCACCCACAATATTTTCCAAAGCTGTAATGTGTACACGCGTACAAATAGACAGGTCTAGAATTTTGTTATCTGAGAAAGACTTAACGTCTGAGCCATGGAGGGCCCATTGAGATCTTTCAGAAAATAGAAATACAAGAAAATTCTTTTGAAAAAGATAGAAGGCGTAAAAGGTATATGGATAATGAAACTCATTTGTGTCTCCATATTACGCGGAATAGGGAAAAACAAAACGTGCCAGAAATCGACCCTTTTTCCGCATAGGTTTGCACACTGTTGGAAAGTGAAATTATCAGTTAGATGAGAGAGAGAGAGAGATTTCAAAATACGATATTAATCTGAATCATCGTTGGAAAAGCAGCAGTTGCTGCCAAGAATGATGTATCTTAAAATACATGTAGACTGTACAGTAGTGGTTTATAGGCTAATGCTAAAAAAAATAAATTACCAACATGTACAAGAAAAATTATCCCCTATCATAATCATTTGCTTAAGTATGGATAAGCGCTCTCGGGATGTTGATAAGCAGTGGCAACGGTTGTGTATTGGTATCAACATGTCTTCTTAATCAACCAATTGCAAATTACTGATAATTATGTCCAGTATATACTGACACCAAGAAGTACATGTAGGTCAAAGGCCAGCGTTTTTGGCTACGACGAACGATCTATATGTTTAACCATAACATAACATAACATAATATCTCTTTATTACACCCAAGTATTATACAATACAATATGGGGATATAATACAAATAAGGCTGTGAAATAAAAACTAATGGCGTTCCGGGGAAAAAAGAGGAGTCATATATAGGGAGATAAAGAAAAAAGTAAAGATTTGTTTTCACAGTAAAAAAAAAAAGAACGGTCTGTCGGAGCATATCATTGTGGGGGATAGAGAGAAAGTGGAATAATGGAATAATGGACGTACTATAGACGGGGTGGGGGGAAGAAATAAGTAAACAAGTTGGGATTGCAATTTTACAAAAAATAGGAATTAAAAATGTACATATTACAATCAAAGAATGATGGATAGAACATTAGGATATAGAGCATTGTGGGGGATAGAGAGAAAGTGGCAATAATGGACGTATTTTAGACGTGGGGGGGGGGGGATGAGTAAATAAGTTGAGACTGCAATATTACCAAAAAAAAAAGTAAGAATTAAAAAAATTGCATATAAATTACAATCAAAGAATGGTGGATAGAACATTAGGATATAGAGCATTGTGGGGATAGAGAGAAAATGGCAATAATGGACGTACTATAGACGGGGACAGAGGAAATAGGTAGTCAAGCTGGGACCGCAAAATTACAGAAAAGTGGAAATTAAAAATATACATACATATTCCAGTCAAAGAATGGTGGATAGAACATTAGGATATAGGAAGGCCAAAGGGTGATAAAAAGAGAAAAGAAAGAAAATGACAGCAATAGGAATATTACAGATACAATATGTATGTACGTAGGGTTTACAGCAAAATAGACGAATAATGTGGGAGAAGGGGATCAGAAAGATAAAGTGGAGATAGTAGCATATGTACATGTAGATACATTTTGCAACAATTTTATGCAAGAAAAAAAATAATTAAGGTAAATGTTGGGGAGATCGAAATGCGTATAAAAACCTTACACTTGATTGTTATGCAAAGTTTGATTATCATCAAAATAAAGTTATCCTAAATGGGTTTGGAGATAGCCTTGTTAGTAAGGTGAGCATGAGTAAACACTGTTGTTAACACAGATGTGTTATCACTGTTGCAAATGGAGAAAGTGCTCTTATCGAACAGATTATCCATTCGCCACAGCGCTAACAGGAATCGTCTGTCGCGAAGCTGGGGAAAAAAAGAATAATATGTTTAACAAGAATAACAAACTTGTGACAGATTGGCAAATAAAGACGTAAAAATCCTTATAGATAATAGATGGCTGACTAGTGAATGTTGAGTTACAGACGGATTCCCGGTGGCATATGAAGAGCCCGCTCGTCAAGGGCAGATTCCCGTTCCGCCACAGTATTAATGGATTGTCCACTGTGTGAAGGAAATAGTCGTCAGCTGTAAGTTATTGGCAAATACAAATAGTGTCTATATACACCGTAAACATATATGTGGGATACAAACATGGATCGAATCATTAAAAGCACGAAAATAATATGGCAAAAGGAAAGGTTGCTCACTATGACACAGACTGTACACGACAGTAACCGGGAACGAAAGCACGCTAAGCACGTGCTAGCCCTCGCAGCTACTCGATGCGTATGTAGTAGATCAGTGGTCGCTGGGATTCTTTATGTAAACACAACCCCTTGGACTTTTGCAAACAGACGGGACAAGATGTCTTATGAAATGGGATTTACAGAAATTCAATGTGTGGAAAATAAAAACAAGGAGATTTCCAGGATCATAACAGAGGTAAGTAAATAGACATTTACAAGAATAGATTACTTGGCTCCAGGATGGCCAAGTGAATAACGGGAGATGCTAACGATCACTTTTTTTGTCCCGATGTGTACACTCGTTGGTAGATGTAGACATAAGATCAGGTAGCCAGTTATGTGCAATCTGTTTCCAGTCCACAACGTATAATAATGCGCTAAAAGTGGTGTCTACTTATCCAAGGGTTGTAAACATGCTGTGACAGAAAACTGTACAGGGAAGCAAGGAGTGCAGATCAAGATCAGACCACATGTATATGTGGTCCGATCCTAATCAACACTCACACACAAAGAAATATCCATGGTCACATGAGAAAGACAAAAACTGTTATGTAATTTGGTATAAATATCAAAGTTACAGGAGGCCTTGAGGGAAAAACACGATAAGATCTAACCTAAAAACTTTTGCATAACCCTTTTCACAAGTACACTCAGCTGTTTAAGTTTTGGGATTGATGTTATCGTAAAAATTGTTTCTATAGACATTTCATGTCGATTTAAGTGATTTGTAAGATATTGTTGCCTAATAGTGCGGAAATAGGAGCAGTCAAACAAGTAATGTTTTTCAGAGCCTACTTGGTCAGAGTCGCAGAGGGGGCATTTCCTGTCTTCGGGTGGGGTTCCGTCATATCGACCAGTTTCGATTGGGAGACGGTGGTTGGCGGTTCTAAATTTTAAGGAAGGTGTAACATTATACACGTCTAAGTCATCATCATATTTAATTAATGAGTATCATGAATATTGATGCAGCGGCAGATAATGGGCGGTTAGGATGTTCCCATAACCAACAATAATGTCTTGGTGGGACGTCCACAGAGAATTTGGCTATTTAAAAAAGCAGACGCTCTGCCGGAAAAGGGGAGAGGAGGAGATAGATTGGTTATTGAGTTGTAGACCCGCGTCAGCGGTCTCTGTTTTAACAGGGATGACTTTCCCCTGGATATTTTCTCTCGTATATTGTGGGTAGTTGTTTTTACCCCGTAGAATTATGGAGAATGGATTTATGTTGTTAATAAACGTTGTTCGTCACCTTCAGACTCCGTTTCTTTCCTCCAAATTATAATATTCCACTATACGATCACATTGATTATTCCGAGGTAGTAAAGACTGCCACTTTGTTACATAAGGAAGAAAGAAATATTTTGGTGCCGTGACCAGGATTGGTGATCCACCAAGTAGCGAACAGGGAACTATCGTTTTCATAATACTTGAAAAAAAAAATTGGATTTGTTCACAATAAGCACAAATGGAGAAGAAAACCTCAACGTCAAAAAATACTTTCGAAGTTCCGGTGACGGAGGATTGGGACGCCGAGTATCAAACGGACAAACAACAGGCGAAAAAAAATGCAGACCCGTCTTTCAAAAACATTAAGATTACTTGGGTTGCTTGTCCCTTATGTCGAAGTTTTCTATGTCATGGACAAAAGTGCGGCCGCTCAGTGTTCGATTAACATTGATACATATTTGTTCCGTTGCTAGTGAAGCCGAAGTGCGGATGAGAAGCCAGAGCTCTCGACCTAACAACCGAAGCCAAAATTGTAAGTAATATTTTTTTGTCCTGAATTATTGCAAAATGACCAGCCAAGTACCTGATTTAGGGATGGCATTAAAATGTTTTGCCGAACAATTAGGTGGTCTGAGAGATGCTTTTCAGGCTCAGTGAATCTCCCATGTCGTTCCAAATTTTGACGGAAAACCGGCAGAATTTCATAATTGGATTAAAGCTATAGAAAAATATGCTTTGTTGGCACGGCTACCCGACGATCAAAAACGCTTCATTGCTTTACAATCTTCCTCTGGCCTCGTAGCTGATTTTCTACAAAGATATTTGAACTCTCACCCAGGTTGTAAATGGGACATTTTGAAACAAGAGTTAAGTGCACGGTTTGCTCTCGTGTCGGACTCAATGCACGCCCTTACCTTGTTAGGACGCATAAGACAAGGTAGAAATGAGAACGTGCAGATATTTGCGGAAAGATTGCTTAACTTAGCACAGCAAGCTTTCCAAGACCAAGGGGGACCCGTAATGGAACAACAGTTAATAGGCTTTTTTATCGATGGCCTCGTGTCAAATGCCATCAAAATGAAAATTTTGAGAGAAAGTCCGAACACGTTTCAAGAAGCTATCAAAATTGCGACGGCCGAGCAAAATCTTATAAATAGGTTCGCCGGTGTACTATAAGAATTTTAGGAGAACTTCAAAATTTGCGCCCAAGTTCCTTCCGTATTATAGAATTATTGAGCAAAAAGGGCCAGTAACGTTCATAATAAAATCTCAATTGGACGGCACGACTACAAAGGCAACTGCTGATCAACTCCGGTTAGCTAATTTAGATTGGGGTGAGTTAAGGCAAGGAAATATTTACAACCCGACAGGGAGACCACTCAGAAAAACACAATTAGCAATGCCCCCAGAGCAATCTTTAAGTGATTCGGAAACGTCTGACTCCGAACGTGAGTTGCAGAGAGAAAAGGGAAAATTTACTAAGCGTTATCGGATGATGCGGTCAAGTTCTGACGACGAAGAAAATATCCCCTTGTATGAGCTAAAACAAAGGTTACAGGCTAGGAAGAAGAGAAATGAATCTCTGAATAAATTAGAATCAGATCAGTCCATGGACGAGAGTGAAAATCAATATTTTACTTCAGAAGAGCAAGATGACATGAAAATGGACATTGACCTAGTAGACAGACAGAATAAAAACCCAGGATTAAACTTGTTGGAAAAGGGTGATCAGAAGAAAGAGTCTGTAGGGTCAGAGATAAGTCCAATGGAGAAAGAAATTGACCTTAAATAGAGTAAGGTTAATCTTTTCTCTGAGTTATTGCGTTAACTTTATGTATTTTATGAAAAAGGCTTTATATAATGAGGAAAAATTTGTATTATTATTTGTATTTTACAGAGGGAGTAAAGTGTTCTTCCGCGAACCAATATATTTGCAATACCACCATTTACTCCTTAACGATGAAGTTCGTAGGCTTGTTAGTATTGTGTGGCATGTGTGTTATTGCCACAGATTTGAAGAATTCTGTGTTCTTTCAAAAGAGGAAAACATTTAACATTGTACGATCAACATGGTTTGTTAGTATTATATTGGATTTAAAACCATACGTGGGTTTTCTAAACGATGTAGGAAATAACTGTGCATATACACAAAGGTTGATTGCTAACACTCAAATGAAATTCAGGAGTACAGTACAAAATAGTAGTTTTATCAAACAATTTGTGTTTTTAGGGAAAGAAGTGAGAGAACTGGAATTGGGGCATGAAAATTTAAATATTTTGCTCAGGGAGTATCAAATTCTCATGACACGGTCAAAAAGGAGTATTCTCCCGTTTGTAGGAAAGTTAAGCACATTTTTATTTGGTACGGTAAACGAAGATCAATTACGGGGATTAAAAGTAGCCATCAATCAGTTGGGACGGCAGCAATCCAATTTAGTTCATGTTGTCCAAGAACAAATAACGGTTATGAATCGCTCAAGGGAGCTAATATCGGAAAACAGGTTGGCTATAAACCAAATTAATCTAAAGCACAGGGATCTTGATATGAAAATGGATAATATAACTCAATATCTCATCCACCAGATTTTTGACCTTAATGATTTCCTGGAATGTTACACTCAGTTACTTCATACTGTCAGTGTTTTAAGGCAAATGATTCAGAATGCGTATGTATTCAATGATCACTTAAAGTCTGAATTAAATGTTCTCGGTACAGGGAAAATATCTCCTGAAATAATATCTCCAAAACAACTTAGAGGTTTGCTTTTGAGCATTAAATCGCAAATACCACGCTTAGCAAAATTACCTTTTAACCCGGAGCGTCGTCTATGGCAATATTATGAAATCTTAGAGGCAAGTACGTTTATGGATACTGATCAAATAGTTATTGTACTAAAGATTCCTTTGAGGGACAGTAGGTTTCAATTCGAGTTATATAAAGTGTTGAACTTAGAAATGGCATTGAATTATACCCCTCGAGACATGACGGCATACATTGCTCTGCCAAGTCAATACCTGGCTATCAATTTAGAACATACCAAATACATGTTATTGGAGGAAGAAAATGAAAGGCAATGTAATCGCCCATTGCTGAAGTTTTGTGAAGTATCGAATCCAATTTATAATGTTGTTTCAAGACAACAATGCCTGGTAGCGTTGTTTTTGAATCAAACGGAGAACATCGAGAAGTTATGTATCAAAATGATAAATGTGAATGCGAGGTTGCCGTTAATTACCGAAATTAATCCACAACTTTGGGCGGTGACAACAAAGAGCCCGTTACAATTTTCCGTAGTTTGTTATGACAAGAAGGCTGTGACTAACGAGATAATTATAAATCCCCCTTTGGGAGTTCTCTATCTAAATTCGTCTTGTAGTGCCAACAATGATTTTGTATCATTAATCGCGGGATCAGATACGAGTATTACTTTTAAGATTGACGACCCATTCATACGACTCCTACGGAAAATTAATTTCACTGGTATTTCTTTGTACAGGGAAGTTAATCAAGAATTACCGAAATTCATGAATAGTTCTCTTTAGCTCCCACCCATTCTGGATACTGTGGATAAAATTCCCATGAATAAATTACTCACGGAACTAAGAAATGTACAATCCACACATTTTACGTTTTTGGAACAATATGGCTTTTGGGGCCTCCCTGGTCTGATCTTTATCGTTTTGGTTATAATAATAATTGTTATATTGGTAAAGAATCATAAGAAAATAAAAGGGTACTTGGTTGGTAGAATGCAAGGTTCAGGGCGGAAGAATATTACTGAAAGTTGGGAGCTTCACGAGATGAAGGGTGAAAGAAACTCATCACCTGGGATCACGGGAAACCCGTCCACTTCCAACCAACAACATAGAGGAGAAGAAACACAGGTGGTACATCTGTATCCACAAATCGACCTTTCCAGTGAGGGAGATGGTGAAAATAGAAGTCGCCATGAATAGATCTATACTCTTAACTCTTTTTCTTATATTACTGATACATGTGTGTTGTATATTTAGATATTTTTCAGTGGTTAAAGTGTTTATTGATATAAACAGAGATAGTGAGATTAATGAAGTTTCACGTATTATTCATTAAAGTGAATTGCCTGAACTTTAAGAGATGGCAGTGTTTATATAACAGTGACTCTCAATGTTTTTTCCAATTATTGATTCATCGTTTATTGTTATTCCATGTTTCTCTTATATACATGTATATTCCTGTTGTAGGTGTATTTAATCTGTAATTTCTATTTAGACATTATGAGATATGATGGTTCAGCGTGTATGTTACTGGTTTTATTGGTTGTCTGTCTATATAGACATACATCCTCAAGTAAGGGGGGTGTGTAACATTATACACGTCTAAGTCATCATCATATTTAATTAATGAGTATCATGAATATTGATGCAGCGGCAGATAATGGGCGGTTAGGATGTTCCCATAACCAACAATAATGTCTTGGTGGGACGTCCACAGAGAATTTGGCTATTTAAAAAAGCAGACGCTCTGCCGGAAAAGGGGAGAGGAGGAGATAGATTGGTTATTGAGTTGTAGACCCGCGTCAGCGGTCTCTGTTTTAACAGGGATGACTTTCCCCTGGATATTTTCTCTCGTATATTGTGGGTAGTTGTTTTTACCCCGTAGAATTATAGAGAATGGATTTATGTTGTTAATAAACGTTGTTCGTCACCTTCAGACTCCGTTTCTTTCCTCCAAATTATAATATTCCACTATACGATCACATTGATTATTCCGAGGTAGTAAAGACTGCCACTATGTTACAAAGGTAAGTATACTTGTTTTGGTAATATTTTTAGGTAGCTTTCAAATTCATGTATTGCTTTGAAACTGTTATAGATTTTACCTTTATTAGACAGTTGTGAATGCCATTCTTGCTTATATTGATATATAAAAATTCGTTTTACCGTTTTGTGCACATTAGTTTGTTGAATTTGAAACTGGTTTTCCCATAAATCTGGCCTACCGACAGATAACAGAATTTTTTTAATCTTATTTGGCCACTTGAAAGTATTATGCGTTTGGGAAACCATATATTTATAAATTTTTAAGGAAAATTTTTCGTGTTTTGTTGTTAAGAGTCGATTCCAGAATGATATCATACGAGTCTTTATTACTAATGAAATTGGATATCTCCCTAGTTCTCCATATAGAAAGGACAGTGGTGTTGATTTTTTGGCGTTTGTAATTTTTCACAGGAAAATGCTATGTATTCTTTCTAAAATTTCGATATTTTCAAACCCAAAAAACCGCTCTAAGAGAAATCTGACTTTGCAACGATACTTTCGCTTTGTCATTTCTACAACCTGATCCTTTAACCTTTATCCTCCTAAATAACTTAAATAAAACTTTCAAGCGACAGTTTGATCTTGATCTACACTGTCCGCAAAAGGCCATTAAGTCGCGCTTAGCAGGTTTAACCAACAATTCATCTCAATTTTAAAAAGTTTCTGCTTAGTTTCATTACAAAATCAAAGAAACACGCCATTAATTTGGTATCTCTTTACTAAACGGCAAAATTTTAGACTCGTTCCAATTCAAATCTGTTGAAGTCCATCAGTTAACCCTTATCCTCCTAAATTTTTGAAAAATAAATAAATAGATAAATTTTCAATTCAATATAATATCTCCTTATCGGACAGTGTAGATTCAAGATCAGACGTTACCTGCAGTCTGATCTTGATCTACACTGTCCACAAAACCGCCTTGAGTCGCGCTTAGCAGCCTAAGAATTAACGGATTGTGCGGAACAGGATTAAGTATCCATGCTCCAACCTTTTATTTAGCATCGTTTTATTTTGTGAATGGCATGGTGCTTACCGCTGTCTTTGGATAATGCGCTGCTGACATACTTCAAAGACAAAAGTGTCTTTGTTCTGGTATCGCAAAATTTTGTACTACCGAAGGAAGTTTTTATTTATTTATTAATTTATTTATTGTTATTTAGAGTAGAATGCCGAGACAAAGATGCTACGACGTTCCAGGTGGGGACACTGTACTCTACGATATTGTTGACGAAAGGAATGGATTCCGCCTGCCGACCTTCGGCTTACCGGAGGATAACAGATTTGACTACTTTTCCAACATCAAAAATGTAAGATGTAGAGACGACGACATTTTCCTCAATTCTTATCCGAAAACAGGTAGATAGATCTATGTGAATTGTTCGTGCTTTGTTTCTGTGCAATATCAGCATTTTAGAATACATAAATAAGAGGAGCTCTAGGACAGGGGAGTTTAATGTATCATCCCACTAAGTTCTGTCAAACGAGTCCACGCATGATATGGACCCAGTTTTTGTAAAAAAAAAAACGGCGGAATACGCAGGCTGACCTGGGCCGATACTTTTAGCAGATGCATTACCCCACCTTTTCACAGTGCAGTACTCAATTGTTAATCTGTCTTTATATGTGTTCAATTCTTTTTTGTTCTGTTCTGTTCTGTTCTACTTACTCTGTCTGTCTGTCTCTCTGTCTATCTCCGTCTCTCTCTCCCTCTCTCTCTCAAACCATCGGGGATCTTTGCATCTTGCTGCTTTGATTGCAACAAATATAACCCGTCTAGGGCTGACTTCGGATTTAACTCTAATTCTTGTTCTAGCGAAACTGTTTTTGCCATTTATAACAAAAAATTCAATTTTTGAAGCACTCAGATGACGATATCTGACTGAAACCGTAAAGAGAGAAGCGGATCATGTAGACAGATCAGACAGTGTTCGTGAAACCTTTTTCAAGTTTCAACCTTGTAGAGTATGATGTTTTAAAATCATAATGGAGCCATGATGTGTGAAAAGGAAGCTTATTGCATTTACAAAAAAAAGTATAGACCATGTCAGCCTGCGTAGTCCGCGCAGGCTGACATGGGTCGAAACTTTTTGCTATTTGTAAATTTTCTGCGTGTCCAAGGACCATACTACCTTATGAGCCAGTCGGTTGTGGAACCAAACGGATTTTCTGGATCCGTATTCATGTAATAACTTGCTTAGTACAATGCATCACGGAAATGCATTGAGCCTTGTTTTGTCAGAGTATGGCTCACATAATTTTATGCAGTTAGTGGAATAGATTCTTCCGCTTTAATTATTGTCTATTTTTTAATTTTTCAAACTTTCTGAAGCACTCATGTGATTCAAAGTCAAGCACGAACTCTGATGAACATGAAGTCGGATGGTAGCGGGCCCTTTCTCCGAACACATGTGCGTCACAATTTCTGATGAAGCTGGCAATAAAAATTGCTGGCACTACGTACAGTGCTTTTAGATAATTTAACAGATTTTATTTTTCAGGAACAAACTGGCTGTGGGAAATGCTCAAACTTATGGCAAATAAAACATCCAAATTCACGGGCGAGACCAAGTTGGTCGGAATGCTTGAAGCCAAACCCCTGTCTGTGTTGGACGATATGCCGTCCCCAAGAGTTTTGAATACCCATATAAAAATCAAATATTTACCTAAGGTAGCCCAACTAAAACTCTATTCTTAGATTCATATTCATCATTTTTTGACCAGCCCGCATAGTTCAGTTGGTAGAGCGTAGGACTCGTGAACATGATGTTTCGGGTCACTTGAGGGTGTGGGTTCGATTATCACGGCTGGTCATCTAAAATTACTAATAGTCTTTCGGATGAGACGTTAAACTGAGGTCCCGTGTGACGGTACTATACACCGAGCACGTTAAAGAACCAGGCGTAACTTAGGATGCATTTCGTCCTGTATCTGCATTATCCCCACCCCCCCTAACAATACTAACAGCCTTCAGGGGGTGTCGCCCATGCGGGCAACCAGTAGCGACGATAAATAAACGCAAATTCTATCGATCAGAATCATATTCTAACTCTAGATACCAAGATTGGCAATCTTATCAGCTAAAAACAGGAATGCCCTGAAGGATCTGATAAACTTTAATATAAACATTCAATCCAAATTGTGACCTTCGGCATTTTATACTCAGAGGGCGTATTTTCAAACCATTTTACATATAAAGTCAAGTCTTGTTCTAAACTACATGTATAACTTGTCTGGAAAAAATGTTAGTAAGCTCGCCATAGGCTTGCTTAACTGTTAGGCTGCTAAGCGCGACTAACTGACCTTTTGCGAACAGTGCAAATCAAAATCAGACTGCCCCGAAAAATTACCTTTGAAATACCAAAATTTTGGTTTTTACGATCGGCTTAAGTTTCATTTCACTTATTTAGCAGGATAAGGGTTAATAAAATTTTTCCACGCTCTTTGAATAAACTTTTCTCTCAAACGTCAACTTGTGTCAGATCAGATATTTCTAACATGACTACCCTTGTTTTCATTATGCCAATGTTACGGATTTTTTTACCATACATACATTTATTATTCATTTATTTTTGACATGTATTCAGCATTATGTGATAGCATATCTCGTGCGCTTTCATGATGTCATTTTATGCTGCTTTCAGAGAAGAGAGTTGGGTTTTTAAAAATGATCACGTGTACGTGTACTCTATTTCAACGTGTGCATTTATGGTTTTGCTTTCTCTGACTTATATTCCGTGACTATCGCAATGTGATTAAAAGAATCTGATATTCATTGGCTCTTGAGATATCATTTTATTTAACTCGTCTAGAAAAAAAATGGTATTTTGCTCACCAAAGGGTTGCTTGAAAACAATGATCTAGTGTCATTTAACCCGTTACCACACGACCCCGAGTTTTAACGACCCCGAGTATAAATGGCTTTGAAAACATTTTGAAAAAGGAAAATACTGGAAACCAGCATTTTCTCTTTTTTTTTCACTTTATTTTCTACATAATTTAACACAGATTTCAATTTTTAAGTCGCATTTAATTTACCGTTGGCAAATGCTTTCAATTTTGACAAGTCTGAATTTTTTTCATTAAGTAAGAATTAATAAATTTTGACCTCAACTAGATCTACATACTTACGTCAGATTAAATATGTATTTATGTATTTTCAGGAAGCCTTCGAGAAGAAGATTAAGACGATACTGATATGTAGAAATCCCAAGGATGTTGTCGTATCCTTCTATAACCACAGTAAAGGGTTGAACATTTACGACTACAATGGCAAATTTGAAAACTATCTACAGATGTTTATGAGAGGGGAAGGTTTGAAATGACTGTCTGTCTGTCTCTCTCTCTCTTTCTCTCTGTCCGTCCGTCCGGCCGCCCGCTTTCCCGCCTGCTTGTCTGTCTTCTTACCTGTCTGTCTGTCTGTCTGTCTGTATCTCTCTCTCTCTCCGTCTGTCCGCCCGCCTGCCTGGCTACCTGTCTTCCTGTCTGTCTGTCCGTTCGTCTGTCTATTTTTCCGTCTTTGTTCATCTTTCTTTCTGTCTTTCTCCCCTTAACCCTTTGATTTACTTAATTACTTATAGGTAACGGTAGGTTATTGTCTATCATAGTTCAGTTACCAAGGACCAAAACACGTTTATCAAGAGAGAGCGAGAGAGATAGAGAGAAAGAGACAGACAGACAGACCGAGAAAGGCAGGCAGGCGCAGGCGGACGGACGTGTAGAAGGAAGGAAGGACGGACGGACTGGCAGACACAAAGACACGGGGAAGTCCGACAGAGAGATAGACATATAGAAGGATAATAGAGACAGACAGAGAAGACATTTGCGTTTTTTCCCATGTTTTCAGTGGACTACGGGTCTTATGCAGAATATCTATTAGAATGGCAACAACATATCCTCGAGCACCCGGGTCTTCCTGTCCACGTGCTTTACTACGAAGATCTGAAAGAGGTAAAATAATTGTTTGTCGTAATTTTAAGATTTACTGTTAAATCCGTGGGTACTTATACCTAAACTGCCGTATAAATAAAACGGACGTTTAAAGCCAAGAGTAAAGACACCAATATTGCAATTTCGAACTTACTTTTGGAGAGAAAAAAACTCAAAGAAGCGGATAGTGTAGATCCAAAATCACACAGTGTGCAGTCTGGGTCCATATTCACCCAGGAACATTTTTGGACTTACTCTCGAGAAATTTCTAACTTTGAAATTTGCATCTGCTTGGCAAAACCAAGTAATTTAGCCAATCAGAAGTTGTGTTACTTTCAAATTTAGAAAATTCTTGAAAATAAGACTAAAAATGATGTAAAGAATGGTTGGTGTATACGGACGCTGATCCACTCTCTCCTCAAAAGCACTTTGAGTATTGGTCACCAGCCCGCGTATTAACCCTTACGCTGCTAAGCGCGACTCACTGACCTTTTGCGGACAGTGCAGATCAAGATCAGACTGCACAGAAGCTGCAGTCTGATCTTGGATCTGCACTGTTCTATACGGTATTTATCCCGTTTGAAATGAATTCTGAAAAATGCAATACTTGGGATTTTACTAGTAAGTAGAATCTTTTTTTCCTTTATGTAGCAGCTTAAGGGTTAAAAGTTTCAAAAACACGTGCCCAGGTGGTAAGTTTGCGCCATCGATTAAAAAAAAATTAACCCTCTGCGAGGAAAACCCAATGAGACAAAAAGCATCATCAAAATAAAAGAAAAGTGTAGGAAGGTCTTATCACCAAGTTAAGAAGTGTGTTTCATAGATCCGAACTGGAAACCTAGCGATTACATAAACCTAAGACACAATATATCGACATAAAGGTATAAAATACACATTTTTTATAAATCAGGGGAAGAGTTTCATTTTCTCTTGGAATGTCAGCTTTGTCCTACTGCAAATTTTAAAACAGTACTAATTGAAAATGCCGAATACTGCAAAATTTGTTGATTTGTTACGGTCAAATATTCAAAAATTTATATATTAATTTATTAACGACGTATATGACAAATGTTCGCGCGCATCCTACTGCTCATGTATTTTTGTCGTGGATATTGAATCAAAAGTGCACCTATGTATTTTTTTCCCATAATGGTAATACTATTGGTGCACTGAAACAAGTAACACTTTCTTCGGGTAGTATCGGTGAAGAGAAAAAAAAAATAGATCTTTGAACTGTCACCGTAAAATAATTAAAATGCTGCTGACACGGCGTTACACACCAAACAAGGAAAGAAAGGCAGGAAATTTAAAGCTGTGGAAGTATAGCTGTTTCCACTTTGAAAATTATTATTGGAAAAGGAGAAATCGCTCCTATTGAGCAATTTCTCCTTTTCCCAGTATGTCTGCTGAGCTCTTACCCTATTTTTTTCCTTGAAAAAATAACTTCCACAGTGACCTTCAACTTTGTTTTCTGATGAAATAAGCACGGATAGGTGCCATTTTTATTTTTTCTTATTATTTAGAATTATAAATACTATAATTTTAAGAAAAATCCGTTCGTTAGAAAGTATGTATTTATTTAAGATTAACCCTTAATTCGGTCCAATTATCTCCCTTTTTAACTCAATTGTCTATATATAACATGCATATACCATGCTCAAAACCAGGATTTTATACATTTTTTGGGGGAAAAAATATATGAATATTCATTAAATTGATGTATATTTGTATATTTTCCTTTTATTTTCCTGTTGAACTGACTATTAAAGAAAGACGATTTAAATCCATTATAAGCTGAATTTTGGAACTGTATATACCTTTTTCAAAGGCCACTTTCTCAGAAACGAGCACGGCGACCCGTATCTTTTTTTTACTGTAATCTCGAAGAAACATGATGAGCTTGGTATGTACGAAGTTTAAAAATAATCTGTCCGTTAGAACAATTTGTGATATACGTCGTTAAATTTATATTCATTTATTACTGTAGAAATAAAGCAAATACACCTTCTATAAATAAATTGAAAAAATAGATTGAATTTTAAGTTAAATGTTTATAGATCAACAGAATGTTTGAAAATTGACAGAAATAACTTGACCATTGTAGAATACGTGCTACAGAACCTTCCGTGAGTCAGAAGATATAAGTATATATCGTTGAAAAAACCCAACGCTTAATTGTGTTTTCTGTTTCATACCTTTTTTTTTTGTTGTTTTTTCTCCTTCACTTCCACCCTTCCCCCCCCCCCCCCCAACCCCCGGAAAAAGAGAAAAGGCTTTATTTCATGCTTTCCGGTAGGATATCGAGAAACAGCGGTGAAAATATTTTTCGATATTCCACGGGTACGACCAGTGAAAATACCGATTTTTATATTCTAGTTACCTAGGTAAAATGCGCGTGACTCACAACCAGATGGAAATATGACGTCATTTACCTTACATTTCTCGCGCTTGACGTAATATTGTAATGCGTTGCTATGCGGAGGGGGTACGCCACGGGAAATAACTGAAAAGACTACTGGATTTTGATAAAGTTCCTCCCAGAAAGGGTTAAAAGCATGAAATAAATAGAATATTTGTTTTTTTCGGTGAAAGATCGAAATTTATTTCATCTCGTGAACACCATCGATAATATTTTCACTCGTGAAAATATTACCGATGATGCCCACTCGATGAAATAAATTTCGATCTTTCACCGAAAAAAACAAATATCCTCTATTTATTGCCACATATATTAAGAAGCATTGTATAAACGCTTCATTTATTTTCCTTTTGTTTGTGTATACATACATATGTTTGGATATTTTGGCAGACATGGGTCGATAAATATTTTCTGCAAATGCATTAAGCCCCTTTTTCACCGAGCATGCCTCACACGTATGTCTGTTCAAAGTCAAAGTGTGTACTCATACCTGTGTAGTGAAAATCTAGGCTACGTTGGTTAAAAAGATAAAAGAAATATTACCTTGATGCAAGAAAGAGTTCATATGGAGAATTGTGTGCTAAAATCATATAAGAACTACTTTGCACATCTTCTTCAGGATTGCTTCGGGGAGCTAAGGAGAGTTCGAGACTTTCTGCAGATGGATGTTTCAGATGATTTAATACGAGAAATCGCTGAGAAATGTTCCATCAACAAAATGCGGGAAGATAAAAGCAAAGCCACGGCGCATTCGGCTGAACTCATGAATTCCTGGTCGAAAAACGGGTTTAGTATGATGCGCAAGGGTGAGTTTGGTTGTGTAAATTGTGATTAAGTCGCTTTCAACAGTAGTTTAGCTATATTACGGCAACTGCTCATTTGTGTTTGTGTGATGTCACTCATTACGAATCCTAAGCCGAGTTCCTTCACAGCGGCAGTCCAGCACAGCAATTGGGGTTGATTCAAGAACCTCTGATATACAAGTCAAACTGACTTTATCCACTGAGATTCTGAGAAACTCAGAGGAAAGATTTTGAGGGTAGGATTATTTTCTTTTATACATACAACACGTCCCTTTTACACTGAAATTCTCTTACACAGCTAATTGAGATTTTTTTCACCCTCAGGCGTCTTTCACAACTTTAGTTGCCGTTACGGCCAGTGTAGATTACGATCAGACTGCAAAAACGTGCCCTCTGATCTCTGATCAACATTATCCGCTTTGCTGAGAAACTTTCGACAACGGCAACTTTGAAATTGCATTTATCTTGATTTTCTTTCTAGACTGTAAAGCCAGGCAGGTTTACTCGGCACGCTAAAGATCATCGTTCATTAATAAACTGTGTTATAGCATTTTGAGTCATGCTCCGAGAAAACAGGGTGTAATGCATCTGCAAAAAATATCGACCAAGGTCAGCCTGTGCAGACCTGGATCAAAACGTTTTGCTGTCGAGTCAGTGCAGTGTACCTCATGATTCGGTCGGTTGTTACACACATTTTGCATAGTATAATGACGCATTAAACCCCCAATTGCGAGAGCATTGCTCATTTATGACAATAAGTTAACCAAAGGATGTTTTTACGAACCTTAGGTAGAGGGCATTTAAACCCTTTCTAGGTAGAGTTGAAAATGATTGTAACAAGGATTTTACTCCTTTTCCTCTCATGATTCCAATCGTTTCAAATACATAACCCTTAAGTTGACCCATAGTTACTTTATCTACAAATGCTTTAAGGATGGAGGGGTCTATTTCTTGTTGGTCTGGTAGAGATTTGGATGACCCTTTACCAAACAATCCCGTTTTAAAGGCCCTTGAGGAAAAATGTCATTTGTAAACACTGCGGAAAAAGGTAACCAGCATTTTTCCTTTGTCAACAATATTTTGTACCTTTTTAAAGAAATATCCAACTAATCGAGATACATTTAATTTGTTGTGAGCAAATGCTTTAGGCATGGACAAGTGTAAAGTTTTGCCGTTTGGTAAAGAATTAAAAGAAAATGAATGTTTCAATTCAACAGGACAGGTAGGTGACTGGAAGAACTGGTTCACAGTTGCCCAGAGTGAGATGTTTGATGCTTGGTGGTACAAAGAGACCAAAGGACTCGACATGTTTACTTTTAGATATGTGTAATTCTGTTCAGCTGTTCAGCAAGCTGCGACACTGTGTAATACAATGTTGTATTTAGTGACTCTGTAGACCCTTGAAGATGACAGATTTATAAACGAGATAATACCTCTGACTAAAAAGCAACTGATCCTTTCTTCACACTGTTTTATCATGTTTTAAAAGGGATGCATTAAATTTTATCTATACTGATATAGAGTGTAATGTTCTTTTTTGCTTGTTGGGGAATGGGCTTGCTCTTTTTTATATTTCATTTACGTCCTCTTATTATGATGCATTTTTTACCCTTTGCAACGAAGTGTTCAAATGCATTTTTCCTCAGGGTCGTAAAAAAGAAAAAGATGTATAAGTCTATATGCTCTATGCTCTGTGAAAGGAGAGCTGAATGTATCTGCGAAAAGTCCGCGCAGGCTGACCTGGGTCGAACCTTTTTGCTATTGGTTGATTTTCTGCGTGTCAAAGGACCAGTCTACCCAATTATTCAATCCGTTGTTATACAAAATAGACTTTATGGTTCCATAATTATGTTATGACTTGCTTGGTATCATGCTTCTCGGAGATGTATAAAGCCCCCTTTTGCCTTTGGCTCATTTACTTTTGAGAAACAGCTGTTATTCGAATACTTCGATTCTGCAAGAATGTTACGCTAATCCTCTACCATATAACTGAATTTTACATTGGTCCAGATCGAAAGCATTTGCGCAAGACAAAATGAATACAACACAAATGGTGAGATTTCCCTTTTAAAGGATAGAAATATTGTGGGAAAAGGGGAAGTGATGGGTATTAGCATTTTTCATTTTTCCATGAGATTTTAAAAAGTATTTTTTCCTTAGGTTCGTTAAAGCACCAGATTGTTTGGTGAAGGGTTTACTCTTTACCAATCAAAAAGAAATTTGCTAGAGAGAAAAGAAAATGCTAGAAATGAAAGCATTTCGAAATGACAAATAAGATACGGTACCAATAATGGAGAAAAAAAGGATAGAAAACATTGTCGGAAAACGAAAAAATGCTGAGGACCATGTGTTCTCCTTTTTCAGATTAAGTTCTCAAAAGCTGTACAGTTATGGGTCGTATAAACACGACCACCACATAATCATCCAATGAAAACAAATTACATGAATGTGTCTCATTTTCATTGGATGTATATATACGTAGAATCAAAAATAAGGGAACCTTTGTATCTCGTCTTGAAGTAACTTTATTTTACCTAAAACATACAACAGATATGGAATCAAGTCAATATATCGGGTGTGACCTCTATATGCAGCATCAGTTGCATGACACCTTCCGGACATATTGGAGATGATACGGCGAGTTGTTGCTCTTGGAATCTGCTGAAATATTGAGAGGTAAAGTCACCCTGTCAAATAGTGCCAGAAGAAACAAGTAACAGGGTTCCCTTATTTTTGGGGCTACGTATATATATCTCGTGAACAAGAAATAATATCTAGTGGCTACGATATACTAGGTATATTCTTATTTTCTCGCATCTTCCCTCTGGGCTTCCAGCCGACCCCTTGGAGCGCAGTCTGTAAACCAGGGGATCGCTGGTTCAAATTCCCAGCTCAGTTAAATTCCTTTAGAGAATTGATGATAGTCATTGCTACATGAGTAGTAAAGGGTAGTCGGATACGGCAAAATAGGCGATTGCCCCATTCTGCTTACCCTGACAGTAAATGGGGCCCCGGGTAAGCAGAATGGGGCACTTTTGGAGAAAATGTGTCGTTTTTGGCCGATAGTTAGCCTTTTATTGCAAATAAATGTTCTATTTATAGTAACATTTTCATGCGGATTCTCGGATTTTATCGCTTACTCGGTCCCCTTGTGAGCTGTTGCAGAGATTGGACAGTCCCTATCTGACTTCCCCTGAGTCCCTATTCTGCTTACCCTGAGTGGGGTTGTACCCATTTTGCTTACCCGAGTAGGTTCGCTACGCTAAGAAGGATTGTCACATAGTTTGTAGTTTAGTCAGCTGTTGGTTGAGACCGTGATATGGAATAGGGTTAGGACTGCTTTATTGTTTACTTTTAACCACTACTTGGGCTTTAAGTGGGGTTAGGGCAAAAAAAAGATCAGGGTTTGACTTAGACTTTTTTTCATTGATTTGATATAGAAGACAACCTGATCTTTAGTCCTTACCACACGTCAGAATAGAGATCAATGGGACTGTATTGTACTTAGGCTGCTTTATTGTTTACTTTTATCCACTACTTTTATCCACTACTTGGGCTTTAAGTGGGGTTAGGGCAAAAAAAGATCAGGGTTTGACTTAGACTTTTTTTCATTGATTTGATATAGAAGACAACCTGATCTTTAGTCCTTACCACACGTCAGAGTAGAGATCAATGGGACTGTGTTGTACTTAGGCTGCTTTATTGTTTACTTTTATCCACTACTTTTATCCACTACTTGGGGCTTTAAGTGGGGGTAGGGCAAAAAAAAAGATCAGGGGTTGACTTAGACTTTTTTTCATTGATTTGATATGGAAGACAACCTGATCTTTAATCCTTACCACGCATCAGAGTAGAGATCAATGGAATTGTGTTGTACTTAGACTGCTTTATTGTTTACTTTTATCCACTACTTGGGCTTTAATTGACTTTAGGATTGATATGGAATACAGTTTGATCTTGATCTCGCTGTACCAGGTTGAGGCTAGGGGTATGGTTGCCCTTTGGCTTTTTTGAGTGTAAGTCTTTGACTGAAAGTCTTTTGACTGAAAATTGACAATTTGAAGAAAGACCGCTCTTTCTTGGTAGTGGGGTAGCCCTGAAAAGGGCTGTTTTTTGAGTATTGATTTATCTACCAAGTCTACTGGTCTTTTGGAATGATTTTACACCCACAATGTTCGCAGCATACTGTTTTTGGCTGTTGATTTTCCTTTGATTGTTTTTCTTCCCTTACAACAGTAACGATTGAGTCTGCTAGTTTATGAAGACTGCTTTTATCAAAGTCATTCTCCACTGGAAGCTTCACAGCAACAACTGAAATACGCTTTCTCTGTTGGCATAATGTCTCAATGTTTTTGATCAGTTGTTCGGTGTCTGCGTTCAAAGTCTTTTTTTCCTCCATTTGTTTGTTGAAAGTCTTCAGTTCTTCTAAAATCTGAGTCAGTACAGAATATTGTTTTGAATTCAACTGTCTTACTTCTTCAAAAATGCTGTCCATTACCGTCGTTGGGTTGATGAGTGTTGAATTCATCGCTGTCGATGGGTTGACGAGTGTTGAATTCATTGCTGTCGATAGAATATCCCCATTGTTTTCTTTCGGTAGGAATTCATCTGTGTCGAAACCATCCAAGTTAATCCCGTCCAAGTTGAAATCCATTTTCCATTATCGCTTATCCGTACTACTCGAGAGCTGAGAGACGAATGATTCATTATTTGGAAAATATCGTCGGCTTTTATAAGCTGGTGGGAGGATTGACCTACTTTGGCTCAGAATTAACGGTGGCCAATCAAAATGTGTAATGATATAACGAACGAATCGATTGGACAACGTTAATTCTGTGTCAAAGTAGGTCAATCGTCTCGTCAGAACTAGGATTGACCTACTTTGACTCAGAATTAAGAGCGCGTTCCCGGGCGAAAGCACCCCCAATTGCTGATCGTCTAAGTCGAACTGCAGTGAAAACGGTGGCTCGTCGTCGTCACCCCACCACTCTGTCTCTGGAATGATGACCTTCTTGTTGATAGCTGGTGGTGCCGGTAATGGTGGTAATAGAGTCCTTTTTCCTTCTCAGCCATTGTCTTCTCGATCTGGTTGTTAACCTTCTCTAGTTTTTAATGAGAGCAAAATGGGTACAACCCCACCATCAACCGGAAGTAGTTTTCGATTTTTTCACCCCCACCCACCCGTTTTTTTGAAAGGTGAGCGTGGCTTAGGAAAGACACGTGACGTCACTTCCGGTTGATCTTAGGCTGCACATTTTTGCAGAGATTGGATAGTCGCTATTATCCTTACCCTGAGTGGGATTAGTAGCTAGTCTCCTTACCCTGAGTGGGATAATGTGGAGCTGATCCCTAGTTTGTCTACCCTCGAGTGTTCTATTTTAGTTACACTGTAGGGCAAAGACCATTTCCTGCTGATCTTAGACTGCACATTTTGCAGAGATTGGTCCGTCGCTATTATCCCTACCCTGAGTGGAGTTTTTGGTGATAAAATGTGGAGCTGTCTGGACTTAGACTTTTTTTAGTACGGAATACTGTCTGATTTTGATCCACACTGCGTCAGAGCAGAGGCTAGGGGTAGACTGGCCTTTGACTTTAGGATTGATATGGAATACAGTGTGAATTTGAGAGAGAAAACTAGGACGAAGTGGGTTTAGACTTTTTTGAGTGTATCTCTTAGAGAAATTGACAATTCGAAAGATCACTCTTTCTTGCTGAATGGTAGCCCTGAAAAGGGCTGTTTTAAGTCTTGTTGTCTGGCAAGGCTATTCATTGAATGTATAAACTACAGGTCTGATCTCTCGCCAGCAATATTCGCACCAAACCCCTGGGTCATCGTCTTCATCATACAACCCCTCATCAGGATTTGGACAGTTGTGCTTTTGTCCAAGATACTGTAGGGGAAATGTACATTTCCCACACTCTATATAGCATCTGCTACCGCACATCGGACAGAGAAGAATCTGAACCATGGTGGAACGATTATGATTTGATGTATAAAACATTGACTTTTTATAGTTTTGCTGGGTGGATTGACCTACTTTTTGACTCAGAATTAACATTATCAAAAAGTTCGTTATATCTTTATGAGTTTTGATTGGAGAGATGGGTTTTTTCTTAGTCAAACAATACTTATGATCCACTGCATTGGAAAAAATGTAGCCAAAACATGTAACTTTGGGGAAAAAGAAAGAAGAACTCCGTTGTTTTTAAACAGTAGAACTTTTATTTGAACAGAACTGAACAATGAACATGAAACATATTTACAACAAGACACATAAATAAAGAACTGTTAACAATAAGAACATTGAAAATGTTTTTTATGTCTTTTTTCACTGTTTGTGGAAAGTCTCTAAGAGTTTGTTGTATAGATTTCCGTAGTGCTGGTAAAACCATGATGATACAGTTCGATCGTTTCGGTGATGTTCCGTTGAGAGGAATTTCTGTTGAAGATATTTCTGTATATTGTATCCTCTAGCAGCAGCATCCAATGCGAAGATACAGTAAAATCCGCAAACTTTCCCCTGTAGACTCTGAAGAGTTTGACGAATGTATCTCCACGATAAAGAATGATTGTCTAAAAAGTTTATGATTTCAGGCTCAAGTGGTGGTAGTCCGTAGGAATCAAAGTGTAGTACATCGCCACTATTGTTGAATATTACTGCCACCCAGTGTTCTCCTGGCATATTTGATCTCTCTGTATTCACAATATAAGCTTTCACATGTTTGGGTTTTTGTCGAGGTAACTGGTCTTTTGCACACACTTTTGCCTGTAGATTTTTTATCCATATTCCATGATCCAATATATATTGAATTTCAGAAGTATACATCACGTTTTTTCTTAGTCACTTTCTTCCCAGGATTGTTTTACTTTGTTACACCAGTAATGTAACCAAGACGAATCCACAAATTCAGATAAAATGTTTTGTTTTATATCCTTCCACAATCTGTAGGCTTCCACATATCCACTTTCATCGAGTTTCATTTCCATTAATTCAGGATACCATTTTTCCATGATTTTGTATGGATTTAATTCCATCATAGCTTTTTCTATGAACATATCCGTATATTCTTGTCTGTTCTTGAATAAACACAGATCGTGCTGTATTTGACTGGGGTGATCCACTTGACATCCGTAACACTGGTTGCGAACTTCACTGGCAATAAGATTTTGTAATTCTTCAATCATATGTTTTTCGAAGCTATTGTGGATGTCATTTTTCCGAGTAGAGATGCACTTTGAAGTAGAATAATTCACTTTTTCTGCTTCTTCTCTCAGTGATCTAGCAAATCTGAGTCACAGCATTGTTTTTCTATATATGCTCTTTAGTCCTGAAAAGGACTGTTTTTGATATATATATATATACTCCTTAGCCCTGAAAAGAACTGTTTTTTGTGAAAGCTGTCTTTTTGTTCCGGGGTAATGAATAAGAGATCTGTTCAGAGTCCTAAAAAGGACTGTTTTTCTGTTGATTACAAGATTAGTAATCTGTGATGATTTCTCTCAAACTGTTGATTTCAATCTGATTGTCAAGTTCAGCAAAGACAATAACGTTGATAACTGCTGCTAGAGCTTGAGCGAACTGAAGTTCAATTCGAAGACTTCCAGTTATTATAGGATGAAGCTGTCCTTCTTCACTGCCTTGATCAGCTGTCAAATCGTATCCCCACAAACAGTATCCACCAATATAGTCTTCTTTGGCAATATCAAATGATTTATTGAGTCCAAAGGCTGAGATAGCCTGATACATTGACAAATATGATTTCAAATACAGTCCTCCTTCAAAGTTAGGCTCAAAGGGTCTGTTATGAATACTGTGACCATTACATAATACATCTATTTTTGACAGATTAAAATGTTGAAAGAAAAATGGGTTGGTGCCATGACTCCCATTATAAGCAGCATTTGTTACCATTGCAATGAAAATACGTTTTGGAAGCTGTCCTTGAAACAAATGATCTTCAACTTTAGACTGAAGTCCGGTGCCAATGGTAAAAGTTTTTACTTCTACTCTACGAATAGGAATTTTCATGTTTTGCTGAGCAATAACATGATTAAGATCATTTGCAATAACAGGCAACTATTCAACATTTCGCACATGAAGACTGACTGTTTCCAGAACAATTTTTGCAGCTGGTGCACCAGCACCTCCTGTGAGACAAAAGTTTTCCGAAGTCCTGTTTAATCTAAGTCTGATTTCAATTCCGTTCGGTAAATATTTTTCTTGTTGAAATAGATCAAGATGCAATCGTCCGAAAAGTTCTGCGTTTTTGCTTTGTACAATTACACCTATTCTTGTTTTTAAACCCTCATTATTAGCATTATGGTCGAGTGAATTGAAATGACCAGTGGTGTCTTCAGCCCAAAGTACGCTAGCTTTCAAATGCGTAGACTTGCTATCGGCATTATATGACAGAAGATTTTCGATATACGCTCTGTATGGATAGGTGTCTGAATTACTGCTGATTAATTTATTATTTAGATACAAATCGACGCTGCTAAACATACTATGCAGGAAATTGTTTACAGGTGCCACATTTGAAGCGGCCTCTAAATCAGTACCGTCTGCTTTAATGATTTTGAATTTGATATACAAATACGATTGTGCCAAATCTGTCCAATGTTCGGTTTGAGGTGGTATGATAAATTCTATCGGTGCATTATTTGACAAAGATGATATTGGAAAATGTTCAACCCATGACTTTCTTGCATAGTTGTCATTGTAGGTGGTACAGAAAGAACATTGAGTTCTGATTTACTGCATTCACAAGACCCGTTTTGCATCATTTTCAAATTTTTTCAATCAAATATATTAATCAAATATATTAATCAAATATATCAAGAGGTCTAGGTCTACTGTAATGATTTCTTTGTTTCTTATTGATGATCTTACCGTTGCGAGATCGAGAAGATAACTGACGTGTTTCTCGCGATTTTCTTTTATTTATCCCTGTCATTACCTCTAACTTTTGTGTTAAATCATGAATAGATTGTTTTCCCCGTGAAACTGCAACTTTTTTTTGATTTTTGCCTCGTAAGAGGATATCTTCTGCTGCACGTAATCCTTGTTTGATTCCTTCTTTTTTAATAGCATTAAGCCCAGATTTGACTAGAGGTTTTATCAATGGAGTTACTGTTTTAAGTGCTGATTTAAATAGGGAACCTAATCCATAGCCATACTGATGTTTTACACCGCGATAAACTGGTAACATTTTTTAATTATTTTTCAGTTGAACGTTGTCTGAAATGCAACTTAACGATTGTCTTACCAGTAATGAAATGAACTGGTATACCAGAATCCCCCGTTATTTGAATGTGAATCATATCGAAATCGGATTTCGAAACGGGAATGTAATGCGGTATTGTAATTTCATGATTGATATGCTGACAACCATAATTATTTTCAATCGCATCGGATGTTTTGAAAGGCAGAACACGAAGTATGGGAGCAAGTGTACCACCCACTATATTGTGTTCAGCAATATCTGAATAAACGTACAGATGATTGTAGCCAGCATCAATGTTAGCAGTGTATTTAAAGTATTCGAAAATATTTTTACCCTGAAAAAATGTATCATTTTTGTATTCTGGTGATCTACCCAGTTTTAAAAACAGTGATGAATGTAATTTGAGCCCCGTTTTTATAATATTTTCGAAAATAATTTTCGGACGTTTGGATAAAGTTGAATATTTAATGTACAGAGTCGCCGATCTCTTATGAATGGCAACGCCTATGTTATCTTGAATCAACTCATTGATTACCTCTATAAGATGCTGTGGTGAAGTGTAACTCCCAGATGGAAAGGTAAATCGAATTGTCCATTTTATCGGTTTACCTGCACTATTTCGTCTTAATGGAGATACCTGCATATTATCTCTTTTTCTGTCTAGATCTGATACTAATTTGGTAAAATCGGCATCTGTTGTTGTAATTTCGAACTGCGCTTCTTCTTCACTTATATTTAAGAACTGAGAGGGAGTAATAAGTTGAACTAACGCAACTTCCCATTTTTCCTTGTCAATATGAACTGTCTTTGGTAAATGAACCTTAAAACAACACTGTGTGTTGTTCGGATAAAAGTTTATGGAACTATCGCTAGGTAGAGTTAGATAAAACGAATTCATTTTTTACTGTCAACGAAATCAACACCCAGTTGTTTTTGTGCTGATTTGGTGAATTTTAACCCCGGAGATGGAAGAATATACTCAAGTGAACTACTTAACAATATCAACCACAATTCACGATCTTGACTTTGAATACTTAAATGTTCTATCGAGGTTGCAATAATTGCGTAAATGACTATAATCTGTGAAATATATGTAAACTGATTCTTAGGAACACGATTTCCACAGCAATTGTAATTTTTACTACTACTACTATCGACACTTTCTGTTCCAGTCTCAATGTTCGACTGTGAATTCATAATGAATGCAGGGACTTTTTATCTAAAAGTTTTTTTACTGTTCAAGACACCAAATAGGATTCTGGTACCCAACTTTGAAATTTTTTTGGATAACCTTTCCAATTGACTTTTATTTCTTTGATTAATTTTTTACCCTCACGTCTTGTACGTCTATCAAGAACTGAATCAATTTCATAAATTTCATCATCTTTTATTAATTGAAGTTCGTGTTCACCCTGTAAATCTTTTATTTTATATGTGATAGGCGAAAATGTTTTGTTGACATGAGTGATTTCAAATATTTCTTGTGTCCAATTTGGTAAATATCCCTTATCAAATGTACGTTTTGTTTTACTGATTCGAACACGATCTCCAATTTTGAATTTTGGCTTCTTTGTCAATACAATTGACGATAATTGCCGATACAGGTTTTTTGAAATCTCTGCCTCATTTGATTTTGTTACCAGTACAGGAGATGTTTTTATACTTCTGTGAAAAGTATGATTGTAATTTTTAAATAAAGAATTCAAAATGTCAATGTAACGCCTTGTTTTCTTGTACGTAAAGTATTTCCACATTCTCGTTTTTAAAGTTCGTTGAAATCTTTCAACGATACTTGCTTTTGTCTCTGGATTTTCAGTGGTAAAAAAATGAATCTGATTCTTTTTCAAGTATTGTTGAAACAGTTTGTTTTTGAATTCCGAACCTTTATCTGTTTGAAGTGACAAAGGTTTTCTTTTTGATTTCTGAACAATAGATTGAAATGCTTTAATCAAAGTTTTTCCCGTTTTATTTGGAATAGGGACAACCCATGAAAATCTTGAAAACACATCAATCACACAAAGTAAATATTTCTTGTTATCATTTTGTCTTGCTAAATGTTGCATGTTAGCCAAATCAGCTTGCCATTGATAATCTATACCACCTACAATAGTTTTTCGTCTTTTGAATAGACGACGGATCGGTTTGTGCAAGGTATAGGTGGATTCACCCTGCAACCACTCTTGAACATCTCTGTATCTTATTCCTTTTAAAACAGATTTTGCAGCGTGATACAATTGATTTATTCCAGTAAATGCGACAGTACTGTTAGGATTATAAAACAACTTTCTTAACACGTAATCAAGTTTAGGCTTTACCATGGCTCCCATGACTGAAGTGTTTGACGAGACGGGGTCTTTTTTATAGACTTTGGTGGAGTTAACAGTTCTTTAACATAGAATTGCTTCAATCGTTCTTTCTTCAGGCCTCATGTATGGCGATTTTTCTTTGATCCTTTCCATACTTTTTTTAGCACTTTTTGTAGGGGACTTCCTTGCACTTTTTCGTACGCTTTTTGGCGTGTGAAATAAGTGATCGGATTCTCCATAGGATTCTTCATCTTCACTCAGTGATTTATCATGAGCTTTTTGCATCCATCTCCATCGGCTCGAATTGCCAATAACTTCTTGAGGTATATTGCTTTCATGTAATGCCTTCGAAAAAGTTTTCCATCCTCTGGGTTCAACACCTTTTCTTTGACGTATTGCATCATTGATAAGATCAATAATATTGGAACCATGAATGCGTGTACCTTTGTATGACACGACTCCTTGTTCGTTCCAAGTTAAATTATTGTTATCTTTTATCATACTCAAAAGTAACTCAGCTTTTCTTTTCATGGTTTTTGGTACACTTTGCAAAATTTGATCATGCAAGGCAACAGATGCTGATTTCTGTACACGATCATCAGTTTTTGCCATTGGAAGAGAATTGATCAAGGATGGTTTTGCTTTTTGAAGCGAATTTTGTAACTTAAACAAAGTTTCACCATACCTTTGAGCCTTTTCTGTTTCTGACAAATCGGTACTTTGTAAAATCTGACTCATGTCTTTTTGAAGATGTGATACATCTACAACTTGTGCGTCGGGTGGTAAACGAGGTTTTTGAGATTGTTCGGCTTTCAATCGTTTCATATTTTCTAAGGCTTGGTAAGGCACAATAACCATTTTCCTAACAGACATGGTGTGATTTTTTTAAAAAAATAATAATAATTACAAGGCTTTTAGAGCCCCTCCTATTCCACCGATCACGACTTTTCCTAACAAAGGTAATAATGCAGGTGCGAGCAATGGAAGAAATCCACCTTTTTGATTTAAAAGTTGTTTTTTATTTTTTTCAGAGACCGATTTCGAAGCTAAACGTCTGAGATCTTGTCGGCTTGAATACAACTGCTTCTTCTGAGCTGATGATAAATGTACATTGCCTTTTAAAACATTATGACAGCATTCCGATATACATTTTATCACTTCTGATGGCGAATCCTTCACAAGTCTTTTACGTATTTTTGGTGTAGCCTGCATCATGGCCATAACCATCGAACCGTGTTTTTTAATCAGAGGTGTTTTCTTCATGTTGACTTTATCTCTATCTCGAATTAAATGATGATGTAAGATCCATATCACTATCATTTATACCTGTTGTAACATCCTATCTTTTACAGTCAGAATTCTTTTTTAAGAAAACTGTGAATCAAGATCGCTGGGTAATCTAAACTTGCTTCCTAGGCCTGCGTTCATGGGGATGGTTTTTCCTTCGCCAAGGTGGATCATCCCATTGGGGTAGTCAATTTTGTATCTTCCTGTGTCAAAGTTATATTGGGTCATATCCTCCACCAACTGATTTTTTTTGTGTTTACCTCTTTTGTATTTAGCTAATGTATATGGAGACCATGAGGCGGATGGGATGGGTTCAAACTGCAATGCTCTACCTGGTACCAGAAATTGTGAATACTTTGTTTTGAGTTTCCGCAATCTTTCACTTAACAATTCCTTTCTGGACTTCGGATACTGTAGATGTTCTGAAATGCTACTTTCTCCAGTTTTTCGTTTTCGGGTAGTGACAAATCTTTCATCAATCGTATGTGGTCTTTGAGAATCAACAATTCCAAATTGAGTTGAACCATTTTCTCCACCCCAGTCTATCGTGGTTGGGCATGCTATTGATTCCCTACGCGGAGTGATCTTTTTTGGAGATGATGTGGTTGGGGCTGGTATTAGCTCCCAGCGCGGAATTGATGTGCTTGTGCCTGGCATTGGTTCCCAGCGCTGAGTGATCTTTTTTGGAGTATATGTGCTTGGGTCTGGTATTGGCTCTCTGCGCGGAGTGATCTTTTTTGGAGATGATTTCTTCTTCGGGGATTTTTTCTTTCGTGGAGCACGCTTTCTTGGAGATTTCTTCTTTTGTGGAGATTTCTTCTTTTGTGGAGATTTCTTCTTTCGTGGAGCACGTTTTCGAGGTTGTCTTTCAGCCCCAAAGTTTCTAACGGTTTTTGTTCCATCCCATCTCAGTAAACTTCTGATAATAACACCACCCAGAAATCCACCTCCTCCAGGTTTTAAAATAATTTTACGTTTACTTTCATCATCTGTGGACGGATCTGCTAACCTCTCAATATCTTCTCTATGTTTTGTTATGTACGTAGTGGATTGTTTTGGTAATTTGATTTTATTTTCAAGGATGTTTCTCGCTGCCAGCGTAAACCATTTTAAAATTTCTTTTAATCCTGCCTTTAACAGAGCTTCTCTTGCATGTCTATCGGTTTGTTGACTTAAATTTCGCAAAGCAGCTAAAAGCAAATTTTTGTTATATGGTATAACCGTGTTTACTGATTGACGTGAAACATGAAAATGATTTATATTTAGAATGTAATTCTCTTTTAAAACAAGAACATCAAATAAGAACTTTTAAATAAGAACTTTTTTTTGAAAAAACCTATTTTTAAGCAGGAGAATAAACAATGGGTCCTCTTTCGTTTCCTTGTGTATACCAACGTTAGAATATATCTGTTCTCAGTCTTAATTCTTTGTTTGTTCGTGAATGAAAATCTATGACTAGATATCCATGGTCCATCGATGTAGCGTCTTCATAAGCGGGTAACAAATGTGGGGTTTGCATTTGGTGAGCCAGTGTTTTAATTTGATTCTTATCTCGTTCATTTCGAAATAAAATCATGTATCTGGAATTAAGACTAATGGTTCGACTCGATTTCGACTGCTGAAACATATTTTGTGTGATATAAATCACACTTGCATTACGATGATGGCCTTTTCTTGTAAACCAGAGTTTAATTTTTTCCTCGTCTTTTTCACCCAACATGTCATCAAAGACGATTAAATGTGGAATGGATACATCGCTGACAATTTCGTTTTCATCGTCAGGAATTCCCTCCACGAAATTTATCAATTCAAACTGTGAATTAAATTTTTCCTGCATAAGATTGTAAGCATACTGCCATTCTTTGTAACACCAGACAACTCTTTCAGGAACGATATTGAACAAGTCTTCTCGATAGTCAATTAATTTATGAACGAACTCTGTTTTTCCACACCCGCTCGGTCCTGTGATGAAAATATTACAAGGGTGTTGAAATAAAATAGATTGTACATCCACCTCCATGTTTTTTTTACTTTTCTCTTTAAGGGCTAATGATAAATGACAACATAAATAACAATGAAAGCGTTTTTATTCACAAAAAACATTTTATTCAGAGTTGACAACGAAATATTGACAATGAATTATTTTTACAATGAATTATTTCTTACAATATGGCATAAAACATTTTTTTAACAAATATAATATTTTACAATATAACATTTTACAATGCAAATTCACAAATCCCTCGAGTTCTCCATTTGTCTTCATGTTCCGTAATGTCTTTGTGCAATTGGTCATCACCCAAATAAAATGGATATACACTGTCCATTTCACTGAATTCACGTGTTCCACTAAATGGATAAACATGTTTTAAAACTTCTTTCGTTGAAAGAGATGAATATACAATTTTCTCTGTAACATCTCTATCAAATAAGATATAGCCTTCCATAGTATCCACTATTTCCTCAGAGTCTCGAATAGATCCTTTTTTTGTAGCGTAAGTAAAAGTTAAATAAAACTGATTTCATTTTCAGAACGTTCAGAAAACTTTCTTCGGTTCTTCCTATGATCATGAAACACCATCGACTTGTGGATCGCATTTGTTTACCATTAGCACCGTCTTTCCACCAGTAAGTTGCTAAATAAGTTTTGATGATGTGTTTCAAATCTGAATCGTCTACCAACATCCCAATAAAGTGCTGTATACCATACAATTTGCAGGACGATTCTCCTTTTGCAAACCCTCTGTGCAATTTATCTATCCAAAGTTCCACACAGCGGAGTTTAATGTTAAGCTGCATTCGTTCATCAAGCGTATGCTGTTGAACGAATTCTCCATAAATCTTTTCACGTAGTTCTACTGGTAAAGGCAGCATAATTTTTCAGCGATATTTTGCGTCTTACTCGGACCGTTCAGTTCAAAACAATGTAACATGGAATTATTTCCTTAAACTTTTATAACCATAATCGTCACTTTCACTGTCTGAATAGGGTACTATTCTTTTTTCTTTTAGCCATCGTTTATGTCTGATTGTAAGACAATGACACGGTAAGTCAGAAAACTTGGCATTTTATAGAGTCTTTCACCCCAATAGTGTATAAATAGAGACGACAGCTACGAAATCTATATCATTCCTCTGATCGACTTCAGACAGTACAGTTGACAAAAAATAATGAGCGAGTTTAATCTACAAAATACACCACTGATAGGAAAGATGATGTATCTGTATGTTAACCCATACACCCACGATTACGAGATCAGCAATGGTCCGTTAAAGTATCAAGTTCAACATATCGGGAATTACGTGGGATCATTTTTATCCCATCAACATTTAACAGAAAAAGATGTTTACCGTATTACCAGATACAGAGTTTTGAATCAAGCAACGATCGATAGACGATATGGGATGGATGGAAAGAGAACAGATATTTGTTTTATATGCAACAAACCAGGACACTGGGCTAGAAATTGTCCAGAAAAAGAAAAGCAGACAGAAAAAGTCGTTTTTGTCTATGTGGATCCACGCAGTCATGATATCAAAATTTCACCAACAATGAATCTGGGTGGTGAATTTCACTACATGAAATTCGTGGTGTTTTAAAATCATTCTGTAACGAAAATAAATGGAAAACATTCACACCACAGACTACAAGATCATCGGTTGAAAATCAGATCGAAAATATGCAGATTGACAACACGACTATCAGCGATGCAGAGATCTGTAAAATAACAGAACAGATAGAGAAAGAAATATCTATAAACGATAATCTAAGAAAACAACCAACTTTGGAACAAAAAAAAACAACGAACTTTCTTCAGAGGAGGCTCTTTCACCCAAAGAGGAGAAAAAGCAAAACAACGAAAAAAAGAGAAAGCGAGAAAAAAAGAAGTGTTTCTTTTGCAAATCAAAAAAACATGGAGATAAAATCTGTCCAGATATGATATTAAAAAACAGTGAAAGGGGAAGAAAACGGAAGAGTGAATGTGAATCGAACATTCCAAAGAAAAAAGAAAAACAGTGAAAATCAGTTTCAATTGTTTTAACAAAAAAAAAGGCTGACTTGTTTAAATGTTTTCATTCCATTGTTTTTTACAGTTCCTGACTTGTTTCATTGTACAAATGTTTGAATAAAAACATATGAAATAATTCTGGGCTTGACTTTTTTTGTTTGACTGTAAGTCTTTGACTGTAAGTCTTTTGAGAGAAAATTGACAATTCGAAAGAAAGCTCTTTCTTGGGGAATGGTAGCCCTAAAAAGGGCTGTTTTTCTCCATTCACTGGTTGGATAAATTAATTCCATACCAGTGAAGGATACAGCTTTATCAGCTTCTTCTGCCATCCACGATGTTCAGAGGGTGGTATGAAATCCCTCAGGTGGGGGTAAATGTTCCCCATCTTGACTCGGGGGTGCTTTCGCCCGGGAACGCGCTCTTAATTCTGAGTCAAAGTAGGTCAATCCTCCCACTAGCTTATAAAAGACGGTTATATTTTCCTATAGACTTGAACGATGGAAGATCTTAGAAAATCCGTCCACAATTTAATGAGAGCGGTATCCACCCTCTCATTAAAACTAGAGAAGGTTAACAAGCAGATCGAGAAGATAATGGCTGAGAAAGAAAGACCGGCACTACCCCCACTAGTAAACTACAAGGTGGAGTTCGTCATCACAGCAACTGAGTGGGAAAAAGACGAAAATAGATGACCACTCTTTGAAGAAAGATTGCTCTTTCTTGATGGTGGGGTAGCCCTGAAGCCGACACCACTGTCGCCAGTCAACAGCGAGAAGGTCGTCATCCCTGTGACGGAATGCTGGGATGACGATAATGAACCACCATTTTCTCTAAACTTTGATCTGGATGACCAACAGTTGAGAAACCTGAGGAGGCGGACAGCAAGGAGCTGTCCAGCCTGCAGAAAAGTTGGAGATTGTGCCTAAAAAAAACACAGTCTCCATAAACAAAACAGCCCTTTTCAGGACTACCATTCCACACGAAAGAGTGATCTTTTCAAATTTGTCAATTTCACTAAGGGTTACACTCAAAAAAGCCTAAGGGCAACCATTCCCCTAGCCTCAGCCTGGTACAGCGAGATCAAGATCAAACTGTATTCCATATCAATCCTAAAGTCAATTAAAGCCCAAGTAGTGGATAAAAGTAAACAATAAAGCAGTCTAAGTACAACACAATCCCATTGATCTCTACTCTGATGCGTGGTAAGGATTAAAGATCAGGTTGTCTTCCATATCAAATCAATGAAAAAAAGTCTAAGTCAACCCCTGATCTTTTTTTTTGCCCTACCCCCACTTAAAGCCCCAAGTAGTGGATAAAAGTAGTGGATAAAAGTAAACAATAAAGCAGCCTAAGTACAACACAGTCCCATTGATCTCTACTCTGACGTGTGGTAAGGACTAAAGATCAGGTTGTCTTCTATATCAAATCAATGAAAAAAAGTCTAAGTCAAACCCTGATCTTTTTTTTGCTTAACCCCACTTAAAGCCCAAGTAGTGGATAAAAGTAGTGGATAAAAGTAAACAATAAAGCAGCCTAAGTACAACACAGTACCATTGATCTCTACTCTGACGTGTGGTAAGGACTAAAGATCAGGTTGTCTTGTATATCAAATCAATGAAAAAAAGTCTAAGTCAAACCCTGATCTTTTTTTTGCCCTAACCCCACTTAAAGCCCAAGTAGTGGTTAAAAGTAAACAATAAAGCAGTCCTAACCCTATTCCATATCACGGTCTTAACCAACAGCTGACTAAACTACAAACTATGTGACAATCCTTCTTAGCGTAGCGAACCTACTCGGGTAAGCAAAATGGGTACAACCCCACTCAGGGTAAGCAGAATAGGGACTCAGGGGAAGTCAGATAGGGACTGTCCAATCTCTGCAACAGCTCACAAGGGGACCGAGTAAGCGATAAAATCCGAGAATCCGCATGAAAATGTTACTATAAATAGAACATTTATTTGCAATAAAAGGCTAACTATCGGCCAAAAATGACACATTTTCTCCAAAAGTGCCCCATTCTGCTTACCCGGGGCCCCATTTAGTGTCAGGGTAAGCAGAATGGGGCACTCAGGGTAAGTCGGATGGGACAAAATCGCCTATTTTGTCCTATCCGACTACCCTTTACTACTTACATGATCAATTCCTATTTCATTGCTAAATACTCTTTCGACGATGGTTATGTTGTGCCAAGTTTTGGTGAAAGACACTCCAGGAAAGCATGGATAGGTGCACCGGTCGCCGTGATATAACTGAAATTATGTTGAAACGGCGGTAAACACCATACATTCAATCAATCTGTGCTACCATATGAATGTCAGCAACATACATGGAGATTGAAGAAATGCTGCACACCAGCATTGTCTCCTTTACTCACAATGTTTTCAAAAGTTCTCCGATCTTGAATTGCATCTATTGCTGCTTCAGAGACCTCCTCTCGTGGAAAATAAGAAAAAATGACGGAACTCAGTTTAAAAGAAACTTATTCTCCTTCTCAATACACACGTCTTAGTTTTCCGTCGCGTTTTCTGCAGTTTTTTCCCAACTGTGCAATTTGACCGTACAAGACTTTATCGTAGTCTTCGCAAAAGCCAAATATATGCTTTAATGGAACTCTGAAGCTAAATGTTTCCTTTGGATTAGGATTATTAATGACGTATAATTTTCTTACATTCCAACCTATGTTTTGGTTGTTTGCCACAGTCGTTGTATCCTTATACCACAATTGGTTTAACCCCTGCGATTTGGAAAAGTCGTCCGGATATTTAAACAGCCCGAGCATCGTAGTTGCCTGACCCAGATGAAATATGGTTTCGATCTCCTGACCGGAAAGTTGGTACTTGATACTGCTAAAAAGATGCATGAGAGCGTTGTTTGTTAGATAAACGTTGTCTGCGTTTACGTTTTCCGCTCCATTGGCCTTTGTCAAACTACCTTCTATAATTAAATAACTCTCACTAGGATGCGTAAAAAGATCTTGGGTCTCGATGGTGATCCTGATCTCTCCGGAGTTGTTGAGATTTGTATCCGTAATTGGGTCATACTTGTGGTATTCATACTCCTCAATACTCTCATCTTTTAAAATGGGGTCAGTAATTTTCAAAATGTCCATTTTCATAAGTTAACATTTTATTTATCTCAGATTTAAAAGCTTTTAAATCTCTAACCAAAGCTGGGAAAACGGTTTATTTTCGTTGTCGATAAACACGTCTTTAAGTTTAACATTTTTCATACTACTTTAAGTCCGGACCCGCTATTTAACTTTCGAACTAGTCTTGGATAGCGATCGCGCTTCCGTCTATTAAGGAGTCGATGTTTTGCGCCTCTGGTGTGCTAGTATGTCTTTGCAAAATCTTTCGCGATGTTGGCGTTAAAGCTTTTTCAACTAACCTCTTTCCTGCGTCTATAGCTACACTCTTTCCAACCTCTAAAGCTTTTTTTGCACCTTCCTTAGCAACGCTTTTTCCTACATCAAAGGCAGAAGATGCAATTTGCTTAGCTGCGCTACTGGTAAAAAGCCTCGTAAAAATGTTTGTGATGCTGTCAAAGATCCCAGCCCCTCCGTATAAATACTTTCTTTTACATCCGTGATTTCTAGGGACAAACACCCTTTTTTATAGTTTAGACATTAATATTTTATAGCCGTTTGCATCCAAAACGCCTTGTCTTTTTAATTCATCGCACATGCTGACAAGTTCGTTTCTTATGCCCGTGTTACCCGCTGCTTTACTCGCCATCAACAGGTCGAGTTTCTCGATTAATGCGTCACACGGAATAACAACCCCACTTCCATCGTAGTAATGTCTATTATCCCAATTGTTTTTAAGTAACTTCGTCCATTTTTGTCCTTTACTGCTTTTTGGATGTTTACTGTTTGGGTCGTTATTACGATAAAGGGCGTTGGTTTTTAACAGCAACTCTGCGTAATTGTCGTAATCCTTATCAGTATAGACGTTTTTGTCCGGACTTTTAGCTATGATAAGTTCCCACAGACCAGGTGTCCCTTGGTGTTCTTCACCGCCAACTATAATATTGTCGTCTAAGATGACAACGGGCTTGTTACCGATAAAGAAGTTGCCGCTTTGGTCGTATAGTCCGTACGTTTTATTAGCCTCAGACTTAGTAGTGAACTTTCTTAGGTACTGCTCCGCGACTGGTCCGATAAATTGCGTGTCTTCTTCTACTTCCAACGGCTTCTCAAAAGCCGCAATAGATGGAAAGGCGGGAAACTTAATAGCTTGTGGTAAGTTTTCTATGCTTTCTTTAATAGGTTTAATTTCTCCTAATACCTCCTTCGTTGTAGTTTTTTGTGTATCTGTAATAGGTTTAAAAAACTTGGAAAGATCGGTTTATAATTCTCGCTCGCCAGTTCGCTCTGCTCGTAGACTATCCCGGATATTCTTTTTTGTCTCGAGAAACTCCTTTACAATCAGGTCTCCTTTTTTTGGATCGGTTATTTTTAAAAGAGACATTCTTTTTTAAAAAGCTACTTTTTTTATCGTAGTTTTTATCGCAGTTTTTTATCGTAGTTTTTATCACGATCCTATTTTAAACTTAATTTTCATCTCGAATTTTATTTTAGGTGTTACTATTCTTTTCAACCAGCCTCCGAAAGGACTCATGAGCTTCCTGCATCCCTTGCTCAATAAGCATTTGTCTAAGATCTTCGCTAAGATTTTTACTTGACGATTGTCTAGCTTCTTCTTTCATGGCTCTGTATTTTTCCAGCTCACCCAAGATAAGCTGATACTCTTCGTCACTTACCCTGTTATCAGCAAGAGCTTTAGAGATGTGAGAAGCGATCGTGTTTAGCTTTGCTTCAGCAATCGTTTTTATCTTCTCATGCTTCTCAGCTTTCGCGGCGCACTTTTTCGTTACGTACTTACCAACAATACTTAGACCGACAGTGGCAAGCGCTACACCCTCCATCACAATTACGACAGGAACAGCCACCACCGTAGACAAAATGACTAACACCGCCAATTTCAAGGCCCACTGTAGTGCCAATGAGCGCAACATCGACGCCGTCTACTATCTTTACGGCTCTATAGTATTTTTTACTTAAAGCTTCTCTAACGTTTTTTTTTCTTTTTCGAGGAATTCTTGTACAGCGTTTATTTTTTGCAAACGATACCCCTGCCCTTTATCAATGGGAGGAGCAGACGGTAATGTTTGGTAATTGTTCTCTTTAACCTCCATTTTTTTTATTAGCAAGATATTTTAAATTAGGTAATAAGCACAAAACCTCGTTTTCCCCAATTTCTACAATCTCGCTCGAATTGTTCGTAATGGTTATTAGAACATCCTCAACGTTTTCGAGACTAACCTCATTTTGTAAACTACATCTCTTTATTTTAAGAGCATGTGCTAGTGCGGTTAAAACGACGCCTTTAGTCATCATAAACCCAAACCCTAATCGTATTTGTTTAACTTCTTTAGGATTAATGTTATTTTTTTCTTGGCTAAAAATTTCCCAAGTTACTGAACTCACCTTCCGTGGTAGATGCTTTACACCTTGCGACGGTCGCCAATAAATCGTCTTTGGTTGACTAAGTTTAGGCTTTACACCAAATTTATAAAAAGGCATGCTTTTTATAAAATGATTAAATATTATAATGCGTTAAAACATTATAATATAGCTCCTGAAATAGGTATATTGGCAAATGGGCTATTGGGTCCTAAAAGAAGCCCTTTTCCATAGTAGATATAAAGAGAGAGAGCTGGGATTGGGGTCAAAGGTCAAGGTCAGCCATGCGATTAAGGTCAAAGGTCAAGGTCAAGATTAAGGTCAACGGTCAAGATTAAGGTCAAAGGTCAGCCATGCGATTAAGGTCAAAGGTCAGCCATGCAATTAAGGTCAAAGGTCAGCCATGCGATTAAGGTCAAAGGTCAGCCATATGATTAAGGTCAAGGTCAGCCATGCGATTAAGGTCAACGGTCAACCATATGATTAAGGTCAAGGTCAACCATGCGATTAAGGTCAAGGTCAACCATCTACAAGAGTTCTAGTTTTTTAACCATCCCATGCTTAAATCAATAATTCAACCATATCCCTGGCTAACTCTCAAACCCAACCATCCCCCTCCTCAAAACTACATACCAACCATCTCTCTGCTTAAATCCAAATCCAACCATTTCTCTGCTTAAATCCAATTTCAACCATCTCCCTGCTTACTACTACATCCCAACGTCTCGTATTTTTAGCCCATATAGCTATATGAGCAAAATTACAGCGTTATCTTAGTGTGTCCCCAAGCTAATGTATCGATATTGTTCCCAAGGATATAGCGTTTATCATCATCTCCGCTCAAGGCGACTTTATTTACCTCTTCAGTATACACCTCATGATTATGACTCCTAATAACTACCATTCTCCTTAATTGTGTCTTATTTTCAAACAAACACTCTTTATAATGTTCATGTTTAATAAATGCTTTTACTACATGCTTTTTAATTCCCTTACATTTTTTACTTTCCTCCTCATCATCACACATTTTATAAGAGTATAGTTTACACCTGAGGCCCACAAACTCCTCAATAATCTTACCACTTGTCTCATCTTTAAACATACCCACAACTTTCTTATTTAATCCTGTGGGAATACCTGAAGGATGATCGGGTGGATAATCACTTGTATTAAACCAATCTTTAACATCATCGCTAATATCCTTATAAAAATCTTCTGTTTCTATTTCATACATTAAACTATCTGTATCAGTGAAAAGAAGTTTAGCTTTTTCACCATATTTATCTTTAATATAATTATAATGAAAGTTATACATCACTGTCTTACTTAAATCTAAAATACACATCCCTACATAAATAGGTTTATTAAAATATAAACGCGTTTTTTTCATTTGAATTATACATAAATTTTCATCAAGGGTGGTTATATCGTAATAGTTTGGTTTAGCGGCTAATATTTCCGCTTTTTCCTTGGTACTAACTAATCTTATATCTACTCTATTCCTAATATTTTCCATAGTCTTACCAAATACAGAATTATTCATAAGTTTAAAGAAATCCTTTTCAAATGCGGTTTTAGCTTTTGCTCTTACTCTAGTATTTTTATCGATATAAGGTTTTAACCATTCACTCTCATCAAAAGTTAACCCTCTATGAATCTTTTTAAGCTTTAGACCCAAACTTAAATACAACTTTAAATTTTCATAATGTAATATATATTTATTTTTATCATATAAATTAGGTATAAGTTTTTCAACTTTACCAGTCTTTAATCTTTCGGTAGCTAATGGGAAATCATTATGTAAATCATGTAATTCTTTAGAATATTCTAAATCAACCTCTAATATACAAGGGTGACTCTGCCAATTTTGTAAATCATCCATCCATTTAAAATTACCAATGGGAAGTTTTTGACACATTGCCCAACCATAGAGATTATTCGCATCCAAATAAGTAATAAATTTAGATGGTTCATTTGGGTTATATTTTTTACCCATATATAAATTATTTGCTTTTGCAAATCGTTTAAAAATGGTTGAGATACCTCCTCTTATTCCGTTTTCAATAAATAAAATAATATCAGGGTCTGATAATAATTCTAATTTTACCTTAGTAGTTTTTAACATTGCCTCCCAAGCTAATCCAGGCGCTGTATAAAACCATGATGGGTCTAATCCGTAATTATTAAAGCAAACATTCCTAAAATTTTCAAAGACATCCGCCAACAATAAAACATCAGTCTTATTATATAAGTCATGATAATCTTTAAAAGTTTTCATCTCAAAGGTTTTCCACACATTCAATGCATGTTGATAATCCTCCTTATCAATTCCACTATATTTAAGCTTTGAATAAAATTCTCTTTGTTTGGGTAACTTTGTTTCCTCTAATTTACTAAGGTTATCAAACCATTCATATGGGAATATACCCTTTTGAGAGACCAATTCAAGTTTTTCCCCCTCAAAATATTTCATAACATTAGTCTTGTCCTCCGTAGCTAGAGTGCTAGCTAATTCATCTAAACTTTTACCTAAAAATTTTAAACTATCAAGGAATCTAATCTCATGCGTTTTAGTTTTCTTTATTTCTTTTTCTGTTTTCTTATCTTTAACAGTGTATTCTATTGGCACATTTTTAGACATGCTTATATATGTTTCCTTGTTTGTTGGTATACAACTCGTCTCACCAGGTGTACTCATTAAATCTTTTAAAATAAAATGACCATCATACTTACTATAATTATGAAAGAATACGGGTATAAAGGTAGGTCTTCTACATTTTAAATTACACGCATTGTGCGCGACTCCCCTAAACTTTCCAGTATAATGGCAATGGTCTCTCACTTTTTTCGTGTCTTTAAATGGCTCCCCGCATATCCAGCAGTTTTTTGCTCTATCAAACTCTCTTTTATCATGAAGTTTAAAAATCATTTCCCTCGTTGGTATCCTATCTATTTCTTTTATAACATTTTCTAAATCCTCTACGAATTTCTTAGATGCATTTTCGCCAGAATATTGGAAAATCTTTGAAGGGTAAACATTTTCATAAAGTGATTTAACATAAAAACAATATCCTGAAACGTTATGCTCATTAATTACTTTTGTCCCGTTACCTTTATTTTCGTTTTTCTTTTCTAATGTAGACTCCATATCCGCATAAATTGTAAAAGGGTGTCTCTGTTGTTTATAAACATTCTTAAAAGATATCTTGGTACCCTTTTCAGGTAAGTCTATTCTACACGCATCTTTTTCACCGCAATACTCTAAATGTTTATTTAAAGTTTCTTCTTTTTGGAAATGATTTAAACATCTTTCACAAATGTAAGTTTTACCCTTATGATCAGATATTTGTTTAGATAACAATCTACTCATATTTTTAATTAAACAATAATGTTTTTTACCATCCTTCTCAAGAAGTAAAAGATTAATATGATGTTCTCTTTTATAAACTTCTTTACTTAAACTAAGTGGATAAACACCAGTGAAATCATTATATCCGTGAATTGATACTGATATAGATGGGTTTAGGGTTTCAAATTTAATTCTATCCTGAAGGGAAACAGGGTAATTAATCCCTTCCATATTTATACTGTTTAAAAATGGTCTTAGTCTTTCGATTATTTCAGGATGTTCAATTGTTGGGTTCAAAGCTATAAGAATACAATATGCAAAACACATATCATCATTCTTATTTATTGGATTAATAACACTTTTTGTATTTGCTATCTTAGGAGGAGTTGGGAGCCAAGAATTACCTCTTATTGGGTTATATGATACCGTGTGTAATCTTAAATCGATTACGTAAAGAACTTTATAATAATCTTGTTTCATTTCCTCATTTGCTATATGAACTAATATCTGTTCCCTCATTTCTTCATATATTTCATCCACATCATCCCCATCTAAGTTAACAATTGGAAAACCAGAATGAAAATACATAGGTTTTAATTCTCTAGTAATAGAGTGTTTCATCATACACGTCATAACAAGTTTAACTTTTGTTTGACGATTATTTCTCATAACATTGGTTAATTTATCTTTCGCTAAATCGAGGAAACCAGCCGGTGTAAAAGCTCTTTTAGCTTTTATAAAATATTGTCTGGTAAATCCTCCAAGTGCTGATGGTCCTTCTATAATCTCTATTTCATCTTTATCCCTATATAACTTATCTATTTTTCTTTTTAAAGCTTCTATCCTAGGTGATATATTTCTCGGAATTTCTCCAATACTATCTAAATAGTTCATCAACTCCTCAGCTGCGGCTGTAGGTGGAGTTGGAGTTGGAGTTGGTACTGGGGGTGGTGTGTAAGGTGTTGGTTGTAATACCGGGGCTCCAAAATTACCAATATCATAATCTAATTTTGGCGCTCCCCGATTACTTAGAAGATCAATTAATTCAGCTCTTCTAAGCGTGGAGTATCCTCGGATTCCTTTAGACTTAGCTTCTTGTTTTAAGTCTTTTACTGTGAACCTCCTGAATTGATCAGCAAGACTAGGAGGTGGAGGATTACTTAGACGCCCAATTAATTCGGCTCTTCTAAGCGTAGAGTATCCCAGGATTCCTCTAGACCTTGCTAAATTTTTTAAACCTCTTAAGGTATATGTATTATAATTATTATTCTCCATTTTATATATAGGAAAAAAAAACTTAAGCCAAAATTAAAATTTTATTATGACTTCGTTATTGTCATAATAAAATTATTATTGAATGTTAATCTTATATTTATTATTCCAAGTTCTCCCATTCAAGTTCTCAATCGTTTGTGGGCAGCGATCTATAAATTTACCTGCCTTATAAATCGATGGAAAAGTTTTTATTTCACCAGTTTCAACATCCTCTAAACTAACTTTCTTAGGATTATGCATAATAGTTTTTAATCTATCAAACCTAGGGTCTTTACTTCTTCCTTTTTTAGGTGACTCCTCCTCCTCTGGGAATAATCCATGTTCTTTCACCAACTCAACTAACCGCTTTTTATCCCAGTATGAGCAGAAATTTATATTATTTTCTTTAAGAATTTTTTTTTAAATCTTTAATCTTTATCATTTTTATATATAAGAAAAAATATCTTAATACAAAACACTCATTTTATTTCCATCAGACTGGAAGTTACTTAATCTATCACTAATAATAACTGCATATGCCTCTGTGTTTGCAGGTACATTTTCAGTAAAATTTGCCTTGATTTGGATATCGGTGACTAAGTATTTTAATCTCTCACTCTGTTTAGAAACGTCAAACACAAACAAAGGCTAAAGGGTTTTATAATCTGAGGGAGTAATGTTAGGGTTTGACACCAATTCATCCATGCTATAAAACTTAGATCTAAATAATGCGGCGTCACCATACACTCTACTAAATTGGTTCGCAGTGAATGAAAGATTATAGTCAACAGCAGGATATCTAGTAGAATTTAACATAACATAAATATTTTTAACGTTTCTATGATCAAATATGGCTGGATTTTGTTGTTGGTTACCACTTTTACCAGTCTGAAAGCCAACAATAATAAAACGTGGCACCTCAGGTGATGATTTGACAGAAAGTCTCCAGGTAAATGATGTTGACTGAGGAACCGCGATAGAGTCGCACTGCCTCATTCTATATCCAACCGGTATTTTTTCTTTTTTCTCGATAATTTTATAAAGTTCCATCTTCTCTCCATCTGCGGGTAGCACGTGTGGCATAAACCAAGATATTTTAAGTAAATTAATTCTACCATCTGCAGGAGCAGTACCATCTTGAAAGACTGCATCATTATCATCATTTCTTGTCAAGGCGAGAGTTTGCTTCATTCCATATAATATCTTATAATAATCATCACAAAAACCAAACATTGTAGTAGCCTGGCCAGGATGCAATATGGATTCAATCTCCATACCTGAAAGTTGATACTTAATATTTTTAAAAAGATACATGAGACCATTGTTTGTTAAAGAGATAACAGTGTTAGCATCGTAAACTGCTCCAGTATCACTTCTTACTAATTCGCCTATAATAAGTAAATAACTCTCATTAGGATGAGTAAAAATATCTTGGGTCTCAATGTTAATCCTAATATCTCCTCCTGAGTTGTTGAGGTTTGTACCGGTGATTGGTTCATACTCATAGTGTTCATACTCAGCAATATTATCATCTTTTAAAATTGGTTCAGTGATTTTTAAAATGTCCATTTTATAATTACAATTATAATTTTTCAAAATAAAAAATATAATTGTGTTACTTAAATCTCTAACCAAAGCTGGGGAAAAGACTTATTTTTATCATTAACAAACACACCTTTAAGTTCAATGCTTTTTGCGCTATCTATTTTAGTTTTAGGATAAACTATATTACCGTATACAGGTGTTATTTGGGGTATATTCCACTTTTGTAAACGTTCATTCACCTTTTCCTCTGTCTCTTTCATCTTGATTACTTTTTCGGGAGATAACTTCACAACAGCTTTTTTATAACCATATTTCGTGTTATTAATTTCAAGAATCTCGCAATCTTTTAGGTTTAAAGATGCATTTTGTATAGTAATAGAAGTAGTATTATATTTTTTATAAACTACACGATCAAATATAAAGTTTTGCATTCTCTTTTTATATAATGAATATAATTTTCTTAACTTATTTTTTCTTCATACTACTTTAATACCTGCTCCACTGTTTAATCTTTTAACTAAGTCTTGAATAGCAATGGCACTACCATCTATTAAGGTAATAATGTCTTGTGTTTTAGGAGTATCAGCGGGTTTCGATGTTGCGTTATATTTTTGTAAAATTTTCTTTGATTTTGGTGTCAAAGCTCTCGTAACTAATTTTTTCCCCACGTCTACAGCTGCACTTTTTCCAACCTCTAAAGTTTTCTTTGCACCTTCCTTAGCTACACTCTTTCCTACATCAAGGGCAGAAGATGTAATTTGTTTAGCTGAGCTACTTGTAAAAAGCCTCGCTAAAAAGTTAGCAATACTATCAAAGATTCCGGAACCACCGTATGAATACCTTCTTTTAAATCCATGTTTTTTAATGATAATCATTTTTTATAATATAGACATTAATTTTTTATAAGAGTGTGAATTTAAACGCCTTGTCTTTTTAATTCATCACAAATACTCACTAGCTCGTTTCTTACACCTGTGTTACCTGCTTCTTTACTTGCCAATAACAGATCTAGTCTTTCTATTAATGCGTTAGGATCAGACGGGATAACAACGATGCCCTTTCCTTCATAAAATCTTTTATTATCCCAAATAGGTCTAAGTATAACGTACCATTTTTTACCTTTAGAAGCTTTAGGATATTTACTTTCTGGGTTGTTGTCGCGATAAATGGAGTTGGTTTTTACCATCAACTTCGTGTAATTCTCGTAATCCTCATTTGTAAAAATACTACTATCTGGATCTTTAGATATGATTAACTCCCATAAACCAGGGGTACCTTCATATTCCCCCTTTTCCACAATAATATTGTTGTCTCGAATAACAATTGGTTTGTTACCAATATAAAACTTACCCTTTCTGTCATATATTCCATACGTTCTATCAGCTCCAGACTTAGTAGCAAACTTTCTTAAATACTCTCCCGCTATTTCACCAATAAATAGCGGATCTTCTTCTGTTTCTTCTGATGGTTTATCATAAGCTGTGATAGAAGGAAAGGCTGGAAACGTAATAGCTTGTGGTAACTGTTCGATACCTTCTTTAATAGGTCTAAGCCCCTCTGTAATCTCCTTTGTTGTAGCTTTTTGTGTTTCCGTTATTGGTTTAAAAAAATTTGAAAGATCAGTTTGTAATTCTTGTTCACCTGTTCTCTCTGCTAGTAGATTACCCCGAATATTCTTTTTTGTTTCAAGATACTCTTTTACAATTAAGTCCCTTTTTGCGGGATCATCGATTTTTAAAAAAGACATTTTTTTTTTTTTTTTTTTAGTTACTAAAATAATTTTTTATCTCAGTTTTTAACATAGTTTTTAACATAGTTTTTTTAACACGTTTCATAACTACAGTTGCACGAAAAATTTATTTTTTTTGGTTTAGGGAGTGGTATGATGTTTTTCAACCAACCTCCAAAAGGACTCACGCGCTTCTTGCCTCCCTCTCTCAATTAAACTTTCTTCATTTTCGGTAGATATCTTTTTCTTAATTTTTGTTCTTATCTCATCCTTCATATTCTTATACTTCTCTTGTTCTTCCATGATAAGTTTAAACTCTTCATCTGATATATGATTGTCAATTAAAGCTTTGGATATATGTGAAGCAATTGTATCGAGCTTAGCATCAGCTATCATTCGAATCTTTTGATGTTTTTCTGCCTTGGTTCTTGAATTTCCTACTACATATTTACCTAATAGTGAAAGAAGTCCGGTTACCGCAGCTGATGCTTCTAATGTTATGACAGCTGGAATAGCTACAACAGTAGATAGTAAACCGATTCCACCTACTCCTGAAGCCATGGTTATCGTGATCAAAACTGTGTCAACGTTGTCAACAATTTTTGCGGCTCTAAAATATTTTTTAGCTAAGGCATCTCTTTTTTGAATTTCATTTTCGAGAAACTTTTGTACTTCAGATATTTTTTGTAAACGGTAGGAATGACCTTTGTCATCTAGTGTCATCATTTCAATAGATGGGGCGCTTGGATTATTTCTTTCTTGAGGTAACTGAGGATAGATTTTTTTAGAGGGATGTTCTTGATCTGTATCTAGCATTTTTTATTAAAATAATAATTTTTTTATGTCAAGATTGTAAATATTTTAGATAGCAAAATAACTCACCCTCAGGTATTTCAATCGGTTCTCGTGAGAAATTATAAATATAGGCTAAGATATTAGCCTCATTATCAAGATGTGTCCCATTAAGAATGGTTAAACTATCTTTCCATTTATTACTAACAGATATCACTACAACTCCTCGTGTAGTTTTATAACCAAATCGAAGCGAAAGTCTCATACCATCACGAGGAGGAATCTTGATAGTTACTTGTGAGTATATTTTCCATTTTAGAGGATCTTGCTTTAAGGGAGGATATCTTACTCCATGTAAATGAGGTTTCCAAAATATAGTTTTATGTTGAGTAGTAATATTAGGTTTTATACCAAATTTATGTATATCCATTTTTACTTGTTATAAATAATATTTAAATATTATTATTTATAGCATTACAATATATAACCCCAAATAGACTGTTGCGAGATATCTAATCAATCATATCTTTCATTATAACAATTATTATCATATACAACAAAAAACAACGGATCATTTTTTGCGATAGTAATCTTTTTATCAGAACTATTTTTTATAAATGTAATTATATCTTCTCTCCTTCCATGATGGTCATAATCAAACTTGTCTCTTACACCTTGTAAGAGTAAATTACTATTAAGTAAAACTTTAACATTACCACCAAATAATGATGTTATAACATATCTAAGACCAAGTTGCATTCTTACACTTTCTTCAGGTTGTAGTACTATTTCACTTTGTGAATATACTTCCCATACATTATTTGTAATATGTTTAGGCGGATATTCCAAATTTTGTAGAGGAAACCATACTATTTCTTTCATATTTTCATTTCTTTGAGAAAAATTATTTCTACAGATCATTTTTTTAATTATATATTATTTTTTTATATTAATTTTTTTTTTATAATATAGCTCCTAAGATAGGGATATTAGCAAATGGACTATTAGGACCGAGCAAAAGTCCTCTTCCGTCATAAATCTTCCCTCCTTGCTTTAAATACAAACCATCACCAACAGACCCTAAACCTTTACCTTTGTATGGCTTTAAGTATAATCCACATCCATCAGTTTCAACTTGACAAACACATCCTCCTTTTTTAAGATAAAGACCCGACCCCATTGCTTTTTGTACTCCTGATTGAGCTAATCCAGAAAGAGCACCAACACCTAACGCAGGTAAAACTAGTATACTTACCGGGCAACTAGCTTTAACAGCATGTTGAAGCTTTTCCTTTTGTCCTTCAGATATATTTACTTTAATATTAGTGTAACTCGTCATTTTATATATATATATAATTCTTTTTTTATTTATCTCGCTTCTCTAATATGAAACCTAATTGTTAAATTTTCGCCTCTAAGATTTAGTAAATTGCCATCTTGATCCGTAATATTTACCAATAGGTTATGTATTTCATCTAATGTTATTGGTAAGTATACTAAATTAACTGGCGACTCAATTATCTTATATCCAGGTGCAACATCTGGGAAAAAAGAGTAAATAGTGTTTTTTGTTGAACCATTAACATAACTTCCTGAAATAATATCTATGTTAACAAGCAAACTATTTATACTAAGAATGTTCACTACATTCTCTGACTCGTAAAATCCTTGCGTATATTTAGCGCGAGTAAATCCTAATACTTTGGCAATGGAGCCTGGTTGATTAAAATCTACTTGATAACCATTTTCCAGAGTAAGAACAGACTTTAGGGTATTGGTGTTTGCAGAAATGTTAATATAATACTCTTCATTAACTTTATCGTAATGATCCTTTTTTCTCATTTCCTGGTGAATGGTATCATTAATGTCAACAAGGTCATAACTTCCTTCAGGTATTCTTATTTTAATCCATGAATTACCATTGTCTGGAGAATAAACGAATACGTTGTTTGTTGCATCAATGTTTGGAAAAGAGTAGTAAGTTTCAAGGTTTACTAAAGCTATTTCATACACTTTATCCTTTTCCAGTTGAATAGGGGGATTAAACCTTTTTCTAAAACGTGTATTGTTGTCGCTTACTATAATTTGAAATGATGTTTTATGTTCTGCATTTTTTACAATTTGTTTTAAAAGTTCTTCCATTCTTTAAATATGAAATATAATATTTAAAAAACATTTAAATAATATTATATTTTAAAATGCTCACAACTAATATTAAAGATTTCTTCTAACTCTTCTTGTAGGGTATTTTCCAAACTAGAATTATAAATTCCAACAAAAAATTCATTAAAATCATCTTCATCAACCTCCTCAGTATAACATTCAGATGTAATATAAATAATAAAATATATATCAAAATAAAAATCATACAACAATTTTACACTTCTAGCTTCATAATCTGGTTTTGATATTGTTTGTATGATCTCTAATCGTTGTTCTAAGTAATTTATTAATATAGATACTAAATATTGTTTTTCAGAATAAAGATAACATCTTTCAGAACAATCATAATTTTTTATTCCTATTTGTTCTAATATCATTTTTAAATTATGTTTTGTAAAACGTTCTGTGTGTATAATTAAATCCGATTTTAATCTTTCGAAAATTAATTCACATTTATGCTTATATTTTACTAAATCTGACATTCTTTTTATATAATGAATATAATTTTCTTAACTTATTTTTTATTTTTTTATACTGACTTAGGTATGTAAAAATTGTCAAAACCGTTTCTATACTTCCCATCATGTTTTTTACTGGTTAAATCAATGATAGCAAAACCGTGCGGTCTTTCCCATGCCTTTTGACAAAATTTTCTAAACTCATCCTTAGGCATATCTTCACCTACATGATCGTTATAAATATGATTAATGTTTTTTAGGTCTTGTGGGAAAAGGCAAATAAAATTAGCGTTTTCTCTAATAGTTTGTCTCGGTAGTCTAAAATAATTCTGTGAGAGGTAAAAACAGTCAACATTACTATGCCTTCCTCGAATGTAATAACACTCACATTTATTTTGCCTTTCTAAAAGTAAATCATCAAAAATCATTAATTTTTTATTTTCTGAGTTTAACTCTCTCGGATCAGGCACATCACTCGCATTTTCAAAGAAGTTGCAATTTATATCCGATTTGTTTTTAATCGTTTTAATCCATTCTTCAACTAAAGCTGTTGGTACAATGTTTAGTTCTTGTATCTCATCACGCATATTAAACAACCTTAAGATACATTCTTTTGGTAGTTTTTCTTCAAAAGCCTTTTTTAGTATTCGGTATTCAGGTTGAAAAAGGCTTTTTCCAAAGACACTTAAATCGTTGTAGTCGAGCCAACCTGGTCTAAGTAAAAGGTTTAACAATAAAGTAGTTTTACCACATCCTGATTTGCCTATAATTAAACCTCTAATACTTTTTGGTAAAAGAGAGTGATTAAATCTCTTTGATACTACTTCATTCCATGATAAGTTTGTAATATCCATTTTATATAGCTTTTTTAATTTTTATATATTAAAATGTATTGCGTTAAATGTAAAAAACATACTGATACAAGCGACATAAACTGTGTTGTTACTAAAAATAAAAGAAATATGAAACGTGGGAAATGTATGGTTTGTGGAACAACTAAAACCCAATTTGTTAAGACAGCAAAGGGAGGATCAATACTAAATAAAGCTATAAATAATTTACCTTTTGAAATGCATCTCCCTGGCCATAATTTTACAGGCCCCGGCACTAAATTAGAGGAAAGACTCAATCCAGATTTAACACCAAAGAAATGGAGTAAACCAATAAACCGCATTGATAAAGCTGCTTATCATCATGATGTTTGTTATCTTCAGAATAATGATACTGCCACAAGAAACGCAGTATGTGATAAGAATATGTTAACAGAGTTAGAAGGGATTTACAATCCTACTATTAGGGAAAAAATGGAAAGGGGGTTGGTAAGTAAACTCATTGGAACGAAGGTGAAATTTGGAATGGGGGTTAAAAAAAAAATACCAGCATGATAAATTTAGCGGAAGAATTACATAAACCCGTAAGAAGAAAATTTAAGAAAAGGAGGGTTATAGTAAACGGTAAAGATAAGATATGGGCTGCGGATTTAGTAGACATGCAAGCATTTTCTAAGTTTAATCGCGGTGTTAAATACCTTCTCGCTGTCATTGACATCTTTTCTAAATACGGATGGTTAGTGCCATTAAAAGACAAAACAGGGAAATCTGTTGCTATAGCATTGAAGAGTATTTTTAAGGAGAGAAAACCTGAAAAAATGTGGGTGGATAAGGGTAAAGAGTTTTATAACAAAGATGTTAAAGACTTGGTTGAATTGTATTCTACTGAAAATGAGGAAAAATCTAGCGCTGTTGAGAGATGGATTAGAACGATGAAAGAAAAAATGTGGAAGTATTTTTCTGCTCATCCTACAAATATTTCCATTGACGTGTTATCTGATCTCGTTAAAGAATATAATAACTCAAGGCAGCAATCTATTAAGATGACGCCAGTAAATGCAAGTAAAAAAGAAAATGAAACCAAAGTTTGGAGAAATCTTTACCCCGATAATCTCGAAATAAAAGATATAAAACCTAAGTTTTCTGTTGGAGACAAAGTAAGGATAGCTAAAAAGAAAAAGACTTTTGAGAAAGGTTATACAACAAGATGGACTGAAGAGCTTTTTACAGTTTCTGAAGTGAAAAATACATCGCCTGTAACATATAAAATTAAGGATCTTAATGGGCAAGAAATACAAGGTACCTTTTACGAACCTGAACTAGAGAAAACCAGTCAAAAGCTGTATAGGATAGAAAAGGTTATTAAAAAAGGAAAAAAGAAATCTCTTGTAAAGTGGAAAGGTTATTCCGATGAATTTAATTCGTGGGTTGACAATAAAGACATTAGAAATATTTAACTATAAAAAATGTTAAATATTTCGATTGAAAACGTAATTTTACCAAATAAACCGTTGAACAATTTCGAATTGGAAGATGCAGCAAAAAGATTAGAGATTCCTTCTTTTAGAGGAGTTTTTTTACTAGATACATTACCGAGAAAACCAAATAAAAAAGAATGTGGTATAGTAAACCTTGATAAAAGTGGTGGACCTGGTACACACTGGGTTGCTTGGTATAAAAACGGTAAAACTAAAATTTATTTTGACAGTTATGGCATACAACCACCTATTCAAATTCAAGAGTACCTAAAAAGTCCAATACAGTACAATACTGATCAATTACAACAAGCTGGGCATGTATTTTGTGGTCATTTATGTTTGTACATTCTAAAAGAGTTAGGCTCGGGTAATAAATTTCAAAATGTTTTAAATAAACTTTTTTAGTAATATAAAAAATGCCTGTTGACAAATTTGGAAGAATGAAAGTTGATGAAACAAGCGGTGATGGTGTGTCACTCGCTTACATAAATAATAATTTTTTACGTAAAGATGGAACAACTGTTGTTACTGGTTCTATAAACTTGAATGGTAATACATTAACGAGGGTTAGTAATCCAGTAAATTCTCAAGATGTTGCTACAAAACATTATGTTGACACCAACTCAGGGTTGTTAGATGAAAACGGAGGATTCCACGTTAAAAATGGTTATTTAAATATGGGTTTTAATCTGATAAAAAACGTTAAGGAACCAACAGAACCGAGTGAAGCTGCTACTAAAAATTATGTGGATAGGAGCAGCAAAGCAATAGTAGAGGGACAAGACGGCACTTTTTCCGCTATTGCAGATATAGATATGCGGGGGCATTCGTTAATAAATCTTATAGATCCTGCATATCCACAAGATGCAGCAACCAAAAGATATGTAGATGATGCTAATCGAGCCTTTGTTCGTGGTGGAGGTAGTGGGTATATAGCCGTTGCTGACGTTTCTATGGGTGAACGGAGGATTTCCAACGTTGGGCAACCTTTAGAATACCATCAAGCTGTAAATAAGTATTACGTAGACAGCAATATAGAAGCTGTTAAAAGTTTTTCGGGGAGTGGCGCGATATTAAAAACTCCACAAGGAACTTTTTCTGCTGTTAGCGATATCGATATGAATGATAACTTTTTAAAAAATATTGGAGACCCGAGGGACCCACAAGACGTGGCAACTAAGGCTTACGTAGATGGAATGATGAGATTTAACAAACCTATTATAATCGTGTGTGCTGAAGAACAGGGACCAATTGGAAATGGTAATTATGAGTTCTCATTCGGTAATGGCAATTCAGGTCGTAAACATGGTTTAGGGGGTTACTGTATGAGTGCGCCGGGTAAAATTATAAGAGGAAGTTTAATGATTGTTGAAAATAACCCTAATGTACCAGAAGAGGTAAAAGTTAATATTGTGGTAAACGGATTAGAACAGGTTAATCACTCTATTATTAAAAAAGCAGACGAAATTTGTAGCTGTACAGTTTTTCCGAGGGCGTTGGAGGTAAAGGAATGCGACGTCATAAACTTTATTTCAAGATCAACCAACCGTGATGTAACACACGCTTACATATCTATTTTGATAGACTTGTAAAATATAACTTTGTTTATAAAAGTTATATTTTATATCCTTGGGAACAATATCGATACGTTAGCTTGGGGACACACTAAGATAAAGACGAGAGGACAGAATATATATCGCATGACAGAGTAAAAAAAATGTTGTAATTTCGCTCATATAGGTATATGAGCGGAAAATACAAATCGTTGGGTTGTAGATTTAAGCAGGAGGATGGTTGGATTTGGATTTAAGCAGAGAGATGGTTGGTATGTAGTTTTGAGGAGGGGGATGGTTGGGTTTGAGAGTTAGCCAGGGATATGGTTGAATTATTGATTTAAGCATGGGATGGTTAAAAAACTAGAACTCTTGTAGATGGTTGACCTTGACCTTAATCTCATGGTTGACCTTGACCTTAATCATATGGTTGACCTTTGACCATAATCGCATGGCTGACCTTGACCTTAATCGCATGGTTGACCTTGACCTTAATCATATTGCTGACCTTTGACCTTAATTGCATGGCTGACCTTTGACCTTAATCGCATGGCTGACCTTTGACCTTAATCTTGACCTTGACCTTTGACCTTAATCTTGACCTTGACCTTTGACCTTAATCACATGGCTAACCTTGACCTTTGACTCCAATCCCAGCTCTCTCTCTTTATATCTACTTTCCATCGTAAAACTGTCCGCCCTTTTTTAGGTAAAGACCATCACCAACAGACTCTAATCCTTTACCGGATGCGGGTCCCAAATAAACTCCTTTACTATCCATTTCTAATTGGCAAACGTGCCCTCCCTTTTTTAAATAAAGTCCGGATCCCATTGTCTTTTGTACTCCTGAGGAGGCTAAACCGGAAAGGGCGCCAACGCCTAACGCCGGTAAAACGGTTTTTGCGATCATGGGTAAAGCTCGCGCTACCAGCCCAGCTAACATTCCCAGAAAACCTCCCTCAATGTTCATGTTATGCTTGAGCTGCGCTTTGCTAATTCTGATCTTTATTTCTCTACCATTTTTGTAGGCTTTGGCTATTTTCTTTGCTTGTGAATTGGTAAGCGCTATAATATCATTGCCTTTTAAATCCTCATGACCTAAACGAATACTTACTGGGCATCCAGCTTTCACAGCAGATTGGAGCTTTTGCTTTTGTCCTTGCGAAATATTAACTTTAGCAGTCGTGTAACTGGTCATTTTATATATCATGAATAGTGTTTTATCTCGCTTCCCTAATATGGAACCTAATCGTTAAATTTTCACCTCTAAGATTTGATAGAGTTACATTTTGGTCCGTAATTGCCTCCTCGAGGTTGTGTATTTCATCCATTGTCACTGGTAAGTATACCAGATTAACTGGTGACTCGATTATCTTGTATCCGGGAGAAACATTTGGAAAGAAAGAGTAGATTGTGTTTTGTGACGCACCATTAACGTAGCTTCCCGAAATAATATCAATGTTGACGAGTAGGCTGCTTATACTGAGAATGTTAACTACATTTTCAGACTCATGAAATACTTGGGTGTATTTTGCTCGCATAAATCGTAACATTTTAGAAATGGAGTTTGGATGATTAAAATGTACTTGGTAGCCGTTTTCCAGGATAAGGATAGACTTTAGGGTATTCGTGTTTGCAGAAATATTAACATAATAATAGTAGATATAAAGTGAGAGAGCCAGGACACTCTTACCCCCTCACCCCCCTCATCGCAAGACTCCCAAAATTTTTAACCATATTTAAGCATATTTTTAGATATTTTTAACCATATTTCAGCATATTTCTTTAAATTATCGAGACGTCTAAACGGAAATCTCGCTCATGAAAAAATTCTTGAAATTTTTGTTAATTCACATTCATAAAACCCGTTAATATGATAAAAACGTATAAAAAGAAATTTTTAAAGCTCCATTTAAATGGGGTTATTAAGGAGTTTTATGAAAATACAAAAAGAGAAGATGGTTCAATCTGGGATGATTGTGTGCCTGATAGGTTTACTGAGATGATTAGGAAAAGGTTAAATAAAGGTTTGAAGCATTATTTGGAGCTTTTATCGAATGAAGATTTAGATGATTTATACGAGTATTGGATAGGAGACGATATATCATCTAGAAGAATAAACAAAGAAAGAGAAATTCTTGATATAATCAAAGAGGAATCTAACGATAATTCATTTTATAGAGTTTGATCCTTTTATGATTGAACCAAGAAAGTTTTTAGCTCGTAAATATATGTTGTAAAGAGAAAAAAAATTTGAAATTTTTGTTCACATTTTATTATATAAATCGTCATGGAACAAAAATTAAAAGAAAGATATAATTATTTTATTAACGAGTTGTTTTCTAATCGCTTTAATGATTGGAAGGATTTATCAGCAGAATTATTTAACATTTTTTTAGAAGATGAATTAAAAATGTTGGTATATAAATACATTAGAAAGCAAAATGATAAATATTTAACTCATATAGCTAAAAAGTATAATGCACAACATGAAATAAGAGGAGCAACTGAAACCCATCTATATTATATATTAACTAGAGATAGAGATATCCTCACAGATTTTACAGGTTTAGATATATGGCAACCTGTAATTGATCATTTTGTTAGGGATAGGGATATAGACTTAATATAAAACTTTTGATAATTTTATAAGACGTTTATAAAATTATTATTGTAAAAATGGAAGAGATGCGTAAACACATTTACAGCAAGAGATATGAATCTCAAAAAGAACTTTTAAATGAACATATTAACTATCTAAATTCTCTTACTCTAAGAGAAATTAATGCTTTATGTACTGAATACAGAGATACCAAACAACATACTAAATTTACTATATATCTAGGTAATATATTGTTCGGGCGATATAAAAAATATTTAACTCATAGTTAAGTTTTTCTAAAAACCTGTCATGAACACCGTACATGAACAATATAGGGGTTTTTTATAAAGCTTAGAAATACAATAATTTTTTTTATAATCTTAACGTGATTAAAAAAAAATTGAAAAAATAATTTAAGAAATAATAATTATTGTAGAAAATGGCTACAACAAGAAAATATATTAAAACTGGAGAACTTTGTAAAGAAAATATATCTATAAATTATGTGAGAAAATATAAAGACAAACGTGGGTTTATTAAAATCTCAATAGAGTATAAATATCCTAACGACACTAAGTATTCGTTGTTTATCCAAACCCCAAATTTGCTTTCATATGGTTTTAATTTGACAAACGAAAATGATCCAGAAGATTTAAATAATTACTCTTTGTCTTTAATCTGTTATAACAAACAGAAACCTATGAAAAAGGAAAGACTTCTTATACAGGATTTGGAGAAACTAACAGAGTTTTTTCGAGAGCATGGAAGTGACAAAGAACTCAGAGAAGATAGAATTAGAAATTTAGATACGATACAAATTTTAAAATATACAAAAGATGGAATGCCTATGTTATATCCTAAGCTTTTTGACAACAAAGGAGGTAAGACTCGCATTCTTAATTGCAATGGCAAAGAGGTAAAACCCTCTTTATATCTAAAAACTGCTTGTAAGTTGTTGTGTCTTTTGAAAATAGAAGGAATATTTAAGAATAAAAATGTTGAAATGATTCAGATTAAAGTTGTATCAGTAAAAATATTAGAAACTAATGTAGAAATACCAAAAGAGGAAAAAGAAATTTTACCAAGTGGTGTGGATTCAGATCAAAGTGATGGTGAAGAAGATAAAGAAGAGGAAAAAGAAAAATAAGACAATAAATTTAAATATTTAACTTCGTTGAAGTTATATATTTTTACAAGTCTAACTCTATATAAATAGATATATAAGCGTGTGTTACGTCTGCATTGTCTGACCTTGAGATAAAGTTTATTACATCACATTTTTTTAGCTCAAGCGCCTTAGGAAAATCCGTACAACTACGATTTTCACCGACAGTTTTAACTATAGAGTAATCAACTTGCTCCAATCCGTTTACTACAATATTAATTTTTACCTATTTTGGTACATAATGGGCACCCTCAACGCCGGAAAAAGCATACCAAAACCTCCTAAACCGTGGTCTGATCCTGAGTTACCATTACCAAAGGAAAACTCATAATTACCGTTTCCAATTCCATCCTTTTCTTCAGCACACACAGTTATAATAGATTTAGACCCAGTGGGTCTTGGTGCTACTACTTTATTAGCATCTACATAGGCTTTGGTTGCTGCATCTTGTGAATCCTTCGGTTCAGCAATATTTTTTAAAAATTTATTATTCATATCTGTATCTTTAACAGCGGAATAAGTTCCTTGTGATGTTTTTAATATTGCACCACTCCCTGAATAACTTTTAACGGATTCTATATTATGGTCTACGTAATATTTATTTACAGCTTGATGGTGTTCTAAAGGTTGCCCAAGGTTGGAAATAGAAACTTCACCAGCTGCTAAATACCCACCAGCTCCATAAACGAAGGCTCTATTTGCATTATCTACGTATTTTTCAGTCGCAGCATCTTGAGCATCCGCGGGATCTATAAGATTTGTTAAAGTATACACCCGCATATTTATATCATCAACAGCGGCAAAAGTGCCATCTTGTTGTTGTACTAATGCTCTTCCACTTCTATCCACATAATCCTTAGTAGCAGCTTCACCCGGTTCTGTAGGCTCTTTAACATTTCTTATTTTATTGAAACCCATATTTAGAAATCCAAGAACATGATACCCACCATTTTCTTTTAATAATCCCCCAGAATTCTCATCAACGTAATGTTTTGTAGCAACGTCATGTGAATTTACCGGATTACTAACCCTCGTTAATGTATTACCATTCATATTTATTGAACCTGTAACGGTGGTTGTTCCATCTTTACGTAAAAAAATTACTATTTACATAAGCGAGTGACACACCATCACACTTAGTTTTTTCATCCCCCATTCCTCCGAATTTATCAACAGGCATTTTTTAATACTAAAACAATTTATTTATCACATGTTGAAATTTATTACCCGAGCTCAACTCTTTAAGAATGTACAAACATAAATGACCACAAAATACTTGTCCAGCTTGTTGTAATTGATCAGTATTATAATGTATTGGGCTTCTCAGATACTCTCGAATTTCAATAGGTGGTTGTATACCATAACTATCAAAGTAAATTTTATTTTTACCGTTTTTATACCAAGCAACCCAATGTGTACCAGACCCGCTAGTGTCATCAAGGTTTAGTATACCACACTCCTTTTTTCTACACTTTTTCGGTAGAGTGTTTCGTAAAAATACACCCCTAAAAGAAGGAATTTTTAATCTTTTTACCGCATTTTCTAATTCGAAATTATTCAACGGTCTGTTTGGTAAAATTACGTTTTTAATTGCAATATCTATCATTTTTATTGTATTTAAATATTTATAATTTCTTTATTATCAACCCACGAATTAAACTCATCAGGATAACCTTTCCACTTTACTAGAGATTTCTTTTTTCCTTTTTTAATAACCTTTTCTATCCTATACAACTCCTGACTAGTTTTTTGTAGCTCAGGTTCATAAAAGCTACCCTTTATTTCTTCTCCATTAAGATCCTTAATTTTATATGTTACAGGAGATGTACGCTTTACTTCAGAAACTGTAAAAACCTCTTCAGTCCATCTGGTGGTATAACCTTTCTCAAAAGTCTTTTTCTTTTTAGTTATCCTTACTTTGTCTCCAACAGAAAACTTAGGTTTTATATCTTTTATTTCAAGATGATCGGGGTAAAGATTTCTCCAAACTTTGGTTTCATTTTCTTTTTTACTCGCAATTATCGGAGTCATCTTAATAGAAGAATGTCTCGTGTTATTATATTCTTTAACGAGATCCGGTAACACATCAATGTAAACGTTTGTGGAGTTAGCAGAAAAATACTTCCACATTTTTTCTTTCATTGTTCTATTCCATCTTTCAACCACGCTAGACTTTTCTTCATTTTCGGTAGAATACAGTTCAACCAAGTCTTTAACATCTTTGTTATAAAATTCCTTACCCTTATCCACCCACATTTTTTCAGGTTTTTCTCTCCTTAAAAATACTCTTTAATGCTATAGCAACAGATTTTCCCGTTTTATCTTTTAATGGTATCAACCATCCGTATTTGGAAAAGATGTCAATGACATCGAGAAGATATTTCACACCACGATTAAACTTAGAAAATGCTTGCATGTCTACTAAATCTGCCGCCCATATCCTATCAATACCGTTTACTCTAACTCTCCTTTAATTAAATGTTCTTTTTACAGGTTTATGTAATTCTTCCGCTAAATTTATCATGTTTAAATTTCTTTTTAACCCCCATTCCAAATCTCATTTTTGTTCCAATAATCCTACTAACGATAGACTTATCAATTTTTTCCCTAACCGTTGGGTTGTAAATACCTTTTAACTGTTTTAACATATTATTATCACACACCTCATTTATAACTTTAGGAGAAGGATTTTTTAAATAACAAACATCATGATGATAAGCGGCTTTATCAACACGTTTTATTGGTTTGCTCCATTCTTTTGGTGTTAAATCTGGGTTGAGCCTTTTTTTTTTCATTTTGTGCCGGGTCCCGTAAAATTATGACCAGGTAGATGCATTTCAACGGGTAAATTATTTATAACCTTATTTAACATTGATCCACCTTTTTTTTACATCTGATGCCTTAACAAACTGATTCTTAGTTATTCCACACACTACGCATAATCCGCGTTTCATATTTCTTTTATTTTTAGTTACCACGTATTCTACATTAGTTGTATCAGTAACTTTTTTACACTTAACGCAATACATTTATATTTAATAAAATGAAAAACTTATATAAAAATGGATATTAAAGATTTATCATGGAATGAAGTAGTATCAAGGAGATTTAATCATCCTCTTTTACCAAAAAGTATTAGGGGATTAATCATAGGTAAATCAGGATGTGGTAAGACTACTCTTTTACTTAACCTATTGCTCAGACCGGATTGGCTTGACTATAACGAGTTGTGTGTTTTCGGAAAAAGTCTTTTTCAACCCGAATATCGTATAATTAAAAAAGCTTTTGAAGAAGGAGTACCAAAAGAAGGTATTTCAAACTTTTTTAACATTCGAGATGAAATACAAAAAATGAATGTTTCCCCAACAGCTTTAGTTGAAGAATGGGCTAAAACGATTAGAAATAAATCGGATATAAAGTGCAGTTTCTATGAAACTGCGGGAGATGTGCCTGATCCTCGAGATTTAAGTTCAGAAAATAAAAATCTAATGATATTTGATGATTTACTTTTAGAAAGACAAAATAAATGTGAATGTTACGACATTCGTGGAAGACATAGTAATGTTGACTGCTTTTACCTCTCACAAAATTATTTTAGGCTACCGAGGCAAACTGTTAGAGAAAACGCAAATTTTATGTCTTTTCCGTCAAGATGGTAAAAACATTAATCATGTTTATAACGATCATGTAGGTGATGATATGTCAAAGGATAAGTTTAGGGAATTTTGTAAAAAGACGTGGGAAAAACCACACGGTTTTGTTGTCATCGATCTAACTAGTAAAAAAGATGAGGGAAAGTATAGAGATGACTTTGACAAGTTTTATATAGTTGAATAATATTTATTGAATTTTAAAAAAAAATTTTACATTAAACCCACGCTCATGGAATATAAACTAAATAAAATTAGAAAAATATTGCTCCGAAAATTATTTAATGATGGTAAATGTAACTTTTTTGGCTTGTGCGATCATTTTAGAATCTCAATAGAAGATTTGTCTAATAATGATATAGTTCTAGCGTATCTAAGGTTAGAAGAATGTATTTTAAAAGACAAAGAAGTTTTAAAAAATTTAGGAATTACAAACAAAATAAACAAGTTTATACATCAATATCATTGGATGTGTAGATATAATAAAGATTACAAGGAGAGAGCTATCGATGCAATGTTAACCAAATACGAAAAAAAAAATTTTTGAAAAAAACTTTAAAATACTTAGCTGTAATGTGAAAATGAGTATAGAATTGGAAATATATGGATTATTTCAAGGTTATAGTATAGATGACATTATAACCTTAACTGAATATTTCGTAAAAGAATCGTTACCAGGAAAAATCAAATCTTGTAAACTAAGTGAACTAAAAAGACTAATTAAACTACTCGATCTAAAAAAAGGACGTAATATTAATGAAGAAAAAGAATCATATGTATCCTTTTGTAAAAATTATGGTTTGGAAATACTTTCTGAAATAAATCATTTGGGTAAAATTTTTAAAGATGGAGAAGATATAACTAATAAAAGACATATAAGAACCAGAATGAAAATAATACTAAAATTAGAAAAGATAGCTATCATACAATGTTTAATCAGTGAAGAAGATGACCTTAAGAAATTTCTTTCTAAAGCAAAAGCATTAACATGCATTAAAACTAAGCATCAATTGAATTTTTATAAAAACTATCTTGGCATGCTAAGTATTTTTCATAGATTTCTAATAATTCTTGTAAGAGACTTTAGAAAATCAATGTAAATTAAACGAAAAATATATTTTAAACAAAATATATTTTTTAATAAAAAATGGAAAAACTTTTAGAACAAATTGTAAAAAATACTAACCAAAAAACATCATCCCAAATTATAGTAAGCGACAACAAGACACGTTTTAGAACAAGGTTTAATCCACTACTTCAACTAAAAAAGGATAGGGTGTACGAAATAGCTTTGGTAAACCTCGAAACTTACAACTCTTTTCCAAACATTGATGGAAAAAACAACATATTTATTTAATCTCCAGACAACGGTGCTTTATGGTTAAAGATAGAAATACCAGAAGGGAGTTATGACCTTATAGACATTAATGATACCATTCATCAACGTGGTCAAAACAACTCCTCTGGTTATCATAAACCTATATAATTCCATTGGAATTATAAAATTTAGATAATATATATTTAAAAACTGTGTTAAAAACTGCGTTAAAACTGCGTTAAAAACTACGTTAATAACTACGTTAAAAACTGTAATACAAACTATTATAAAAAAATGTGTTACTAATAAAAAAATGTCTTTTTTAAAAATTACTGATCCCGCAAAAAGGGACCTAATTGTAAAAGAGTATCTTGAAACAAAAAAGAATATTCGGGATAATCTACTAGCCGAGAGAACGGGTGAGAAAGATTTACAAACTGTTCTTTCAAAGTTTTTTAAACCTATTACGGAAACGCAAAAAGCTACAACAAAGGAGATTACAGAAGGACTTAAACCTATTAAAGAAGGTATAGAAAGCTTACCATAGGCTACTACGTTTCCAGCCTTCCCATCTATACAGGCTTTTGAAAAACCATCAGATGAAGAACCATCAGAAGAAAAAAAGGAAGATAGGAAACCTATTGGACCAATAGCAGAGAGTTACTTAAGAAAGTTCACTACTAAGTCTGAAGCCGATACATCGTATGGGTTATATGATAAGAATGGTGTTTTTTATATTGGTAACAAACCAGATGGTATTAAAGACAACAATATTGTAGTTGATGGTGAAGAATATAAGGGAACTGGTCTATGGGAGTTAATCGTAAGCAAGAAACCAGATGAAAGCATTTTTAGCGCTAATGATTATAGTAATTATGCGAAGTTAATGATAAAAACTAATGCCCTTTATTCTAATTATAACCCAGAATCCAATTATCCCAAAAGCAATGCTGGATACAAATGGGTGAAAATACTCAGTCCCATTTGGCATGGTAGGAAAAAGTTTCATGAAGGAAGCGGTGTTGTCAATACCGTCTGATTCTGACACATTAATAGAAAGACTAGACTTGTTGTTGGAAAGTAAAGCAGCTGGTAACACAGGTGTAAGGAATGAGGTTGTTAGCATATGTGATGAATTAAAAAGGCAAGGCGCTATAAATTCGAATTGTTATAAAAAATTATTGTCTAAATTATAAAAAATGATTAGACCTAAAAGAAGAGGATATAAAAAAAAGTACTCATATGGTGGTAGGGGAATATTTGAGAGTACAAGTAAGTTTCTTACAAATCTTTTTACTAGTAGACTTGCTAACCAAATTGCATCTTCTGCCGTTGATGTGGGAAAAAGTGTCGCTAAAGAAGGAGCAAAAAAGGCTTTAGAGGCTGGAAAGAGTGCCGCTGTAACCGCAGGAGAAAAATTAGTTAAAAAGGTTTTAACGCCAAAATCGCGAAAAATTTTAGAAAAACATACCGCGTCACCTATAACGCATAATACACCTACAGAACAAAACATCAGCAGCTTAATAGACGGTAGTGCCATTGCTATTCAAGACTTGGTTAAAAAATTAAACAGAGGGTCTGGTATTAAAACGATATAAATTACTTTTAATTTAAATTATAATAATAATAATAAAAAATGGAAATTTTAAATATTAGAGAAATAACTCCAAAAGATGATAGTACTGAGGAGTATGAACATTTTGAGTATCTACCGATAACAGGAACAAATCTCAACAACCCAGGAGGAGATATTAGGATTAGCATAGAAACCCAAGATATTTTTACACATCCTTCTGAAAGTTATTTACTTATAGAAGGTCGCTTAACAAATGCTAATAGAACAGTCTACGCAGATGCTGACAACGTTTCTTTAACGAACAACGGTATCATGTACCTTTTTAGAAATATTAAGTATCAACTTTCCGGCCAAGAGATTGAATCCTTAACAAATCCTGGTCAGGCTTCTACAATGCTTGGGTTGTTAAAATATCCTGATGATTTCTTCAAATCACAGGGGTTAAACCAATTATGGTATAAGGATATATTACCTAGAGCAATTGCCCAAAAGATAGGTTGGAATATAAGAAAACTATACATTGTAAATAATTCTGATCCAAAAGGAACATTTAGCTTTAGAATTCCATTAAAGCATATATTTGGTTTTTGTGAAGACTATAATAAAATCCTGTATGGAATGAAACAAACTCTCACCTTAACGAGAAGTGATGATAGTAATGCGATCTTTCGAAATGGAGGTGATGCAGGTATGATTACATTAGAAAAACTAGCATAGTTTGTGCCGCATGTGATGCCTGCAGATAAGGAGAAGATGGAACTTTATAAATTTATTGAGAAAAAAGAAAAATTTCCAGTCAGATATAGAATGCTACAATGCGACTCCCTAGCAGTTCCTCAGTCAACATCATTTAGTTGGAGACTTTCCGTTAAATCATCTCCCGAGGTGCCGCGTTTTATCACTGTTGGATTTCAAACTGATAAAAGAGGCGATCAAGAACAAAATCCGGCTTTATTCGATAATGTAAACGTTAGAAATATTTATGTTATGTTAAATTCCACTAGATATCCCGCGGTTGACTATAATATTTCATTTACTAAACAACAATTTAGTAGAGTGTATGGTGATGCTGCGTTATTTAGATCTAAGTTTTTTAACATGGATGAGTTGGTATCAAATCCTAACTTTACCCCCGCAGAGTACAAAGATCTTTATCCTTTGTTTTTGTTTGATGTTACAAAACAGAGTGAAAGGTTAAAATATTCCGTTACTGATATACAAATTAAGGCTTTTTTTTGAGCAAAATGTACCTGCAGACACCGAGGTATATGCTGTTATTATTAGCGATAGGTTAATAAACTTTCAGTCTGATGGAAATAAAATGAGTGTTGTTTATTAAGATTTTCTTATTTAAAGAAAATGATAAGGATTTCAGATTTAAAAAAAATTCTTTAAAGAAAATGATATAAGATTTCACTCTTTCTAGGATAAAAAACGATTAATTGAGTTGGCTGAAAAACATGATTTGTCACCTTATTCACCTAATAAAGAAAAAAATTTTGATAGATAAAAACTATTATGCATAATCCTAGAAATGTAACTTTAGAGGATGTTGAAACTGGAGAAATAACAAACTTCCTATCAATTTATAAGACAGATAAGTTTATGAAGTGTAATCCTCAAATTGTTTCATATTACAATGGAAGAATTTGGAAAAATAAATATAAGATTAGCGTCCAGTAATTTCGTTATGACATGGTCATAATAAAATTTTTTAAATGAAAAATAATAACTTAAAAGAATTTAAGTTATTACAAAAATTGATAATAATTTTAGCGAACTCCCATTATTAGATAGAGATATAAAAGATGATTTCAAGAAACATACAGTGAAAGAACTACAAAGATTAGCCAAAGAAAAAAATATTATAGGCTACTCTAGACTTAGAAAAGATCAATTAATTGAGCGTATAATTAGTCATGGACTCTTAACCCCAACACCTGCTCCTCCCCCAAAACCTGCTCTTCCCCAAAAACCTCCTCCACCTAAATCCTCAGTTGATGAGTTAATGAAGTATTTAGATAATGTTAAAGAAATTCCTAAAAGTATTTCACCTAGGCTTAAAGCTTTAAAAGAAAGAATAAGTAATTTATATAGGTCGCAAGAAGAAATAGTAATTGAAGAAGGACCATCATCATTTAGAGGTTTCACCAGGCAATATTTTATAGAAGAAAAGGAGGGGTTTTCACCATCTTCTTTCCTAGAATTAGCAAAAAATGGTTTAACAAATGTTATAAAAAATAATCGTAAAACAAAAGTTAAACTTATTATGAAATGTATGATGAAGCACTCTATTACTAATGAATTACAAGATATGAATTTCGATTCTGGTTTTCCAATAGTTAATTTGGAGGGAGACGATGAGAATGAAATATATGATGAAATGAAAGAAGAGGTATTAAATGAAATTGCAAAAAAAGAGATGCAAGAAGATTATTGGTATGCTCTTTACGTAATTGATTTAAGATTACACACTGCAATATATAATCCATTTAGAGGTGGAACCTGGTTTCCTTCTCCTCCTAAAGTAAGAAATACTGGAGGTGTTATTAACCCAAAAAATAAACATGATGATATGTGTTTTTCGTATTGTATTCTTAGGCATTTACATCCGAAAATGGATCATCCTGAAAGAGTTGGTGATTTAAAACCTTTAATTAACACATTAAATATGAATGGAATAACGTATCCCGTTTCCGTACATGATAGAAAGAAATTTGAGAAACAAAATCCAACAATATCTGTTGGTATATTTGGATTTAATAGTTTTAATGGTGTTTATCCAATTGATCCGAGTGATGAAGTTTACAAAAGAGAGCATCATGTTGATCTTTTACTCTTAGAGGAAAATGGGAGAAAACATTATTGTTTAATTAAAGGTTTAAGTAGATTATTATCAAAACAAATTTCAGGACATAATGGTAGAATTTATATTTGTGGAAGATATTTAAATCACTTTAATAATGAACAAAGATTGTTAAGACATTTAGAATATTGTAGTCAATATGAAGCTGTTAGAATAGATTTACCAAAAGAGGGTTCCTTTATATCATTTCAACACTATTATAAAACTCAGATACACCCTTTTACAGTTTATGCTGATTCAGAATCAAGATTAGAAAAAACATATATAAATAAAGGTTCAAACACTACACAAATTCATAAACATATACCTTCTGGATTTTGTTATAAACTTGTATCAAAGATTGAAGATGGATGTCCCTCAAGACTTTTAAATTTTACGGGTGAAAATGCGACAAATGAATTTTTAGAAAGTTTAGTTGAGTTAGCTAAAGAGATTGATAGTATACCAACAATGGAAATGATATATACAGTAAAAGATAAAAAAAAAAAATATTTGATGAGTCAACAACATGTTGGATATGTAAAGAAAAATTTACAAAAGATGATCGTAAAGTAAGAGATCATTGTCATTACACAGGAAAGTTTAGAGGTGCTGCGCATAATATATGTAATTTAAAATATAGAAGAGTTAATTTTTTTCCCGTATTTTTCCATAACCTTAGTAATTATGATTGTCATTTATTTATAAAAGAATTTAGTGAATTAGGCCTAAAAAAAAATAGTTTGTTTAGGGTAACGTCTCAAAAAAAATGTTAGATAGAGTAGGGACAAATTTTTTTTTTTTTTTTTTTTTTTTAACTCCCCCCCCCCCCAAAAAAAAACAACATTTTGAAATGGTGGTATTTGCTTTCGAAAATGGAAAAAAAAGAGAAAATGGTGGCTACCAGCTCAGAGTCCCTTTTCTCATTATGTGTTCAAAAGACCTCTAGTCTGTCACTAACTTTCTGATTGTGCGGTAAATGGTCAAATTCTATCTAAACTATACTTCTATATTTGCATCTTTTTTCACCACTGAATGCTGTCCACTTTTGTTTAACTCTTTTCTGAATTGAAATTTTTTAGACTTGTTCAAATTAAAAGTATTTGCTGACAACAAAACAAATGTAACTCACAAATTGAAATTTGTTTTGGGAAGGGTAGAAAACATGGGAAACAAAGAAAATATGGGTTTATAGCATTTTCTCCTTTTCCCTCAATTTTCCCACAATATTTTCGAAAGTTTTTTTTAAGGATTGTTAAAACTGTGGATTGTGTGGTAAAGAGCTAAAACAGCTGAAAAAGTGAAAAACATTTATTTGCAAGTTTCTAAATAAACTGAATAAATACTAGAATGTTTCGTTTGTTTTTATGTTTAATACTCTCCCCATCCAGAACACTTTAGAGGACTATATATATTACACTGATTTAAAAGTAAACATTTTATCTGTAGAAAAGTTGGGTTTACAAAGGTTATGCATATTGTTTTTTATCTAGAACACACATTCTTGACACAACTTTGAAATTACAAGTATCCACTTTTGTTGTCTTTCAGAGTTATAATGTGAAACAAGAGTGTCGTCATCACAATATATGCCGCCACATGGCTGCTATTTCAAGCAGCTAGCTTTAGAGACTAAAGTGTTGGAATTTCTAGTACCTACCTGGGTAGCTCAATAGATATATTGTGTTACTTGTGATCTAAAAGTTTTACGCATGGACTGATGGATGGACAGACGGACGCACAACGGACTCATTGGTCATTGGCTTTGATTAAGCAATAAAAATATGAAGTTTCATGAAATTATGTCCATTAGTTAGAGATACATTGATGAAAAACTTTTTTTTTTCCCATGACACAGCAATAAATTCCAAAACCCTGACAATATGCGCTAGGTCACATGATGAGAAACATCCTGTGAAAATTTGACCCAAATCCGTCAAGAAATGTGGGAGAAGTGCTGCTGCTCCTCAATTTTATATAGATTAGACACATTTTACCTGGAAACTAAAGTGGCATCACTTGCCGAAAGTGTAGGAGAGATTAGAAAGCCTTGGAAAATTTTTGCATAGCGGCTCCTAGCCTAGGCAGTTTCAGGTTTTTCTCTAAGACCAGGTAGGGTAAATCAAGCTGAGTGAAAGGGGGAGGCAGAGCGAGAACAAGGCAAGTTTGGGTAGATTTATATTTTCCGAAAGAAATTATTGTTGCCTCATTGTAACAAAGATAGAAAAAAAATATGAAAATACCTGCCTAATATGAAGACCTATCGACGCTTGATACAAATCTAAACTTCTATCGTTGCCGTCGTCTAGTTTAGTCCACAGTCCGTCCTGTCAGATAAGTTGCAAGAGAAACGTCCATTAAAATTTTTCGAATGTTATATCTGCATTGAACACCTTAATTGTTCGCAGTTCTGGAGCATGCTAGCAATTTTGCCAAATAATGTTTAACAGAACTTGTTCAATCTGAAATCTAGCAAACCGAAAGTAGCGACAATGCACTACAGAACTGGAAATGCGGTGATGACAACAGAGATGACGGGATCCTGTCTACATTTTACGCGAAGAAAAGCGAAAATCAAAAGTAAAAGTTCGTTACACAGTCTGTATAGTACCGCAGTATTTCGGGCGTGATTTGTTGTAGAAGATAAAACTGGTACCCGTTTGTCTTTTGTAACCGTGCAATAGGATACGAACGTTCGATAAACAGAAGTTCCTGTGTGGAGTTAGCGAAAAAGCCCGATCTCTCTGCCTGCTTGTATGTATTTTTAGAAATGGAAAACCCACGTTATTGCGTTTGACAATTTGTGTTTAAGGTCGGTTCAATATACTCTGATACACGGTAGCTTTTGTATAGGCGTAGGAGTTTTCATGCATATGTATGTAGTAGTACATGATTGTACACCTATAATATAATGCGCAATATTTGCCGAAACAGGCGTCCTGTGACACAGTATGATAAAAGGCTGATTTTTTTTTTATCAGAAGACAAAAAAGAAAAAATTAGGGTTGGGGCAAAATCTCCAGGTAGGGTCGGGTTACCCGAAACAAACTTTTTTTTTTTTCACGCCTTACCTGGAGAGATTAAATCCATTTGTAATAATTCAGGAAAGTATATAAGCTTTTCCAAACATATACCAATAGAATACATAGATAAAAATGATGAAAAGAAAACAAAAACCTTTGAAATTAGATTTCTTGATAGTTTTAAGTTCATGTCTGAAGGTTTAGCTAAATTAGTGAGTAATTTACCAAAAGATAAATTAATAAATCTTGCAAAATATTTTAAAGATGATCAATTTAATTTAGTAAGACAAAAAGGAATTTTCCCGTGCGAATGGTTTAACTCTCTCTCGAAATTAAAAGAAACTAAATTACCTCCACAAAGAGAATTCTACTCAAAACTTACTGGTACGTGGATTTCAGATGATGAATATAAACATGCAAAAAAATGTTTGGAAGAAATTTAATATGAAAACATTTTATGAATATCATGATTTATACATTAAAACTGATGTTTTACTTTTATCTGATGTTTTCGAGAATTTTAGAAATATTTGTTACAAAAAATATGGGTTAGACCCTGTATGGTTTTATACAGCACCAGGTTTATCATGGGATGCTATGTTAAAAATTACAAATGTGAAATTAGAATTAATGACAGATCATGATATGATTTTAATGACTGAACAAGGAATTAGAGGTGGTGTAGCAATGATTACTAAAAGATATGGAAAAGCAAATAAATATATGGGTGAAGATAATGTTCCTAGTTTAATATCAAGATATACTGCTTATTTAGATGCAAATAATCTTTATGGTTGGGCTATGAGTAAAACACTTCCAACAGGTAATTTTAAATGGATGAAAGAGGATGAATTAGAAAATTGGAGAAATCATCCATGTATTTTAGAAGTTGATTTAAAATATTCGAAAGAGTTACACGATTTACACAATGATTATCCTTTAGCTCCTGAATGTTTAGAAACGGGTAATGTTGAAAAACTTATTCCTAACTTAAATGATAAAGAAAAATATGTAATACATCATGAAGCTTTAAAATTATATTTAAGTTTAGGTTTAAAAATTAAAAAGATTCATAGTGGTTTTAAGTTTGATGAGAGTGAATGGCTTAAACCTTATATCGATTTAAATACAAAACTTAGAGCAGAAGCAAAAAACGACTTTGAAAAGAACTTTTTCAAACTTATGAATAACTCAATATATGGAAAAACTATGGAAAATATTAGAAACCGATTTAATATACGGTTAGTTAGCAATACAGAAACAGCAGAAAAGTTAGCGGCTAAACCAAATTACTATCATACAACTATCTTTCATGAAAATTTAATTGCTGTTCAAATGAAAAAAACTAATTTATATTTTGATAAACCAATTTATGTTGGGATGTCTATTTTAGATTTAAGCAAAACATTAATGTATGACTTTCATTATAATTATATTAAAAAGAAATATGGTGATAATGCAAAACTTCTTTTTGCTGATACAGATAGTTTAGCGTATGAAATAGAAACAGAAGATTTTTATAAAGATATTAGTAATGATGTTAAAGATAGGTTTGATACAAGTGATTATCCATATGATCATCCTTCAGGTATTTTAACTGGTTGTAACAAAAAAGTAATTTGAATGTTTAAAGATGAATGTTGCGGTAAAATTGTTGAAGAGTTTGTTGGACTTAGAGCGAAATTATACTCTTATAAAATGTATGAAGATAATACGGAGAATAAGAAATGTAAGGGTATCAAAACAAACGTTATAAGAAGTTATATTAAACATGATGATTATAAAAAATGTTTGTTTAAGGGAAAAACACACCATGTAAAAATGGTTTTGATTAGAAGTAGAAAACATGAATTGTTTACAGAAGAGGTTGAAAAAATTGCTTTAAGTTCTGATGATGATAAAAGGTATGTATTAGAAAACAAGATTGACACGTTAGCTTGGGGACATCATAAAATAATTTTATTTCAAGATGATTGAACAAGAGTAGCAGTTTCGTATTAGTTGAAATATAACCAGAATCTGGTTATGTTTCATGAGCGAGATTTCCGTTTAGACGTCTCGATAATTTAAAGAAATATGCTTAAATATGGTTAAAAATATTTAAGCATAAATATGGTTAAAAATTTTGGGAGTCTTGCGATGAGGGGGTAAGGGGGTGAGAGTGTCCTGGCTCTCTCACTTTATATCTACTAATAATCTTCCTTAACTTCATCGTAGTGTCCGTTTTGCCTCATCCCCTGATGAATGGTCTCATTAATGTCCACAAGGTCATAGCTCCATTCTGGTATATAGATTTTAAGCCACGAAGTGCCGTCATCCGGAGAATAAGTAAACAGGTTGTTTGTCGCATCGATGTTTGGAAAAGAGTAGTAGGTTTCGAGGTTAACTAGCGCTATTTCATACTTTTTTTTCAGTTGAATTGGTGGATTTAACCTTGTTTTAAAGTGCGTCCTGATATCGCTCACCACAATCTGGAACGAGCTCTTAGGCTTTGTATTATTAGCAATTTGTTCTAGGAACGCCTCCATTTTTTATAATCGCGACAGTTTTTTATATCGACTTGGGCATATAAAAGTTGTCAAAGCCGTTTCTGTACTTTCCATTATGCTTTCTACTGGTTAAATCGATGATAACAAAACCGTAAGGCTTCTCCCACGACTTATGACAAAAACTTTTAAACTTGTCCTTGGGCATATCTTTACTTACGTGGTCGTTATAAATATAGTTAATGTTTTTGAGGTCTTGCGGAAAAAGACAGATAAAGTTTGCATTCTCTCTTATCGTTTGTCGCGGTAGCTTTAAGTAGTTTTGAGAGAGGTAAAAGCAGTCGACGTTACTATGCCTTCCACAAATGTAGTAGGACTCGCACTTATTCTGCTTTTCTAGGAGTAGGTCGTCGAAAATAATTAGATTCTTGTTTTCTGCGCTTAGCTCGCGTGGATCGGGTACATCTTCGGCAGTTTCGTAAAAACTGCACTCTATGTCCGACTTATCTCTAATCGTTTTCGTCCATTCTTCGACTAGAGCTGACGGGGGCACATCTAACCTTTGCATCTCGTCTCGTAGGTCAAACAGCCTTAAAGTAGCTTCTTTCGGTAATCTTTCTTCGAAGGCTTTTTTCAATATGCGATACTCCGGCTGAAAGAGACTTTTTCCGAACACACATAACTGGTAGTCGAGCCACCCCTGTCGATCGCCAGTGTCGCCAAATGCGAAATTTAAGAAAAAATGGCACCAAAAATGAAGCACTGGCAATTGTACTGGCGACAAGTAAATGCCTATAAATAATTCTTAAAAGATCTAAACTCCGACTTAAACAATATGTATCAAGTGTGAAGGATGCCCGCAATACTGTTTATCACACCTAATCAAGCTGGCTTTCATTAACAGTTTTGTCTAATTACACACCAGACTTGCATACACACCACATATTGCTAATCAATCAAATGTCGATTTTGCCACGCACCATTGTGCACACAGAAATTTCGAACTAATTTTGAAGTTAGCTGCCACCCTTAAGGAAAATTTATATCAAATCATGCGGAAATAATTTTCCGAAAATTAACGGACATGAAAAATGGATCGTCGCAAAAAAACGTGAAAACCCATGACACAACAAAATGCCAGTTGACGTTGTCCGATCAGAAGCACTTCAGACTGTCTTTTTAGCTTTGATAACGACTTCAAACAGTAAATTTACCCAAATATATGTATAAAACAATAAGTGGGTGCTAAAATATATGTCTAATAATAAGGAAAAAACTCGAGTGATTTTATGACATGAAAATGTTGAATAATACGGGGGGGGGGGGTTGCGCACTTTTTAGACTACTTCGTCTTACAGTGATAGCACTGGAACAAGTGTCAGAGGAGGTATAGGACACTCATACAGAGAGAAAAGACCAGAATAAAAGAATAAAAATTAGTATTTTTTAAGAAAAAAAAAAAAAAAACCCTTTAACACACAATCCCAAATTTCTTCTTTAATTTCATTAAAACTCAAGGAATTCTAACAGCTTTGCAGCTTTAGAATTACAGCGCTGTATTACTGTTCAAATACAACTTCTGTGTCCCTGCAGCTCACAACCTTGAAAACCCTTGGGGATAAAGGAACATAAGTAAGCATTACAGTATTATAGTGAGCAATGGATATAGTAGTTTTAACATGGGCCAATAAACTGAAGCGTCTAATGTACTATGTGGCTAACTCAGTTGGCTCCTACTGGCCCCAATTTTTTTGAGCTGACGAATTTGATGGCGCAAATATTAAAACTTGCAGGGGAAGCCCTGCCCGAGCAAAAGGTTTAGCAAGAGAGTGGTTTTACCGCACCTTGATTTACCTATGATTAATCCTCTAATACTCTTTGGCAAAAGAGGGTGATTAAACCGCTTTGATACTACTTTATTCCATGATAAATCCTTAACGTCCATTTTATATAAGTATTTTAATCCTTTATTAAAATATGTATTGCGTTAAATGTAGAAAAGCTACCGACACGATCAACATAACATAACTACCGTTACTGAAAAATGGAAGAAATATGAGGCGAGGAAAATGCGTGGTGTGTGGGACAACTAAGACTCAGTTTGTAAAAAAGGGCGGATCCGTGCTGAATAAAGTTATAAATAATCTTCCTTTCGAGATGCATCTCCCTGGACATAATTTCACGGGACCCGGCACTAAATTAAAGAAAAGACTTAATCCGGACTTAACGCCAAAGGATTGGAGCATGCCAGTAAACCGAGTTGATAAGGGCGCGTACCATCACGACGTCTGCTACCTAAAAAATCCAAACACTGAAACTCGTAACAAGGTGTGTGACAAAGATATGTTAAAAGAGATGGAGGGTATTTATAAACCCACCCTCAGGGAAAAGCTTGATAGGTCTATCGGGATAAAATAATCGGTACAAAGATAAGATTTGGGATGGGCATAAAAAAAAAATTTGCATGATAACTTTAGCAGAGGAATTACACAAACCCATTAAAAGAAAATTTAAGAAAAGGAGGGTTCGAGTAAACGGCATAGATTTTATATGGCCTGCGGATCTACTAGACATGCAGCATTTTCTAAGTTTATTGTGGCGTAAAGTATCTCCTCGCTATCATCGACATTTTTTCCAAATACGGATGGTTAGTACCATTAGAAGAGAAAACAGGAAAATCTGTCGCTGCGGCATTAAAGAGTACTTTCGAGGAGAGGAGATCAACTAAAATGTGGGTAGACAAGGGTAAGGAATTTTATAACAAAGAAGTTGGGGGCTTGGTTGAGTTGTACTCCACTGAGAATGAAGAAAAATCTAGTGTAGTTGAGAGATGGATTAGAACGATGAAAGAAAAAATGTGGAAGTATTTTTCCGCTCACTCCACAAACGTTTACATCAACATGTAAAACTCGTTAAAGAATATAACAACACGAGACATTCATCCATTAAGATGACGCCAGTAAATGCGAGTAAAAAAGAGAATGAAAACAAAGTTTGTAGAAATCTTTATCCCGATCATCTCGAAATAAAAGACATAAAACCTAAGTTTTCCGTTGGAGACAAAGTAGGGATAACTAAAAAGAAAAAGACTTTTCAGAAAGGATATACCACAAGATGGACTAAAGAGGTATTACAGTTTCTGAGGTAAAACGCACATCGCCTGTAACATATAAAATCGTATATCTTAATGGCGAAGAAATAAAAGGAACCTTCTATGAACCTGAGTTGCAAAAGACCAGTCAGGAGTTGTACAGGATAGAAAAAGTTATCAAAAAAGGAAAAAAAGAAATCTCTGGTAAAGTGGAAAGGTTATTCAGACGCGTTTAATTCGTGGGTTGACATTAAAGACATTGTAAATATTTCGGTATAAAAAATGGTAGATATTGCAGTCGAAAACGTAATTTTACCAAATAAACCGTTAAGCAACCTAGAACTGGAAGATGCAACGCGAAAACTAAAGATACCCGCTTTCAGAGGAGTATTTCTGCGAAACACTCTACCGAAAAAGTGTAGAAAAAAAGAATGCGGTATACTAAACCTCGATGACACGAGTGGGTCTGGAACACATTGGGTCGCTTGGTACAAAAACGGTAAAACCAAACATTACTTTGAAAGTTACGGTATACAGCCTCCGACTGAAATCCGAGAGTACTTGACAAGGCCAATATTTTACAACTCGGAACAGGTGCAACAAGCGAGTCAGGTGTTTTGCGGTCATTTGTGCTTGTACGTACTTAACGAGATGAGTAAGGGGCAAGATTTACAATCGGTGTTAAATAATTTTTTCTAGTAATAAAATGCTAGCCTGCGTAAACAAAGGAGCGGATGTAGTGGACGCCATTTACTCCAATGAGCTTGCTGAATTAGTAGCAATTTTTAAAGAACCCATAACTTACGAATGCCTTAAGGCTATAGGAGACAATGTATTTAAAACCGACGTAACCGGCGGAAGAGTTTGCGCTTTTTACGCGTTTGCGAGAAAAGCAAATGCTGTAGAATACGTGGATAAGTATATAGCTGAAAACGTTAAATCCATATTAAATAATTTTTATTAGTAATAAAAATGCCTGTTGATAAATTTGGACGAATGGTTGATGTTAAAACTGACGGCGATGGCGTGTCTCTCGCTTACGTAAATAGTAATTTTTTACGTAGGGATGGAACAAACACCGTAACGGTTCTATAGATATGGCTGGTAATACATTAACAAAGGTCAGTAATCCGATAAATCCCCAAGACGTCGTTACTAAACATTACGCTGATGATAATACGGGATTATTAAAGCAAAATGGAGGATATCATGCTCTTGGGTTTATAAACATGGGTTTTAATAAAATACAGAACGTTGCGGAACCAACACAACCGAACGAGGCTGCTACTTAAAGTTATGTGGATAGGGGTAGTAAGGCGATAGTAAAACAACAAGATGGTACTTTTTCCGCTATTGGAGATATAAATATGCGGGGGTATACTTTAACGAATCTTATAAATCCCGCGGAACCGCAAGACGTTGCGACTAAAAATTATGTAGATGTTGCTGAAAGACCATTTAAAAGTACACTGGCAACGTATATTTAGCTACACAACCTATAAGCATGGGTAATCATAGGTTGGAAGGTGTTGGCACCCCTATAGAAAACCAACAAGCTGCAAATAAGTTTTACGTAGACGTTAATGTAAAAGCCGTTAAAAGTTATGCAGGTAGCGGCGCGATAATAAAAAGCCAAGAAGGAAGCTTATAAACATGGATGGCAACTCTTTAAAAAATATTGCAGAACCAACAGCTCCACAAGACACAGCAACTAAGGCTTACGTAAACGCTAATAAAGTAATAGCACCGAGACTTATTGGTCCCAAACCTATTATAACCGTGTGGGGTGAAGAAAAAGGTGCAATAGGAAACGGTAATTACGAGTTTTCGTTCGGTAATGGTAATTCAGGCTCTGAACATGGTTACGAGGGTTACTGCATCAGTGCGCCAGGTAGAATTATAAGAAACAGCTTGACGATTATTAAAGATAAACCCAATATACCGGAAGAGGTAAAAATTAATATCGTGGTAAACGGGTTGGAGCAGGTTGATTACTCTATTGTTAATAAAGATGGTGAAAATTGCAGCTGCTCGGTTTTTCCCAAGCCGCTTGAAATAAAGCAATGCGATATCGTAAACTTTGTCTCAAGATCAAGCAACTCTAACGTAACACACGCCTACATATCTATCTTGATAGAGTTAGACTTATAAATTATAACTTTATAACTTTTTTAAAGTTATAACTTAGTTGTCTTCTTCTAAAATGTCTGAAAGATTTTCTTCCTCTTCATCTTCATTTGTGCTGTCGCTTTCATCGTCAGAACCTAACCCCCCTATAGAAACAGCAAAATGGTTTTTTACCTTTCTTTTAATAGTTCGCACATCTTTTTTATTTATAATAACCTCAAAAAGACTTGTTCGTATTTTAACTTTGGATGAGTTGATAAAAATATCCTCTATGTCTAAATAAGCAACCACTTTGCATGGTTTTTTAAGATATAAAAGAGGATCTATTTTTACTAGACCATTCTCATCTATATCTTCTTGTCTATCTCTAGAATTATGTTTTCTGTAAAAATTAGTGTCTACAGTAACCTTTTCGAGCTTATTAATTTTATACTTTTTAGTGTGTTGTAGTTTTGGGAAAAAAATAGGACTCTCATCGCTATCTATAAAAATTTCTAAATCACTAAAGTTAGCTTGCTTCTTTTTTTCTAGCTTTTTTGGAGCTTCTTTTTGTAAAAATTTTGTAATATTTTTCTATTGTTTCTTTAAACTTATTTCCTTTTTGGGTTGGGTTTTCTTGGTCGTAAAAGCATAGCAAACTCATAAAGTACTCTGTCGGATTTTTATTGTTATAACCTTTAACACCATAAGAAAACAAGGAAGGAGTACGAATCCATAATTTATCTATTGCTCCATCAGAATACTCATAATTAACCTTCATGGTTTGAAATTTTTACTTTTGATTTTTTTCTGGTTTACAAAGAATTAGCTTTGTTGTCTTAAATTCTTCTAGTTTTACAAAGTTTATTACGTTTTCCATCTTTTTTCTTGTCTTTTTTAAAAATAATATTTCTTAACTCAATTTTAACAATTAAAAAATACATAACTTTTAAGGGTGACATATTTAAGAAAAAGGTGGCGTTGAGCGCGGAGGACGACAAACGAATTGTTTTAGAGGATGGCGTAAATACCTCGGCATTGGGATTTGCCGGGAATTTATAACCTTTTTAAACCAGGTTATAAATTTTGCAGTTTTGCGCATTTTTACGCTAGTGCGACACGTTTTGGCCTCGAACCCCCATTCTACATCTACTGCTAGATTCTATTGTTCAAAGAATCATATGATGCATTCAAAATGAACTTGGAATTGGTAATTCATTTCGTCATGAAAATGGGGGGGTGGGGGTATGTTCTGATTTGTGTGGAAACATTCTTTACGTATCATCAGGCGTATGGTCAGGGACAGTATACTGGTGTATTCGAATTTCGCCAACGCAAGGGAAACTGCTCTTGCGGATTGCACAAAACAATAGTAATTTCCTTTCTGGTTAAATATCTATGCGCTTGTATCCAAATACATGTACTTATGTAAAAATAATTTTTACCGCTAAAACATCTAAATTTATCTGTCAAGACATCGTTAGAAGTGAGACAGTACAAAGTCGCCATCTATAAAAAGAGTACGCCAATTTCGATAACTCTGGATTTCCGAATATTAGAGGCCCCAGAGAGGGTAAAATGACTAAATAAATTAACAGCATTTCAGCAATATTCATCGCCTCCCTTGGACATTAAAGATACCCATTTACTCATTTTAGCCGAATGTAGAAATGTGTTTAAATCAATAAATTAGCAATATCTATAGCCCAAAAGAATGAAAAGAAGTTTTAAATTTGTTATTTGAAATGGATTTCGGTCGGGAGAAAATTACGTCAGGTCAAAATTGTAAACAATGGGGGAGTGTATCACTACAATCATTTACACATCCCATCTAAAAATAGAGAGCTAGACTACTTGTTGTTTCAACACGGGAAATGCCGCACTCGTCTATTTGTAGGATCATGGGTTTTCCCCTTCTTTCAGCAATCCAAAATCGCTAAATATTAATGTGCACATACGAAATATTTCTTTTCCGCGGTACGCAGTATAGCGGAAAAGCTTTGTCTTCTTGATACGCATCTGCAACAAAGTTGTTATGACACGTTTACGAAGGACTGACCAATCAAATGAGAGCACAAATAAAGTATGGGTAGATAGATCGAGAAGGAGTCAGTTCTAGCGAGTACGCCCTTACGACAGGGTTACTTCGTTCAGCTATGGATTCTTCAGAGCCGACCTTCAGCCAGCCACGTGGCAGCGACACTGGACAGTCTAACCAGCTGTTGTGTCAGATTGATGAGCTTATTACTACCAAGCTGCGGTCTTTTTAAGAAAGCTTGTCGAATTCTCAGAAAGAAGTAGCAGAAGACGTTTTACACAGTTCTGGATATACATTTAAGCGTAAAAGTTGTGAGGACCAATTCAAATTCAACATGCAGGTTAATTCCAAATTGGTTCATGCCGAGTCAGCATTGAAAAACAACAGAGAAGATACAGCGTTAGAGAAGATTTCAGAAGGTATGGCTCTTATTCATGACAGACAAAAAATCATTAAATTAGCAGATTCGTCAGAATTAGGCTGGTCGGTAGCCAGAGAATACCAAGCCAACCCTTTAGCTTCAGACTCCGAGGATGAGAAGAAAATGTTGAGAACCGAGTCCAGAGCTATCAGGAAACAGAAACGCAACCGACGTTACCGACCGTACTACGGTCAGAACTCGACACCTTCACCACAGTCACAGGCACAAGGACAAACTTTACCCAGTCTTGCTGGTCGGGGCCGAAAACCCGGCTTATGCTTTGAATGCGGTAAACCAGGGCATTGGAAGTCTGAGTGCAGAAAGGCAGATAGAGAGAAGAGTTCCGATAAGATAAGTGTACATTGTTTTTATTTACATGGCGGACAACACGCCCACTTAGGTTGTACACAGGTAGCTAAAAATAGTAACAAAGTTGATTTGGGTTTTTCCAATCAGAATAATTGTGAAGCATCTTCGCCCGTCGGTAGATTGAAAGAAAGCCGGTGAAGAAATGGGAATTAATATGCGCGAGTACCTACATTTTAAACGTCATTAACGACGGTTATAGATTACCTTTTAAAACATTACCCGAAATTTCGCACGCTAGGAATAATTCGTCTGCAAGAAATGCTGCATTGTTTGTCACGGGTGAAATACGTCGTCTGCTAGATATGGGATGTATTTCTATGGTTGAGTCCCAGCCTCACATTGTAAACCAACTGACAGTTGCTTACGGGAAGACGGGTAAAGCAAGGCTGGTCTTGGACTGTAGATTGATTAATTCACACTTGATGAAATTCAAATTTCAATATGAAGATGTTCACGTTGCTAAAGAGTTGTTCCACGATTCTCAATTTTTGTTTACATTTGATTTAAAATCAGCCTATCATTTTATTGAGATTTTCCCAGAACACAGGACTTATCTTGGTTTCTGTTGGTCTGATTCAGAAGGCCATACGACATTTTATGTATTCAATGTGCTTCCTTTCGGAATTAGTACTGCAAGTCATATATTTACGAAATTAATGAGAGCTCCTACGGCATATTTACGAGGAAAGCGACACAAAGTTGTCATGTTTCTTGATGATGGCCTGGGTGGACACATCAACGAACAAAATGCGATTCAGAGGAGTAGCACGGTCAGAGACTGTTTGTTAGATCTGGGTTTTCTTTTGGTGGAAGAGAAATGTAAATGGGAACCTTGTCAAAGAGTTGAATGGCTGGGACATGTATGGGATATGCTGAATAATCGTTTGCATGTGACTGAAAGCAGACTTACTAGATTGATTAAAGGTTTAGACTCGTGTTTCTGGGAGACAGAAACTCGCACGTTGAAGACAGTTAAAGCTCGGTTTCTGGCAAGCATAGTTGGTTAAATAGTTTCAATGAGTAATGGCTTAGGAAACAAGGTATTCTTGAAAACGAGGTATCTGTACAAATGTATAGATACACGTTTAAATTGGGAGTCCTTTGTTTATGTTTCCACAGAAGCATTGTCGGAACTGAAGTATTGGAGGGCTAATTGTAAATTGTTGAATGAAAAGGGCAGTCCCATCCTCGACGATGCGCTTTCTGATTCGAGTTGTTTTTGTGATGCCTCCGCCTCTGGTTACGGCGGTTATGTAACCCTTTGTGCGGGTACCTTAATTGAAGGTTCGGAGATGTGCGGACTGTGGAACGCCTCCGAAAGGTTGCAAAGTTCAACCTGGCGCGAGCTTGCAGGTGTAGAAAGGGTTTTGAGAAGTAATGACTCTATGATAAAAGGAAAGAATGTTGCTTTGTACTGCGATAACAGGAATGTGGTAGGAATTCTGAGTAAAGGTAGTAGAAAACCAGCCCTGCAAGACTTGTGTTTAAGTATAGACTCTTTCTGTGAGCGTTCAGAGGTGAATTTAGTCCCTTATTGGATATCAAGGGAAAACAATACTTTGGCTGAACGACGACTGGATGATTACCGATGAGATTTTCAATCATATTAACAGTTCATGGGGCCCTTTTACCGTTGACAGATTTGCGAATTCCACGAACGCCAAATGCACTCGTTTTAATAGTAAGAGTTGGTGTCCAGGGTGTGAGTCGGTAAACGCTTTTACTGTTAGTTGGACAGGTGATAATAACTGGTGTGTTCCCCCGCCAAAATTGGCAGCGAGAACACTGAGAAAGTTAGCAAATGATAAAGCAGATGGAACTGTTGTATTACCGTTATGGAAATCTGCCCCTTTTTGGCCAATTATGTTCGAATCAGAAAATATTTTTAAAACGTTTGTTAGAGGCAACATGATTTTGCCTAGAACTGGCACTGTAAAAGAGGGTTTTGAATACAACGGTATTTTCGCAGAATGCCCATTACGGTTCGACATGATTACGGTGAAAATAAGGTTTTAATTCAGGGTAAAAGTTGAAGAATGTTTTTATAATGTGTCCTTTCTGTTTCAGATTTAGGATTGAAGGAGAATATCGAGAGGCTGCTAAGACAAGCCAGTGCTCCAGTCAGAGAGGAGACGATCACAAGGATGTGCGTCGACATTGTAAATAGCAAAAGTTTGTCAACTTCCATTAAATACAATTATGCATTTCAGTCGTGGGTGAAATATTGTTCCAGTAATAGTTATACAAGTGTTCCGGCAAATCCTATTTTAGTTGCTGTGTATTTGTCAGAGCTGTTAAGCTCCACGAAATCGTACCATTCCGTGAGTAGTGCTTTTTATGGGATCAAATGGGCACATCAGATGAACAATTATCCGGGTCCAACGGAAAATCAATTCGTAAAAAGTATTTTAGAGTCGTCCAAGAGGACAGCGAAGAAGCCAGTGATTAAAAAAGAACCTATAACTGTGCAGCATTTAATTCAGCTGTGCGATTCGTTCAAAGACTCTACAGATCTCATTGTTAGAAATTTATGTATGATTACTCTTAGTTTTGCTGCGTTCCTCAGATTTGATGAATTAAGCAATATTAGATGTAAAGATTTAGTGTTTCACAGCAATCATGTAAAAATTGCCATCCCACGCAGTAAAACTGATCAGTACAGGTTTGGATCAGATGTGTTGGTTAGTAGAGGTACTACTTCAGCATGTCCATTCAGTATGTTAAATCGTTACAAGGGTTTGGCGAATCTTACAGTCCAATCAGAGTCGTATCTATTTAAGCCCATATATCGTTCAAAAAGCATCTGCAGACTTGTAGGAAAAGACAAGAAAATAAGCTATACAAGGGCTAGAGAATGTGTTATTGAGATTTTTCATAATATAGATCCACATTTAGATATAGGATTGCATTCACTGAGGGCAGGGGGAGTCACAGCCGCTGCAAACAACAATGTGAATGATCGATGTTTAAAAAGGCATGGAAGATGGAAGTCCGATCAGGCTAAAGACATGTACGTCGCGGATTCTTTGCAGAAGCGTTTGCACGTTTCGCAAAGTTTGGGCATGTAGATGTATATATTTGTTTCACATGTAAAAAGTTTGGGATGTAGATGTATATATTTGTTTCACATGTAAAAAGTTCGGGGATGTAGATGTATATATTTGTTTCACATGTAAAAAGTTCGGGGATGTAGATGTATATATGTTTCACATGTAAGCTATCTTTCAAGTAGTTCTAGCATATGCGTCTCGCTATCGGCAAAAGAATCTGAGTCTTTTGCTCTTTATTTATGGTGAAGTATGTGAGTGAGTAAAGAGAAGACTTTACATTTCTAATGTCTTTAAAATCATTCCACTGCACTCTCGATATAAAATTCCTACTGTATATTGAGTAAATTGCTGTTGGGTTCTTGTGACATAGATTGTTGCGGCAGTAGACCTGTGTAGTGTATCTCGGCTCCAGTTTCTTGCCAGTTACATGAATGCAAGGCCAAGGTCGTACACAGTCACGTGACAAGCATAATGTGATATCCTCGATTGTACGAGTGGATAGTGAGCCAAATCCAAAATTACATTTTCTATCCATCGTAATATATGCAATCTCGTAACTGCCAGGTGTAATATTTGTCATGAAGCCACAAGAATGACTGTAGTTTGATAAAATATTGAAGAAATTGGTTAAATTTGGCTTGGAATGAGTAAATGGGTATCTTTAACTCTACATTTACTTCCTACAGGAAAAACTGAAGAAAATAAGACAAAACGCAGCTCTCCGAAAACAAAATTGACAGTTGTGTGATTTTTCGTGTAATTATTTCTGCTTTGGCAATGAAATATTACAATCTAATCAGGATGACAGTGTTGGGATAAAGAGGCTGTAAATCCAACAAGAGGGCCATGATGGCCCTGTATCGCTCCACTGGCTATTAAGTAAAATTCTGACCAGTCGTTTCAGAGAAGAAGAATTTTTAAGAATTTCTAAATTTCCATATAGTGCAAGTAGCCCCCATTCACCAGAGCCACATTTTTTGACGGATCAAAATTTTACGAACAATTTTTGAAAAAGGTCACCCAAGCAACAATCCTGTGAAATTATTTCAAAATCTGACCTGCTGTTTCAGAGGAGAAGATTTTTAAAGAATTCCTTCATTTCTGTATAGTGCAAGAAGTCTCCATTCACCAGAGCCACGTTTTTTGACGGATCAAAATTTTACGAACAGTTTTTGAAAAGGGTCACCCAAGGAACAATCCTGTGAAATTATTTCGAAATCTGACCAGCGGTTTCAGAGAAGAAGAATTTTGAAGAATTCCTTCATTTCTATATAGTGCAAGAAGCCCCCATTCACCAGAGCCACATTTTTTGACGGATCAAAATTTTACGAACACTTTTTAAAAAGGGTCACCCAAGGAGCATATCTGTGAAATTATTTCAAAATCTGACCCGTGGTTTCAGAGAAGAAGATTTTTAAAGAATTCCCTAAAAAATTCCATTTGGTTGCAATGGCAACCAGAGTTTTTGATGGAATCAAATTCTGTGAACAGTTTTTAAAGAGGACCTTCCAAGGAACATTCCAGCCAAGTTTGGTCCAAATCCGCCCAGTGGTTTAGGAGGAGTTGATGTTTAAAGAATTGTTGACGACACACGACGCACGACGGACACCAGGTGATCCTAAAAGCTCCCCTTGAGCACGTTGTGCTCAAGTAAGCTAAAAAGTTAACATACGGATGGACGCACAACGGACAACGGGCCATAACATAAGCCTGCTGGCCTTCGGCCAGTGGAGCTAAAAAACTTGTCTAGCACCAATCATGTATCACTGCAGCTTGATAATCAAGGGAGGTAAATAGTAACGAACTTTATCTTTCATAAAAAGAGTTATTTCCCTTGATTAATGTTTAAATTGAAGTGACAATATTTTGAAGCCCATGTTAAACTTGCGATCCCTGGAATGAAGGCAATTTTGACCTCAGACCTACAATATGAAACTAGAATGTGTGGTTATAAACAAAAAGATTTTTTAATCTTGCCCAATAAAAAGTCATGTAAAACAAGTTTGCTGAATAAAAGGCCCTGTAAAATATCTGATCCATGACACAGGTTTATCAAGTTTTCACTATAAAAGCCAATGTAAAACTTGTGACCCCTGGTGTGGAGTCAAACTTGACCCCCAAAGTTAAAATTTGGGCCCTCTTGGTAGAGGCCCATTATATAAAGTTACATGCAAAATTTGGTAGCCCTAGGCCTAAATATGGCTATGTACAAGTAGATTATTAAAGTTTCCTTATATAAGACCATGTAGAACTTGTGACCCCCTGGGGTGGGGCTACATTTGACCCCCTGGGCTATAATTTGGGCACCCTTGATAGAGACCCCCTAGATAAAGCTAAATGCAAAATTTGATAGCCCTAGCCCTTATAGCTAGATGCGAAAGATTTTACTATATAAGCCCGCCCATGTAAAACATGTTACCCCCCGGAGCGAAGTCAAATTTGACCCTCGGCTATAATTTGGACACCCTTGGTACAGGTCCACTAGATAAAGCTACATGCCAAATTTGGTCGCCCTAGGCCCCATGGCTAGGTCAAAGAAGAATTTTAAAGTTCTCCCTATATAAGCCCATGTAAAACTTGTTATATAAGCCCATGTAAAACTTGTTACCCCCGGGCAGGGCCTAATTTGACCCCAGGGCTATAATTTGAACAATCTTGGCAGAGGTCCACTAGATAAAGCTACATGCCAAATTTGGTAGCTCTAGGCCCTATGGCTAGGTAGAAGAGGAATTTTAAAGTTCTCCCTAAATAAGCCCATGTATAACTTGTAACCCCCGGGGCGGGGCCAATTTTGACCCCAGGGCTATAAATTGAAGAAACTTGGTAGAGGTCCACTAGATAAAGCTACATGCCAAATTTGGTAGCCCTTGGCCTTACGGTTTCAGACAAGAAGATTTTCAAAGATTTTCAAAATTTTTCAGTTTTGTTGCCATGGCAACCAGAGTTTTTGAAGGAATTAAATTCTTTCAATAAATTCTGAAGAGGACCATGGCAGGATCATTTCTGTGAAGTTTCATCAAAATTGGATGGGTAGTTTCAGAGAAGAAGACGTTTTAAAAAAAAGTTAACGCACGGACGGACGGACGGACGCACGGACGGACGGACGGACGGACGGACTGAGGGACGGACGCACGACGGACAACAGGCCATGACATAAGCCCGCTGGCCTTCTGCCAGTGGAGCTAAAAAAGGTAACTTTTTGTAGCTCACAGAAAAAGGTATCTTTCTGTCTTTGTAGTAATTTTTGTACCCGATTCGATCTATTAGGAAAATAAGGACCCCTCTGTCATTCATATGGATATATTTCCCTTTAGGTGCCCCATACGAAACTTCGAAAGTTCGAAAGATAACCTGTCAAACCGAAAAAAGACGACACAGATGAGTTAAAAGCTAAAAGAATCTTTTAAAATTTGCATATAAAGGAGACACCTGAAAAGGGATAATAAAATGGCGGGGAAAAGCATGTGATACGTCGCTTATGAACTTTTTCCTTATTGATAGGTATTTTTCTGTCATTAGATTCAAATGACAGTAGAAAACACCTTTGCTGCTATGATATCAATAATTTTCGTGAATGGATTATGTCACAGATACGAAAATATCGCCTGAGAACATACTAGTAGTTGGCGAAATCCGATTACTGGCGAAATTCGCTTAAGCTCCTATATATGTTCATGTATATATGTATATGATACGGACCCTGATATGCCTATAATAGACTTTCAATAAAAAAAAAATGAGAATCGGTTGTTATTTTACGCTTGCGTAAAACCCATGCCTGTAAATTTGACGTTTGGACAAGAGACCGCAGCTTAACCTGTACTTGACCCATTTAAAAAGCATGTCTTTTACAGGATTTAAGGATGTTTCGGTAACAAACGAGTTCGGTAAATTAGACTTATAGAGTAAATCGATTGGATGTTTCGGTAACAAGGCAGTTATATAGTGTGCATGCACCGGGACGTTTTTCACACCCAATACAAGGCTTTGTTTTGTTCAAACGTTTATTTTTTCATTTCAATTTCCGATCTTTTACCGACGGAATATTTTTGTTATGTCGCTCATTCCATGTTGTATGTTATTATTATTTATCCGAATGTTTTATGAACAAAATGTTTTACAAAAAAGAAAGGCACTAAGAAATAACTTCTTGTTAACGCTTTAGGTGTGAAAATATTTTCTTCCGAAGACAAAATGGCAGACTTCCAAACCTGTCTTTAACCCTTAGAGTGTATTTCACTACTGTTTGTGCCTTTGCAACCCATTCAGATCAAGATCAGACCGTACAAAACACGAGTCTGACCTCTGATCTACACTCCCAGCTTTTCTAAGACATTATGGGCAAAGATAACCTTAAAACCGGTAATATTCGACTCTATATTTCTTAAATGAAAATTCTAAAATTAAACGAGATTTACCTTGGTTAAGTCGATGTTTGATTTGAATTATTTGAATATTAAAATGGAGGGTGGACTTAAATGAGATGTTCCGCGCATGCGCAATAATCAGTATTTAACAATGTTTTAGCACATTATACTTACTACTTCAGAACCGGTCTAGTTGTTACTAAAAAGTTATTCTTTATAACTTTGTTTGATTTGAATTGAAAAACCATCGTTATCACGATTCAGTAATGAGATATTGTATGGTGGGAGGGAGGAATTTAAGTCCATCCTCCATTTTAATATTCAAATACTTCAAATCATAACATCGACTTAACCAAGGTAAGTCTCGTTTAATTTTAGAATTATTTTTCATATTCAAATTTCGCGCGTACTTAAATGAGACTTCAACATCATAATGTGATAAAACATTCTCACCAGCCCTGTCTACTTTAAAATGGCATTCTGGAAAGCATGTTTGTGCATTATCTCCTTGTCATAGAATCTAGCAAAGGTCTTTTCCCTTGACCACCCAGCTTTCTGCAGAATATCCATTATCGGAACTGAGTTTATCTTTGCCTTTGAAGTAGCTGCTGCTCTGACACTGTGCGAGGAGAATATCCTAGTATCAACTCCCGAGCGAAACAAAACACATTTTATCCATCGTGATATGGTGTCTCTTGTAACATTTTTGTACGGTTTTACATAGCTAACAAGTAATCTGCTTCTTTCAGAGTTCTTCCTTAGAACTTTTGTGCGTGTTAAATATTCTTTTATAACAGTATATACACATAACCTCCTATCTGGAGGATAGGCTCTAAAAGTAACATCTTGAACATTAAAACTAGGCCTGTTTTGCTTAACAGAATCAGTTAACGGAATAATGAATTCGAACTTAGTCTTCCTGACTTCATCACTTAACAAATGTAACGTTTGTACACGTGCTGCCTGAGTCAAAGCCATAAGCATAGTGAGTTTTAACGTGAGGTCTTTTAGAGACAATAGTTTAACTGGTGACAGTTTCCGTAGATAACATAATACATCGTTAACATCCCAAATATGTGTATAACGTGGTTTCAGGGGTTTTGATTTAAAAATACCCTTCATATAACGAATCACTAATGGATGAGATCCAACTTTAAAACCTTCAATTTTTATATCTAAAGCTGACAGGGCACTTCTAGCTGTGTTAATACTTTCGTAGCCTAAACCATTTTTGTATTGTTCTGTGAGAAATTCCATTATGTCTTCCAAAGACGGAGAAAATGGAGCAATTTTCCTTTGACGACAGTAGTTGAACCATCTAAGGATGAAAACATCATACTGTTTCTTTGTTCCTGATGTCCAGGATGCCATGAATATTTTGGTAGTTTGCTCCGAAAATCCTCTGTTTCTGAAACCTTCCTGGGTACTTTGCATACCATCAAATTTAGTTTTGGAAACAATGGATGTTCTTTTCCTGTATGTGGAAGTTTGAGAAGTCCTTTTTTCTTTCTGATTATCACGGGATAGTCCGTCACTAATGACATTACAACGGGAAACTACGGTTGGGTGATCCAAAATGGAGCAATCAATATGCCCCTGGCTTTGTCTTCTTGTATTTTCATTATGCAGCGATCTAACAAACTGAAAGGTGGAAACAAATAAACACACTTTAGCAAACCCCAATGGATTGTAAAGGCATTGATAAATGAACAACCAGGATCAGGCTTCCATGATACATATTTTTCCAACTGAGTATTCTGTCTAGATGCAAAAAGATCAATATCTGGTTTTCCGAACCTTTCACAGATCTGATGAAAAATGTTTTCATCCAGTTTCCATTCTAAGTTATCATTAAACTTTCTGGAAGCCTGATCCGCATCTCTATTTTGAACACCAGGTATGTGAGTACATGTCAACCAAATGTCATTTTTTATTGCCCAGCTCCAAATGTCTGTGGCAACTTCATTGCACTTGAATGACTTTATTCCCCCCATATTATTCACGTAATTGACTGCTGTGGTAAGATAAGATTTTGACATGTTTTCCTCTCAATATATCTTGAAAAGATATCAAAGCATATTTTATAGCTAGGAGTTCTGAAACATTAATATGTAGTGTTTGCTCCATTTGTTTCCATCTACCATTTATAATGCAACCATTACAGTTTGCGCCATAACCTTGTAAAGACCCATCTGTTGATAGCTCAATTTCGGGCGTTGTGTGCCTAATACGCCGTTTTTGATAAATCAAGTTATCAATCCACCATTTTAATTCTTGTCTCATAGTGTGAGTAACTACCATTTCTTTGTTGAAATCACCTTTTTGAAAATTCAAAGCCCTTATTTTTTCTACTTCTAAGTTCCTATAATGCATTTTACCAAATTCCACTGCAGAAAAACTAGAAACTAACGAGCCTATAACTTGGTCAACTTCTCTAATAGATGCTCGTGATTTGTGAAACAAATCTGTACACTGTTTTATGATCTTAGTCTGTTTGTTCTCTGGCAATAAAATCAACATATTTTCTGAATCAATGATATTTCCTAGATATGTTATCTTTGTTGTCGGTTTTAGTACAGATTTATCATAGTTTATAATAAACCCAACTTTTTTCATGAGTTCTATTGTGGCCTGAATATTTTCGGAGCATTCCGTATTTTCACCACCTAACAAACTGTCATCAATAAACCCTGTGTTGATAAAACCTAGATTTCTTAGTGTAGCATAAATAGGTTTAAGTAGGTAAGTAAATAGTCTTGGACCTTCTGAAACTCCATTTGCTAAGCAAGTATATTGATAAATTTGTCTGTTCCACATAAATCTGAAAAATTTTTGTTGTTCTTCCGCAATTTTTATGGAATAATATGCATGACGTAAATCAACAGAAGCCATCATCATATTTGGTTTTAACAAAGTTAATGCTTTCTCAAAAGTTTCCATCTTGAAATGTTTGTATGGGATGAATTCGTTCACCCGTTTCAAATTTAATACCATACGATATTCTTTATTAGTCTTCTTAGCCCGTAAGAAAACAGGTGATAAAATTTGATCAGAACAGGCTTCTACTTTTATAATAACTCCTAAATCTAACAACTTTTAATTTCATTGTCCATTATCATGCATTCTGTTTTATTAAAATGATATTAAGGTCTATCTGCCACAAATTCATTGAAATCTAGCATATCAAGATTTATATGACAATGTTCCACAATGTCTAAAACCTTAGGATCTGAGGAAATTTTCTTCCATTCATCAATATACTTGCTTAACCTACCAGCTTTAAAGTTTTCCTGTGTTACCTTGTCTAAGGATGACGTTGAGGGCGTCGACCATACCCTCTCTGCAAGTTTTTTGAGGGATAATTTGAGGTTTGTCCCCTATAATATCCTTGACCGGTATTGTATCCCTGAGGATACTGGCCTCGGTAGCAGGCCATTCCACGTGTGCCTCTAGCACCAGCTCGACCTCTGAAAAAACGTCCTCGAAAAACCTGTTTTGATATTTTCCCACTTATCTTAGAACAATCTTCTATTTCCTTGGCTAATTTGGAGACATCGTCCCCAAACGACCATTCACTAATTGGTCTATTATGATTGCACAAATGGGCATAATCCTGAGCTATTTCTGGTCTAAGCAAATCCTTACGTGTCAAGTTTATTTGCTTATTTGCATGGCCCATTAAAGCCAACACATCATTGAATGAATCAATGAATTCACCAAAGTCACTTTTATTTTCATTTTTGTCTGTTGTTGAGTCAACTTTGGCCATTTTGTGGACCATTTTAGTCAGCAGTACAGCTGCCTTTATGACACTAGTCTCAATTTTCTGTAATTTACTATCACGAGCCCTAGCCGCAGCACTAACTGAATCCCAGATCAGACTGTTCATTTTTACTGTAACTAGCCCATCACAGTTTATGGGTCTGGGAGTACTTTCATTTGACACCATTTCGTTATATCTCTTTTCATCTATTCCATTTCGAAATAAATCACTGACAGTGTTTGCCAAAGTTTCATCAATTTCCTCAGAGGTATGTTCAATTGTTTTATATCTTTTTGCCCATTTCACAAATCTACTATCCGGGTCCTCCTGTTTCCTTTTCACTCCTGACACAATGTCATCTTCACCATGTCCTACAGAACTTGGCCCTGGAATTGAACTCGGACCCGGCATACTCCCTTCTGTATACCTATAATAGGTCCCACTTTCACCAGAAATGAGGTCATAAAAGTCATACTCTTCATAATTTTCGTTATTTTCAAGCATTTCTAAGCGAAACGAAAATCCTTTCAATGCTTTGTCCTGTGACGTAAGCGTTTTTGTTTGAGCAGCCAATGTTGACTGGAGACCCTTTATTGCCTCCATAATATCTGCCGACGTCGTTGGCGACGAAAGCAAACTCTTTTTTGCCTCTTTTCCCTTGGCATCGTCGTTTTTCGTGGTTACCAATTGTTTTCCCTTCTCAGGATTTGAATTTGACTTTCCTTCTCTTCCATCGGAAAAGACGTGAAAACTGATGACAATATCTAATATTCGATACAGCGATCGAATAAACAAAATTATACAACAGCAGCGGTTGTAGAAAAATCCACAAGTATATGAAACACAATACTGAATACTTATTATTGAATGTCAAGTGATACCGCGATCACTAACGGCACATAAACGTTACGAATTTTTCCTTCGTATCCACACTGGCGCCATGCGACAGGAACTGATTATTGCGCGGAACATCTCATTTAAGTACGCGCGAAATTTGAATATGAAAAATAATTGCCATTTTGTTTATTCGATACTCTTAGATTTAAAAGTATGGGTCGTCAACCTGAGTTCAGAAATAATTCAAGTGTAATAGGTATACGGGTGAAAATATTGAGGCAAATAAAGAGAGGGAGTAAGAGAGATGAAGAGAGAGGGGCCTTGACAATTTTCAAAGTATAAGCCGGTTAAAGATTATTTTGACCTTTTGAGGCATAATTACGAGTTTAAACACCTCTGAGGAACACGACTTATAAATACATTGTTGAATCAAAGTACTGACAGTACTGAAAAAACAGCGAGCAGGCGATTAATTATTTAGTGACAGGTTTCAAGCGATAATGTATTCAGGATAGAGTGTCTTAAACAATTCATCATAAAATTTCATATTCCTCTTGCCCAAGGGAAGACAGCTTAAAAAGGAGACACGCAGGAAAGAAGAAAATGCTGGCAATTCTTATATTCTGATATTGTTCTCAAGGTATTACTATCACAACGCTTCTAGTGCAACATGGAATAGAATTTCTTATTAGTTGATAAATAAGGATTCATACTGATATAATACTTTTGAACATTTTTAACCAACCAAAAATTCCTTTGATACCTATCTTGAAATTATTCATTTGTTTCCTGAAAAGGGAGGTAATTATTAGGAGGGTACTACCTTAACTATTTCAGAGGAGATCAGAACATGGGGGCAATATTGTTTGCTTGCAAGTACTTTAAAAACGGACAGGCCTGGTTTCTTTTCTAGTAAAAGAATTTTATGTTGATCCCAACTGAACAAAACGCTATGCTACATAGTTAGGCATGAATATCTGACAAAAAAAACAGGTGCCTGCCCGGTAATTTTGTGTTTGAATGGTGCTGCACACTTGATGCTCATTTCGAAAGAGAGAGGAAGAGAGAGGGAGAGAGAGAGAAAGTCAACATTTTTCATCTCATTTTATTTACTAAAACTCTTAAACACACTATCTCTTGCACACAAACCAAAATGTAATCTGAAGTGACGTTTTTTTAAATAAGAAATTGCGAGCTGTACATATCATTTTCTGTTTGACTTACACAAGCACATTCAGACAATTTTTGCATTATACTGTTCCTAAGCCACTAGCTGCTTTTCCACATTACTGTAGTTGAAACTATGAGCAAATGGCAATACACAAGAAGGACGATTACAATATTGATTAAATTGCTTTGTGCTGCTCTAAGGAAACAGCTGCATTTTTTTCACCGTGATACAAAGAAATATGAAGTCTTGCTATATGTCAACTGATATTGAACATGTCACAAGCAATCATATGACCAAAAAATCCAACAAAGGTATATGAAATGTAACCTGTAAACCAAGAAGAATGACATCAGCGTGATGACTTATCAAAGGCGGGTACTTTACTCTATGGCTCAGCCATAGATTATTGTTTAATACCTAGGTGTGCAACACGCTTGAAAGAGAACGCATTTATATGTAGAGTAATTGAATTTATTTATCGTCGCCACCAGTTGCCCATATGGGCGACGCCCCCTGAAGGCTGTTAGAATTGTTACGGGGATAGTGTAGGTACAGGACGAAACCCATCTTAAGTTACGCCTGTTTCTTTTGCATGGTTGGTGTATAGCATCATCACACGGGACCTCGGTTTAATGTCTAATCCGAGAGACTATTAGTAATTCTAGATACTATTAGTTGATTGATTGAATTTGCGTTTATTTATCATCGCCACTGGTTTCCCATATGGGCGATGCCCCCTGAAGGCTGTTAGTATTGTTACGGGGGATAGTGAAGATACAGGACGAAACCCATCTTAAGTTACGCCTGGTTCTTTATCGTGCTCGGTGTATAGCACCGTCACACGGGACCTCGGTTTAACGTCTCATCCGAAAGACTGTTAGTAATTTTAGATGGCCAGCCGTGGGAATCGAACCCACACCCTCATGATCACGAGTCTTACGCTCTACCAACTGAGCTATGTGGGCTGGTCAAAGATACTATTAGTGCTTTGACCAAAATTATCTAAGATTATTCTATTTGTTCTTACATTGTGCTAACATATTTGCATATAAATAAAAAATCAGCCTTTTTCAGAATTTCCCTCGTTTCATTTTTTTTTTTTTCATAAAATATAATTGCTAAGAATATTTAGGGTTAGACACGATTAAGTCATCGCCTTCAAATATTGTTTTAATGGAATACTGGTATTTAGTAAAGGGAGATAATTAATGTTGATCAAGCATAAAGTCGTTTGCATTGATTTCTGATATATTTTAGTTCTGAATTTTTCTATCTAGATACTCTATATATTTTTCATGTTCTGCATATAAGGTTTATTACAAAATTTTTTAACAATATGAGATTTTATTTTTAATACATACTTGATATAAATTTGGCAAAAAAAGTTGCATACCCCAGATGGTACAGACATGAAACAGAACATTGGTCGTTTGTTTACATAATACCTACTGGGAGATCTATCCTGACTACTTATCAAGATCCAGTCGTTCATTTTTTGTTTTTTAAGATTTCATTCTACCGTACCAAACGAATAGACAAATCATTAGACTTGTGCAAGTTCAAAGCATCTAGTACAATTTATAATATAAGAATCTGCCTAGAAATAAACACTGTGGAGAATGGAGAAAATACGGTTCTTGCAATGTTTTGCTTCTTTTCAAAGACAAATTCTTTAACTTGAGCTAACTTTAATATGACATCAGCAAATTTTCTAAAATTTGAGGATCAATTGGTTTGTCTTCTGGTGGAGAGGTAAATTAAGTGCTGTTTTGACCCACTGCTGATTATATGAGGCTTAGTTGATGAGATTCTTAGCTGGTAGATTGAAAAAATTGTCAAGAAAAAAAGTAGTTACTCATTTTCATACCATGATTTCAAATGTCTGCCTCTTCAAAGTCAAAAAAACTAGAGGCCCTTGAGGGCCTGAAATCACTCGGCTGGTTGTGATTTCGCTATTTCGCTAGCATACATTATGAATTCATGATGCAAAAAGGAAAAAGACAAACAAAAATGGGGGACTAGCTCTGTATGTTCTTGCAACTGGGCTTGAACACAGTAGAACAGTAAAAGTAGGCATGGCAAATTAGTTATAGTAATAGAAATTGAAGTACAATTTCTCAAAAACAATAGTTTGGAATCCAGCCAAATTTGATGTTTTTTTTTTTTAAAAATCAATAACATTGAAGCTATCCATGAAATAAACAAACTGTGCAACTTTCACAAAATTCTGACCATAAATGCAGACTAAATAGCCTTTTCAAACAAGAAAAAGAAATATGGACAAATACAGGGACGACGGAAACCACGCCATGACATAAAATCTGCTGGTTTTCAGCCAGTACAGCTGAAACAAGAGGACCATGATGTACCTATATCGCTCACCTGAGTACTAAGCAGAAAAGGTCTACAATGAAGATTTATACCAAATATCGAGGTTCAAGGCCAAAATGACAGCAAAACAAGAGCTCCAAATTGTCACAAGATACGCCTGTCCGACCGCCAGTTGTCTAGGAGGTATAATAATTGCAAAGGGCAGGTAATGCAACAAACATGTTTACCAAGTCTCAAGTCAATTTGACTTAAGGTGACAAAGTTCGGTTCCGGACAAGAAAGAAATACTGTAAAAATGAAGATCAAAGTGGAATTACTCAAAATCCGCGCAAGGTAGGGTTTTTGTTCTTGTGCACTCCATAATATTCAACAAACATGCATACCAAGTTTGAAGTCGTTCTGGCTTGAGATGACAATGTTATGTTCTGGACAAGCACTAAATGCTGTTAAAATGACAATCAAAGGGAAATAACTCAAAGACAGCACGAGGTAGAGTTACAATTCTTGCACACTGCACTTCCAAAGGCAAATAAGCAAACCATATTTCAAGACATTCCTACTTAAGATGACAATATTTTGCTCCGGACAAGCAAGAAATACTACAAAAGTGAAGATCAAAGAGTGAATAACTCAAAATTTGTGCTAGGAAGATTAATGGTTCTTGTGCGCTGCACTTCGTAATTTTTCAACAATCATGCATACCAAATTTGAAGATTTTCAGACAAAAGATGACGAAGCAGAAAATGCTGTAAAAATGATGATCAGAGGGAAATAACTCATACACAGTACAAGGTAGAGTTATGGTTCTTTTGCACTGCCAAGTTTCAAGTCAATCCGACTGGAGATGACAAAGTTATGCTCCGGACAAAGAACTATTATAAAAACTTTCTATTTCAAGGGAAAATAATTCCAGTTGTTCTGGTCAGATTAGACCCATAATCAAACTCATTTGAGATCTTATGGTCATATATATTGCTTGCCTTAATTGTGTAGTTGCAATTTATATTTGCCTTTTCTTGCACAGTGTAAGGTTGGGATTATAAAGAAAATAACAGAAAACGTCCTCAAATTCACCAGTCTAGTCATTTATTTTTTAACACATACTAAACTTTTGCAACAGGACCAATAATTGTTTGACCAGCCTGCATAGCTCAGTTGGTAGAGCGTAGAACTTGTGATCATGAGAATGTGGGTTCAGCCCCCATGGCTGGCCATCTAAAATTACCAGTAGTCTTTCAGATGAGCCATTAAACCGAGGTCTCGTGTGACGGTGCTATACACCGAGCACGTTAAAGAACCAGGCAAAACATAGGATGGGTTTCGTCCTGTATCTGCACTATCCCCCGTAACAATACTAACAGCCTCCAGGGGATGTCGCCCATATGGGAAACCGATGGTAACAATAAATAAACGCATATTCAATCAACCAAGGCAAGCAAGAAAAGACCAGCCCGCATAGCTCAATAGGTAGAGTGTAGGACTTGTGAACATGTTGTTTCGAGTCCCTTGAGGGTGTGGGTCGATTCCCATGGCTGGCCATCTAAAATTAATAACAGTTTGGATGAAACGTTAAATCGAGGTCCCGTGTGACGGTGCTATACATTGAGCACATAAAAGAACCAGGCGTAACTTAAGATGGGTTTCGTCCTGTATCTGCACTATCCCCCGTAAGAATACTAAACAGCCTTCTGGGGGTGTCGCCCATATGGGCAACCGGTGGGGATGATAAATAAGTGCAAATTCAATCAATCAAGGCAGGCAAGATGGGTTGACAGATATTGCAATGGTAAAACGCTGGACTATCAATCCTGAGTCCTGAGGTTTGATACCCGGCCAAACCAGGACCTTTCTGAAACCTTGTGTTTCCCACCCAACTAGAGGTGAACTGGTTTGGAACCCACAGGTAGCCTTGTGTGTAACGGTGCTTTACACCAGGCACGTTAAAGACCCAAGGAGGTCTATTCAAAGAAGAGCTAGGGGCTTGTACCCAGATTTCCTTGTATCTGATTCTTTCTCTCTAATGGTCCATATCATATATGCCTAGAGCACGGAGGGAGCTTAATCCTACAAAGCCATCATCATCAAGGCAGACAAGATAACTTTGATAATTTATACAGGTTCGGTGAACACTGACACAGTACAGGTTCTATCCTGGCAAGGACATCCAGCATGTCACATTCAATTGCCTACTGTAGTGTGTATCAAAAATCAATTATTTACTAAGGGAGAGAGAATGGTAAACTGGATGATCAACAAAATTCTAATTCTAAATATTATGAAATATAAAACTGAATCTTCAACTCTTACCACACAACCCATACTTTTAACATCACTGGGAGAGACGGCTTTGTGAAGCATTGTTAGAATAAGAGAGAATGCTGGTAAACAGCATTTTCTCCTCACACAAAGTTTTCTACTCTGTCACTCACAAATGGCTCCATTTGAGCCAAATTTAATTTGTTGTCTATAAAAATTTTGATTTGGACAAGTCCAAAATTTTGTTAGTTGGTAAAAGGTTAAAATACATAGAGTACTTGCTATATGAGCCATGCTCTGTCAAAAGGGGGCTGAATGCATCTGCAAAAAGTATCACAGCTCAGCAGGCGCATGCTGAGCTGGGCTGAAACTTTTTATCTTTGGTCAATTCACTGACTATCAAAAGACCAGAAAACCTCAGAATTCAGTTGTTTGTTATGAATCCATAATAATTTGATGAATTGCTTGATAAAGTGTGTCATGTAGATGCAATTAACCACTTTTTACTAGAGCATCCATCATATCAATCTTCTGCGCATGTCATATTCTTCGAAGATTCAATGTGTTTGCTGTGACGCATCACCCATCCCATATACAAGGTACAAAGGAAAAGTAGGGTTTATATTGAAGCTATTTCCCAAGCCTGTAGGGGCTGTTGTAATAAATGGCCTGTGCATAGGTTACATGCTAGCTGATCATAGCTTAATAAATAGCACTAGTAAACGTTTATTTTATTCTGAAATTCAAAGTTACGGTTCTCATTTGAAAAGCAGTCAAGTTCTGTTCCCAGAATGCCAAATCAGATAGATGTGTATTTTAAGAATGCCATCTAGCAGACAATAATGTAATATCAATTTCGAAGCAAGGAAGGCAAGAGCTTGTAGACAAATAAGTAAGTCACTGATTATTTTTTGTAACTTTCAATTAATTTCTTTAATTTTCCAGTATCAAATTCACAGAGTTCCAAATAGAGGCATTTGCAGGCAATAAATTAAATGTGATTCAACTGATTGAATTTAGATTTTTTTTTTTTGGTTACCAGCATTTTCTCCGTTTCTCATATTGTTTTCAGAAGGATTCCTTCTTACGGTCATAAAAATTTGGGATTGTGTGATAAAAGGTTTGGTGTTTACACTGATGTTGAACATTAAAGAGTTAAGCTTGTATCAAATGATTGCACTTTTCCTTCATTTTCTAGAAAGTAAGAGGAAATCAGTGTCCTTTTCCAACAATGTTTTCTAGATTCATGTATTGACAACAAAGTTCAAAACTTAAATGAGGATTCATTTGATTTTTTGTCCAAAAATGAATCTGCAAAGACATGTCTAGAATAAGAAGTCTGATAAATAAGGTAGTTATAAATGAAAATATTATCCATAGCAGCCTTGGTATCCAGATCAAAAGAATTCAGTCCTTTGCTGTATTACCTCAATGTGGTGTTTTTGTTCTGTTTGCTGCGACAGTTTGAATTGATTGACAAGAAAATCCATGAAATGGATATCTGCGTCTCTTTCAGAGGTTGATAAGGGATGCAGTCAAAACAAAATAAAAATAACTTACACCAACTTGATCTCATGGGGCATGGCTAACCTTTGACATCAGTTATCTAGTTTACTTTTAATTTAATGGCCACAAGCCAGTCCGGAATTGTTTGTAGTAAATCAAAGCACACACAATACTTTATCAATCCTTTGCTTTATGGAATACGGCTACTCAATGATTTCCATATTACCTTTTAATTGTCAGTCTAAATTGTGATGTGCTAAAACATAGCTCTGCCCTGCCACGTCAGATTTTACAGCCTATACTTTTAGTAAGATATGGTCAATTTTTCATGATTAAAAAAGGTCCCCAAATTCCACTGTTAGTCAACATATAAAATGTTTATTCTGTACTCAAGTTTAGTTGCAAGCCGTCAACCCTTATCAAATGATAAACTGATACCAAAGTCGAGAAAAATATTATTGGCAGTGTTGTTTTAACCAATTTGTACACTTCTGAAAGTAAGTCACACCCACTTTGAAAGTAGAAATTTCACCTACATGTTTTTTTCTCTTTTTACTGTCCACGACATGAATGTAGACTTGCCCAGATTGAAAGCATTTGCAGTCGACAATTTGCACTTGGCACAAGTGGTGAAATTTGCCTTTGATAAGGTATAAAACAATGTGGAAAAAGGAGTAAAGGCTGATTACTGGCATTTTCTCCCACTACAATTTTTTTAAAAGGTTATGTTCATAGGGTCATTAAAACTCAGGGTTGTGTATTAATTCCTTAAACATATATGATAAAAAAAAGACATGTTCATAGTCTATTTATAATGGTTACTAAAATTTTTCAAATATAATTGTGATGTTTTATCAATAGTTCTAGCCATTTATGAAATTAAGGCACATATCTGCCCACGGATCTTATATCCCTGATCTGCCATAAAGCAACATTCAGAAGACAAGTCGCCCCAAACTAAAGACAACTCGGCCCATACTGAAGACAAGTTGCCCCAATTTTATGAAAACATGGAACAGTTCACAGAACTCGAAGATTCTTGCCCAACTTAAGGAAATGTACAAATATACCAGAATTCACATCCCGTACATAAAAATTCGGTTTGAAACGATTATAAACTCATGAAAATAACAACCTACATGTAACTGACACTAATCTGTTTCAAAATGGACAGTTAAATATACACAAAAGTAATTATAAAAACTGAATAAAAGTCATAACAGTTGTAGACTTCTATCTTATTTAACAACAGAAATAAAAGTGGGCGAGTTGTTGAAGAATTTGGGGCGAGTTGTCTTCTGAAGGTGGGGCGAGTTGTCTTGGGGCGAGCTTTTTGCGGGGCGAGTTGTCTTGGGCGAGTTGTCCTGCACCCTGAACAAATGAAAACTTGGTAAGAATATATCCATAAAATAAAAAAAAAAAATAATGTCAAATTTGTACCTTGTATCGAATCCCGGCTACGTGCACGAATCATCGTTGAAAAATTCGACAAATGAACTCGTATGGTTGACTGGAAACACTAAAACGGTTGTTTAGTTAAAATCTCGATGGCAGTGGAGTTTAAATAATAGGCCTAAAAATACCGGTATATACCGGGTGCTGCGAGCAATTACTTTACCCCTAGAGTCTGTCAGTCACATATGTTATACTTCTAATCGCTCTAGGGTTTACTAAATTTGGTTGTTTTTTACTCCTTTACACTATCGTGAAAATATTTTTTACTCCTTTACACTATCGTGAAAAAATTAACAAAGTTATCGAACAATGTACAACACGCAAAAAGGAATATGCCGGATGATTAGCCCACTAGATCAAAGCACTTTGGTATCAAATGATCAATTCTTATAACTCGTAATTTTTGAAGATAAGTGTTATTGTTTATCTCCAAAAATTTACATTTTGGACATTTCAAATTCAATACCCTGTCGTAAATCAAACTTAACTTTTAAATGGTTTTTATAAGATCTTTTATGCCTAGGCTAGCATACAAATCTTACTTTCGAAGAAAAAAGGTTTGAAGGGTCGGAATCTGTTTCACTGTACTTCGATAATAATTGTAAACATTACAGGGAGATTACTCTGGGAGCTGTTTCCGTAGGATTTGAAGGTTATGTGGGTCAGGATTTTTGCTATTGATGATGTTTTATAGAAACAATTTGTCGCATAATGGATGAATTGAGGAGAAAGATTGTGTCAAAATACCTGATAAGGTGCCATGATCATTAAACAAAGGTAACCCACACTGAGTAAAATTGGATATGAAAAACCGAGGTGGACAGTGAATTTTTGTCGCCAGGGGGTGCTTATCAAAAGGCGCATCGAAAAAAATCCAAACAGTTCAAAACCAATATTATTAAAACAGCGATTACGTAATCGCTGTTTTAAAAAAGGAGAAAATGCTGGGAACTAGCATTTTCTCCCTTTCTACAATGTTTTCTACCCAATCAAAAAACAAAATTCCACTGTTTGAGAAACAATTATTATTTTTCGTCTGCAAAATGGAAAGTTCAGTCTGAAATTTGGCCGTCTGGTAAAAATTTTAAGTTAAGAGAATACACCTGTTATTGTTGTGATATATACTTGTATTACATGCTTTAACTCTTTACTACACAATCACGAGTTTTAACGCCCCTGAAGAACAAGGCTTTTGAAACCATTGTGGCAAAAGGAGAAAATGCCTTGAATTTGGGCAAGTCTAAAATTTGGTCATCTAGTAGAGTTAAAGTTAAAAAAAATAATTCTTATATATTTCATGCGCTTTAAGGTTAAAAGAATGATCATTCTGATGTGTATTAAATGTGCTTAACACTTGGTCTGACGATCGCATTTTTCATGGGGTGGGGGGGGGTTAAAATATCACGGGAAACTGATGGCATACAGGTGAATGCATTTTCTCCTTTTTCCGAGATATTGTATTACCTATCCAATCAAAGGGGCAACATGTAATTTTCTTTTCAATTACAAATTATTTAATTGGCGAAAGGTTTGGAATTGTACTGTTTGTTTAAGGAGTTTTTTTTTTAATCCCTATTCATGTGTTAAATGGAAATATTTTATGTCTTACATAAACTGATGATTTTGAACAAGTATGACTTAAAGTGGTAACATTACAAACAATAATAATTGTTTTTATAATAGAGTTAAATGAAAGAATAAACTACATTTTAGGTAACATCCGGAGATCAGATCAGACCAGAGATCATATATACGACTGTCTTCAAACACCCAAAAGTTTAGGAGATAGGGCATAGGTTCAGAGCCGCTCATTAAACAGCTTGATTCTGAAAGATTAACTTGGGTTTCACTTTACTTGAAACACCAATAGAGGAGAAGAAATTCGCAGATCAGACTGCAAACATAAAGAAAGAAATCTAGAGAGAGATTTGAGAATTTCGTGCCGCCGCAAAACAGTAATGGAAAGGTTCAGTTCACACACTGCTCTTGCAGTTTAAAAAAGCATTTGTCGAGGTTCAATATAGTTATATCTCTCTCACCCCCAATCTTCATTTGCCATAATATTTTCAACAAATAAATCCGACCGCCAGACTCCGTGTTTCATGCAGTCTGTTCTTGATCTTAATCATAGCCAACTTTCACGGACATGCCTTATCAGCAGTCTCAACAAATCGATGAAAATAATCGATATCATACGTAAAGGTTCGGGAGTTTCCGGAGTTTGGCGAACTTAAACCGTGTATACTAGTAATCGATATTCGATAGCCAGCAGCGATAAAAGATAAGAGAAACGTAACATTACGTAACAGTAGCCTGCTTCAAATTTACAATCCTTGCCTAGACTGCATATATACCGTGGCGTTTATTTGTTTTGGATTTCCACCTAAACCCTTTGTCTGCTACAGCACAGTGTAGCTCTTGAAGATCGGTATCAGACTGCACATAATGCGCACCCTTATAAGACTCGACAGAATATTGGATTTACAACGCCAGATAAAGCGAGATTATTCTTGAGAAAAGAACATTGAAATTGTTATATTTCAGCTTTATTTGTCGGTTTGTAATTCATTTATCCTCAGTTTTAGGGTTAAGTTTGGATTCTCTGAGACATTAACTGATCCCTGCTGTTCGGTCCTTAAGCTGCTCTGTGCGACTAATTGCACTTTTTTGCTGACAGTGTAGACCAGAACTTAATAAACTGCACCAAAAGGTTGTCTTATCTTGAAATCTAATCCGTCCTAGTGCTCCTTTTGCTGACATTGTAGATTTATAACAGGCTGCACAAAAGAAGCTGTCTGATCTTGGACCTAATCGATTCTATACGTCGAAAATTCTTTTGTTTAAAAAAAAAACCTTTTAATATTGCAAAATCAACAATTGCTGAATTCAGCAGAAAATTCGGCCTTTTGAGAGTACAGGTTTAACACTAAAGTTATCATACTCTCTCGAGTCTAACGGACCTGAAAGAAAAGGCTTTTGAAAACTTTGTTGAAAAGGGAGACAATTTTCTCCTGTTCCTACAATGTTTTCTACCATTTCAAAGTTGCATTTAATTTGTTGTCTGCAAATGTTTTTAATTTGGTGGTGTCAAAAATTTCGTCATTTGGTAACGGGCTAAACTATTGACGAGAAAATTTGCTTTATGTGGCAGTTACATACCAATCCTATGGTTTTACACCCTGAGAAAGAATGCTTTCGAAAACACACGGAAAGGAGAAAATACTTGTGATGGGCAATTTCTCATTTTCCCCAGGGATCCTATATAACATGTTATATACGATGCCTGTTTTCCCACAATGTTTTCTACCCTTTCAAACTCGAGTTTCATTATGTGCCGCATTTGTCGCCTGCAAGTGCTTTCAACTCAAAAAAAAAAAAAAACCCTAGTATATTTTGTCATTTAGTAAATAGCTAATGGTTAAATCCTGATTGGGTAATTGTCTTTTGTGTGTTTGGTTTGATGGTTTTGATTTGTATAATTTCGGTTTCCTACGATTTAAAAAAAAAAGTTGGGAAGGCGGGGAAATAAAACTCAGTTACAGCACATAAAATAATTCCAACTACTGCTCAGAACCATTAGAGTAAATGTACATGGTTTTATGCACACGAAAAGTTACAGATTCAGCATATGAAAAAGCATCCATTTAAAGTTGGTTTTGATCGAACAAAAAGAAGAAAATAGTCTGTTACGAATACTCCATGGATTGTGTGGCGCCGATTTTTATTTGGTAACGCTTTTGCCTTTTCTAACAATATCTACTACTATCAATAGTTCCATTAAATTTTTTCCATTTTTAGCGAGTCTAAAAGCTGCATACTTCGTTTTTCGGAACAACTTAGGTCTATCTATGCACTAAACTACATGTATATCTTTATGCATAAAATTGGGTCCAAGTTTAAAAACGCTGCCGATGTATTATACAGTCGAACCTCGTTTATCCGGACGCTCCTGTTGCCTACGAATGTTTCCGGATAAGCCGTATTTCCGGACTAGTGAACTGGGATCCCACAACTTCCATGTTGATAAGGGACACTGTGCGTCGTAGGAATTACAATAGCGTATGATTTACACAAGCACTTCTCTGTATTTTTCCTACGATTGTTCAGATATATAATAGAATAAAATGTCATAAATGTGCATTTTGCTATTTTTTTTAATGTGTTTTTGTACACGAATTTCCCTTTATACCTTATTGCATACACATGTACAACTTTGTGCAAACGGCTGAGCTTGTAAAGCTCGGCACATTATGACTTTTAAAAACGCCACGAAAAAGGGGGGCGAAACACAAGTACAATTGGTTTTTTTTTTATTACAGTATTACTGTTGATTTTTCAATTTCGAGAGACTTGTATGGAATGTGTGTCCGAAATAATAAGGGTAATATCCGACAAAATTTTGTTCTATTTTTACAACCGGTGACGGGATCATAACTGTAGCTGATCAACAGATTCGGCGTGTTTTCAGTTTTGAAATAATCTACACGTTTTAAGTATTTTCTTACCACTTTTGGCCCACAAGAAGTTGCTTTCCGATACGAGTTAAGTCATAGTTAGAGCTGTGGATGGTGTAGATCCAAGATCAGACAGCGCGTTCTGTTTAGTCTGATGTCTATCCACACCGTCCGCCATTTTGCAATCGGCAGAGTAATTTTGAATAACAAAAAATGTAAAACAAGCCATCTGTCAACGATTTCAAGCCTGTTGCGGGTACACAAGTGTTAACCCTTTACCACACAATGTCGAGCTTTAAAGACCCTGAGGAAAAGGCCTTCCAAAAACATTGATGGAAAAGGAGAAAGTGATGGTAACCAGCATTTTCTCCTTTTTCAATAATGTTTTCTACGCAGTTAAAGACAAATTATGTCATTTTAACTACATTTAAATTGTCTTCTGCAAATACTTTACATTTAGACCAGTCATTTCTCTTATTGTCATGTGGTGAAGAGTTAAAATTAACATCATGGGTCTGATGTAATGTGCAAATTATTCGAAGAGAGAGGGTTGTAGTGCAAGCGTTTGTTGTACATATTTACAACTGTTTTGCTCCAAGAAAATTACACCCTGCTACAAGCAGACTGCCAGTCAATACAAAAGACCACACAATAAGCTAATATCATGCCTGCTTTACATTAGCTGCTAATGTTTTTTTGCATCTAGTAAAGGTTGTTACTTGAACACCTGGGCTGTCATGTCACGTGTTTTGTGTAGTCGGCAGAAAAAAAAGTTTGGCTGTTTTCATATAAAAATCGCTCGCAGACAAAACAAAAAAAAAATGCATACGATAATTAATGCTTTGGTCTTAAATATAAATGAATTACTGATAAATAAAGAAAAGGAATACGAGGTTGCGTATTTTTTTATTTTTATTTTAGATCTATTTTTCTAAGAGGGAGAACACAGTTACGACTTAAGCCATTTCCCTCACAGTTTCACACTTCTGCAGAAGGTGACCTTTGAAAACATTACGAAAAAAGGAAGAAATTGCTTGTATAGCATCAAAGAGCCAGAAAAGATTAAGCCCTTCAAGAACCTTTCAAAACATAAGTTGCTTATATGCGGCCTGTGTAGATCAAGATCAGTCTGTAGACAGAATATTTGGTCTGATCTTTGATCTGAAAAGCTATTGATAATCTGTCAAACTGACACTTAACGATGGCACGTGTATGTCTATTAACACTTTTCCCAAACAACATCTAATTAAGACGTTTGTTTTCAAATGTGTGAAAACCATCTGAAATAAATTGATACTAGACTGATACTCGTGTTACAAATGCATACTATGGACCAGTTCAAAATCACGTACCGGGGAAATTGTGTGATACACAGTCAGGCCACGTCCGGTTTATCTGATAAAGAGTTACATTGTTTTTTAACCCTTCGTTCCCGATTTTTCCGTTCCGGTTCCGGAACGCGGATTTCCGGAATAAAAAGTAAAATTTGTACAGAAAATATTCGTTCCCTGATGTTTTTTTCCGGATCTTGAAATTTCCGGAAGTTTGGAGCCCGGATTAACGCGGCTCGACTGTATATGCTTAATATTCCTTCCATTGCATCCGAAATGGGGGAAAAAATGTCCTCGAGACGCAACACTTCAGATCAGCACTTGTGAACTGATCCGAAGCAACACTCTAGCGCCGCCTACAGGCATGATAAAGATAAAAACTCCAAAAAAGTAATATATGACGCAGACAGTGTCATTTCAACTAATCATCTGTAGATTTCACCAGCAAGCTGTATTAAAACCGGTTTCAAACCAAGATAGATCATTCGTAATACTAGGTTGATTATACACAATCTCTTGAAACTGATAAATAATGATTATGCAACAGCTTACTTTTTAAGTCATTGGTAAAGGAGAAGTAGCTTGTACTATTCCATTTTCCGTCTACATGCATAGTCTATGTCAATTTTTATCTTTTATTCACTCTTTTAGCGGATGCGTCGTTATAAATATGGAAGAATCAACAATTAGTCCCTCACTGTTTAGGCTTCTTTTCAATGAACAGTTAAAATATTGTTAAACATTTGAAAGAGGGGAGAAACTGATTGATGTAAAAAAAATAAGAGTTGTTTGGAAAAGTAGGAGATCAACTGCATGGTTGTCAGAAGTCGTATTTGTACAATAATAGGTTAAATTTGTTACTTAACCCTTTACCAAACGACAAAATTTTTGACTTGTCCAATTTTAGATTATTTCCGTGACTAAAACGACGAAATTTGTCTCTAAAAGAATCAAAAGCATTGCGAGAAAAGGATTACATGCAGGTTACCAGCATTTTCACCTTTTCTCACAATGTTTTCCAAAGCAATCTACCTCAGGATCGTTAAATCTCGGGACTTTTGTGGTATAAGGTTTAATATTACCTTTCCCCACAGAGCAATTTCAAAACGATGCCATTTCTTCGGGATTTTTCATGAGTCTATACATGGACTTACCCGTAAATGATAATTATGCAGCAGCTAAATCTTTAAGTCACCAGTAACGAAGAATTCGCTTTGTTTTACCCTTTTTTCCTGCTATATTCATAACCTGTGTCAATTTTAATCTATTAAATCTAGTATTGTCATTCTTTTTACGGTTAATACTCTTTGCGGGAGAAACTGATAGAGTGATGTAGAAAATATTGTTTGAAAAGTAGAAGATAACTTGTAAAAAGTTAATGCGCCTGTTTCCATATTTTATCCTAAACAATCAACAGCAGGGTCGTTAGATGCCGTATTTATACAGTCACAGGTTAAGTTTTTTATTTCAATCTTTACCAAAAGACAAAATTTCAGACTTGTTTGAATTGAAGTAATTTTCTTAAGACAAACAAAACATGACTGAAACGATGGAATTTATCTTTTAAAGAGTTAAAAACATTGCAAGAAAAGGAGAAAATGTTGGTAAACAGTGTTTAAACCTTTTTCTTCAATGCTTTCAAAGGCTTTCTATATGATGTGACAGATCAAAAACCGGTTTGAAAATAGCAAGGAAACATGAATTTGTGAGCTGTCGCCAGAAAAAAAAACTCTTGATACGGCATTTATTACGTTATCTAAAAGTTGAAGAGTGGGGAAAAAAATAGCAAACATACATTTTCTTATTTCAGATCTTAATCTTAATGATTGTAAAAGGAAATAATCTCATAAGTATCAAATTCTGGTCTTTTATTAGATCTATAAGATACATAATAAAAGATCTTCAGGATACTGTCATGATGAAACAACCCGGGTATAAATTCCAGTTTTTAATCATGTGGATACATGTATATCATAAACATAGCAGGGGGTCCATTTGTCAATATAACATTACGTAACATAGTAAAGATACCCGGGCGGCATATCTAACAGTAAGACTCGCCCAACATCGGCTAATTCCGGCATAATCCGATCGTTCACGGAAAAAGAAAAAAATTTGATAGTGGCATTAAAAAACTGCAAAAAGGACCAAAAGTTTATTTTTTTAAATGACCCAAACTTATACCAATTGAAAGAGAAATGAATAAGCTTAATGACTCCACTTGAGATAATTTTGACTTTTCAACACAAAGAAAGAAAATTCAACAAATATTTCAGTTTTTGACTTCGGAAAATGTATTTTTCCTCTTTATTCTATATAAACCATACCTACAATTTTTAACTCAAAAAAGGACCAAAAGTTTCTTTTACGAAATTTTTAAAACTAAGTTCATTTGAAAGAGAATAAATTGAATTTTCTTACCTCACTTGAGATAATTTTCAGTTCTGAAAATTGATTAGTTATAAGCGTTTATTTACCAAGGCCCTTCATAATTCTATATAAAAAAATACAGGTAAGATTGGCCAATATCGATTTTCCCATGTCCGCGAAAGTTGGCTATGTGGCTGCACAGGCAAACGAAAGTAGTGAAAAGTGATAATCAATAGTGTGGTTAATTGATTGATTGTATGATGTTTAACGCCGTTTTCAACACTATTTCAGTTATATCGCGGCGGCCAGTGCACCTATCCATGCTTTACAGGAGTCTCCCTTACCAGTACTCCGCAAAATTTTCTTTCCAAGCCGCTGGCTTCTTTCCCACATAACCATCGGCGAGACAATGGTCAGGGGTTGGACAGGAATGAATCTTGTCGCAATGACTATCATCATTCCTCGGAAAGAAATTGGCCGAGCCAGGGATCGAACCCACGACCCCCAGTTCTCAAGTCCTGCACGCTACCGACTGAGCTACCGGGCTCGGCTATCAGTAGGGTGGATGTAGAGCGGTCCGGCTAGCTCAGTGGTGAGAGCACTCGCCTTGAAAGCGAGGGTATCGGGTTCGAATCCCGTACCAGCAGCACTCTTATACTTTAAAGGCACCCTAAGTTATAATTGCTGCTTTTGAAAACAAGAAAATGATAAAATAAGTACAGCATGGCATGTACAACCTAACAAAAATATTCTACAAATGTAGCTGAAAACGTGTGGATATAGCCATGTATTGGGTGTGAAAAACGACACGGTACAATAAACGCTACATATCTGCCTTGTTACCAAAACATACAATCGATTTACTCTCTAAGTCCAATTTACCGAACTCGTCTGTTACCGAAATATCTGTCAACCATTTACAGACTGGTTCCCATTGGATCTCACGCATTGATTTGTGCGAGCCTTATTGCAGACTGCCAGCCCAATGTTGGTAAACAACTCTTAACTTCCTGTACGTGATGCATTTTCTTCCCTAAGACAATTTTCAAGCTTAATCTGGACATTGCACGCACGAGACAAGTTAAGTGAATTCTAATTGATTAAGCTTGTCAGTTTAGTTCTGTAATCCGAAAGATTTGCCTTAGCTTTTAACATCGAGAGAAATTAGTGTCTGCGTTAGTCCGAAAACCTGCCCATGACATCGTAAGTCGTTAAAGATACTTAACTCGAGTAGGTCTTCCCTTTCTTGCTAACTAGTAACTTTCTAGCTTCAGTTTTGTTTTATTAACCCTTTGATAGCGGATACTACAGGCACTACTGGAGCAACGTCGGGTATTGTCGACCGTCGGCAGTTATCGTCAATTCTTTATTGTGTCCTTTAATTCCATGAATGATGAGCAAATTCCATTTTTATGATGTAATGTCAATATTTTATTTCATGGCCATGCCGGAAGTAAACCGTACTCTGTAAGTCCCAAAGAGTAAGTAAAATTTTACAATAATAAAATTTCCCAACATTAAAGTCTACGTTAAGGAGGATGGTGGTTTTTGCCAGCGCTTAGCGTGTATTGAAATGTGCTCGATTGCTTGAATTTAAACTTAAATATGAGTTTAAGATATAGAAAAGTGTTCGCATCACAAAATCGAGCGTGTTTTGCCCGCCATAAAGCAGCTTATTGATGTGTCGATAACTGCCAACGCTAATTTATGCGATCGGCAATTATCGTCAGGTTAAGACATGAATAAAAGAAATAATAATATGTATAAAATAACCACAATTCCTTTTTTTCTTTTGGGTTACAGCTATGCCCAGACAAATTTTGGCTTGAAAACTCCAAAACGAGTTTAATACTCGCCGACTAAAATGTCAAAGGCCATAGAAATGGTGCGCAGTGGCGCAATGTCCAAACCTCTTGGTCCATGATATTAACAACATGTACCTGTTCGGCCTTCTTTTGCGGTTGTACTTACGTTATGTACCAAGTTTTACTTTAATTGCTTTATATTAGAACTAACTCGGCAACAAGTATTGGAATAAAACCCGTAATGACGAGTTAAAAGAGGATTTTGATGTTTAATTTATGAAAATTGAATACCATGTCGATAATAGGTGAAACCTGTCGATATCGCACTACATACCCTTATGTAATGTTGGCGTTACTTGCTATCATACGCAACTCGGCGCCATTATTTTATACGCGTAGATCAGTGGAGTATCCGCAAAATAAACCGCTGATAACTTCCGTTCGTATTCAAAGCGGCTGTTATCGACACCACACTTTCCAGTTTCTTAAAGTGTCGATAATACCCGACGTTGCTCTGTCTAGGAATCAGAAAAAGATCAAATTTCCTGTTTAAAGGTTGCCCGTTTTATTTGATATTTCAAGGTTGCGCTTTTTTGCAGAACTTAACTGCAAAGCACTAAGCAGACAGATCAAAGATCAGACGACGCATTTTGTGCAGTCTGAATTTGACCTACATTGGCTGAACTGGCAACTATAGTTATGAAAGGCACTATAAGGATTAAGATGCTACTTAATGGAAACATTACTTTAGTAAAAATTTGTTAAAAGAACATTTATCCGAGTAACTTCCAAGGCAAAAAGTTGTTGCTGACACAGAAATTGAACCAAGAGAAACATGCTTTCAGGGCAAATACTCTTACCTTTGACCCTCAGGGGTGTGGAAATCTTAGAAATTTCTACTTGTCCACAGACAAGTAAATAAAAAATGTCCACCAGTGTGGCTTACTCGTCCATAACAAAACCAGTTTTAAATTGCATTCAACAATGCCTCGTTAAAAAGACGCAGTCTTATTTGTCATATTCCTTGTCGTTGTACTTCTAATATTTACGTTTGGAGCCGCCGGATGCTTCTGATGTCTCAGACTTCTCACATTCTGTTTGCTTCTAAAATTTGATTTAAAAGTTGATCCATTTTCTCCCATTTTACACATCAATTGATCACTAAATCACAGATTGTTTCGGTTCGAGACGGTTTCCGGCCTAAACTACGGCCAATTCGCACCAAAGCCATACCATCAGATTAAAGGCTAAAATATTCACATGTGTCACATTCTCGTAAAAGATCTTTGAATCGGTGCTAAAATGATGAAAATAAAAATATTTTGATCCACAGTGGTGATCTTAAAGTATTCAAATATTTTCCGAAGCAAAATAGTCGGCATGCAAAAACAGGGCATATTATACCAACTCTGTCGTATGCGGTGGTACACCAAATGTGTATTTTGGGTTTCCAGAATTCAGGGATCATCTCAAGCTGCTGTTTATCATTCAAAATGTCATTTTGTACAAGTGGTGAAAGGTTGTATTTCACTGAGTAATATTAACAACAGATATTTGTTTAAAAATGTTCGCCTATTTTTTACTTGTCTGCGGACAACTAGATTGAAAAAAGTCACTTGTCCGACGCCAAATTTTCCCGAGTCGGAGGAGTCAGACATAGGATTTCCGCACCCCTGACCCTACTTGACAACTTTGCTACAGATTATCACTACATTTGTTTCTTTAAAAGATTGTGTAGATCAAGATGAGATTGCACAATCGAGAGCTATAATTTGATCTTTCATCTATTATCAGTCGAAGACATTTTTGTGAGAAAAACTGGCCAAACAGCACTGAAGCTGCATTGAAAATGTCATTCTCATTTGGAGCTGACACTTAGACATCCTCGGAACCCAGGTTTGAAGCATTACGTTTCTCCATGCATCACCCCTGGGAAAATTTACCAGCAAATCTTCGTTTCTTATGAATATTCATATGGTTGGGAAGTACCCTTATAGCCAATCGAAAGATTGATAACATAATGATACTCTCTTGTAGAGAGGATAATTTCATTTCTTCCATTACTGAAAATAACCCTGGAAAAAACCCGAGGTTGTCAACAAATACAGCGGCAGTCGTCATGCTTGTCTCCTGTGAGATATGCCATTCTGTAATACAGGGGCGACACTATCGATCTTTGTGTACAATTTTAACTGACAATCTTTCGGTGTTACGCCGAAAACCTCTTTTAAACGCTTCTCGATTGTGGTGTTGAAGGACCCCGCCATATTTAAAGTATCGCTAAGCTTGATTTGCAACAAATGATGTGATTGGATATTGACAAGTAAAAAATAGAAATGACGGCGTGTTTGTGATAAAAATAGTTTAAATATTCTCAAAGAAAAACTGAGATCACCAATCAAAATGCTTCATGAATAATTCGTGAGAACAAGGAAAAGCCAGCGAAATAATCCAGGGGCGATTACAGAATGAATCGAAACTGGGTCACTGAGGATGACACTTAGATTGCCAAGTACAACTATGAGGAGTGTTCAAAAAGTATCCAGAAGATTGTCATAGCTTTTTTTGTATCATTGTCATCACGATTGACTGTTTTCCTTGAAAAGTTCAGCCAAGGGTCACACTGCCTGTATTAGACACAGTAACCCTTTAACCCTTTCTCAAATGACAAATTGTAGACTCTTCCATATTCAAAGTATCTGCAGATGACAAATTTGAAAGTGGTACAAATGAATTGAAGTTTTTTTGCAAGGAAGGAAACATTTTGAGTCAAGGAGAACATGCTGGTTACCAGCATTATCTCCTTTTCCCACAATTCTTTCAAAAGCTTTATTCCCTACGTTGGTTAAAACACTGGATTGCTTGGTAAAGGGTTCCAAATTTCAAAAGAAAGAGAAAGTCTGTTATGGAGAGCTTGTTAACATGCTACATGTACACATGTGGCTCAAAATCTGAAATGTATATTTGGAAGGAAAATAAACCATGTGGAAAAATGATAAAGTGCCGGCTAAAAGCATTTTCTCCTTTCAAAGATTTCTTTCTCAGGATGGTTTTAACTAAACATTGAATGGTTAAGAGTTAAGAAAAGTCTGAAACTGCAGGTTCTTTTTAACTCTTTACAACACAATCCTGAGCTTTAACAGCCCTCAGAAAGAGGTTTTGTGAAAACCCTGTGGAAAAAGGAGAGAATGCTGGTTACCAGCATTTTCTCCTTTTTCCACAAATTTTTCACCCATCCATAAGCAAATTTCAGTATTTGTGTCATATTTACTTTTTCATCTGCAAATGCTTTCAATTTTGACAAGGCTAAAATTTTGATGTCCTGTAAAGGGTTAAATATAGTTGCATTTGTTGACAGTGTAGATCATAAATATGCTGTTTACCAGTATTTTTATACCCCCCACTTATGAAGTATAGGGAGTTATACTGGTTTCACCATGTCTGTCTATCTGTCCATCCATCCGTCTGTCAGTCCTTCTGTTTTGTTTTTGTTTTCTTGCTCTAACTCAAAAGCTGTTTGACTTAGTACCCTGAAATCTATGTACAAGGAGGTGCCCTATTGTTTTTTTTTGGTCACATGGGTCAAGGGTCAGGGACACAGGTGAAGTTTGTTTGAAAATCGTTTCCATGCTCTAGCTCAAATGCTTTTTGACCTTGGACCCTGAAACTTTATACAAGTGTTGCTCATGACAAAGGCAGTGCTCTATTGTTTTTGGGTCACATTGGTCAAAGGTAAGGTCACTGGTGATCTTTGTTTTGAAAATCATTTTCTTTTTCCGATTGTGCTTTTCGACAGTTATAGTTTTGTTTTCCCACAATGTTTTCAACAGCCCTTTTTCTCCAGGTCGTTAATACTCAGGATTGTGTGGTAAAAGGTGAACTGAAGTCATCTTACCAATCTTACCAGTCTATTCTGTATAATTGTAGAACCTAATACAGGACTTGAAGAGAACCATGACAGATGAAGATCCAGAAGAACTACCAGTACTCCCTGACTGGATGTTGTGAGAAATAATTAGCAAGTAGCAAACAGTACAGCAGGACATTATGGCTTCTCCTTTGTATTTATCTTCTTGTTGCCTTGGTAACCAGTCTGCCATCTTTAACAGGGATGTTATCTCAAGCAAGTCTCTGTTTGAAGAGAAAGTGGTCAGTATTATAAGCCTGATCTTTGCCATTTTAAGTTTGTGTGGAATTACTGCTTTGCTGTATCCTCAGCGAAATGTGAAGACTGTTGCCATAGCAACCCATAACAGACTCTTTCAGGGTCAAGGTCTTTACCATGTGACAAAATGTCTCATAGTGGCAGGAATCCTTGCAGACATTGGTAAGCCTTAGATTTTGTTTCCTTGTAATATTTTGTGATAGGTACTAGGTAGATTTATGTACATTTAATTAATATATAACAGAATTTTGTCCTTTTCTGACACTGACTTTTACTCTGTCACAGACAGATCCCATCCTTTGAGCCACACTTAATTTGTGATCTGTAAATGCTTTCAATACGGATATGACTAAAATTTTGTGATTTGATATGGATTTAGACATTGGATTTGTGTTTCATTGTCCTGAGTTTAGTATTTGCTTTTTGCATTGGTCAAGATAGAGTTTTCTTGGGGAAGGCCTTGCACAGCCTTAGCTTGATACTGGCATAGCCAGGAAGGACATGAAGAAGTTAACTCTAGGGATGATAGGGCTGAAAAGTTTTGAAATGGCTTAACTCTTTACCAAACGACAATATTTTGGACTGGGCCAAATACAAAATATTTGCAGACATCAAATTAAATGTTGCGAAAATGATGATTTCTGTCTTTGATAGGGTAGTAAACATTGTGGCTACCAGCATTTCTCGTTTTCCCACAATGTTTTCAAAAGCCTTCTCTTCCAGAGTTATTAAAAGTTGGGATTGGGTGGTAAAGGGTTAACCTTCTATCTAAACATTCATAGAGCTATGTGTTTACTATCTTCAGCAAGAAAGTCTTTGAAAACATTGTAGAAAAGAGATAAAAAACTGGTAATCAGCATTTTTTCTTAACCCACAATCTTATCTGCTTTTTCAACTTGTAGTCCACAAAATACTTTCAGTATTGACGGGTCTAGAATTTTGTCTTTTGCCAAATTTGAGGTAAACATGTACATGTATGGTGTAACATTTTTCAAACAGTAATTTTTAGCTCTACTGGCTTTCAGCCAGCAGAGCTTATGTCATGGCGTGCTTTCCATCGTCCGTCCGTCTGTCCGTCCGTCTGTCCGTCCATCCGTTAGTCTTTTTCTTGTTTACGCGATAAAGTCTGCATTTGTGGTCAGATTTTCGTGAAACTTCCACAGTTTGTTTATCTCATCAATAGCTTCAACTCTATTGATTTTGAAAAAAATCCAACAAACAGTATGGGAAAAGTAGCCATTTGAAGTTGAAAATTTCCATTTCTTGTTTACGTTGTAAAGTCTGTATTTGTGGTCAGATTTCTGTGAAACTTGCACAGTTTGTTTATCTTATCAATAGCTTCAACCCTATTGATTTTGAAAAAAATCCAACAAACAGTATGGGAAAAGTAGCCATTTCAAGTTGAAAATTTCCATTTCTTGTTTACGCTATAAAGTCTGTATTTGTGGTCAGTTTTCTGTGAAACTTGCACAATTTGTTTATCTTATCAATAGTTTCAACCCTATTGATTTTGAAAAAAATCCAACAAACAGTATGGGAAAAGTAGCCATTTCAAGTTGAACATTTTCATTGCTTGTTTACATGATAAAGTCTGCATTTGTGATCAGATTTTTGTGAATTTTTCACAATTTGTTTATCTCATCGATAGCTATAACCCTGTTGATTTTGAAAAAAATCCAACAAGCAGTATTGGAAAAGTAGCCATTTCAAGTTGAAAATTTCGATTTCTTATTTACATGATGAAGTCAGCATTTGTGGTTGGATTTTCATGAAACTTGCACAGGTGCTTTGTCTCATCAACAGCTGGAACCCTATTGATTCTGAGAAAAATCTGACAATCAGTATGGGAAAAGTAGCGATTCGAAGTTGAAAATTTCCATTTCTTGTTTTGGCAATGAAGTTCAGTGTTGATTAAATTCTTTTGAAACTTGCAAAGATTCATCCAGGGATTGAACTCTATTAAAAGTGAAGAAAATCTAGTAAACTGTTCAGGAAAAGTAGCCATTTGATGACTTAGTATCGTTTTCTCAACAAAGTCCACATTATTAGTCACATTTCTTTGAAATTTACTAGGATTTTTTAATACAAGGCGTACTGAAATCCTATCAAATTTGCCTGGATTCCAAACATTTAGTTTTGAGAAATTTCACTTCAATTTTTTTCACTGTTTGTTCAATTCACCATGCCTACATAATTATGCTGTCTTGGTGGGTTCAAGCCCAGTTGTAAGAATACATTTTTGTGTTTTTTGTGTTTTTTTCTTTTTGCATCATGAATTCATGATGTATGCTGGCATAAAAGCAAAATCGCTGCCAGTAGAGCGATTTCAGGCCCTTCAGGGCCTCTAGTTTTTTTTATATCTCAAGATCAATTTAAATTCATGCAAAACTGAAATACTCAGACTAACTTTTTATCAAGATGTATATTGATTACAACCAAAACACGCTATTCGTTTTTATAATTTTTCATACAGGCGTTATAATAAGGTCCATTATCTGGATAAGAGGATTGTTTCCACCACCTTACAACACAACATATGGGGATGCAAACCATATATTTTGTATCATAGTATCTGTAAGTTGAAAATGCCTCTTATTTCTCTGCAAATTCTTCCTTGGAATCCAAAAATCAAGTCTATGTCCCTCTGTCATGCAAAAGAGGGTTTATTATCTTCTGCCAAAGGCAGGGAGATAAAGTTTTTGCATTGTCTGCCGGTCTGTCCCTTTGTCTATCCATCCATCTGTCTGTCTGTCTGTCTGTTTGTCTGTCCTTTCAAACAGATATCTTCTACAATACATGACAAAAATTGATGAAACGTCATAAATGTGGTCTTTATGATAGTCTGCTGATATGCTATGTCATGGAAAAAGGGGGTTTAATGTATAATTATGGACCAATTACAAAAAGGCTACATGTACATACAAAACACATTACCTCATTTCTTTCTATCAAAAAATGTCTTTTTGGGCGGAGGATATCATTTCAACGAAATAACTTGTTTTCCTTTATGAGCTAGGGTTAATTTGAAAAAAAAAAAACTCTGAAGCTGAACATAATTATCTAGTTTAACTTGTTATCAAATGACAAAATTTTTATAATTATCCAAACTGGATACATTTGCAGATGACATAAAGTGTGGCTCAAATGCTTGGATTTGTCCTTAGAAGGATAGAAAATTTTATGCAAAAAGGAGAAAATGCTCGTTACCAGAATAGTTTCCTTTTTCCACAAATCTTTGAAAGCCTTTTCCTTAAAGTACATGTATCAGTAAAATAGGGGCAGAGGACGAAATTTTAGACTTGTCAAAAGACTTCTGCCTCAGGCAAAAGACCCATTATAAAAACATTGTGGTAAAAGGAGAAATCTTCTCCTCTTGCCATGGTGTTCTCACTTGTTTTAATATTAGTAACTCTTTACCAAACAACAAAATTGTAGACATGTTCAAATTGAAAGCATTTGCAGACAGCAAATTAAATGTTGCTCAAATGATGCTTTCTGTCCTTGAAAGGAGAAAATGCAGTATCTCCTTTTCCTACAATGGGCTTCTTTCTCAGAGTTGTTAAAACTCAGGTTTGTGTGGTATAGGGTTAAACCTCATTTTATGTTGATAATCCAGTCCTTATCTTACAATGTTTTCAATGTCCTCCACTGATTGTTGTTTGAAGTGTTAACAACTTTATTTCATACAGGGACTGACATCTTATTTTTACCTCTCAACTGTGATCTGGCATTTTATATATGCAGTGGAAGCTTACAAAGTGAGCAATGGAAAAACAAGGTTTGTAATTCGATGAGTGTTCTTTTATATTGTCTTCAACATTGTTTGATCAGTATTTAATTCTTAACCACACAATCCCCGATTTTATTTAGAAAGATGGCTGTAGAAAACATTAAGGGAAAAGGAGAAAGTGCTGGTAACCAGCAATTTTTCCTTTTCTCACAATGTTTTCTACCTTTTTAAAGATAGTTCTCACTATTTGACCTATATTTAAATTTGTTATCTGCAAATGCTTTGGATTTGGAAATGTAAAAAATTTTGTCATTTGGTAGAGTTAAATATGTATCAGAGTAACAGCTCTCTTCTTCATTCCTGGGTTTGACATGTGCAAGGCTTGGGCCTGCAGTGCCATGCCAAAGGACATTCTTATATCACCAGGGCTGCAAGTTGCGACACAGTTCAGAACTTCTGGATGGCAAATCTACCACTTGTTAAAGGGTTAACTCTGTTCCAAATCTAAAAAAACTGTAGAGAAGATCTATTAATGAGAGCTTTCACAGACAACTTGTTACACTTGTGGCTCAAAAACTGAAATGTATCTGTGGAAGAGAAGAAAGAAATTTGAAAAAAGGAGTTAATGCCGGTCATTAGCCTTTTGTCCTCACACTATGTTTTCCAAAGTGATGAGAGAGGAATGAGTCCTGAGGTAAGGACTTTTATCAAACCTTGGAAAGAAATTAACCTAGCTGGAAATCTAACTAGCAACCTTTGTCCTTGGACTTTAGTTTGGGGAAGTATTACTAGTTGTAATGTGGTAAAGATTTAACCCTTTACTATACAAAATTTAGTATTAACGATCTGGAGAAAGATGGCTTTTGAAAACATCATGGGAAAAGGAGAAGCAGCATTTTCTTCTTTTCTCACAATGTTTTCTAACCTGTTAGGGTCAAGTTTCATCAATTGAGTAACATTAAATTTGTCTTTTGCTTTGAATTTGGACAAGTGTAAAATTGTGTGGTTTGGTTAATAGTTCACTTCTTTGCCACATGACAAAAATGCAATCTTGTCGGACTTGAAAGTATTTGCAGACAAATCAAATGTTGATCTAACAATGGAATTTTGTCTTAGAAAGGGTAGAAATTATTGTGAGAAACCAATGTTTTCTGCTTTCCCTCAGTTTTTAGCTCACCTGAGCACAAAGTGCTCATGGTGAGCTTTTGTGATTGTGCTGTGTCCGGCGTCCGTCGTGCGTCGTCCGTCGTCCATCGTCAACTTTTACCTTGTGTACGCTCTAGAGGCCACATTTTCAGTCCAATACTCATGAAACTTGGTCAGAATGTTTGTCTTGATGATATCTCGGACAAGTTCGAAAATGGGTCATGTCGAGTCAAAAACTAGGTCATTAGGGCAAACTTTAGAAAAACCTTGTGTACACTCTAGAGGCCACATTTTCAGTCCAAAACTCTTGAAAGTTGATCTGAATGTTTGTCTTGATGATATCTCAGACAAGTTCGAAAATGGGTCATGTCAGATCAAAAACTAGGTCACTAGGGCAAATCTTAGAAAAACCTTGTGTGAGCTCTAGAGGCCATATTTTCAATCCAATGCTCTTGAAAGTTTGTCAGAATATATCTCGGATAAGTTTGAAAATGGGTTATTTTGGGTCAAAAACTAGGTCACTAGGTCAAATCTTAGAAAAACCTTGTGTATGCTCAAGAGGCCATATTTTCATTCCAAAACTTTTGAAAATTGGTCAAAATGTTTGTTTTGATGATATCTCGGACGAGTTCGAAAATGGGTCATGTCGGGTCAAAAACTAGGTCACTAGGGCAAATCTTAGAAAAACCTTGTGTACGCTCTAGAGGCCATATTTTTAGTCCAAAACTCTTGAAAGTTGGTCAGAATGTTTGTCTTGATGATATCTTGAATGAATTCCAAAATGGGTCATGTTGGGTCAAAAACTAGGTCACTAGGGCAAATCTTAGAATAACCTTGTGTTTGCTCTAGAGGTCACATTTTCAGTGCAAAACTCTTGAAAACTGGTCAGAATGTTTGTCTTGATGACATCTCGGAGGGGTTCAAAAATGGGTCATGTCGGGTCAAAAACTAGGTCACTAGGTCAAATCTTAGAAAAAGCGTATGTATGTTCTAGGGGCCATATTTTCAGTCCAAAACTCTTGAAAGTTGGTCAGAATGTTTGTCTTGATAATATCTTGGATGAGTTTGAAAATGGGTTATGTCGGGTCAAAAACTAGGTCACAAGGTCAAATCTTAGAAAAACCTTGTGTACGCTCTAGAGGTCACATTTTTAGTCCAATACCCTTGAAAATTGGTCAGAATGTTTGGATTGATATCTCAGCCAAGTTCGAAAATGGATCATGTTGGGTCAAAAACTAGGTCACTAGGCCAAATCTTCGAAAAACCTTGTGTTTGCTCTAGAGGCCACATTTTTAGTCCAAAACTCTTGAAAATTGGTCAGAATGTTTGTCTTGATGATATCTTGGATGAGTTTGAAAATTGGTCATGTCAGGTTGAAAACTAGGTCACAAGGTTAAATCTTAGAAAAACCTTGTGTACACTTTTGAAAGAGATTTAAAAGGGATCATGTTTGGTCAAAAGGCTCAGGTGAGCGACTTCTGGGCCATCATGGCCCTCTTGTTTCAAATGTGTTCTTAACCCTTTACAACACAATCCCAAGTTTCAACGACCCCGAGAAAGAAAGCTTTTAAAAACATTGTGGGAAAAGGAGAAAATGCTGGTTACCAACATTTTCTCATTTTCCCTTGATGTTTTCTTTTCTTTTACAATAAAATCCCATTGCTTGTGCCACATTTACTATTTCCTTTGGAAATGCTTCAAATTTGGATCTGTCTAAAAATTTTTTGTGTGGTAAAGAGATAATTAAAACATGGGAAAACATGGTTATCGGTTACATAATTACCAGGTGAATCAGGCAGAACTTTTTATTTACAAACCACTATTTTGATTCTTCTGATATCCTTTTTTGTTTTCATGCTGGCACAATATGGACACTTTAGGGTAATACTACAGTGTGCCCACACCTCCGTTTGATATCTTTTTTTTATCACACCCTATCAGATGTTTAGTCTTGGAGCTTACAATCAGAATCATAGCCAGAATGGTTTGTGAATTTGGTAGTTGGTTTTCATCAACAATGTTGAATATTATCCTCTAATTCTATATTTTAAGACATTGCTGAGACACTCTAGCAAGAACAAGAATGACTTGAAATTTAGAATGGTTGGTAGAATAATTGGCCATATTCACACTCATTTCAAAATTAAACTCTTCTAATCATCAGCAGTTGTTTAAATTTCAAAGGAACACCATCTCATTTTTGCTTAACCCTTTACTAAACAATTCTGACTTTCCATTACCCTGACGAATAAGACTTTTGAAAACATTGTGGGAAATGGTGAAAATACTGGTAACCAGCATTTTCTCCTTTTCCCACAATGTTTTCTACCCTATCAAAGACAATTTCCACAATTTTAGCCACATCTTATTCTGCCTCTACAAATGCTTTAGGTTTGGATAAGTCTAAAATTTTGTCATGAGATAAAGGGTTAAACCAAATGGTTTAGTCAGTTAGGACTGGTGCTGGTTTTTTTCTGATTGTAGCAAAAGCCTAAAAATGTTGTTACCTCTTTACCAAACAACAAAATTCCAGACTTATTCAAAATCAAAGCATTTGTAGACGACAAATGAAATATGATGCAAGTCATGAGATTTTTCCTTGAATGGGTAGAAAACATTATGGATTTGTGGTTACCAGCATTTTCTCCTTTTACCACAATGTTTTCAAAAGCTATTTTTCCTTAGGATCAATTAAGCTCAGGATTACTAGTATGTGGCAAAGGGCTGAATTGTTGAATGACCTTGATCTGGCTAGACACAAATTTTAATGATGAGGTAATGCTCATCAGGGCCCTGTTTTACTAAGGTAGTTATGAACAAAATTTGCGTAAGTAACTATAGTATGGTGGCATATTTATGCCACAAGATACGAGACAACTATCATGATTATTTTAGAAAAGTATTGCGATAAATCAAAGTTTCCTGGAAATTTTATCTAGATAAAATGAAAAGATAAAATTTCCAGGAAACTTTGATTTATCACAATAGTTTTCTAAAATAATCATGATAGTTATCTTTTATCTCGAGGCAGAAAGATGTAAACTATCTTAGTAAAACAGGGCCAAGGTTTTTTGTGTTGTTTCAGAAAATTTAACAACATTTACTTATTCATTTTTTTAGCTTACCTGAGCACAAAGAGCTCAGATGAGCTTTTGTAATTGTTCCGTATGTCGTCATCCGTCTTGCATTATTTGGGCATCAACAAATACCTTGTGTGCACTCTAGATACTTACGAAAGTTGGTGAGAATGTTTATCGTGATAAAATCTTGGTCAAATTCGAAATTGGGTCTAGTTGGGATAAAAAGTAGGTCACTGGGCTAAATCTTAGAAAAACCAAAAAGTAGGTCACTAGTACAAGTTTGAAATTGTGTCATGTTGGGTCAAAAAGAAGGTCACTGGGCCATATCTTAGAAAGAGCCTGTGTGGACCCTTGGGGCCACATTTTCAGCATGATACTCATGAAACAATGTCAGAACATTTGTCTTGATGATATTTGAGACAAGTTTGAAACTGGGTCATGATACATAAAAGAGTAGGTCAATGGGCCAAATCCTAGAAAAACCTTGTGTGCACTCTAGAGGTCACAATTTCAGCCTGATACTCATGGAATGTTGTCAAAATATTTGCCTTTATGATATCTTGGACACCTTTGAAATCTGGTCACATCTAGTCAAAAATTAGGTCACTGGGCAAAATCTTAGAAAAACATTCTCTGCACTCTATAGGCCAAGTTTGAAATTCAGTCATATTGGGTCAAAATGTAGGTCACTGGGCCAAATCTTAGGAAAACCTTGTGAGCACCAAGGAGGCCACATTTTCAGCCTGATTTGTATGGAATTTGATCAGAATGTTTGTCTTGCCAGTATCTTTGACAAGTTTGAAATTGGGTCGTGTCAGGTCAAAAAGTTGGTCACAGGGTCAAATCTTTGAAAAACCTTGTGTGCACTTTAGAGGTCACATTTTTCAGCCAGATACTTATGAAATTAGCTAAGAATGTTTGTCTTGATGATATCTTAGACAAGATTGAAATTAGGTCATGTTGGGTCAAGACTTGACCAAATATTTGAAGAGCCTTCTGTTTTACTCTTGAGGCCACAATTTCAGCCTGATACTCATGTAATCTTGTCAGATTGTTTGTCTTAATGATATCTTTGATAAGTTTGAAATTGGATTAGGTCACAGTTCCATATCTTAAAAAAACCATGTGTGCACCATAGAGGTCAGTCTTCAAGCCTGATACTCATGAAACTTCATCAGAATGTTTGTCTTGATGATATCTTGGGCAAGTAGGAAATTAGGTCACACCAGGTCAAAAAGTAGGTTTCTTACACTCATTTGTTTAACATCTTTAAAACCAGGATCTCTTCAGCTTTATCAAGCGAAGATGACTTTATTCAAGGTGAGTGCTTTAGGACCAATGGCTCTCTTTTTTTTCACAGCTTTCGGTTGCTACAGCACATTTTGGGTTGGTTTGTTCCTGCAGTGATTTGTGCCATCGGACTGTTTATAGCATATAGACCTAATTTGAAAGAGTAAGTACCTCTGTTCCTATACACAACAATATTTACAACCATGAGAAAGATAGATTTTGACTTTGAAAGCATTGTTGAAAATGGAGATAATACTGAAAACCAGCATTTTCTGTGTGTACCACAATGCTTTCTACCTTTTCAAATACATATACTATCATTAACTCTTTACCACACAATCCTGACTTTTAATGATCCTGAGAAAGAAGCCTTTTGAAAACATTGTGGGAAAAGGAGAAACTGCTGGTAACCTTTTCCTACAATGTTTTCTACCCTTCCCAAATCAAAATTTCAATTTGTCAGTCACATTTATTTTGTGGTCTGCAAATGCTTTCGATTTGGACCAGTTTATAATTTTGTCGTTTTGTAAAGAAATAAGGTGTATTTAAATTACTGTCTGCAAGTTCATTTACATTGAAGGAGACTACAATTTTGTCATTTTGCAAAGAGTTAACTTTTTACCAAAAAATACAGGCTACAGAGTGCTACTGACCCCAAGGGATAAAACTTTCAAAGAAAGTGTGAGAACAGGAAAAATACTGGTAACCAGCATTTCTTCCTTTTCCACAATGTTCTCTATCATTGAAAATAAAAAAAAAAACCTATGATATGAGCTTCAATTAATTTTTCATCTGCAAATGCTATAGATTTAGACAGGTCTAAATTTTGTCTTCTACAGGGTAAAGAGTTAAAAATTCAATAAGGCGTGTCCTAGGGCTTTTAGTCAAAGTACTTGTATCATGACTGTCATCGAACCTTTATTAAATGCAGAGAAAGATATTTATCATATATGTACGTAAACATTTTCCAGCCTAGATACATGCATCACACAGGGATAAAATTAAATTTCACACGCGACAAAAAAAAAAAATCTGTATCAATTTACTGTGAAATATGTTTACAAATGCGGTATGATGATATAACTCACATGCAGAATATATATGTACTCATTTGCAATTTGATAGGTCAAAACTTTACGCTCTAAAGTTACTTGCCACTACATCATTATTTGCTGTATTTTGTTTACCGTCAATTATTTTCAGCATTTTGTTGTTGAAAGGTGTAGGTATAAGATAAAAGGAATGTTATGCTGTTTTAACTTTCCTGGCACTAGTATTTGCTTCCTGCCATGCAAGGAAATTTTGACATCTTGCTTGACCTTCGGTCGCGTGCGATATCAGATTTTCTCATGCTGTTTGAATCAAATACAAGCACCAGGAAAGTTACTACAACATAACATTCTGTGTGTATTGGACTTTCACGATGGTATTTACGAGAGTATTTGGACTTTATAAGTCAGAGTGTGTTCTGTGTTTTTTTTAGCTCACCTGAGCACAACATGCTCAAGGGGAGCTTTTAGGATAACGTTGTGTCCGTCGTGCATCGTCCGTTGTGCGGCGTCAACAATTCTTTAAACATCTTTTCCTCCTAAACCGCTTGGCCATTTGGACCAAACTTGGCTGGAATGTTCCTTGGGAGGTCCTCTTTAAATTTTTCACAGAATTTGATTCCATTAAAAACTCTGGTTGCCAAGGCAACCAAATGGAATTTTCTAAGAAATTCTTTAAAAATCTTCTCCGACGAAACCGCTGGTCAGATTTTGAAATAATTTCACAGAAATGTTCCTTGGGTGACCCTTTTTAAAACAGTGTTCACAAAATTTTGATCCGTCGAAAAAGATGGCCATGGGAGGGGGGGGGGGCTCTTTGCGTCGTGCTGTGTCAACAATTCTTTACATATCTTCTCCTCCTAAACCGTTGGGCCAATTTGGACCAAACTTGGCTGGAATGTTCCTTGGGAGGTCCTCTTTAAAAATTATTCACAGAATTTGATTCCATTAAAACTCCGGTTACCATGGCAACCAAATGTAATTTTCTAGGAAATTCTTTAAAAATCTTCTCCTCTGAAACCGCTGGTCAGATTTTGAAATAATTTCACAGAAATTTTCCTTGGGTGACCCTTTTTAAAAACTGTTCACAAAATTTTGATCTGTCGAAAACGATGGCCATGGTGGTGGTGGGGGGAGGCTTTTTGCGTCATGCGGTGTCAACAATTTTTTAAACATCTTCTCCTCCTAAACTGCTGGGCCAGTTTGGACCAAACTTGGCTGGAATGTTCCTTGGGAGGTCCTCTTTAAAAATTGTTCCAGAATTTGATTCCATCAAAACTCGGGTTATCATGGCAACCAAATGTAATTTTCTAGGAAATTCTTTAAAAATCTTCTCCTCTGAAACCGCTGGTCAGATTTTGAAATAATTTCACAGAAATGTTCCTTCGGTGACCCTTTTCAAAAATTGTTCGCGAAATTTTGATCCGTTGAAAAACATGGCCATTGTGGGGGAGTGGGGGGGGGGCTCTTTGCACTGTATGGACTTAAAGAAATTCTTTGAAATTCTTCTTCTCTTAAACCACTGGTCAGATTTTGAAATTATTTCACAGAAATGTTCCTTGGGTGCCCCCTTTGAAAAATTGTTCTCGAAATTTTGATCCGTCAAGACACATGGCTGTGGTGGTGGGGGGCTATTTGCACTATATGGACATGTAGAAATTCTTAAAAATTCTTCTCTGAAACCACTGGTCAGATTTTGAAATAATTTCACAGAAATGATCCTTATATTTTGCCCCTTTTTTTAGCTCGGCTGTTTTTGAAGAAAATATTGAGGTATTGTCATAGCCCTGTTGTTGTCGTCTGCATTGTTGTTGTTGTCATTGTGCAAAAACTTTGACATTTTGTTATATCTCAGCTTCCACTCAACACATGTACTTGAAACTTGGAATAATTGTTCACTAGTAAAAGAGCAACCCATGCAACAAGGGCAGATAACTCTAAAATCATTTTGTGCAAATTATGCCCCTTTTTCGACTTTTAACTTTTATCCAGCACCCAGCAGTCAATCGTTGGCACCAGCATGTGGTGCTCTTGTTCGACTTAATATTTTTAGCCACTATCGGGCATCTGCTCTTGTTCAAGAAATGGTCCTTGGGTGACCTATCCCAAAATTTATTTGCAGAATTCTGATTCGTGAAAAACATGGCTATGGTGATGATTGTAGGGTTGGTGACAGATTTTGAAATGATTTTTACAGGTGACCTTTTCAAAATTGCTTGGCAAAATAATGATTTTGTTTCCAAAATTTCAATACTTCAAAAAAAAATTGGCTATGGTCCTCTCAAAAATTCAGATGAGTGATCCAGGGCCATCTTGGCCCTCTTGTTAACATTTGTAGGTGCAGTGTCAAACATCCAAAATACAGAACAATTTTATACCTGATTCTGCTATCTCCCATTATACTGGTATTGTTAGCAGTAATAGTTTTGCTCTACAAGTCTGTCATAGCAGGTAAGAATACCCTTTACCAAATCAAGTTTTAGAATTTCCAAACTCAAGGCACCCACAGCTGATTGTTGGCATCCCACTGTGGTGCTATTGTTTCATATTCTAACTAAATTTTTCAGGAACCTGCTCACTCAGGGCGGTGAGAACACAGGACCATTGGTAAAGTGTTCAAACCTAGGAGAGCAGAATGAACACAACAGACATTTTCAGTCTAGAAATAAGTGCTTAAATAATTGCAATTTAATAGTTTCTTTTGTCCAGATTGTCTCAACAAAGTGGACAGTGTAGATCAAAAATCAAACTGCACATTTTTTGCAGTGTGATTTTGATTTGCAATAGCCACGAAGGCAGCTTAAGTTGTGAATGGCATTTAAAGGGTAAAAGTCACTTCATTATCATTATATCACCACTGTCATTTTCATTACAATTGTATACACTTTCAATGTTTTCTGTTGTTTTTAAATAGATTTTCTACAAACATTGTATTCTATTTGCCTTTTTTAGCTCATCTGAGTGCTCAAGGTGAGCTTATGTGCATGCTAGATGCCACATGCTCTTTGAAGGCCACATTTTCAGTCAGATACTCATGAAACTTGGTCAGAATGTTTTTCTAGATAAAGTCTTGGACAAGTTTGAAATTGGGACATGTTAGGTCAAATAGTAGGTCACTGGGCCAAATCCTAGAAAAATCTTGTATGCACTCTAGAGGCTACATTTTAAGCCTGATACTCTTGAAACTTGGTCAGAATGTTTGTCTTGATGATATCTTGGACAAGTTTGAAATAGGTTCACATCAGGTTAAAAAGTAGGTCACAGTGCCAAATCTAAGAAAAACCTTGTGTGCACTTTGAAGGCCACATTTTCAGTCTGATACTCATGACACTTGGTCAGAATGTTTGTCTTGATATCTGGGACAAGTTAGAAATTGGTCATGTGGGGTCAAAAATTGGGTCACTTTCACTTTTTTGTTTTACATCATTAAAACCAGGATCTCTTCCGCATTAAACCATAGATGACTTTAATTAGGTGTTTAGGGCCAATGGCCCTTTTGTTATCTGTGAAAGAGAAATGTGAGCAATTTCTCTCCCAGAAGAACTACGTTGTCGGCAAGATTTCAACCTTAGTGTGTTCTCTTTTGTTTTCAGTTAAGAGGTCTCTAATAGTGCATTTTGGACGTTACTCTACCAGTGAGAGAGAGCTTATAAACAACATTCAGGTGAAATTTATCAGCATTACAATAGCTTTTAGTGTCTGGTAAGTTTCAGGAAAGGAATGCACTATTTGTACCTTGAAGATTATTTGTTCTTCCAAAGCAACAATGACAGCTAGTTGTTCAAATGTAATTTTGTTGTTGGGCAAAGAGATAATAGAGGCTATGTCATGAAACTCATGTAAACTGCAGTTATTTGTGCCTTGGTAAAGTAGTGGGATTCACCATCTGGAGGCTGTGGGATAGATCACCCTTCAAGGCACAGGTTTTTACCTCCACTGGCTGAAGGCCAGCGGGCTTATGTCATGGCCCAGTGTCCATCGTGCGTCCGTGTGTGAGTTAAGTTTTATTTTAAACATCTTCTTCTCTGAAATTACCTATCCAATTTTGATGAAACTTCACAGAAATGATCCTGCCATGGTCCACTTTAGAATTTCTTGAAAGAATTTGATTCCTTCAAAAACTCTGGTTGCCATGGCAACAAAACTTAAAAATATTGGAAATCTTTAAAAATCTTCGTGTCTGAAACCATAAGGCCTAGAGCTACCAAATTTGGCATGTAGCTTTATCTAGTAGACCTCTATCAACTTTCTTCAAATAATAGCCCTGGGATCAAAATTGGCCCCGTCCCAGGGTCACAACTTTTACATGGGCCTATATAGAGAAAACTTTAGCAATCTTCCTGTACCTAGCCATAAGACCTAGGGCTACCCAATTTTGCATGTGGCTTTATCTAGTAGAACTCTACCAAGAGTGCCCAAATTATAGCCCTGGGGTCAAATTTGACCCCGCCCTGGGGTCACAAGTTTTACATGGGCTTATATAGAGAAAACTTTAGAAATCTCCCTGTACCTAGCCATTAGGCCTAGGGCTGCCAAATTTTGCATGTGGCTTTATCCAGTGGACTTGTAGTATGAATGCCCAAATTATAGCCCTGGGGTCCAATTTGATCTCACCCAGGGGGTCAGAAGTTTTACATGGGCTAACATAGTGAAAACTTTAGAAATCTTCTTGTTACTAACCGTAAGACCTGGGGCTACTAATTTAAGCCCTGTGTCAGGGGTTTCATATTCTAAACCAATTTGCCTGGTATTGTAATGTTTGGCATGTAGGGTTTTTACTTATTAGCCAGTGGAGCGATACAGGGCCATCATGGCCCTCATGTTTGTGGGAATTTCGTAGGTCAAGACACTTCAGATCCCAAACATAGTACTGTTGAAATCCAGGAAACTGATCATTAAGTGAGCTTTTGTATAATGTTCAAAGGAATATAAAATGCCACACAAGCAATCAAGTTCTTCAGTTTCTTTCTTTTCACTTCAAATCCTATTATTTGAGCCTCAATTAATTTTACGCCTGTAGATAGTTTAAATATGGCCATGTCTAGAGTTTTCACGGTCATCCAGTCATGACTTTTAAAAACTTTTAAATATCTAATTTCTAAAATGGAAATTTCGATCCAGCAGTAGAAACCCATAAACTGCAATTTCGAAGTTACTTTAGTTATGGAGGATACGTTTGAGCGGTGCTCTTGCAAAAGAGGGTTAAATGGATCTCCATGATTCATTATACCAAGCTAGTCATCACTAAATCATGGATCAGTAAAATGCATTTTGTCTTACAACTGCCTTAATCATGAGTTGTAATGGTCCATGGACATGCAGAAAATTGACAATAGCTAAACATGTCGTCCCAGATCAGCCTGCGCATACTGCTCAGTCTGACCATGGTCGATACTTTCCACAGATGCATCAAACCCCACTTTTCACAGAGCATGGCTAGTTTTTACTACCAGCATAGTGGCATTGAAGAGGAAATGACAGACACTTGACAAATTCTGCACAAGAGCCTAACTGGGGCACCTTATGCAAACAAACAGACCAAGGCATCTGACATTTTAACTCCTATCCTGCTAAATAACTGAAATGAAACTTTTAAGCCGATAGTAAAAACCAAAGTTTTGCTATTTCATAGGTATTTTTGGGGGAATAATATCTCCTTACTGGACACTGTAGATCCAAAGTCAGACTGCATGTTCTGTGCAGTCTGATCTTGATCTACACTGTCTGCAAAAGGTCAGTGAGTCGCTCTTAGCAGCAGGGTTAATGGACATGCTTCTGTGTTAGCTGATACACTTGCATAAGCACCCAAACATTTTACTCAAAGCCTTTTTAGTTTACATAAACCCTTTCTCAAATTATGAATTTTAAACTAGTCAGAACTGAAAGCATCGGTGGACAACAAAGTTCAAAACTGGTGCAAATGAGCAGATGTTTGCTGACATTGTTGAAAATGTTTTTGGGGAAGCAGAGAAAATTCTTTATAGCAGTTTTTTCTCCTTTTTCCCTAAATTGTTTTCAAAAGCCTCTTCCCTCTTGGTTGTTAAAACATTGTATTGTTTGGTAAAGGGAGGTCATTATGCAGACCAAAGAAGTTTGACTTGTAGACTGCTACATGTAATTCAATGATTTTGAATTTTTAATCAGCAGGAATGATCAAAGCATACCTTTTTAGTTCACCTGAGCATGAAGTACTCATGGTGAGCTTTTGTGATGTTGCAGTGTCCGTCTTGTGTGGTGTAATGTGCGTCGTTCATCAACTGCTTCAACTTTTACCTTGTGTACGCTCTAGAGGGCACATTTTTGTCCATTACACATGAAAATAGGTCAGGATGGTTGTCTTTATGATATCTTGGACGAGTTTGAAAATGGGTCATGTCATGTAAAGAACTAGGTCAAATCTTAGAAAACTCTTATGTACACTCTAGAGGCCACATTTTGCATCCAGTATTTATGAAAGTTTATCAGAATGTTTGTCTTGATGATATCATTGGGTAAGTGTGAACATGTGTCATATCGGGTCAAACTAGGTCACTAGGTCAAATCTTATAAAAAAAATTGTGTACACTCTGGAGGCCACATTTTTTGTTACTCATTTTGATACTCATTAAAGTTGGTCAGCCTGTTTCTCTTGATCATATCTCTGATGAGGTTGAAAATGGGTCATGTTGGGTCAAAAACTGGGTCACATCTTAGAAAAACCTCGTGTACCTTGTAGGGGCCACATTTGTAGTCCAATATTTGTGAAGGTTTGTCAGAAATGTTTGTCTTGATGATATCTCGGATGATTCTGAAAATTGGTTACATTGGATTGAAACTTAGGTAACTAGGTCAAATTGTCGAAAAACCTTGTGTACAGTCTAGAGACCAGATGTTGGGTCAAACTCTTGAAAATTGGCCAGAATGTTTATCTGAAAGATATCTTTTAAAAAAGGGTCGTGTAGGGTCAAAAACTAGGTCACTGGGTCAGATCTTTGAAGAACCATGTGTACAGTCTTGAGGGCACGTTTTCATTCCAATACCCATGACGGTTGCTCAGAGTCTCTGTCTTGATAACATCTCAGAAGAGTTTGAAAATGGGTCTCATTAGGTCAAAGTTAGTCACTAGGTCGAATCTTAGAAAAATCTTGTGTACACTCTTTTCAGTCCTATACTCTTGAAAATTTGTCAGAATGTTTGTTTTGATGATGTCTCGATCCAGTTTGAAAATGGGTCATGTCGGGTCAAGTACTAGGTCAACAGGCAAGATCTTTGAAATACCTTGAGTATCCTTTAGAATGTATGTCATAATATCTAGAAAATAGATTGGAAAGGCATCATGTATGGTCAAATGGAACAGGTGAGCGACTCCAGGGCCATCATGGCCCTCTTGTTTTGTATAGTATTGCAAAATGCATTTTTAGACAGTGAAGATTCAGGATAAGATGGTACTTTCTCTGGAGTCTTGATATACACACTGTCAATGTTGGTAGCATATAGATCACCAGCTCTGCCAATTTCTATCCAAGGATTGATGATGGTCATTGTGACAGGATTCATTCCTCTCTCACCACTGGTCATTGTTTTAGTTATGCTGGAAAGCAACTAGTGGCTTGTAAAGAATTTTGTTGTAAGCACTGGAAACAGGAACTCCAGGAAAACATGATTAGGTGCACTGGCTACCATGATATAACTGAAATAATGTTGAAAAGGGCATTAAGTACAGTACAATCAATCAAACTACACTGTTAATAAAAGCCATTAACTCACTTTACCAGGTGATACTATCATAAGACTTATCCATACTCACACCGTTTGCAAACAACAAATTAAATGTGGCTAAAATGACGGGATTTGTTTGTGAAACTGCTTTCAACAATTATTTTCTCCTTTCCTTACAATCTGTCCTATGTTTTTGTTGACAAGTCTAAACACTTGAGTTACATTTCATTTGTTGTCTACATGTGCTTGTTATTTTGACAAGTCTAGAATTTTGATGTCTGGAAAAGAGTTATGGAAAGAATTTGTACAGAAGTTTCTGTTTTTCTCTTTAATTTTTTTTACAGTTGGATACCCAACATTTTAAATGGAATCTTTGTAAATGCAATGGAAGATAGATCTGGTGACATTACCCTTGTGTTCCTAGTTTTACAGGTAAACTACTAGTAGTGCCCTGGCAAAAGGGGGTTTAACCTTTTACAACACAGGACGAATGCTTTTGAAAACATAGTTATCTTCCACTTCCAACACGATTTCAATCATTTGTGCCAAATCTATTTGTCTTCTTAAAATGTTTTGGATATTGGACAAGTCCAAAATTTAGTTGTCTGATAAAGAGTTAATACATCTTTGTGTTGCATTGTACCAAGTAAAATGATCATACAATTATGAGTCATAAAAATAATTTTGTTGAACAGTCAACTGAATCATGAGGTAGAATAGTCTTTGGACATGCAGAAAATTGACTTGTACCTTAAAGTTTCAACCCAGGTCAGCCTGTGGGGGAATGCGCAGGCTGATCTGGATCAATACTTTTTCTCAGAGCATGGCTTATTTGGCCTCAAAAATAAATGTTACAGGTAATTGTGTGCCCAGCCAGGTAGCTGAGTAGGTTACATACAGGGCTTGAAACCTGGGATGGTTGGTTATTTCCTCAGCTTGCATACATTTTTCTCCGAATAGATGGTAGTCATGTCGATAGGATCCATTGCTCTCTCACCCCTGAGCTTTTTTAGTTCATCTGAGCACAAAGTGCTCAAGATGAGCTTTTGCGATCGTGCTGTGTCTGGCATGCGTCGTCCATCATGCCTTGTCAATGTTTACCTTGTGTACGCTCTAGAGGCCACATTTTCAGTCTGATACTCATGAAACTTGGTCAGAATGTTTGCCTTGATGATAGATGAGTTCGAAAAGTGGTCATGTTGTGTCAAAAAATAGGTCACTGGGATCAATTTTTGAAAAAACTTGTATACCCTCTAGAGGCCACATTTTCAATCCAATACTCATGAAACCTGGTCAGAATATTTGTCTTGATGACATCTTAAATGAGTTTCAAAATGGATGAGGTTGGTTGAAAAACTAGATCACTAGGTCAAATCTCAGAAAAACCTTGTGTACGCTCTAGGGGCCACAATTTAAGTTCAAAAGTTGGTCAGAATGTTTGTCTTGATGACATCTTAAATGAGTTTGAAAATGGGTCATGTTGGGTGAATAACTAGGACACTAGGTCATATCTTAGAAAAAACCTTGTGTATGTTCTAGAGGCCACATTTTCAGTCCAATTCCCTTGAAAGTTTTTCAGAATGTTTGTCATGATGTAATCTCAGACAATTTCCAAAATGGGTTATGTTGGGACAAAAACTAGGTCACTAGGTCAAATCTTAGAAAAACCTTGTGTACATTCTAGAGGCCACATTTTCAGTCCAATACTCTTTAAGGTTGGTCAGAATGTTTGTTTTGATATGTCTAAGATGAGTATGAAAATGGGTCACATTGAGTCAAAAACTAGGTCACTGGGATCAATCTTAGAAAAACCTTGTGTTCCCTCTAGAGGCCACATTTTTAGAAAATACTCACAAAAGTTTGTCAGAATGTTGTCTTTATGATATCTGAAAGGAGTTTGAAAATGGGTCATGTCAGGTCAAAAACTAGGTCACTGGGATCAATCTTTGAAAAAACTTGTGTACGCTCTAGAGGCAACATTTTCAGTCCAATACTCATGAAACTTAGTCAGAATGTTTTTCTTGATAACATCTTGGATGAGTTTGAAAATTGGTCACGTCAGGTCAATAACTAGGTCACTTGGTCATATCTTTGAGAAACCTTGTGTGTGCTTTAGAGGCCACAATTTCAGTCCAATACTCATTAAATTTGGTCAGAATGTTTGTCTTGATGACATCTTAAATGAGGTTGAAAATGGGTGAGGTTGGATGAAAAACTAGGTCACTAGGTCAAATCTTAGAAAAACCTTGTGTGCAATCTACAGGCCACAATTTAAGTTCAATACTCATGAAAGTTGGCCAGAATGTTTGTCTTGATGACATTTTAAATGAGTTTGAAAGTGGGTGAGGTTAAATGAAAAACTAGGTCACTAGGTCAAATCTTAGAAAAACCTTGTGTGCAATCTACAGGCCACAATTTAAGTTCAATAAGCATGAAAGTTGGTCAAAATGTTTGTCTTGATGACATCTTGGATGAGTCTAGAAAAAGCTTGTGAACAAGCTAGAGGCCAAATTTTCAGACCAATAATTATGAAACCTTGTTAGAATGTTTGCCATAATAAATTATCTCTAAAGAGATTTAAAATGGATCATGTTTGGTCATAAGGGTCAGGTGAGCGACTTCAGTGCCATCATGGCCCTCTTGTCTTTTGATAATGTTCATGTTGAAAGATGCCAGTGGCTTGAGAAGAATATTGTGCAAAGCACTGGTAAAAAAAAATCCAGGAAATCATGGATAGGTGCGCTAGTTGTAGTGATGTTACGAAAGTAATGTTGATAGATGGCATTATCATACAAACAAAGAAACACAGCTGAGAGAAGTTCATATAACTTGAAAACAGCTTGGTTTGCAATGCAGCATTTTCTCCTCTTTGCACGATGTTTACATAAGCCAATTTGTTAGGGTCTGTATAAGCAGACAACATATTGAAGGTGTCTCAAATGATTGAAATTATCTTTGAAAGGGTAGGAAACAGTGTGGGAAAGGAAGAAGATGCTGGTTACTCCTTTTCCCACAATGTTTTCATAAACCTTCATTTATATGGTTGTTAAAACACAAGATTGTTTGATACTGTACACACTGAAATTTTTGTGACGTTGAAATTTTTGCAATTTTGCAAATTTGAAAAATTGGTAAACATTTCTGTTTGCATATTTTACTATTTGTATACCAACATATAGGGAGTGTCTTAAATTCGCAAACATTTCTGTACACAGAATGTCTGTAACGGGTAATTTGCAAAATTTTCAACACGCATATATATCCACTTATACAGTAAAGGGTTAAAGGTCAAGAGTATTAAGCATGCAGTTAAGTGATTTATTCAAATTACTGAATATTTGAATGATCTAAATTGCTCTGCACATAATTTATGTAGTTTTCACTTTCAATTTAGGCTGTGTTGAATCCATTTCAAGTTCTGGTGGATGCAATGGTTTTGTATGGCTGGCCACCGGCTTTATGGAAACAGGTGATGAATACCAAAAGCAGGGCAACGTCTGGAACAATAAACAATAATGAAAGGTCAAGGCCAAGGTCAGTTTTGGGGTCAAGGTCATGCCCATCAGAGAGGGACCCTCTTATCAGCTTCAGCAGAAATCCAAACTTGTGACTAGAGCCAGGGTATAAGACGTGGGAGAAATCTGGTTGCTAGCTGTGTTGTTCTGTTGTTAATTAATCAGTTATCACACAACAAATGATTATACTTACCCAAACTAAAAGTACAGGGACTAGGGTTGCTGGTAAGAACTCCTGGCTGGGTTAATGTCTGTTTGAGGATTGATAATTAAGTCATTGCCACAGGACTCACTTCTCTCTTTCTGTTGATCATTGTTTAGACAATGGTCATGTGAGAACAATACTGTTCCAAGTACTGGTGAAAGAAACTCAGCATGGATAGGTGTGCTGGCTTCCACAATAGAATTGAAATAATGGTGAAAATGGTATAAAAGACAAAAAAAAATAAATGAATGTATTTAGTGTTACACAAAACAGCTGTATATAATAATACATATATATAATAGTCACAACAATTAACGTGACAAAGTGGAAAGTTTTTCTTTAAACAAAGGGGTACGAATGGTCATTTTTTAAGAACTTTTCTTTATTGCAGTTTATTGTACATGAGGAAAAAGCTTTACTTATAGCAGATCTGACAAACATATTTATTATAGGTTTAGGTATGTATGTGATAAGTAATGATACTTATAATGGATTCAAACAGAATGAGAAGATAAGTTTTTAGCTTATATGTATCAAATGTATTGTTTTGAAAATACATGTATTATTTCTTAACTTTACTACAAAATTTTAGACTTGGCCATATTGAAAGCATTTTCAGATGACAAATATGCATCAAATGATTGTCTTTCAAAGGATAGAAATCTTCTGGGGAATATGAAAGAATGCCATTTACCAGCATTTTCTTCTTTCCCCAATATGTTTTCAAAAGGTTCTTCCTTTAGGATCGTTAAAACACTGGGTTGTTTGGTCCAGGGTTAAATGTAATTTTGGGTACAAAAATGATCTGTCTCAACATCATTAATTGCACCAAGATTCATTTAGTAAGCGACTGCTGAGAGGAATTGAGGTAGAGGGGTAGGGATATCATTCTGTGAGTTGAATGGTTGTATTAACTATTTTGGGAGTCAATTTTATATACAAACGCAATTATCTATCATTATACATAGTTGTTTAGTATTTTTAATCCTCTTATTTACAGAAACATTACTTGTCCCATGTTTTGATTGTGGACAATAGGTTGTAAAATGCATCTCTGTTATGCATGATTTCAAGCCAATTATCACATAATTATGGATCCATAAAATCCATGTTGTCTAACAATCAACCAGGTCATGAGGTAGACTTGTCCCTGGACATGCAGAAAATTGATCAATAGCAAAAATTGTGCAGGCAGACATGGGTTGATACTTTTTTGAGATGCATTAAACCCCATTTTCACATTTGGATTTTGCTTTTAGCTTGTCTGGTTGTATTGTTTTAGTTGCAAAACTTTGAACTGTTTTATATATGTGTCATTGCTGAATATATTTACTTCAATCTTTGGCCAATTGTTAACTATTCAAAAGGAAAAAAAACACTCCAAAAGGCAGGTAACCCTCAGAATATTTTTCAAATAGTTATGCCCCTTTTTCGATATTCAAAAAAAAAAAAAAAATAAAAAATAAATAAATAAATAAATCAGATAAAATAAAAATAAAATAAAAAAAGTCAGTGAAAAAGCAGCTGGAGCTGAGTGTTGGCACCAGCATAAAGTACTCTTGTGTTTGTTTAGTTGAAAATTTTGTTGATGTTTGTAACAGAATTAAGATATTCGCATTTTGTCTAATATATTTTGGTTTAATAAAAAATTTATTATTTTTTTTGTAATTCATTTAATGAATAACTATTGACATACTTAGCATGACATTTTTATTGATTTGTATATCATTGAACAGGTTTTTTACTATATTTGATCAATTTTTGTAATGTACATTAGTTGATGAATTGTTAAGTAGCGTTCACTATGTGTTTATTTGTGTACAAAATTGTATCTCTAATGTGTTAACATTATAACAGACAATACTAATTTGGATTTGTTTGGTTTGAAAGCAATTGCAGACGACCAGTTAAAAATGCTCAAATGTTGTAATGTCTTTGAAAAGGTAGAAAACATTGTGAAAAAAGGAGAAAATGCTGGTAACCAGCATTTTCTCCTTTTTCCGCAATTTTTCAAAAACTTTATTTCTCAGGTCTGACCTAAAAACTTGGGATTGCTTTTGGTGTAGGTGTATAGGATCTTACATAGATTTGCATTTGTGATGCAATTTTATTATATTCATCCAGAAAAACGTTAAGCGAGCCTATGGCAAGCTTAATCTAATATTTATAGACAAGTTCAATGAAAAAAATATCACATTTCCTATTTTTAGTGTGATATATAGCTGTTATTAGTTTCCTTATCTTACACATTTTTGAGATAAGTATTATGTGACATCATATATGACATAGAAGGTATTTGAGTTTTTTGATGAACAATCGAAATTTATTTTATTGAGTGAACATCATCGGTAATATTTTCACAAGTGCCACAGCCACAAGTGAAAATATTACAGATGATGTTCAGATGAAATAGATTTTGATCTTTCATTGAAAAAAAAAAAGAACAAATATTCTATTTATTTTATGCTTCTAACCCCTTTTTGGGGGGATTTTCATCAGAACCCAGCACAGTTGTTTTTGGCAATTCCCTGTGTCATCCCCCCACATAAGAATGCATTACAATAAGAATGTATTTACCAGTTCACAAAGAAGACAATTCATTGCTATAGACCAGAATTGTGTTTTAATCATTTGAGAGAAAATCACGTACAGTGAATTATTTAGATAAAAAACAAAAATCCATTGTCAAATTGACATTTTTTCAATCTTTAATCTTCCGATTGCCAAATATATCCTTCCACATTTGGGACATTAGTGTCTGCCATTTATTATGCCCCCCTTCAAACGAAGTGGGGGTATATTGCTTTGCTAATGTCGGTCGGTCCGTCCGTCGGTTGGTCCGTCTGTCGGTCGGTAGACCTTACCTTGTCCGGATGATAACTAGACACAGAATTGACCAAGGTTCGTCAAATTTGGCACAGACATGCATCTCGGAGTGTAGATGATCCCTATTGATTTTGAGGTCAATCGGTCAAAGGTCAAGGTCACAGTGACCGTCAACATGTTGAAATATAGACCAAACCTTGTCCGGATGATAACTAGACACAGAATTGACCTAGGTTTGTCAAATTTTGCACAGACATGCACCTTGGAGTGTAGATGATCCCTATTGATTTCGAGATCAATCGGTCAAAGGTCAAGGTCACAGTGACCGTCAACATGTTGATATATAGACCAAACCTTGTCCAGATAATAACTAGACACAGAATTGACCTAGGTTTGTCAAAGTTGGCACAGACATTTGTCTCGGAGTGTAGATGATCCCTATTGATTTTGAGGTCAATTGGTCAAAGGTCAAGGTCACAGTGACCATCAACATGTTGATATATAGACCAAACCTTGTCCGGATGACAACTAGACACAGAATTGACCTAGGTTTGTCAAATTTTGCACAGACATGGGTCTCGAAGTGTAGATAATCCCTATTGATTTTGAGGTCAATTGGTCAAAGGTCAAGGTCACAGTGACCGTCAACATGTTGATATATAGACCAAACCTTGTCCGGATGATAACTAGACACAGAATTGACTTAGGTTTGTCAAATTTGGCACAGACATTTGTAATGGAGTGTAGATGATCCCTATTGATTTTGATGTCAATTGGTCAAAGGTCAAGGTCACAGTGACCGTCAACATGTTGATATATAGACCAAACCTTGTCCGGATGACAACTAGACACAGAATTGACCTAGGTTTGTCAAAGTTGGCACAGACATGCGTCTCGGAGTGTAGATGATCCCTATTGATTTTGAGGTCAATTGGTCAAAGGTCAAGGTCACAGTGACCGTCAACATGTTGATATATAGACCAAACCTTGTCCGGATGATAACTAGACCCAGAATTGACCTAGGTTTGTCAAATTTTGCACAGACATTTGTCTCGGAGTGTAGATGATCCCTATCAATTTTGAGATTAATCCATCAAAGGTCAAGGTCACAGTGGCCTTCAACTTAATGATATTTAGACCTAACCTTGTCCAGATGATAACTAGACCCAGAATTGACCTAGGTCCTTCAAATTCTGTACAGATATTCATCTTGGAGTGTAGATGATCCCTATCGATTTTAAGGTTAATCCGTGAAAGGTCAAGGTCACAGTGACCACCAGATGATTCAGGGCCCACGCTGCCGTTCGCCACTTGAGCCATTTGCTCAAAAAAAATTAAAGTGTCTCAAAAATCATCATGTGGCTCAACTTGTAACTCCAACATTTTATTCGCGTATTATCGGGGACATAGTAAGCATCGAAGTTGACTGGGAAAAAGCGGAAGTCGAACGCGCGTGCCGAAAAGAAAATCGATAACCCAGTCTGTGTATCGGCGACTGTTTACAATCTTGTATGTATACACACGGCGGTGTGTATAATTATGCGAACTGTTGACAGATTATCACGTTTAACAATTGAAGTGGGCTATAAATCAAAAAGATGACATCGATATTTCCCAATCAATTCTTTTGATATCAGTTTATGAACCATGCAACTTCCTGTATCAATGTGGAAGTAGGGGGGCATGACTGTTTTACAAATAGACATCTTGTTTACATTCGAAATGACACAGATCAACAAAACTCAAAAACCTGAATTTAACTGGATTGATAACCATTTCGAAAAGGTGGGATTTTTTTCATATATTATTGGATTAAATCACTGTCTGAAATAGATCTGATGCGTTTGAAAGGGCAAAGTTATAAACATGGTGCAAGAATCTATATACTTCTGTACTGGTTGCTATGAAATTGGATAATTTCACTGGTTGTAACCATGAATTATCAAACCTTATAATCCACCATTATTTCCTTATGAATTACCAAAAAGCTTGAAATAAATCACTTTATACTATTTTTAGAGCAGTGACTCAGGTTTTATTCATGGAAAGCTCTGTAAGAATACAGTTATTTTCACATATTCACCAACCATTTGCAAGACCGTTTTTAGCCTTATTCTCCAGAATTTTCTAAACTTAAAATTAACTTAACTCCTGATTGGCTAAACCAAATGGTTTAATTGACCAGAAGTTGTGTTACTTCCAAATTTAGAAAATCTTGGAGAATAAGGCTAAGAAGAATGGTTGGTGAATACTGACCAACATGTGTAAGATAACAACTATCGTAATGGCTATACTATTCAGAAAAAAAGGGAGGCCATGTGGTAAAAGAAAATTTAAATTACATTTCAGAAGGGGGGAGTGTTTATGTGATAAGAGAAAAATCTTGTAATAGCTGTATTACCTTGGAAAGAAGGGAGGTTATGTGATAAGTGCTTATATGTCCCAAGCTAGATTAGTGCTTTTATGATTATAGCTATGTGCCATTTATTGCAGATTTAGTGATTTCATTTTACTTGAGTTATGAAGGGTTTTTTATCATCATTATTTAGTGTGATTGTTGTTATTTTCCATTCCAAACGTTTTTTTGTACGCTTGTTTTAAACGTAATGAGAGTTACAGAGTTAATGAGAAATAAGAGTCTTGAGAGAAAAGGTGATTTTGTTTTGCCGTTTCACTTACGTTTTAACTTAAAGTTATATTTTAACTTTTTACTAGACAATTCTGCGTTTAAACAACTTTGAAGATGAAGGCCTTTCAAGATGTTATGAAAGAAAAGAAGAAAATGCTTTTTATCAGTATTTTTAGCTCATCTGAACACAAAGTGTTCATGGTGAGCTCTTAGGATGGTTGAATGTGTGGCATCCAGCATCCTTTGTCCGACGTCTGTCCACACTTTGATGTTTACACTCTAGAGTCTACAAATACTAAGCAATTAGAATCAAACTTGGTCAAAGTGTATATGGCCACAGGATCTCAGATTAGATTTAGTATGAGTGTGATTGGACCAGAATGTAAAGAGGTATCTGCCATTGAATTTGAAAAATTGCTTAATTTGACTTTGTGTACACTTTAGCCCCTTCATTTTTTCACCAAACCTAATCATATCTTAACAGACTGTAAACGACCTTTAGATCTTGGATGAGTTCAATTTTTAGCCTGATTGGACTAGTATGTCTAGTTATCTGTCCTTGAAATTGAAGAAATTCTTTAATTTTACTAAGTTTACACTGTAGCTCCTTCATTTTTTTTTCCAAACCTAATCATATTTTAACAGAATGTACATGACTTTACAATCTTGGATGATTTTTATTTTCAGCATGATTGGACCAGTATGTTTAGAGTTGAAGTAATTGCATAATTTGACTTTATTTACACTGCAGCTCCTTCATTTTTTCACCAAATCTAATCATATTTTAACAGAATATACATGATCTTAGGTTCTTGGATGATTTGGATTTTCTGCATGATTCGACCAATTTGTTTAGAGTTATCTACCCTTGAAATAGTAAAATTGCTTAATTTGACTTTGTTTGCACTGTAGCTTCTTCATTTAATAACAGAATGTATATGACCTTTAGATCTTGGACTAGTACTATTTTCAGCGTGATTTGACCAGTGTGACCAGAGTTATCTGCCCTTGAAATGGAAAAAAATTGCTTTATTGAGCTTTGTTTACACTCTAGTTCCTTCATTTTTTCACCGAACCGAATCAAAGTTTAGTAGAATGTACATGATCTTAAGATCTTGGTTGAGTTGAATTTTCAGTGGGATTGGACCAGTTTATTAAAGGTTATTTTGAAATTTAAAAAAATGCTTCATTTGACTTCCTGTACAGTCTACACTTAGCTCCTTTTTTATCAAACCTGATAATGTTTTAACAGAATGTATATGACCTTGAGGTCTTGAACAAGATCGACTTTGAGCTTGATTGGACTATTGTGTCTATAGAGTTGTCTGCCCTTGAATTTGAAAAATGCCTTATTTTACATTGTTTACACTGTAGCTCCTTTTTTCCAACAAACCTAATCATATTTTAACTGAACATACATATTAAGAAGGGCTATTGTCCTATTGTAATCATGATGGGGGGGCCTAATGACCGAGTTGTAATATTGATTGAGGGGCTAATGTCGGCCCTGGCAATTCGACCCAGGGGATAATGTCTGCCTCGTCAAAAAACGGGCAAGGGGCTAATGACTAGAGGGGCAATTGTCCTACATTCCTTCTTAATGCACATTCAAAGAAATAGTACCGGTATGTGTGTGTATAGATTGAAGAAAATGTACCTTATTGTACCTTTCATTCTTTTACTCAGGTGAGCGATATAGGACCATCATAGTCCTCTTTTCTCTTTTCCCCATAAAGTTTTCTACCTTTTCCAAAGATAATTGTTAAAGTTGAGCTACATTTGATTAGTTGTTTGTGAATTCTCCCTATGTGCACGAGTTTAAAATGATTTCGGGTTCAATTGTTATATCACTCATTAACATGATAATAAAACGCAATATTCGCTGCCGATTCAGTGAAAGGAACTTGTTCTAATCAAAACGTTTTACTTTTTAAAAGACACAAGTGCTAGAATTTTACACGTGTATTATACTAAGATCTATCTGGTATTTCTTTTATCTTATTTTCGATTGTCATTGTTAACAATAGTAAATAATATTTAATACCTTTTGTCTAAGCTTTCATTTATAAAGTAAAGTTTTACCTAAATTTTGTTGTTAGACTTACTTGATTAAAAAGCCTGATTTGAGAAAGAATCGCCTAAATCCGACATTCTTCGACAGCTCTCGGCGAATTCCGTACATGATCGCAGTGACCGACTTCATTACGATTAATTCCGTACATAAACGTCAGGAAAAAAAATGGATCAAATAGGCATTTCCGATTTAATTTGTGCAAGGGCTCTGGCTGTACAAAATTAGTATCCCTTGACGATCTTGCAAAGGAGGCAGGATGGGAATCCCTGCATGACAGAAGACGCAAGCATAAACTGATAATATATTTCAAAATGGTCAAAGGACTAAGTCCTAATAGCTTGAGCTCATTAGTACCTCAAAGTGTTGATAGCATATCCTCATACAGCCTCCGTGGTTCTCAAAATCACCTAATTCCACAATGTAGAACTGAACTTTACAAAAAGTCTTTCCTTACCGCAGTCATTGAGGACTGGAACGAATTACCAATTGAAATACGAAATGATTCATTATCGTGTTTTAAGTACTGTCTGAATCGGAACAAACCCAATCCCAATAAGTTGTACTTTGTTGGAGAAAGGAAGCTACAGGTTATACATACACAAATCAGAAACAAATGTAGTTCTTTCAATCACCATTTATTTCTGAAAAATATTGTTGATACCCCTCGCTGTATTTGTGATGGGATTGAGACGAGTGAGCATTTCTTTTTTGAATGTAATAATTATGATGCTATTAGGACTAGACTATTTAATACAATACCAGTATTTGGTAATATTGATTTTGAGATGTTACTCTTTGGGAAAAGTAATCTTGTATATCGTGACAATGAGAAAATTTTTCTTGAAGTCCAAAACGTTATTAGGTTTAGCAATCGATTTCCAGTATGATAATTTTATTTCTACCTTTATACAATTTTAGCTGGAATAGTAACGCTTATTATAAAATGGAACAAATTTATATTCGCACCGTAAAAAATTTTTTTAAGAACACTCCTTTACCTTATCTCTTCCATTACCTTATCTTTTCCCCTTCGCTTCCTGTACTTCTCAGTCTAACTCATTTCATGTTTTCCAATTAAAACATATCTCTCCCCTATATCTAAACAGTTACTAGTATTATCTTTCTCTTACTGTATAGAATATTTGCTTGAATTTTATGACTTGCACTTGTTTTAAGCCATCAGCTTGGAGAAGAACATTATAAGCTCTGCTTTCGTTCTTATCCATTTTGCAGAAATTTTTTAATTGTATTTGTAAATTATCATGTACATTCAGTTGAATTTGCAAATAAAATATGTTTAAGGGCTGTGTACCTAATATTACGAGTGTGATATTTATACATGTGCACTTTACTATGTTTAAATCGCTTTTAACTCTCCGTAGATTAACGAGTCGGAAAAAAAAAAACAACTGTGAACGTGTTGCAGAAAAAAGAGAAAGTGTTGTTCACCAGTGTTTTCTTTTTTTCCTCAAAATATTTTTTACGCAACCAAAAAGAAATCATACGAGCATCATCTAAAATGTGGTCTGCGACTGCTTTCAATTTGGAGAGGTCAAATCTTTGTTGCTGGCAAAGACTTCCGTGTAACATGTAAACCGCGAGGGCTTCTAGTGTCATTCTTAAATCAGAGAGTAACATAATTTCTTATTGGCCAAACCGAACGAATAAGTCAACCGGAAAATGCGTCACTTCGAAGTTTCAGATATTCTTGAGGATTAGAATTCAATACAGAATGGTTGGTGAATGCGGGTTAATACACTGGCACTTGTCTTTTGACAAACTGCAAAGTTGCACGTCTTGTCTATACATGTATAAAATTTTTGAGAGTGAACTGTGCCAAAAAATCAGGTGCCTGTGGGCCGAGATATGAGACAATTTTTACCAATGTATCAAGTTACAGGCACATCAAAAGTTGCATAGATGAGGGCAAATACTGTTTAGGGTTTGAAATATATAATCAGTAGATAACCGATCTACAACTGAGGCATCGGTATTTTTTGTCGGAGTGTCCTTGGACAAAACACTTCAGACCCAAACTAGTGCTGATGAAACACAACAAATGCATTAATGAGTGAGCTGTCTCCATGATAACTGATCTAATTTAGCCACCGCTTCGTAACTGGATAGAATTTATTTCGGCAATTAATTTGCCTATCATATAAGTTTATATAACTATTGGAGAGAGATAGGCCTTGGTCATACGATGGTCAGACGGTCAAATCTATTATTGTTGGCAGGTTTTTTGACAACTGTCATGTTGATACTCTCTTCCTTGCGTTTTTCGTTACGCCGTTTTATCTCATAGCCTCCCTTGTTTTCAATGTAATATACATATCAGGAATTTTCTTATACACGTTTAAAATCACACTTATGTAAAATCACACTTATGTGACGTCATTTTTTGACTTCACTTGTACGTATTTCATAGAACTGACTGGGTTTTATGGATATTACCGCGCGTGCATCTATAATCGGTTTTGCATCTTTTGATTTGTACCTTGTGAAATATCGTTATATAATAAAATGAATCCAACTCGTCAAGGAAAAAATGTTATCAAGCTCTCCAAAGGCTCGCATTTTCCCGAGGCCCGTTTAATAAAATTTTATCTCAAACGCCAACGCATGTTAGATCCTATATATCTCACATTTTGAAATCTGCAATTCCTTTGGAAATTAAGTACAAAACACATGTACTTGGGTTGGCATTTTAGATAAGAAAAAAATATTAACAAGACCAGAAAATAATATTAAGCAGGACTCTAGGGATCTTAATTTTTTTTTTTGAAGAGTTCACTAAAACTTTACCTCAAAAGCCGTAACGGTATCTGGCTTATTATAGATCTACTGTACATGTAGGTTAGATAATGCAGAACCATATGCACGTTTGGTTATTTTATGAATAAAACCCAATTCACTGCTCTGGAAAATGATGTAACATGTGATGTCATCACACAATGCTCGTCTCAAACGTGTGTACGGTAAGAAAATTCAATAAGGGTATATAATACATTGACAGTAAGGGGATTTATGTGATAAAAGATACCTTTTTTTTTTTTTCAATATTTTGGCCACTTCAACTTCCTTTATCCAGACAGAAAAACGCAAATTATCCAAATTATAAATTTACGTCGCTCGCCATATTGGTACATAGGACAAAATAATAATTCTAATAATACTATGTAATAGCACTGGGCTGGTTAATTAGCCACTTTTGACGAAAGCTTGGTGTCTAGTAACTTATTGAACTGGAATCCTCCATGTCAAAACTATATGGAGGCGGGCTGGCTCACGAGTTAAGATAAGGTTGACCATTTCAATATAATGATAAACGAACACTGTATTCTACTGTATCTGAAAACTTTCTGCAGGGTAATGGGTTATCTGTCCGTGCGATCACGTGATGTCTGGTGGCTGGTCATTGACACAGCCGACTGACCTGTCCCCGACCTGTACTGAATTGTCTGAAATAATTAACCCTACTGCTCCGTGGTGTTTTTGTCAGCAGACGGCGGTTTCTCTCTCTGTCTCTGTCTCTCTCTCTCTCTCTCTCTCTCTCTCTCTCTCTCTCTCTCTCTCTCTCTCTCTCTCTATATATATATATATATATCTTTCTTTCTCTCTCTCTTTCCCTCTTCCTGATGACATAACATTTTAAAAGAAGAAAATGATTGAAGATCTAATAATTCGAACTATAAAGATAGTCACACAAAACCTTTATTCATTAACAGTGAATGAAATTCGTAATTATTCATTATTTATTTCAATTCTTCCTGATATACAAATGTAAATTTTAGATGTACTTTACATTTTTTCCTTATGCTGGTTCCGTACAATTACATATACATATTAAGGGTTTAATGCAACTGTTCAATGCCACATACTAAGCAGGTTGTAGCATAGGATAGACCCATCATACCTACAAATCGGTTGAATAATTAGGTAGAAGATGAATGGTCTTGAAACACGCAGAAAATTGACCAATAGCAAACAGTTTCGACGCAGGTTAACCTGTGCGGACTGCGCTGGCTGACATGGGTCGATTATTTTTGAAGGTGCATGAAATCCCGTTTTCACAGAGCAAAGGTTATAAACATGTATATGTCGGCAATTATCAGTACTACAGAAAGGTTATAAACATGTATATGTCGGCAATTATCAGTACTACAGAAAGGTTATAAACATGTATATGTCGGCAATTATCAGTACTACAGAAAGGTTATAAACATGTATATGTCGGCAATTATCAGTACTACAGAAAGGTTATAAACATGTATATGTCGGCAATTATCAGTACTACAGAAAGGTTATAAACATGTATATGTCGGCAATTATCAGTACTACAGAAACATAACCAACCGAAATTAAAGGGTGGGAAATCATCTTCGAGGATGATTGCGGACTGTGCTACCGAAACCCTGTCTTGTACAGTGTCGTGTTTCCACGACCATGGAGGAGGGGGCATGTTAAAACATCGCAGGAAAAAGGAGAAAAGGGTGGTAACTAGACGACTAGTAGGGAACTACACTTAATTTGTATCCATTAAATTAAGTCGTCTACATTTACTTCTCAATTCGAAAGAGTCCGTTTTTCATATGTAGGAGAGGCTGAACCCCACCGTGTTTTATCGACCTGAGAAAGAAGGTATTTGAAAACATTGTGAAAAGGAGGAAAAAAATAAAGGAATTTAAAACATTGTGGAAAAAGGATAAATTGCCCGTAATCAGCCTTTTCTCATTTTTCCACAGTATTTTCTAAGTTATCTATGACAAACTCTTGGATTCAAGCAATAATGAATATACCGTATCAGTTAATTGTTACGATATTTGTTCAGTAAATGCAAGCGCACAGTAACAGGAGGAAAGCAAGCATAACCACCAGGACAGGCGTGCAAGAAATCGGTAAGGATATGGTGTATCTATTTGCTCTTATTGTATCAAAGTTCTTTGGCAATATTCTTGTTCTCATTGGCGCCAAGCATCTTTGCACCGATGTCTCGATTGTTGCTTTGGCCCCGCTCCATTTACCCGGACCAACAAGGCGATACTGAGCCGGTACACATGGACCAAAAAAGCATCTGAGAGCCAAAACTGGATCCTTCTTGAAAAGGTTTATAAAGCTCGGTTTTGCTCCAATTTCGGATGCTATTTCGTCCATGTAGGCAATCCAAAAACACTGAAAAAAGGGCAAAGATTTTACGTGGATTCAAATTCCAACTCTGTGTCTGCATAGTTCTTTTTTTTTTAAATCGTAGTTAGTGATTTAATTCATTCTTTACCTATTTCATCCCGAGTTATAACGACTCGTAGAAATAAAGTTTGTGAAAACACTGTGCCAAAAGGAGTTACCCAGCATTTTCTCCTTTCCCCACAATGTTTTCTAGTAATCAATAGACAATTTATAGTTTTCAAGTAACATTACCCTGTTGACTGTAAATTCTTTTAAAATGGGCAGGTCTAAAATTTTATCATCTGGTAAATAGCTAAACTTTTCGAGTCTCAAATTTTCCTTGAAATTCTATGGTGCATGCCTTGGCTGCCAAAAAATCAAATTTATAACAATGTTTTACTATAAAAAAGAAGCATATAAGCCATGTTAATGCATCTCCTTGATGCATTATACCAAGCAAGTCCTCACATATATAGTTATGGATCAATAAACTCCATTTCACCCAAAACATAAACTCCATTATGAGCCCCATAAAGGATTATGACGCAAAGAACAATCAACAAGATTTGAAGGTAGACGGATACTTTGAGACGCAGAAAATTGACCTATAACAAAAGGATTCGTGGACATTAAACCCTCTTTTGTTAGTGCATTTAATGCTTTACTACTACTCCTTTGAAGATCATCTAAGTTACAAGCTACTGACCTGAAGGGTATGTCTTTGTGACTTGACATATGTGCTCGCCATCTCAATCTCTTTTTTTCTGATGTCTTGTAGCATTTGGAATCTACTTGGTAGGCGGTTTTGCCCTTGAAAAAAACAATGATTATCATACACTGGTGTGATGATAGCACATTGTCAAAATATTACAGTACTAGTTACTGTCTGATAAGAATAAACAACGTATCAACTACGAATGTACAATTGGATAACACTGTCTTTTGCCCTTATCAAAGTTCAAGTTAAATCATCTTACGCCAATACGTTCTGTGCAGTCTGACCTTAATCTAAAACGTTCGCAGTGGACAATTTGGCAATATAGACAGTCAAGCATATGTAAAATCAATTAAAATACGAATAGAGTAAACGCTGGGTTAAAGGGAGAAATGGCTTATTTCTTTTTGTCACAATGTTTTCATATTGTTACGACCAGCACGTTGCAATAATGCAATAATGGAACAACCAATACGTACTCGAAGAAGGCAACTAGCTTGGACATCTATTGCAGACTACAGCCAAGACGAAGCTGTCCACTGCTATATTCTAGATCATGACCGAACTGTCTCTTGATCTTGCAGAGTAAATATATTTTTAGCCTTTGAGAAAATGCAATTTATTTATTCAGTAGTGAAAGAGTTAAAGGAAAATAATAATTATGCCAGCCATTAACAATAAGTTGTTTTCAACGAGACGGAAAAACTTGTATGAAGATAGCAGTCTACTAACTCTTTATCAACCGACAAAATTTTAGACTCCTCGGAATTAAAAGTATTTGCAGACAACGAATCAAATGTAGCTCAAATAATGGAATTGTCTCTGAAAGTAACAAAACATTATGGGAAAATAAGAAAATGCTGGTTGCCAGCATTTTCTCCTTTTCCCACAATGTTTTAAAAGGTCTTTTCTGTCAAGAGTTGTTAAAACTCGGGATTGTGTTTTAAAGGGTCACCGTACACCGCTTACCTTTCACGACCCGAGTAAACCATCTACATTGCATCTCAGAAATGGGCATGACGGCCCCAATGGCTTGCACAAGACCTATGATCGCAAGGGTTGGATGTTCGAGACTCGGCGGAAACATATATTTGTACAGACACGTTTTGTTTCCGTCTATGTTCGTTACACTCTCTGGCAGAATGCCCACTTTGTATTCGTAGCCAGTGGCGAATATCACAGCGTCGATTTCCTGCAACAGACGAATCATTAAGCCTTTACTAAACTTTCCCGTAATTTTACGACCCTGAGGAAGAATACGTTTTGAAAACATTGCAGGAAAAGCAAAAAATGCTGATACACAGCATTTTCTCATTTAAAATCAAACAAGCAACGCCCTTTGTAAAGGGGGGTTTTCAATGCATCTCCCTGATGTATTATACCAACCAAGTTAACATATAACTGTGTGTCCATAGAATCCAACACCCGCCTATATCATGAGGTAGAATGGTCTTTGAACATGCAGACGATTCACAAATGGCCAAAAGTTCGGAACCGTGTCAGCCTGCTGCGGACTGCACATGCTGGCATGGGTCGATACTTTCTGCAGATGCATTAAACCACCTCTTTTCATAGAGCATGACTAAAAAGATCTTTTTACTAGAGTATATCTCAAAATAGCCCTAAGTATAGATCAAAGATGATTCTGCACACTCTCTTAAGTCTGATCTTGATCTACACCGTCTACAAAAGACAGTCTGATGTTAGGATATGCTGTTCTACAAAACATCTAGTTGTGCATGTCGCCCTATAGGTTAATTCTAGAATATTGCAGGTTCATTTGAATGCTTCTCTAGGCAGCTTTTGTTGTAGTTTTAACGACCTTCTGGAAGAAAGCTTTTGAAAACATTGTAGAAAAAGGAGAAAATGCTGGTACCAGCATTTTCTCCTTTTCCTACAATGTTTTCTACCCATTCTGATACAAATCCCATCATTTGATTTTTTTTCGTCCTCTGCAAATACTTTAACTTTGGAGCAGTATAAAAATTTTATGGTAAAGATTTGAATAACTAGTTAGGTAGTAACTTAGAGGGACTTTAACCCAGATTATTTTTGCAAGTTTTTGTTTTAAAAAATCATAACTAAGACTGCTATTTTTCATTCCTGTGCAAAGATGGCTTTAAAATTTTTAATGTGGAGCGAAATACATGTAGAAAACACGAGGAATTACAGAGTTTGTCGTATCCTTGACTATAAAAGTTCCTATGACATAAGTAACGGTATGGAAGTTATTGCATAGGGAGAAAACATTTAAGCCATGCTCTTGCAGAAGGGAGATTAAAGTGTCTTCGTGATACATTATAACTCGCCAGTCATCATATACTTATGGATAAAAAAAAAAATCCATTTTGTATAACAACTGAATGAATCACAAGGTATACAGGTCCTTTGACATGCAAAAACTTGGCCAATAGCGAAAAGTTTCGGTCCAGATCAGACTGGATTGATACTTTTCACATAGCTTGGTTCGTTTTTAATTCAGTAATATTTTAGTTGGCTCTATAGTTCAGTGGTAGAGTAGCCGATTATGGTTTTGAAGGTCGTTCACAAGCAGTTTCTTTTTTCATCATTTTTATGATTTTTCCACGAACTTTGGGTAATTAGTCAAGTCCTTATGAATTTTCCTTACAAAATAGTAACTTTCGCCCCCAAACACACTTTTATAGGTCAAAACCAGGGTTAATGTCCCTTTAATCCTTTACCAGATAACACAATTTTTTACTTGTCCAAATTGAAAGCAATTGCCGACGACAAACTAAAAGTGGCTCAAATAATGAGATTAGTTTAAGATAGGGTAGAAAACGTGGTGCGAAAAGGAGAAAATGCTGGTTACTAGTATTTTCTCCTTTTCTTACAATGTCTTCAAAAGCCCTTTTCCTAAGGGTATTTAAAACTCGTAAATGTGTGGTAATGGGAAAAAGCGAAGAGTTTGTTTACAAGTATACATAGTAAGAATGATAACAAAAAGTTTTTCTTAGAGCCTACTTTGGGTGAGGGCGAATGGTCTTACCTCTATAGTTCCGTCCTCAAACTCAACTTGGGTGTCCAAGAAGTGGTAGACATTGGGTTTGACCTGTATGGCCCCGGTCATTATACGGTAAGGCAAATCATCGTTTATTGTTGGGTGAGCTTGTAAGGGCCTGCAGAAGAGCTCTTGCAGTTACATATACTGATACAGTGATGTCTACATTATTACGATCATCCGATAATTTGGCTTCTAAGGGCGACTCTAGGACCTTTTGCAGATAGTGTAGGTCAAGATCAGACTGCACAGAACGTGTAGTCTGATCTTGGATCTACACTATCCGATAAGGAGATATTTTTTTCCAAACAATATCTTTGAAATAACAACACTTTGGTTTTACTATCGGCTTCAAAGCTCCATTATTTAGCAGGTTAATGATTAAGAACTACTATATTATATTTCATGTGTCTATTTTCAGAAATGTTATGGGTAAAGAAATGTCTAATTTAAGCTGGGGGGAATTATTTCCCCGTCACAGTGAATATTTTCCTCCTGCCGAAAATCTGGAACTACTTTTTTAAGTTTTTTTAAGTTTTTAAGTTTTAAAAGTGGCATTCTTTGTCAAAATAATCAGAGGAAATATAATATATAATTTATTTCATCAGCTTGTGGTTAATATGGGGAAATATTTGCCTCAAAAGGGAAAGGTCCGCGAAAATAACTCGTGCCTTACGGCACTCGTTATTTCCGCATACCTTTCCCTTTTTCGGCAAATATTTCCTCATATTAACCACAAGCTGATGAAATAAACTCTATATCTTGATCGGACACACCTTCTGAGGGAAAAAAAACTATCTGCAATTCACATTGTTAGCGGGCCTGGCGCTGACTGTTTCTATCCAAAGATTTCTCTTTGTACATGAGGGGCTTTCAAATCAAATATTAACCTTTATCATGCTAAATAACTAATAAAAACTTAAAGCCGATAGTAATCAAAGCGTTGAGAACCCTGAAGTGGTATTTGTCAAGGAAGCCATTGTGTGGAATTGATAATTTGAAAGAAAAAGACAAATATTATTCAAATATTGGCTTGAAAGTCAACCTACTAAGCAAATGAATACCTTTTTTTTGGTTGAAGGGAGAGTACTCATGACAAAGTTAGGATTATTTGTGTATTGGTGGTCTCCCTTTGATCATTCAGGAGGAGTCATGAGTAATGTCCCTTGACAGTAGGATGCATGATGGATAGAGAGAGAAAAACCATGTGAATATATCGAATAAAATTAAGTTTGTACCTGAAAACTATGATTTTGAAATATCTTTGGCCATCAATATTTAATTCCCAACATTACAATCAATTTTTTCGATCTATAAATATTCATGCCCAATCAAATGGAGTAGCGCGCAATCATTGGATGAACAAGCCATGGGACGAATTGGTTTTGGAACGAAAAATCCCAGGACCAAGTGATCGGTAGACAAATTTTGTATCATTGCGCCAATAGAAGGCTATGAGCGAGTGAAGCTATTTTCAATCAAAAATTAGTATTTCCACGATCGATGGCCTCACCTAGTGTATTTTAACATGCCATTTCCAATTACATATCTGAAAGCTACCGAAAAACTCATTTGCCTTAGAAAAATTGAGTTTAATTGGGTTTATTTCCTTCGGCTTTGGACAAAATACGATACATGGTCTTCAAAATTCAATATTGAACTCATAGTGGTATTGTCTTCGACAAATACCACAAAAACCAAAGTTTTGCTATTTCACAGGTATTTCGGAGGACAAGTGTTTCCTTATCGGACAGTGTAGATCATGATCAGACTGCACGTTCGGTGTAGTCTGATCTTGATCTACACTGTCCGCAAAAGGTCCTTGAGTCGCACTTAGCAGCATAAGGGTTAATTCTTTCAGTCTTAAGCCTGTCCTACAAATATAGACATACTCGGTTTCTTTTTTCGTTTTTTGAAGGCGAGATTTTCATTCTCGCCTTCGTATGTCAGCGCTCGGCAGTTTGCTGCAAATGCCTCTGAACAGCATAATCCAAACGCCTTTCAAGTAGTTCGATACTTCTCGAGTACATAAGAACAAAATAATGTCGAGACCATTGTAAATTTAATCAGTTCAGCAAGAAGAAACTTCAAATTTCTAGAAGGAATGAAATCGAATTCTTAAAAAGCATCGTTTTTGACAAATGCAAAATACTTTGGATCAGTTGATTGTTACAGTGGTGTTGCTACAGCAACAAATAAACTGTAGCTGTAATAAGCCAATCGAAACCTACTAAAATGACGTCATTCGGACCTACTTCTACTCCACAATGCATAAACAACTAACCAGAGGGATCGTATATGTAAATTTACGATCCCTGAACAAACCAATCGGATAGCTTTTTTGAATGACGTATCGCTGACAGACCTCTTTTCTTTGTTGACAACACTGTTCTGTCTTTATGAGAAGTAAGATTTCAATGAAATAAATTCCTTTGAATCATCAAGTGTTTATACAAAATTTTCTCTTTCAAAGAAATATCTTTTTCTTCTATCAAAGTTGTCCTTGACATTATGATTAATGAATAGATTATTGTTAGGCATCAGCGTGGCCCAGTTTTGATTCCGGAGACCAGTGAAAAGAAAAAGGTAAATCAGTTGAAATCACAATATGTGTCATTTCGAAGTAGTTCCGGCCAGCATAATGTACCGATGTATAGCAGGGGATAGCCTGGGTTCCAATCTTATCGTTTCTTTCCTTTTTACGAGTATGATCGGACTTTACTACGTCAAAAATGACAATAACATGATCTGTAACCGTTTTATCACGCAAAAAGTTTTAACTTCTTCTTTTGATCGTCACGGTGCTTAACGTTCAGTAAATATTCATAAATATTTAACCGTTTACCACTCACTTGTAACGACTCTGAAAAAGCAAGCTTTTAAAAACATCGAGGGAAGAGGGGATATTGCTTGAAACCGGCATTTTTTTCCTTTTACCACAATGTTTCTACCCTATCAAGAGCAAATTTCGTCCCTAATTTGGGCCACCCTGAATTTGTCGTCTGCAAATGCTTTCAATTTCAACTTAGTCCGAAATTTCGTAAAGAATAAACGCTTATTGCAATGAACTGTTGTCATAATCACTTACCTCCATCATTATTAGAACTGAAATCTTTACGTAATATAATCCGTTTGTTTTCCTCGAAAAAATTTCCTTCAACTAGATCTACACTTCTTTTCAAAACTGAATAACACAATGATAAAATTATCTTGACACAGAGAATCCAACAGTCCTAGAATGCAACGGACGTGTTCATGTTTTTCTGAGGACACAGACCAAGGGCCTGTATCTATGTAACTGTATACGATATATTATTGTCGAACAAAGGAATAGGGTGTATCTCAATTGACGGGTAGGCAATCATTTTGCTTTCATGTTTGCCGACAAGCTGAACGTACATTCCGGTTACGCGGGATAAATGAAACACAAGCGTTAATGTCAACGAACCCTTAGACCGCTTATTACGTCTGTCTCTTTTGCAGACAAGGAAGATGAATCTATGGTCTGCACAGCATATGCAATCTTAAGTCGGATCTGCAGTGTGAGCTACCTCGTAATAATCCGACTAAAACAGGCCTGGATGGAGTTGCAATAATCAAGCTTTTTTTCCCGAAATGGAAAATGCCAATTTCATCAATCCAGCGCTCTAAGGGTTAACAGGGTCAGAGATTACAAGAATCGTATAAACAGAGAACATCCTCGGACGTCCCTCATAGGACCTATGAAGTCAACCGTCAAATGATGTTGGTTATCCTTAATAGGATGGTAAACATTGTGCGAAACGGAGAAAATGTTCGTTGCCGGTATTTTCTCATGTTCCTGCAAGGTTTCAAAATACTCTTCCTTTTTTTTTAAAAGCCCCATTCTTTAAGGTCATTAAAACTCAGCACATGTATTGTAATCTAAAAGTTAAATCTCCGTTTTGAACATCGAAAGTCGTTTGTTTTGAAACTCTTTTCAATCTTGATAATTAATATTTTAAATAAAATGGTAAACAATTAAAAAAAAAAGGCCTTTTAACCGAAAGACAAAATTTTTACAACCTCAGGGAAAAAAAAAAACACTTTTCGAAATACTTTTGGAAAAGGAGAAAATGCTAGGAACCAGTATTTTCTCCCTTAACCATTATGTTTTGTAGTTTTTCCCAGCCAAACGGCACATTTTCAGCTGCTCTTAACTTATCATCTGCTAATTGCTTTAATGTAGACGGCCCTAATTTTTTGTTATTTTCTAAAGGCTTTTGTAAAGGGTTACTAAGACCAGGGATCGTATATACACATGTAAGATCCCTGCTAAGATGGAAAAAATTGTCAGAAAGTCAAAAAAATAATGTTGATTATCATTATTTGCTACTTTTCCTAAAATGATTTCAAAAGCCTCTTCTTCAACATTGTTAAAAGTCAGTATTGTGATCTAAAAGGCCGAATCTCAGTTTCTATACTCCGAAAGGCACCTTTCTAGAAACTCTTTGCTCTCTCAATAAAATTGTCTATGGAATAAAATGGTAAAGACTTTCAAGAAATAAATCATCTCATAACAGTTTTAGACCTATCAAAATTGATTGCATTTTCAAGCAAAAACTATTCTTCAACCCTTTACCATACCCTATCAAGTACTGTTTTAACAACCCTGAGAAAGAGGCCATGTAAAAACTTTATTTTGAAAGGGAGAAATTTTCTTAACTCTTTACAGGAAGAAAAAATTTCAGACTTGCCAAAATTGAATGCATTTTCAGGTAGCAACTTAAATCTGGCACCATTGATGGAACCTGTCTGAAATAGGATGGAAGACATTTCAGGAAAAGGAGAAAATGTTAGTTAGCACCAAATTCTCCTTTTCACACCAAAAGTTCACAAGCCTTCTTCCTAAAGACCTTTTAAACTCATTATTGGGGTAATAGAGGGGTAGATCTAAGTTTCTATACGACGAAAAAGCATACACGGGTAATGGTAAATCAAAACACTTTGCTATCACATAAAATTTTTCCTTCAAATAAATTGGCAAAGAGTTTCAGAAAAGTCCTTTCGCTTTAATTTTTTCAACACATTTTCACAAGCCTTCTTCTCCAAGTTTGTTAAAACTCAGGATAGTCAACTGGTCTCCATTGCACAGGAACAATGCACAACCCTATACACTTTGCTGTATCAGGAGAGGCGATTAAACTACAGGAAAATGTATCGCAATATGTTATGCCTATATTCCAAACTCGGCTTCATACTGTACTTTCAGTACTTTGATTCTATAGAGTAAGGGCTGAAGAGATTTCTCATAATACCTTTACAACTCTCTCACTGCCTTGGGCTAAATCTACACCCACTGCGAACAGCGTAGATCAAGCTCAGACTGCACAGAACTTGCAGTCTGATCTTGGATCCATACCGTCCTATTCTTCATTCTTCAGTATGACAGAAAAAGTTTTAACTTGTACAAGAACTGTATTCCAGTCGTCAAAAAAAATTGACTTCGTGTATCTGGCACCGATCGAGTTAAAAACAAAAAGATCAGGTTTTTCTGAGAATTTTCGAACACATATTACATATTACTCACGATTCAAACTTGTTTATTCACCAAACTCGTATTAAAATGTATACCATGTTAAAAGCATGTTGGTTTTTCTATGAAAAACAGGCGAGTCTGAGCTGCGCTCTGGAAAAAGGGGGTTTAATGAATCTCTGTGATACATGATACAAGTTGTCACTTATTTTGGATCCATTTTGTGTAAGAATCGGCTGAATCATCAGATAAAATAGTCCTTTGACACGCAGAAAATTACCTATAGCAAAAAGTTTCAAACAAGGTCAGGCTGATCTAGGCCAATACCTTTTGCAGATTTATTTAACTAACTTTTCACCGAGCATGACTCAATTTAGTCAATTACACAGAATATACCAAATCAAAGTGCTTAAAGCACTGTCACTACCTCGAGTAATCAACATAGGTTTACACTTTATCTTTTTCTTATTCTGCTAAATAAATGAAATGACACTATTTAGCGGATAGTAAAACCCCAAATTTTGATATTTAAAAGGATTTTTTTATAAGAACTTTGTGTACGCATTGTGCGGAGAAAGACGTGAATTCTCAATCAAACACTGCATTGTTATGGGTATCTGATGTCGAATTACCTATGTTGAGGCTTTACACCGTAGCTGTCGTGATCAAATCGGAAGTTCGCCATTTTCTCCACGCTCCAATCTAAAATTGATAGAGGCAAGGTAAATAGGAAACGGTTGTTGGCCATGGCGTCTGCCGGAAATCCAAAAAATCCCATACGGCTTATTACCCATGCTCCCCTGCGTGTTGACAAGTACACCTGGGAGGACACGTGACTCAAATCGACGGCAATGTCAACGGCAGAGTTACCGATCCCTGAAGTATAGTGGACGAGTTAAGAGTCATTTCTACATGTATAAGATTTTAGCCTGCAAAGAGTAATAAAATATGATCAAGATGAGATTGCACAAGAAGTTTAGTCTCGTAAATAATTTAAACCATCCGACATGTTTGGAGTTATTCTAGTCACCCGGCCTTGAAATCGTAATTCATCTTTGTCTACTAACTTAATTTATAAAGATAAGCGCCATACTCTGGAAAAAGGGGGCTTTATACCTGGCAAGTCACTACTTTATCATGGATCAACAAAATCCAATATGCCCAACAATCGACAGAATCGTGAGGTAGAGTGGTGCTTTGACATGCAGAAAATTGACCTGTACAAAAAGTTTCGACTCAGGTCAGCCAGCGCGGACATGGCTCAATTATATATGTTTTCACATTGTGTTCTACAGAGAGATTTCCTAATTATTTATCTACCATTGCAGACTTAGGAAGCTTTAGCAGACGGTGTAAATCAATATTAAACTGCACAAAACGTGCAGTCTGATCTTTTATCTACACCATGTACTACGTTTTCTTTAAAAGATAATGATCAACACCATGAAATGAATCTACTTTACCCCTAGACTGCTAAGTGCGACTCACTGACCTTTAAGGGGAGCAGTGTATATCAAGATCAGACTGCACAGAACGTGCAGTCTGATCTTGGATCTACACTGTCCGATAAGAGAGATATATCCCCCCCCCCAAAAAAAAAAAAAAAGAACAAACTTACAAACTCTGAAATGGAAAAATTTGGGTTTATCCTATAAGCTTGAAAATTTCATTTCACATAATTTAGCAGGATAAGGGTTAAAACTTCGAAAGAGTTGGAATTGATTTGGTGGATAGTGATAAACACTTTCAGCGTCAACTGTGTATGGTCATGGTCTGAAAAAAGGGGGTTTAATGCATCTGCGTAGGCTGACAATGCTCAAAACTTTTTAATGAATTGTATTGGTCCATAATTACCTGTATTTGATGACTTCCTTCTGATAGACATCACGGAGATACATTAAACCCCCTTTTCCCTGAGCGCCGCTCATACTGATACTCTAGATACCTCTTTCGAGGGCTAAAAAAGCAATGGCTAAAGAAACAAGAGAGCCATTGGCCCTAAATCGCTCACCTAAGCGAAGTCATCTAGATTTGACAAAGCTGAAGAGATCTTGGTTGTAATGATGTAAAATATATGAGTGTTAGTGATCTATTTTTAGACAGACTTGATCTATTTTTAAACTTGTCAGAGATATCATCAAGACTAACATCTGACACATTTTCGTATGTATTGGGCTCAAAATATGGCCTCTAGAGCGCACATAAGGTTTTACTAAGATTTGGCCCTAGTGACCTACTTTTTGACCGGACATGACCCGCTTTTGAACTTGTCAGAGATATCATCAAGTCAAGGATTCTGACTAAGTTTCATGAGTATCTGACTGTAATTGTGGCCTCTAGAGTGTACACAAGGTTTTTCTAAGATTTGGTCCAGTGACCTACTTTATGAAAAGACGTAACCTAATGTTTGACTTGTAAGAGACATCATCAAAACAAACATTCTGACAACGTTTCTTGATCATCGGTCTGAAAATGTGGCCTGTAGAGTACACATTTTTTTCCCCTAAGATTTTGCCCAGAGACCTACTTTTTCACCTGACATAACTCATTTTCAACCATGTGTGAAATATAATCAAGACAAACATACTAAAAATGTTGGCATAAGTATCAGGTAGATGATATGGCCTCTAGAGTGCACACAAGGTTTTTCTAAGATTTTGCCCTGTGACCTATATTTTGACCCGACGCGACCCAATTTCGTAGCTGTCTCAGATACTGTCAAGCCAATCATTCTGACGGAGTTTCATGAGAGTTGGGCTGAAAATGTGGCCCCTAGAGTGTACACCAGGTTTTTCTAAGATTTTGCCTAGTGACCTACTTTTCGATCTGACACATCCAAATTTCGAAGATGTCCAAGATATTATCAAAACAAGTATTCTGACAAAGTTTCTTGAGTATTAGGCAAGGAATGTGGATCCTAGAGAGCACACAATGCTTTCTTTAGATTTGACCCAGTGACCTACTTTCTACCCGATGTGACCCAATTTCGAACATGTCCGACATTTTGTGAAGACAAATATTCTGACAAAGTTTCATGAGTGTCGGACTGAAAACCTGGTCTCTAGAGTGCACACAAAGCAATTGTTGTCGCCCGGACGACGGACGACGTGCGACGGACACAGCACGATCAAAAAAGCATACCTTGAGCACTTTGTGCTCAGGTGAGCTAAAAACAACACACCGAAATTCAGAAAAATCTCTGATGACAGTACAGATCCAAGACCATACAGCACGTTCTGTATCTCAGGTCGTGTTTTATGCTGTCCGATCTTGATTTAACGATTGTGTACGATGCTCGCATCATCACGGAGGGCGTATGTAAGTTTTTATAATGCTGCTTTAGATGAACATCGGCAATCGATGTTCACGACCTATACATTTGTTTTGAATTTGTACTTGAATTGGTCGGTTGGTAGCCTGTCTCCATTCTGCTCATTTCCCCCCCCCCCCCCCCTTTTTTTATATTATCTGATGTTAATTTGTGTCAAAAATAGATAAAATTAAGGAGCCGGTAAACAGTCTTACCACAGATCTTTTCAGGCTGTGAAAGAGGGCCGCAGTAAGGAATGATTTACCCTAAGGCTGCTAAGTGCAACTCAGTGACCATTTGCAGAGAGTGTAGATCAAGATCAGACTGCACAGAACGTGAAGTCTGATTTTGGATATACACCGTCCGATAAGGTGATAATTCTCCCCCCTCCCACTCCACACAATAAAAAACTTTCAAATTGCAATGTTAGAGTTTTTACTATCGACATGAAGCTATCATTTAACTTATTCAGTAGGATAAGCGTTTAAAAAATAATGACCGCCTGGACCCAGGATAGTTACTTGGTACTGGAGAGGAAAATTAAGTCGTATTCACACATTACACAGTTGACCGTAGTAGGGAATGATCGTAGATGTTGACCATAGTGGGGAATAACCGTAGTTGGTCGTAGTTGAACGTGTTAAACACACTACGGTTAAGAAATGTCAATTACGTTCAACTACGGTTGACTACGTTCAAACTACGGCCAACTACGTTCAAACTACGATCACAGTAGGGCACAACATCGTAGTTAACCAGAACAAATGTTTGAACATGTTCAAAAATTATGCACTTACTACGGACAAATCGTAAGTTCAAACTACGTTCATTACTACGTTGAACTACGGTTATCTACGTGTAACTACGTTCAACTACGTTTAATACGTTCCACTACGACCATCAACGGTCATTCCCCACTACGGTCAACTACGTAAGGTGTGACCATGGCTTACGTAAGATGTGACGGCGGTTAAAGTACAATGACTGCAGTTTACCCGTACTGAGCAGGCACAACCACAACGATTTACCGTAGCTTAACGCAGTTGACTTTAATTTACCGTAGTTGTGCGTACTTAGGACGTAGTTTAACGTAGTTAATCGTAGTTAGACGTAGTAATACCGTAGTTAACACTAGCTACTTTGCACGCAGTTGAATGTAGTTAACCGTACTTACACGTAGTTCAATCTACCTAGACTTTCTATATTTCCTCTTATTGCCAATTCTGAACGTACTTCAACCAAGTTGACCGTAGTAGCACTACGGCAGACTACGTTTGAAATGAACTACGGACAACTACGTGCATGACCGTAAATGTGACTATGGCTTTAGACTCAAACTACAAGGACTAGTAAACTTATCTTTATTTTTACCCCTTCCAAAGACGTCAACGGCCAAGGTATGCAGGACATGTGTTAATCTCTTTCATAATTTTGTGAAAAATGAAGTCTAGACGTTAACTATCGTCTCACATGTGACAGGCATATATTCATGTCCACAGCTTCTCTTCTTTGACTATATAACACTCATACAATATTTTTCAGACAGTGACAGTCTTATCCAACACATACATCGGGCTATTAACTCTTTACTTGACATAAAATTTTAGATCTGTCCATACTGGGAGTATTTGCAATTGAGAAATTTTATTTGGCTAAAATTATGAGATTTTTGTCCTAAACCATTATCCTGCTATATAAGTGAAATGAAACTTTCAAACCGATTGTAAAAACCATAATTATGCTACTTCAAAGGTATTTTTTGGAAACCATATCTCCCTAATGGTCATTGCAGATCAAGATCAGACTGCACGTTCTCTGCAGTCTGATCTTGATCTACACTGAACACAAAAGGTCATTGAGTCGCTCTTACTAGCATAAGGGTTACAAGAGCAAAACAATTCATGGTTACAATCATTTACTTTTTTTCCCACAGTGTTTTCAAAAACCTTAAGGGTCGTTATCAGGGATTGTTTGGTAAAGGGTTAAATCGCTTGTGTGTAGACACAGAGATCTCACTTCTTCGGAACAAACCTTTGGGGTTTTCATTAAGTTTGTTTCTATAGGCACAGTCAATAAATTATCGTTTTTGGATAACTACACAGTTAGTGGCCATTAATATTTCATCAAAGTTGGAGTCGCCATTGACTTACATGTGTTTCGAATTTTACTTTTTAATCCTTTGTGGCTTAAGAAAATGAAGCAATAGTTATGAAAACTGAAATGAAAATAAAAGCAGAATGAACCTTGCAATGAAATATATGTTTTCAGACTTCATACAATGTAATATGATATAAATGTAGCTGTTTAACAAGTGATGTGCAATTTCTACAAACGGTTTTACATTGACGTCAATTGCAATGTCGCTAAAATAAAGTGGAAAGATAACAGCACTGGGTTTTAGAGAGCTACAAGTTTGATGTCAGGCAACAAACACCAATTACATATTAGTGTAAATAGCTACAATAACCTGGCGTTTTACAAGTAATGTTTTCCTCATGATCAAATGAGAGGGAAAAAAAAAAACTTCATGATCAAATAATCGGAAGCAGCGTAATTATTTTTTCTAGTTCAATGAAAAAAGCATGTAAGTCAATGGGAATTAGGAATTTGATAAAATATTTATGGCCACTATCTGTATATATACATGTACAAATCTCTAATGCAGGCTAAAAGTTGAACATTAAGTTATTATGTCGAAATATTAATTTCATGTTTTTCAACGGTTTATCTGCTGCCGATATGTAGCCTATAAACAATGGCAAAATTATTCAACAGTATTCGAATGAATAAATAAATAAATAAATATTTTTTTTTTTACAATTTACAAAGATTCAATTTTAAAAATTGTAACGTGCCAATGAAAAGAAACTTCATACCAACAACCAAAACCTTTTTCCCTCGAAATTCCACGTTGTCCTTATAACTATGTGAATGTAGTTTTATTCCTCTAAACTGGCTCAAACCCGGAAAATCAGGCTGATACGGAAACGTATGGTGTCCTGTACAAATTAATACGCCATTAAACTCCTCTTGAAGCACTATTTCTCCAGCAGTGCGGTATGTTACCACCCAATTTCCAGTTTTAGAATAATTGTCCGATTTTATAATTTGTATCACAGACGTTTGGAATTTGATATGTCTTAAAAGATCAAATTTTTCTGCGTAGAGTCGGAAATATTTGAGAACGTATCCATGTGGCATAAACATTGGAAATGATTCTGGTGGCGGAAAGTCACTGTATGCCATCATTTCCTTGCTAGTATTTATCACACAGCTTTTATAAACACTTCCTTTACCAAGTTTCGGATTATCTGAATAATTCCATAACCCTCCGATATCTTCCTCACGTTCGAAACAAACAGGCACTAAGTTTTCGTCAAGGCAACATTTAATGGCGGCCAAGCCGCTACAACCGGCCCCAACTATGGCGATTCTCTTCTCCATTTGTAAAGAAATTTTACCGACAAATAAGAAATTGTTTTTTTCTAATCTTGATGGCACTTCCGATACCGGTGTATCACTACATAAAAAGAGAAAACTATATCTAAGGATCTTTAGGATGAGATGTAAAACCTAGATCATGTGATTGAAATTATTTCAAATGGAAATTTTCATGTCACGGATGAGGTTAAATTTAGATACGGAATCGGCCGAGTTGTGATGAGTGTCAGCAGAACACCCAAGGTTTGCCGAGTGGGTTGTAAAATGATAAAAACACACGCACGAAATTTTACGCGTTCCAATGGAACAATTGTTTAAACGTCTAGACAAAATTTGCACGCAATGGGTAGTATCATTTTTCAAAGCACTCATATGGAGAGCCTCAGCCTAGTAAGCTAATAAGTAACTGTAAAACTCCGAAAAGACATGAAGAGGTTCGCTGTCGCCGTAATATGGCTGTATTACTATTAAGAGCGGCGCCAAACAGGATTCAAACAAACAAGCAAACGCAGCATATGTAACTTGGCTCCCTTGTCCCCTCCCCTTTTTCCTTCTTTAATTTCTACCAGACAACAAAATTTTGACTTGTGTAAATTGGAAGCATTTGCTGACGAAAAATTAAATGTTGCTCAAATGGTGAAATATGTCTTAACATGGGTGAAAAACATTGTAAGTGAGAAAATGCTGGTTACCAGCATTTTCTCATTTTCTCGTAATGTTTTTAAAAGCCATTTTTCTGAAGGTCGTTTAAACACATTGTTTTGTTAACTTAGACATTGTTATTGAACAAAACAGAGCGCGTTTGTTTTTCAACCCGCATTCAGTACTCAACAGAAATGCACCGTCAAGTAAAGTTCAAATGTACCTGAATTATATTGCGTTTCACCTGCTAAACGCGACTCAGTGCGTTCTTCTTGCAGACAGCGCAGATCAAGATTAGAGAGCACAGAACGTGCAGTCTGGTTGTAAATAGTATGATGAGGTATTTCCGTGAGAAATAATTTTCATTTAGTATTAAAACCCTATATCACACAATTTCGCTGCTTCTGATGATTTGATCATATAACGACCTAACCAAGACGGCTGTTGAAAACATTGTGGAAAAAGGAGAAAATGTTGGTTTCTATACTTTCCATGACTAATTTCAACATTTGATTTACGTCATTAACATAGAGGGTAATCAACTGGTTGTGTGTGATATTAAAAATCTGTCACTAGAATGGGGTGTGATGCGGCTGAAAAACGAATCCGAAGGACGAAACAAACACCATTGGAATGACAGATTTTCAGTATCACACACAACTAGTTGATTATACTATTTTTTATATTCCTAATTCACTCTAATTTATTCTAATAATTATCAAGAATGGTACAATATGAACAATACAGGCAAACACTCTAAAACTATATCGTCACTAGTGATGATACCATATTTATCATCACTGGTGATGGTATTCACAGTGAAATCCCAGTAATTCACTTATAAGAATATAATTTAAAAAAACCTATCATTTTTTCACTCTTTGCCTGGTTTTGAAAATCCATTCTTCTGCCAACGACCAACACTTGCACCAACCATACAATAACAGATTGTCATCGTCACAATAATTTCCATTAAAATACCCACATTATTTACTTTTGGCTGCTATTTAGCCTTTAAGATTTAAGTAATCTGTACCATCTAATTACCGTTGTTTTGTATTCCAAAAACAAGATATATTCACGTATTTTGAAAATATCCAAAATTTACTAGCACGTATCAAAAAACCGTTTAATACTTCCAACCACGTGCACAAAAATTCTCATTTAACGAAGAAAAAATTTTATGCGCATATCACTTGATTTCGGACAAAGAAACAAACTGACAGGCTGTGGTCGCATTTTTCACTGACCAGCAAAGAAAAAAAAAAGATCAACATCTATACATGTATAAACACTTAGACTTGGTGTGCATATAACAATTTTAGCTCCTTTAGTGGACAGTGTAGATCAAGATCAGACTGAACAGGAAGTGCAGTCTGATCTTGGATCTACGCTATCCGCTTATTTCTAAGATATTCGGACTAAAAAAAGCTTTCATCCACGATATTTTTTTCTTAAGAGACTGATACTACTTATTTTACTTACTTATGATAGCGCAGGGTTTAGGTGGACTGTTTTACTCATTATCATATTTTACGCATATTAAACCCTTTACTCCCTCCACAACGACAAAGTATTAGATTCATCCATATTAAAAACATTTTGCAGATGGCACAATGAATTGCATTAAAATCGTGGTATTTAGATTGAAAGACGAAAAATCATTGTGGGAAAAGAAGGAAATGTTGGTAACCAATATTTTCTCTTTTCCCAATATATTTTCAAAAGCCTTCTTCCCATGTCAGGGTCGTTATAACCAGATATTGTGTGGTAAAGGGTTATCTAAACAAGAATGTGTTTGAAAGAAAACTTTTGAAAACATTGTGAGGAAACGAGAAAGTGGTGGTAACCACCATTATCGTTTTTTTACCATAGTATTTTTATCCTGTCAAAGACAAAGCCCTTTATTTTTGGTCACGTTGAATTTATCGTATACAAATGCCTTCAATTTGGGCAAGGCTAGAATTTTGTTGTCTTCTTAAATCGACGGATTAAGCTGAACTCATGGGCCAGTCGGTAAACACATGGTTAATAATCCCGAGGTCGTAATATCGAATCCCGGCTTGGTCACTTTTGTGTTTTTGTTTCAGGGTTGATGATAGTCAGAACGACAGGATTCATTCCTCTCTCGCCTCTGAATATCATTCAGGCAATGTTTACGTAGCAGTTTGCAGAGAATGATGTACTTAACATTATCAAAAGATCTTCCAGCCGAGCATGGATGGGTGCACTGGTCGCCGAGATGTGACTGACGTCTAGCACAACTTCGATATTCGATCACAGGATAAAGTAACACTTTGCTAGAAGAAGAAGAGGAAAAAGAAGAAGAAGAGAAAGAAGAAGAAAAAGCATGGCAGGAGTAAGACAAACAAGAACGAGTACATGAAGCATTGCCTACAAAGGAAGGAGAAGAACTTCTACTTAGTACTTCTTCTTTTATTACTAGCACACCTACTACTACAATTATTATTACTGCTTCTGCAACACTGACCCCTATTATAACTACTACACCTCTACTATATACGAACGTATAGAGTGTCTCAAAAATGAGAAAGATAAGTATGAATAAATCGAAATATAGCGAAATTGTGTCGGGTCAACTTGTCCTATGTCGTTCTGACACAGACAATATGGACTATTTAAAGGAAAAGACAAATCACTGTGACATAGCCATTTATATTTATATATATGTATATGTTTGCATGTACATATATGTATGTGACAAGATAATATTAATGTAAATCAGGATATGAAATGGTTCCAGGTCTATCTGGGTCTAGCTGGCTGGCTGGCTAGCTGGTCCGTTGTCTGGTCTTTAATCTCTGTCTGTCTGTCTGTATGTATGTATGTCTGTCTCTACCTTTCGTTTATTTTTTAACGTCTCAGATGCATGTGTCAAAATAGTCTCCCTAAAGAAAAGCCATTTACTTAAAGGATTGAAGATCTCTGTGTCCTTCCGTCTGTCCTTCGGTATTTTTATCTATTAGTCCTGTTATAGTTATTCGTCCATCCGTCTGTCTACATCTCATGGTCTCGATAAAGGCACGCATTGACCGATCAATCAGTCTTTTAGTCCGCCTTCTCTCTCTCTTTCTCTCTCTGGATTTAGAGAAATCAAACAAAGACCACTTTTAGCTTAACCCTAAACCTGCTAAGCGCGGCTCACTGACTTTTAGCGGACAGTGTAGATCAAGATCAGACTACACAGAACGTGCAGTCTGATCTTAGATCTACATTGTCCGACAAGGAGATATCTTTCCCCAAAAGTTACCTTTGAAATATAAAAAAAACTTGGATTTTTTTCTGTCCGCTTGAAAGTTTCATTAGAATAATTTAGCAGGATAAGGGTTCAATTTGTTCATATTTTACGTAGATCTATCACACCATGACATCTCAAGGTCACCACGCGACAAAAGATAAAAGATGTTTACTAAAAAGAAAATATCGTCAGAGGTCAGGGGTCAAAGGTCAAAGTTCAAGGATGTGTCAAGCTGAAATATAATACGGGTGTCTGAGGTCGTGTAAACTTTGCTTCTTTATCTTTTTACCAGACGAAATAAATTCAGGCGTGTCCTTTTTGAAAGCATTTGCTAGCGACAAACTTGGTGCGAATGAAAGAATTAATTTTATATGGTAGGAGATAGTGTTGGAAAAGGAGAAAATGCTGGTTACCAGCATTTTTTTTCCAACAGTGTTTTCAAAAGCCTTCTACTCTGGGGTCATTCAAACACGAAATTGGCTGGGAGAAGGTTGAATAAATGAAAAGGGCTTTTTCAAGAAGAAACAAAACAAAACCATTAGTATTTCAAGAATATGATATACTGATTTTTTTTTTAATTAGACGGACTGTCCATCTGTCAACGTCTGTCTCATAGTCATCCTTTCTGTTACTCTTTTCCTTTAGCTTGTTTCCTTTAAGTATACATATGTAACAAAAATATGATACTTTGAGATACTTTTCACTCCTAAAACCGAACAAACTCATCTAAATTTATGTTTAACTTTATGTATCGCATCTTGATTACCCCCCTAAAAAATCAAAGTACCCTAATAACTTTCAATGTTTCGTTTCGATAGAGAGTTAAGCGGGTGCTGTTTCTCCAACTTAGAATGTCTTCTTGGATGAAAAAATCTTAGCATACGCTCGTATAATTACGACGGGTGATCATAAAGATCGTGGACCACCTCATTATTTTGAAAACTACTTCATGTAGGATTACGAAAAATTGCACGGATGAGCATTAATTATCTGGTAACCGACTTAAGCTTTCAAATATCGTCTTATTCACGTAGGTAAAGTGTGACGTCATTTTAATGACGTCATATACTGCATTAGTGGTCCAAAATGTCGGACGACGTCTTATTTGAGCCGAGAGTAATCATTAAGTTTTACTTCAAACTTGGAAAGTATTTATCAGAAATCAAAACAAAATTTAGAAAGAGATTTAGGGGACTTGGCGCTCAAGAAATCTGATATTCGTAAATGGATCGGACCGATTTAGACATGAGTACGAAAACTGATAAAGATGACCCTAAATCTGGCCGTCCATCAACATCAGTCATAGACAAAATCATCATGGATGTAGAGCAGCATGTAAAACAAGATTGCCGAAATACTGTGAGGAAAATAGCTGACACATTTAGCTTTTCATATAAAAGTGCCGAGTAGATTTTGAGTGACAATCTTGGAATGTCGCGTGTTTGCACAAGGTGGGTACCCCGACTATTGACGTCCGAGGCAATGGGGGTTAGGGTCGAAGTCTGTATAGAAATTTCAGAACGCATTAGGGTAGAGGGGTCAAACTTTACTGATCGTATTGTAACATGCAATTGCGGATTTTCGTAACATAAGCTACTAAGAGTTGTCGTTCGTGCGGGACGGTATAGTGACTTCCGGTTTCGGTTTACAGCTATGGGAAAAGACTACTGTTGCATTGTTGAATGTCATAATTATAGTGGTAGGGTCGGTAAATTCGGGAAAAAGGTAACACTTCACAAACTACCAAAAGAATATTATACAAAAAAAGCATGGATAAGGGCGATCAGCAGGAAAAACTGGAAACCAACATCATATACCAGAGTTTGTTCGGACCACTTCAAAGACGGTGTTGGGCCAAATTCAGTTAATCGCAATAAAATACCGACAGAAAATCTCCCAAGACGAGATAGCCGACATCCAAAGGAAAGGAGGCCAATTTCAAGGAGTCCGCCTGTAGATATTACCACAGCCTTACATCATCACTCGTGAGTATTTAGAAACTTGTGCTCTTTTAAGTAAGCCAAAGCTGCTTACAAGTAGGCCTACGAGTTTACACGGATACGCAACCCATAGATATGAAGAAAATAAACATTACTAAAGTTGATGTCTACAATTTTTGTTGTATTCATTTATTTCTGAAATTAATGCAAATTCAAAATAATATAAATAATGAGTTTTAAAGCAATAATTGAATTTTCACTTCATGTCTTAACTCTTTACCCCGTCAGGCATTTCTATGGTATCTCTAATTGACCCTAAATAATAGCAAGGATGAAGCAGTTTCTTATGTGTATATGACCCCTTTTGATAGCATAGAAAACATTGTGACAAAGGGTGAAATTGCTCGTCACCAGCAATTTCACTTTTTGCCACAATGTTTTCCATAGGCTCCTATGTGCAATGCGTAGAAATGAGTATCTATGGAGTAAAGGGTTAAGACAACTGACATATTGATCAGTCATGTTATATTTAATCATGGCCCACAGTTTATTTTAGAAAAAGGAAATATTTTGACCAGGGAAAATACTTGCATATCACCAGGAAATCACCTCTGAATGGTCGGCCAAAATTTTTTCATAATTATGTTGATAAGTGGAGGATATAGGTCAAAGGTTTTGAACAGGTGAAATCGTTTTCATGCAGTTTTCAGCCAGGTTTTAGCCCATTCCATGTCATCAAACTATAATTATTCTTGTATTTTCTTGTCAAATGTTGCCCCTGACAGCTGTTAGAGTGCATGAATTAGGCCAGAAAATGCATTCCATGTCTTGGAGGCCCTCCAAGGAGTCGATTTTGTTATTTCCAGTTTTAAATTATTATGAGGACAAATGCCTTGAGTGTATTTATCCATTACTTCATTTATCTTTATAGATATTCTCTGCCAGCTTGTATCAAGCCAACAAAGCCAGAATGTCCAGTTGCTGATTCCAACTGTACTCAAGTCACACAGACATGTGAACAGCCTAGAGCTAGGGAAAATTCTATGGATAGAACTGAAATCCCTGTGGAATTCAACAACGTTCAGCCCAGTGACAGTGTATCTGTTGGTATAGATGTTTCACTCCCAGATATCTGCATAGAAAAAATTAAACATTCAAGTGACTTGATAATGTTTTATACTGGATTTATAGATTTCAAGACATTCCAAGCCGTATTTGACTCACTTATGGAACATGGTGCTGATAAATTGAGTACTGAATCAGTTGGTGAAATGAACATACATAGGTTAGGACGAAAACGAAAGTTGCGCCATGTTGATGAATTTTTAATGGTGATGATGAGGCTCAGACTTGGTTTACTTGTAAAAGACTTGGAATATCGTTTCAAAATATCTGCAAGTGCCGTTTCAAAGATTTTTAATTCATGGGTCTTGTTTATGTGTGAATGCATGCAATCACTTGTTGTTCTTCCAAAACTTGACGTTCTACAAGCATCTGTGCCGAAGTGTTTTGAAAAATTCTCAGACACAAGAATCATACTTGACTGTACAGAGGTTTATATCCAGAGTCCATCATCTTTAGAAAATAAGTCGTTAACATACTCCAGTTACAAATCACATGATACTTTTAAGGCATTGGTTGGAGTCAGTATGACTGGAGCAGTTGTCCTTGTGTCTAAACTGTGGCCTGGATCTACCTCAGATGTTGAAATAACTAGAAAGAGCTGCTTGTTTGAGCAACTCAACAATGGAGATGCAGTGATGGTTGATAAAGGTTTCATACATATTCAGTCAGATTTGAAACCATTAGGTGTAAAGCTGTACTGTCCTCCGTTCAAGTCTAAAACTCAGTTTAGCAAGACTGAAGTGGAAACCACAAGAAGGATTGCGTCAGCACGCATTCATGTTGAGAGAAAAATGGAGCAAATAAAGAATTACAGAATTCTGCAAGGTGTTCTGCCACTAGCTATAAGTGACTTTGCAGATCATATATTCTTTCTTTGTTCGGCAATGACAAACTTGTTACCCCCACTTGTTTCAGAGTAAATTCAGTGAGCAAGAACTTTAAAATACCAACAGGAGGTGCTTTATTCTATGGAAATAGCAAATTAAAGACTCCTTCAGAATTCAACCTTCTACTTCTGGACAAAAAATCATTGAAGAAATAGAAGAAATTATTCTGAGCAATTTCTTCTTTTTCCACATTGATTTCCCAAGTCTGTCACTGTGGTTTATACCTTTACCACACAATGCCGCCTTTTAAACGACCCTTGGAATGAGGTCATTTGAAGACATTGTGGGAAAAGGAGAAAATGCTGATTACCAACATTTTCTCATTTTCCTATAATTTTCTCTACCCTATCATAGAAAATTGCACCATCTAAGCCACATTGAAGTTGACATAGAACCATGAATGCTTTCAATTTGGACAAGGCTGAATCCTTGTCATCTGATAAAGGGTTAAAAACAAGGGATTCTAAAATAGTTGTGTTCTTGTAGAACACCAATGGAAAATGCTAAACAAACATGTCTTCAAAGCTTTAATATTGACTGTACATACAGTTACAAGTTTAATGTTATATTCATGAGAAAATAACATAGATGTAACTCTTTACCACACAATCCCGACTTTTAATGACCCTAAGGATGGAGGCTTTGGAGAATACTGTGGGAAAAGAAGAAAATGCTGGTAACCAGTATTTTCTCCTTTTCCCACAGTGTTTTTTGCTCTATCAAAGAGTGAAATCATCATTACAGCAGCATTTAATTTTTGTCGTCTGCAAATGCTTTTATTTTTGAGCTATCCAAAAATTTGTCGTTTGGTAAAGGGTTAAAACATAAATCATGAGATACATGTATGACTACATGAATTGTTCTCTATGCATTGTTCATGGCTATTTACATTACATAGCATTTAAAATGTAAACAAATGGATTATTATGCAGTTTATTTGTAATCTGTATTTATAAATTAAACCTAAGCTGAAACACCATTACCTCCCGCTAGATGGCATTCTATAAATACTCATCTATCTAATTTGGGCATCCTGGGTACAGAGCCAAACCACTTTCCTACGCGACAACTGTTACTTTGAATTTCAAACTAAAATAAATGTTTACTCAATAAAACGCTTCCTGGTGCAACTCACTCAGTTATGATAAGCAGTCTATAGAAATCTGGAGCTAAAACAGGTCTCATTTCTCCTCAAACGTATTGATATAAGCTATTTTCTACATTACTATTTTATAGAGCGTAATATTACAGTCAGCCCGCTTTTGGGGCTAGTGATGTGTCATATAAGACAGTCGAATCTTCGAAAATTGTGACATGCGCAGACAACGCTGAAACACTTCTCAGTAAGTTTATCCAGTATTGTCAAACTTCTAAAGGCCGACAATTTGCAGGAATTTAGTTTCAAAGACAATATAATAATTATGGCATTGAAGAAATGGGTTTTATCTTTTTTCAAGAAATTTTGAACAGAACATGATGAATAGAGTTACTTCTATTTGCAGAGGTCTGGATATTATGGAAATCCATTTGCAGGTTTTCCTTGTTAAACTTGTATACTACTTGCTATACTACTTAACTTCAGCTGGGGATCAAAACAATTTTTTTCAAAAATTGAATTTATTCAAACGATAAGAATTTCATTCCATCCATGGTCATAATAAAGGAAATCTATACCAAATAAACAGAATAAAGTTCTTTCAAACATCGTGGAAGGCAAAAAAATGGATTTTCCCATTCTTTCAAGAAATTCCACATTTAACCCATTACTACACAATGACGCATTTTGACGCACTACAGATACATAGCTGTGGAAAACATTGTGAGAAAAGGAGAAATTGCTTGTAACAAGCAATATCTCCTTTTCTCATAATGTTTTTTACCCTATATGACACTTATTTTTTATTTTAAATGCACTTTAATATGTTGTCTGCAATTTGTTTCACTTTGGACCAGTCTAAAATTTTGTCGTCTGGTATTGTGTTAAAAAGAATTAAACTGATCCCTAGCAAAAGATGAGTAGTATATAGTATGACTCATAGATTGTTTGACATATATGTTTGTTATTATTCGTCTGCGATGTAAGTCTTGAAGAAACTCTGGTAAATGGAACAATTCCCTTTATTAGTAATGCCTGCTTTTACCACAATCTTTTCCAGGTCATTGGAGAGCGTTCTTTCATTATTAATTAACCTTGAAATTTGCTAACTTTCAGTTTTGAATACTCTTAAATTTGTGGTCTGACAAAAAGTTAACCCTTTGCTTACCACAAATTTTAGACTTTCAACTTGAAAGAGTTTGCAGACAATAAATTGGATTTTTATACAAAATTTCCTGAAATACATGTATCACTAATAAGAAAAAAAAAGACCTGTGGGAGAAGCAAAAAAAAAGCTTCATACAAACATTCCTTTTTTGCCCACAATGTTTTCTAAAGACATTTATTGCAAACATGTAGAATCAACTTTAACCAGGTGACACTGATTAACTATACAATGTATACAGCTTGTGCTGTGAAACATTTCTTTGCATAATAGCATTGACTTTTGCAACAGATGATGATTAAAAACATGAGAAATGGGAATCTTTTTAAACACAATTTTTACTTTGCCAGTTTTGCTCCAATAAGCTATAGAAGCTATAGAAAACTTTTGCAACAGATTGTCTGAAAACATTATGGGGAAAACGTAAATTGTATTTAAACACAATTCTGACTTTTTTCCAAGAAATGCTTCTACTCTAAAAGTATTGTCTAGTGCCAGACTTCAAATAGTTCCATTTACCGGTTACTCTTTATCAAACATCAAAATTTTGATTCTTCAAAAGTGAAACAGCTTGCAGACAGTAATTCTTTAATTTCTAAAATTTGCTGAACCCATTACCATGCAATGCCGCATTTTGATGCTCTAAAGATACATAGCTGTGGAAAACATAGCGAGAAAAGGAGAAATTGCTTGTAACAAGCAATTTCTCACAATATTTTCTACCCTATATGGCACTCATTCTTCACTTTAAATGCACTTTTAAATGTTGCCTGCAATTTGTTTCAATTTGGACCAGTCTAAAGTTTTGTTGTCTAGTAATGGGTTAAAGTTCACTAATTTGGCACAAAACATGTGGGGAAAAGGCTTAACCCTTTCCCAAACGGCAAATTATGGACCAGAACAAATTGAAAGCATTTTGCAAGTGACAAATTAACAGTTGCCAAAAAGATGATTTTTCTATTTGACAGGGTAGAAAACATTGTGGGAAAAGGAGAAAATGCTGGTTACCAGCATTTTCTCCTTTTCCCACAATGTTTTCAAAAGGTTTCTATTCCTGACACGTAAAAACCAGGGATTGTTTGGGAAAGGGTTAAGGAGAAACTTCTAATTATCAGCACTTGTTCATTTCTCACAATGTTTTCAAAAGACTCTCATGAAAATGTTTGGTAAAGAGTGTTTAAACAAAACTGGCTTAGAATGGACAAATGTGGTAGAAAATATTGTTTGAAAAGAAAAAAATAACTCATTGTTAGCAAATTCTCCTTTTGCCACAAAGTTTTCAAAAACATTTAATTGCTAAAATTAGATTTACAATATCACTTAATATTTTCAGAATATTTCCATAAATGATACTGGTCATTCTTTAGTTTAACCCTTTCCCAAATAATTCCTGGTTTTCACGACCCCGAGAAAGCAACCTACTGAAAATATGGTGAGTAAAGGAGAAAATGCTGGTAACCAGCATTTTCTCCTTTTCCTACAATGTTTTCTTCCCTTCCCAAAATAAATTTCAATTTTTGAGTCACATTAATTTTGTCATCAGCAAATGCTCTCAGTTTGGACAAGGCTACAGCAAATGCTCTCAATTTAGACAAAGCTAAAATTTTGTCATTTGGTAAAGAGTTAATTGCATATATTAGATTAGCAATAATTGGATTTAAAAAAAATGGATTAGCTTGTAATTATTGGCATACTGTAATTTTACATCTATAGAATAAATGTCAGAGACAAAACTGGGAGAAAAGGAGGGATTAATGCATCCTTTGTACTGATGTAGACCCTTGAATTATGCTAGAACTCAAAAGATTTCATAGGGTCCCGTGTGGCTCTGTGTTGAAGTGTTTGACTCATAATACAGGATCCTTGGTTCAAGCCGCACTGGATCCTCTGGACTTTTTGTGCAAGTGTCCTCTGGCAAGACATTTCAGAGCCCTGTCCTAGTACTGGTATAACCCAGGAAAGATGTGAATAATGTGAGCTGTTGCTTGGATATGACTTAAATACTGTTCAATCAGTCAAGAGATTTCATACTTTCAATTCTAGACCAATTTCAAATCATTTGCAGATGACAAATCAAACCATGGAACAAATGACCTTAAGCTATCTGCCACAGCAGAAATATTGTGGAAAAAGGAGAAAATAGTAATTACTAGCATTTTATTCCTTTTCCTACAGTGTTTCATAAGCCTCCTTTCCCAGGGTCGTGAAAACCCTGGATTATTTGGTAAAGGGTTAATAATCTAACAACATATCTTGGGAATAATTTCACCCAGATAGAACTCTTTTAGCTGCTGTAGTAGGCTGTTCCAAAATGGTTTGTCAAATTTAACACTTGTGACGACAAAATCAGTAACTGTATATATAACAAAATCACACTTGCTAAGTTTACAAACACCCATTTGGCCCTGAATTTGAGTATAGTACCTATGATTTTTCTTCAGCTGAATTTCTCCTTTGTCATCAATAAAGCAACAAAATTCTTTATCCTCACAGGCCTCAATTATTTTGTTATTTCGCCATTTGAAAGGGCACTTTACTTCTATTAAATACTGCTCAGATTCACAGCTGACTAAACCATCTGGACTTGAACCTATGTATGAATAATTATTACAGAGTACTAAACCCATGTCAGATATTTTCACCTTTTTGTTTTCCTTCAGTTTTTTGTATGCTATATATCTTTTCTTTGCAATGGGTTCTTGTTTCCGACCCCATGTGACAGCACTGTTTTCAAAAGATTTATTTTCCCCCAAAATTTTGTTCACAACATTGTCTGGCTTAGTAGTGTCTTTTTTAGTTTTTATATCATGAAAGATAGAAGCAGTAATTCGAGCTTTTCTTGCTAATTTCCAAAGTGGATTGTTATGCTGACCCTTGGTTCTTACTTCAATTTCTTCAATAATATTACTGCTGCATGTGGACAGAAATTGTTTAAAATCTACTTCTGTAATCTTTTCATTTTTCAATGTACTGATTATATCAATAAACCTGTCTGATTCATACACAATGTGTTCACTTGTTTCTACTTCTTCAAAGTTTGAAACATTCAAATCACTTTCAACCCCAACAGAGTTGTCTTGCACTTGAGGAATTATGTCAAACAAAACAGCTCTTGATGTGTTTCCAAGCTTTGCACACAATGAATTTCTGAATGAATTACTGTCGACTATGTATTTTGCAGTTTTCTTTTCTTTTACTTTTAAAGTATCTTCATATTTTATGCGCTTGAATGTAATATCCTTGACTGGCACTGATTCTTTTTTTCTCTTGCTAGGCTGGTTCCACTGGCAGGGTTTTGAAGTACATGGAATATCTTCCATCTCATCTAATGATGGTCTTCCTTCAAGGGCAAATAGAAGCCCAGCAATGTGGGTACATCCCTCTCCACAGCTGAAAGATAGTTATAACACCTTAATATAGGGAGATAACTACAAACATATTTACTGTGCTTCCCTTGGGGAGCATATAGTTGCCACTTCACCCATCATAATTTTGCCCAAAACATACTAGTAACCTAGATTGTTAAGATATGTATTAACATGAAACTTCACAGACTTGCAGATAGATTTCATTTTGTGCACTGTGCACAAAAACCAACTCTCATACATGTGTGATTAAGAGTTATTTCTCTTTGTAATTTTTCATACTTAACACTTTATCATACAATGCAAACTTGTAATGACCCTGGAATAGAAGCCTTTTGAAAACATTGTAGGAAAAGAGGAAAGTGCTGGTTACAAGCATTTTTTTCCTTTTCCCACAATGTTCTCTACCCTATGAGAGAAAGTTTGCACCATTGGAGTTATATTAAAATTGTCGTCTGCAATAAAAGCGTTCAGTTTGAACAAGGCTAAAGCTTTGTCATCTTGTAAAGGCTGAAGTCTTGTCTGAAACAATGCACAGAACTGTTATAGGTATCTGCAAGAAACTACGTATGTAGTTAAATTTCCATGAAGAGAAAAGGCTGAAAGCAGTTCAACAAACCATTCCTTTGTTTTAGAGGTAGATGATCCCTCTTGAATGTGGGAGGTTGTGGGTTCAAATTCCAGATAGGTCATACCAAAAACCATGAAACAATAGAATACATGTCCTAAATGTTGCTATGACAAAAGCATTATACCCAGGAACAAAAGAATAGTACTCATCACAATCCAGGGATTATGAATTTGTGAATTATATACATAAAATTAATCATTTTTTTTAAAAAGATGATGGAAATGGTTACTAACCAACCAAAAGAAATTTTAGGTGTAGATCTACCTCTATAATATATAAGGGTAGGTGTAAATCATTTGTAGCATTCAATTTGCCTTTTTAACAACCCTTTCCCTAACGGCAAATTTTAGACTCTCCCAAACTGGAAGAGTTTACAGACGACAACTTTAAATTCTATAAAAATGGCAGCAAGTTACCCAAATGGGTAGAAAACACTGTCAGAAAAGGAGAAATTGCTTGTTACGAGCAATTTTTCCTTTTCCCGCAGTGTTTTCAAAAGACTTGAAATGCAGACATGTAAAAACCAGGGCTTGTTAGGGAAAGGGTTAATTAGAGAAGCTATGTATCATTTTCTTACCCAGCAGGACATGTACAGTTGGCCTTTAGAATTTGGAATGGGGTCTCCTTCTTCACCAACAGCCACTGTTCGTAGACACCTTTTTTCATTGATGGATAACATTTGGACTGAATATACAAAAAACTACTTGTCGGGCTTATGTCATTAATCATTATTTTGTGTATATAACCTTCTTTGTAAAAGTTCAATCCCCTGATATACTGCCTATAACACTGCATTTTGCCAGAGTCCTCAGTCCTGTGACTACTGTGTAACAGGTAGTGTTCGACATCTTTAATGGTCACGTTTGGGAAAGTATCTGTTTTTCCTGTCCATCCCGATTGTAGGTCACTTATGCATGGAATGTCATTCAAAGCTGTTGCGAAGTCGTTGTTGTTTACCTGACTATCGGACTGAGTCTGATCTTTGGAAGACTGTGATTGTAAAAAGGCTACGACTCTTTGGGCCAGTTCAAGTTTGTTTCCATTAATTCTAAGACGCTTTTGCTTGAGAAACGTTTGTATTTCTGATTTGCGATAGTTTAGTATATCTTCCACCGTTGTTTGTGGGGTTGTCGGCAATAAGGAGCTATTAATTTCATCCATAGATAACTAATGTTACTAGATCTTTTTAAAATCAAACTTTTAAACTTCGCAGCACGTAAACTTTCAAACCGGAAGTGTGTGTGTGTGTGTGTGTGTGTGTGTGTGTGTGTGTGTGTGTGTGTGTGTGTGTGTATATATATATATATATATATATATATATATATATATATATATATATATACCGTCCCGCAAGAACGACAACTCGTATAGGCAAATAATTACGAAAAGACGCAATGAAACATAGGTACACTTTAACGAGACTGAAACTAAACAGCAAAGCTGTGTGCAGAAGCATTTAACATCGCCTTCCGCCGTAAAAGCCAAACTTTCTAATTCAGTCGGTAAAAGTTATGTGCATCGTATTTTTCTATTCTCCCTTTTTCTTCTTAATCATGTTGTATCTATTAAACTACAGTCAATGCTGACTTTTATGCCCATATTATTCAAAGAAATTTCACAAACACCATACGAAACAGACAGCCAGAAGTCCTGCGGAGTGACATCAATTTACATCAAGATAACGCCCTAGGTCATAAAGCCACACTTGTACAGAAAACTCTGCAGAAACTAAAAACAGAAACACTAGCCAACCTTCCCTATAATTCAGTCCTGACCCCTTGTGACCTTTGGCTAGTTCCTGTTTTGAAAGATTCTCTACGTGGCACGCACTACGGGAGCAGAGAGGAACTAACCCTCACTATGACCGGGTCCTTGAGAGTAATGTCACGTGACGCGCTCGCGCACGTGTTTCGTGCATGGGAATCAAGAATGAATAAGTGCATAGAATTCGGAGGAGGTTATTTTCAAAAAAAGTAGACATTCCAAGTTGTTTTTTATAACAGTATTCCAATACAGGCACTGGTCCACGTTCTTTTTGATCACCCCTCATAGTCTAAGTTCGACTGAATTGATCCATCTCACATTGATCACAATTTCCGCTCTTTATGCCAGTGTTTTTCATGTCCTTCTTATCTCTTTATTTCTGATGGTGCCTCTGTGAGTTATGTTTACAATGATTCAGCCGAGATGGATGCTCTCTGTAGACAGGTCATTTTACTTCCCAATGGGTAACAAGACAAATTTATGATGCATAGCATCATAGAAGCCGCAATCTTTTGGTGGACAATTTCAGAAATATTGACTCTCTTGAGAAATTGTGATTACATTTTTTGTATCTGTTTTTACCCCCACCCCCCACCAGCGGAAAATCACGACAAATGGTACTAAAATGCAAGGAAAAAAGAAACAGAAAATAATATGTACATGTATTCTAATTCTTAAAAGAAATTTAGAGAGGAATCTTAAATAATCTTGTTGATATATTATTATCATAAAGTGATGTTTATTTGGGGGGAAAAAAAACGTAAAAGCATCGGAATTTTTAAATTTCTACTCGAAATTTGAAAATGGAGAAATTGCGCATTCAAATACAGCATTTTCCATTTATTTAATGATTTTAGAAAGGAAACTTCTATAGCGGCATTAAAGGCAATACTACAGAATTATTTAAGCTACCAATTATTCAAAGTGATAATAAGATCGTTATTCACATATGATGTTTATATGTATTTACAATTCTTATCAGTGATCTCTTCTTTGTGTTTCTTTTTTTTTTACAATAAAAAAGAAAAAAAAAGGAAAGGAAAAAAAAAGAAAATATTCAACAACTTTTTTCTAAAAGATGATCTTCTTGCTTGTCAAAAAGTATCTTAGCATGCTTGTAACACAGTGAATCTTTACATTTCTACTCTAGAAACAAAAACTTTTGCATGGCATCTCCAAAATTATTCTGATCATAGCCTGCACAGTTGGCACAAACCACGTTTCTTTTATTCCTGAAATGGCAGACACACACACACACACAAACATTTTTTAAGTCTTTAAAGATCTGGGTCTATTCAACCACAACATAATAACTATTACTACACATATTTCGTTTAATAAACAGTAGTTTGAACCATTTTCTGCATAGGATAGGCCTTGTACAAACCTAGTGTAAAACTTCTAATGTAAATTTCAAGAGCTATTCTAAACCTTTGACCAGCAGCGACGTAAAAAGTTGTATAATTACAGTAATAGGTTCTGTAATAAATTTAACCCTTCGACTACACAACGAAATAAATACACTGAGTAAGGAAAACAAACAAGATTTTCTTTTATGTTTACGAAATATCTTATAGAATATCAAAAAAATATTACACGGGCTATGTGCTGTCTGATCTTTATCTATTTCCGTCATTTTCGAGCAGCTTCAACCTTTATCTAGAGCACCAGGCACCACCATGATAATTACTGTAGTTAATGTACATCACGATCCATACGTCATGTTTCAAACAGGCCTGGTTTCAAGGGTTCTGTAGATCAGGACCATACCGTACAGCACGTACAGTCTGACCATAACAGCTTCGACACACAATACAGTAAATGCTAAATTTTGTAGGTCTTGTAAGATAGATGTTTCGTGTAACAAAAATCCATTGGACTAATGTGTAGACGAAGGGAAGAAAAGGGGTCATCTTTTCGCAAGTATTCTATAAATAGCTGATGCAGACGCCTCTTGTGTAGGGAGGTAACCAGTCTATTCCTTGATCAAAGGTTAACCGCCGTTTTATCCTTTACAAATTAAGATTGGACGAAAAACTTGAACATAAAATTGCTTCTGATTATCATATTCTAAGATGCTCTCTATATCATAATCATCATTATTTTGTTTTGTAAAAAAGTAGACAAATGCGAAAACCATTGAGAGGTGTGAAAGCTTGTGATAAACCGAAAGCATGACGACTTCGTTTGGGAAAATGGAAGGAATCCTATATGTTTATAAACTTCGGAGGACTAGCCAATTAAAGGATGTTTATCTTTCTGTATTTTTTATTGTTATTTGGGAATGAACTATATATTGCAAGAAAACCAGGTTTGAATTTCAAGTAGGTCTGTTGGAATACTTAAGAAAGAGTCATAATTCTGTCACAACAACACAACATTATTAGAAATTTTACAAAAATTATCACTTATCAAATAATTACTGATCATCTACATGGTAAATAGTTTAGGTACATTCCTACTGGGAGCCGCTTTCGAGCGGCTTCCAATGACCTGACTGCATGGAGAGCGTCCATTTGTCTACTTTCATGGAAGATTTTATACCTGTTATAAAAAAACTTCATCATTATATGCGATTAAACATAATCAAATATCTGTTATATATATTTAAAAGGTTGGTTTTGTGTATTAAGTCGATTTTATCCATTAGAGAAAAGGATTTTACAGAAAAAATATACTTAATTCACTACTTTTTAATGATTTGGCTACTCATTTTACCAGCTGGTGATGTACAACTTAACCCTGGTCCTGTGTCACAAGAAAATACCTTTTTATCACCAATACTGCACTGCAATATAAGGAGCATACGAAATAAGATGGATTTTATAAGAGATGAATTTCTATCATTTGTTTCACAGAAACACATCTTAATTACATAATTACAACTGATTTTTTGCACCTTTCTGACTCTTTTGACGAACCTCATAGAAAAGACAGAACTAACCATGGAGGTAGGATTCTTGTATATTTGAATAAGGACCTTGTACATTCAAGAGTTACTGATCTGGAAGCTTATTGTAATGAATCGATTTGGGTAAAAATCGTTGTAAATTCTGACATATATTTGATTGGTACTTTTTATAGCCCAAAAACAGCAGATAAGGATTTCTTTAGAAGCTTTAATCTCAACATTGAAGCAGCTTTTAACATATCAAAAAATGTAATCATACTAGGCGATTTAACGACGTATATGACAAATATTCGCGCGCATCCTACTGCGCATGTATTTTTGTCGTGGATATTGAATCAAAAGTGCACCTATGTATTTTTTGCACATAATGGTTATACTACTGGTGCACTGAAACCAGTATTGGTGAAGAGAAAAAAATGGATCTTTGAACTGTCACCGTGAAATAATTAAAATGCTGCTGACACGGCGTTACACACCAAACAAGGAAACAAATACAGGAAATTTAAAGCTGTGGAAGTATAGCTGTTTCCACTTTGAAAATTATTGTTGGAAAAGGAGAAATCGCTCCTGTTGAGCATTTTTTCCTTTCCTCACCAAGTCTGCTGAGCTTTTATCCTATTTTTTTTCCTTGGAAAAATAACTTCCATAGTGACCTTCAACCTTGTTTTCTGACGAAATAAGCACGGATAGGTGCCATTTTTATTTTTTCTTGTTGTTTAGAATTATAAATACTATAAGAGTGGAAATTTTAAGAAAAATCTGTCCGTTAGAAAGTATGTATTTATTTAAGATTAACCAATAATTCGTTCAAATTATCTCCCTTTTCAACTCAATGACACATTTATAACATGCATATTTGTACATTTACCATACTCAAAACAGGCTTTTATATATTTTTTGTGCAAAAATATATGAATTTTCATTAAAATGATGTATATTTGTATATTCTTCCAGTAATCTTCCTGTTTAACTGACTATTAAAGAAAGGCGCTTTAAATCCAATATAAGCTGAATTTTGGAACTGTATTTACTTTTTTCAAAGGCAAATTTCTCAGAAACGAGCACGGGTACCCACATCTTTTTTTACTATAATCTCCTTGAGACATGATGAGCTTTGTATGTGCAAAGTTTTAAAAAAAAATATGTCCGTTAGAAAAATTTGTAATATACGTCGTTAAACGAGGATTTACTAAATGATAATTTTCATAATTTAAAGGATACTCTGATACTTAATTCAGTGATTAATGTAATTAATTCTCCCACCAGACAAAATACACTTCTTGACCCCATCCTTATTCCAATTGATATGGAAGTTTCTGAGTCTGGCACTATTGTAGTACTTACCGCAAGAAATAAGTGACCATTCAGCTACGTATGTATCTATACCCTTTTTTACCAGATCCAAGCTAGCTACGAGAGAACTATTTGGTTATACAACAGAGCTAATTACGACTTACTGAATAAAAAAAATGTCAAATTATGATTGGAATATCTTGCACAATGACTCTGTTGACGAATCATGTGATTTATTTACTAAGACTTTTATTGATTTAATTAAACAGTAAAAAAGTCTGTATTCGACCTGATGCTCACCCATTGTATGACAGTGCAATCAGTAGACTTTCCCGTAAAAGAGACAGAATGAAACGTACTGCCAAATCATCGAGGAAATCTACTGATTGGTCAAAATATAAAAATATAAGAAATACTGTTAATAATATGAAAAATATGCAAAAGAAAATTTCTTTAAAAATTTAGAAACAAACCTGACAGAGCTGAACTGTAATGATAAAAAAGGATTTTGGAAAATCATCAAACATTTTATTAAAAAGAACAATTCTATATCATATTTTCCACCTTTGAGTGATACGCTACCTAATGGGGATAAAATTTGGCATACTTCTCCTCAAGAAAAGGCAGATTGTTTAAACAGTTATTCTGCATCAATATCAACAGTAAATGACAATAACATTATACTTCCCGAAAGTCAACTTAAAACCTTAAATAAACTTGAAATAGACGAAATTACCATTACTGAAGTAAAGGATATCATTCATTCTATTGATATTAATAAGGCTAAAGGTCCAGACAATATAAGCCACAGAATGCTCAAAGGTTATATTAACTCTATCTGCAAACCACTTTGTATACTATTCAATCGTTCCCTATTGGAAGGGGTTTTCCCCGATTCCTGGAAGAAAGCAATAGACGATTTGCCAATTACATTTGATATAAGCGATATTTTCTTGTTATCGTAGCGGCGCACCGGAGGTCGAGTTACACCGGCAGGGCTTTTTTTCCTTCTATAATTGAGGCCGATATTCGATGACTTCCCAATTGCAAAAAGCATCATTTTTTCCCAATTATGGCGAAAGAATTTCCCAATTTTGCTGAAAGAATTTCCCAATTTTGCTGGCAGAATTTCTCATAATATTATGCTGAAATTCCCAATAAGCTAAAATACCAATTTCTCAAAAGCTATTTCAAATGACCAGACACAAAACTTTCGTTATTTAGCAGTGATTGAAACCTAAAACAGGCTTTTTATTGATTTGTACCGAAATGACTCAGCTGACTGCGCTGCAGTACGGCCGAAATGTTGCGTTTTCTTGGCGCCATTTGGTTTGTTTAATGGAGGCATTCTTAACCGAACCGAGTTATTTTTTTTGCGCATTTTAACACCGCACGTAGACTGAACGCGGTTGTCATTTCCCTATCATTCAATATTAAATCCTCTGACATGTTATATAATTGTTTGTCTTTCGTAAAAACTTACAGCTGACAACAGAAGTTTTCTTTAACTTAACACTGTGGAACACATTCTTACTCGGTTGCAGTCAACGTATTAAAAAAAAACACAAACACGCTGTATCAAAGTAAAACATGTCAAGAACCGGGAAACATTACAAAAAGTTTGTTACAAGAAAATATTGATGCGTAACATCAATGGCGCCGCAAATCAGTTGTTTCTGAAATAGGGCACATTACAGCGGGTTATACCGAATTCTCCAATCAAGTTACTCTATAAGTCCAGTTTACCGACCTCGTGACCAAGTCTTTCTGAAAGTTGCCAAGTTATTACTGGACATTCGGTCTGGTAAAAAAAAAATTACCGAATGTTTTTTTTACCAGACCCAAAATATCGATAAATTAAAATAACTACATGAAATATTTTTGAATTTATAAGGAATAACAAAAAGAATATCAATGGGGGTAGATTTACATGTACAGTATCACACTATAACGGACCTTTATAATACATCGAGAATCCCTGGCCGTATTCAAAACTCAACAGTCTCTTGTATAAAACTGAATTTTCAGACAATTGTCATCTTCAGACTGAAAATCTACAGAAATTTCATGAGTCTTTACTGGGTTTTCCCTTGACTTTCTGAGGGGTCATCTGACCCCTTCAAATGAAGTAGAGAAGGCACAAATAGAAATTTTGGGGGTCATTAAGAAAATTTGAGGGTCCAAATTCAAAGAAACAGGGGGTCAGGGAAAACCATGTCTTTAGCAGGACCAAATAAGTTACAGGGTTACATATTTCTTCCTCAACGAATTCTTCTTCACTGATGTATAAGGCAATCCTCGGGTTCTATTTCATGACAGCAGCCGATCTTTTTTGTAGAGAAGGAAAGATCGCCAAATGAATGTCGCGTAATTTCATTAGACACTATATTTCCTACTGATCAATGAAAAATTATCATACAAAGTATGACGTCATTCATTCTTACGACGATTTCATTGGTCTATTGAGGCTGAACAGTGTACGGGAAAAACCTATGTCATTCTAAAATTAGTACAAGACCTTTCGATGTTATTTTTATCTTAGTACACATATGTGTAAGGGCGTAATACAAACTTTGTCAGTGTGTATTGTAAAGGAATATTCAATTTCGATGTTTAACCGGACATTCGGTCTTGTGAACTGAGGAATTTTGACGGACTGATCTGGTTTACAAGACATGTCCATCGGACCGACGGCGTTTTGGAAAGAATTTCCTCTGTTACCCAACTGTTCGTAAATCACTCCAATTTGACCTACTTAGCCCTCGCTGGTCTTAAGAACACGATGGTGAAAGGAAAACAATATTTCTGCAATCCATACACTACTAGTAACAAAATATACATGCGGTTTTAACACATAGAGTGCTCTAGGGTCAAAGAGCTTGAAAATTCTTCTTATAAGATTCAGCTTATTCAAAATGTCCGCTTCGAAAATTTGTGACAGATAATTTAATCACGTGACTTATTTCTCGAAATGTATTTTACAGTTTTTATAAACAAACAAGTTCACAGACCTACGATCTGGTTTTTTTATCGTTTTGGCAATGAAAGTACGGTATATTACATGTTAAATAACAAAAAAATCCCTCCAAATAGTAAAACAAAGTTAGTACGGTCCCGATCTGGTAATGAGAGTACAGTAGATCTGCTGTATTTTTACATGTATGTTAAAACAAAACACTGAACCAGTCCAATATGGCTGCCTCCACAGGCAGTTTCCAAAACCGAATAAAAATATAGTTCCGCCGCTCATGCGGCGCCACAAAAAGGGCTGCAGATGATAATGGCTACCGCAGCCTTTTTACTTTCGGCGTGAAACGTTCAAATTCTTTGCTGATCGATCTACAGGTAATCAAATCTCCGCATACTGAGTCTCAATCTGAAGTGCCGGTTCTATCGGGCATCGCCTATCTCCCTTTGTCTGACAATTATTATCACTGCACATGATGCAAACTCTACATCTCCAGTTATAATATCCAAGCATAGCCTTGTAAATTCCACAGATAATGATTCCCTTGTATCATAATGATGGCTGGAAAGCAGTTCTTCTAAAGTATTAACTCCGGCACCCATGGGTGTACCACAGTAGTGTTAAAAAGGGCTATAAAGCCTATATGTGCAAATGCTGTGAGATATTTGGCCATAGTTTAAGCAGTTAAAGTGTGATTGTTGAATTTGTTTCACTTATTAAATTGCTGCACCTTTCTATTTACTGTATGTATGTACACTGCCATTAATTTGTTTTACTGATGTACCTTGAAAGTCAGTCTGATTTTTCCCAATTTAGACAAAATCGGGCTTGAATTTCTCAAAATGAAAGGCCCCTTCCCAATTTTTGGAAAAAAGCCCTGACCGGACAAACAAAGCACTAATTCAAAGACAAATGCTGTATTTCGCGTTTGCAAATCCTTTGAATTTGGACAAATTCACAACTAAATAAAAAATGACATGGCAAGAAATCAAGAGAAAATTAATTCCAAAATAGTGAAAACGTATTTCATGATATTGCTTTTGAAACAAAAAAATCGTGGACAGACAAAATATGCGTTTTATGAGATAGAGCAGTAGTATTCAAATATAGCGGATTCACTAGAGACTAAGAATGAACTTACCCTCTGTAACCTGTGTAAAATTCAAAATCCCATCCACAAATGGTCAACATACGGGTAAGATATTATTAAACAAGAGATAAGAAGAATCAGTTTAATGTGACATGTGTGCGTTAATCTGTACGAAGCAAGTACATTACAGCTCTTCTAAAGGAAACCCACCCTGCAGTGCGATACCCAGATCAAACGAACGCCGCGTTAACCCTTCACCAACTTTTGTAAAAACTCATAAGACATATTTTTTAAATATTCAAAATGAACCTTGAATATCTATTTTGGGAAGGAGTGATGGAAGGTTTGAAACTTGATCTGAAACCACGTTTCTTATGTACATGATCTATTACAGTTATTCGTCTGTAGGAACATGGCTGAAAGTGCAACACAGACGGTTTGATTAATAAAGCTGTAACGTAAGTAAATGGACAGTCCCTGTCTCTTTGAAGACACTGGACAGCTTCTTAACCTTTTACCAAACAATTTCGAGTTTTGACGACCCTGAGAAAAAACACAGGTGAAAGATGCAGTGATGTGTCCCACTTGCGGCTATTTGTTTCACTTGCTCATCCCCGTCCCCCCGCACAAAAAAAAAGTAAAAAACAAAGAGTAAACAATAAACAGCCCAGAAATATCTGTGAAAACTGTATTTCAACCAAAATGTGATTTATGTTTCATTTTAGAATTTGTTATACTCTTATGTGTATTATCTATAAGATACATAAAAGTGTGTAAGGAAAATTAAACCTTAGTCACATTTTGATTTGAATACAGTTTCCACAGATATTTGTTGGCTTTTTGTGTGACAAATAACCGAGAGTGGGACAAATCACCGCGTCTTTTACCTGTGAGAAAGAAGGCGTCTTAAAGAATATATTGGGAAAGGAGGAAGGGCTTGTAACTAGCATTTTCTCCCTTTTCCACAATATTTTATTTTCTACTTTTTCATGGACAATTTCAATAATATGACCCACGTTTAATTCTATCGTCTTCAAATGCTATGTATCTGGATATAGTGTTGCCGTTGGGTGAAAGCTATTAATCGAATAAGCATTCACTGTAACTATTTAAAGGTGGGTATTTAGATTTTTCACATCTCACCAAATTAAGAAATATATATATCACTGAAATTTATATGAAAAAACAATACAAATCATCAATAATTAAAAATCATAAAATTACAAAAAAAATTTTTTTTGATGGTGTTCCCTTAAAAGGCTACGTAGCCTCTTAAGGTATTTTTATATTTCGCGCCAGAAATCAAAAAAGCATTGTGGGAATGTCAAGTGACTGGCACGTGACTAATGACGCTTAAATTCCATAACATAACAAACATGTAATCATTTTCCATAATATCTTCTTCGGACGCTATGTTTGAAGCTTCGTCTGTGTATTTCCGGTATGTAAATGAGCGAGTTGCTCATGTAAAAATAGACCGTGTTTCCCGTCGGTGTCGACCTGGGCCGTAGTAAATCTCTAATTTCTCTTGTTGTCGGATGGTTTTCGATTACTGGGGTTTTATGAATGAAAATTAAAAGGCTTTGGGAGTATAAGGATGATTTTTTTGTATTTTTGTAAAATTTTCATCCCAAAATCTGAAGGGCCACTTTTAAAACCATATTCAACGTAACCCCAGCTTTTTATGACCCTGAGAAAGATAGCTTTTAAAAATACTGTTGGAACGGGAGAAAATTCTGGTAACTAGCATTTTCTCCTTTTCCGACAATATTTGCTATCCTTCCTACAGCAAATTTCATTTTTTGAGTCACACTTATTTTGTCGTCTGCAAACGCTTTTGATTTGGGCAAGTCTGAAATTTTGTCATTTGGTAAAGAGTTAATTAAGATTCAGTGTTGTAAAAATAACGAGGGGAAAAAAGGGGGGGGGGAGAGGAAAGAAAGAAATAGTTAAAGTGCAATAGGTATTTTTTATGTCTAATTGATCATTGATGTTTGCCGAACCCTGTAGCTGATTTCATAACGTACAGGGCTCGAAACCCAGGGATCACTGTTTTGATGTTTGTAAAGTATTAAAGTGATAAGATTTTGCTTTAAAAATCGTTTCAGTGTCTGCAAGTAGACAGAGACAGTCCATTTAACTAAGAACCAGAACACCATACTGTTTGAATTTATTGCGAAAATCCTGGCCTTAAAATAATTTTCAGGATCTTCTTAGATGCATTTTTGTCAGGTTCCTGTTTGAACCACCTTATCAGATGACTAAGTAACAACAAAGTTCAGTTCACACAAATTATCCATTTCTCCCAGGAAAAAAGGGTAGTTCCAGCTTCATTTTCATTTGGGAAATACGTACTAAAATCGTTTTCAGTGAAAAGCTAGTTAAGGGTTAGCTGGATGTTCCTTTGATCTCGGTATTTCACCGTCAAAGAGGGTGATCTTCAAGAAGAACTGTGATGTACTTGCCAGGCACATATTTACACACGCCTGTCATAATAAAGTCTTGTCCTGTTCAATCTTACGTTGATCACTTGCAAAGAATTTGGAATTGTTAAAATATGTTACATAGGGTAAGTCCATTCTAATTACTGACCCAAACTATGCATTTTTCTGCCCGAACACTTTTTGTTTTCAAATGTGTTATTATGGAACACTTGTTTAACTGTATATTGGAATTCATTATTTTTTTTTTCCTTGCCCTGTGAAACCAAGACAGTTGACGAGAAATTTTTTATTTCTTTATCGGGTTTTTCGAGTTATTAATGTAGTCTGCATACAAAAGTTTCTATCAAATCGCGCATATGATACGATTTTTCTCTACAGGCTACCGAAAGGTTGATAAAATGACTATGTTTTTTTCTGAATATGTCTTCGAAAATGATAATTGATACAACTACCGGCACGACCGAGGTTAATATGCGTTTAGGGTGAATTACATTTCAAAAATATGACCCTATAACTGATCGGGTATATTCAAGATTGGTTTATAACTTATCAACTTGTAGACATTTATCACGATATATGCCAAGCCATTGATTACGGCCAACTCTCTTGTATTGTTTTCTGCGATATCTCAAAAGCATTTGACAGAGTGTGGCATAAAGGTATTGTATTTAAACTTAAAGAACACGGCATAGGTGACAGTCTTCTCACTTGGCTAACAAGTTATCTTAAAAACAGAATGCAAAAAGTTGTAATACAAGCATCGGAATCTACTTTTCTGCCCTTAAAAGCAGGAGTACCTCAGGGCTCCGTCCTTGGGCCTCTTTTATTTCTCATTTATGTAAACGATATTACAGAATCACTATTAAGTCTTACTAGATTGTATGCAGACGACATTTCTTTTTATTATTCTGCTACATCACTACAAGATATAGAGGGTATGATAAACCATGATCTCAGAAATGTTTCAATATGGGCAAAACAATGGTTGGTTGATTTCAACCCAAATAAAACTGAAGCTGTTATATTTTCCTCGAAAAAGGATTATGATGAGCCAGTACTTTTTTTTTTTTTTTTTGAAAATACTAGAATTAAAATTGTAGATAAACATCTTGGTATAACCCTTAGTAGTTTAGGTCAATGGAATGACCATATAAATAATAATTTAGAGGCTGCATCCAAAATAGTTCATATTATGCGGAGACTTCAATTTACTCTAACTCGTGCAGCCTTAAATCAAGTTTATCTATCTTATGTAAAACCTATCCTTGAATATTCATCGATAGTATGGGATGGCTGCTCAGTTTCATGTTCGGATTCTATTGAAAAATTACAAAATGAAGTTGCAAGAATTGTATCAGGCCTTACAAGATCAGTATCTCTTGAAAATCTTTACCGAGAATGTGGTTTGGAAACACTATCGTCCAGAAGGAAAAACTCTAAGTTGTGTTTTATGTATAAAGTTTCTAATAATCTTGTCCCACAATATATAGAAGAATTAATCCCTCCATTAGTTGGCAACAGATCGCAATATCAGCTGAGAGACAACCATAATTATGAGAACATACATATGCTAGAACAAGTATTTTACAAAAGTCATGTATCCCCTCTTCAATTTCTCTTTGGAACAATCTAGAACAAGAAATAATATGTAGTACAGCATATTGTTCGTTTAAATCCAAACTTACTTACGAGGCCTGTTAAAATTTCAAAAATTTATTCTACTGGAAATAGATATATATCTCAGTTCTTCATACACGATTAAGAAACAATTGTAGTCACTTAAACGAAGACCTCTACATGAACCATTTAAGATTGGATCCCATGTGTGACTGTAATAATGGTGTTGAAAATACTGAACATTATTAGCTCACCTGAGCAAAACGTGCTCAAGGGGAGCTTCTAGGATCACCCTGTGTCCGTCGTGCGTCGTCAACAATTCTTTAAACATCATCTCCTCCTAAACCACTGGGCCAATGTCAACCAAACTTGGCAGAAATGTTCCTTGATAAGTCCTCTTTAAAGAGTGTTTGCAGAATTTTTGATTCCATCAAAAACTGGTTGCCATGGCAACCAAATGGAATTTTCTAAGAAATTCTTTAAAAATCTTCTCCTCTAAAGCCGCTGGTCAGGTTTTGAAATAATTTCACAGAAATGTTCCTTGGGTGACCCTTTTCAAAACCTGTTCGCGAAATTTTGATACGTCGAAAAACATGGCCGTGGTGGGGGGGGCTCTTTGCGTCTTGTGGTGTCGACAATTCTTTAAACATCATCTCCTCCTAAACCGCCGGGCCAATTTTGACCAAACTTGGCTGGAATGTTCCTTAGGAGGTCCTCTTTAAAAATTGTTCACAAAATGTGATTCCATCAAAAACTCTGGTTGCCACGGCAACCAAATGGAATTTTCTAAGAAATTATTTAAAAATCTTCTCCTCTGAAACTGCAGGTCAGATTTTGAAATAATTTCATAGAAATGTTCCTTGGGTGACCCTTTTCAAAAAATTTTTGCGAAATTTTGATCCGTCGAAAAACATGGCCGTGGTGGGGGGGGGCTCTTTGTACTATATGGCCTTAAAGAAATTCTTTGAAATTCTTTTTCTCTTAAACCAATCGTCAGATTTTGAAGTAATTTCACAGAAATGTTCCTTGGATGACCCTTTTGATAAAATTGTTCGCGAAATTTTGATCCGTCAAGAAACATGGCTGTGGTGGTGGGGGGCTATTTGCCCTATACAGACATGAAGAAATTCTTAAAAATTCTTCTTCTCTGAAACCACTGGTCAGATTTTGAAATAATTTCACAGAAATGATCCTTTGGTGAGCTTTTAATTTTCATCAAAAGACTTTATAGGTATTTTGATGAAAAGGGCTATTGCAGACGTCAACCTATACCAGGTAAGTGAGTGCACTGGTGAGAAATGCTGATATGCACACTTTCTACTTAATGTATTTGATAGCTATGTATCGCAAGAGGTAATATAAGACTTTGGAATACATGCATAATATTTCACCAGTTATCAAAAGGGCCTATATCTGGGTGTTAACCGCCTTGTTGATCACCATTTCTGTACTTTATGATGGATTGTTTTCTGAATTCTATACAAACTTTATATGCAGAATTCTGATTCGTCAAAAACATGATTGTGGGGATGATTGTAGGGGTGGTGACAGATTTTGAAATGATTTTTACCAGTGATTTTTTCAAAATTGTTTGGCAAAATAATGATTTTGTTTCCAAAATTTCAATACTCCAAAAACAAATTGGCTATGGTCCTCTCAAAAATTCAGGTGAGCGATCCAGGGCCATCTTGGCCCTCTTGTTTTTTCAAATGCTACCGTTATTCTGGTATAAGAATCTCGCTTTTTTCGAGCAATCAGGGGATTTTTTTTTTTTTTTTTTTTAGCTCACCTGAGCACAACGTGCTCAAGGGGAGCTCTTAGGATCACCCTGTGTCCGTCGTCCGTCGTCAACAATTATTTAAACATCATCTCCTCCTAAACCACTGGGCCAATGTCAACCAAACTTGGCAGAAATGTTCCTTGGGAGGTCCTCTTTAAAAATTGTTGCCATGGCAACCAAATGGAATTTCTAAGAAATTCTTTAAAAATCTTCTCCTCTGAAACCGCTGGTCAGATTTTGAAATAATTTCACAGAAATGTTCCTTGGGTGACCCTTTTCAAAACGTGTTCGCGAAATTTTGATCCGTCGAAAAACATAGCGGGGGGGGGGGGCTCTTTGCGTTTTGTGGTGTCAACAATTCTTTAAACATCTTCTTCTCCTAAACCGCTGAGCCAATTTTGACCAAACTTGGCTGGAATGTTCCTTAGGAGGTCCTCTTTAAAAGCTGTTCATAGAATTTGATTCCATCAAAAACTCTGATTGCCATGGCAACCAAATGGAATTTTCTAAGAAATTCTTTAAAAATCTTCTCTCAAGCCGCTTGTCAGATTTTGAAATAATTTCACTGAAATGTTCCTTGGGTGACCCTTTTCAAAAACTGTTCGCGAAATTTTGATCCGTAGAAAAACATGGCCGTGGGGGAGGGGGGCTCTTTGCATTGTATGGACTTAAAGAAATTCTTTGAAATTCTTCTTCTCTTAAACCACTGGCCAGATTTTGAAATTATTTTACAGAAATGTCCCTAGGATGCCCCTTTTGAAAAGTAGTTCGCGAAATTTTGATCCGTCAAGAAACATGGCTGTGGTGGTGGGGGGGGGGGGGGCTATATGCACTATACGGACATGCAGAAATTCTTAAAAATTCTTCTTCTATGAAACCACTGGTCAGATTCTGAAATAATTTCACAGAAATGATCCTTTGGTGCCAAATTATGCCCCTTTTTCGACTTAAAATTTTAACTTACTATCCAGCACCCAACAGCCAATTGTTGGCACTTGCATGCGGTACTCTTGTTTTTTTTTTTTTTTTATTGAAGTTATTGAAGAAAAAGTTTTGGAATAAAAAAAAAAATTGGCTATGGTCCTCTCAAAAATTCAGGTGAGCGATCCAGGGCCATCTTGGCCATCTTGTTTTTTTACTCTTTTCTTGTACATATACTGAACCAAAAAAGAAACTTCCGATTTCTTTACATGTTTTTTTTTTTTTTTTTTTAATGTAATGAAAAGAAACCAACATGTCCAATGCCCTACATATGTTCGGGCGAAGGATTATGTGTCAAATAAAACCAATTACATGTATAACTGAAATTGTACGCATTACACAAAAAAGAAAACGGTAAATTCGATTTTCTCGTGTATGCACGGACCAGTATAATCCGTGTTTATAGAATCAAACCTTTCAGTCTGATTTTATAGACTTTGTTGTCAATAAGAAAAAGACGTTGAAAAAAAGAAAATTTTATTAAGTTTTCTTTCTTTTTGATATGCCTAGAATTCCACCAAATTTACGCGAACGTGCCATTGGAATGCTTAATGCTGGTATGGCGATGAATGAGGTTGCTAGGGTTGTTCTAGCCGTTCTATTCGATACCTTAGGCAACGTTTCCAAGCAACAGGGCGTACGGAGGATTTACCGAGTAGTGAACGTCCGCGCGTCACGACGCCTGTTCAAGACCCATATATCATGAATACACACCTACGCAATCGTTTTAAAACTACCACTGTCACTGCTGCTTACACCCCTGGTACACATAACAACCGAATATCTGCCAAAACTGTACGCAATTGTCTGCGTGAAGGTGGTCTACGTGGACGTCTTCCTTACATTGGCTGTGTATTGACGCGACGTCATTGTGTAAATCGTGTTAATTGGGCACGTACACACCATCGTTGGATAAGGCAACAATGGAATAGCGTTCTTTTCTCCGACGAGTCGAGATTTTCCATTCATCGAAGTGATGGCAGGGTTCGTGTATACCGTAGAAGAAATGAACGTTATGCCGACTGTTGTGTACTTGAACGAGATCGTTTTGGGGGCGCAGGTTCCGTCTTGGTCTAAGCAGGCATTGCGGCGCATGGTTATCGCACACCTCTCGTCGTGATCGATGGGAATTTGAATGCCCAACGTTACCCAGATAAGATTCTTGCGAGGCACGTCATCCCACTGTTTCAAAATAATGCCAATATCACTCTGTTTCAACATGCCACAAGCCATACAGCTGGAGATACTGTGAATTTCCTCAGGACGAATAATATTGCATTCATTAATGAATCCAGTCGAATCCAGTCGAACACCTGTGGGATAATTTGGACCAGCTTGTTAGACGTCGCCCCATTCCACCGTCGAACATCAATGAACTAACACAAGCCTTAATCCAGGAGTGGAATAACATTCCACAGGCAGAATCAACACACTCGTCGGTTCTATGCGCCAACGATGCCAGGCAGTACTCGATGCTCAAGGTGGCCATACCCGGCATTAATGTGTGATTTTGGTCTACGACCCCTACCACATTTAATCAACCATTTCACCAGTTTTCCGTGAAAGTAGATAAATACAAGTAAAAATAATTCAATCCTTCTTTCTGTATTTACGTATATCTGCACTTAAACACAGCGGAAGTTTCTTTTTTGGTTCAGTATATTTTAGAAATGAATTCACTGTACTTGCCATTGTTGTCAAAAGAATTATTGAAACTGTCTTGTAGGGGAAGGACCGATTCTAAGTTGATAGAACTTGTGGCCCAACCCCATTTCAACTTATATGAAATAAAATATGTTTAAACTATTTCAAGAATGCTATGCCGAAAAGTTTCGCAAACAGCGGACAGAGTAGATCCAATGTCAGGGTGCGCGTTCTGTGCAGTCTGGCTTTAATCTACACTATCGGCAGAGAGCAGTCTGGTATAATTAATCTACATTGTCTACTGTACTCTCTCTCTCTATATGAATAAACAACCAACTTTCACGACCAAAACCATCTCGATCCTGCTTCCTGCAAACGTTGGTTTTTTAGGCGGAGCTGAATATATTGGCTTTTGACCTACTACACGGTAAAGGGCTGAGTCCCCGTAGCGCAGTCGGTAGCGTGCAGGACTTGAGAACATGGAGTCTCACGTTCGAATCCTGGCCAACAATTTTCCCAGGATTAGTTACGGTCATTGTTACAGGATTCATTCTTCTCTCACGACTGATTGTTTTCCGACGATGGTTATGTGGGAATGCAGTCAGTGGCTTGGGAAAAATATTGCGCGAAGTGCTGGTAATAGAAACTCCAGGAAAGCATGGATGGGAGCACTGGCCGCCGCGATATAACTGAAATAATGTTGAAATGGCGTTAAGCACCATACAATCAATCTTGGAACCGATATACTCGAGTGAATAAAACGTAACTTGCGATTGGTCAAAAAATGTGAAAATGCCCTGCAAGTCTGTTTCCAAATTTATGACATTGATATACAAAAATTGCTAAGGGCAGATTACGTTTGCAGATTTTTACTATATTTTCATGCCTACGATTGGGGATAAAATGTTGGTATCGATTGCAGATCGATTGAAGGTGTTAATAATGCTGATGGGTCTCGCATAAATCCAGCTACATGTAGATTTAAATCAGGTAGTAGTAACACGAGCTTATTCTGAACTATACTAGACATTTTTAAGTACAGTTTCTTCAAATAAAAGACAAGATGGCATCAAGTCATGGCGGTGTACTTCGAAAACCTGCAAGGCTGCTGTATATACTAATATTCAATGTAGATCTAATAATATAGTTTTAAAAAATTGTTGTCATAACCATTCATCAAATGAACGCCACATTGAGGGACATCGACTGCCTGTTGTGGTGAAGAGAAAAGCAACGGAAGATGTGACCAAGCGTCCATCCAACGTAATTCGGTCTGAGCTGCAGAAATCCTACTACCATCTTTTCCCATGGTGAGCATGGGGCAACAGCTTAAACTATAAATCTAAATCTGGCTGAGGGGAGGAGGTTAATATTATTAATTATCCGCAATAGTTATAATCAAAGGACTGAAAGTCCTGAAAAGCGGATTTGTTGAACAGTTTTAAGCTATGATTTGATGTAATGAATTTTTTTTTTTTTTTTTTTTAATCATATGTAATACATATATAATATGTAAGTAATCAGTACAGTAAGGAAGTGCAATGGGAGTCGAAGTTGTTCTACCAATTGCGCTGCGCAGCAACTGTTATTTTACTACTTATTTGAGTAGTAATTTGGTCCAACAATTTGATGTTTTTTTTTTTATGCTAGTATTATATTTAGGGCTGTAAACACGCAGAGGACTGAAAAAAAAAAAAACCTAGATGGATTTATGAATTGAAAGTTATTTCACAAATATATACATGTAGAACACTTCAGCTGTTGATGAGTAAGAATAAAAAACTATGCAAAATAGGACAATGCTATATAAAGATATTTCTGTAAAAACAAAGTGTTAAGGTCTACAGCCGTCAATCAGTTTCGGCAATTATGAACAAATTTGATCAAAGAGTACAATAAATTGCTACTTACACATGATCGCAATATGAAATTTTTGTACCTTCTTGTTGAACTCTTTACCAGAGGACAAAATGTTTGACTCTCCCAAATTAAAGCTAACTATTCAGATTTTCATACTCTCAACAAACTGAAAAATGACTTACTGAATTATAGTTGGAAAAAACATTAGTAAAGAAGAAAGATAAGATTTAGAAAGAAAAATATCTGAATTGATATTTCCTTAAAGTAACAATAAAGGCCAAACGTAAACAAAGAGGGTGTTTAAATGCATTTGAATTTATATCATGCCATTTAAAAGTATGAAAATTATTGTGAAGATGACAATCTGTCATTGTACGGTCAGTCCAATTGTTAGTTGCTGACAGAGAAATTAATTTCAAAACTAGGTTAAACCCTGCCAGGTAGCTCTGTCTTTTGTTTACTTTTTGCCTGATTTTATTTTATTTTTTTAATTTTTTTTTTTTGCCAGCGACTAACATATGGTCAGACCAGACAATAACAGAATGTCATCTCCACAATATTTTCCATACTTTTAAATGGTATAATTTAAATCAAAATGTACTATTACACCTGCTTTGATATTTCAGCCTTTACTGGGCCTTTAATGGGCTACATAGCCTCTTTTGGTATTATTAGATTTCATGTCACAGTTTTGGAAAGCCTTGTCGGAATGGTACTTAATCAATAACATGCGCCCTCTACAAGGATTTATATTCAAATCAGTATCAAGACGTCATATCTGGTGTAATAGATATAAACAGAGTGACCTACTGCTTAAGTAGCCTACAATTCCATTATAAGACGCCAAAAATTGCATCATTTTACTTAATATAACTTAACACTTTACATGAAAAGAAATATATATCTGGTAGTATTTATTGGTCTTTTACAAAATAATTTGATTTGTGGCCTAAACACTAAATAGCTCCCTATTTAGAGCATTAACAAACAATTCAATAAATATAGAGCCCTCAGATTATGTGTTTTGTATTTTAAAGGGTAGAAAAAATTCTCGAGGAAAAAAGAAAAGAAATACTGATGTCTTGTTTTCCATAACTGTTTTCATAAGCCCCTTTTACACAGGACTTATAAAACATAGAATTTATAGTGTTAAAGGACTCAAAGAAGAAAAATCCTCAAAAATTCAACCAATTTAACTTTGTATGACACAAAATTCAAGGGTCAAATATAGGTCATGTTTGGACAAACCATAAGGTATTCTATATGCTGATTACATGTATCTGTAACAGTTCTGTTAAATAGCCCCCAAAGGCTGGGATTGAACCCAGAACCTTTAGGTCCCAACTCCCAAGGCAAATGCTGTGCCACATTGTTACAAAAGCTATCTCTATAGCTAGACAATATATACAAACCCTTATACAAACACAAGCTATACATTTATATCAATGTGCGGGATAGACCAGTATACAACATATCCATGTCAGGTTTCCTTGGCATCTGGAGAAAATTTTGATTGGGGTTTATTTCAACACTTTACTGAACACTCATGTTAATAACCCTGAAAGAAATAGGCAATTGAAAGCAACATGGGACAAGGACAAAATTCTGGTAAACAGTATATTCTCCTGTTCCAACAGTGTTTTCAATCATATGAGTGAACTTCAGCTCATTTGTATCAATTTCTGAATTGTTGTCTGCAGATACATTTTAAGAGCTTTAATCTTGTCATGGGGAAGGAATGAATAACAAAATAGCATCCATTTGATCACCATTTTTGATTAAAAAACAAAAAGTAATTTATGCATAGATGGTGGACATAGACTAATCTGAACAATCTTACAAAAATTAAATGTGGATCTGGAGTACTGCATTATCTGATGGCCTAGGTTCCAGCCTCACTGGAAGCACCATATTTTTCTGTGGGAGTGTCCTTAGGCAAGACACTTCAGAGCCCTACCCTAGTACTGCAGAAACCCAGACATACATAAATAAGCTAGCTATAGCAGTTATATGACTGAAATAATGTTGAAAGCAACATTAAACACCATTCAATTAATCTTTATCTGACATTTCTACAGCCTCACAAAATGTAGCTCTTAAGTTTTTGAAAACATTGGTAGACAAACAGTTTTTTTTTTTTCATTCTTACTAAAGTCATTTTTCCCCATTCCATAACACCACAAAGGATATAAATAGAGTTTATTTCATCAGCTTGTGGTTAATATGAGGAAATATTTGCCGAAAATGGGAAAGGTATGCGAAAATAACGAGTGCCGTAAGGCACGAGTTATTTTCGCGGACCTTTCCCTTTTGAGGCAAATATTTCCCCATATTAACCACAAGCTGATGAAATTAATTATATAATATATTTCCTCTGATTATTTTGTCAATGAATGCCACTTTTAAAACTTAAAAACTTAAAAAACTTAAAAAAGTAGTTCCAGATTTTCGGCAGGAGGAAAATATTCACTGTGACGGGGAAATAATCCCCCCCAGCTTAAATTACGATATTTCTTTACCCATAACATTTCTAAAAATAGACACATGAAATATAATATTGTTTTAAATAACTTAAGTAGGTAAGTGTGGCTATATTATCCCATTTCGAAGGATGTCCAGAAAAACATTTTTGAAACAAGTTATCCAACTGGCTGAGCTTTATTTAGCTATACTAAAAATCGAGGGTTTTCAGAAGAACTAGTGAATGCGGTTTTTGTCTGAGATTATGCTTTAAGTCAGATTGAAAATATTAACAGCTCACCCTAGGGTTTGTAAACATGTACGCTTAAATAGATACACTAAACATGATGACTATATTTTTCTTTACCATAGCCTTTTAAGCATTTCTAAAATCATTATTATTCATCATTATGCAAGACTCTTTTAATATATTGAAACTTCTGTACTCAGATATCAAGGTCTTGATTTTTAAAACAGCATTTTACAAATCTAGTCAGAATATAAACACAACACTTTCTAAACTCCGTGACAATTTCATTAACAAAAGAAAATGAAACGCTACAAATGTAATTTTCAGAGATGTTTTCAATACATAGGATCCAATCATGTACATAAAAAATCACACAAAAATCTTTATAAATAAAGAAATTATAGCATAAATATCACAACAACTACCCACACTGCGGCGCACGTCAAGCGTTAGTAATGACGTCAATGTTATGTTAAAGAGCTTTTGTCAAAGAATTCTCCATGAAATTCAACGCATTAGCCATGTCATTTAATCCATGATTGGTCAAAAGCGCTCTTAAACCGAATTTCTGTCAGACCTCTGTTAAAAGCAAATGTAGCAGACATCAACTCATTGCTGGAATCGAACTTGCGACTTCTTAAATCCTCCTTAAGCTGTGGAAAGCAGGCAAACTTGTAAATCCGAGTAGAAATCTTTGCCTTCTTGGATGGAGGTGTCCTAGGTGTCTTCCATATACTGGACTGTCGCTTTCCTTCGGGTTTGAAGTAGTTTAACCATCTTTCATCTGCTTTTATAAGAGGATCCAACAGAGCGTTGTCTGCTTCAACTCGAGCAAGAAACTCTAGGGACGTGTTAACCTTCTTCTGTTTGTTTTCATCAGCTAGAAGACATAAAACCAATCTCGCGCAGACTTGTGACATGTTCAGTTTGTCCTTAAGTATTCTATGGAAAGAAGACCTTGAAATGGTGGTTGACGACGATATCTCTCTGACTGACAGTCTCCGATCTGCGAAAATGCATCTCTTCACCAAATCACACGACTCATCATCTAAAGAAACTGGCCCATCATTTCGCACTTTCTCCTCTTTCTAGCGTTCACCTGCCCTTAAGTCTGTTTTAATGCCATGGCACTTGTAAGCCAGTGCTCGAGAAATGTTTTTAAACTTTTCAGTACGCCAAATTTGTTCTAAAGTCTGGACGACTGACATTCCAAGATCGGCACAAATGTTTATAACTGTTCGCTGCGCCGCGCGATCATCTGACGTCGTCATTTCAAATTTCCTATTTTCTACTGATCTTTTTCGTTTGTTTGTATACCGTCTGTTGTTTACTCGATCACATTTAAATTTTCTGTGATGACATTAAAGCTTCAAAAGAAAACATTGATGTAATATGAAGCAAAAATAATATCAAATATTGAAAATATTCGAGCATGATTTGAGTTCATATAAAAACGTATATGGAGAAAATAGCGTGCGCCGGGAAATGACACCTCCTTATCAATTTTGTGAGCTTAAAGTAAAAATAAAGCTAATACTTATTTGGAGACTTAATATGAAGTGAAATAACATCTTCATGGATGAAATATGTGAAAATGAATGTCCTGACGCTTAAAATGGTTCGTTTATAAAATTTGTCACGGAGTTTTGGGACAAACCTCGTAGTGGGTATAATCATATACTGACGTCCATTAAAAACGCCTCATCGAAAAAGTGCGATAGCTTTGTACATACCTAGAATATATATGTCACGTTTTGCCTACCATAGAATTTTCACTTCTCTAATCTACTGAAGCATGAAATTTCGTGCCAGTCTATTATGTTTGCTTCAACCATGACTCATGGCACCGTTTTGCCCTACGCCCCATGCATTTTCCCAACGTGGTTATGTCGGTCAAAATTACGCATGTGTAAACAGTAATTGATTTACAATTAAGTTGTCCAAGCAATATTTTGAAAACATCAATTTCGAAAATGTCAAGACAAAATAATGAACAAAGAGCACGCATTTTGGGCATGCTTGAAAGCGGTCTTTCTCAAAGTGACGTTGCAATACGCTTTAACGTTGCAAGATCAACAATGGTGTGTCTTGTTCGACGGGTAAACGAAACAGAGAGCTTGTCTGATAGACCCCGACCTGGTGCGTTTACCGTCGACGTAATGAACGGTACACCCAAAGTTTTGTTCTGGAACACAACCGTTTTGGTGGTGGTGGTATAATGGTTTAGGCAGCAATAAACCACACATTTAGAACTGACCTAGCGGTTATTAATGGTAATTTAAATGCCAGACGGTATGTAAACCAAGTTCTGCGTCCTGTGGTCGTTCCCATGTTTCAGCAACGCCGTAGCCTTACATTTCAACATGACAATGCGCGCCCCCACACGGCCAGATTTACCAGAAACTTTCTCATGGCCAATAATATTGCCGTGCTGCCATGGCCTGCTAACTCTCCCGATTGTAACCTGATCGAACACATGTGGGACATCCTCGGACGTCGTTTACGTCGACGTAACCCACAGCCGCAAAACGTCCAAGAATTGACAAATGCTCTTCGTGAAGAGTGGGCTCGCATTCCACGCTATCTCCTGCGTAATCTGTGTGGGTCCATGGGACGGCGACTGCCGGCACTGATAGCAAGTCAAGGAGGCCATACACGGTATTGATGAATTTAAGGGGGTGAGTTTGTTGAAATGCCTGTTAAATTTGTGTAATGTTTAGGTAAACGTTTGTGTCATGTAATATGTGTAGAAATATTGACAAAGTCCATTTCTAAAATACAAAGTCATGCATTCGATATTAAATTCATGAAATATGACGCGACAGAGGGAGATGGGGCGTTTCTAATGGACGTCAGTATATATACTGCAAACAATTCAAATCTAAAATAGTGTGCCTATAGGAGTGGAATTTTACTATGTTAAGTGGTCTGATCTTAATCTACTCTTGCTACAAAGCAAACTAACCGTCCTCATTCTGAAGTATAAAGTATGTATTGTTTTAAAACTACATGTAGTATGGTTTAGTTTAACCCCTTACCAAACAATCCCGACTTTTAACAACCCTGAGGAAGAGGGCTTTTAAAAAGAATTTGGGAATAAAAGAAAATGCTGGTAACCAGCATTTTTCCTTTTCCCACTATGTCTTCTGCCCTTCCAAAAATAAAATTCATTTTTTGAGTCACATCGATTCTGTTATCAGCAAGTGCTTTCCATTTGGACAAGTCTAAAATTTTGTTGTGTGGTAAAGAGAAAAAAGAAAAAAAAAAAAAACACTAGAGTCCTCTCAGGGAAATAGAAACAGTGGCATTTTGTATGTAATTTCTTACTGAAAACACATTGTCCTTTTCATGACCTAGGAATCCCTTCAAGGGTTCTTCCTAATTACTACACAGCTTGAAACTATTAATTTCAAAACGAAATACAAAATCAAAATAGAAACAACAATTTGATTGTTCAGATACAATGATTTCTTCTTTCTTTCGAAAGGAATATTCTTGGTTTTACTTCTAAACTAAAAGATATTATGTAATAGTCTGAAAGGTGAAAACTAAATGGTGTGTTTAGCATTTTCTAAGATTTAGGCCATGTGTAATTCATGAATATTGAATACACCTTCCTTCTGTTAAATAAATGAAAATTCACTTTGTATCATTATAAAGACACAAGTCAAGAAAATGATGATTTCACAGAAGAAAAGTAAGGTTAACTCATGCACTGCTACAAAACATGAAATTGATTGTAACTACCTTCAAGAGTAATTTGACGTTTGACTGATTTCTGGCGGTTACATTAGTTTCAACACTGTTTCAGTCCTGCAGTGACAACTCAATTACAGTATTTGTGTACCGCTTGGGTTTTACTAGGGCTCGGCTGATTCTCCGCAGTGTCTTGTCCAAAGGCACTCCTACAAAATCCTGGCAACTAGGTGAGAACAAAACCCGGAATAACCCATCGTACACCTTTACCAATCAGCCACAGTCTTACGGAACCTCACGAAATAAATGAACAAGATTATGTCCTTTCACCGCTATATATTGATGAAAATGAAAATAATAAAAAAAAAACCCTCATATTCTGCGCAGTCTGAACTTAGATTATCAAACACAATTTCAAAACAAGAGGGCCAAGATGGCCCTGGATCGCTCACCTGAATTTTTGAGAGGACCATAGCCATATTTTTTTTTTTTTTTTTGAAGTATTGAAATGTTGGAAACAAAATCATTATTTTGCCAAGCAATTTTGAAAAGGTCACCTGTAAAAATCATTTCAAAATCTGTCACCACCCCTACAATCATCACCATAGCCATGTTTTTGACGAATCAGAATTCTGCAAGTAAATTTTGGGATAGGTCACCCAAGGACCATTTCTTGAACAAGAGCACATGCCCGATAGTGGCTAAAAATATTAAGTCGAACAAGAGCACCGCATGCGGGTGCCAACGATTGGCTGTTGGGTGCTGGATAGTAAGTTAAAATTTTAAGTCGAAAAAGGGGCATAATTTGCACAAAATGATTTTAGAGTTATCTGCCCTTGTTGGGTTGCTCTTTTACTAGTGAACAATTATTCCAGGTTTCAAGTAAATGTGTGGAGTGGAAGCCGATATATAACAAAATGTCAAAGTTTTTCCACAATGACAACGACAACAACGCAGACGACAACAACAGGGCTATGACAATACCTCAATATTTTCTTCGAAAACAGCCTAGCTGAAAAAAGGGGGCATAACATAAGGATCATTTCTGTGAAATTATTTCAAAATCTGACCAGTGGTTTCAGTGAAGAAGAATTTTTAAGAATTTCTACATGTCCGTATAGTGCAAATAGCCCCCCACGACCACAGCCATGTTTCTTGACGGATCAAAATTTCGCGAACTTTTTTTCAAAAGGGGCACCCAAGGAACACGTCTGTGAAATAATTTCAAAATCTGACGAATGGTTTAAGAGAAGAAGAATTTCAAAGAATTTCTTATAGTCCATAAAGTGCAAAGAGCCCCCCTCCCCCATGGCCATGTTTTTCGACGGATCAAAATTTCGCGAACAATTTTTGAAAAGGGTGACCCAAAGAACATGTCTGTGAAATTATTTCAAAATCTGACGAGTGGTTTAAGAGAAGAAGAATTTCAAAGAATTTCTTTAAGTCCATACAGTGCAAAGACCCCCCCCCCCCACGGCCATGTTTTTCGACGGATCAAAATTTCGCGAACAATTTTTGAAAAGGGTCATCCAAGGAACATTTCTGTGAAATTATTTCAAAATCTGACAAGCGGTTTCAGAGGAGAAGATTTTTAAAGAATTTCTTAGAAAATTCCATTTGGTTGCCATGGCAACCAGAGTTTTTGATGGAATCAAATTCTGTGGACAGTTTTTAAAGAAGACCTCCCAAGGAACATTCCAGCCAAGTTTGGTCCAAATTGGCCAAGCGGTTTAGGAGGAGAAGATATTTAAAGAATTGTTGACAACGCACGACGCAAAGAGCCCCCCCCCCCCCCCCACCACCACCACGGCCATGTTTTTCGACGGATCAAAATTTTGCGGACAATTTTTGAAAAGGGTCACCCAAGGAACATTTCTGTGAAATTATTTAAAAATCTGACCAGCGATTTCAGAGGAGAAGTTTGGTCCAAATTGGCCAAGCGGTTTAGGAGGAGAAGATGTTTAAAGAATTGTTGACGCCGCACGACGCACGACGGACGATCCTTAAAGCTCCCCTTGAGCACGTTGTGCTCAGGTGAGCTAAAAAAAAAACTGTTGTTACACTTAACTATAAAAAATGGACTAATACATGTACTTCATGATTTCAAGTTCATTTTATGAGTATCACATAAAACACAAGAGACCTACGTGTAATATGTAAACTCACATTCTTGCGTCTATTTCTATTCAGTCAAAAAATGCAGGTGTGAATAAGTACAATCTAAAAAGTGGACTTAAGTCTCAATTAATATGAAAGTTACAGTTAAAGTGTGATGGGATTTTGAAATTTTGTCAGTGATTATGTAAGTTTTATTCCTTTACATATAGATATAGATTCTTTTTTGAAGTTTTGAGCCACGTCTTTGTGAATTTAAGTTATACTACATAATTGAACCATTGCAGGGACAATTGCAAAAAGAAACATGATGTAGCATTATGAGATACTTGAAATTCAATATTAACATGGTAAAAAGGCTATTCATTACATCCAATGCAGTTGTGAGTGAATCCATTTTTATAGTCTAAAGAAAAGAATTGAAATCATTACTTATCACCTGGAAGAACATAGTCCAGAAATTATTTGTTTTTATATATCTGTAAATCCCTGCCCTGGGCACAGCTGATGGCACTAAAGCAGCCAGAATGGACCAAGATCACACTCAGTGTGACAAGTTGCCATGCAAAGTAAAAACTGACCTTTACATAACTAAAATGAAACTGCCAAGTTGATAGCACAAATCCAAATATTTCTATTTCAAAGTTATTTTATGGGGGGAAAAATACCTCCTTACCAGGCAGTATAGATCGGAGATCAGACTGCACATTTGGTGCAATCTGATCTTGATCTACACTGTCTGCAAGAGGTCCTTGAGTAGCACTTAGCAGCCTAAGGGTTAAAGGAATTGGTCCCTCTATAAAACTTTAAAAACTATAGGCATATTTTCATTCTGAGGTTTGAATTACTTGCTGTTTACATGAAGCACAGAACTGTCTCTAATATGGGTTGAGCAGCAGTTCATTATAATTATGTACTTTATTAAATATAGTACAAATATGTTCAATTTGCTCTGTGTACATGTACTTCAATCTCCAAGCATAAAAAAATATATCAAAGAACTTAAATCTACATGTCCAAATAGTAAGACGCATATTTACATTCCTGTGGACCCTTTATCATACATCTGTCTTCAAATTCTGCATTCTTTTTTATTCTATTGCATGAAACGTGACAAAATAAAATTCAGTCGTATTAGGACTATGAATGGACTTTTACACCTTGAAGACAATTGAGTCTCTGAGGCTTAAAGTCCAGGATATTAGGTTAAGTTAGTGGATCCGATGCCTAGTTAACTGAGAAGGACACTATTTCCCATCAAAAATCCACAGTATAAATTCATGTCACGGGTTCGTACTTGATCGGGACCGTTTGTGAACGAAAAATTTCTTTACGTCCCATCGATAACTGAGAAATCTTGGAAGCAGTCTTGCATAAATCAAACGTCAAATAATTTTTTTACAGACTACACGATCTTCATTTCTTCACATAAATGTTTCAAACAATGCGGAAATTCATCGATAGTGCTGTACGAAGGGTTATACCTAACAAGGTGCTCAGGCGACTTTATGGATTCTGTGTTGTGGATCTAAAACTCTAAAGCGTTTAAGTTGAAATCATTCCAAAGCGTTTGAGTTAAAGTGATTCCGGCATAAATTGTGCCGGAATACCCCGGCTGTTTGCAGCTTGAAAATGGCTCATCTGCACCGAAACTCTTACGAGTTGATTATCATTCCTGTCAATATACTTACATGCTTTATGATTCGTTAATTTTTATTGTTGATTATTTACCGAAAGGCTTTAAGGTTACTTTTAAATCCAGTTTATTATAGCGTACGCGAGCTCTTTGGAGTCTATACCGGGACCGCGTACTCAAGCGCTTTGGAATTTTAGTTCAACCGTTCTGCGTATTCGTTATCGAAAGGGTTTTTAATTATTTAAGGCCAAATTCTAGCTAGCTATCTGAACAGTTAAAGATATTTGATACAATGCAAGGTTGAAAAATGTAATCTCATTGGGAAAATTATTGCTTAATCTCCTTGTTTATTTCGGCAGCGGACGTAACGAGGGGTCGGGGGGTGGGGGGGGGGGGGGGGAAAGCAGTCTGTGTAAACAATGTTCATACGCATATGGCAATATTTAATGAAAAAAAAAAAAGAACGAACTTTGTTTAACTCATTACCAAACGACAAAATTTTAGGTTTGTCCAAATCGAAAGCATTTGCAGACGACAAAATAAAAGTGACTGAAAATTTGAAATTTGTTTTGTGAAGGGTAGAAAACATTGTGGGAAAAGGAGAAAATGCTGGTTATCAGCATTTTCTCCTTTTCCCACAATGTTTTCTAAAGGCTTCTTTCTCAGGGTCGTCAAAAGTAGGGATTGTGTGGTAATGGGTTAAGGATGTAAAGTATTTCAAACTGACAATTTTTGTAGTTTTGACGAAATTTGATAAAGGAATCAAACATAGTTTCTATGAATTTTTCAAAGTCAGAGCTGAATATCATTTGTAGATCTGCGTTGTTCGTCCTATTCACCAGCCATGCAAAACTGAATCTGAGCGCGCATGCGTCCTTACGCATGATGTATTTGGTTCCGGTCAAAGCGATCACAGTAAGCGGATTTGCTATATAGCAAAAAATTAGAGTCCGCAAGTGATATCAAAAATCGTCCGTAATCGTACCTTAAAGAAAAAATCCGCAAACGATATAGGTCTACTGACATCCGTAATTGTAATTCGCCGGTTGCGACCGCTAATCGATACCCCGAGGCACTTGTTCACACGCAAATGAATATATCATGGGAGATTATCCTTTTCAAGATTTTAAGACTTTTCAAGATCCAGGCGTAACTTAGGATGGGTTTTGTCCTGTATCTTGCACTATCCCCCGAAACAAGACTAACAGCCTTCCAGGAGCGTCGCCCATATGGGCAACCATTGGCGACGATTAAAAAACAAACTCGCAAATTCCATCGATCGTATTTTATAACATGGTCGCCTTTGTACCGTATATAAGTATATTAAAAAAAACGTATTATTATATACGATACAGGGAAGATGCGACTATTTTTAGTAACGGTGTAGATGATCGACCGATGAATATTTCGGTGTTCCGTGATCAGACTAACTAGCGCAGCTTTGACAGTTACCCGAGATTCGACCAGATTCCCATACATGTCACTTTTGACACACTCATTCTATTGCTTCTGTATATTTGAAAAGTTAACCCTTAGAGCGTAGAATAAGCCTAATGGACACTGTCAGTCTTGAAATAAAACCTAGATATTGGCAGTTTCAGGGCTGTTCAGAATTTCTCATTAAAGCGGATAGTGTAGATCAAAGATCAGACTGCACGTTTTGTGCAGTCTGATCTTGATGTACAATGGCCGGAAAAACATCTTTAGTTGTCGTTATAGGCGCTTTAAGGGTTAAGAAGGGGAAATATAGCCTTGCGGTTCAATGGTTCACGGTAGTAACGGTTCCATCTAGAAAAGTCCAAAATTTAAACAGACTTTAGAATCAATTACCAAATAACTGTTTAATTTCATTTTTTAGTTAGCGTCATAGAAAATATGTAGTTTCATCCAGATATTTGAAAGAAAATCCACCTTGACCTTCTCTACTGTCTCGCTGCGATTTTGAAAGTGAACCATGTGACTTCGATGATATTCGTAAAAAAAATCATTGTAACTTGATATGTAGTGGCGCCAATTTGTAGTCACACGGTTTGAAAATATTACCACATGATCGAGCAGATGGTCTAAAAACATCATGTCTGTTTGTTTGTAAAACTGCGTGTTAATGAAGGATTTTAGATGGTAGGGTAAATGGTGTTAAGCAAGTAGGTGCCGATTACATCGTTTTCATTTCCGGTACATTTTTCTTCCATTTTTTTATTTTGCATTTTGATGTTGGCTAAGGACTAGAAATGTCTGAGTCAAGGAATTTACACCCAAAAGCCAGACAAGCTGCTGGATGACGCTGATTTTTATTATGATGAAAAAATACCGATTACCTCGAAGCAAAATGTACCGTGAACATATATGTCTTAGCTATAATATGAGCCATACTCTATAAAAAAGGGGGTTTAATGCATCTGCAAAAATCATCGACCCAGGTCTGCCTGCGCAGCCTGCGCAGGCTGACTAGGAGCAAAAACTTTTCGCTATAGTTCAGTTTTCGGTATGTCCAAGGACCAGTCTACCTCAAGATTAGATCAGTAGAAAAAAAGTGGCTATTATGCATCCATAATTATGTGATGGCTTGATTAGTATAATGGATCACGGATACGGATCAAGCCCCCTTTTTTCCGAGCGTGGCTCATATACATGTATATAGAAAAAAAATCTTTCGGCTGCATCAATTATATATAGGCTAGTCCCGACAGGTCTATTTCGGTGGTTGAAAAAACAATCCACTCAGAAAAAAATACCTAAGCTTGACTGAACAAGCGGACGGTATAAAGATGCGAGATCAGATTGCACAGATCCATGCCTTTCGCACATGCCCCCGTATTCGCCTATGGCGCTTAAACGGTGAAAAGAACCCTAGATCTAGATATATATCATCCTCATTCTCTTTGTTCTTCTCATTATTTTATGGTTGTGAGTGTACCAATGGTCCTACCTCATATAATTACGTCAAAATAATCATGGTTTTAACTCATCATTTACCTATAAATGTTAAGGATAAGTGTATAGTCTACATGTGTCTTATTTAAAGCTTTACGACACAATCCGACAATAACAACCCACAGGAAAAGGACCTTTGAAAACATTGTGAGGAAAAAGAGAAAATGCTAGTCACCAGCATTTTCTCGTTTTCTAAAAATGTTAACTACTGTTTCAAAGACAGATTTCCTAATTCGTGCGATATTTAATTTGTCGTCTGCAAATGCTTTCAATATATTTGGACCAGTCTAAAATTGTGTTGTTTGGTAGATCTACAGTGGAATGGGATTTTTATCATATGAACCCGATTTGTGAATATTTATCGAAAATAAAGTAAGTAACGATCAGGGTCCGTTATATATAAGGTTTTTTTTATCTTTTCGTTCGCACATGAAATGCTGAGGGAATCGCAAATGGAATCAGAAACCTGAGACATCATCTTGACCAATGGGAGAAAAAAGAAAGTTACTTCCCTTGATAGCTCTCCACTACTAACTAGGTCCTGAATAAGGTATTACTTGGTTTTTATCCTTGATATCCTTTGCACTATTTAGGAATGTTCAGTGTTATATACTGCCTTCAAAATTTATCAAACCACAAATTCGATCTATTTGATGCATTAAGATGGTAATAGTGAGTGAATTTCAATTTGCAAATATCATGAAGACCTTACATATATATCATCAGTCAAATAATAATAATCGCAACATCTCCTAGTAAAGCAAGGATAAAAACAAAGGGAATCAAACAAAAGGACCTGGTTGCAATTTGGTTACCTTGGTTTTTGTCTAACAAGGGAGATAATTTGGATTTCACTTTTGTCTCCCATTTTGAAACGACACTGAAAAATAACGTAAGAGTAGTTTCCCTTGGCGGAAGTTTGCATTCCCAGAATTCTCGTTGCCAGCGCCGCCATACACCGAAGCGGAAGACGCAAAATACCCGTTCCGAACAAAAGAACAAAGAATTTCATTACCAGATTTACATAATTAGTTGTGAAACCTATCGTTTTCACTCTGTTTATATCTTTTAACAATTTAGAAACATGAGTGTTACAGCATCTGACCGTAAATCAAAAAAGAAAGGAGGAGGTTTGAAAGGTTTACTGGGCAAGGATCAGCCCATGTCAGAAGAAGATCTATTGAAAAAAGACGTCGTTGTTCCAGACGATGTGTTGAGACTAGCTAAATGTACAGAAAGTAAGAACAATAACATTTATTTCCCTCATTAATTTTTTTTTTATTCACTCATAAATTATTGATTTATCTGTCAAATTGAAATGCGCTCTATCGATGTGCGTAAGTCACGCTTTCGCTTTGTTTTGATTGTGATCGCCTGGAGTGTCATTAGCCCTATGATGATAGAGAAATGACAGAGTAAATTGAGTAGGTTAGAAAAGAAAATAAACTACAAAGTTCTAGCCGTCTGAAAAAAATCCTTATAACTTTCATGGTGAGAAAAACTGTGATTGATATCGTCAAGTGTTGTTATTCTGTGAGTGTCCTGGAATTGGTGATTTTTGTTTACATCTCTTAATACACCTAGCTTGATGATGTCACATGGTATTTCAGCTCATAACCCTTACCAATATTTGAATATTTTATAGCCCTAATTCAGCCAAATATATGAGACAAAAAATATAAAAACAATTATGTTGATTGGAATATATTGTCATCATTTTTCTCATTTCTAAATAGTGCTCCATCTCAAAAACTGCAAGGACCTAATACTTTCTGCTGTAATTACGACAAAGCCACGGGAATTAGGTCATGCCATGTTTGCTCAAGTATACGGACGGCATGGTTTTTTTTCTGATGCACCTTACTATTGAAATTAATATTTAAGTATTTAAGTAATAATTTTTACTTGAAAATGATGAGGAATGATTTCTTTTTGAAAAAAAGTATTTTGTATTTCATGTTCTAGTCTAAATACATAATCTCATTGTGTTATATACTAATCATTATGGAAAACAGACACTCAATGCTACTGCTTTTAATTTTCTGGTAAATCAAAAAATATTTACTGCTGTTTGCCTGCTTGAGCAGTGATGGCATGACCTAATCCCTATAGCTGTATAGTAATTACTGCAGATAGTGTAAGGCCCCTGCAGTTTTTGAAGAATAGTGCTAGATCAGGGTTCAAAATTCCCATGTATTTACTCGGAAAATGTGAACCAAAATTAGAAAATGCGAGCTAAAATTTCAGGCACTCAAAAAAATATGAGTGCAAATTACTGAAGGTCAATTACCAAAATGTTCGTAATTTTACATGTGAATACAAATAAGGTAATTCTTTTCTTTCTGGATAAACACCGGTCATGTTGCACTGAGAATACCCTTTGACGGCTGAATAATTTAACATGTCGCCATTGAAGCCTCTGTGTTGTCGTTCGTTATCCGAGTTTCGTGAGCCAAGTGCTTTAGTCTGCACTTACGGCCAATACCATGATTTTACTTTTTATACGAAAAAATGGTAAGGGAATTCAATCTCTGATTATAAAACAGTTCTAGTTTCTGTCAGCCTTTCCTGAAAAAATAATTACCATGCACAAATAACAACGAGAACCAAGTCAGAAATGGTGGACTCGCTATACCAGTTATCGGACACGAAGATATTTGGATGTAATATCTCCATAATTCATTACCAAAATTGTCCACCATCGTAAATTTTATAGAAATTTAACTTGGTTTCAGAACGAATATCAAACTGGAATTGAATTTGATAAATGAATCATGGTTTTAATATCAATTAATGTTCTTGTTATATTGTTTGGTTGTTGTCTCTAGTCGACAGGTAAAGTAATGTGAGTCCAATTTAAATTTTGCGAGTGGAAAAAAAAAAAGCCACTTGCTAAAATTCTCCAGTGGATAAAAAAACGAAATTCTTGAAACTGAAAATAAGGAGGGATATGCCCTCCCCTCTTCATCTAAAACAAAAGGGGGGGGGGGGTGTTCAGAAAATAGGTGGTAACAGGAGAAAACATAGCTCATATAACAGACATTTATCCCTATCAGGGCTTTTTTCCCTTCTATAATTGAGGCCGATATTTGGTGACTTTCCAATTGCAAAAAGCATCTTTTTTTCCCAATTTTGATGAAAGAATTTCCCAATTTTGCTGTAAGAGTTTCTCATAATACGATGCTGAAATTCTCAGTAAGTTAAAATACCAATATCTCGAAAGCTATTTCACATGATCAGACATAAAACTTTCGTTATTTAGCAGCGACTGAAACCGAAAGCAGGCTTTTTGTTCATTTGTACCGAAATAACTCAGCTGACTGCACTGAAGTACGGCCGAAATGTTGCGATTTCTTGGCACCATTTGGTTTGTTTAATGGAGGCAACCTCAACCGAACCGAGTTATTTTTTGCGCATTATAACACCGCACGTAGACTTGAGGCGGTTGTCATTTCCCTATCATTTAATATTAAATCCTTTGACATGTTATATAATTGTTTGTCTTTGGTAAAAAATACAGCTGACAAAAGAAGTTTTCTTAATTGAACACTGTGGAACACATTCTTACTCGATTGCAGTAAATGTATTTAAAAAAAACAAAAAAAAACATGCTGTATCCAGTGTTGTCAAAATAAGCTGATTGGCGATCAAAATCATCGCTTAAAATCACGTTTGGATCGGTTAGTTTTGCCGTCGATGCGAGTTTTTTTTAACCACCTGCATTGTCTATATTCGTTTAAATTCCGTTAGGATCCTTGTATTTTTAAGACGTTTTATAATAAATGCAAGCTTAGCGAGAAACCCCCTTCACACACGGTGTCCTTGAAAAGTATTTGGAAAAACCAATCTAAAAATAAATGCTGCTTTTATCACAATCGCAACGTCTTGTAACCTACTTAGTCATTGAGACGCTCTTTAAAATCAAATTGCTTTGTCAAGCGTCCAGTTGTTACGGTTTTGGCCGATAATTGTCTTGAGTTTTCGCGGCGCGGATTTTTTTTAAATTTTTTTTTTTTAACATATCTCAGCCTGCTGAAAAAAGAAAGAATACACCCGAAGAGTGTCCAGAAAGGCAAAGCGTATATGAAACAAAGCGCCAGGGCCCCTATCAGCAAAATTAGAAGGGTGATTTCAAAAGGATACTTTATGACGAATTTTTAATCATCAAGCCCCTTCGTCACTGGATGAATACAGTAACTTAAATCTATGTACATGCTAATAAAAACATAATATACATGATATACTGTATAGCTACCATTTCTACAGCTGCTCAGTAATCTTACTTTTGTCATAAATTTTGGCGTATTAGAGGTGGGAGAAATATTAAGACTTTAGACCCCTGACCATTTAGACCCCATTTTTGTTCCCTATTTAGTGTGACACTCTTGGGACAATCATACCCTTATTTCTGTTTTTCAGATCCCTATAATATAGTGTCTTACATACTTGGCAGATGTTTTAGCTCTTTGTATGAAAGATGGCCATTGCACTACATGGAACTTTATACAGTTGTCAGTACTGAATTTCTTGTGACAGAGTCCTAAATCTATTTTCTTTTCACATGTATACATTACATACTCTGCTGATAGCCCATCTGTATTTAGTCATTTTTGATTGTATCACACAAGAAAGTCCATAATTATCTGAGTCAATTTCGCAGGATTTGTGTGATCTGCATCCAAATTTTTCAAAAGTACAATAGATTATTGATGCGGAGGAGCAGAATGATGATCTGTTGGCTCATTATGTAGCCATTCTACAAAACAAAGCATACAAAATGCTGATGAATCTAATTTATTGAAAAAAAAAAAATCAAATGAAATAATACTGTTTTGTAACTTCGGAGGGATCCCTGATAATCAGGAGGGCACCCAGATAATAAAGTTAGGGATTCCTGCTGGATCCCTAAAAAAAAAAAAATTGTGTCGAACCCTGGAAAGCCGATGAATTTGCAGAATTTCGGCTTTACAGTGGATTGTTACGACTGATATGTTGTCAGAAATTTAAAGGTTGCTTAGTTTTTTCACAAGCAGATGCAAAAGAAAAATAGGAATAAATTGCACAAATATACAACTTGTTTCAAGGCATATAACCGCACCGATACGTTTCTTACCCACTTATATCTCACCGGCAATAAAGCTTGACCAAGTATATGTATATTTTATAAACTCAAGGGTGATTCTGATTTATTCTTTACATACAATGTAGGCATGAGAATATGCATTTATAACAACAAAGATGAAAGGCACTACACACCAGAAATGCAAATTAAGTGAATAACAGAATTAGAGTCTATAAACATAATTTTTAAACACTCAATTATAAAGATTCTTTCACTTGTATTTTATATCTAATGGTAGTATTTTTCTCTAAAAATCCACTTTTTCCCAGTGCAAAAAGCTTAAGAATATATTACAAATGATCTATTTTATTAAAAAAAGTTTAATATTATTTTCTCCAAAGAGCAAATGTAATGTATTTTGGCAAAGACTGAGAAAGAAGAATGAAGGGATTTGCATGCAAGGAGATGGCTTCCAAGGTGTTTAGAATTGCTGAAAATCAATTTTGGCCTGGGGGCTTTGCCTCCCTGGTCCCCCTACCAGGGCGTTGCCCTGGACCCACAAGGGGGCCTAAGTGGCCCCCTTGACCCCCTGCCTGATCTGTTAGATTTCAGTTTTGATCTGTTATTCAAAAACATTTTGACAAACCTGTGTATCTAAGTAAAACATGTCAAGAACCAGGAAACATTACAAAAATTTTTTGTTAAAAGGGCTGCAGACGATAAAGGCCAACGCTGCCTTTTCACTTCCGTAGTGAAACATCCAAATTCCTTGTTGATCGATCTGCAGATAATCAAATCTCGGCATACTAAGTCTCAATCTGAATTGCCGGTTCTGTCGGACATCGCCGATCTCCCGTTGTCTGAAGACCTGACAATTATTATCACTGCACATGATGCAAACTCTACATCTCCAGACAATATCGAAGCCTAGCCTTGTAACTCCCACAGATAATGATTCCCTTGTACCATATGATGGCCGGAAAGCAGTTCTGCTGAAGTATTAACTCCGGCACCCATGGCTGTACCACAGTACTGTTAAAAAGGGCCATAAGCCTTATATGTGCAAATACTGTGAGATACTTGGCCATAGTTTAAGCAGTTATAGTGTAACTGTTGAATTTGTTTCAATTAATAAATTGTTGCAACTTTCTATTTACAGTATGTATGTACACTGCCATTAATTTGTTTTATTGATGTACCTTGAAAGTCAGTCTGCTTTTTCCCAATTTGCCCGAAATCGTGTTTGAATTTCCTAAAATGAAAGGCTAAGGCTCCTTTCCAGTTTTTGGAAAAAAAGCCCTGCCTATCCAAGACTATACAGTAGACTCATAGACCTTTACATGTATCAGAAGACAGTTTCTGGAGTATCTTTACCTGGAAATTAAATTAATTTTTTTATATCAGGGTTTCCGTTTACGACGTAAAAGTATCTATATACGCATGAAAATCAGCTCGGACGCAAAATAAATAAGCTGATCGCGTCCCTGGGACGCAGTCAAAATTGAGTCCAAACGATAATTTAATTAGACTACATCAACACCGAAAACCATTCGAAATACGAAGATTTCAACTCTGCCTGTACAAACTGACCATCGGAATTCCAAAATGTCTATAAATAGAACTTGGTTCGCCAACATGTAAACTCTTACCAATCTCTTTCCTAAGACTGGTTACCCGCGTTACATCTATACTGTCTTTCCCGGCGAACTGAGCGGGACAACAGCTGTTGCTTAGCACTTGTATACTGAAACAGAAGATCGCTTCCCCGGCAGAAAAGAAAAAACATTCTCGATCTTTCCAAGACCAATGGCAGAAAGATCCTGCCTTTAAAGTTTGGTTAGTGAAAGACACTGATGATTCAGATTCTTGCATTTGCATGAAGTGTTTAATTTGCAGTGAAACCAAGCAGAAAAATATTTTCACAACAGGTTGTACGGACTTTCAGAGAAGTTCAATCGTATGACATACATTTCGAGCGACGGCCACCGACTTGCTCAGCAAATTAAGTCTGCGAAAGGATCCATAAAGAATTTTTAATTTCTAGTCAGGTTAAACTAGTCATTTATATTACAAGGCTTACTTAGTATCTAAGTTTAGTTCTCTTTTGTGATCTGATCTTCCTTTTTATAAGGTTAACAAGCCAATCCATTTAACTCTTTACGAAACAGTAAAATTTTAGACTTGTCCAAACTGAAAGCATTTGAAGACGACAAAAGAAAAGTGACTCTTACACTGAAATTTGTTTAAAGAAGGGTAGAAAACATTGTAGGACAAGGAGAAAATGCTTGTTACAAGTATTTTCTCCTTTTCCCACACTATTTTCAAAGGCTTTCTTACTCACGGTTATATTGTGGACTGGTAAAGGGTTACATTCCATTAGAGAGACACTCAGGGTAGTATTTCAAAACTGCTGTCCTCTGAAAATGACTATGTGGAAAGGGAGGAAAAAATCTTGTGAAGAGCAAGGTTTTTTCCCATCTTCATTCTATCCCCCAACCAAAGTGGTCTTCATTAAAAAGATGATTTACGGAACAAAAAATGGGACTCAGAAGAAACTCAATGGGACTCAACTTTTTCAGTGGTACTGGGTCCCAGGGACTCAGTAAAATTTTATTCAAACGGAAACACTGTTATATATAGATAAGAGTAAGACAGCAACTCATTGCAATAACAGAAGTCTAAGACTAGGTGAAGTGGACCATTTTGACCCTCTACTTGTCATAAAATGTTGCAAAACAGCTTCGGGATACTGTTTTATTCAAAACAGTGGTATTTTCTGCATGGAAAAAGTAAATTCTTTGTTTTGGGACTTTTGCATATTTTCTTTTTTACACAGGACTGTCACACATTGTTTCTGAATTTATGAAAAAATTCTACACTTTGAAAAGGTAGAAAAAAGAGTAGAAAAGATAGTTGACAAAGGAAAGAATGCTGGTAACCAGCATTTTCTGTTTTTTCCCACAGTGTTTGTAAAGGCCTTAAACAGTGAGGCAATTTCATGGTGTACTAACAACAAATGGTTAACCTTAGTCCGAAGGGAAATGTAGTTAGATAAGAAAGTAAACACTTCTCTTGTCTGGATGCTCAAAGTGAAATAAATTCAAAACAGTTGTACAATCATGTTTTACTTGTATCTTTGGCATGTAATATATTATGGTGAATAACTTAAGCTACTTTATGGGGATAATACGGAAGTTGCTTCCATTCTAATCTTTTCCTTTAGTCTTCGGTCTTTGTATAAATGTCACTGACTTGTGTCAGTGATCTTAGCTGAAAGGCAAGTAACCCCTCCCCATCACCCTCCCCTTCCCAAGTTATGAAGGTTGGCCGATATTTTTTTTCTTCATAAAGATCATTTAACTATTTTTCTTGTGATTGAGTAGAGATTTTAGCTTCTGCGAAATTTTCTATGCACTGTGCATGCAAGTCAGCTGTCTAAAGTGTTCATAATGACTTAATAAGACAGTTTTAAGGGTCTTTGATTTGACGCCATGAATTCGACATTTGTTTTGTCATAGGTTTTGTAATTTTTCCAATGACAATTAGTCTTTGAAAAAGATTTTCTGTGTGTTTTGACCTACACGGAAAGATATGAAAAATCACCATTTTCTGTGGTAGCTGTGATACAGTATGGTAAAAGTCCATTTAAAAGAATAATTGTGGAGAGGAAACTAAAGCATTTTTTGCATCATTTTTGCATCATTTTGCATTTGAAATTAAACTGAAACAGGCTATCAAAGATGGTATGGTTTTTTTTTTTACATTGGTACAAACTTTACTAACGAACATAATCTGTTTTTAACTCTTTCCTGTAATTATAATCAGTCAAAAAGATTGGATTTACAAGATCTGATAACCTCATAACGTAAGATGACAAAGCATATGCTTCAAATCGACTGGTATGGGAGTTGATATAAATATGGCCTCAGTGACACTAGATATTTTAACCTTTGACTTGATGACTCTTAGCTGAAGACCCTACATCTGAGTATGAAATTACTGATGTAATTGCAAAATTCTGGACGTGCAACAAACACCCAGTCTCATTTTTTCTTTTTTTGATGTTTGGGGAAATTTTCAGGATGAGTTATCACCTCTTTGTCCACATAATGAAAACACTGGCCTTTTTCCTCTGGGTCATTTATACAAGGGATCTTGTGGTATAGTTATGAACATTTATGTATTTTTAGGTTACCTTGTTCCTCCAGAAGCCAATGTTTATGGCATAGACTTCACAAGGTTCAAACTCAGAGATATGGATTCTTCTACAGTACTATTTGAAGTCGCTAAACCTCCACCCTCAGGTAAAACAAAACTCTTTGTCACTGTCAAGAAAAACCTGTGATTGATTTCTGCTCTAGCCTACTATGTAGCATGTGCAGGATTCTCACTAGGTCCTGAATTCCAAGAGTCAAAATGAAATTTCAAAGAGTCAATGTGATATGTCCAAGGGTCTAAATTAGTTTGTCTGTTATTATGGAGCAACAGGGGTGAAATAAACACAAATTTTGATCCATCATACTCTTTATTTTTATATTTATGAGTAAATTTTCATACATTGATAAGTTTTTAGCTCCACTGGCCAAAGGCCAGCGGGCTTATGTCATGGCCCGGTGTCCGTATGTGTGTCCGTTTGTGCATGCATCAATCCGTGCGTGAGTGTGTGCATTAACTTTAATTTTAAACATCTTCTTCTCTGAAACTACACGTCCAATTTTGATGAAACTTCACAGAAATGATCCTGCCATGGTTCTCTTCAGAATTTTTTGAAAAAATTTGATTCTTTCAAAAACTGTGGTTGCTATGGCAACAAAACTTAAAAATATTGAAAATCTTTGAAAATCATTGTGTCTGAAATCATAACTTAGGCCTAGGGCTACCAAATTTGGTATGTAGCTTTATTTAGTAGACCTCTATCAAGTTTCTTCAAATTAAAGCCCTGGGGTCAAAATTGGCCCGGCCCCGGGGGGGGGGGGGTCACAAGTTTTACATGGGCTTATATAGAGAAAACTTTAGAAATCTTCCTCTACCAAGCCATAAAGCCTAGGGCTACCAAATTTTGCATGTAGCTTTATCTAGTGGGCCTCTACCAAGAGTGCCCAAATTAAAGCTCTGGGGTCAAAATTGGCCCCACCCCAGGGGTCACAAGTTTTACATGGGCTTATATAGAGAAATCTCCCTGTACTTAGCCATAAAGCCAAGGGCTACCAAATTTTGCAGGTAGCTTTATCTGGTGGGCCTCTACCAAGAGTGGCCAATTATAGCCCTAGGGTCAATTTGATGCCACCTTGGGGGTCAGAAGTTTTACATGGGTTTACATTGTGAAAACTTTAGAAATCTTCTTGTTACTAACCATAAGAACTAGGGCTACCAATTTTAGCCCTGTCTCAGGGGTCTCATGTTCGAAACCAATTGGCCAAGTATTGTATTGTTTGGCGTTAGGGATTTACTTATTAGCCAGTGGAGCGATACAGGGCCATCATGGCCCGCTTGTTTAGTAGTTCCCAGCACTTTATCATCAGAAAGTTTCCAGTCTGTCATTAAGAAAATTTTAAACATTTGCAGATGACAATTCATATTTGGCTTGAGTCACTGGATTTCTCTTCCAAAGCTTAGAACATTGTGGAAAAGGGAGAAACTAAAAGTCACATCCATTAGTAGGGTTGACTATTGAGGCCAAAATCTACTATTGCGATAGTATTGACATTGGACAAAATACTATTGCAATAGTATTGATATTGCCTGTTACTATTGCAATACTAATGCAATACTATTGGATGAATTGCAAGAGATGAATTTCACCAAATGACATCTTGAAACAAAGTTTTATACTAATACTTTCTCTGAGTAGTTTAAATTCTACTTGAGTACATGTTTTGAATAGCAAATAAAGGGGAAAATAGAGTTAAATGCATGATGCTCAATAAATTTCAAGGACTATTTTTTCTAAATGCAGATGGTTCACAAACAATTTAACATACCTAATTACTCTAAACTTTTGAAGAAGTCAGCTTTTAAGTCTGATTGATATACAACAGCATACAAAGCACAAAATGCCGACAAATGCTGATGGTTCATAAACACACCTAATAAAAAGGTAATTGTAAAGCAACTTTAAACTTTTAAAGAAGTCACCTTTTAAATAGGAGCCCTTAAGTTTTTTTTTTTGAGTTGATAGAATTTATCTAGATTTACCCATAATTGGCGCATATATATTCAGACAGAAAAAAATTTTTTTTTTTGTTTAGCCTCCAAATCTTTGAAAAAAAGGGGGTGGCCGAAATAATAGGTTTTACCTTGTTGTATGTGTATCCAAAACGATAAGGATGAAATCCGACAAATTTAGATCTATTTACAGTACCGGTGAAGGAGTCAAAACTGTAGTAGACCTATACATATAGTTTCGCCATCTTTTTAATATTGAAATACATATGTTTTAAACCAGTGTGCCCTCAAGCTTTCTATTTCAAGGGTACGCTTACCCCCTGAGCTGTGAATTGGGGGGTAAGATTCCATATTAGAGGGTATGACAGTAATGATTCCCAACAAAACGTAAAGCATTCCATATTGATGATTGGTAACAAAAAAGTGTGTTATATTAAGATATTTGTATAAGTCTACTGCTTAAAGTCATTGAAAAAGCTGAAAAGACGATCTGAAGTGACTCTGGTCGGACAATGTCAAAGAGACATTTTGTTGTGTCATGGGTTTCCGTGTTTTTTACACCGATCAGTTTTTCATGGCTGTTAATTTCTGGATAGGTATTTCCACATGATTTGACAAAAAAATTGTCAATAAGGGTTACAACTAACTTCAAAACCTGTCATTTTACACAAGAAAAGCAGATAATGGCCTTTTTTGTCCATGCATTTTCTTGCGTGAAGTCTCGGGTGTAACAAGAATTTGTTACGTGAATTTCAATTCTATAACGTGATTTACGCAATAATTTGCGCGAGTGGGAACACTGTTAAACATCATCTTACCTTTTTTAGCCCGAGAAAGAAGTAGCTTTCTAATACGAGTTAAGTCATAGTACAGAAGTGGATGGTATAGATCCAAGATCAGACATCATGTTCGGTTTAGTCTGATGTCTATCTACACCATCCCACAACACTTTGAAAATCGCCATCTTGCCATCAGTAGAGTAAATTAGAAAGACCATAAATGTAGATCTATATTACAAGCCATCTGTCTACAAGATGCCTGTAGGCCTGTCCTGGGTACACAGATGTTTGAAGTAAAACTTGGATAAGGGGTATGACGTAACATGCAAATCATTCGAAGCGACATGGTTGTAACGCACCTGTTTAATTTACACACTTAAACTGGTCTGCTCCAAGAAACTTATGTGGCTGCAGGTCGTTCTCCAATCAATTCAAAGTGACCACGCAATAAGCCTATTTCATGCACGATTTACATCAGCTGATAGTGCCTTTTTGCATTTAGTAATATAGCTGTTTCAAGAACACCCCAGTCGTGTCACATGTTTTGTGTAGTCAGCATAAAAAAGTCCGGCTGTTTTCTAAAAATAATTCCTTGCAGCCGACATAAAAGGAATGCATTCGAAATGGATTATTGATAAATAAAGAAACGAAAGAACAAGGTTTAGTATTCATTTTTCATAGTTGATTTATTTATTGCTTATGGAGGGACAACACGCATGGTTATGGTTTTTAGCTGTTTTGGCGGCCTGTGTAGATTAAGATTAGACTGTAGGCAGACTGTTTGGTCTGATCTTTGATCTAAGTCCACACTATTCGCTTTGGTGTGAAGTTTTTAACAAAAACACCCTTAATGTTGGAATCATTTTGGTCGAATTTCATGACTTAAAATTACCGCTGAGTTAGTCAGCTCTCGAAAGATTCGTTTTTTTAACGATGAACATTGCCATGCAGAAATGAGTATTTTGCAGCCGATCATTATTGAAAATATATTTCAAAAATATTACTTTTTTCAATTATTTTGGGAAATTAACGTTACAGAATGTCCGTATATTTAGGAAAACTTGCTTTTGGAAGTGTTTCAGAGAAAGGATTAAAGATAAATTATTTTTGTAAATAATTTAACGTGTCCAAACTTTTAGGGCGTCCGAATACATTAGCGAATTGCGGTATTTTCTCTCTCTTTCTTGTCAGTGAAACTATCGAAACTATCGATATTTGAGGTAACTATCGGCAATAGTTATTGATTTTCAACTGAACAATCGATGCAGTAGCATCGACACGCTCACCATCGCGATCCATCGATAGTCCGATGTATCGTTACACCCCTATCCATTAGAGGGTTCTTTTATTCCAGTCTTTTTAGCTCACCTGAGCATGAAGTGCTCATGGTGAACATTCGTGATTGTGATGTGTCCGTCGTGCATCGTTCGTCGTGTGTCATCCGTCGTCTGTCGTCACCTTTTACCTTGTGTACGCTCTAGAGACCACATTTTCAGTCCAATACTCATGAAACTTGGTCAAAATGTTTGTCTTGATGATATCTTGGACATTTTCGAAAGTGGGTCAGGTCAGGTCAAAAGCTAGGTCACTAGGTCAAATTTTAGAAAAACCTTGTGTACACTCTAGAGGCCACATTTTCAGTCCAATGCTCTTGAAAGTTTGTCAGAATGTTAGTCTTGATGATATCTCGGGTGTGTTTGAAAATGAGTCAGGTCGGGTCAGAAACTAGGCCACTAGGTCAAATCTTCGAAAAACATTGTATTCACTTTAGAGGCTACATTTTCAGTCCAATGCTCTTGAAAGTTTGTCAGAATGTTTGTCTTGATGATATCTTGCATGAATTTGAAAATGGGTCATGTGGGTTCAAAAACTAGGTCACCAGATTTAATCTTTGAAAAGCCTTGTGTACGCTCTAGAGGCCACATGTACAGTCCAATAATCTTGAAATTTGGTCAGAATGTTTGTCTTGATAATGTCTTAGACTAGTATGAAAATGGGTCATGTTGGATAAAAAACTAGGTCACTAGGTCAAATCTTTGAAAAAACCTGTACACCCTACAGGCCACATTTTCTCTCAAATACTCATGAAAGGTGGTCAGAATGTTTGTCTGGATAATTTCTGCATGTTTGAAAATAGGTAATATTGAGCTTAAAAGTAGGCCACAGAGACAAAAATTCTAGAAAAAGCTTGTGTACACTCTAGAGGCTATGTTTGTAAGTCCAGTACTGATGAGTGTTTGTCAGAATGTTTGTCTTAATATCTTGGAAGAGATTGGAAATGGGTCATGTTTGATCAAAAGGCTCAGGTAAGCGACTTCAGGGCCATCATGGCCCTCTTGTTTCTATTTATGAATATCCAATACACTCCTTTTTAACACTTGTTCCAGTGCTAACATTGTGAGACAAGATGGCTTGTGTATGCTCTAGAGGCCACATTTTCTGTCCAAAACTCTTGAAATTTGGTCAGAATGTTTTGTTGATAGTATCTTGGATGAGTTCATAAATGGGTCAAGTTGGGTCAAAAACTAGGTCACCAGGTCAAATCTTAGAAAAACCATGTGTATGCTCTAGAGGCCACATTTTCAGTGCAATACTCTGGAAGGATGGTTAGAATGTTTGTTTTGATGACATCTTAGACGAGTTAGAAAATGGGTCATGTCAGGTCAAAAACTAGGTCAGTAGGTCAAATCTTTGAAAAACCTTGTGTAGAGGCCATATTTTCAGTCCAGTATTCTTGAAAGTTTGTCAGAATGTTTGTCCTGATGATTTCTCAAGACGACTTTGAAAATGGGTCATGTCATATCAAAAACTAGGTCACTGGATCAAATCTAGCAAAAACCCTGTGTACACTTTAAAGGCCATATTTTCAGTCAAATATTCATGAAAGTTTGTCAGATGTTTGTCTTGATGTTATCTTTGATGAGAATGAAACTGGGTCATGTCGGTCAAAAAGTAGGTGAATGGGTCAAATCTTTGAAAAACCTTGTGTAAGCTCCAGAGGCCAGAATTTCAGTCTGATACTCATGAAACTTTGTCAGAATGTTTGTCTTGATGATATCTTAGAATGTTTGAAAATGGGTCATGCTGGGTCAAAAACTAGGTCACTAGGTCAAATCTTAGAAAAACCTTTTGTATACTGTAGAGGCCACATTTTCAGTCCAATTCTCTGGAGAGTTTGTCAGAATGTTTGTCTTGATGCTATCTTGGACAATTTTGAAACTGGGTCATGTCGGGTCAAAAACTAGGTCACTGGGTCGAATCGTAGAAAAACCTTGTATATGCTCCAGAGGCCACATGTTCAGTTAATACTCATGAAAGGCGGTCAGAACCTTTGTTTTGATAATATCTACAATGGGAAAATGGGCTATGTTTGGCTTAGTAGGTCACTGAGAAAAATTCTAGAAAAAGCTTGTGTACAAGCTAGAGGCCAAATTTTCATTCCAATCATTATGAAAGCTTGGTAGAATGTTTGTAAAATTGGTCATGTTTGGTCAAGGCTCAGGTGAGCGACTTCAGGGCCATCATGGCCCTCTTGTTATATAATTATGTTCATTTCATAATACAACCAAACTTTTTTCCTCAACATTAAACCTAGATTGTAGCTTCCACTTATTGTTTTATATTATCAATAGATTCATGTAAATCCGCTGTTTAAATTCATTATTAAAGTTGAAAAGACCGTTTGAAGCGCCTTTGATCGGACGGTGTCAAACTGACCTATGTTGTGTCATGGCTTTTTAGCTCACCTGAGGACAACATGCTCAAGGGGAGCTCTTAGGATCACCCTGTGTCCGTTGTCCATCGTCAACAATTCTTTAAACATCATCTCCTCCAAAACCACTGGGCCAATGTCAACCAAACTTAGCAGAAATGTTCCTTGGGAGGTCCTCTTTAAAATTTGTTCACAAAATTTTGATCCTTCGAAAAACATGGGGGGGAGGGCTCTTTGCACTTGTGTGGTGTCAACAATTTTTTTTTAAACATCTTCTCCTCCTAAACTGCCGGGCCAATTTGGACCAAACTTGGCTGGAATTTTCCTTAGGAGGTCCTCTTTAAAACTTGTTCACAATTTTTGATTACATCAAAAACTCTGGTTGCCATGGCAACCAAATGGAATTTTCTAAGAAATTCTTTAAAAAATACGTAATTTCAGAAATTTGAAATTCCATGTTCGAATTTTAGAAATTCTGGAAGTTTTAGATATCACAAAAACATGATAAAACTGACTGCAAAAGCTTTAAGTTTGTTCTAGTCTAAAATTTTGTTGTTTGGTAGAGAACTGAAGCTTGAATTTTGTCTTTTCGATAAGTAGAAAGCATTGTCAGAGAATGGAAAATGCTGGTTAACTCCTTTTTATATGAACGTCAAAGACGGGACGTATTATGGGATCACCCATGGCTTACGGGCATCAGGGCAGCGTCCACTTCTTTGTCTAGAGCATAACTTTGTCATCTCCAGTCCGATTGACTTGAAACTTGGCATTTGTGTTTGTTGCAATAATATGGAGTGCATTGCGAAAGAACCATAACTCTACCTGGTGCTGTCTTTGAGTTATTTCCCTTTGATCGTCATTTTTACAGCATTTTCTGCTTGTCCGGAATATAACTGTCATCTCTAGTCTGAACATCTTCAAATTTGGTATGCATGATTGTTGAAAAATTACGGAGTGCAGTGCACAAGAACCATAACTCTTCCTAGCACAAATTTTGAGTTATTCCCCCTTTGATCTTCAATTTTATAGCATTTCTTGCTTGTCCGGAGCATAACTTTGTCCTCTTAAGTAGGAATGACTTGAAATATGGTATACTTATTTGTTGCAATATTTGGAAGTGCAGTGCACAAGAATTGTAACTCTACCTCATGCTGTCTTTGAGTTATTTCCCTTTGATCGTCATTTTTACAGCATTTAGTGCTTGTCCGGAATATAACTTTGTCATCTCAAGTCAGAACGACTTCAAACTTGGTATACATGTTTGTTGCAATATTACGGAGTACAGTGCGCAAGAACAATAACTCTACCTAGCGCTGATTTTGAGTAATTTCACTTTGATCTTCATTTTTACAATATTTCTGGCTTGTCCGGAACAGAACTTTGTCACCTCAAGTCAAATTGACTTGAGACTTAGTAAACATGTTTGTTGCAGTTACGAAAAGTGCAATGCACTGGAGCCGTAACCTTACCTAATGCCCTTTTGGAATTATTCCCTATTCATTTTTTTTTTTTACAGCTTTTCATGCTTCTCTACAATAAAACTTTGTCTTTTCATGTTGGAATGACCTGAAACTTTATATGCATGTTTCCTTAACATTAGAGGAGACATTAATGCCTATTTCAATCACTTACATGATTTCTGCTGCACTACTATTTTCCTCTACCTGCCCTTTACGATTATTATCCCCGGTGGGACGGGCGTATCTTGCGACAATTTGCCGCTCTTGTTATTATCTCGTGTCGTGGGTGGAGGGATATAGTTTTTACGTTGTCTGTTCATCTGTCTGTTCCAACAGATGTCTTCTGAAATCCCTGTTGTTTATCATGAGCCACAGATAATCATTGTTTGTTTTTATTTAATGAAATGCCATGTCATGGAAAAAGGGGGCTTACCATATAATTTCATTATGGACCAATAACAAAAAAGCCATATGTACTTGCAAAACACAGTACCTCATATATGTTTCTATCTAAAAAGGTATTTTGGGTGGGGGATATCATTTCAATGAAATAACTTGTTCCCACAATGTTCACAAGTATCTTTCTCAGGGTTGTTAACAGTGGTGACTGTTTAGTAAAGGGTCAATTGAGTTGGCTTTTTATGAGAGGTGTTACTGTATTGTGTTTTTCAGATAATGGGGACTTTGACACAGATATTGAGGATATGGATCCCAATGCTGGAAGATTTGTGAGGTATCAGTTTACTCCGGAATTCTTGAAGCTGAAAACTGTTGGAGCTACGTAAGTGTTTTGTCTGCTTTACTTACGAAGCAATAAAAAAAATCACTTTTTCATTCTTTCACTATACGAGGGGTGATCAGAAAGATCGTGGAGCACCTCGTTATTTTGAAAACTACGACACATAGGATTACAAAAATTTACATAGATGAGCATTAATTATCTGGTAACTGATTCAAGCTTTCAAATGTCGTCATTTTCAAGTAGGTAAAGTATGACGTCATTTTCATGACGTCATATACTGCATTAGTGGTCCAAAATGTCGGACGACGTTTTGTTTGAGCTGAGAGTAATCATAAAGTTTTACGTCAAACTCGGAAAGTATTTATCGGAAATCAAAACCGATTTAGAAACAGTTTAAGGGGACTCTGCACTCAAGAAATCTGATATTCGTAAATGGATCAGACCGGTTTAGACAAAGGTGCGATACAGTTAAAGATGACCCTAAATCTGGCCGTCCATCAACATCAATAACAGACAAAATCATGATGAATGTAAAGCAGCATGTAGAACAAGATGGCCGAGATACTGTCAGAAAAATAGCTGACACATTTAACATTTCATATAGAAGTGCTTAGAAGATTTTGACAGAGAATCTTGGAATGTCGCGTGTTTACACAAGGTGGGTACCTTGGCAACTGACGCCCGAGAAAATGGGGGTTAGGGTCGAAATATGTTAAGAAATTTCAGAACCCATTAGGGTAGAGGGGTCAAACTTTACTGATCGTATTGTAACATGCGATGAAACATAGTCACACTTTAACGAGACAGAATCTAAACAACAAAGCAGTGTATGGAAACATCAAACATCGCCTTCCGCTGGTAAAGCAAACCTTTCTACGTCACTTGGTAAAGTTATGTACATCATGTATTTCTGTTCTCCTTTTTATCTGCTAAATCATGTTGTATCTATACACACTTCAGTCAATACTGAGTTTTATGCCCACATTATTCAAATAAATTTCACAAACACCATACGAAAAAAACAGCCAGAAGTCCTGCGGAGTAACGTCATTTTACGCCAAGATGACGCCCTGGCTCACAAATCCACACTTGCACTGGAAATTTTGCAAAAACTGAACTTAGAAACACTGGCCAACGGTCCCTATAATTCAGTCCTGACTCCTTGTGACCTCTGACTACTTCCTGTTTTGAAAGATTCTCTATGTGGCATACACTACGAGAGCAGAGAGGAGCTAACCCTCGCTATAACTAGGTCCTTGATAGTAACGTCATGTGAGGCGCTCGCACACGTGTTTCGTGCGTGGAAATCAAGAATGAATCAGCGCATAGAACTCAGAGGATGTTAATTTCAAAAACGTTAAACACTCCAAGTTGTTTTTTATAAAAATCTTCCGATACCGGCATATCGCCCCTCGTACACACAAGATTTTCCCTTTTTATTTTGAGGTCTATAAGTGGATTTCCACTGCAACTGAAGATGAAATGGGTCATTCATTAGCATCAGGTAGCAAATGGTATAGATGCAAGATCAGACTACATGTTTTGTGCAGTCTGATCTTGATCTATGCCATCTGCCACTTAAGCTACATAAGTTGGTGTTGGTTGGGAGAAATCTAAGAGGACTTTCAAACAATAAATTTGACTTAAATGATGGGATTTGCTCTGGAAAGGGTAGAAAATATTATGGAAAAAAGAAGACATTCACTACATTCTCCCTCTTCTCATAATGTTTCCAAAACCCTTCTTAACAAGGTTTATAAATAGGGATTATTTGGTAAAGGGTAGGGGCTTCCCCAATATCTCTGCTTCCCTATTTCCAAGTCTGAATGTCCAAGTCTGAATGTTGGTGCAGTGTTCCAGCTAGCGGGGAATAGAAGAGCGCGGCGCCCTGCCCCTTCTTCTAGACGCCCTGCCCTTTTTCTGGACGCCCTGCCCTTTTTCTGGAAACCCTGCCGTATAATAGTGCCCTGGATTGCCCTATGTTCAGTATTGTAACCTCTAATTTAAACTATGCCACGAGTCTGTGTAAGACTTCATGCATATCGGCCTCCGAATATACAATCCAATTAACAGCGTGTAACTAATCCCCTCCAGGCAGTGAAGTGTGAAACGATCGACCCCGACTGTATTATTACAACTCCATCAGAGTACACAAGCGCTGAGAACAATAGAGGCAATTATCCATCGTTGCCTTTTATGTTCTATTTAAACGAATTATGGTATCTTTATGATAAGTGTTCTTATTCAACAATATTGGAGGCTGTCTCCGAAGACTAGTGTTTTTTTTTTTTTCAGTTTGTAATCAATCGCACTTTATCGTTAATGTCGAATATCGTGCTTAATTTCCCGTATCAAGTTACATGTTCAGAGTTGAATCTAGGGTGCATGATTGGTAAAATTACCCTTTATGTAGTGTTTTGTGTTCATAAGCAAAGTAATTTATTCTTATATTTATTCCTGGTTTCAAAAATAACTGATAAAGTTATGTTAACCCTTTACCACACAATGACGACTTTTAACACCCCTGATAGAGAAGGCTTTTGAAAACATTGCGGGAAAAGGAGAAAATGCTGGTTACCAGTATTTTCTCCTTTTCCCACAATGTTTTCTACCCTATCAATGAAAAATCATTTCATATGAGCCACACTGACACTGTCATCTGCAAATGTTTTCAATTCGGACAGGTCTAAAATTTGTCGTGTGCTAAAGGGTTAATACTCGGGTAGGACTGATGAATCAGCAAATTAAACAGTTGTAAGTCAGAAAATGGTGCATTCATTAAACAGACAGAAAATAATACCACAGCATGTTGTTGACCTACATTTTGTAGAATTTATGTCAAAATAACCAGAAATGACTTTTCAAAAATTAAAATACATGGAAAAAGGACCGATGCAAAAAAGACGGAAACCCATGATAGAACAAATGTTAACTTCACATCAACCCGATCACAGACATTTGTAACTGTCTTTCCAGCTTGAATAATGAATTTAAAGAGGAGATTTGCTTACTCACTGCATTAAACATAAAGAAGAAGCTAAAATCTCCCCTTATTTTGTTTACAATGAAATATATTTGGCAAATTCCATTTGTGTGTGTGTGTGGGGGGGGGGGGGGTCCTTGCCTTACCACTCGAGAATGTAGAAACAAGAGTAATGAAAGGAAGCAAGTATGCAACATTTATGTAACATTTAACATTCATCCAAGATTTTGAATGACATGCAAAGTAATAAGTTACTCAATAAAGACCTGTTTTTTGCCTCATTTCACCAACTGTACAGATTTGAAACCCTGTAAATTGAATAAATAAGTTTCAGAAGAATGAAATACACACTTACATTGCAATAAAAGAAATTAAGAGTTGAAAGTTTGTATAGGGTCTGAAGCTTGCTTGTCTTGCAAAGCACTGATAGAAATGAAGACATGAATTGTATTGGTATCAAAACTGTAGGTGTATGGAATGACACTTTAGGAAACATTGTGTGAAAAGGAGAAGATGCTGGTAACTCCTTGTGTTCAGCAATGGCTTTCAAATTTTGCAAGTCTGTTATCTGGAAAAGAGTTAATGAGGGTTGTAATATGAACTACTTGTACTGCTCCTGGACTTAGCTAAACTAGTCATAATGAAAAATAGTTTTCTTGTTAAGTTGAAGCTGGAAGATTCATATAAGCCAATGTAATAGAATTATTTTTGTTGTGAAAATCCCTAATTTTACGTAAGAAACTGCAGAAGAGACTGTCAATAGGGTCTTAATTAAAAAAAAAAAAAAGTTTCTTCCCCCGTGAAAGGGAGACACCCCCTCCCACTCTTATTGCGCCCCCCGCCCCAGGTGCTTTACGCCTCAAAGTGCCCTTCTCAGCCCCAGCACCCTGCCCTTTTTTTACCCTGGCTGGAGCACTGTTGGTGTAAGTACTGGATGACTGTAATTCATCTGGAAGTCATTAATAGGGTCATACCAGAGTTTGGGTTTTTGAGTGGCTGAAATTTATGTTTGGAATTTGATATGAGTATCATGCAAAATTTGTGCATGTGCAAAAAAACTGCTAAATGTTACACCTTAGGCAAAACATTAAGATTTTAAAAGTACCTTTTTTTATCATCATCATCAGGACAAAAAGTCATCAACTGATTCTCACTTAATGAAAACTTTCTTGGCACTGCCTCTATTTTCCGAATTTTCCATCTTAACTATTCTTAATTTTATCCTTTACAAAGCAATCCTGTTTTGTCACGATCTCTAGGAAAAAGGCTTTTTGCACGTAATGAAATATTCTGGAAACTGCCACTATTTTCCCATTTTCCAGCTTGACAGTTCTCAATTTAATCCTTAACCAAACAATTCCATGTTTTCATGACCTCTTGGAAAAAGGTTTTTTGCACTGAATGAAAATTTTCTGGGCACTGTTTCAGTTTTTCCATTTTCCATCCTGACAATTTGCAATTTAACCCTCCACCAAACAATTCGATGTTTTCACAACATTGGCTTAAGTGAAGAATTAATAGTTTTGCCCTTTACCAAACAATCCTATGCTTAAATTTCTCTGGGAAAGAAGGCCACTGAAAACTTAAAGAACTAGAAGAAAAAATGATGGTAACCAGCATTAAATTTTCTCCTTTCCCCATGATGTTTTCTCCCTTTTCCGAAACATATATCATTATTTGTGTCATTTTAAACCCTTTCTGAAGCTATCATATTTTATAAAGACTTTGAAAAAGAGGGCTTTTGAAAACATTGTTGGAAACGGAGAAAATGTTAGAAATCAGCATTTTCTCCTTTCCCACATTGTTTTCAACCTCTTCAAAGTCGATGCTTTCAATTTAGTTGAGTCTAAGTTTTTTTTGTTGGGTAAAGATTAAAAGTTGTTTTCTGCTACTGCTAATTTGGACAAGTCTAAGACCTTGTTATCAGGTCAAGAGTTATTTATGATCAATGTTTGTTTCTTGTAGGGTTGAATTCGTTGTTGGTGATCAGCCTGTGAACAAATTCCGAATGATTGAAAAGCATTACTTCAAAGACAAGCTGCTGAAGTGCTTTGACTTTGAATTTGGCTTTTGTATACCCCACAGCAGAAACACAGTGGAACATATATATGAATTCCCACAGTTAACTCAACAAGAAAGTGAGTACAAGTTCCTTACTACTTGGCCTGTTTCTCCTTTTAAGCTATATATTTATACTAGTTTGTTAAATTTATAATTCTACTCTGAAATATTTAGAAAGATAAGTCATATTAAAAAATGGGGGGAATCTTGAATGGCTCTGTGGTTAAATGGTGGACTCATAGCCTGGAGGCCACAGGCTTGAGCATTTTTGGAAGGACTGTTGATGTTGTTTTTGTTGTGGGCATGTCGTTTGACAAGATACTTCAGAGCCCTTGCCTTGTACTGGTAAAACCCTGGATAAACATACATCTGAGCTATCACCATGATACAGCTGAAATTATGTTGATAGTGACCTAAAACACCATTCAATCATAAGAAATGTTGACATTTTCCCAAACAGTGAACTTTGATTGTTTGAGAACCAGTTAGGATACAAGTGATATTTTCAAGTCAGCTTGTCTGTGTACAATTATGAATGTGAAACTCCAGCAAAGCATGGACTGATGAACAGTCTACTGCAATGTAACTGAATTGATGGTGAAAATGTATCAAATACTAAATATACAATCAAATGGGGCATACTCCCCTAATGAACTGATTTATTTGTATAAATAAGCAGTGGTGTGGAAAAGATTGTTAAATGCATCTATTTAATGTGTTATACCAAGCAAGTCATAGCATAATATGGATCTATTTTGTCTTAAAGACCAATTGAATCATGAGGTAGAATGGTCCTTTGACATATAGAATATTTACCAAAGGCAAAAGGTTTTGACCTAGGTCAGCCTGTGTGGACTACCTATGATGATATAGGTCATTACTTTTTGCAGATGCAGTAAAGCGCCACAGACCATTACTTAACTCTTTACCACACAACAAAAACTTTGACCTGTCTAAATTGAAAACATTTGCAGACAACAATTTAAATTTGGCACAAATAATGAAATTTGCCTTTGATAGGGTAGAAAACATTGTGGAAAACAATGTTTTCTAAAGGCTTTTTCTCAGGGTCGTTAAAAACTTGTGATTGTGTGGTAAAGGGTTAAATGAGTGTTTTAAGTGCTGGAGGGGTCATATTAAGATTTTGAAATTGTGAACAGGCAATCCTGGTTAGATCCACTCTGCTCAAGTTTTGTGTTATGGGAGTGTCCTTGGGCAAGGCACTGCAGAGCTCCAGCCCTGGATTTATGAAACCAAGGAAAATCATGAATAGCAGCGCTGTTTCTTGATAATGTTGAAAGTAGCATGAAACTTAATACAAACAAACAAAAATCATCTGTTATTTCTTTACAAATCTTCCAACACTTCAACCATTTACTCTACAGTGGAAGGCTTTTGAAAGCAATGGGGGGGGGGGAAGCATTGTGGTTACCAGCATTTTCACAATTACCTACAAGATTTTCTACCCATTGTAAACAGAAAAATCTTGTTATATTACCTTTTTGCTTACAAATACTTTCATTTTGGATCTGTCTTAAACTTAGTTGTTTGGTATAGTGTTACACAGGTTGATCTAATTTGCATATGGTGAAGCAATGCATATACATAAGGTAAGAGTGTGGACTGTAAATGAAAATTGTAGATTAAAATCAATCTATATGTTTTTGTGCTCCCTGAAAGAATTTCACGCAGCATATTGACATTGGCATTGTCTTCAACTGTCAGCACGTCAACAATTTCATTACACATCTAGGAGAATCCATTTGTTTTACTAATATTTTAGCCTTTCAACATTTTAGAAAAAATGCTTTCAATGCTTTTCATTTTCAGTCCAAGAAATGATTGATTGTCCATATGAAACAAGATCTGACAGCTATTATTTTGTTGAAGATCGGCTGATTATGCACAATAAAGCAGACTACGCATACAATGGTGGCACCTGAATCCGGCTATCACGCATCCGTCCATATGTACACAGAATGTCTCATAAAAATATGTTGTACTTTATGTATGTATGTATGTATGTGTGTGTGTGTGTGTGTGTGTGTGTGTGTGTGTGTGTGGAAGAACTCCTAAATAACTTACTATCAACAAATCATGATTTTAAACCTTGATCCTGTACCAAATGATCCGAACATCATCAACCCTGAGAAAAAAAGGCTTTTGGTAACATTGAGGGTAAAGGAGAAAATGATGGATACCAACCTTTTCTCTTTATCCCACAATGTTTTCTGATCTTTTAAAGACAACTGCCATCATTGAGTCACATATAATATTATGTTGTCTGCTAATGTTTTAACTTAGTCTAGAAGTTTGTCATCTGGTTAAGAGCAGAACTGCTTAACAAATGGATATTTCCAGCCAATTAAAAGAAAAAAAGAGAGATTTTTGAAGTTCTTTTATTTTGTGGGGAAAAGTCTTTCTGTTTTTGACTGTGTAAATCTATGTACAGTCTGATATTGATCTACACTGTAAGGAAAAAATGCATTGAGTTGCATTCATCAGCCAAAGGGATAATATTATTAAGGTGTTTGTGCCCACACTTTTATAAATGCAACATGTTCTCACTCAATAGACAGAACCATTTTGTCTTAATTTCAAACCTGTTTTTGTCAGTAAACATCTGTCTCTTGAATATTAAGACAGCGTAGATCATAGATCAGGATACAAATTCACCAACCATTCTTAAGAACAGTCTTAGTCTTATTTTCACGAATTTTCTAATGGTTGGCGAATACCGACCCAGGTTGCTTAGTGTGTGCAGTCTGATCTTGACCTCCACTATCCACATGAGCACCTTAAGCTCCATTCAGCAAGGAAGAGGTAGGCAATAGATAAAATGCTCATACAGGCAAAAAGCAATTTTTAAAGAGATTCTTTTTAACTCTCTTATTACATTGCTCAAAGTAACAAGAAATTACCTCATTACTCATAGTGTTGATGAGAAGAAATCAGTGGCCCTCTGTGAAATGAGGGTTTAATGCATCTCAGGGATGCATTACACCAAAAATGTCATCACATAATTATGGATCCATGAAATCAATTTTGTCTAACAACCAACTGAATCATAAGCTTGGCCCCATTTTACTAAGGTAGTTACGAACAAAATTTGCGTAATTTTTACGTAACTATAGTATAGTGGCATATTTCTGCCATGAGATACGAGATAACTATCATGATTATTTCAGATAACTATTGCCATAAATCAAAGTTTCCTGGAAATTTTATCTAGATATTTTATCTAAACTTACGCAAATTTTGTTGGTAAGTACCTCAGTAAAACGGGGCCATGGTCTTTTGAAATGCAGAAAATTTACCGAATGCAAAAAGTTTTGACTCGCGTCAGCCTGTGTGGAATGCGCAGACTGACGTGAGTCGATACTGTTTGCAGATGCATTAAACCTCCTTTTCACAGATTATTAAATGTTTTGAATGACTTAAAAGCATTGGCTGATGCTTCTTTATTATTCAGACAAGTCTGTTGATAAGGGAGTAATTGATTCTTCATAACAGTCAGTTACTCCTTTTGCAGTGCAATGTTATCTCCTGCTTTTATTAAATGTTACAAAACTTTCTAGAAAGGGTTGGAAAAGCTCATGACAAACAACTGCTTTTTTTCTGACAATGTTTTTTAGCTTACCTGGGCACAAAGTGCTCAAGGTGAACTTTTGTGATTGTGCTGTGTCCATCGTGCGTCATCTGTCGTCAACTTTTATCTTGTGTACGCTCTAGAGGCCACTTTTTCAGTCCGATACTCATAAAACTTGGTCAGAATGTTTGTCTTGATGATATCTCAGACTAGTTTGAAAATTGGTCATGTCAGGCCAAAAACTAGGTCAGTAGGTCAGATCTTAGAAAAACCTTGTGTACACTCCAGAAGCCACATTTTCAGTCCGATACTCATGGAACATGGTCAGAGTGTTTGTCTTGATAATATCTCAAATGAGTTTGAAAATGGGTCATGTCGGGCCAAAAACAAGGTCACTAGGTCAAATCTTAGAAAAACCTTGTGTACGCTCTAGAGGTCACATTTTCAGTCCAAAACTCTTGAAAGTTGGTCAGAATGTTTGTCTTGATAATATCTCGGACGAGTTCAAAAATGGGTCATGTCTGGTCAAAAACTAGGTCTTTAGGACAAATCTTAGAAAAACCTTGTGTACGCTCTAGAGGCCAAATTTTCTGTCAAAAATTCTTGAAAATTGAACAGAATATTTGTCTGTGTGATATCTTGGACAAGTTTGAAAATTGGTCATGTTGGATCAAAAACTAGGTCACTAGGTCAAATCTTAGAAAAATGTTGTGAACGCTCTAGAGGCCACATTTTCAGTCCAAAAATCTTGAAAGTTGGTCAGAATGCTTGTCTTGATGATATTTTGGACGAGTTAAAAAAATGGGTCATTTTGGGCAAAAAACTAGGTCACTAGGTCAAATCTTAGAAAAACCTTGTGTACCTTCTAGAGACCACTTTTTTAGTGCAGTACTCATGAAACTTGGTCAGAATGTTTGTCTTGATGATTTCTTGACAGTTTGCAAATTGGTCATGTTTGGTCAAAAACTAGGTCACTAGGTCAAATCTGTACCTTCTAGAGGCCACATTTTCAGTCAGATACTCATGAAAGTCAAATACTCAAAAAACTAGGTCACCAGGTCAAATTTTTAAAACAGTGTGTGTAGCTCTAGAGTCTTCATTTTCTGTCCAATACTTATGAAAATTAGTCAGAATGTTTGTCTTGATGATCAATATGATGAAATTGAAAATGGGTCGCATAGGGTGAAAAACTAGGTTGCCATATTCAATCTTGGAAAAACCTTGTGTACACTCTAGAGGCCACATTTTCTGTCCAATACTTATGAAAGGTGGTCAGAATCTTTGTTTTGATAATATCTACAATGGGAAAATGTGATATGTTTGGCTTAAAAGTAGGACACTGAGAGAAATTCTAGAAAAAACTAGAGGCCAAATTTTCAGTCCAATAATTATGAAACCTTGGTAGAACGTTTGTCATAGTATCTCAAAAGAGATTGAAAATAGGTCATGTTTGGTCAAAAGGCTCAGGTGAGCGACTTCAGGGCCATCTTGGCCCTCTTGTTTTATTTTCTTTCCTGTTTTCCAAGTAATGGATTTTTTTTCTTTGCACTGCTGAATGAACTTTTGTAAATGTACATGTACTTCCCACAACAAAGTTTAGAAGTGGAGGGGGGAAAATAGGGTTTGTTATTTTTTTAAACCAGTTGTCTTTTAGTCTATCCCCAGAAGAAAGTTTGTGTCCTCTCCTCCTACAGTTGTCAACAATATTAGCTGAAATTTTAGAGGAAACATTTCTACCATGGGAACTTGTGCATCTACAATTTTCATTATGATAGGTTTACTATCACAGGAGGTATATGCCTTTTGATTTTATCCTAAGGCAGTGACAAGGCAAGGAGAGGGAGTATCCTTTAGTTGACGGTTCTACTTTGATTATGGTTCATGATTGTTTGGGAGAGAGACATTGTATGTAGAGAGTATTAAGACAAATAAGTGATACACTTTGTGCAATGAAACAGTTTATATTTTTTCATGACTAGTATGCAGAGTAGAAACACATTTCTGATCAGAGTGCTCTAGACAAGAGCAATTTTCATGTTTAATCCTTTACAAACAATCTTGTGTTTTCAGGACCCTAAATAAAGTATGCTTTTTAACAAATTCTGAGTAAAAGGAAAAAATGCTGGTTGCCAGCACTTTCCCCTTTGCCCCACAATTTTTTCTGCTTTTTAGCTCCACTGGCCAAAGGCCAGCGGGCTTATGTCATGGCCTGTTGTCCGTCGTGCGTCCGTCCGTCCGTCCGTCCGTCCGTCCGTGCGTCCGTCCGTCCGTGCGTTAACTTTTTTTTAAAACGTCTTCTTCTCTGAAACTACCCATCCAATTTTGATGAAACTTCACAGAAATGATCCTGCCATGGTCCTCTTCAGAATTTCTTGAAAGAATTTAATTCCTTCAAAAACTCTGGTTGCCATGGCAACAAAACTGAAAAATTTTGAAAATCTTTGAAAATCTTCTTGTCTGAAACCGTAAGGCCAAGGGCTACCAAATTTGGCATGTAGCTTTATCTAGTGGACCTCTACCAAGTTTCTTCAATTTATAGCCCTGGGGTCAAAATTGGCCCCGCCCCGGGGGTCACAAGTTATACATGGGCTTATTTAGGGAGAACTTTAAAATTCCTCTTCTACCTAGCCATAGGGCCTAGAGCTACCAAATTTGGCATGTAACTTTATCTAGTGGACCTCTGCCAAGATTGTTCAAATTATAGCCCTGGGGTCAAATTAGGCCCTGCCCGGGGGTAACAAGTTTTACATGGGCTTATATAACAAGTTTTACATGGGCTTATATAGGGAGAACTTTAAAATTCTTCTTTGACCTAGCCATGGGGCCTAGGGCGACCAAATTTGGCATGTAGCTTTATCTAGTGGACCTGTACCAAGGGTGTCCAAATTATAGCCGAGGGTCAAATTTGACTTCGCTCCGGGGGGTAACATGTTTTACATGGGCGGGCTTATATAGGAAAATCTTTCGCATCTAGCTATAAGGGCCAGGGCTATCAAATTTTGCATTTAGCTTTATCTAGGGGGTCTCTATCAAGGGTGCCCAAATTATAGCCCAGGGGGTCAAATGTAGCCCCACCCCAGGGGTCACAAGTTCTACATGGTCTTATATAAGGAAACTTTAATAATCTACTTGTACATAGCCATATTTAGGCCTAGGGCTACCAAATTTTGCATGTAACTTTATATAATGGGCCTCTACCAAGAGGGCCCAAATTTTAACTTTGGGGGTCAAGTTTGACTCCACACCAGGGGTCACAAGTTTTACATTGGCTTTTATAGTGAAAACTTGATAAACCTGTGTCATGGATCACATATTTTACAGGGCCTTTTATTCAGCAAACTTGTTTTACATGACTTTTTATTGGGCAAGATTAAAAAATCTTTTTGTTTATAACCACACATTCTAGTTTCATATTGTAGGTCTGGGGTCAAAATTGCCTTCATTCCAGGGATCGCAAGTTTAACATGGGCTTCAAAATATTGTCACTTCAATTTAAATATTAATCAAGGGAAATAACTCCTTTTATGAAAGATAAAGTTCGTTACTATTTACCTCCCTTGATTATCAAGCTGCAGTGATACATGATTGACTTAATAGCCAGTGGAGCGATACAGGGCCATCATGGCCCTCTTGTTTAGCTCACCTGAGCACGAAGTGCTCAAGGTGAGCTTTTGTGATCGTGCTGTGTCCGTCGTGCGTCGTGCATCGTCCGTCAACTTTTACCTTGTGTACGCTCTAGAGGCCATATTTTCAGTCAGATACTCATGAAACTTGGTCAGAATGTTTGTCTTGATGATATCTCGGACAAGTTCGAAAATGGGTCATGTCAGGTCAAAAACTAGGTCACTAGGTCAAATCTTAGAAAAACCTTGTGTATGCTGTAGAGGCCACATTTTGAGTCCAAAACTCTTGAAAGGTGGTCAGAATGTTTGTCTTGATGATATCTCAAACGAGTTCAAAAATGGGTTATGTCAGGTCAAAAACTAGGTCACTAGGTCAAATCTGAGAAAAACCTTTTGTACGCTCTAGAGGCCACATTTTCAGTTCAAAACTCTTGAAAGTTGGTCAGAATGTTTGTCTTGATAATATCTCGGACGAGTTCGAAAATGGGTCATGTCGGGTCAAAAACTAGGTCACTAGGTCAAATCTTAGAAAAACCATTTGTATGCTCTAGAGGCCACATTTTCAGTCTTGTTTTGATAATATCTACAATGGGAAAATTGGCTATGGTTGGCTAAAAAGTAGGTCACTGAGAGAAATTCTAAAAAAAGCTTGTGTACATGCTAGAGGCATTTTCAGTCCAATAATTATGAAAGCTTAGTAGATTGTTTGTCATGATATCTCAAAAGAGATTGAAAATGGGTCATGTTTGGTCAAAAGACTCAGGTGAGCGACTTTAGGGCCATCAGAGCCCTCTTGTTTTACAAAGCAGAGCATGACTCCATTCTTTATGTTCTTTCAGTTGATAGCTGTGGCAAAATAGTGTTGAAAAAGGTTCAATAGCTTGTAACAAAATAATTGCTGCATTTTCCTCAATGTTCACCTTACTTTTGTCTTGGTTTAGCTTGTAACTTAGATTTTATTAAGTCTGAAAATGGGCCATACAGTTGTAGGCTGAAAACATAATTTTTAGCTCACCTGAGCACAACATGCTCAAGGGGAGCTTTTAGGGGCACGCTGTGTCTGTCGTCCGTTGTCCGTCATGCGGCGTCAACCATTCTTTAAACATCTTCTCCTCCTAAACCGCTTGGCCGATTTAGACCAAACTTGGCTTGAATGTTTCTTGGGAGGTCCTCTTTAAAAACTGTTCGCAGAATTTGATTTCATCAAAAACTCTGGTTGCCATGGCAACCAAATGGAATTTTTCAAGAAATTCTTTAAAAATCTTCTCCTCTGAAACCGCTGGTCAGATTTTGAAATAATTTCACAGATATGTTCCTTGGGTGACCCTTTTTAAAACTTGTTCGCGAAATTTTGATCCGTTAAAAAACATGGCCGTTGTGGAGGGGGGGGGGGGGGGGGGCTCTTGGCGTCCAGCGATGTCAACAATTCTCTGAAACCACTGGTCAGATTTTGAAATAATTTCACGGATATGTTCCTTGGGTAACCCTTTTTAAAGTTTGTTTGTGTAATTTTGATCCGTCAAAAAACATGGCCTGGGTGGGGATGGGCATCTTTGCACTGTATGGACTTAAAGAAATTCTTTGAAATTCTTCTTCTCCTAAACCACTTGTCAGATTTTGAAATAATTTCACAGAAATGTTCCTTAGGTGCCCCTTTTGAAAATTTATTCCCGAAATTTTGATCTGTCAAGAAACATGGCTGTGGTGGGTGGAAGCTATTTGCTCTCTGAGGACATGAAGAAATTCTTAAAAATTTTGTCTTCTCTGAAACCACTATTCAGATTTTGAAGTTATTTCACAGAAATGATCCTAATGTTATACCCCTTATTTAGCTTAGCTGTTTTCAAAGAAAACATAGAGGTATTGACATAGGCCTGTTGGCATCATCTGCGTTGTTGTTGTTGTGCAAAAACTTTGACATTTTGTTATATCTCGGCTTCCACTCAACACATGTACTTAAAACTCAGAATAATTGTTCACTAGTAAAAAGCAACCCATACAACAAGGGCAGTTAACTCCAAAATTGTTTTGTCCAAATTATGCCCCTTTTGCGATTTGGAATTTTATTTTACTATCCAGCAAGGTTCCAACACCCAATCATTGGCACTCTCATGAGGTGCTTTTGTTCAACTTAATATTTTTAGCCACTATCGGGCATGTGCTCTTGTTCAAGATAAGGTCTTTGGGTGACCTATCCTAAAATTTATTTGCAGAATTCTGATTCGTCAAAAACATGGCTGTGGTGATGATTGTAGGGATGGTGACAGATTTTGAAATGATTTTTACAGGTGACCTTTTTATAATTGCTTTAATACTTTAAAAAAAGTTGGTTATGGTCCTCTCAAAAATTCAGGTGAGCGATCCAGGGCCATCTTGGCCCTCTTGTTCTGTGAAGCTGTGTTATAGATAATCATTGAAGTTGTCTATTGAGATAATTTTAATTATGAGTACCTACAATATGGGTTTTAAGATTTATTTGATTCTGTGCTAAACAATCCCATGTGTCAACAATCCTAACGAGAGGGGTCTTTGGAAAATGGTGTGGGAAAAGAAGAAAATGCTGGTTACCACCATTTTCTTCCTTTGCCACAACAGTTTCGATTGACTGAACAACAAATCCAATAATTTTAAAACCCATTAAATTTTTATCATGGAAGTTCAGACAAGCTTAAAAGTTTTTCTTTTGGTAAAAAGGGTGAAAAAAAAAAAATTCAGCCATGCTGTGTGAAAACAGGGCTTAATGCAACTGCAAAAAGTATCAATTCAGGTCAGCCTGCATAGTCTGTGCAGGCTGACCAGGACCAAAACTTTTTGCTGTTAGTCAATTTTCCCGGAATTATACAATGACTTGCTTGGTATAATGCACTACGGAGATGCATTAAGCCCCCTTTTGCTAGAGTGTGATTCAAATCTCCTTTTCTGTTGTTCTTTGTATACTTGACTTAACACTGTGGTTTTATGGAACGTTTTAGTGTGGGAGGAAGTAATTATGCCCCCCTTCAAAGAAGTGGGAGTATATTGCTTTGCTAATGTAGGTCGGTCCATCGGTCCGTCGGTAGACCTTACCTTATCCGGATGATAACTAGACACAGAATTGACCTATGTTCGTCAAATTTGGCACAGACATGCGTCTCGGAGTGTAGATGATCCCTATTGATTTTGAGGTCAATCAGTCAAATGTCAAGGTCACAGTGACAGTCAACGTGTTGATATATAGACCAAACCTTGTCCAGATGATAACTTAGACACAGAATTGACCTAGGTTCGTCAAATTTGGCACAGACATTCGTCTCGGAGTGCAGATGATCCTATTGATTTTGAGATTAATCCATCAAAGGTCAAGGTCACAGTGGCCTTCAACTTAATGATATTTAGACCTAACCTTGTCCAGATGATAACTAGACACAGAATTGACCTAGGTCCTTTAAATTCTGTACAGATATTCATCTTGGAGTGTAGATGATCCCTATCGATTTTAAGGTTAATCCGCGAAAGGTCAAGGTCACAGTGACCACCAGATGATTCAGGGCCCGCGCTGCCGTTCGCCACTTGAGCCATTTGCTCAAAAAAAATTAAAGTGTCTCAAAAATCATCATGTGGCTCAACTTATGGCTCCAACATTTTATTCGTGTATTATCAGGGACGTAGTGAGCATCAAAGTTGACTGCTAAAAAGCGGAAGTCGAACGCGCGTGCCGAAAAGAAAATTGATAACCCAGTATGTGTATCGGCGACTGTTTACAATCTTGTATGCATACACACGGCGGTGTGTATAATTATGCGAACTGTTGACAGATTATCATGTTTAACAATTGAAGTGGGCTATAAATCAAAAAGATGACATCGATATTTCCCAATCAATTCTTTTGATATCAGTTTATGAACCGTGCCACTTCCTGTATCAATGTGGCAGTAGGGGGGCATGACTGTTTTACAAAAAGACATCTTGTTTTATGTAGCTATTCTCTTTTTATGTTTATATAAGTTTATTTATTGCATGACACAAGATGTAAGGAGAATTAAAAAAGCTGAACAACATATGAGATCTGAAGGAGTTCTATTCCTTGAATAGAAATAATGATAGAAAAACTTGTAGTCTTAACCCTCAACCTGCTAAATAAGTGAAATGAAAATTTTAAGCCAATAGTAAAAAACAAAATTTTGCTCTTTCGAGGGTATTTTTAGGGGAAAGAAATTTCCTTATTGGACAGTGTAGATTCAAGATCAGACTGCACATTCTGTGCAGTCTGATCTTGATCTACACTGTCTGCAAAAGGTCCTTAAGTTGGGCTTAGCAGCCTAAGGGTTACTTGAGCTTAAATTAACCCCTAGAGGTGCAGAATAAATGCAGGAGACCTTTTTAATATGGAAAAAACTGTGAATTTTTATGCGATTTCAAGGGCACTTTGCCAGAACATATTATAAAGTAGCAGACAGTGTAGCTTCACAGTCAGACAATATTGATCCAAGGTAAGATTACATGGTCTGGGGAGTCTGATCTTTGATTTACACTTTGGTACAAAAGCAACATTTAATGTGCCTAGTGCTTTAAGACTTTAATAAACAACAAAACTTTGAACTGGACCAAATTGAAAGCATTTTCAGACAACGCAGTAAATGTAGCCTAAATAGTTATTTGTCTTTGTTGGGGTAGAAAACACTGTGGGAAAAGGAGAAAATGATGGTGTCTAGCATTTTCTCCTTTTCCCAGATTGTTTTCAAAAGCTTTCTTTCTCAGGGTCATTAAAAGTAGGGATTGTATGGTAAAGAGGTAATCCTTTACCAAACAGGCCTAAGTTATAATGACCCTGAGCAAGAAACCTTTAGAAAACAATGTTGGAAAAGTCTGTGGACAGTGCAAAAATTGAAGATTCAGATCAACAAAAATTATGATGTCTAAACTGGATCCTCCCTTTTTACCATAGGGAATAGGTATTAGGCTATAGAATGAACTAGATTGTATTGACAATAAATCAAAGCTGGTGCCTTGATTATGGCAAATGTTGGTAGCCTTCTTGGAATGAACAGAGAAAATTCTAACCCTTAAGATTTTACAACTTGTTGCGTTGCTTTTGCAGCCAGTGCAGGTCAAGATCAGACTACACAAAACATGCAGACTGTATCTGTATTTTCAAACCATTCTTAACTGCGTTCTTAGTCTGATTCTAGATTTAGAAAGTAACACAACTTATGTTGGCTAAGCCATTTGGTTTAGGTATTCAAAAGTTGTGTTACTTTAATAATAGTTAGAAAATTCTTGAGAATAAGACAAAGACTTTTCGTAAAAATGGTTGGTGAATATAGAGCCTGACCTTTGACTTACACTGTCCATTTTGTCCAGACATTCTGGACCAGAGTAACCCCAACACTGCAATTATCTAAGTATTTTTTTTTTCCAAGATTGTAAATATCCATTAAGTTTATTCCTCACTCAATGGGTTAATTTATGTACTGAATGAAAATGACTAGAACTGGGCAGGCTCTGAAGGGCATGTATAAATTTGTTGACATGTTCTTTTTTTTTTAAATTTTGTTTGTCTTTATTTAATGCTCACTTGGAAGGGACCAATAATTTATTGTCTTGCACATTCCTGTAAAAGTGATAAAAGTTCCCATAATGGTCTTTTTTTACTGCTAAACATGTGGTTGATGTAATCAATCTAATACCACATTGCACTATGTAAATGCTCATTTTTTCTGAACCTTTACCACATGACAAAATTGTAGACTTGTCTAAATTGAAAGAGTTTGCAGACGACAATTTAAATGTGGCTCAAATGATGGAATTTGTCTTTGATAGGGTAGAAAACATTGTGGAAAAGGGAGAAAATGCAGGTTACCAGCATTTTCACCTTTTCCCACAATGTTTTCAAAAGGCTTCTTTTTCAGTGCCGTTAAAACTCGGGATTGTATGGCAAGGGGTTAAAACATAAAGCATAGACAGCAGAGTAATCTTAAGTTTTAACCCTTTATCAGACAACAAAAGTTTAGACTTGTACACATTGACAGTATTTGCAGACGTCAAATCAAATGGATCTCAAATATTTCAATTTGTTTCGGATAGGGTGGACGACATCGTTGGAAATGTAGAAAATGCCTTCTTTTCCCTGTATGTTTTCTAAAGCTTTCTTCCTCAAGGTTGTGAAAACTGGGGATTCTGAGGTTAAGAGTTACTGGTACTGACCGTGAGGAATAAATCTTTCGAAGATATGATTCCACTTTGTTTTATGCCCTTTCAAAGTTGTATACTGTCATTTGAGCCATATCTGATTTGTCATCTGCATCTCAATTTGGAGAAGCCCAAGACACTGTTGGTATGTAAAGAGGTAGATCTTCCTCAGCCCTCTTTAACCCTGTGCCACACAATCCCCTGTTTTAACAACCCTAAGGAAGAAGCATTTGGAAGACATTGTGGGAAAACAAGAAAATGCTGATTACCAGGATTTTCTCCCCTTTCCCACAGTGTTTCCTACTCTTTGCCCAGCCGGTTAGCACAATGGTTGGTGTATCTGACTCGTGACCCGCTGGTTGCGGGTTCGATTATTGGTTGTGGCAAAGTTGCTTTCTGGCAGTTTTTTGCCTCTCATCTGTGAGAAAGTCAGTGGCTTGAAAAGAAAATTGTGTCAGTAGTGGTGTGAGAAAGCCAGGAAACACATGCATAGGTGCACTGACTGCCTTGATAACTTTAGCTAGTAAAACAGCATTAATTTCCAATACAAACAAACAAACAAATTCTACCCTTCCAAAGGTAAATTTCTATTTTTGAGTCATAATTTTTTTTAATCTGCAAAAGCTTTCAATTCGGGCAATTCTAAAATTTTGTCATTTGATAAAGAGTAAACATGAATGATATTGATGTGATCTTTGTCAAAGTGGTTTCAAGTGTTCAAATAAAAATAATTGGAGTGTAAATGTAAATTTCTGTTACTCCCTTGAAGCACCAGTTACAACTTTAGTTTGCCTTTGCAGCCAGTGTAGATCAAGATCAAATTGCACAAAATTTGATCTACACAAGATGTGCAGTTTGATCTTTGATCTACACTATCTGTTTCCTTGGACAATTCTGAGCAAAAACAGCCTTGAAACTGGAATTTTTAGGTCTTATTTTTAGTCAGTAAATATCTGTTTGGTTAAATTGGCGCTCTGAGGGTAAAGGTTTTTTTACTAGTTTGTTTTCGTAATTTTACAAATTTGTACATAGTTAGGTTTTGTACGATCATGTAATGTACATGTATTTATAGGTGTTTGCTAGATGTTTTGTTTTATTATTTATAATGTCATGAAGAAATAAAGTCTATTAACTTGCTATAGTAATGGGTCCTTTTTTCAAGCAATTATTTGAGATGTCATACATTTATAACAAAAACAGTCCAAATGAAAATTTCGAAGCTTAGTGAAAATTTCTTGTTTCTAGTACTTTTTTCACGTGTGACAATTTCTTATCTTTACAAGGGGGACAAAACTTTAAACTTGTGGAAGTTTAAAGTAGTTCTAGATGACATATTAATCCTTTACCGAACAAACCCAAATTTTTACAGCACTGAGTAAAAAGGCTTTTGAAAACTTTATGAGAAAAGGAGAAAACCAGCATTATCTCCTTTAGCCATAATGATCTCTACCCTTCACAGAGAAAGCCAATAATTTGAGCAACTTTCAATGTGTCAGCCAATGCTTTTAATTTGGATTTGTCAAAAATTTTATCATGTGGTAACCAGCATTTCTCCTTTTACCACAATGTTTATGTACCATTGCAAGTTCATCATCTGGGCCAATTTAATTTGGTGTCTGCAAACACATTCAATCTGCACTAGATCAAAATTTTGTCATTGGGTGAAGAAATTGTTTAAGTAGAGCTATAGGTTACAACAAGGCTGTTTTGATATTAAAAGCCGAAAAAATATTGGTGGTTTTTGTAAGCCTGTGATCAGACTTCATATTTAATGCAGTCTGATCTTAAACTGCATTGTTTGCCGAAGCTTGTTTTGTTACCTTTAACAACACACTTAGGATAAGGAATGATAGCTAAATATTGAGTGATATAGAGAAATATTTCTTTTGAAATATAAATGAGCTATGCTCTAGCAAGAGGGGGTTTAATGCATCTCTGTGATGCATTATACCAACCAAGTCATTGCATAAAAATGGATCCATAAAAAATCAAATCAATTATGAGGTAGACTAGTCCTTTGACAAGCAGAAAATTGAATCATGACAAATTAATGATAAAAAGTTTCAATCAAGGTCAGCCTGCATGGACTGAATGCTGACCTGGGTCAAAACCTTTTTACGGGTACATTAAACCCCCTTTTCACAGAGCATGGCTCAAACATTGATGCTTTTTATAAGATTTATAATTTAATTTTTAAGTGTGCCTTGTCCTCTAAAACACTGTGTGTTGTAAGTTACTTTGCTTTAGATGGTAGTACCTTTGTCTTGTTTTAGTTGTTAACCCTACACCAAACAGTCCTGTGTCTTATGGACTCTGAGGAAGAATAAAGAAGCCTATTGAAAACTTTGTGGGAAAAGGATAAAATGCTGGTAACCAACATTTTATCCTTTTCCAACAATGTTTTCTACCCTTTCAACAGAAGAAAACATCATTTTGGCTACATTTAATATATAGGCTGTAAATGCTTCTAATTTTGACAGGATAAGAGTTTTGTTATTGGTAAAAATATCTCATTAAATTTGTTTCCAGTGTGTAATTTTTCATCGCTAAGACAGCTTAAAAATGAAATGAAAAAAAAGAAAATATTCATATTGGGTCAGTTAAGAAAACCTTTTTTTACGAGAGATTGTCTAAATATTTGTGATATCAGAAAGTGAGAATGAGTTGTCGGACTGCCCATTCAGTGCAGGCAGATCTTCATGTGTTACACTGCTCCATTCATTGTAAAAGTTGACCTCATAGATCTTATATTTTACCAATACACATAGCATTGCTTTAAGATCAAGTTTGGCTTTTTTAAAGAAAAACATCAAAACAGTGATTTTGGCTACATCTGTGTGCAAAAACTATAATATTTTCTCGTATTCTCAGTTATTGTATAAGCAGAAATGTTTGCAATGTAGAAATTTTTGCAATTTCACAAATATGTAGAATTTGCAAACTTTTCTTTTTGCGTATTTTACCATAAGTAAATCAACAAATAACAAGTGTCTTGAATTCGCGAACATTTCTGAACGCAAAATGTCCCCAATCGGTAATTCACAAATTTTTCGACATGCGTATATATTCACATAATTATACAGTATTACTGAAGAAATTTACTCCAGTCTTTGGCAAGTTGTTTACAATCAAAAGGGAAACCCATGGCAGAGAGGCGGGGAACTCTCAACAGATTTTTGACACAGGTTAATCATTTTACCACATGATCCCAAGTTTTAACGATCCTGAGAAAGAAGGCTCTTGAAAACCTTGTGAGAAAAGGAGAAAATGCTGGTAACCAGCTTTCTGTCCTTTTCCACATTTAAATTGCTGTCTGTAAGTTCCTTCAATATGGACCAGTCAAAAAAATAAAGGGTTAGATAGGTAGATAGGTAGATAGATAGATTTATTTCTGTATAAAATATATGACATCATAAAAGCACTATACATGAGATTAAATGGACATGATAATGAAATTATGACAAACTATATTTAAATACAAAGGATGACACGAAAAAGGGATTATAAATCCCTTAATTCCATTGTGGTGCTTGAAATAATAATAAATAAAAAAAAGTGTGTCATAGGAGGACATGCCTCATAATTGAACAAAATCACAGTTAACTAAAAATGATTTATCGCAACTTAAGACTATTTGAAATATGACTTATCACAGTAAATGGCAATTTTCGAATAAAGATGCATTACAACAAGTAACTTTTTAAACTGGATTTAAAAACAAGAAAGCTGTTAAACCTGTTTTTTACAGAGAAAGCACCTGCAGTTGAGCGATGGACCCTGCATGAGGTCCGCTTACTTTACTTTTGAAACATTGGATAAATGGCTGAAAATTACCAAAAAGTATCAGACAGTGTAAATTCTTTTCTAACTTTCATTCTAGATTGACTTATAAAAAGACAGGTTGATTTAAGAGCAACCAAAAACTTCTATAAACCATGTAAGATAACAAACATACAAAGGAAATAAAAGATGATTTATACTTCTTTAAACAAAGACAAACATGCAAAGGAGGTGAAAAATAGATTTTATAATGTTACGGAAAAGATGGCTGGAAAAGAAGCAGTGATTGGGGTTTTTTTTCAAGCAACAGTTACCATTCTTCATCCTTTTTCATCAGTTGTCCAGCTTGTACTCGTGTGTTTAGTGGTTATAGAGATTGATACAAACTGATGTTTTAAACTTGAGAGAGAGAGAGAGTGGGGAGGGAGAGAGAGAGAGAGAGAGAAGGGGGGAGAGATTAATTCTTTACCAAGTGATAACATTATATACTTTTCTGTGTCAAAAGCATTTGCAAACAAAAAATGTGACTAAAAGATTGAAATTTGTTTTTGGGAAGAAAACATAGGAAAAGGAGAAAATGCTGGTTACCAACATTTTCTTCTTTTTCCACAATGTTTTCAAAAGGCATTGTTCCTCAGGCTTGTTAAAACTTGGGATTTTGTAGTAAAGGGTTAATTATGTCATAATTTATTTCGATTTTTATAGATATGTGAAGGCTTCTGGATTTTGCTCCTTTCCCTCTATCAATTCCTGGGAAATGCTACATGTACATTTGAAGGAGAGAGAAGAAGAAAACGTTGTGACAGGTTTAAAACTTACTGAAAATGAGCAATTTCTCAATATGCCACTGTGTTTCATTGCCTTTTTTTCATTTAATTTAACCCTTAGAGCGCAAAATAAACTTAGCAGTAAATTTTATAAGTTTTTGTAGATGACAAATAAAAAGTGGCTAAAATGATAGACTTTTCCTGTGAAATCATAGAATGCATTGTTTGAAAGAATTTGACTTTGAAAGGGTGGAAATCATTGCAGGAAAAGGAGAAAATGCTTGTTTTGTTCCTTTCCCAAAATACTTTCAAACACATTCTTCTTTTGGTCATTAACCCTTTATCACATAATCCTGAGTTTTAATGATCCTGGGTAAAATAAGGCTTTTTAAAGTAGTTTGCTTGAGGAGAAAAATGCTGGCAAGCTACATTTTCTCATTTTCTCACCATGTTTTCTAACCCGTCAAAGACGATGGTCTGTGGTTTGACATGTATTTAATTTGTTGTCTGCAAGTGCTTTAAAGTTTTGACAGGACTAAAACTTTGTCATTGGTACATATTAAATCATAGGATTGTCTGGTAAAGGGTTGTCTCTTTACCACACAACGTAATTTTTAAGACCTGTCCAAATGGAAAGCATTTGCAGGAAACTAATTTAGTGTGACTGAAATGAAGAGATTAGCCATTGATAGAATAGAAAACATTGTGAGAAAATACTGGATACCAGCATTTTCTCCTTTTCCTGACAATGTTTTCAAAAGGCTTCTTTACATGGGTCGTAAAACACGGGATTGTGCTATAGGGCTAGCTCATACCTCATTACCTCCTTTAACATATTTACTAGCAGTAGAAGACGTTGATCAAAACATTGTGAAAGTTGGATAATCAGCAGTAATGTATTAGACTTTAATTCAAACCTGTAACAAATAACCCCAAGTTTGAAGGACCGAAAGAAAGAAGGCTTTTGAAAACAATTTTAAAAAGGAGAAAATGCTGGTAACCAGAAATCAGCCACCCATGTTTCAATCAAATTGGAGTTTAAGAATGAGGATTTCGATTTAAAATGGCAGATACATTAATACCGTCCCATGTCAAAGTTACATACGTAGCTAGAACGTGAAACTTCAACTTTACTGCATTATTTCTGTTTCTTTCATTTATACATGACAAATTATTGTTTTGAATAAAATAGTAACTATGTGATATTTCGAGTTTTGCATTTTTTACCAAACACCCCCCCCCCCCCCTCCTCAATAATGTATATTCCAAGCTAGCTTGGAAAGCTGGCAATAAGATTTGGCTGCTTCGAAAACCCATGCTTGGCCGACTTCTTTTCAAAGTTAGATAGTAGTCATTGTGAAAGGATTCATTGCCCTTTTACATGTAATTATTAGCTCACCTGAGCACGAAGTGCTCATGGTGATCTTTTGTGATTGTGCTGTGTCCGGCGTGCGTCGTCCGTCGTTCGTCGTGCGTCGTCCGTCGTCAACTTTTACCTTGTGTACGCTCTAGAGACAACATTTTCAGTCCGATACTCATGAAACTTGGTCAAAATGTTTGTCTTGATAATATCTCGTACGAGTTCGAAAATGGGTGAGGTCGGGTCAAAAACTAGGTCACTAGGTCAAATCTTAGAAAAACTTGTGTACACTCTAGAGGCCACATTTTCAGTCCAATGCTCTTGAAAGTTTGTCAGAATGTTTGTCTTGATGATATCTAGGACGAGTTTGAAAATGGGCCAGGTCGGGTCAAAAGCTAGGTCACTGGGTCAAATCTTAGAAAACCCTTGTGTACGCTCTAGAGGCCACATTTTCAGTCCAATGCTCTTGAAAGTTTGTCAGAATGTTTGTCTTTATGATATCTAGGTCAAGTTCGAAAATGAGTCAGGTCGGGTCAAAAACTAGGTAATTGGGGCAAATCTTAGAAAAACCTTGTGTATGCTCTAGAGGCCACATTTTCAGTCCAATGCTCTTGAAAGTTTGTCAAAATGTTTGTCTTGATGATATCTCAGACGAGTTCGAAAATGATTCAGGTCGGGTCAAAAACTAGGTCACTAGGTCAAATCTTAGAGAAATCTTGTGTACGCTCTAGAGGCTACATTTTCAGTCCAATGCTCTTGGAAGTTTGTTAGAATGATTGTCTTGATGATATCTAGGACGAGTTTGAAAATGGGTCATGTTAGGTCAAAAACTAGGTCACAGGGTCAGATCTTAGAGAAACCTTGTGTATGCACTAGAGGTTATATTTTCAGTCCAATACTCTTGAAACTTGGTCAGAATGTTTGTGTTGATGTCATCTTGCATGAGTATGAAAATGGGTCATGTAGGTTAAAAAACTAGGTCACCAGGTTTAATCTTTGTGTACGCTCTAGAGGCCACATGTACAGTCCAATAATCTTGAAATTTAGTCAGAATGTTTGTCTTGATAATTTCTGTTATGAAAATGGGTCATGCTGGATAAAAACTAGGTCACTAGTCAAATCTCGGAAAAAACCTGTACACTCTACAGGCCACATTTTCTCTCAAATACTCATGAAAGGTGGTCAGAATGTTTGTCTGGATAATTTCTACATGTTTTGAAAATAGGTAATATTGAGCCTAAAAGTAGGCCACAGAGACAAAAATTCTAGCAAAAGCTTGTGTACACTCTAGAGGCTATGTTTGTAAGTCCAGTACTAATGAGTGTTTGTCAGAATGTTTGTCTTAATATCTCGGAAGAGATTGGAAATGGGTCATGTTTGATCAAAAGGCTCAGGTGAGCGATTTTTCAGGGCCATCATGGCCCTCTTGTTTTGATGATTGTTATGTGGGAAAGTAGATCGTTGCTTTGGAAGAAAATTGTGTGAAGCACTAGTAGAAGAAATTTGAGGAAGCTGCAATGTTCTTGCGTACTATGAAGTGAAAGACGTCACCTTTTTTTTATGAACCCCTTATTTGAATGCAAACAATAGTTTCACTGCTGTTAATTTAGGAACTGCAACCAAAACAAGACCGTATGCATGTTTCTAAAGGAAAGATCGGTTTTAGTGGCATTTTTATGACCTTTTTTGGATCAGAGTATGTTTTTTTTTGTCTCTTACGACGGGAAAAAAAATCCAGACCACTCGCTGTTATTACTGAGAGTGAATATTTCCAACCCTTTTATTAAGACACTGAATATTTTCAGGTGATTTATGATAAAGTAGTTTTGAAGAAAATTCCTAGTCCTTCTTTACAGCTGCTAATAAATTGACAGAAGGAACCAAAACCGGTATTTCCGCTTAGGGTACACTTAACGCCTGAGCTGTAAATCTGTGGTTAAGATTTCATATTAGAGGGTTGGACAATGATGGTTCTCAACTACAGCTTAAGCAACCCATATTTATTATTTGCAGCAAAAAAAGTCTGTTAGATCAAGATAATTGTGAAAATTTTCTGTTTAAAGTAATTAAAAAGCTGAAAAGACGGTCTGAGTTCTCTGATCGGGCTAAGTCTAACGGAACATTATGTGTCATGGGTTTCTGTGTTTTTTGCACCGATCAATTTTTCATGTCTGTTAATTTATGGATAGGTATTTCCGCATGATTTGACAAAGAAAATGTCAAATAAGGGTGTTAATTTACTACAAAACTGTCATTTTACACAAGATAACGGGAAAATGGCTCTTTTTTATTTATTTATTTTTTTTTCTTGCGTGAGGTTTCGCGTGTAGCCAAAATTTATTACGTTAATTTCAATTCCACAACTTGATTTTCGTATTAATTTGCTTGAGCAGAAATACTGCAAAAAGCATTATTTTTTATTTTCTGGTATTCTAGTGCTGCTGTCAGGAGAAGGCCAATGGACGCTAAATTTTACACTCGTCCGTCCCGTTCATCGCGCTTCAAAAACCGAAGCTAATTGACTTAGAACTGTTCATTTATATTAACCAAAAAAGTTAGTTCTAGTGAAAGGAAGCATTTTAGTTGAGTTTTGGTATACATTATCTTTTTTCATGAACTGTTCAATGGATATTTAAAGCCACGCAATGAGGTCGGGGTTTCCCATGTCTAAATTCAGCTTCTGGCACAAGACCGAAGTGCTGAATATGTTGTTATCGTTGAATATACATGATTCAAGTAGGGACTATGGTTATACAGGCATTTCACATTAATTTATGTGGGGGTTATAAAAATAATTTTGGTAAACAGAACTTCATTTAAATATTAGTGAAATAAAACCGTCAATTAAGCCCTTCGAATCGTTGGTCCACCCTGTCATTTATTCTGTGTCAAAATGCTTGTTGGCCACAGGAAATTGTGCAAAAACACCGATCTTTATGCAATTGACAGAGCCAGTGAATTCATAATCGTTACTGAATGCAGTTCAAAATATCTAAAAAAGTTTAAAAAAAAAAAACTGGTTGCCAAAACCAACGTTACAATCCGGTCCGTGGAGGGGGGGGGGGGGGGGGGGGGGGAGGGGGTCGGCAAACCTAATTTCGTTCAAAAATCGTTCGGAATGTCGGTTCTTTATTTAACCCGAAATATGCTTGTAAATATGGCGGCATTTGTGTTGAAAAAGTTACACGATTGAATTCTAGATGAATATATCATAAATGTGGCCCTTTTTGAGAGATAAAAAAGTAAATTTGTATCCAGTTAAGTTATCTTTCATGTTTAGCTCAGTGCTTTTTCGGCATTATCTAGGATTTTAGGAAATCGAATTTGCTACATAGAACTAAGTGGGGCCCGTTTAGACGTAACATGCAAAAGAAAAGTAAAATGTGAAATGTCCGATAGATAAATGTTGAACAGCAAATAAGCATGTGTACGTCTAAATATTTGGACTAACCTTGGCCGAAACTTTACGTTTTTGGTCAGCCAGTCCAACTCATGGTTAAGTCGGTTGGTAAAAAAAGTGGCTATTATGAATCCATAATTATGTGATGGCTTGATTGGTACCATGGATCACGGAGACGCATTAAGCCCTCTTTTGCCAAGGCATGACTCATTTGTCGATGCCAACTATACGTCAATGGCATATTGTTTTCAAGGAAATGGTGCGATACAGGCCCATCATGGCTCTTTTTTTTTTTTTTTTTTTTTTTTTTTTTAAAAACGTTGCAGAAAAAGGAGAAAATGCTTTTCCCATAATGTATTCTATCCTTTCTAAGACAAAACACGCGTTTTTCTGACACAATTAATTTGTAGAGCAAATGCAGACAATTTGGTCAATTCTAAAGTTTTGTTGTTTGGTAAAGAATTAAGCAAACTCTATAGATAGTGCTACCAACTGTCGACTTATAAGTGTTGAATAATTTCCAGTATTCCTCCTCGCGGGTAAAAAGATTGATAAGGAATACCATACATACAGATACGGATCAAATTGTTGAACTTTGGTAAGAAATGGCCTGCGGGTCAAGTTTTTAACAAAGAATATTTACAAACGTGAAACGGTTAAAGATTTTACCAATAATAACTTTGTACTAATTTGACCATTTCACCCAGCAAAGTTGACATAAGTGTCCATTTTGGATATAATGATACGGACTTCGCTATGCAGTCTGGTTTTTATCTAGCCCAACAAAGAACAGGCGAAATATTGTAAATACGAGTAGTTGGGTCAAACGTTGATGGGAAACATTGTCTGGACAAAGTGTGTGCTCATTTACTGACCTTGTGATAGATCGCAACATTTCTACGTTGACTTATTTCAACATCAAGTGGTTGAAGATTTGAAGATCGATATGTACTGAGCCGTGTTCTGTGAAAAAGGGAGTTAATGCATCTGCAAAATGTATCGACTTATGTGAGGCTGCACAGTCCGCGTAGGGTGACATGGATCGAAACTTTTAGTCTATTTCTAAATTTTCTGCTTGTCAAAGGGCCATTCTACCTCAGGATTCAGTCGGTTGTAAGACAAAAAGGATTTTATGGATACATAGTGATGTGATGACTTGCTTGGTATAATGCATTAAACCCCCTTTTGCTATACCACAGCTCAAAATTATACTGTAAACGGTAAACCTGTGTATGAAAATCTCACAAGATGTTGTTTCTGTACATTCTCCTTGGACTTGCAACCTTGTGTTATTTCGTTATTTTCCGGAAGAAACCTATTGGCAGACCCATCCCAGGTCCATTTGGTTTGCCGATAGTTGGTAAAGGACTTGAAATTAATTCAAAGCAAGTGCACGAAAAATTAAGCGAGTATGCTGCGCAATACGGAGATATTGTTCAAGTGAAAATATTTCTTGACAATATTGTAAGTTTGAATTCTGTAGATCTGATTCGTAAAGCATTTGGTGAGGATCCGTATAAGAGGCACATGAACGACAGATCGCCAACGTATTGGGGAAAATATGTACTATACGATTCTCAGAGTCCTGTACTCTACCCTAATGCCTTTGGTGGGATTCATGGGGACCTTAGAAAGGGCATGACAAGGGCCCTTCATGTTTATGGTGACGGGATCAAGGAGTTCGAAGACAGGATTACTAGAGAGCTGCACCGACTTCTTACAAAAATCGACGAAATGGAAGGCAAGGATTTTGAGTTTACTGCCGTTATAAAACGATCTTTGTCAAATGTCATCGCTTTTCTGGTAAGTATTGTTCATAAAGCTCCTATTGATTACATTTATCTTGTAATCTTCTAACTTCTGACGTGTGTGTGTGTGTGTGTGTGTGTGTTTAACCCTTAACCTGCTGAATAAATTAAATGAAACTTTTACGCCGATAGTTAAAACTCAAATGTTACTATTTCAAAGTTATTTTTTGAGGGAAAAATATCTCCTTATCGGACAATGTAGAATCAAGATCAGACTGCACGTTCTGTGCAGTCTGATCTTCATCTGCACTGTCTGCAAATGGTCCTTGAGTCGCGCTTAGCAGCTTAAAGGGTAACTCCAGACCAAAACTATTTTTGGATATAAGAATCCTTAAATGAAAACAATCTTAAAATTGAAAACCAAATTTCAATGTCTTTCGTAAAAAGAGAGTTATAAGGCGTAAAAAAAAAAAAAGTTTGTTTCGGGTAACCCGACCCAACCTGGAGATTTTGCCCCGACCCTATTTTTTTTTTGTCTTCCGATAAAAAAAAAATCAGCCTTTTATCATACTGTGTCACAGGACGCCTGTTTCGGCAAATATTGCGCATTATATTATAGGTGTACAATCATGTACTACTACATACATAATTATGCATGAAAACTCCTACGCCTGAACAAAAGCTACCGTGTATCGGAGTATATTGAACCGACCTTAAACACAAATTGTCAAACGCAATAGCGTGGGTTTTCCATTTCTAAAAATACATACAAGCAGGCGGAGAGATCGGGCTTTTTCGCTAACTCCACACAGGAACTTCTGTTTATCGAACGTTCGTATCCTATCGCACGGTTACAAAAGACAAACGGGTACCAGTTTTATCTTCTACAACAAATCACGCCCGAAATACTGCGGTACTATACAGACTGTGTAACGAACTTTTACTTTTGATTTTCGCTTTTCTTCGCGTAAAATATAGACAGGATCCCGTCATCTCTGTTGTCATCACCGCATTTCCGGTTCTGTAGTGCATTGTCGCTACTTTCGGTTTGCTAGATTTCAGATTGAACAAGTTCTGTTAAACATCATTCGGCAAAAGTGCTAGCATGCTCCACAACTACGAACAATTAAGGTGTTCAATGCAGATATAACATTCGAAAAATTTTAATGGACGTTTCTCTTGCAACTTATCTGACAGGACGGACTGTGGACTAAACTAGACGACGGCAACGATAGAAGTTTAGATTTGTATCAAGCGTCGATAGGTCTTCATATTAGACAGGTATTTTCATTTTTTTTTTCTATCATTGTTACAATGAGGCAACAATAATTTCTTTCGGAAAATATAAATCTACCCAAACTTGCCTTGTTCTCGCTCTGCCCGCCCCCCCCCCCCCCCCCCCTTTTCACTCAGCTTGATTTACCCTACCTGGTCTTAGAGAAAAACCTGAAAATGCCTAGGCTAGGAGCCTCTATGCAAAAATTTTCCAAGGCTTTCTAATCTCTTCTACACTTCCGGCAAGTGATGCCACTTTAGTTTCCAGGTAAAATGTGTCTGATCTATATAAAATTGAGGAGCAGCAGTACTTCTCCCACATTTCTTGACGGATTTGGGTAAAATTTTCACAGGATGTTTCTCATCATGTGACCTAGCGCATATTGTCAAGGTTTTGCAATTCATAGCTGCATCATGGAAAAAGGAGGCTTCATGTTGTATTTCATTTTTCACCAATATCTCTTGAATTAATACTGGACATATCTCAACGGATTTGGATGAAATTTTCACAGATCATGTGACCTAGCGCATATTGTCAGGGTTTTGGAATTTATTACTGTGTCATGGAAAAAGGGGGCTTCATGTCAAATTTAAACTGCGTCCATCCTTACAAAAGTCTGTTTCTTGTGAACGCAACTCCTCCCACATTTCTTGACGGATTTGGATAAAATGTTCATAGAATGTTTCTCATCATGTGACCTAGTGCAGATTGTCAAGGTTTTGCGATTTATAGTTGCATCATGGAAAAAGGGGGCTTCATGTTATATTTCATTTTTCACCAATATCTCTTTAATTACTTGACATATCTCAACGGATTTGGATGAAATTTTCACAGATCATGTGACCTAGCGCATATTGTCAGGGTTTTGGAATTTATTGCTGTGTCATGGGAAAAAAATGTTTTTCATCAATGTATCTCCAACTAATGGACATAATTTCATGAAACTTCATATTTTTATTGCTTAATCAAAGCCAATGACCAATGAGTCCGTTGTGCGTCCGTCTGTCCATCCATCAGTCCATGCGTAAAACTTTTAGATCACAAGTAACACAATATATCTATTGAGCTACCCAGGTAGGTACTAGAAATTCCAACACTTTAGTTTCTAAAGCTAGCTGCTTGAAATAGCAGCCATGTGGCGGCGTATATTGTGATGACGACACTCTTGTTTCACATTATAACTCTGAAAGACAACAAAGGTGGATACTTGTAATTTCAAAGTTGTGTCAAGAATGTGTGTTCTTGATAAAAAACAATATGCATAACCTTTGTAAACCCAACTTTTCTACAGATAAAATGTTTACTTTAAATCAGTATAATATATATAGTCCTCTAAAGTGTTCTGGATGGGGAGGGTATTAAACATAAAAACAAACGAAAGATTCTAGTATTTATTCAGTTTATTTAGAAACTTGCAAATAAATGTTTTTCACTTTTTCAGCTGTTTTAGCTCTTTACCACACAATCCACAGTTTTAACAATCCTTAAAAAAAACTTTTGAAAACATTGTGGGAAAATTGAGGGAAAAGGAGAAAATGCTATAAACCCATGTTTTCTACCCTTCCAAAACAAATTTCAATTTGTGAGTTACATTTGTTTTGTTGTCAGCAAATATTTTTAATTTGGACAAGTCTAAAAAATTTCAATTCAGAAAGAGTTAAACAAAAGTGGACAGCATTCAGTGGGGAAAAAAGATGCAAATATAGAAGTATAGTTTAGATAGAATTTGACCATTTACCGCACAATCAGAAAGTTAGTGACAGACTAGAGGTCTTTTGAACACATAATGAGAAAAGGGACTCAGAGCTGGTAGCCACCATTTTCTCTTTTTTTTCCATTTTCGAAAGCAAATGCCACCATTTCAAAAAAAAAAAATTTTTTTTGGGGGGGGGGGAATTAAAAAAAAAAAAAAAAAAAAATTCGTCCCTACCCTACCTAACATTTTTGGAGACGTTACCCTAAACAAACTTTATTTTTTTTTTAGGCCTAAGCGAAAATGTGGTTTGCACACCTGTGCGAGTTTGTGAAATCTTCGATAAACCGGATGTGACGTAGGAAGTGTGACCCACACATTTATTTCGGCTTCTGTGTACTGTTAATTTGCTTTAATACTGACTTTTTTTCTCATAACCTTATCCTCCTTCATGTCGGGAAACGATTTTTTTTTTTTGTCACAAAAATCCCTATCGTAAGCCGGGTGCCGAGTTTAAGCACTATTTCGAGCCAGGAGATGACTATTTATTCGTCAGTCTGCTGTCTGTCTGGCTAAACCGAATGACGTGGCTTAATATCAGATTTACCATTAATCCTCAACAGGTTAAATAAACCTTTATGCCGATTGCAAAAATTCGAATACTGCTAGTTTTTTGGAGATACTGGTATCTCCGTATTGGTTACTGTACATAAGATCAGATTACACGTTCTGTGCAGTCTGATCTTAATATACATTGTTTGAAAAGGTCATTGAGTGGCGATCAGCAGCCTTCGGGCCACACAGAAATTTAAATGGGGCAAAAAATCAATGGTAAATTCACTGTTGATTATCCATCTCTTTCATATTACTGAGAGAGAGACCGAGAGAGAATAGAGAGAGATAGTTGGAGGGTAGTTAAAATAGAAATTCGACAAGCAGATTATGGGATTTTTTTTTTTATTATTTAAGATCGTATGAATGAGGAAAATACAAAAGTTATGACATTCGACTTACCCATTTCACATTCCAAATTCCATTTACATTTTATAAGAAAAAGGGTTCAATATGGTCGTGAAAACAAAAGAGTAAATTTGTACATGACATGTTTATGACACGTGCTTGTTAACCTCCAGCTGCAAAAAAAATATGTGAGACCACGACGGTGCGATACCAACATCAAAGAGGCGCCGAATTAACCCTCTGCCCCTTTACATTGATGGAAAACACAATTCTTTTCTCAAAATAAAAGGTTGGCGCACTAAACTTTTGTGTAAAGTTTGTAATAAATTTTTAATTCACGCTGCATTTTTTATGGTCAGCATCTGTTATCTCGTACATGATTACAGCGAGAAATACGGAAAAACAAAGTCAAATAATATTTGTCCGCGTTTGTATTTCCTTTTAAATTTACGCCTAACATTTCTTAGTATTCAGGAAATGGACTGACCCTGTATTTTGCAGACGATCAAAAACGTTTACTGCTTGATATGGAGGGCAGGAAGGCAGGAGGCAATTCAGACAATCTTTTAACGTTGTTGTTTGATGAAAGAAACAGATTTGAAATTGTGAAAATACCACGTGGGAAAATAAATGAAGATCAAGTGAAACAAATGGATTCAACTTAAACAGCAAATTTAGGATGTGTGCTGGATTTAATGTTGTTTGTGAATGTTAAAGAGAGGATATGATTTCTACAGTAAATCAAAGCTTTTAATTCTTCCCAAGCTGAAGGAGACATGTGAAATGCTGACATTGACAGTGTAGATCAAGATCAGACTGCACAGGATGTGAAGACCGTTCAATGATCGACGGTGTCCTATATTTGGTAGAAACAGCCTTAGAACTGTACTCGAATGATTTCCTTTACACATTGCAACGTTCCTTCTACCACGTAGTAGAAGAGACTTTTGGCATAATTCAACTATCTGAGTTCTTATTTCTTTTTTTTTAATATTTATCTATCAAAATTCGTTGATGAGACAGTGGTATATTGAAATAACTTCAAGAAATGAATTTCAAAATAGTTTTGTTCCCCACTAGAAGAATAACTTTTCCTATTCAAAAGTACTTTCTCCACTAGACTAATTCATTAAAAATTTCTTTCCTATGATTGTAGTAAGATGTAAGAGCGATAGAGATTGACATTCTGCAGTACACAAGTGATTGAAACGTGATAAAGCGATTTATATCTTTACAAATTCATGCAGTTTTCTCAGTTTTCTGCGTTAGTTCATATATAGCGACCATATCTTCTCACACTTGTGACGTCACGGCAGACTACCGAAAGTCACGATTTTTTCAATTAGCGACTTTCAGACAGGTGAAAATCCGAAGTTTAAACCTCTATATCTCGTGAATTAAGCATCACAGAACGCTAAGATTTTTTTTGTTAACATACTCTAGTATAGTTTTATCCGATTTTGAAATAAAAATTTTGGTCTAGAGTTACCCTTTAAGAGTTAATTCTTCGACGACGTTCATAAGCAGGCTTCTCTGGGTCTTGTTGACCATTTAGCAGCAAATATGAAAACAACAGATGTATAATGGGAGCCAGCTTCATCATATTTGACGTTGGGCCATTTATGGTTACTTTTGCATTATCTTCCGCTAGGTGGCACTTTTCAAATACTCATCTACAGCTGTATCTGATTTGGGCATTCTGGGTACGGAACCGGACTACTTTTCAAAACGGCAACCGTTACGTTGAATTTCAAAATAAAACAAGCAATTTCGTTGAAATGATATCCCCCGCCGAAAAAGACTTTTTCAAAAATTTGCGCGACCGCCCAACTCAAAATCGCTCCCAGTCGGCCATTTTCCATCAAATAAAAAAAAAGTATATCGGCGGAATAGGTTATTGTACACACGAATAAAGTTTCACGAAATTCCGTCCAATGGTATTGGAGATATTGTCCCGGACGGACGGACGGACAGACAACGCTAAGACTATATCCCCCCGCCTTCGGCGGGGGATAATAAACGTTTTCTCAGTAAAAATGCCACCTGGTACGATTCATTCAGCTATGGTCAGCCAGCATGTAACCTAGCACCGGCCATTTATAAAAACAGCCCCTACAGGCTTGGGTAATAGCTTCGGTATAAGCCCAGACACTTCTTGTTGAAATGTCTGTGGAAAAAACGCTGCACGAACGCTGGTTTCCCTAAAGTTTATTTTTAGATACTGTATTCAAAGACTTGCAGTAAAGCAAGAGCATTTGTGAAAACTATTTTTCCCTTTTGAAACAATTAAACTTTCCAGATATTTGGAGCGAAAAACAGGCTACATTTTTCAGTACAGTCCCGCCACTTTGGGTTGCAAATTTGCATATTTATGGCTTTTTAATTGCTTTTTATGGTTTTGTAATGACACTGTCGAGAGGGGAAGTGACGTCATAGCGTCCCCAGATGCGTAGGGGCATCCATTTATAGAAACAACGCTCTGGGAGCATAAGAACCGGAAACGTCGTGCCCATATAAGGAACAGATGGCCATAGACGACTCGAGCGTGGGTCACGTATTTATAGATTTACGCGCCGAGTGCATGAGAACCGGAAATGTCATGTCCATATAGCGGTCATAAACAACGCGCGTGGACTCATCATAGGGAGTAGCTTTATATCTTGCGCGACGAAACATGATCTCGCAGGATAAAGGTACGGGTTGTTCAAGTACTTTTCCGCGCGTCTCATACATTCCGGAACCCTTTACGCTTTGATTTACGCTTTGCGTTATTTTTTTTTTTCCTTCAATAGAACTTTGATCGTGGTTAAAATATAGATTCAGATATAACAGCGCAACGGTAGGATCGTAGTGCGTCCCTCGATCGATTTTCCGAAGTTTCGACAAAGTAAACGAAATAAACGTAGAAAAAAATCTTACCTTTATTTTCTTTCCGACACCTGTTTTGATATACTCCTTAGGGCCTCTTTCCAACGAAAGTTTGTCTGGACCTAGGTGGTCTTTTCCCTATATAGATGAAACGTTTCCGGTTTTTTTAGCGCCATTTACGGCGTTACTCCCTATGATGACTCCACGCGCTCTATGGACACTACGTTTCCGGTTCTCATGCACTCGGCGCGTCGTATCTACAAATACGTGACCCACGCTTGCGTCGTCTATGGACGTCTGTTCCTTATATGGGCACGACGTTTCCGGTTCTCATGCTCCCAGAGCGTTGTTTCTATAAATAGATGCATCTGGGGACGCTATGACGTCACTTGCCCCCTCGACACAGTCATTAAAAAGCCATAAAAAGCAATGAAAAAGCCAGAAATATGCAAAATTGCACCCAAAGTGGCGGGACTGTAGTTTTTTCCACTGATATATTGTTTATAGCCATTTTCTCCATTGCTACTTTATTAGCGGCATATTAATATTATCCTGTACAGGATAGTATGATGCGTCATTGCAGACTGGTCGAATATTCGAAGAATATGGCATGCGCAGACAACGGTTACTTTTGTCCGTAATTCCAAGAAAAATGATGATTTGCAACCCCGTTGAAATCCAAAGACAAGAAATACGACTGATTCTTTACCCTTATCTGCCGGCAGATGAGAAAAATGCCTTGCTTAGACAGTAATACCTCCCTCAACACGTTTTACTTTGCTGTGACCTTGAGCTTTAACCTACGTACATAATTCTTGTGCATGAAACATCGTCTCAATGTACTTAGCATTTGTGCAAAGTTATCTTGAAATTAAGTCTTATTTTTGCGAATTTTTTTAATAAAGGGTCTGTATTCACCACCTAATCTTTATAACTTTTTTTATGATATTTCTCAAGAATTTTCGAGCTTTCAAAACAATGCTAGTTGTGATTTGCTAAACAAGATGGTTTGACCAATAACGAATTGAGTTATTTTTCAAATCGATAATAAGATTAATAATTCATACTAGAACGGCCGAGCCCCGGTTGCTCAGTCGGTAGCATACATGACTTGAGAATAGGGGGTCGCTGGTTCGATCTCCGGCCCGGCCAATTTCTTTCTGAGGATTGTTAATAGTCATCGCGACAGGATTCATTCCTCTCTCACCGCTGACCATTGTTTCGGCGATGGTTGTCCGGGAAAGCAGCCAGTGGCTAGGGGGAAAAAAATGTGCGGAGTACTGGTAAAAGAGACTCCAGGAAAGCATGGAGAGGTGCACTGCCCCCGTGGTATAACTGAAATAATGTTGAAAACGGCGTCAAACAACATACCATCAATCAATTCATATTAGAACGGTTGGTAAATACAGACGAAGTACCAGTTTGAGCTGGGAGTGAACACAAGACGACACCCGTTGGCCGTAAACACCAGTCATTATAAATTCAATATGGATTCATCGGTCCAAAACCAACCATCTCGGTCTGTATACATCAACCATGCTTAAAGACATTTTTTATCTAACTATAGATGTAGAGTCACACATCTTTCGACTGGCTGTACCAAATGGTGTAGCGAATCAGAAGTTATGTTACTTTCAAATTTAGAAAATACTGGCGAATAAGACTAAGAATGTTTTAATCCTTCAGCTGCTAAACGCGACTCACTGACCTTTTGCGGACAGTGTGGAATGTGCAGTCTGATCTTGGATCTACATTGTCGGAGAAGGAGATATTATTCCCTGAAACATATTTTTGAAATAGCAATATTAGGGTTTTTATAATATTCTTACCAGTGAATTACCTGGATTTCACAGTGAGTAACACCACTAGTGATGATAAATATGGTATCATCACTACTGACGATATAGAATGTTTGCCGGAACTACTTTTTTTCCTTTATCGCTCATACTGCACAATTCTTGATGATTATTAGAATAAAAAAGGGTGAATTAGGAATATAATAAATAGGATAATCAACTGGTTGTGTACGATATTATAAAATTATCACTCGATGGGGTTTGATTCGGTTAAAAAACTCGTCCTTCTGACTCGTTTTTCAACCGCATCACACCCCTCAATCTAGTGACAGATTTTTAATATCACACACAACCAGTTGATTATCCTCTATTTACTACCGAACTGAAAACTTCATTTTAGTTATTTAGCAGGATATGGGTTAAGAATGGTTGGTGAATACGAACCCTGGTTGATCAAGACAGAACGTCTTAGTCAGTCAGGTATCTACTCTTTACAATTAAAAAACAAACAATAATCAATATTGTTGATGAATACATCACAGGCTTTTACATATGCATAAGCTTAACCGTAATACCACTCTCGAAAAGAAACATTAAATTGGTATTAAATTTATGCACTATATTTGCTCCTTAAAAAAGATTTAGATAGGAAAGATGGTTTGATTTTCACACTAACCAGTAACAGATTACGTACAGCATCAAACGTTTGGTACGCCGGCTATGCAACTCATCATCCTTTACAAAAACAATCGTGTTTTACCGACTCTGACTAAAAAAGCTTTTGATATCGTTGTGAGGAAAGGAGAAAATACTGGGAATCAGCAGTTGCTTCATTTCCCCCGATTTTTTCTACCATTTAAAAGTGTAATACCAGCATTTAGGACCCATTAAATTTGTCATCTGAACATGCTTCCAAAATGGACAAGTATAAAATTTCGTCGCCTGGTACAGAGATAACTGAGGGGATTCCACGCCAGCTAGATTCTCCTCGCTTTCAATAATTTCATTACAGTTAAGTGGAGAAGATCTGAAGGACGGCGATGACGATGTCGATTTATTCTGGAAATTGGACTCTGCCGGAGAACAAATGATTAACATCGAAACCAATGCCGTTTTACTTGCCTTCCCATTTCTCACCTACTTTCCCGGATTTTACCGAAAGATACACACGGAAAGTCAAGCAGCGAAAAATGAGATTCTACGAAAATACTTCACAGACATGAAGGTAATAATAAATGCAAATAACAGCGCGGGGACAAATTCAAACTGGAAATTTTGATACAACGGTTTCTGTATTGAACGGATCCCAATTGCGAATGACATTTTGTTGTCCGTTTTTGAAACATATAATTGCGAGGTACTGGAAATAGTATTAGCCTATAAGACTCGTTCAATATATTCACCGCACCATATAAAGTATTAGCCTATAAGACTCGTTCACCGCGGTAGTTCAATAGTATAAACATGTTTTATTCAAAAGATGAATGGGATCGGGCCACAAGTTCTTTCAACTAGATTCGGTCCTTCTCTTACAATCAAATTAACAATGCACACACACACACACACACACACACACACACACACACACACACACACACACACACACACACACACACACACACACACACACACACATATATATATATATATATATATATATATATATATATATATATATATATATATCTCTCTCTCTCACAAATTCAAAAGAAAGAAAAAAGCTGTACGAACTAAAGAAAGAAAGAGAGAGAGGAAAAAAAGGGAAAAAAACCGGTAAAGAGAGGAGGGGGGAAAATTGAACGAGATAGAGCGGAAACAGCATTAGAGAGAATAGAATGAGGGGGCGAAGAAATGGGTAACGGAATTGGGTCACCGCGGTATACATGTAAATAGTATCAGCCTACAAGACTCGTTCAAAATATTCATCGCGGTATAAATAGTATCAGCCTATAAGACTCGCTCAACATATTCACCGCGGTATAAATAGCATTGGCCTATAAGATTCTTTCATTATATTCACCGCGATATAAACAGTATTAGCCTACAAGACTCGTTCAGTATATTTACTGCGGTATTAACCTTTCCATTTCACGGTGGGAAGGGTAAATTGTCCGACTCCTAAGTTCTGCATTTTTATCAGACCTGTATCAGACGTAAATATTAGCTTTATCCAAATTAAAAGCATTTGCAGACAACAATTTCAATGTGGCTCAAATGATGTAATTTTTCTTTGATAGGGTAGAAAACATTGTGGGAAAAGGAGAAATGCTGGTTACCAATGTTTTCAAAAGGTTTCTTTCACAGGGTCGTTAAAAGTCAGCATTGTGCGGTAAAGGGTTAATATTATATTTCATGTGTCTATCTTTAGAAATGTTATGGGTAAAGAAATGTCGTAATTTAAGCTGGGGGGAATTATTTCCCCGTCACAGTGAATATTTTCCTCCTGCCGAAAATCTGAAACTACTTTTTCAAGTTTTTTAAGTTTTTAAGTTTTAAAAGTGGCATTCGTTGACAAAATAATCAGAGGAAACATAATATATAATTTATTTCATCAGCTTGTGGTTAATATGGGGAAATATTTGCCTCAAAAGGGAAAGGTCCGCGAAAATAACTCGTGCCTTACGGCACTCGTTATTTCGCATACCTTTCCCTTTTTCGGCAAATATTTCCCCATATTAACCACAAGCTGATGAAATAAACTCTATATATTAATCTATTTATTCCTTCCTAGCTACCGGATCGAAAATAAATGAAAGGTGGTCTGTGAAAAGGGATTAATGTAACTGTAAAAAGTATCGAACCAGGTCAGGCTGCGTAGTCCGTGCAGGCTCACCAGGGTCGAAACTCTTTGCTATCAATCATTTTTCTGCATGTCTAAGCACCAGTTAACCTCATGATTCCGTTTGTTGCAAGACAAAATGATAATATTGATTCATAATTATTCTATCATTTGCTTGTTATAATGGATCAAGGTGATGCATCAAACCACCTTCTCCAACTTTTTTTAGCTTTCCATCCCCAATGTGTGAAATACTGACAAATGACTGGGGCACATGTACAGCACGTGATACAGTCGGACAACTCGTGTCATATGTTAGGCTAGAGAGGGCGCTGTTGTGAAAAATCAAGGGCCTGTGATTTTTCTCTACAAGACCAAAGCCATTGCTATCGATACTTGTGTGAACCCGACCCTCTAAGTCTAAATAACCTAAACTGTCACACATTTTTAATCATTTGATAACACTATTTTCACGAGACATGTATGAGCTGTCTCTTGCGATCCGAGTTACTGTATACATATCACAATCGAGTAAATTTGCTGTCAAGACTCTCAACGAAGCTATTGCTTACCCAGTACACAAAACGATACATTGGACTTCAATAACTTTTGGAGTTTTTTTTTTGTTTCAGAACATACAGGAAATCATCTAGAATAGAAAAAAAGAATCATTGTCATAGAGTTGTTTGGGGTTTTTTTTAGTTATAAGTATTGAGGGTAATCAACTGGTTGTGTGTGACATTAAAAATCTGTCACTAAAATAGGGTGTGATGCGGTTGAAAAAACGAGTCCGAAATACGAGTTTTTAAACCGCATCAAACTAAATTCGAGTGACAGATTTTCAATATCACGCACAACCAGTTGATTATCCTATTTATTATATTCCTAATTCACCTTTTTTATTCTAATGATGAGAAAGAACGATACAATATCAGCAATATACGAAAAAGTAGTTCAGGCTCACTGATAAGAATAAAATGAAAATCATTAATTAACGGACTGGAAGTTCGCTTACCATTTATCAGCCTGCTAGCTGTACAGTGCTGTGAAATTATTCTTCTCTCAACCTAAAAAGTAAAGACTATACATACTCTGCACAAATGTGTAATATTTTCTACTAGAACTTGTTCCGTAACTTACATCAAGAAAATATGTAAATGTTCAAAAATAGAACCATATTTTCCCCTATCTAGAACACTCACAAACCAGAGGTAATTCGAGGAATAGTAGACTTTTTCCTTGAGGAACAAGCAAGAGAGAGTGCTAGCGGTAGAGACATTGTGTACACGGACGAACGAATTAAGAACAATGTTCTCGATACAGTAGCAGCAGGTAACAGCTAGATTTTTTTTTATTTCACAGTTCTGCTACAAATGTTAAAGGCGTCTATCTAGTTTTTGTGCCGTAAATTAAAATTTCTAGTAAAATACAGATAAATACATAATATCTTATTTGCTTTGCAACTGGAAAAAAAACTATACATCTACATTCTGTAAATAGGTGCACTTTTGGGCGTTTTGCAGTTGGTTGGTTGAATTTGCATGTATTTATCGTTGCCACTGGTTGCCCATATGGGCGACGCACCCTTAAGGCTGTTAGTTTTATCACGTGGGATGGTGCAAGATACGGGACGAAACCCATCTAAGTTACACCTGGTTCTCTAACGTGCTCGGTGTATAGCACCGTCACACGGGACCTCTGTTGAACGTTTCATCCGAAAGACTAGTAGTAATTTTTTAAATGGTAAGTCATGGGGCTGGAACCCATACCCTTAAATGACCAAAGACTATGTTTACAAGTACTACGCTCTTCCACTTGAGCCATACAAGTTTGCAGTCGGTAACTCCGTCAATCTTCACTCCAGATATGACGTCATTGTACTAATTTGAATACGTGAATTCTCGTAATCGATAAGTGAGCCATGCTCTGTGAAAAGGGGACTTAATGCATTTGCAAAAAGTACCGATCAAGGTCAGTCTACGCAGGCTGGCCTTAGCCTAGACTTGTTGCTATTGGTCATTTTTCTGTATGTCAAAAGACCATTCTACCTCATAAATCAGTGGGTTGTTATACAAAAAGGATTTTATGGATCCATGATACTGTGATAACGAACTTGGTGTAATCAATCATGGAGATTTGTTAAGTCCGCTTTTGTCAGAGCATGGCTCAAATATAAAATGACTGAGATAGCACATGTCTATATTTTATCTTTTAACAGATATCCTACATCCTTTTAGTGAAATATCACACACACCCTCCGGTTTACGGACGCAAAAACAGTGGAAGTTTAATCCTTCCAAAAAAAATCCTCAATATAATAACTCTGAGAAAAAAGTCTTTTGAAAACTTTGTGGAATAAGGAGAATATGCTGGTAACCAACAATTCTCCTTTTACGACTAAGTTTTCTGATTTATCATTGATCCCAACATTTAAGTCACGTTTGATTTGTCGTCTGCAAATATTTTTCAGGTTGGACATGTCTGAGCTTTTGTGGTTCGGTAAGGAGTTAACTTTTCTGATATAGATAGACGGGTTTAAGTAAAGGCTGTAAGAATTGGCCTGGCAGGGCGAAGCTATGTTTGAGTTCGCTGCATGTACATCGAGGTAAAACAGATACACAGATAGTCCTTTTTTCAAGACTTGATCTTTAAAGATTTTCATCGTCAAATTCTCACAGATATGTATCGGTAATTATGGTGTTAGCACAGTTGGAGTAAGGTAAGGTGAGTAGATCAGAAGTAATAGTAGCCTACGTGGGTTTTGCTTATTATACAGAAAACCACCGTTTATTGAGACTTTATAGGTTTTAGCAATAGGAAAATAGTGGAGAGTGATGAGACAAAATAGGTAATTCGAAAATCACCGTTTTCCCCCGACCACAATTCCACTGGCGCTACGCTTGGAAATTTTGGTCAAAACGCCGTGAATCGTATGATAAACGGCAACAGCGCGATAGAAACGCCTTGATCGTAGTAAAAGCGTATCGGAAGCTTCATGATCGCCAGTTTAAACCCCCATTCCACTGAACGGAGATTCCGCTACGCTTCGAAATTTTGGTCAAAACGCCGCGAAGCGTAGCAGACAACAGCGCAGTAGAAACGCTTTGATCGTAGTAGAAGCGTATCGAAAGCTTCATGATCGCCTCTTCACGGCGCTTGTTTTGACCTTGCTTAAAATTTAAGAAACGGGATCGCCGTGGGCTTGAAGCGCCACAAAAGCGTAATAAAAACGTAGCAAGAAATTCGAGAACGCAGCAGTATCGTAGCCGTAGAGCGAGTAACGTAGCGAAAGTGCAGTGCATCGTTACAAAAGCAACACCCAACCCTTTCAATCTATTGTTCATAGCCGCAAGCTGGAGCACAGCTACTGCAGCAATTTGATCCATTTTAGCTTACCTGAGCACGAAGTGCTCAAGGTGAGCTTTTTTGATAGTGCTGTGTCCGACGTGCGTCGTCCAGGCGTCAACATTTACTTTGTGTGCACCCTAGACGCAACATTTTCAATCAGTTACTCATGAAATTTCGTCAGAATGTTTGTCTTGATGATATCTCGGACAAGTTCGAAATTGGGTCACGTCGGGTCAAAAAGTAAGTCACAGGGCTAAATCTAAGAAAAAGCTTGTGTGAACTCTAGAGGCCATATTTTCAGCTTGATACTCATAAAACCTGGTCAGAAAGGTTATCTTTTTGAAATTTCATACAAGTTTGAAATTGGTTCACAACAGTTCAAAAATAGGTCACTGGACTAAATCTTAGAAAACCCTTGTGTGCAGTTTAGAGACACATTTTCCGTCTTATACTCATGAAACATTATCAGAATGTTTGTCTGGATGATATCTCTGACAAGTTCAAAAGTAGGTCAAGTTGGTCAAAAAGTAGGTCACATATGCATGCGTTTTACATCATAAAAACCAGGATCTCTTCAGCTCTATCAGCCAAAGATGACTTTACTCAGGTGAGCACTTAAGGGCCAATGGTCCTCTTGTCTTCGAAGACTGATGTACAACTGCTGCTATATAGAAACGTTCCAAAAGCGCAACAGAAGCGTAGCTCCAGCGCATAGGTCGTAGCAAGGTCGCAGGAGCAACGTAGTAAGCCTAAAATCCCGTGGCGTAGAAGAAACGTGGTAGAGGCGTCTTCACACTGGAGAAACCTTACGTACTTGCTCCAGGTCAACGTTACTGCTCCTGTCATTTCAACGTACCCGCTCCAGTAAACAAGAGGACCATGATGGTCCTAAATCGCTCACCTGAAATGCAACTCAGCTGTCATTGTTATGGCCACTTGCCTCTTTGCTGGAATGTTTTATTTTTGAAAATGATTCATCCATATGACAATACCAACAATCAGAGCAGGTAAGAAAATGATAGAGCCGAAATTATAGGCCCTAGAGTGTAAACAATGGAAGTGTCATCAAGATCCCCTATTTTGATGCTTTTAGCTTGTCCCCATTTTGATCAGATTTGTCCCAAGGTCATTATGAACATCCTGGGAAATTTTGAGTATGACTGAGCCAGAATTGTGGTTGCTGAGTGTGTTCATGTTCATGTTCACAACCTTACAAACATTCTGGGCGATGGATCAAGATTATGCTGGAATTCCGATAGCTATATAATAAACAGTGGAATTTTGGCGACGCATATTCAAGGATACATAAAAGCTAACCATGAGTATGTTATGCTCAGGTGAGCTGATAATGGGTTTTCAGACAGAATCACATGCCAAATGTATGTTGTGGGCCATACAATATGGAACAGGAGGATTCCAAGAATACACTCTTTACTTATTTGATCCCACATTGTGACTACAAAGGATTTTTTGTGATTCCAAGGAAGAAATTTGGTAAATGCTATTAGCAAACAAGAGCCGTCAAGTGGTTGTTGAGAAATCTCTTCGGACGAACAGACAGACAGACGAAGTGGCGACTATATGCTCGCCCTTACGGGAGCATAACTATCCACCAGTCCAATGCTGAATATGAAAGCTCTAGGGTTAATGTTTGGATGAAAGAAGATTTTAAAAGATCTTTTATTTGGATGTGGAATCTGGGATCCAACAACAAAGCACTTATTTTTTTTTCCTAAGGTCACAATTCGATGTACTTTGGTAGAGTGCTACTGTTGCCAATTAAGTTGTAGGCTTTCTGTTTGGGTTGATTTTTTTTTTTTTTTTTTTTTCAGCAGTTGACATGGAAACCAGAGTTGTTCATGAATTCCAATTTGTCAAAGGGCAATACAGTTGATCTTGCTTAGCTAAGCGACTACGTTTATTAAGCCAACACTTTTATTAAGCGATAGAAATTCCAATGTCTCTGTTGAAATATATAAGACTAGCTGGAATTGAATGCCCCATGGATTAAAGCCTTTATGCTTAGCTAAATCCTATGTTGTTAGTACTTATTACAATCGTCTTGTGAAATCCGAGAACCCACAACATAGGGCCATTTTCAACACTAGGGCCATAATTTGAAGTATTTTGGTAGAGGGCCACTAGATGATGCTACATGCCAAATATGAAAGCTCTAGCCCTTACGGTTTGGGACAAGAAGATTTTTAAAGATTTCCTTCTTTATCTCTATGTGAAATCCGAGACCCCACAACGTAGGGCCAATTTTTAACACCAGGGCCATAATTTGAAGTATTTTGGTAGAGGGTCACTAGATGATGCTACATGCCATATATGAAAGCTCTAGCCCTTATGGTTTGGGACAAGAATATTTTTAAAGATTTTCTTCTTTATCTCTATGTGAAATCCGAGAACCCACAACATAGGGCCAATTTCCACACTAGGGCCGTAATTTGAAGAATTTTGGTAGAGGGCCACTAGAAGATGCTACATGCCATATATGAAAGCTCTAGCCCTTACAGTTTGGGACAAGAAGATTTTTAAAGTTTTTTCTTTCGGTTGCCATGGCAACCAGAGTTCTTCATGGAATGCAAATCTTTGAAGTATTCTGAAAGTGCATCACCTAAGGATCATTTCTGTGAAGTTTCATTGAAATCTGATTGACGGTTTCAGAGGAGAAGATTTTTTAGTAATTGTTTACGGACGGACGGACAGACAGACAGACGGACGACGGACATTGACCGATCACAATAGCTCACCCTGAGCACTATGTGCTCAGGTGAGCTAAAAACATGGCTGCGCCCATAAGATTCCACAAGGTAAGCACAAAAACATAATTTTTTTTACATGTTATTGAATAGATATGCAGTTACAGGTTGTCGCACGGAATGTCTGGGATGTCAGTGCACGTTAATCTGTAGTTCTTTTGGTGGTTAATCGTTTGTTGAAGACGTTGAACCCAACAAAGTTCCGTCGGCGACTACGATTTCTGGAAAAACACTAGTTGGAGTCTCCAAAAAACTTTGTAAAACATATACAATCGATATTCTGAAGTGTGTGCCGTGTCAGATGACCAATATAATGATTATCCTCACAACTATAAACCGAAAAAAATCAAATTGCAGTTATTAAATGATATTTTGCCATTTTTGCATTACAACGTAACATGCTCCTAAATTCAATACAACGATCCAGCTCCTGAGCTGAAAATACGGTAAGCGTATGGGTTCGTGTTACAGTAAACAATTTTGTCATTTTGGTCAAGATTCTATATTAATTATCGTTGTCACAGTCATAGGTTCGTCATCGTTAATAATAGCAATAATCATCATTATGCACGACCGATTGTATATTCAAATCAGCTGAACATCTATAGACATCGGTTTATGTAATTAGTTAGAGGCTAAATAGTAAATTCTACAGGAATATAATACACCCAAAAGAACAAGTGCAGTGTCTGTTTTAACCCTGTACCAAATATTTCCTAATTTGAATAAACTGATGTAGAATGCTAAGCAAAACGTTGGGCATGTTTTCCTTTTCTCACACTGTATTCTATAAATGAGATAAGTATCTTTCAGTTAAGTCACAATTTAAATTGTTTTCTGCAACTAGATCCCTGTCGATATAGATCGGTTCAGATGTGTAGTTTGATAAATACTTGAATGGCAGTACAATTCTAAAACACGTTGAACCTTTTTTTTTTTCTATCAGTAGGCCTAATCTTATTGGGCATGTATTCAGGCGATCTCGGGTTCTCTGTTTCTCTCCCGAATATTATTAAGCTGGCAGAATCAGACAATCATCGTGAAAAAATGGAGTGAGAGAGAGAAAGAGAGAGAGAGAGGAAGGAAGGAAGGGAGAGAAACGGAGAGAAAGGGAGAGGGGGGAGGGAGGAAGGGAGAGAGAGAGAGAGAGAGAGAGAGAGAGAGCGTGGGCGGATTTGTCTAATAGGCTTTGATGTCTTCTCAATTTGTTTCAGAAAGTAACGATATTAAGTTATTTGTAACAATTTTATATACACAGTTATGTATGAAAGGGGTCAATGCTGAATACGTTCATGTAATACATCATGAACACTCACTTGAAAGTCGCATATACTTTACTTTAAAAAACATAGAAATATGAAAGCGAAAACGATTTCGGAAAATGATCATTTTGTTACGAAAGCCTACAAGGGTCAAAATGAAGGTAAAATATTTTTATCAAAAACACGTAATATCGTGATTTCAAAACACCTTATAACGCGAAAAGAAAGTCGCACTAAGGCGAAAAATCTCGTAATAACGTGTTTTAAAACACGTTATAACGTGAATTTAAATCATTATAACCTAAAAGAAGTTACACTAACTCGAAAAATCTTGTAATAACGTGTTTTGAAACACGTAATAACGTGTTTAAAAGTCGCAGTAACGCAAAAAATCTCGTAATAACGTGAATTCAAAAAACGTAACAACGCAAAAAAAGTCGCACTTACGTGAAAAAATCTCGTAATAACGCGTTTAAAAGTCGTAGTAACGCGAATCGAAAATTCGCAATAACGTTTTTTTTTTTACTTTATCAACATTAGATGAGTACAGTTTACATGTATGTGCATTAAGTCTTTGACATGCATTCGAATTTCCCAATAAAGATTAAATTGTGTTGGTTGTGAGTTTTGTTTGTTTCAGCGTTATTTCAACCACATCACAGAAATCACTTTCTTATTAATGACCTTTCTAGAATTAGCTAGTATTAAGTCTGCATCTTTACTTTGCCTTGCACCAATAACTCCCCAATAACTACCAATAATTCGCATAAATATATTTGAAAGCTACTGGCTGCTATCCTAGATCAACGTCTTCGATAAATGAATGAAACCTTCTGCAATGACGATTATCTCCGAAAAGAATTTGGCTGAGCTGTTGAATCGAGCCATCGAACAAACCCCGCCTTGCATGTTTCAAGCCTTGTATGTGACTAACTGACCTACCAAGCTCAGCGAGATCTCGACCAGATGTTCATGGAGTCGATATTCTTTAAAGGAAAAATCATCATGAAATAATGCATTTTCAATGAATTAAGCACTGATGAAAACGGATTAAATTTGAAAGAAACAAACAAGACTCAGACATTATGGAAGTTGCACTGATTGTTTCATAATGTAGCTTTCATAGGATAATCTTCCGTGGTTAGGTGGTCAGGATTATTAACTTGTAATAAGAAATCCTGGTTCAATCACTTCTGCCGGCGCTAGTCATGCTAGTTATGACAGGGAACAGAGTAGCTGCAAACTTATATTTATGTATCCTAGAAAGATCGGGAATAAAAGAGTTAAAGCTGTGATGTGATATAAATATACGTATCATTGAAAGCGGCGTAATGCACCATCAAAACACACAAATTTGCATAGGGAAGTTCGACTGAACTTCGCAGCACTCAGACATAATGACAACAGTAGATCCAAAAAAACGTTACTGCGAGTTTTCGATTCGCTTTACTGCGACTTTTAAACGCGTTATTACGTGTTTCAAAACTTGTTATAACGAGACTTTTTTTTCACAGTTATGGATCTTCTGCATGATAGTTATGATAGTTATCCACCCTTTGCATGATACTGTCTGTCATCAAGCTCTTCATGTATATAATGACATTTCATTTCAAAAGCATCAAAAGGACAATAAACCTGACGGATAGAAAAACCGAAAGACGGACAAATAGACAGTTATACATATTGATCAAAAAAGAAAAATTTTGTGATTAAACTCGTACACAATCGCATATAATATCGTTCTCTGTTTCAGCTCAGGAGCTGGATCGTTTTATTGAGTTCTGGAGCGTGGAGCGTTGCCTACAAAAATTGACAGAAAGTTGCTCATTAATGAATGTCGTATAGCTTTTGTTTAGAACTGTGGTGAATAAAGCATATATGAATCACTTGGTAAAGCACAAACTTCAGATTATTGTGTTTGTATGTTTAACAAAGCTTTTTGCTGACTCCCGCGTGTTGATTATTCAGAAATCATAGTTGCTGACGGAAGTTTGTTGGATTAAACGTCTTTAACAAATAACCAACCACCAAAAGAACAATACAGAAATATGCACTGACATCCCAGACATTCCGTGCGACAACCGTCTACTGCTCATCTATTCATCAGATTGCTATAGAAGTATGTTTTGATGCTTACCTAGCAAAATTCTTGGGCGCAGCCATGTTTTTTACTGGAGCGGGTACGTTGAATTGACAGGAGCAGTAACGTTGACCTGGAGCAAGTACGTAAGGTCTCTCCAGTGTGGTCTAGTGTGGTCTTGGAAGCGCCGTAGAAGCGCAACGGCGTGACGGGATCGTGACCAGCGCAGCGAGATCGTGATTGAAGCGTACTATTAGCGTACTGGAAAAGCTTAAGTCCCAAAATGTTGCACACGTCGGCGCTTTTTCGGCGATTCTGAAGATTTTGGAGAAGCGCCAAGATCGCCATGAGCGCAGTGAAATCGCCATCCAGTGGATGGGGGTATTATTAATCCATAAATACGGTATTGGATATGATGCATGTTTACGTAGATTTACGACTCGAGGCAACTAAAATGAAAAATAAACTGGTCGACCTATGTCAAAGATTAGCCACGCCCTGCCAGGTCAATGCTGACAGCCTGAAAATACTTTCGTGTTATTGTATTAATAAATGCCCTTTATCATCACGATAAAGAAAACTTCAGCATCTGTGCCTACTCTGTCTATTCCAGGAATCGTAACATCGCTCACGGCTTTGACAAGCACAGTACTTTGCCTTTTGCACCACCCTGTGTGTCAGGAGCGATTGCAAAAAGAACTGGACGAGATCGTCGGTGGAGACAGAATGCCGTCTATCAGTGATCGAGCTAACTGTCCATACTTAGAGGCGATTGTGACGGAGAGCCTTCGGTATCTTCCCGTAGCACCGCTCCTGTTGCCCCATGTGTGTCCAAAGGAACTGGAGTTTGAGGGGTACCATATCCCAGCCGGAAGTCAGGTCAGTAAACTACATAAATAGAAAGCAACAAATCTATCTGTATTTGAGCCATCCTCTGTGAAAAGGGGTTGAGGTTTATGCATCTGAAAAAAAATATCGACTCATGTCAGCCTACCCAGTCCGCGCAGGCTGACATGGGTCAAAACCTTTTGCTTTTTGTAAACTTTCTGTATGTGCAAGGATCACTCTACCTCATTGCTCAGTTGGTTGTTAGACAAAATGAAATGATCCATAATTATGTGATGACTTACTCGGTATTGGCTAATGCATCACGCAGATTCAATAAAACCCGTTTTGCCAGAGCATGGCTCATTTATTTTTCTTTCTTTTTCATAGTTCAACTTTGTTTATGTGGCGAAGCAGTCCTTGGTCCTGAAAGAGTGTCGTGAATTTTGACTTAATGAAGAAACAGCAAAATACACTAGCCGTCATGACACGATTAACGACGGCTTTCTACGGTCATTTATTTCTAATTACTTCTAGGTTCTTACACACAGATACTATACTACTCGAAAACAGTTTTGCATCAACTCATATATTGGTGGGAATTGTTAGAGTCCAAAATTTGTCTTGTTGAACCCAAATAAAAGATCAAAGTGCTGTCAGCACTGTAATCGGTCAACACTGAATACCTACAATGGTTTGAAATCACAAATCAAATGGTAGTTGTTTGAACTACATGTATGTATGGGATAGAAATCCTACACCTTATGACTGAGTCACGTAGGAACTCCTTTTTTTAACTGTCCTTGACCAATTAGTAGTTTAACGGATTGCTAAAGATATATGTTAGCTAGTCGATAGCAATAGGGCGTAAAATATATATGACAATTCCGATTATGTAATTTTTGCAACTTTGTAACTATACTGTAACATATTGTCAGATATTATCAATAATAATCATACCTTGAAATGATATGAATAAGTCGTATAGAATATGCCTGTGTTATGACTATCAAATTGTTTACTTTTGGCTGCTAGTGAGCCTTTTAATTTTTTTTTTCCATTTTTAACAAGCCATCCTAATGTTTTTTGGCTGTCTAACTTGTCCTGGGCCAAATCGTTCTGTCCAAAACATCGGCTGGCCAATTTCTACCACATTACTTTCAAAGAATGTAGTATCTACCCAACCCTCAACCCTTTACCAAATGATGTAATTTTAGACTTGTCCAAATCGAAAGCATTTACACATGACGAGTAAACTGTAGACCAAACGATTATATGAATCGTTGAAGGGTAAAAAAATTGTGGGAAAAGGAGAAAACGATGGTTATCTGCATTTTCCCTATTTCCACAATGTTTTGAACAGCCGTCTTCCTCGGGGTAAACCGGACAGTTTGGTTCAGAGTATTGCCTTTTACAGTCAGAAAAACAAAAACTAAGCATTGCATTTTCATGGCCGAGTTTTTTTTACATACATCCTACATAAACAGACAATTAAGATCTTAGATATGTACGTCTGTGATATTGATCTGCATTTCATTCAAAGGACCGTCTAATCTTGATCTTTTATTGTATTCAAAAGCGACATTACTTGTCCTTGGACAACACAAGTCATTGTATAAGAGTCATTCTAATATGAGTAAGGGCATCATTGCAGTAAACCTTATGCTCTTAATCTGAAATGTTGAAAGGATAAGAATCAACCAATATGTAGTAGCTGATGAGACAAACGTGTTACTGAGAGTTTTACACTTAAAGCGCTGAACTAATGAAATAGATAATTATGTTAAGCGTGGAAAAGCAGCCTAAATATTGCAGGGCTGTGGTTGTCTTGAGTTGAATATCTCAGAAAACTGGCATGACAGATCCAAAATCTGATAGCATGTTCTGTGCAGTCTGGTCTGAATCTGCGCTTTCCGAAGAGGCTTTTGTCCAGGTCAGTTGATTCAGCCATGGAAAATATGACGTTAATTGTGTTGTAGTTTCAGGTTTTTTTATTCTCCTCTATGAAAATGCTCTATTTAACTCTACCAAATGACAAAATGTTGAAAATCGTTCAAATGATGAAGAAATGCTGTGAGGAAAAAGAGAACATGCTACATACTGTTTTTCCCACTACATTTTTAAAGCCCCACAGGATTGTTTGGTCAACGGTTAACAGACTGATTCCAATCTTTAGAATATCATCAAAAAGAAATATGTTAGTGAGCGTGTAAAATGGTAGTGCCGTGGTTGGAAGGAGAGAAAATGGTCAATGAAAATAATTTAACCCATAATCTGCTAAATAAGTGAAATGAAACTTTCAAGCAGACAGTAAAAAGCCAATTTTTTACTATTTCAAAGGTATTTTTTGGGAATAAATATCTCCTCATCGGACAGTGTAGATCCAAAATCAGACTGCATGTAGTACACGGTCTGATCTTGGTCTTCCCTCATCTCAAAAAATCATAAAGTCGCGTGTAGCAGCCCAAGGGTTAATACATCCTATGAAGCTGACAGATGCGTAATCATATCTATGCTGGTCAGTATTATGAATGGACAATGTGGTTACTAAGGTTCCAAGCGTGGATAACCAGTCCATTCTGAAAATGTTTACGTAATGGTCTCTCAACTGGAGTCATAACCCTTAAACAACATGGATCCGTGGAAATCGATATTTGACCAATCATGTCATCGCATTTATTTCACCCAATGTGCAGCCTTGTTGTCTGCTATTTCGGCTCCAAAATAAATGACTGTTAACGTTGAAGGGATGCAATAGTTTTTATTTATTTTGTGTTTTAAACTTTTGAATTTTTAGAAAAAAGTTTAAAATATGTGCTTTGCGAACGGGTACCGCAGACGTGAGATCACGCAGAGGCTGTAGACAAGTTTGAATTATGATAATGACTGAAAATGGGACATATGCTAAGAGTTCCAATCAGCGCTACATTACAGAATGGATTAAATAATGCTGTAGTTTTTTTCCCTCTGAAAGATTTTGAAAGAGACAAAATGTTTTAAAGTGAAAAACAAAGGTAAAAATAGAGCTATATGAAATACTAATAAAAAGAAAATACGTTTACTTGAATATCTAACCTTGTTCAACGACCTATGCACATTCAAAAAGTAGCACTTGTCATCATTGTTTCAGTTTGACGTTAATCTAATATAACCCTTGGTGCATGAAGAATAGGCTGAATAGATCAGATTGCAAATAACATTCAGTTTAATCTTGGATTAAAACTATCTACCATTTACAATAAGCAAATTGACGTGTATTCCTCACTACATATTCCTCACCAAAAGTAGAATTCAGTTATGATATTAAGTCTAACTCTGTTCTGTACCGGTGGCAGTTCAGCTAAAAAGGCAACTTATCTTAATTAAATAAACTCTTTACTTAGTCGTATTTAAGTGGATTAGCACATCTGCCATTTCAAAGGATGTGTCGGTAAACTGTTAACTGATTAGAAGTGTGTTTGATTGCAAACCAATTTGCCGCTCAAACCAGGGATCCTATATACACACTCAATGTATATATAGGATCCCTGCTCAAACCAACTTGACCACCCGTTGTATTCAGTATATCATAAGATAAAACAAACTACCGTCAATGATATTAACAGTTTTGTTAATTGACAGCACACTTAACACATTTTAAAATCATAAGACAACCCTTTTTCCCTTAACCTGAAATTGAAATTTTTCATAGTCAACTCATAGTCAATTTTTCATAAACTTACACCTCTCTGTAGAATCAGACAATATATAATTTTTTCGAAATACTTGTAATTCAGTGTTAATTAATTGGGTATGATGTTGAGATGACTTTACTAGCCTTACGAAAACAATAAGTATATTTAATTCTATTATTCTGTGGCAAAACGGAGGTTTGTTGGGGTGTTTTATTCTTTCTCATTGAAGTTCAAAACTTTGCTAAAACAAGTAGATCTATTATATTGTCCGTAGCACCTGTTAATCGCCCTTTTTGTACATATCTTTGTGTAAATTAGTTCAAGCATCTTTAAATTTCTTACCGAGAATTCATCATCGGCAGAAACATATGATAGAAATATTTTTTCCGAAATTTTATTGAGAGAAACAGTCATGACAGCACAAATCAAGTAGCCTATCTGCTATACTGTATATGTATTTACTGTGGTTGTTTGGGAGCCCTTGGCAACGGTAACCAAGGAAGTCGGTTTATCTGATCACCAAGGATCCTCCTACATCCTTGACCAGCCCGCATAGCTCAATAGGTAGAGCGTAGGACTCGTGAACATGATGTTTCGAGTCACTTGAGGGTGTGGGTTCGATCCCCACGGCTGGCCATCTAAAATTACTAATAGTCTTTCGGATGAGACGTTAAACCGAGGTCCCGTGTGACGGTGCTATACACCGAGCACGTAAAAGAACCAGGCATAACTTAAGATGGGTTTCGTCCTGTATCTGCACTATCCCCCGTAACAATACTAACAGCCTTCAGGGGGCGTCGCCCATATGGGCAACCGGTGGCGACGATAAATAAACGCAAATTCATCATCATCTTACATCCTTTGTCCCTCGCTGCTTCACACGCTTCACCTTGCTAACATTAAACGACCAACGGTCGGCTGTTACCAGTTGCAATTACGTCAGTTTGTTATAAGGCAAAACAATCTAAATTTTCAAATTCTTTTAAAGCAATCTTTCCTTACAAACTCTGTTCCATTGCAAATTTATCCTTGGTCAAGGCCTAATGACCTATCATCTTTTCAACATCTGCTACATATACGGGCAGCACTCGTCACAACTCGGCCGATCCCGTAAATACGTATGAACTTGATCAACGGATCACTCGGAGTTTACCGAATAATATGGGCAGCAGACGACTACTAGATGTGTAAACTTACTTAACCCGATACCCTTGATTCGCTCTTGTTTCATTCATAAATTGTTGATTTATCACTGATACCATTTCTTTAACCGTATTGCATAAGCTAAGAATTCAGACACGTCGATATAAGCAAAAAAGAACCGAAAGATCTCTAAGGAAATGTTAATTATGTAATTCTCAAAGTTTGGAAGATGAGTATCATTTTTTACTTATTTGTCCAATGTAAACAGACATCAGGAAAAAGTACAGGGTGTCCGGAAAGTAAGGTGACACTTTTGTACATTTATGATATGGCTTTCAATTTCAGATTAATAGATAGAAATATATATACATTTATATAAAATACGTAAGTTTTTTGTGTGATAATTTCATTCAATTTTCGTTACATCACGCACTGTAATAGATTATGTCTATTTTTCTTGTTGATGACGAAAAACTCTGTAAATCTAGTTTACGTCATTAAAATATTCTGTATTCTTCGATCTTTATAAGTCCAGGTAACTGTAGGCTAGATCTTTAAGCATCGTTAAAATCAAAACATATTGAAGCAACTAAATCATACAACCCTGGAGTAAACCCAGTAATATGGAACGCCTGAGCTGTCTGATATAACTGTATTTCATGACACGCAGATATTTTTCCATTACGTAAAGGTACAATTTTATCATATAAACACAAAATTGTTTGGGATGAAGGCAACTTTTACAATGTTCAGCACCTTGGCCTCTTTGTGGAGATATAAACCCTTTCTTTTAATATAGCTTCTTCTTTTATGTAGACATATTGATGTTACATAAACTACGACATGTATAACATGCATATAAAGAAACATTATATAAAGGTATATTTCCATTATACGCAGGCAAACCATCATATTCATACATATTGATATTACATAGACATATATGACATGCACATAAAACATATTATATAAAGGTATAATTCCATTATACACAGGCATACTATCATATTGTAACGGCAAAATTCAAGCTCTTCTTGCATGAACATAAAAGGTCAATGCATGCAGTTTTCTTTTCTTTATATGAAGGTGGTACCAAAGTTACAAAAGTACTCAAAGACTAAGGTAACATTAAAGTTAGGTTTTTCTTAAATTTCTTGTAATTTTTCAATCAATATCTTGTATGGCCACCTCTGCTGTCGATACAGGCAATTGTTCGACGTCGCATAGACCTTACATAACGTAAAATCGTTGCATCAGGAATGTTATTCCATTCCTGAACGAGAGCGGTGGCCAAAACCTAACTTTAACGCTACCTTAATCTTTGAGTACTTTTGCAACTTTGATTTTAGTACCACCTTCATTTAAACTGCAAAAACCTAACTTAAACTTTCTGTTAGTCAAAATCTGATTAGCCTGGCATTTTCTACAGACTCGGAACTAAAGTATGATACCAAATTTGTTGGTCTTCAGTAAAACATGCGACGAGAAATAAAAGAAAATTAAGTGCACACTTATTTATGGAACTGAGTATACAAAGTGGAAGGATTAAAAAGTCAGCAACATGTAAACGTTTTACTCCACGGACCAAAATATGCGAAATTTATTATATCTCAAGCATACATTGTTAGAATTTCACTCTTAGAATTAGATCTACCTGAAAGGAATTGGAAATATCAATAATGAATGAGTCGTGCTCTGTAAAAAGGGGGCTTATGTATCTGCAAAAAGTATCAACTCAGATCAGCCTGCGCAATCGAATATTTTGCTATTGGTAAATTTTTGGCATGTCAAAGGACCAGTCTACCTCATCATTCAGTCGATTGTGAGACAAAAAGAATTTTATTGATCCTTAATTATCTGATGACTTACTTGGTATAAGTAAGGGACAAGGGGGGTCGCATCGAACTTCCAAACTGATCCAATGTCTTTCGAAGGATTTATGATTTTTAATCGACAGGATACATTCGTCTCCCATCGTTGATCATTGTATCGACGATAATGATGCAAGAAAGCAGCCAGTGACTTGGGAAGATTATTGTGGGATGTACTGGTAAGAAACAACTTCCCAAGCCACTGACTACTTTCTCACATGCATCAGAGGTGAGAGAAAAAAAATCGCCGGTTTGCCACAACTGGGTAGAGACCCCGCAACCACCAGGTCACGAGTCAGATATATTAATCACAAAGCTACCTGGCGGGGCTTTTCAGTTCGACACTCAGAAAACTGATGATATCTTGGACCAGTTTGAAAACGGGTCATGTCTGGAAAAACTGGGTCACCGGGTCATATCTTTGAAAACATTGTGTATGCTCTAGAAGCCATTTTTTAGACCAATACTCATTAAAGTTTGCTCAAATTTCTGTCTTGATATCTCCTACGAGTTTGGAAAATAGTGTTTTAGGTCAAAAAGTATCACATGGGTGACTTAAGGGCCATCGTGGCCCTCTTGTTTTTGTATGTGTGTGTGTGTGTGTGTGTGTAAAATTTTCCAACCATTTCGACAGCAGGGATACTTACTGATTAGCTATAGTTTGGTGTCAGTCTTGTATTCAATCGTCATACAATTATGTGCACGTCCTGCGTACAAATAGTAATTTCATGGAGCGGTGGTGATCTTGATCTACACTGTTGGCAAAAGCACCGCCAAGCAGGATGAGTTATCCTTATAGACATCCATAGATCATGTTAGCCCAAAGTTCGAACTTCCCGAAAAAATAGGTCAAAGGTCAAATTACTCTAATTTTGAGAACATAGTTTGTTGTATTTCTGATAACGTTAGTGATCATCTATATCAAACTAAAACGCACTCTGACTTCTGGTTTTGGAGATTTCATTTTTTTTTTTATAAATAAAGTAATCATTACCATCTTGCAAAATGGCCAGAATATTTTCGTAAATTTTCATTGTAAACCTTATTAGAAACTGGTCCATTGATTTGATCGAATACTGCTGATATCTGTCCGTCCGTCTGTCTACCTGTCTTTTCAGCTAAAAAGCACTATACTAGCTCATGTGGCTCTCAGTTACAATTATGGTCAGATTCTGTATGCACTGTCCTGGTAAAGAAGGCTAGGACCCTATGTCAAATTTTGAACGCGCAACTAAAACTCGGTCGAGACCTATATTACAAGGATGGCGACCTATTCTTTTAAAGAAATCTGTTTTCTTAAACAGTTCTGTGGTTTATGATTAGAGCATAATAGTCAACAAACATAAAAATTCAGTGGCTGAAAGATGGGGGTACGAACTGACCGACCGACCGACTGACTGTAATTAGAATCTCGCTTTTTGAAATGCTCTGTGTTGACATTGTCAAATAAGGGCTAGGTTCTGGGTGAAATACCGGAGAAAGTAAGAAATCAAGGCGGGTTGTTGCCGTGGTCAAATTTAATAGCGATAACATCACAGTGCTCTCAGGTAGTCTAAAATATCTTAATGTGTATCAACATCCCTTTTTCTTTTAGCTAAAAAAAAAACTTAGATATTTGAAGGAACTGGAAAGTTACTGTCATGCTAAGAACTAACCAAATAATAGTGCTTAATTCATGTGATCAATATCCATGAAATGTGATGTCACTACTTTCAATCTGAATTAAACAATTCAAATATCATTAAAATTTTTACCACTAACAGTTTTATGTATTTCAATGAACTATGAATATAACATTTTTTTGTGTCCTACAATGTCTCTATTCTGACTAGATACTGGTTTGAATTCAACCATCAACTTAGATTTTACAAGTGAAATTTCAATATTCCAAATTATTTTGTAACATAGTCTTTTAAATAAGCTGGTTGTTTCACATTTCGTTTTGGTCTTGTTGGTACTGCTGGTTGCTCTACGGCTTGTTTCGGATTGGTCGATGGCATAGTCTGATTGTCTGGTAGAGGTTCTACACGTGGAGGTGACACGTCTCTGTTGTTAAATTCGATTGATGTTGGTCGAATATGTTCTCGATTTCTCTGATATTCCACTCCTTTCTCGGATTTGATTTGATAATTTCTATCTGTCATGTCTATAACCTTCCCTTTCTGCCAGAGTTCCTTTGGTTTATGTTGGAAATAGACAGATTGGTCTTTCCTTACTTTTGGCAAGTTTTTGGATTTTCTATCATATGAGTGCTTCACAGAGATTTTCCTTTTTTCACGTTTGTTGGATATTCGAATTGTAGGGCGAAAAGAGGGTAATTTTGTTCTTGCCTTCCATCCAAAAAGCATTTCAGCTGGGCTCAGGCCTGTATCTTGCCGTGGGGTATTTCTTTGTTCAAGTAAAGCTTCATACTGGTCAGTGCCAGATTCTGCACATTTAATCATTAAATTTTTAATGATCTTAACTCCACTTTCAGCTTTTCCATTGGAATTTGGGTGTCCTGGTGATGTAATATGGTGAGATATACCCCATTCTTTCACAAATTCACGAAACTCGGATGACGTGTATTGTGGGCCACCATCACTTACTATTTGTCGAGGAATTCCAAAACGACAAAATTGCTTTTTCAGTTTCTCAACTACTACTTTTGATGAAGTTGCACTGAGATAGTCTATTTCTATGAAGTTAGTATAATAGTCAATTACTACCAGGTAATTTCTGTTGCCTATCATGAATAAATCAGTTCCTATTTTATCCCATGGCCTTTTGCCATCACTATGTTGTTTTAAGGTTTCCCTTTGGTTCCTTGGTTTTCGTTGTTCACAATGTTGACAGTTTTGAACAGTTTCCTTAATATCATTGTACATCCCTAACCAAAAAACAGTACCACGAGCTCTTCGACAAAGACTATCATAACCTAAGTGTGAACTATGAAGTTTTTTAAGTATGTCTTTTCTTAACTTCTTTGGAATTAAAACTGCCTCTCCTTTGAGAATAATCCCTGATTCAACACTTAAGGTGTCTCTTAACGAAAAATACTGCTTCAAATCATTGGCTAGTGTTTCTTTTTCTGGCCACCCTTCCAGTATGACTTCTCTTAGTTTGTACAGCGTATAGTCTTCTTCAGTAGCTTTCTGAATTTTCTTAATTCTTTCATCCGGAAATTCTTCAAAAATTTCTACTGACAGTATTCTTGCTCGTGTATCTGTTGCTTCATTCTTCTTTGGATCGAATGCCCTACTCAATGTATCAGCAATGATGAGTTCACTACCTTTAATGTAATGAAAATCTATATCATATCTCAAAAGTTTCATGATAATGTCTTGAAGACGTTTTGGTGCCTGGCTTAATGGTTTCTTCAAAATGTTTTCTAATGGCTTGTGATCATTTTGCACGGTGACTTTTCTTCCAAACGTGTATTGATCAAATTTTTCTAAACCGTAAAGTACTGCGAGAGCTTCTTTTTCGATTTGTGCCCACTTCTTTTCTGAATCAGACAATGAACGCGATGCATACTCCACAGGTTGCCCATTTTGAAGTAAAACAGCTCCAAGACCGTCTTTTGAACTATCTACTTGTACCACTATTTCTTCATTTGAGTCAAAATATGACAAGACAGGAGCTTTGGTGAGCTGTTCCTTTATAGCCTGAAAAGACTTTTCACAATCTTGACTCCAGCACCATTTTGTTGCTTTTCTTGTAAGATTCCTCAGAGGTTGTAAAGTTTCTGCCATGTGTGGAAGGAATCTAGCCATATACTGCACTAGTCCGCAGAACCTTCTGACACCTGTCACATCATCTGGTCTTGGCATGTTTAAAATAGCTTCAACTTTACTGGTATCAGGTAAAATACCTTTATCAGTTATAACATGTCCATGGAATACAATGCTTTGGCCCATATCTGTCTTTTCTTCATTCAAAATTATGTTTTGATCTTCACAGCGTTTATATAACTTTTGAAGCTTATTTTCATTGTCTTTCTTTGCTTCGTCATATGTATTTCCACAACCAACCACTATTATGTCATCTGCTATTGTGAATATTCCTTCTAAACCTTTCAGAGATTCTTGAAGTCGTCTTTGGAAAATCTCACTTGAAACGGACAAACCAAATGGTAGTTTCATCCAACGGTAACGACCATATGGCGTGATCATGGTTGTCAGTAGGCTTGACTCATGATCTAGTCTGACATGCCAAAATGCTTCTTTCACATCTAGCTTTGTGAAAACTTTTGCTTGACTAAGCTCCGGCAGTATATCTTCAAACGTTGGCAATTTATATCTTTCACGGATCAGAGCTTTGTTTAATGGTTGGGGATCGATGCAAATTCTAATTTTTCCATTCCCTTTTCTGACTACAGCCATCTGGTTCACCCATTCTGTTGGTTCAGTAACTGGAACGATGATTCCCCTTTCTTGTAAGTTGTCAAGTTCAGCTTTAACTTGATCTTTTATTGCGATCGGAATATTCCGAGCCGGTAGCGCTTTGGGTGAGGCGTTTTTATCAATCTTCAGTTTGACTTCCCCAAGGTCTCCTAAATCTCTGGTGACTTGACGGATGAAATTTTCTGAGTTAATGGTTACTAAGCCTAATGCTTGAACAGTTTTCAACCCTAACAGACTTTGAAATTCATTTGGGACAATGACAAAGGTAACTTCGTAGGTTTTTCCATTCATTGGATTGGTGACCTTCAATTCTGCTTCACCTATTGAATGTACTATACTTTTATTCCACATTCTTAGCTTAGTGTTTCTTTTCTTGACTTGCGTTTTACGGACAAACTTTTGATTTATTGTGTTAATCTCTGCTCCGGTATCAACTTGAAATTTCACGTTTTTTTCATTTACAGTCATAGTTGCTGTGACTTGTGATCGCTTTTCTGCTTGTACTATTGATAACCAGAATTCATCTTCTTCTCTATCTGAATTGTCACATCTCTCCAAAGCGTTGATCTTTTTACATCTTGACTTGAAATGATTTCGCCCGTGACAGAAATCACATTTTTTTCCATATGCTGGGCACTTCTCCTTTTTCGGCTCATGCGAGTATCCACAAAATGAACAGGGCTTCTTTTTCATAGTTTTGTCATTTTTTTGACGTGGTGTAGCCCCCTTGGCTGACGAATTTTCTGATTTTTTCATTCTTCCATTCTGTTTCTTTTTCTCCTCAACTGTGTGAATGGGTGTTTCTTTATTTTCCCTTATCTCTTTCACATGTTTATTTGACTGTTCATAAGCTCTGGCGATTTTTATAGCCTTATCCAGATCCAATTTTTCCTCCCTCAATAAAAGCTCTTGAAGTTTCCCTGCAGCGCTGAATACGATTTTATCCCTCAACATTCTATCTTTTTCTGAGAAATTACAGGATTCTGCTCGTGCTCTCAGTTCAGTGAGGAAATGCTCAAAGGATGGGTGATCGTCTGGCTTAACCGACTAAAATCTATGAGATTCTAGTACTTCATTCTGACGGGGATTACAGTATAGTTCTAGCTTTTGCATCACTGTTTCAGGATTGTTTTTATCTTCGCCCTCGGCCCATACCATTTGGTCATAAATTTCGATGACTTTCGGTCCAGCGCAATGTAGAATTATTGCTGTCTGAATGCTTTCATCTTTTTCGGCTGCTCCGCTGGCAGTAAGATAGACTTGCATTTGTCTTTTCCATTTTTTGAAGTGCTCCGACACATTTCCATCAACAATATTCAACTCACCCGGTGGCTTGAAAAGTGACTCGGTCATTTTCAATTCGACATGGGTTTCCGCGATCACGCTATTGTCGTCAGTATAGGTTTAAATGTCCTACTTTCGGATTCGAACGTTGTCTAGCTTCTAGCGGGAGCCTTTCAACACCTCTGCCACCATGTTGACATTGTCAAATAAGGGCTAGGTTCTGGGTGAAATACCGGAGAAAGTAAGAAATCAAGGCGGGTTGTTGCCGTGGTCAAATTTAATAGCGATAACATCACAGTGCTCTCAGGTAGTCTAAAATATCTTAATGTGTATCAACACTCTGGAACCTTACACGAAAGTTAATGATAATTTTACCTTCATTTCCGGTATCAACGTTCAGTTAAAGAGAATTACTCAATGCATTGTTATAAAATTGTACCTTTTTTACCATTTCGTTCCACTGAAATGAGAGGGACGGAGGGACGGACAGACAGATAGACAGATAGATGGAGAGAGACAGACGGACAAAGACAGACGGAATAAGGCAGACAAAGAGAAATAGTGAGAGATAATGTAAAAGATAATAAATACATATTAAAGAAGAGTTCTTGAGAGAGAGAGACAGAGAGAGAGACACACAGACAGACAGACAGACAGACAACAAAGCGAAAGGGAGACAGAAGACAGATGAAAAGACAGACAGACGAACGGACGGACAGACAGACGAACGGACAGACAGACAGACAGATGACAAATAAATTGCTTGATGAATGAATAGTTGAATAGGGTTTAACGCCACTTTCAACATTATTAAGTCATCCATACGGATTTTTTTTTTTTTTTTTTTCTGTCCTTTGTGATATTGTATCAGCGTTCGACGCATGTATTTTCTCCAGTAAATTTTCAGGTATATAATAAAAACATCTATTCCAAAATACCTGCAAGCATTTCTAGAAAAGCAAGTAATTTCGTTCATCATAGCGAACCCCGCTAGATCTAGGGAAAGAAAAAAGTTTAGCGTAGTACTCTGCTCGGTTCTGTATTTTATATAGATCTACATCAGTTCATCAAGCATTCCAGGATGCTACGTGACACGCATTATGAATCGAATCAAATTTTCATGTGAGTCCGCCAACTTAAAACCCACTGAGGTTGTGCTTAGTGCTCGAATGGTAAAGATGTTTGATTGCTTGTGGATTTTACCTAGATAAGGCCCTTAGAGAGGGACCCAGCCGTGTGCAAGGGAATCCCAGGAAAAAGAAATAAGTGAACTGTCCCCGTATGAAAATGAAAATGAACCGTGCTCTGTGAAAAGGGGGCTCAGTACATCTGCAAAAAATCCGCACAGGCTGACCTGAGCCAAAACTTTTTGCTATTTGTCAATTTTCTGCAAGTCCAAAAACCAGTTTGCCTCATGACAGTCGGTTGTTAGACAAAATGGACTTGATGAATGCATGATCATGTGATGACTTGCGTGGCATCATGCATCACGGACATGCATTAAGCTCCCTTTTGCCAGAGCATAGCTCAAATATATTTGAAAGCAGCGTCCACCAATATCCAGGTTTTTCCATTTTGTATTTTTCGGGGTTTTCATTATAGATCTACTCATGTTTGTATCATCAATTATACGTGTAATCCAATTTAAAGAATTGTGGTTTAACATCATCTGTACTTGTTTTTTTCAACTTAAAGAATTGTGGTTTAAGATAATCTGTACTTATTTTTTCAACTTGAAGAATTGTTGTTTTAGATCATCTGTATTGTGGTTTAACATCATCTGTACTTCTTTTTTCACTTTTTTCCCTCTTTGATTCGTTTAGCCTTTTAGAGTTGAAGCTGATCGAGTGGTTGTTACCAAAATGACGGGAGTCATCCATTACTACCACCTAATTTTCATAGAACAATGTGGTTACCGGCATGCGTTCATGACAATTACGCATTGTTTACTCGAATTGTGTATATCGTTCTGTATGTTAAGAGTATATAAATCTTTCTATGGCAGATCTTATTTTGCATCTGGCTCAATTTTGGAACAGGTAGACGACAGGGTCTAGGGGAGCAGTTTGCGTGCAACCGTATGTTTCTATATTTTGTCAGCCTATTTAAGACCTACAAGTTTACAACGACTCCCGGAAAATGTGGGCCTTGTGACCCTAGAAAGGGCGGAATCGAAATATCGAGTACTTTGCGTTCGAAACCGTATTTCTGCAAGGCCGTAAGAAGGTGATAACTTGGTTGCGTATGACAAGATAGCAAGACTTTGAATTGTGACTGTAGCCAGTAATCGTTCTGCGTTGGTTCAGTGCTTTCTTTTTCTGTATGCATATGCACGATTTTATATAAAGATAAACAGTTTATCGCACAGATTCCTGTGTCATCAGTGTTATATACCCATTGCGAACCTAATTATTTCATACACGTATGCTAAAAGCATTATACGACTTCATAGAACTTTAAAATCCTTTATTCATATGCACGACGTTTTACATAAAATGCTGGTCTTCAAAGTTCAGACTTCTTTCGAATATGCGTAGCTAGATAAACGGGCCCGGCTTTAGGAAAACAATGAAGTCTATTATTTTGCTTAATCCGCTAACGAGCTCAGTTTCCGACTTAAGTTGTGTTTGTTATTTGAAACACATTTCACTAGCATTTTACAGACTTTATTAACGTTCCGTAATCCTTAGTCGACACAACATTCAGATTAAACTGGGCAAAACAATAAATATAAGTCTTAAGTTCGTTTATTTTGCTTAGCTGAGTTTGAAACCCCGTGTGAGCCCAGGATTCGAGAACATTAATATTAACCCTTATCCTGCTAAATATTTGAACGAAACTTTCAGGTCAATGGTAAAACCCAAATAATGCTATTTCAAACTTTTTTTTGGACAAAAATATTGCCTTATTAGACGGTGTAGAACCAAGATTAGACTGCGCGTTCTGTGCAGTCTGATCTTAATCTACACTGTCTACAAAAGGTCAGTAAGTCGCGCTTAGTAGCCTAAAGATTAACGTATGTCAATGTTAGTGAAAGTTCAATCGGGAACTGTGACCTTTAGCGGATTTAAGCAAAGTAAGAGACTTAAGTTTTTTTCGTGTGTTACGGGAGACCACTCCTTTACGCATGGCTTCATCCCGATTTAAATACAATACCTAATAAATGCGTTAGGGAAAATTCTCTTTAGCTCAGTGGTTATGGTATTGGCCTTTCGTCCGGGCGTTCCAGGTTCGAATCCTGCCCGGTCCCTGTATTTCTGCCATGCATTTGTTTCTCTGTTACGGACTTCGTTCGTAAGACGTGAAACCGGGCACTGTAGCCTAAATCATAGGATCTTTGATTTACATTGTAGGATTCGGTGAGATTTTTTTGAAGGGATTCAAAAGTTGTCTTGAAAAAAGATGAAATGCCTCTGTAGTCTTACCGACATTCCTCATTTTCAACAGTGTCTTAAAAAATCTCTTCCACGTTCAGAATCGTAAAAACAATGGATCGTATCGTAAAGGCTTAAATGGTCTTACAGGCTAATTCAACATTTTTCAGTCCTTTCATGGCGCCGCCACTCTTACTCAGTCTGTTACCGATACAAGGCTGTGGTTTTCAATATGCCTTGCCAAAGACACTCACACATGACGAAGTTACATCAGTTAACGAGATATCTTCGTTGTTTCCTAAATGATAGACTTGGAAAGGATCACAATTGCTCAACTCATCACTAGGACATAGACATAGACATTTTATTCTGTATCTAGGCCACCGGCCCATAATACAAAGAAATAACACACAAATAATTGACAGAGAGTGACTACTTAATTTTTAAGGAAAATTTACTAATAAAATATTTTTTTGTTTTACTTCCGAGAACGGAGTACATGCTTATGATCATAAAACAAAGACTTAGATCGACCCTTAGATACTTAAAAAGATTAATGGAGAATCCAAGGACGATACAAATTGCTGAAATTTGATAAGCTATCAACAGAGCGCAGAACCTAAATTAAGGCGTGAGAGAAGGACAACAGGGGTCGGTCGGCCTCCCCTTCCCTCAAAATATGAGTGTATGGCAAGTGGCTTCTTTGGTATGGCCTCTTCCCGCTTCACGTTTGAATTATTTACGCCATCCTTTTCCTTACGTGACAGTAGGTCTAACCAAAACTTGCCCACCGTCTTACCCCACCCACCAAAACTACCAACCTTCTTACGCCAGTGTTAAAAGTATCGAATGTTGATGATGTTAACACATTTCTAAGTTTTGTCCCATTTAACGTGACATGAAATTTGAAATTTGAGACATGTTTTTACATATTCTAATGTTTAAGTGTTTCTGTCTAGAACAGCACTGTAAAAGGTCATCAATAAAGACGAATAGAAAAGATAGCATTTGTGTGCAGAATCATGTTCACTAACATTTAGCCCCCTCCCCCCCCCCCCCCCCGCCTTGTGATCTTTCTCATGTTGCAGCGGACATCTCTTGAAAACATTTGAAACTATTCTTGCGAAAAGGAAAATGGACCGTAAGGAGTTGTTTTTGTCACACTGCCCATCTATATAATTTACGTATCTAATCTTAACTCTTAACTAAACTATAAGAATTCAGACGTGTCCAAATTAAAAGCGTTTGCATACAAAATCAAAGTACTGACAGTACTGAAAAAACAGCGAGCTGGCGATTATTTATTTGGTGACAGGTTTTAAGTGATAATTTATTCGGGAAAAAGTGTCTTAAAACCATTCATCATAAAATTTTATATACTTCTGGCCCCAAGGGAGACAGCTTTCAAAAAAAAAAAAAACCTGCAGGAAAGGAGAAAATGCTGGTATTTCTTGAAAGCTGTAAGTTATCATTTACTGTTAGACTTACACAGCACATTCAGACAATTTTTGCATTATGATGTTTCTTGGCCGTTGGCTGCTTTTCCTCATTTCCATTGTTGAAACTATTAGCAAATGGCATTACATAGGAAGAACGATTTCACTTTTGATTAACGACGTATATGACAATTTTTTCTAACGGACAGATTTTTTTTAAAACTTTGCACATACAAAGCTTATCATGTCTGTAGGAGTAATTTTAGATGGCCAGCCGTGGGAATGGAACCCACAGCCTCATGATCGCGAGCCCTACGCTCTACCAACTGAGCTATGCAGGCTGGTCAAGCGCATGAATTGATTGAATTTGCGTTTATTTATCGTCACCACCGCTAGCCCATATGGGCAACGCCCACTGAAAGCTGTTAGTATTGTTAGGGGGGATAGTGCAGATACAGGACGAAACCCATCCTAAGTTACGTCTGGTTCTTTAACGTGATAGGTGTATAGCACCGCCACACGGGACCTCGGTTTAACGTCTCATCCGAAAGACTGTTAGTAATTTTAGGTGGCCAGCCATCGGAATCGAACCAACACCATCATGATCACGAGTCCTACGCTCTACCAAATGAGCTTTGCGGGCTGGTCGAAATGACAACCCATGTGTTTCCTGGCTTGATCACACCAGTACCGACACAACTTTCTTTCCAAAGCCTCTGACTGCTTCTCACGTGCATTACAGGTGAGATGCGAATAATCGCCAGAAAGAAAATTCGACGCAACCGGGTATCGAAGCCACAACCTCCTGGTTACAAGTCAGATATGCTTATAACCACTGAGCTACATAGCCGGGCCGGACCATTTGAAGGGATTCTTCTTTGTATGGCTAGAATAAAGTCTAGGAAAAGGAGGAAAAGCCAGCTACCAGTAGATCAACTTTTCTCTTTTTCCCATGATTTTTTCAACAGCCTCTTTCCTCAGGATCGTTAAAACAGAAAAAATGCTGGTAACTAGCATTTTCTCCTTTTCTGGCTATGATTCTACCCAATCAAAGATCTAGACGTCAAGTTTTGAGCTACATGTATACGATACTTTCAATTTGGTCAAGTCAAAAGTTTTGCTGTGTAGTAAAGAGATAAACAGTAACGAATTTGAAAATTAGACCACACATTTTTCTTTTTTCTATAAGTTTTAACTTTAAAAAAGAAACGGTAAAAAAACAATAAGGCTTTAGACTTATTTCAGCAATGTAACACTTCGACAATTCATGACTGAATAAATTTCATTTTCATTACAGTTGATCTAAATCTACTCCAGGTAAACTTTCACTGTAGATCTATTTGTTACTTCCACTAAAAGACAGTGCTCCAGATACGGGAGAGTGATGGTATTCTAAATCCGTTATTTCTCTTTAAAACCCTGTGTTGTGGGTACTCATTACAATCGTCTCGGTGAGACAATTCTAATGTGTTCCCATAACATAGGGTTTAATTAATATTTTGAATTTTGAAATCAAAGTCCCTCCCTCTTCCTGGAGCTCTACTAATAATATACTCAGTTCCAAAAATAAGTGTGCACTTAATTTTCTTTTATTTCTCGTCGCATGTTTTACTGAAGACCAACAAATTTGGTATCATACTTTAGTTCCGAGTCTATAGAAAATGCCAGGCTAATTAGATTTTGACTAACAGAAGGTTTAAGTTAGGTTTTTGCAGTTTAAATGAAGGTGGTACTAAAACCAAAGTTGCAAAAGTACTCAAAGACTAAGGTAACATTAAAGTTAGGTTTTTCTTAAAGTTCTTGTAATTTTTCAAGCAATATCTTGTATGGCCACCTCTGCTGTCGATACAGGCAATTATTCGACGTCGCATAGACCTTACATAACGTAAAATCATTGCACCAGGAATGTTACTCCATTCCTGAACGAGAGCGAGACCAGGAACTAAAGTATGATACCAAATTTGTTGGTCTTCAGTAAAACATGCAACGAGAAATAAAAGAAAATTAAGTGCACACTTATTTATGGAACTGAGTATATATTATTTCACAAATTCTGGCAAAAAGAGATTTAAAGAATTTCTAAACTGCAAAAGGGAGGAAAATAAAGGTTACCAACATTTTCTTCTTTTTCAACGTTTTTTACCATGTAATATTTTAGATCTATATGAATTTTATATGGTAGTGCAGTGGTAAAACGCTGGACTTTCAATCCTTGTGCCCGGAGTTCGATACCCGGCCCAACCAGGACCTCTCTGAGACACCTTGTGTTTCCCACTCAGCTAGAGGTGAACTGGTTTGGAACCCAGATGTAGCCTCGCATGTATCGGTGCTTTACACCGGGCACGTTAAAGAACCAAGGAGGTCTATTCGAAGAAGAGCTAGGGGCTTGTATCCGGATTTCCTTGTTTCCGATTCTTTCTCTCTATACCATGGTCCATACCATATATGCCTATAGCACGGAGGGACCTTAATCCTACAAAGTCATCATCATCATCATCAAGATTGAGCTTGCCACACCGGAGTCAATCTTACAACTAGCCTAGAGTACAGTGGAACCTCAATCCTGCGAAGAACATCATTTCAAAACATTCACTAGCTAAACAGTTAAATGAGTTCAAGCATAGAGCTAATCAAAACTGAAACGGTTCTGATTACATTTACAAAAAAATTGCATGTACAATGTGAACAATTTGCCATAATTAATGGTAAACTTAACACGGAGACAAAATGTAACATTGGAAATATTGGCTTAATTTTAAGTTTTCTCAGACCAGTCATGTAAGGACAAAATAAAATGGAAGTGGTGACTAATCGTTTCAATTACACAGTACATGAAAGCCATCACATTTAAACTACTCATACATTGCAACTTTTTTCCCTAGTTAGACAGCTTTAGTTATGTCTCCCCAAGTCAGGGTCGGTAGACGTATTGTTTTCCCCCGTGCCATGGTCCGTCCGTCCGTCTGTCTGTCTGTCTGTCCGTCACAAATCGTGTCCGCTCTTTAACTCGAAAACCTTTTAAGATATTTTGATAAAACTTCACACATTTGTAAAAGACCAGGAGACGAAGTGTCATGCTCAAGAACCATAACTCTGGCTTGTATATTTTTCGAGTTATTTCCCTTTGATTATTTTCCTTACTCATTTTACGTACAATTTCGTGTCTGCAATGAAAATCTGGAAGAAATTGTTATTAACTTTATAATGGATTATTAATCATTCTGACACCAAAAAGGGAGGAGACATCTTTTTTTTTTTTTTAGAAAAACCAGTTCTAGTTTCAGTTTGATTTCAGTGGAACAATTTTCAAATATTTCTACCAATCTTCAGCAGAAAAAAAAAAAAGATCTAGATCTACATGCATATTTGTTTACCATCATGTCTGCTGTATTTGTTACTCTATATTCTTTTCTCATGATGAATTGAAATTCAGCTAGAATTAAACATCTTTGTTTTTTTTTTTCTGATTTCTGAAGCCTGATCACCTTCTGTTGTGCAAAACAACAGACACATTTTGGTGAGGAGTACATAGATGTCTCCACAAATATGCAAAACCACCCATTTCTCTTCATCAAAGTTCATTTAAAAAATGAGAACAAAACATGTGAAAGCTCAAAAGCGCATTACCATATAACAATTTAAATCAGTACTAGTGATAGAAACTTTTTCAACTATTATGATACGTTACATGGTATGTAGATCCATATCACAGAAATTGGCAAATCTTACATGCTCTTCAACTATAGTTTAGCTATAGAGACTGGAAGGCAAGATAACATTGATAAACAATACATGTTCTGTAAATAATGTCTTATAAAATAATACATCCTGTCAAGGACAACCTGCATTTCTCATTGATTTTGCCAATTGTATGATTATTTCAAAAAACATTTGTTTCCCCAAGAAAGGAATAATGTACGGAGGCACTGAGGTGACATGTGCATTTTTTTTTTTTTAATTATCTCGTTACCACGAGATATTAATTCGTTTTCTCGAGTTCGAACGAGATAATCAGCCAATCCAAGTCATCCATTATGTCGTTGGCACGAGATAATAAGTCGTGGTAACGACATAATCATCCAATCAGAATTCAAGTTCTCCTATTTGTGTTGTATACATTTAGCCATAATTATTATCTTTCTACTGAATCTACAAATGCAGCCGTGTATGCTTCGTCCAAATGGTTTCAGTTTATGATAGCCGTCTATATGCCAGATAAAATTAGGCCCAGGTGCGCTGTCCGTCCGTCTAATGAATCGAATTGTGGTGTCCGTGGTCGTGAGGTAGAGAGTCGGCCTCGTAACCTAAGGGTCCTGAGTTCGATACCCGGAAGCGGGTGTCAACTTTGGGGGGTTTTCATTGGCCCACACATTCGGCGCGAGTACTGGTGTAGTTCCCAGGAAGCAGAATCGAGAGAGATTAGTATAAGTTGTAAGAACTTGTTTCTCAATCGATGTAAAATTAATATGTTTAATGAATCGTCTGGATGTTCTCTGTTCTACGCCTGCCAAACTGAAAGTAAATATGGGCCATGCTCTGTGAAAAGTGGGCTTAATGCATTTACGAAAAGTATCGACTCATGCCAGCCTGCGTAGTCTGCGCAGGCTGACATGGGCCGAAACTTTTCTCTATCTTTAAATTTTCTGCATGTCAAGTGACCATTCTACATCAAGGCTCTATCGGTTGTTTGACACAATGGATGTTATAGATCCACAATTAGGTGATGTCTGTGAAAAGGGGGCTTAATACATCTCAGTGATCCATGATACCAAGGAGGACATCACCTAATTGTGGATCTATAACATCCATTGTGTCAAACAACTGATAGAGTCTAGAATGGACCTTTTCTGCTCTGTGAAAAGGGGGCTTAATGCCTCTACGAACAGTATCGACCCAGGTCAGCCTGCGCAGGCCGCGCAGGCTGACCTGTGCCGAAACTTTTCGCTATCGGTCTATTTTCTGTATGCCTAAGGACCAGTCTATCTCATGATTAAGTTTTTTTTTTTTTTTTTTTTTAAGTGGATATTAGGGATCCACAAGTATGTGATGGCTTGCTTGGTACCATGGATCACGGGGATGCATTAAGCCCCCTTTTGTCAGAGCATGGCTCATTTGTCAACGACTGGTCTGGTGCGTGTTTCTATTCCCGTGGTATTGCTAAAAGTTCTTTAAGAGTCGTCTTGCATACCAGCTTTCATAAAAAAAAGCAGCCCTTTGACGAAACAAGAGGGTACCGAAAAAAAATTATTATTACTTTCACAAACCTCCAACAGATTCGAGTGATAACAGCAAAGGGCCCCGTTAACATCACGATGGGTAGCCTCTTGCTTCCCCGTTGTCATCTATCAAGATAAAGTGACGATTGGAAACCTTACACATCTGGGTATGTATAATATGGTCTGTAACACGCGAAAAGGGGCATTCGGACATTTGCGTAAAGTGTCGTCTCGGATCAGCCTGCGCAGCCCGCGCAGGCTGATCCGAGACGGTACTTTACGTCAACCTTAGATTTTATCCTATAGTAGACTTGCGTGAAATAGAAAATCACACACAATCGGAAAGTGTCGTCTTGGATTAGCCTGTGCGGACTGCGCAGGCTGATCCGAGACGACACTCTACGCAAAAGTCCGAATGTCCCTTTTTGCGTGTTGCAGGCCATATAGAACAACAAAATACCTAAACTCCTGCGTGGCTTAGTGGTGAACACCAAGCACCAGAAACCCAGGGTCATAGGTTCAATCCTCCCCCGAAAGGCTATTTTTTGTGAGGGAGTCCTTCGGCGATTCTCTTCAGAGCCCCAAAGATAGCGAAAAGTTGCTGCCCATGTCAGCCTGCGCGGGCTGCGCAGCCTGATATGAGTCGATACCTTTCGTAAATGCATTAAGCCCCCTTTTCACAGAGCATGGCTCATATTTACTTTCAGTTCGGCAGGCGTAGAACAGAGAACATCAAGACGATTCATCAGACGGACGTACAGCGCACCTGGGACTAATTTTAATTGATTCAATGGATGGCTTGGATTGACCGATTATCTCGTAGGAACGAGATAATATTTCGTTTTTTGCAATTTTTTTTATAAAAAAAAAAAAACTCGGGAAAACGAATTATTATCTCGTGGGAACGAGATGGTATTTCGTTTTTTGCAATTTTTTTTTTATAAAAAATACTCAAGAAAACGAATTATTATCTCGTGGGAACGAGATAATATTTCGTTTTTTGCACTTTTTTTATAAAAAAAAAAAAAAAACTCGAGAAAACGAATTTTGTTTTTTGCATTTTTTTTACAAAAAAAAAAAACTCGAGAAAACGAATTATCATCTCGTGGTAACGAGATTATTTAAAAAAAATGCACATGTCACCTCAGTGCCACTGTAATAATGGGTTATCAACAAAGTTCTTATTCTAGATATTATAAAATGTAAAACTGAGTCTTTAACTCTTTACCACACAATCCAGACTTTTAACTACACTGAGGGAGAAGGCTTTAGAAAAAGGTTGTGAGAATAAGAGAGAATGCTGGTAACCAGCATTTTCTCCTCACAAAATGTTTTCTGCCCTGTCACTCACAAATTGCACCATTTGAGCCAAATTTAATTTGTTGTTTGCAAGTACTTTGATTTGGACAAGTCCAAAATTTTGTAAGTTGGTAAAGGGTTAAAATACATACGGTACTTGCTAACATGAACCATGCTCTGTCAAACGGGGGCTGAATGCATCTGCAAAAAGTATCACAGGTCAGCCTGTCCATGCTGACCTGGGCTGAAACTTTTTGCCTTTGGTTAATTTTCTGAATATCAAAAGACCAGTGTACTCAGAATTCAGTTTTATGGATCCATGATAATGTGATGAATTGCTTGGTATAGTATGTGATAGAGATGCATTTAACCACTTTTTGCCAGAGCATCCATCATATCAATAGTCTGTGCATGTCATATTCTTCGAAGATTCGACCTGTCTGCTATGATGCATCACCTATTCCATGTACAATGTACAAGGGAAAAAACTATTACCAAAGCCTGTAGGGGCTGTTTTAATAAATGGCCTGTGCATAGGTTAAATGCTTGCTGATCATAGCTGAATAAATCGCACAGTAAACATTTGTTTTATTTTGAAATTCAAAGTAGCGGTTGTCTTTTTGAAAAGTAGTCCGTTTCTGTACCCAGAATGCCTAACCAGATCTATGTGTATTTGAAGAATGCCATCTAGCGGAAGATAATATCATATCAATTTCAAAGCAAGGAAGGCAAGTGGTTTTAGACAAATAAGTAAGTCGCTGATTATTTTCTGTATCTTTCATATAATTTCTTTAATTTTCAAACTGGTCTAATTCACAGAGATCCAAATTAAGGCATTTGCAAGCAGTAACTTAAATGTGATTCAAATGATTGAATTAAATTTGTCTTTTTAAGAATGGCAACCACTGTGGGAAAAGGAGAAAACGCTGGTTACCAGCAAATGCTGGTTACCAGCATTTTCTCCTTTTTTCCAATTTTTTTTCAAAAGAATTCTTTCTTTCTTAAGTAAAAACTTGGGATTGTGTGATAAAAGGTTAGGTTTTTACACAGACTGTGAACATTAAAGAGTTAAGCTTGTAACAAATGATTGCACTTTTCCTTTGTTTTCTAGAAAGTAAGAGGAAATCATTGTCCTTTTCCAACAATGTTTTTGAGAGTTATCTACTGACAGTAAAGTGCTAAACTTAAATGAGGATTAATTTCATTTGTTGTCCAAAACAGAATCTGCAAAGACATGTCAAGAATAAGACGTCTGATAAATAAGGTAGTTAAAAATGGAAATATTATCCATAGCAGCCTTGGTATTCAGATCAAAAGTATTTGGTCCTTTGCAGTATTAATAACGGAACGCGATAACCGTGGCCCTTGTTTACAATAATTCAGAGCATTCTATTTTTGTATACGGGAAGATCAGGTAAATTATCCGATAATATTAGTTAAAATGTACATTAAAAAGGGTTAAACATTTTACAAGCTATCGATTCTACTAGCAGTGGTGTAATGGACAAAATCTCTGCTTCTCAAACCGGCTATCCTAGTTCGAGCCGTTAGACCTACCTTTTTAGGAAGAAAGTTATATATTTTTTCGGTTTTCTCCTTTCTTTTCTTTTCCTTGTTTGATTGTCTTTTTGTGTTTCTCTTTTTTTTTTTTTTTTTTAGACGTGTATATGTTTTTGTCATTGATATTCTTTTGTTATTATTACATTTTATTCTAATTCATTTTATTCTTCTTGTTTTAAAGCACGTTTCTATATGATTGATACAACAATACAATGATAAGTGCGCAACTCTCATCCCGTGCACTGGCGGTATCGGTACTCGCTTTATTTTCAATGGCCGTATCGGTACCCAGAGCCTCTTAACATTCAGTACCTCTCCCGTCAAAGCCATGAAATAGGAAGAAAACTAGTAGCCAGAAATTTGTGGCTTTAGTCATCTTAGAAGTCTAAAACACTAAGGTATTTATAGCATCAATTCCTTTACAAGAAATGTCTTGGTTCATTTTTCCCAAATTTCACAAGGATCAATGTGCAATCTCGTGTGATGTCCATTAAATATGAATGAGGCTACTAATTACAAGTACAAATATTCACATCATAAAAAAATAACGTAACCATTGACTTAGCTTAAAAAACAATTGCTTGATTTAAAAAAAAAAAAAACGTTTTCCTGTGATTCGAACTCGAGCCGCATGGGTGGCAGCAGAGTCGCTATGACCACTGCACCACAGCGCTATTTGCACATTCCAGTTGAAATTTACCAATAAGTAACTGCTTCGTCCGTAGTATTCCCTGTTTGAATGTTTTGAACTGATCCAGTGTTTGTAAACAAAGGCCACAATTATCGCGTTTTGTTAGTACCTCAATGTAGTCTTTTTGTCTTGTGTGCCGCGACAGTCCGAATGGATTGGCAAGAAAAAATGGATATATGTGTCTCTTTCGGTGGTTGATAAGGGATGCAGTCAAAACAAAATAAAAATTACTTGTAACAGCCTTGATCTCATGGGGCATAGCTAACCTTTGACATCAGTTGACTAGTTTATTTTTCATTTAATGGTATAAAGCCAGTCCGGAATTGTTTGTCGTAAATCTAAGCACACACAATACTTTATCGATCCTTTGTTTCGATCATGGAATACTGCTACTCACAATGATTTCCATATTACCTATTAATTGTCAATCTAAAATGCAATGAACTGTAACATAGCTCTGCTCTTCCTGGTCAAATTTTACAGCCTATACTTTAAGTAAGATATGATATATTTTTTATGTTTAAAAAAGGTCTCCAAACTCAGCTGTCGGTCACCATATAAAATGTTGTTAATTAATAATACTTTATACTAAAGTTTAGTGGCATGCCATCAACCCTTATCACATGATAAACTGATACCTAACTCAAGAAAAATATTGGCAGTGTTGTTTTATCTAATTTGTACACTTCTGAAAGTAAGTCATACCTACTTTAAAAGTAGAAATTGCACCTATATGTTTTTGTCTCTTTTTTACTATGCATGACATAAATTTATGAAGGCTTGTCCAGAATGAAAGCATTTGCAGTCGACAATTTGAATGTGGCTTTAGTGGTGTAATTTGCATTTGATTGGGTATAAAATAATGTGGGAAAAGGAGTAAAAGCTGGTAACCAGCATTTTCTTCTCCTACGATGTACCAAGGGTTACGTTCATAGGGTCATTAAAACTCAGGGTCGTGTGGTAAAGAGTTAATTCTTTAAACATACATGTCGATCTTCTTTTGATAAAAATACATGTTCTTAGTCTACTCAAAATGGTACATGAAAATAAGGTGCATATCTGCCATAAAGCAACATTTAAAATCACAAACTTAAAATTGGTAATCACACACACACATACACACACACACACACACAAAATGTCTTACATTTTAGAACATGACTTTTATTTACAAAGATCAAAATAAAAACACTTTCAAAATCATGGGAACATTTTTACTTTATTGGGTAGGCTACATTTTGACTCCATTTACCACGGGTGCACGTCTTGACCGCACATGGGTACGTTTTAGTTTGGGTACGTTTTGCTCGTAGACAGTAAACAATCCAGAACTTGGTTAGAATATATATCCAGAAGATCTAAACAGTGTCAAATTTGTACCTTGTCTCAAATGGTATACGAATCTCTCCTAAGTGCACGAACCATTGTCCAAAATTGACAGTCATGAGTACCGGTGACCATAACACTAAAATGGTTGTTCAGTTAAAATTTCGATGGCAATGAGGTTTCAAATATACCGGTATCTACCAGGTGCTGCGTGCAATTACTTTCCCCCCAGTCGTCTGTAAGTCATCAGTGTAATACTTCTAATCGCTCTAGGGGTTACTAATTTGACTAAATTTTTTCTCATTTACACTATCGTGAAAAATTTAACGAAGTTATCGAACAATATACAACACGCAAAAAGGAATGTGACGCATGACTAGCCCACTAGATCAAAGCACTTTGGTATCAAATGATCGATTCTTATATATAGTGCCTGTGGAAGATAATTTTTAGTATTAATGTCTAAAAATTTACAAATTTTGGACCGCTCAAATTCGATACCCTGTCGTAAATCAAATTTTACTTTTAAATGGTCTTTTATGCCTAGTCTAGCATACAGATCCTAATATCGAAGAAAAAAGGTTTGAAGGGTCGGAATCTGTTTCACTGTACTTCGATAGTAATTGTAAATAACCGGTAATTTTACAGGGAGTTTACTCTGGGGGTTGTTTTCGGAGGATTCAAAAGTTATGTAGGTCAAGATTTTTGCTATTGATCCTGTTTTATAGAAATTATTTGTTGCATGCATAATGGATGACTTGAGGAGAAAGATTGTATCAAAATACCCAAAAAGGTGACTTGATCCATAAACAAAGGTAACGCACACTCGGTAAAATTGGATTTGAAAAACAGAGGTGGAGAGCGAATTTTTGTCGCCAGGGGGTACTTGTTAAACGGCGCATTGAAAAAAATCGAAACGATTACGTAATCGCTGTTTTAAAAATGAAGATAGCTCAAATTGTAAAAGTAGAAAACATTGTGGGAAAAAGAGAAAATGCTGGTTACCAGCATTTCTCCTCTTCCTGATAGATAGATAGATAGATACATAGATAGATAGATTGATTGATTGATTTAGTTTATTGAGTATTCAGGCCTCTGGCCCAGCGTACAATTATACATTCCATATAATACCATTCCCTCGAATAAAATACTTCCAAAAGACAATCAATGAACTTACAACCTTTGAAACAACATGAAGAAAAAAAATACATATTGGTCAAAGACCTGTATGCGAGGGAGAAATTCTAGATAATATGCTAGATTCTACCTCCCACACAGTTCATTAAATGATTAGATCAAGCTCATTGCGAAATGCCCCATGAACCATTATTAAGATAAAGTTTCAGAAAATATCTCCTAAATAATAAAGAAGATACCTGAAATATACCCTCCATATTTAAATGATTCATTAATGGCGTAAAGGAACACTGTGGGGAGAGGAAAAAAGCCGGACACCAGCATATTCTCCTCTACTCCCATTGCTTCTTTTGATAATAAAGTGGTAGCGGAACAATCCTAACTGGATACACATCTATGTACAAGGTGAACCTTTCATATAAAATGTATGTTTACATCCTCAAATCTCTATAAGTCGGTTTTTTTTTTTTGGTGGGGGGGGGGGCTTATTTACATACATAAACTTAACCTCGGAGCGCCAAATAAACCCGGGGCGGTCATTTTCAGTCAACAAAACAAAAATCAAAAATAGTTGCAATTTCAGAGTTCCCCTTGCCAAGAATGTAACAGGAGCGTGGACAGTGTTTATAAAAGATCAGACAGCTTGTTTTACCAGTCTGATCGTGATCTACTCTGGCCTCAAAGGTAATTACTGTTGTGAAGGTCGTCCCGATAGTTATTTATAGCCCCAATAATACAGACTAATCCATCATTCAAGGAGTAAAAAGCATTGTCAGGAAAGGAGCAAACGCCCGCTACAAGCATTCTCTCCCTTCCTCCTAATGTACCTTGACAAATATTAGTAGATCTAATCAAAGCTGAAATAACATGGGGTTGTCAGGTAAATGGATTGACAACAATAAAACATTTGGAATACATCATAATAGCAGATAATATCAGTTCTAACATGACACGTGAATTCGGCTCTATAAACACAGTGCAACGAAAGCGTGGTAAAATCGACGTCATTCGACATGGAGTGACGTCATTCTGTATAAAGTAGGTCTGTGGCTGTTCCATGTCTGCGCCCTCCGATATTTTGTTAACGAACGTTACTTACTTAACTCAAGGACTTATCGAAATTAACTGTTTTTGATAAAATTGACAACGATGAAACTATTTGAAATGTTACCGGTAAACATATATAAATCAGATGTCTTTTCATCGTGAACGTTAGTTCAAAAATGGCCGGTGTTGCATTGGAAATTGGATTGGGAGTGGTTGGAGTTATATTCAGAGCATTCGAAGCGACTGCGACTCTAATACTTGACGATACCTTCATTCTTCATTGTCATTTGAAAGGGAGAAAATATAAAAGTAAACGGTACGGTTTTTTAGCGGATTTGCTATATAGCAAATCCGCTTACTGTGATCGTTTTGACCGGAACTAAATACACCATGCGTAACGACGCATGCGCGCTCAGTTTCAGTTTTGCATGGCTGGTGAATAGGACGAACAACGCAGATCTACAACTGATATTCAGCTCTGACTTTGAACGAATCATACAAACTATGTTTGATTCCTTTATCAAAATTTCGTCAAAACTACAGAAATTGTCAGTTTGAAATACTTTACATACTTAAACAAAGTTCGTTCTCTTTTTTTCATTAAATATTGCCATATGCGTATGAACATTGTTTACACAGACTGCCCCTCCCCGCGTTTTCATTCAAGATATGTTCATTCACAACTTGTGTCGTCCGCCTCCGAAATAAGCAAGGAGATTAAGCAATAATTTTCTAAATGAGATTACATTTTTTCAACTTTGCATTGTATCAAATATCATTAACTGTTCAGATAGCTAGCTAGAATTTGGCCGTAAATAATTTAAAACCCTTTCGATAACGAATACGCAGAACGGTTGAACTAAAATTCCAAAGCGCTCGAGTACGCTGTCCCGGTAAAGACTCCAAAGAGCTTGCATACGCTATAACAAACTGGATTTAAAAGTAACTATAAAGCGTTTCGGTAAATAATCAACAAATAAATTAACGAATCATAAAGCGTGTAAGTATATTGACAGGGATAATAATCAACTCGTAAGAGTTTCGGTGCAGATGAGCCGTTTAAAGCTGCAAACAGCCGTGGTATTCCGGCACAATTTATGCCGGAACTACTTTAACTCAAATGCTTTGGAATGCTTTAAACTTAAACGCTTTAGAGTTTTAGATCCACGACACAGAACCCATAAAGTCGACTCGGCACCTTGTTAGGTACCGCCCTTCGTACAGCACTATCGATGAATATCCGTATTGTTTAAAACATTTCTGCGAAACGTTTAACGACGTTCGCGACAATTTCCATTTTCACGCTTCGTGTAACTATCACGCTCACCTTTTACTCGAGAAACGGTGAGCACCTAACACAATTGATCCTGCCACATTTGTCAATGTCTGCAGAATGGATAAACCAAGACCGAAAATGGGTCGTTTCATGTTTGCAAAATGAAGAAAAAAGTATTTGAATCAAGCCAAATGATTATATGCGAGGCAAGAATCCAAAGTTATGCTTTCAAAAGATCGGACTGAAAGTCAAAGTGAATCACCTAACTACGTCACCTAACAACGGAAATATGGACACAGATGCTATTACTAGCGCTCTATCTGGCACACGTATCGTCGAGCTAAAACATCCTTTCAGATGCAGATGCTTTCAATTTGGTCTAGTCCAAAATTATGTCACTTGGTAAAGACTTGCAGAAAACGAGGGTCTGTACATAACTCTTTCTCCTTTACCAGGTTGTCCCTTAGCTTGATGGGTCTGCAGCAGACAACATTAAAAAACATTAAGGTTAAAAGGAGAAATTGCTCCTAATGATTGATTTCTCTTTTTCGCACAATGATTTCTGACCCATCAAAGAACTGTGATACATGAATACCAGGATTTGGTTTAGCGTCTGCAAACGCGTCAAATTTAGAAGAGTCTAAAATTAGTCGTTTGGAAATGGGTCAAATGCTAACATCAGTATTACATTTATATGCTATGAATTGGTTTATTATGACCAACAAACTTGATTCTTATAAATATTGTTGTATTATTGAAAAAAATTGAGATAATTTACTTCATATAATGTCTTTGTCTTTGACAAACCCTACATTTACTCATTAGTTAGTGCCCCACCCACAAAATTAAAATGCATTTTCTTAAAAAAATAAGGCTGATGACCTATTTGTTTTAAGCCTGATTCTTTTAGTTTAGTACCTGAATATTATTTATAGAAAAAATGAGAAAAATCTGAATGTTAGAACATGTAAAAAAATAACTTTAAAAGATAGTCTTTGTTTTTTTTTTTTTTTTTTTGTTTTGTTTTGTTTTGTTTTTTCCCAAAATAAAGGTGTTTTAACCATAAGTTAAGGGGTTTTTTTTAAATACTGATACACAGTATACTCTAAATTATTTTTTTCATTAAACTTGATGTTTCACTAATACAATGACATAAAATTTGCTCATAATTGTTGTCATTTGAAAAAATATACATAGACTTAGTTTTCATAGGTGAAATTTCATCCTGAACTGCCACAATGCAGGGTGTACTAAAAGAAATATTCATAGAATTTTCCCAAAGCTGGTGACCTCCTCTTTGTATCTCCTATTTTTGTAGATCAGATAATAAACTATCACCAAACAAAGTTTCATGAAATTCTGAATGTGTTGAAAAAATGGTGAAACTGTAGCGATCGTCTTTAAAGAAATGAAAATCGTGTAGTCTATAAAAAAATATTTGACGTTTGATTTATGCAATACTGCTTCCAAGATTTCTTTCCAGGTATCGATGGGACGTAAAGGAATTTTTCGTTCACAAACGGCCCCGATCAAGTACGAACCCGTGACATGAATTTATACTGTGGATTTTTTATGGGAAATAATGTCATTCTCAGTTAACTAGATATCCACTAACTTAACCTAATATCCTGGACTTTAAACCTCAGAGACTCAATTGTCTTCATAGTCCTTCTAATTCGATTGAATCTTATTTTGTCACGTTTCATGCAAAAGAATAAAAAAGAATGCAGAATCTGAAGATAGATGTATGATAAAGGTTGCACAGGAATGCATCTATACGTCTTACTATTTGGATATGTAGATTTAAGTTATTTGATATATTTTTTTATGCTTGGAGATTGAAGTACATGTACACAGAGCAAACTGAACATATTTGTACTATATTTAATAAAGTACATAATTATAATGAACTGCTGCTCAACCCATATTAGAGAAAGTTCTGTGCTTCATGTAAACAGCAAGTAATTCAAACCTCAGAATGAAAGTATGCCTATAGTTTTTAAAGTTTTATAGAGGGACCAATTCCTTTAACCCTTAGGCTGTTAAGTGCTACTCAAGGACCTCTTGCAGACAGTGTAGATCAAGATCTATACTGCTCGGTAAGGAGGTATTTTCCCCCCCCGAAAATAACTTTGAAATAGAAATATTTGGATTTGTACTATCAACTTTAAAGTGTCATTTTAGTTATGTAAAGGTCAATTTTTACTTTGCATGGCAACTTGTCACACTGAGTGTGATCTTGGTCCATTCTGGCTGCTTTAGTGCCTTCAGCTGTACCCAGGGCAGGGATTTACAGATATATAAAAACAAATAATTTCTGGACTATATTCTTCCAGGGCATGGATTTACAGATATACCAAAACAAATAATTTCTGGACTATGTTCTTCCAGGTGATAAGTGATGATTTTAATTCTTTTCTTTAGACTATAAAAATGGATTCACTCACAACTGCATTGGATGTAATGAATAGCCTTTTTACCATGTTAATATTGAATTTCAATTATCTCATAATGCTACATCATGTTTTTTTTTTTTTTGCAATTGTCCCTGCAATGGTCCAATTATGTAGTATCACTCAAATTCACAAAGACGTGGCTCAAAACTTCAAAAAACAATCTAGATCTATATGTAAATGAATAAAACTTACATAATCACTGACAAAATTTCAAAATCCCATCACACTTTAACTGTGACTTTCAATATTAATTGAGACTTAAGTCCACTTTTTAGATTGTACTTATTCACACCTGCATTTTTTGACTGAATAGAAATAGACCCAAGAATGTGAGTTTACATATTACATGTAGGTCTCTTATGTTTTATGTGATACTCATAAAATGAACTTGAAATTATGAAGTACATGTATTAGTCCATTTTTATAGTTAAATGTACCACTAGTTTTTTTTTTTATGTTTTTTTTTTTAAACTGTGTATGATAATCTAAGTTCAGACTGCGCAGAGTATGAGGTCTAAGCTTGAATCTACACAGCGTATGTTTTTTGTTTTTTTATTTCATTTTCATTTTCACCAATATATAGCAGTGAAAGGACATAATCTTGTTAATTTATTTAGTACGGTTCTGTAAGACTGTGGCTGAATGGTGAAGGTGTAGGATGGGTTATTCCGGGTTTATCCTCACCTAGTTGCCAGGATTTTGTAGGAGTGCCTATGGACAAGACACTGCGGAGAACCAGCCGAGCCCTAATAAAACCCAAGCGGTACACAAATAATTGAGTTGTTGTCACTGTAGGACTGAAACAGTGTTGAAACTAATGTAACTGCCAGAAATCAGTCAAACGTCAATTTACTCTTGAAGGTAGTTACAATCAATTTCATGTTTTGTGGCAGTGGATTATTTAATGTGCCTCATAATTCACAACTGTGGTTTATTGAACGATAAACACGATAGAAAGAAGATTATTTCTTAAATATTCTTTTTGAAAGAAAGAAGAAATCATTGTATCTGAACAATCAAATTGTTGTTTCTAGTTTGATTTTGTATTTCGTTTTGAAATTAATACTAGTAGTTTCAAGTTGTTAGTAATCAGGAAGAACTCTTGAAGGGATTCCTAGGTGTAAAAGTCATGGAAAGGACAACGTGCTTTAAGCAAGAAATTACATAAAAATGCCATTGTTTCTATTTCCCTGAGAGGAGTCCAGTGTTTTTTTTTTTTTTTTTTCTTTACCACACAACAAAATTTCAGACTTGTCCAAATGGAAAGCACTTGCTGATAACAGAATCGATGTGACTCAAAAAATGAATTTTATTTTTGGAAGATCAGAAGACATAGTGGGAAAAGGAAAATTGCTGGTTACCAGCATTTTCTTTTATTCCCAAATTCTTTTTAAAAGCCTTCTTCCTCAGGGTTGTTAAAAGTCGGGATTGTTTGGTAGGGGTTAAACTAAACCATACTAGTTTCAAAACAATACATGCTTTATACTTCAGAATGAGGACAGTTTGTTTGCTTTGTAGCAAGAGTAGATTAAGATCAGACCACCTAACATAGTAAAATTCCACTCCTATAGACACACTATTTTAGATTTGAATTGTTTGCAGTATATACGATTATACCCACTATATAGAGGTTTAGAAAGTGTTGTGTTTATAGTCTGACTAGATTTGTAAAATGCTGTTTTAAAAATCAAGAAGTTGATATCTGAGTACAGAAGTTTCAATATATTAAAAGAGTCTTGCATAATGATGAATAATGACTTTAGAAATGCTTAGAATGCTATGGTAAAGAAATATATAGTTATCATGTTTAGTGTATCTATTTAAGCTCACATGTTTACAAACTCTAGTGTGAGCTGTTAATATTTTTAATCTGACTTAAAGCATAATCTCAGACAGAAACTGCCTTCACTAGTTCTTCTGAAAACCCTTGATTTTTATTATAGCTAAATAAAGCTCAGCCAATTGGATAAGTTGTTTCAAAAGTTTTTCTGGACATCCTTCAAAATGGGATAATATAGCCACACTTACCTACTTAAGTTAAAACACATTATATCCTTTATGGTGTTATGGAATGGGGGGAAAATTACTTTAGTAAGAATGAAAAAAAAATAAAAAATCTGTTTGTCTACCAATGTTTTTCAAAAACTTAAGAGCTACATTTTGTAAGGCTGACAGAAATGTCAGATAAAGATTAATTGAATGGTGTTTAATGTTGCTTTCAACATTATTTCAGTCATATAACTGCTACAGCTAGCTTATTTATGTATGTCTGGGTTTCTGCAGTACTAGGCTAGGGCTCTGAAGTGTCTTGCCTAAGGACACTGCCACAGAAAAATATGCTGCTTCCAGTGAGGCTGGAACGAAGACCATCAGTTAACAAGTTCTAAACTTTACTGGTAAGTCATGCAGTATTCCAGATCCACATTTAATTTTTGTAAAGTTGTTCAGATTAATCAAATGGATGCTATTTCGTTATTCATTCCTTCCCCAAGTTTAAGGCTCTTTAAATGTATCTGCAGACTACAATTCAGAAACTGATACAAATGAGCTGAAGTTCACTCATATGATTGAAAACACTGTTGGAACAGGAGAAAATAGTGTTTACCAGAATTTTGTCCTTGTTCCATGATGCTTTCAATTGCCTATTTCTGTCAGGGTTATTAACATGAGTGTTCAGTAAAGTGTTAAAATAAACCCCAATCAAAATTTTCTCCAGATCCAGTTGTCAGATGCCAAGGAAACCCGACATGGATATGTTGTATACTGGTCTATCCCACAAATTGATATAAATGTATAGATTTTGTTTGTATACGGGGACACTTATGCTGTCTTGCTATAGAGATAGCTTTTGTAACAATGTGGTAAAGCGTTTGCCTTGGGAGTTGGGACCTAAAGGTTCTGAGTTAAATCCTAGCCTTTGGGGGCTATTTAACAGAACTGTTACAGATACATGTAATCAGCATATAGAATACCTTATGGTTTGTCCAAACATGACCTATATTTGACCCTTGAATTTTGTGTCAAATTGGCTGAATTTTTGAGGATTTTTCTTTTTTTAGTCCTTTAACACACACACAAAGCCCGCCTGGGTGGCTCAGTGGTGAGCATATCGGACTCATGACCTGGTGGTTGTGAGTTAGATACCCGGTTGAGGCGAACTTTCTTTCCGGCGTATTTTCGCCTCTCACCTCTGCTGAAGCATGTGAGAAAAGTAGTCGGTGGCTTTGGAAAGAAGTTGTGTTAGTACTGGTGTGAGAAAGCCAGGAAACACATGTGCGTCACCGACCGCCATGATATGACCTCAGCTGTTAAAGTGGCGTTAAACCCCAATACAACCAACCAACCAACCTTTAACACACAATAACTTCTATGTTTTATGAGTCCTGTGTAAAAAGGCTTATGAAAACAGTGTTGGAAAACAAGACATCAGTACTTCTTTTCTTTTTTCTTCCAGAATTTTTTCTACCCTTTACTAATACAAAACACATAATCTGAGGGCTCCGTGTTTATTGAATTGCTTGTTAATGCTCTAAATAGGGAGCTATTTAGTGTTTAGGCCACAAATCAAATTATTTTATAAAAGACCAATAAATACTACCAGATATATATTTCTTTTCATGTGTATGTAGTCAGGTAGGCAGGTAGGCAGGCAGGTAGGTAGGCAGGTACGTAGGCAGGAAGGCAGGCAGGCAGGTAGGTAGGTAGGTAGGTAGGTAGGTAGGCAGGCAGGTAGGTAGGTAGGTAGGTAGGTAGGTAGGTAGGAAGGCAGGTGGGTAGGTAGGTAGGTATGTATGTAGGTACGTAGGCAGGTAGGTAGGCAGATAGGTAGGCAGGTAGGTATATAGGTATGTAGGTAGGCATGTCAGCAGGTAGGTAGGTAGGTAGGTAGGAAGGAAGGTAGGCAGGCAGGAATGCAGGCAGGTAGGTAGACAGGTAGGCTGGCAGGCAGATAGGCAGGCAGGTAGGTAGGCAGGCAGGTAGGTAAGAAGGTAGGTAGGTATGTAGGCAGATAGGTAATTAGATAGGCAGGTAGGTAATTAGGAAGGCAGGTAGGTAGGTAGGTAGAAAGGCAAGCAGGTAGGTAGGTAGGTAGGTAGGTAGGTATGTAGGTAGGTAGGTGCGTAGGCAGCCAGGCAGGCAGGTACGTAGGTAGTAGGTACGTCGGTACGTAGGTACGTAGGCAGCCAAGTAGGCAGGTAGGTAGGCGGGTAGGTAGGTAGGTAGGTAGGTATATAGGTACGTAAGAATGTAGGAAGGTAGGTAGGTAGCCAGGTAGTCAGGTAGGCAAGCAGGTAGGTAGGATGGTAGGCAGGCAGCCAGGTAGACAAGCAGGCAGGTAGGAAGGCAGGCAGATAGGCAGGCAGGCAGGTAGGTAGGCAGGTAGGTCGGTAGGCAAGCAGGCATGTAGGCAGGCAGTCAGGTATGTAGGCAGGCAGGCAGGTAGGTAGGTAGGTAGGTAGGCAGGTAGTTAGGTAGGCATGTAGGAAGGCAGGTAGTTAGGTAGGTAAGTCGGTAGATAGGCAGGTAGGCAGATAGGTAGGTAGGTAGGCAGGAAGGAAGGTAGGCAGGTAGGTATGCAGGCAGGCAAGTAGAAAGGTAGGCAGGTAGGTAGTTAGGCAGGCAGGCAGGTAGACAAGCAGGCAGGTAGGCAGGCCTATAGGTAGGTAGGCAGGTAGGTAGGTAGGTAGTTAGGTAGGTAGGTATGCAGGTAGGCAGGTAGGTAGGTAGGTAATTAGATAGGCAGGTAGATAGGTAAGTAGGCAGGTACGTAGGCAGGAATGCAGGTGGTTAGGTAGACAGGCAGGCACCTAGGTAGGCAGGTAGGAAGGTAGGTAGGTAGGTAGGCAGGAAGGCAGGGAAGTAGGCATGTAGGTAGGCAGGTAGGCAGGCAGACAGGTAGGCAGGTAGGTAGGTAGGTAGTTCTATAGGCAGGTATGTAGGCAGGCAGGTAGACAGGTAAGCAGGCAGGTACATATGCACGCAGGTAGGTAGATAGGTAGGCAGGTAGGCTGGCAGGCAGGTAGGCAGGTAGGTAGGTAGGCCGGTTGGTAGGCAGGAAGGTAGTGGACAAGTATCTAGGCAGGCAGGCAGGCAGGCAGGTAGGTACGTAGGCAGGCAGGCTGGTAGATAGGTAGGTAGGCAGGTAGATAGGCAGGTAGGAACGAAAGCAGGCAGGCAGGGAGGTAGGTAGGACGTCAGGTAGGTAGGTAGGTAGGTAGGTAGGTAGGTAGACAGGCAGGCAGGTAGGCAGGCAGTTAGGTAGACAGGTAGGTAGATAGATAGGTAGGGAGGTAGGTAGGTATGCAGGCAGGTAGGTAGGCAAGTAGGTAGGTAGTTAGGTAGGTAGGTAGGCAGTTAGGTAGGCAGAAAGGTAGGTAGGCAGGTAGGTAGGTAGCGATGTTAGGTAGGTAGGTAGGCAGGTAGGCAGGCAGGTAGGCAGGCAGGTAGGTAGGTAGGCAGGCAGAAAGGTAGGTAGGTAGGTAATTAGGTACGCAGGGAGGTAGGCAGGAAGGTTGGTAGGCAGGCAGGAATGTAGGCAGGCAGGTAGGTAGTAAGGTAGGTAGGTACGTAGGTAGGTAGGCAGGCAGGTAGGTAGGTACGTACGTACGTACGTACGTATGTAGGTAGTCAGGCAGGTAGGTAGGTAGGTAGGTAGGTAGATAGGCAGGCAGGTAGGCAGTCAGGTAGGTAGGCAGGCAGGTAGGCAGGCAGGTAGTTAGGTAGGTAGGTAAGTAGGCAGGCCGGTAATTAGGTAGGCAGGCAGGTAGGCAGGCAGGTAGGTAGACAAAGCAGACAGGAAGGTAGGCAAGTAGAGAGGTAGGCAGGCAGGTACACAGGTAGGTAGACAGGTACGCAGGTATACAGGTAGGAAGGCAGGAATGTAGGCAGGCAGGTAGGCAGATAATTTCGGAGGTATGCAGGTAGGTAGGCCGGTAGGTAGGTAGGTAGTCATGTAGGCAGGTAGGTAGGTAGATAGGAAGGTAGGTAGGTAGCAGGTAGGTAGGTAGGTAGGCAGGCAGGAATGTAGGCAGGCAGGTAGTTAGTTTGGTAGGTAGGTAGGTAGTAAGGGAGGTAGGCAGGCAGGCAGGTAGGTAGGCAGACAGGCAGGCAGGCAGGAATGTCGGCAGGCAGGTAGGCAGATAAGTCCGTAGGTAGGCAGGCAGGTAGGTAGGTAGGTTCATAGGTAGGTAGATAGGTAGGTAGCTAAGTAGGTAAGTAGGTAGGCAGGTAGGTACTCAGATAGGTAGGTAGCATGTAGGTAGTTAGGTAGGTAGGTATGTAGGTAGGTAGGAAGGTAGGTTGGTAGGTATGTATGCAGGCAGGTAGGTAGGTAGATAGGTAGGTAGACAGGCAGGTAGGTAGGGTGGCAGGCAGGGAGGTAGGTAAGTAGGCAGATAGGTAGGCAGGTAGGTAGGTAGGTAAGTAGGAAGGCAGGAAGCCAGGTAGGTAGGTATGTATGCAGGCAGATAGGTAGGTAGGTATGTAGATAGGTAGGTAAGTAGGTAGGTAGATAGGTAGGCAGTTAGGCAGCTAGGTAGGTAGGCAGGCAGAAATGTAGGCAGACAGGCAGGTAGTTAGGTAGGTAGGTAGGTAGGTAGGCAGGCAGGCAGGCAGGCAGGCAGGCAGGTAGGTAGGTAGTTAGGTAGGCAGGAAGGAATGTAGGCAGGCAGGTAGTTAGATAGATAGGTAGGTAGGTAGGTAGGCAGGCAGGTAATTAGGTAGGTAGGCAGGTAGGCAGACAGGTAGGTAGACAGGCAGACTGGTATGTAGGCAGGTAGGCAGGCAGGCATGTACACAGGTCGCCAGGTAGGCAGGCAGGTACGCAGGTAGGCAGGTAGGCATGCAGGAATGTAGGCAGACAGGTAGGCAGATCATTCCGTAGGTAGGCAGGTAGGTAGCAGGTAGGTAGGTTGGTAGGAAGGTAGGTAGGTAGGCAGGTAGGCAGATGGGTAGGCAGGAAGGTAGGTAGGTAGGAAGGCAGGTAGGCAGGTAGGTAGGTAGGTAGGTAGGCAGGCAGATAGGAAGCTAGGTAGGTATGTAGGTAGGTAGGTAGTTAGGTAGGCAGGGAGGTAGGTTGGTAGGCAGACGGGCAGCTAGGCAGGTAGGTAGGTAGGCAGGCAGGAATGTAGGCAGGTAGGTAGTTAGGTAGGTAGGTAGGTAGGTAGGCAGGCAGGTAGGTAGGCAGGCAGGCAGGTAATTAGGTAGGCAGGTAGGCAGGCAGGTAGGTAGACATGCAGGCAGGTAGTTGGGCAGGCAGGTAGGTAGACAGGCAGGCAGGTAGGTAGGCAGGTAAGTAGGCAGGTAGACCGGTGTAGCGGGGCTCGGTAAAGAAAACACGCTCTTCTGAGTAAATGCGCCTTTAATCTTTTTTTAATATTTCATTACAATACTAAAAACCAACATAACATAGCGGTGTCGGCGGCATCGGCGATTTTCAACTATAAGCTTACTTTCCTTCAAGCCCGCTCGACTGTTACTGATTTTGAAAAAGCAAAATAAACAATTTAACGTCATTTTGACGTCTCGTCAACGTCGCGTGTATTTTGGTACCGCGCGACGTTACGATACGCTAAAATGTACATGTACTAATTAAGAGCATGAACGCTCTTACACTCCCCTCCATGAAATTACACAATTTCATATATGAAAAACAATTAACATAAAAAAGAAAAGTTAAAACGCGTTTTGGTGAAAGATAGAAAACTTACAGCATACAGCTATATAATTATCATATTAACTTCACGTGTCTTATTCTGCACTCATTGCAGTTAACCATGAACATGAGATTAGTTGTCAAATACCTTCTAAGCATTTTATACAAATTTACGACCCTTCTTTAATTTGAGCCTTCCAATAAACAGAGCCTTGTAATTGGTTTTACTGCTTTTGAGTCCTTTGTTTTTACCACACAACTACGCACATGCCCGTCTCGGCCAGTTTTGACGTCTTCCACTACACCCAATGGCCACTGTCCCCTTGAGATCTTTTCGTCGGCTAACAAAACAACGTCCCCAACACGTAGATCGCAGGTTGTGGTAAGTATTCTCTAACCCAGCGTCTCCAGAATACATTGACCAAGTACTGCATACCTACCTACCTACTGGCTTACCTGCCTACCTGCGTACCTGCCTGCCTAAATGCCTACCTGTCTACCTGCCTGCCTTCCTACCTGCCTGCCTGCCTACCTATCTACATGGCTATCTACCTACCTGCCTGCTTACCTGACTCCCTTCCTACGTACCTGTCTGCCTACCTACCTGCCAACCTACCTACCTACCTACCTAAATACCTACCTACCTACCTTCCTGCCTACCTACCTACCTACCTACCTACCTACCTACTTACCTACCTACCTACCTACGTACCTACCTGCTTACCTGCCTACCTACCTACCTACCTACCTACATACATACCTACTTTTCAACATAACTACCTGCCTACTTCCCTACCTACCTATCTACCTACATGTCTACCTGCCAACATACCTACCTACCTACTTGCCTACCTACCTATCTAGCTAACTACGTCCCTGCCTACCTACCTACCTGCCTACCTACCTGCCTACCCTACTACCTGCCTACGTGCCTACCTACCTACCTACCTACCTACCTACCTACCTACCTACCTGCCTACCTACCTGTCTACCTAAAAGCCTGCCTGCATACCTACCTACCTACCGGCCTACCTGCCTACCTGCCTACCTGTCTATCCACTTGCCTGCCTACCTGCCTGCCTGCCGACCTACCTACATGCCTACCTGCCTACCTACCTGTCTACCTGCCTACCTACCAACCTACCTACCTACCTACCTAAATACCTACTTACCTACCTACCTACCTAAATACCTACTTACCTACCTACCAGCCTACCTACCTACCTACCTACCTAACCACCTACCTTACTATCTACCTACCTACCTACCTACCTAACTGTCTGCCTGATTACGTACCTACCTACCTACGTACTTCACTACCTACCTGCTAACCTGCCTGCCTACATACCTACCTACCTACGTACCTACCTACCTAGCTGACTGCCTGCCTGCCTGTCTGCAAGCCTGCCTGACTGCCTGGCCTCCTACGAGCCTACCTGCCTACCCGCCTACCTACCTGCCTGCCTGCCTACCTGCCTGCCTGCCTACCTGCCTGCCTGTCTACAAACCTACGTACCAGCCCACCTACCTGCCTACCTGCCTGCCTACCTTGACCTACTTGCCTATCCACTTGCCTACCTGCCTCCCTACCTACCTGCCTACCTGCCTACCTACCTACCTACCTACCTGCCTTCCTGCCAGCTTACGTACGTACCTACCTACCTTTCTACTTACCTACCTACCTACCTACCTACCAACCTACCAATCTACCTACCTACCTACCTACCTACCTACCTACCTATCTATCCACCTACCTGTCAACATACCTGCCTGCTTACCTAACGGCCTACATACTTGTCTACTTGCCTAACTACCTGCCTACCTGTCTGATTATCTACCTGTCTACGTACCTGCCTACCTGCCTACGTGCCTGCCTGCTTACCTACCTAAATGGCTATCTACCTATCTTCCTGCCTACCTGATTGCCTTCCTACCTGCTTGCCTACCTACCTACCTGCAAACCTACCTACCTACCTACCTAAATAACTATCTACACACCTTCCTGCCTGCCTACCTACCTACTTACCTACTTACCTACCTACCTACCTACTTTTCAACATAACTACCTGTCTACTTCCCTACCTACCTATCTACCTACATACCTACCATCCAACATACCTACCTACCTACTTGCCTACCTAACTAGCAAGCGAACTACGTACGTACGTACCTACCTACCTACCTTTCTACCTACCTACCTATTTACCTGCCTAACTGTCTGCCTGCTTACATACCTACCTACCTACGTACCTCACTACCTACCTGCCAACCTGCCTACCTATCTACCTACGTACCTACCTACCTAGCTGAATGCCTGCCTGCGTCCTGCAAGCCTATCTGACTGCCTGCCCTTCTGCCTGCCGCTTTGCCTACCTGCCTACCTACCTACCTTCCTGCGTACGTGCTTGCCTGTCTACAAAGCTACCTATCAGCCTACCTAACTCCCTCCCTACCTGCCTACCTGCCTGCTGACCTACTTGCCTATCTACTTGCCTACCTGCTTCCCTACCTACCTGCCTGCCTGCTTACATACCTACCTGCCTACTTACCTACCTACCTACCTACCTACCAACCTACCTACCTACCTACCTATGTACCTAGCTACCAACCTACCAACCTACCTACCTACCTACCTACCTACCTACCTACCTATGTACCTATCTACCAATCTACCTACCTACCTATATACCTACTTACCTACCTACCTACCTACCTACCTGCGTACCAAACAACTTATCTACCTGCCTACCTGTCTACCTAACTACCTGCTTACCTACTTTCTGCCTGCCTACATACCTGCCTACCTACCTACCTGCCTACCAGCCTGCCTACCTGCTTGCCCAACTGTCTACCTACCTACCTGCCTACCAACTTGCCTACCTACCTGCCTACCTGTCTACTTGTTTACCTACCTGCCTATCTACATACCTACCTACCTACCTACTTACCTACCTACCTACCTTCCGGCCTGTCTGCCTACCTATATACCTGCCTGCCTACCTGTATGTCTACCTGTCTCCCTACCTACCTGCGTACTAAACAACCTACCTACCTGCCTAACTGTCTACCTAACTACCTGCTTACCTACTTTCTGCCTGCCTACATACCTGCCTACCTACCTACCTGCGTACCTGCCTGTCTACCTGCCTACCTACCTGCCTACCTGCCTACCTACCTGCCTACCAGCCTGTCTGATTTCCTGCCTGCCTGCCTACCTACCTTCCAGCTTACCTACCTACCTACATCTCTATCTGCCTACCTGCCTACCTACCTACCTGCATACCTGCCTACCTGCCTACCTGCCTGCCTAACTTCCTGCCTGCCTACCTACCTACCTACCTACCTACCTACCTACCTGCCTACCCACCTAACTACCTATCTGTCTACATACCTGCCTACCTGCCTGACTGCCTACCTACCTACCTACCTACCTACCTTCCTACCTACCTGTCTACCTGCCTGCCTACCTACCTACCTACCTTCCTACCTACCATCCTCCCTACCTACCTATCAGCCTGCCTACATACCTCCAAACCTACCTACCTACCTACCTGCCTACCGACCTAACTACCTATCTGTCTACATACCTGTCTACCTGCCTACCTACCTGCCTACCTACATCATAACCTACCAACTTGCCTACCTACCTACCTACATACCTATCTACCTACCTACCTACCTACCTACCTACCTACCTATATACCTACTTACCTACCTACCTACCTACCTGTGTACCAAACAACCTACCTACCTGCCTACCTGTCTACCTAACTACCTGCTTACCTACTTTCTGGCTCCCTACATACCTGCCTACCTACCTACCTGCCTACCTGCCTCCCTACCTGCTTGCCTAACTATATACCTACCTACCTGCCTACCAACTTGCCTACCTACCTGCCTACCTGTCTAGCTGCTTACCTACCTGCCTACCTACATACCTACCTACCTACCTACTTACCTACCTACCTACCTTCCGGCCTATCTGCCTACTTCTATACCTGCCTGCCTACCTGAATTCCTACCTATCTACCTACCTAACTGCGTACCAAACAACCTACCTACCTGCCTACCTGTCTACCTAACTACCTGATCCCCTACTTTCTGCCTGCCTACATACCTGCCTACCTACCTATCTGCCTACCTGCCTGTCTACCTACCTGCCTACATACCTGTCTACTTGCCTACCTACCTGCCTACGTGAGTACCTACCTACCTACCTATCTACCTGATTACTTGCCTGCCTGCCTGCCTAACTACCTTCCAGCCTACCTACCTACCTACTTCTCTATCTGCCTACCTGCCGACATACCTACCTACATAACTGCCTACCTGCCTACCTGCCTGCCTGCCTGCCTGCCTGCCTACCTACCTACCTACCTACCTACCTACCTACCTACCTACCTACCTAACTACCTACCTACCTGCCTACCTACCTACCTAATTACCTATCTGTCTATATAACTGCCTACTTACCTACCTACCTACCTACCTATCTACCTACCTACCTACCTACCTACCTACTTACCTACCTACCTACCTACCTGCCTACCGACCTAACGACCTATCTGTCTGTCTACCTGTCTACCTGCCTACCTACCTGCCTGCTTACCTGCCTATCTACCTACCTGCCTACCTACCTACGTGCATGAATACCTACCTACCTACCTACCTACCTACCTACCTGCCTGCCTGCCTACATGCCAGCCTGCCTGCCTGCCTGCATGCTTCCCTACCTACCTACCTTCCTGCCTACCTACCTACCTACCTACCTACCTACCTACCTGACTACCTGCCTACCTACCTACTTAGGTACCTACCTACCGACATACCTTCCTACGTACCTGCCTACCTGCCAGCCTGCCTGACTGCCTGCATGCTTCCCTACCTACCTTCCTGCCTAACTACCTACCTACCTTCCTACCTACCAACCTCCCTACCTACCTATCTGCCTGCCTACTTACCTCCAAACCTACCTACCTACTTACCTACCTAACTACCTACTTACCTACCTGCCTCCCTCCCTGCCTACATGCCTCCCTCCCTAGCTAATTACATACCTACCTACCTACCATCCTACCCACCTACCTACTTACCTATCTACCTATCTGCCTGCCTGCCTACCTACCTACCTACCTACCTATCTACCTTCCTACCCACCCACCTACCTACATGCCTACCTACCTACCTACCTACCTACCTACCCACCTAATTACCTACCTACCTACTTACCTACCTACCTACCTACCTACCTACCTACCTACCTCCCTACCTACCTCCCTACTTTCCTACCTACCTACCTACCTGCCTACCTACCTACCTCCCTACCTGCCTAGCTAATTTCCTACCTACCTACCTACCTCCCTACCTACCTACCTCCCTACCTGCCTAGCTACTTTCCTACCTAGGTAGGTAGGTATGTTGGTATGTAGGTAGTTATGCAGGTAGGCAGATAGGTAGATAGCCATTTAGGTAGGTAGGCAGGCAGGCAGGTAAGAAGGCAGGCAAGTAGACAGGTAGGCAGGTAGGTAGGCAGGTACGTAGGTAGGTAGGTAGGAAGGTAGGTAGGTAGCGATGTAGGTAGGCAGTTAGGTAGGTATTGAGGTAGGAAGGTATGTAGATAGGTAGGTAGGTAGGTACGTTGGTAGGAAGGCAGCAAGGTAGGTACATAGGTAGATAGGTATGTAGGTAGGTACCTGCCTGCCTACCTACCTCCCTACCTCCCTGCCTGCCTGCCTGCCTGCTTGCCTACCTATCTTCCTGCATACCTACCTACCAAACTACCTACCTACCTGCCTACCTACCTACCTACCTACCTACCTACCTACCTACATACCTACCTACCTGCCTACCTGCCTACTTGACTGCCTGCCTTCCTGCCTACCTACAAACCTCCTACCTGCCAACCTACCTAGCTGCCTGCTTACCTGCCTACTTATCTACCTGCCTGCCTGCCTACCTACATTCCTGACTACCTACCTACCTACCTGCCTATCTGCCTACCTGCCTACCTACTTACCTACCTACGTGACTATCTGACTGCCTACCTGCCTACCCACCTTCCTGCCTGCCTACCTACCTACCTACTTACCTACCTACCTACTTACCTACCTACCTACCTACCTACCTACCTACCTACCCACCTAATTACCTACCTACCTACTTACCTACCTACCTACCTACCTACCTACCTACCTCCCTACCTACCTCCCTACTTTCCTACCTACCTACCTACCTGCCTACCTACCTACCTCCCTACCTGCCTAGCTAATTTCCTACCTACCTACCTACCTCCCTACCTGCCTAGCTACTTTCCTACCTAGGTAGGTAGGTATGTTGGTATGTAGGTAGTTATGCAGGTAGGCAGATAGGTAGATAGCCATTTAGGTAGGTAGGCAGGCAGGCAGGTAAGAAGGCAGGCAAGTAGACAGGTAGGCAGGTAGGTAGGCAGGTACGTAGGTAGGTAGGTAGGAAGGTAGGTAGGTAGCGATGTAGGTAGGCAGGTAGGTAGGTATTGAGGTAGGAAGGTATGTAGATAGGTAGGTAGGTAGGTACGTTGGTAGGAAGGCAGCAAGGTAGGTACATAGGTAGATAGGTATGTAGGTAGGTACCTGCCTGCCTACCTACCTCCCTACCTCCCTGCCTGCCTGCCTGCCTGCTTGCCTACCTATCTTCCTGCATACCTACCTACCAAACTACCTACCTACCTGCCTACCTACCTACCTACCTACCTACCTACCTACCTACATACCTACCTACCTACCTACCTGCCTACCTGCCTACTTGACTGCCTGCCTTCCTGCCTACCTACAAACCTCCTACCTGCCAACCTACCTAGCTGCCTGCTTACCTGCCTACTTGTCTACCTGCCTGCCTGCCTACCTACATTCCTGACTACCTACCTACCTACCTGCCTATCTGCCTACCTGCCTACCTACTTACCTACCTACGTGACTATCTGACTGCCTACCCACCTTCCTGCCTGCCTACCTACCTACCTACTTACCTACCAACCTACCTACCTACCTACCTACGTACCTACCTACCTACCTACCTTCCGGCCTACCTGCTTACCTACATAGCTGCCTGCCTACCTGCTTGCCTAACTGTCTTCTCAAATACCTGCCTACCAACTTCCCTACCTACCTGCCTACCTGCCTACCTCACTGCATGCCTACCTGCCTAACTACAAACCTCCTACCTGCCTACCTCCCTATCTTTCTGCCTACCTGCCTACTTGTCTACCTGCCTTTCTGCCTACCTACCTTCCTGACTACCTACATACCTACCTACCTACCTGCATAACTGCCTACCTGCCTAGCTACTTACCTACCTACGTGACTAACTGCCTACCTGCCTGCCTACCTAAGTTCCTGGCTAGCTATCTAACTAACTACCAACCTACCTACCTACCTACCTACCTACCTACCTTCCGGCCTACCTGCCTATCCATATAGCTTCCTGCCTACCTACTTGCCTAACTGTCTACCTACCTACCTGCATACCAACTTTCCTACCTACGTGCCTACCTGCCTATCTACCGACTTACCTACCTACCTACATACCTAACTACCTACCTACCTCCCTACCTACCTACCTACTTGCCTACCTATTTACCTACCTACCTACATCCCTACCTACACTACGTACCTAACTGCCTTCCTACCTGCCTACTTACCTACATGCCTACCGATATCGCTACCTACCAATCTGCCTACCTACCTACCTACCTACATACCTATCTACCTACCTACCTACGTACCTACCTAGCTGCCTTCCTACCTACGTAAGTACGTACGTACGTACGTACCTACCTACCTACCTACCTACCTATCGACCTACCTACCTACCTCTACCTACCTACCTACCTACCTACCTACCTACCTACCTTCCTACCTACCTATCTACCTACCTACCTACCTACCTACCAACCTGCCTACCTACCTACATACATACCTTCCTACCTACCTATCTACCTGCCTACCTACCTATCTACCTGCCTACCTACCTACCTCCCTACCTGCCTAGCTACTTACCTTACTGCCTACCTACCTCACTACCTACCTACCTACCTGCCTACCTACTTATCTACTAAGCTACCTCCCTACTTACCTACCTATCTGCCTACCTGCCTACCTACGTACTTATCTGCCTACCTTCTTGCCTACATTCCTGCATGGCTACCTTCCTGCCTACCTAGCTATTACCTACTTACCCACCTACCTACCTACCTACCTGCCTACCTGCCTACCTACCTACCTCCCTACCTGCCTATCGACATCTCTACCTGTCTATCTGCCCAGCTAGCTAGCTAGCTAGCTCCCTATCTACCTACCTACCTACCTACCTACCTACCTACCCTATCTACCTACCTATGTATCTACCTACCTACCTACCTGCCTACCTACCTGCATACCTATGTACTTATCTGCCTACCTGCTTGCCTATATTCCTGCATGGCTACCTGCCTGCCTACCTAACTATCTACCTACTTACCCACCTACCAACCTACATCCCTTCCTACCTACCTGCCTAACAACCTTCCTAGCTACCTAATTGCCTACCTACCTTCCTTCCTACCTACCTACCTACCTACCTACCTACCTACCTACTTAGCTACCTATCAAGCTACCTATCTACCTACCTATGTACCTAGCTACGTACCTACCTACTTACCTACATCCCTACCTACCTACTTACTTATCTACCTACGTACCTGCCTACAGTCCTGCCTGCCTAACGGCCAGCCTACCTACCTACCTGCCTGAATACCTACCTATCTATCTACGTACTGAACTACCTACCTACCTAGATACCCACTTACTTACGTACCTACCTAAATATATACACATCTACCTACCTATGTACCTACCTACCTAGCTGCCTAACAACCTTCCTACCTACCTACTTATCTACCTACCTACCTACCTACCTGCCTACCTATCTGCCTTCCTGCCTTCCTACCTGCTTACCTAATTACCTGCCTGCATATATGCCTACATACCTACCTGTTTAACTACCTACCAACCTACCTGCCTACATGCGTACCTATCTGCCTGGCTGCTAGGTTTTTAGGCAGGTACGTAGGTAGGTATGTAGGTAGGTATCTAGGCAGGTAGGCTAGGTACATAAGTATGTAGATAGGTACGTAGGTAGGTAGTTAAGTAGGTAAATAGATAGGGAGATAAATAGGTAGGTATGTAGGTAGGTAGGTAGGTAGGTAAGTAGGTAGGTAGGTACGTAGGTAGGCAGGTAGGCAGGAAAGTAGGTAGGTAGATAGGTAGGTAGGTATGTAGGCAATTAGGTAGGTAGGAAGGTTGTTAGTCAGGTAGGTAGGAAGGGATGTAGTTAGGTAGGTACATAGGTTGGTACATAGGTAGGTAGATAGGTACATGGGTAGATAGGTAGGTAGTTAGATATGAAGGGAGGTATGCAGATAATTATGTTGGCAGGTAGGTAGGTAAGTTAGTAGGTAGGTAGTCAGGTAGGTAGGCAGGTAGGTAGGCAATTAGGTAGGTATGTATTTAGGTAGGTAGACAGGTAGGTTGGTAGGTAGGCAGTTAGGTAAGCAGATAGGTAGGTAGGCAGAGAGGTAGGTAGATACGTAGGTAGGTAGGTAGGCAGGTAGGTAGGTAACGATATAGGTAGACAGGTAAGTAGATAGGGAGGTAGGTAGGTCGGTCGGTAGGTAGGTAGGTAGGTAAGCAGGTAGGCAGGTAGGTAGGTAGGTATGTAGGTAGGTAGATAGGTAGCTAGGTAGCTAGCTAGGTAGCTAGGTAGGTATCTAGGTAGGTAGTTAGCTAGCTAGCTCGCTAGCTAGGTAGCTAGGCAGATAGACAGGTAGGGACGTCGGTAGGCAGATTGGGAGGTAGGTAGGTGGGCAGGTAGGCAGGTAGATAGGTAGGTAGGAAGGTATGTAAGTAGGTAGATAGTTAGGTAGGCAGGCAGGTAGCCATGCAGGAATTTAGGCAAGAAGGTAGGCAGATAAGTACGTAGGTAGGCAGGTAGGTAGGTAATTAAGTACATAGGTAGGTAGATAGCTAGGTAGGTAGGTAGGTAGGTAGGTAGGTAGCTAAGTAGATAAATAGGTAGGCAGGTAGGTAGGTAGGTAGGGAGGTAGGTAGGTAGGTAGGAAAGTAGGTAGGCAGGTAGGCAGGTAGGTAGGTAGGTAGGAAATTAGCTAGGCAGGTAGGGAGGTAGGTAGGTAGGTAGGTATGTAGGGAGGTAGGTAGGTAGGTAGGAAAAGAGCTAGGCAGGTAGGGAGGTAGGTAGGTAGGTAGGTAGGAAGTTAGGTAGGTAGGGAGGTAGGTAAGAAATTAGCTAGGCAGGTAGGGAGGTAGGTAGGTAGGCAGTTAGGCAGGTAGGTAGGTAGGTAGGAAGGTAGAGAGGTAGGTAGGGAGGTAGGGAGGTAGGAAGGTAGAGAGGTAGGTAGGTAGGTAGGTAGGTAGGTTAGAACGTAGGTAGGAAGGTAGGTAAGTAGGTTGTTAGGCAAGGAGGTAGGTAGGGATGTAGGGTAAGTAGGTAGATAGTTAGGTAGGCAGGCAGGTAGCCATGCAGGAATATAGGCAAGCAGATAGGCAGATAAGTACATAGGTATGCAGGTAGGTAGGCAGGTAGGTAGGTAGGTAGATACATAGGTAGGAAGATAGGTAGGTAGGTAGGTAGGTAGCTAAGTAGGTAAGTAGGTAGGCAGGTAGGCAGGTAGGTAGGTAGGTACGGAGCTAGCTAGCTAGGTAGCTAGCTAGCTAGGCAGATAGACAGGTAGAGATATCGGTAGGCAGGTAGGGAGGTAGGTAGGTAGGCAGGTAGGTAGGTAGGTGGGTAAGTAGGTAGATAATTAGGTAGGCAGGCAGGTAGCCATGCAGGAATGTAGGCAAGAAGGTAGGCAGATAAGTACGTAGGTAGGCAGTTAGGTAGGTAGTTCGGTAGAAGGGTAGGTAGATAGGTAGGTAAGTAGGGGGGTAGCTAAGTAGATAAGTAGGTAGGCAGGTAGGTAGGTAGGTAGTGAGGTAGGTAGGCAGGTAGGTAAGTAGCTAGGCAGGTAGGGAGGTAGGTAGGTAGGCAGGTAGGCAGGTAGATAGGAAGGTAGGCAGGTAGATAGGTAGGTAGGAAGGTATGTATGTAGGTAGGTAGGTAGGCAGATTGGTAGGTAGCGATATCGGTAGGCATGTAGGTAAGTAGGCAGGTAGGAAGACAGTTAGGCACGTAGTGTAAGTAGGGATGTAGGTAGATAGGTAAATAGGTAGGCAAGTAGGTAGGTAGGTAGGTAGGTAGTTAGGTATGTAGGTATGTAGGTAAGTCGGTAGATAGGTAGGTAGGCATGCACTTAGGCAGGCAGGTAGGTAGACAGGCAGGTAGGCAGGCAGGGATGCAGGAAGGCAGGTAGGCAGATAAGTACGTAAGTAGGCAGGTTGGTAGGCAGGTAGGTAGGTAGATGGGTACATAGGTAGGTAGGTAGGTACCTAAGTAGGTAAGTAAGTAGGCAGGTAGGTAGGCAGGTAGTTAGCTTGGCATGTAGGCAAGTACGTAGGTAGTTAGATAGGTAGGTAGGTCGGTAGGTAGGTAGGTTAGTAGGTAGGTAGGCAGGTAGGTAAGTAGGTAGGGAGGTAGGTAGGAAAGTTGGTAGGCAGGTAGGTAGGTAGACAGTTAGGCAAGTAGGTAGGCAGGAAGCTATATGGATAGGCAGGTAGGTAGGTAAGTAGGTAGGTAGTTAGTTAGATAGCTAGCCAGGAACTTAGGTAGGCAGGCAGGTAGGCAGTTAGTCACGTAGTTAGGTAAGTAGCTAGGCAGGTAGGCAGTTATGCAGGTAGGTATGTAGGTAGTCAGGAAGGTAGGTAGGCAGAAAGGCAGGTAGACAAGTAGGCAGGTAGGCAGGAAGCTAGGGAGGTAGGCAGGTAGGAGGTTTGTAGTTAGGCAGGTAGGCATGCAGTGAGGTAGGCAGGTAGACAGGTAGGTAGGGAAGTTGGTAGGCAGGTATTTGAGTAGACAGTTAGGCAAGCAGGTAGGCAGGCAGCTATGTAGGTATGCAGGTAGGCCGGAAGGTAGGTAGGTAGGTAGGTAGGAAGGTGGGTAGGCAGGTAGGCAGTCAGATAGTCACGTAGGTAGGTAAGTATGTAGGCAGGTAGGCAGATAGGCAGGTAGGTAGTCAGGAAGGTAGGTATGCAGGCAGGCAGGTAGACAAGTAGGCAGGTAGACAGGCAGCTAGGAAAGTTGGCAGGTAGGAGGTTTGTAGGTAGGCAGGAAGGCAGGCAGTCAAGTAGGCAGGTAGGCAGGTAGGTAGGTAGGTAGGTAGGTAGGCAGGTAGGCAGGTAGACAGGTAGGCAGGTAGGTAGGTAGTTAGGTCGGTAGGTATGCAGGAAGATAGGTAGGCAAGCAGGCATGCAGGCAGGTAGGGAGGTAGGTAGAAAAGTAGGGAGGTAGGTAGGCAGGTAGACAGGTATGTAGGCAGGTAGGTAGACAAGTAGGTAGTCAGGTAGGTAGGTAGGCAGGTATGTAGGCAGGCAGGTAGGTAGGTAGGTAGGTAGCTAGGTAGGTAGGTAGGTAGGTAGGTAGGTAGGTAGGTAGGTAAGTAGGTAAGTAGGTAGGTAGGTAGGTAAGTAGGTAGGTAGGTAGGTAGGAAGGAAGGTGGGTAGGCAGGTAGGCAGTCAGATAGTCACGTAGGTAGGTAAGTAGGTAGGCAGGTAGGCAGATAGGCAGGTAGGTAGGTAGGTAGTCAGGAAGTTAGGTATGCAGGCAGGCAGGTAGACAAGTAGGTAGGTAGGCAGGCACCTAGGCAGGTTGGCAGGTAGGAGGTTTGTAGGTAGGCAGGAAGGCAGGCAGTCAAGTAGGCAGGTAGGCAGGTAGGTAGGTATGTAGGTAGGCAGGTAGGCAGGTAGGTAGGTAGGTAAGTAGGTAGGTAGGTAGGCAGGAAGGTGGGTAGGCAGGTAGGCAGTCAGATAGTCACGTAGGTAGGTAAGTAGGTAGGCAGGTAGGCAGATAGACAGGTAGGTAGGTAGGTAGGTAGGTAGGTAGTCAGGAAAATAGGTATGCAGGCAGGCAGGTAGACAAGTAGGCAGGTAGGCAGGCAGCTAGGCAGGTTGGCAGGTAGGAGGTTTGTAGGTAGGCAGGAAGGCAGGCAGTCAAGTAGGCAGGTAGGTATGTAGGTAGGCAGGTAGGCAGTTAGGTAGGTAGGCAGGTAGGTAGGTAGTTAGGTAGGTAGGTTTGCAGGAAGATAGGTAGGTAAGCAGGCAGGCAGGCAGGCAGCAGGCAGGTAGGGAGGTAGGTAGGCAGGTAGACAGATATGTAGGCAGGTAGGTAGACAGGCAGGTAGGCAGGTAGGTAGGTAGGCAGGTATGTAGGTAGGCAGGTAGGCCGGAAGGTAGGTAGGTAGGTAGGTAGGTAAGCAGGTAGGCACGTAGGCAGGTAGGCAGGTAGGTAGGCAAGTTGATAGGCAAGTTGGTAGGCAGGTATTTAGGTAGACAGTTAGGCAAGCAGGTAGACATGCAGCATTGAAGGTAGGCAGCTAGGCCGGAAGGTACGTAGGTAGGTAGGTAGGTAGGTAGGCAGACAGATATGTAAGCAGGTAGATAGGTAGGAAGGTAGGCAGGTAGCTATGTTTGTTGGTAGGCAGGTAGTTAGGTAGACAGTTAGACAAGCAGGTAGGCAGGCAGGCAAGTAGGCAGTTAGGCAGGCAAGTGGGTAGGTAGGTAAGTAGGTAGGTAGGTAGATAGGTACGTAGGTAGGTAGGTATGTAGGTAGGTAGGTAGGTAGGTTGGTAAGTAAGTAAGCAGGTAGGTAGGTAGGTAGGTAGATAGGTAGGTAGGTAGGTAAGTAGGTAGGTAGGGAAGTAGGTAGGTAAGCAGGTCGGCAGGCATTCAGGTAGGTAGGCCGGTTGGTAGGCAGGTAGGTAGATAGACAGTTAGGCAAGTCAGTAGGCAGCAGCTAGATAGGTAGGCAGGTAGGCCGGAAGTTAGGTAGTTAGGTAGGTAGGTAGGTAGGTAGATAGATAGGTAGGTAGGTAGGTAGGTAAGTAGGTAGGTAGGCAGGAAGGTAGGTAAGCAGGTATGTAGGCAGGCAGGTAGGTAAATAGGTAGGTAGGTAGGTAGGTAGGAAGTTAGGTACATAGGTACCTAGTTTGGTAGGTAGGTAGGTAGGCAGGTTGTTAGGTAGGTAGATATTTAGGTAGGTAGGAAGGCAGGCAGGCAGAAAGGCAGGCAGGTAGGTAGGTAGGTAGGTAGGTAGGTAGGTAGGTAGCTAGGTAGGTAGGTAGGTAAGTAGGCAGTTAAGCAGTTAGGCAGTCATGGAGGTGGCTCTGCAGTAATGTAGGTACATAGGTAAGTAGGCAGGACAGCAGGTAGGGAGACTTGTACCTAGGTAGGTCGGTAGGTAGGCAGGTAGGCAGGTAAGCAGGTAGGTAGGTAGGTAAGCAGGTAGGCAGGAAGGCACGTAGTTAGGTAGGTAGGGTTTGCAATTGGTTTGCAATCTTTACCTAAACCTTTGACCTACATTTCATATACATTAACATTTCTTATTTTTTACAAATTCCTATTGCATAGCACTACCATTTTTCATATTTGCATTGGCAGGGAATGGATAAATGCTTACTACCTTCACATTTTACATGATAATAAAGAAAATAAACCTTGATTTTATTTTATTTTCAAATTCCCATCGGCTGAAACCATTAGTTTTCATAAATGCTATCATCAGGTCAGAGGCTTTTTGCTCTAACCTTTACCTCTGACTTGCTTATCAAAAACTTTAAGATAATATTTCATATATAGCTTCATCGTGTGCCATATTTTCACCATCACCCTGTATCTTGACCTTTGAGATATGTATTGAAAATTGTTACCTTTGTTTAACACCTTGAATCCGTGATTAGCAGATACAAATACCTCAGGTTAAAGGCTTTCACAGTGAATCTGTGTAGGCAGGAAGGTAGGTAAGCAGGCAGGTAGGCAGGTAGTCACGTAGGTATATAAGTAGGTAGGCAGGTAGGTAGTTAGGTAGGTAGGCAGGAAGGTATGGAGGCAGGCACGCAGGCAGGCAGGTAAGCAGGTAGGTAGGCAATGCAATTTTCAATTTATAACTTCCCCTGTTTGTTTGAAGACTTATTCCCACTCGAACGTAGATGTCTTAATTAAAAAAAGAAAAAAAATAGGTGATTTTTTGTGGCAAACTCCTCCAACAATTTTTTTTGCCATTGATTTAAAATTTTGTGGATACATTGATCAAGTATTGCAGTTTTGCGTATTGCAATTTTCAAGTGTCACCTTCCCCTGTTTGAAGAACTATCTCCCCTTGAACTTTGATTTTGTTTGAAAAAAATACTGAATTACTGTAAAGTACTGGCGTGGATATTTAGTCACATCCTGTGACATTTTCTAGTCACATCTATTGTTTTCATGTGTACTGCAATAGTAAAATAAAAATGAATATTCACTAGTTAGTGTAATACAGTCAATCTTGCTTGAGAAACCACTTCCATTAAGCCAACTCTTATATTAAGCGGACAGGACTAAATGTAACATTCCATAAGCACAAAATCTTAACAAGAGGCAGCAGCTGCCTAGGTATCCTTTTAATCTCAACTTTTCCCTATGTTTTGGTACTCATTACTCAGAATCGTCTGGATCAGGAGATTCTAATGAGTACAACAGCATAGGATTTAGTGAGAATAGTGCAATATTTTTGTATTTGCAAATTAGATTTATCGTTTTTGAATGCCACACCCTAAAGTTGAACTCAAGAGACCATTTTCTTTAGTGACAGCTTTTTCGCGGTCCGTTCGGTGGTCACTTTATACAAGTTTTACTGTACTTACCTTGTCTTATTTTGTTATAATGTTTCATGATCTTAACATTATGAGTGACTTTAAAAAGGCAACAATAAATATAATAATAAGAAGAGAAAGATATACACACCGATTCAGAATAAAAATTATACAGTTTGAAAGTTTTATTTAATAAGTCGTCTTTTTATTGGCAACAATTTTATTCAAAGACATTTGACTTTTTGGAGTAATAGTTAATAGTTTGAAGCAACTCATCAAAAAGCAACATTTCTCCAATATCCTCCTCCAACATCATAAGTGGGGATAATGTCAAATAGACTTTTCACTTATGAATGAATCCAACTAATCATGAAAAATGCATCGGCTTAACAGGGTTAAGTATTTAATTTGGACCGGCTGCACAAACACAGTGAACAATTGGGACATAGTTCTGACGGTATAACAGGTCATCATCATATTGAGTATTGACAAGTTTAATGAAAACAAATATCATTTTCATTTTTCATTCAAATTTATATTTTCAAAGTTGGTCGGTATTATATATACATTTTTATCATGTTTATATATGTATATAACAATATTCTTAGGAATAAAAGCAAGAGTTTATAATTCCATATCTTGTTTCTTGATATTTTCCCACCCCAAATACTGTCTGTATGAGTCTGCATTGGTTTGTTAATCTGTATGTTAGTTTATCTAAACCAAATTCTTGAGCTTGGCGGTCTTGTGTAGAAAACGTTATATATAACTTCAGAGCTAGAATTTAAGGTAGGAACGTTGATGCTGTTTTGTGAAAATTAAGTTTTAATTGATAGCAAGCAAAAATTGAACTCCTTCCCAAATAATCACTTGTTTTCGCTACCCTAAGATATGATATACCTTGTAACAAGCAATTTCTTCTTTTCTTACAATGTTTTCTACCCTAACTTTTTAATTACACTGGGTTAGAATTATCGTCTGCTACTTTGTTCAATTTGGACCAGTCTAAAATTTTATCGTTTGCTAAAGCATTAAATCCAGAAAACCTGTTGAAAGCTTTGTTGGAAAAGATCAGTTTTCAAATCTTCTTGCCCTAAACCATAAAGCCTAGGGCTTTTATATTTTGCAAGTAGCATCACCAGATGGGTCTCTACCAAGCATAGCCCTAGAATCAATGTCTGTTTGGGAGAAACTTTGATATTCTAAGAAGTCCAACTTACTTCTGTCTTTAACTTCAAACTAACTACTATGCCAATATTAGTTAAAAATATTTATTTTACATCGATTGAGAAACAAGTTCTTACAACTTATACTAATCTCTCCCGATTCTGCTTCCTGGGAACTTCACCAGTATTCGCGCCGATTGTGTGTGCCAATGAAAAATCCCAAAGTTGATACCCGCTCCCGAGTATCGAACTCGGGACCTTATGGTTACAAGGCCGACGCTCTACCCCACAACCACGGACACCACAAAATAATATGCCAATATTAATATTGAAGGTGACGCTGAATGGAAGTTTGATGGGTGGTTAAATAGGTAGGATGGCCGGAGAGCAGGCAGGTATGTAGGAAGGAACGGGGATAGGTAGGTACGGAGGGAGGGAGGGAGGCAGGTAGGTAGGTGGAAGACGGGAAGAACAAATGCAAGTAATAATGCAGGTAGGTCAGGAGGTAGATAAGTGAATGTAGGTTTGATGAGTTGTTAAATAGGTAGGATGGCAAAGAAGGAGGCAGGTAGGTAGAAAGGAAGGCAGATAGGAAGGCAGGAACGTAGGAAGAAAGGAAGGCAGGCAGGCAAATAGATAGGTAGTTAGTTAATTAGTTAGTTAGTTAGGTAGGTAGGTAGGTAGGTAGGTAGGTAGGTAGGTAGTTAGGTAAGTAGATAGGTAGGCAGGCAGGCAGACAGGCAGGCAGCCATGCAGGCAGGCAGGCAGGCAGGCAGGCAAGTAGGTAGGTAGGTAAGTAGGAAGGGAGGTAGGTATGTACGTAGGTAGGCAAGTAGGTAGACAAGCAAGTAGGTAGGTAGGTAGGCAAGCAAGTAGATAGGTAGATAGGTAGGTAGGTAGGTAGGTAGGTAGGCGGGTAGGCAGGTAGGTAGGTATATAGTTAGGTAGGTAGGCAGGTAAACAGGTAGGCAGGTAGGTAAGTAGACAGGTAGGCAGGTAGACAGGTAGGTAGATGGGTTGGTAGATAGGTAGGTAGGTAGGTAGGTAGGTAGAGAGGTAGGTAGGCAGGTAGGTAAGTAGATAGGTAGGCAGGTAAGCAGGTAGGTAGGTAGGTAGGTAGGCAGGTAAGTATGTAGGTAGGCTAATTGGTAGGTAGGTAGGTAGAAAGGTAGAAAGGTAGGTAGGTAAGCAGATAGGTAGGTACGAAGGTAGGTGGGTAGGTAGGCACTTAGGTACGTTGATAGTTGAATAAGCAGGTAGTTAGGTAAGTAGATAGGTACGTAGGTAGGTAGACATGTTGGTATGTATATAGGTAGGTAGGTAGGTAGGTAGGTTGGTAGGTAGGTAGTTAGGTAGGTAGGCAGGTAGGTATGTAGGTAGGTAGGTAGGTAGGCAGGTAGGCAGGTAGGTAATTAGACAGGTAGGCAGGTAGGCAGGTAGGTAGGTAGTTAGGTAGATAGGTAGGTAGGTAGGCAGGTAGGTATATAGGTAGGTAGGTAGGCAGGTAGGCAGGTAGGTAAGTAGACAGGTAGGCAGTTAGGCAGGCAGGTAGGTAGGTAGGTAGGTAGGTAGGTACTTAGGTACTTAGGTAGGTAGGTAGATAGGTAGGTAAGTAGGTAGGTAGGCACGTAGGTACGTAGGCAGGTAGACTGTTGGGTAGGTAGGCAGATAGGGTTTGTAATTGGTGTCAAGTTCCATGATCTTTACCTAAACCTTTGACCAACATTTCATATACATTAACACTTCTTATTTTTTACAAATCCCTATCTTATAGTACTACCATTTTTCATATTTGCATTGGCAGGGAATAGATAAATGCTTACTACCTTCACATTTTACATGATAATAAAGAAAATAAAACTTGCTCTTATTTTATTTTTAAAATTCCTATCGGCTGAAACCATTACTTTTCGTAAATGCTATCATCAGGTCAGTGGCTTTTTGCTCTAACCTTTACCTCTGACTTGCAGGCAGGTAGGTCAGGAGACGGGTAGATAGGTAGGTAGGTACGCAGGAAGGTGCGCAGTAAGGTAGGTAGGTAGGTGGGTAGGTAGGTAGGCAGGTAGGTAGCTAGGTAGGTAGGTCTGTAGCCAGGTATGTAGGTAGGTAGGTAGGTAGGTAGGTAGGTAGGCCGGTAGGCAGGTAGGTAGGTAGGTAGGTAAGCAGGCAGGTAGGTAGGTAGGTAGTGAGGTATGTAGTTAGGAAGGCAGACAGTCAATTAGGTAGGTAGGTAGGAAGGTAGGCAGGTAGTTAGATATGTAGGTAGGTAGTTAGGCAAGTAGGTAGGTAGGTAGGCAGGTAGGTAGGTAGGGAGATAGGTAGGTAGCTAGCTAGCTAGGAAGGTACGCAGGTAGGTATGTAGGTAGGCAGGAACGTAAGTAGGAAGGTAATCAGGCATTTAGGCAGGAAGATAGGCAGGAAGGCAGGTAGGTATGCAGACAAGTAGGTAGGTAGGTAGGTAGGTAGATAAGCAGGTAGGTAGCCAGGTAGTTAGGTAGATCGGTAGTAAGGCCGGCAGGCAAGTAGGTAGGTAGATAGGCAGGTAGGTAGGTAGGCAGGCAGGTAGACAGGTAGGTAGGTAGGTAGGTAGGTAGGTAGGTAGGTAGGTAGGCAGGTGATTAAGTAGGCAGGCAGGCAGGTAGGTAGGTAGGTAGGTAGGTATGTAGGTAGGTAGGTAGGTAGGCATGTAGGAATGGAGGTAGGTAGGTAGGTAGGTAGGTAGGTAAGTAGGTAGGTAGGTAGGTAGGTAGGTAGTTAGGTAGGTAGGTAAGTAGGTAGGTAGGCAGTTAGGTAAGTAGGTAGGTAGGCAGATAGGCATTTAGGTAGGCAGCTAGGTAGGCAGGTAGGCAGGCAGACAGGCAGACAGGCAGGCAGGCAGGTAGGAAGGTAGGCAGTCAGGTAGGCAGGTAGATAGGCTGGCAGGTAGACAGGTAGGGAGGTAGGCAGGTATGTAGGAAGGTAGGTAGGCATGAAGGCAGGTAGGTAGGTAGATAGGTAGGTAGGTAGGTACGTAGGTATGCAGGCAGGTAGGTCAGGAGACGGGTAGGTAGGTAGGTACGCAGGAAGGTACGCAGGAAGGTACGCAGGTAGGTAGGTAGGTAGGTAGGTAGGTTGGTAGGTAGGTAGGTGGGTAGGTAGGTAGGTAGGTAGGTAGGTAGATAGGTAGGTAGACAGGTAGGTAGGTAGCTAGGTAGGTTTGTAGGCAGGTATGTAGGTAGGTAGGTAGACAGGTAGATAGGCAGATAGGTAGGTAGGTAGGTAGGCAGGTAGGTAGGTAGGTAGGTATGTAGGCAGGTAGGTAGCTAGGTAGGCAGATAGGCAGGCAGGTAGGTAGGTAGGTCCGCAGGCAGGTATTTAGGTAGGTAGGTAGGTAACTAGGTAGGTAGGTAGTTTGGCAGGCAGGTAGTTAGGTAGGTATATAGGGAGACAGGTAGGTAGGTAGGTAGTTAGGTAGGTCGGTAGCTAGGGTAGGCAGGCAGGCAGGCAGGCAGGTAGGTAGGCAGGCCGGTAGGTAGGTAGGTAGGTAGGTAGGCAGGCAGGTAGGTAGTTAGGTATGTAGGCAGGCAGGTAGGTTGGTAGTTAGGTAGGTATGTAGGAAGGCAGGTAGGTAGTCAGGTAGACAGGTAGTTAGGTAGGTAGGTAGCTAGCTAGCTAGCTAGCTAGCTAGGTAGCTAGCTAGCTAGGTAGCTAGGTAGGTAAGGAGGTAGGTAGGTAGGTAGGTCTGTAGGCAGGTAGGTAGGTAGCGAGGTAGTTAGGTTGGTGGGTAGGTAGGTAGGTAGGAAGACAGGTAGCCAGTTAGGCAGGCAATTAGGTAGGTAGGTATGTAGGCAGGTTGGCAGGTAGGTAGGTAGGAAGGTAGGTAGGCAGGCAGCTAGGTAGGTAGGAAGTTTCTTAGTTAGGTAGGTAGGTAAGTAGGTAGGTAGGTAGGTAGGTAGGCAGCCAGGTAGGTAGGTAGGTAGTCAGGCAGGTAGGCAGGCAGGTAGACAGGAAGGGAGGTAGGGAGGTAGGCATGCAGGCAGGTAGGCAGGTAAGTAGGTAAGGAAGCAGGCAGGTAGGTAGGCAGGTAGTGAGGTAGGTAGGTAGGAAGGCAGGCAGTCAAGTACCTGTAGGTAGGCAGGTAGGCAGGTAGGTAGGTAGGTAGGCAGGTAGGTAGGTATGTAGGTAGGTAAGTAGGCAGGTAGGTAGGTATGGTACGCGGTTGCGGAGAACTTTCTCTCCGGCGATCTTTCGCCTCTCACCTCTCATGCATGTGAGAAAAGTAGTCAATGGCTTTGGAAAGAAAGTTGTGTCAGTTCTGGTGTGAAAAAACCAGGAAACACATTGGTGCGTCACTGACCGCCATGATATGACCTAAGCTGTTAAAAAGGCGTTAAACTCTAATACAAACCAAACAAAATTGCTGCATTGCACCTATCTGTTTTTTCCTGCAGTTCCCTTTACCAGTATTTCGCATAATATTCTTCCCAAGCCACTGGCTGCTTTCCATCGCTTACCATCGGTGATCAGCGGTGAGAGAGGAATGAATCCTGTCGCAATGACTATCATCAGTCCTCGGAAAGAAATTTGTCGAGTGGGTATTTGAACTAGCGAACCTTGTTCTCAAGTCCTGTACACTACCGACTGTGCTACCGAGGCTTGGCATATTCCGGTGCCCTGTAATAGTACTATGATACCACAGTGACAGAAGAACAGAAAAGAAAGCAAATTAAATTTTCCCTACATGCCAAATCTTTAAAATTGCACCAAATATGTGAAACTTTTATGCAACTTCCAAAGCCACAGGTCCTGGTAGAGGGTATCGTTTTAAGTACTTAAACTTGACTCTGACCAGATTTTCAAGCCATGAGATAATCGCAAAAATTCAGCAACATATTCTTATTGTGCCCTACATAAAACGTGGGATAAAACAATAAGAAATGGTACAACAGAAAAACGATAAATTGAGACAAAAAGATAAAATTAAAAAAAAATACTGCTAAATTTCATCTCATTTCGTTTCGTTCTATTTCGTTTCGTTTCGTTTCGTTCCGTTTCGTTGCGTTTCGTTCCGGTTCCGTTTCTTACTTTATAGGGACCCTGTCGTATCCTACTGTCCTCGTATCAATAGATCGTGTCTATTGTTCTCATTATACATATACATTGTATACGTCATATATACGAACAATCATTCCCGCGTGTGGGTACGCTATAACGTCAACTGACAGTAAAGTGGCGCCCCTGTAGTGACATGCATGAAGTTTTATCAATTTTCGTCAAGGCTTTTAGAAGATATCTGTCCAGGCCCCCTTTTTTCATGACATGGCATTTCATGAAATAAAAACAAATAACTATTGTCTGTGACTTATGATAAACAATATAAATCTGAAGTTTCATAAAATTTAGTCCAGTAGTTAAAGATATTGTCCATAATGGAAAAATACACTAATCCCCTTTTTCCATGACACGACATTTAATCAAAAAAGCAAAAATAACGATATTGGCGGACTATCATAAGGAACACATGTATGAAGTTTCATAAATTTTCGTCAAGGTTTTTGAGTTAAAGAGATATTGATCCATAATGGCAATATACATGAAGCCCTCTTTTTATATATATGTGTGTGTGTGTGTGTGTGTGTGTGTGTGTGTGTGTGTGTGTGTGTGTGTGTGTGTATATATATATATATATATATATATATATATATATATATATATATTGTGTGTGTGTGTGTGTGTGTGAGAGAAATGACACTACAAATAGTATTTTCAACGTGCCAACCGGTTTCGCTTTCGCTCATCAGGGCATGGGGCATTTTTAGATATGAAACCTTTGTTGTGGGGTGTCAAAAAATTGTGGGGTGTCTATACCGCCCCACTTTTAAAAACATGTTTAAATTGTTTTAGATGCCGTTTATCTTCGATTTAGCTTGTTCACCAAAATCACGGTTATATATATATATATATATATATATATATAGAGAGAGAGAGAGAGAGAGAGAGAGAGAGAGAGAGAGAGAGAGAGAGAGAGAGAGAGAGAGAGAGAGAGTTATCTCCCTTGCACCTGCTCTTACACTTTCAGCTAGATCCTGAATAAATAATGCCTGGTGTATATATTTCACCCCATAAATTTTACCTGTAGCAAAAAAAACGCGTTTTATAATCCTTTCTTGTAAAAAAAAAAAGGAGGACCAGAATATAACTATTAAATCTGCATCTGTAGGAGAAAAAAGTGTTAAATTCTCGAACTGTTACTTTGGATTGGTCAGAATGATTTTTTGTTACAATGCCAGTGATAATTCTAATCTAAGACTACATCGGAAATGTAAAATTGAGAAAAAGCTATATACGCAAAATTTCACCTTTTTCTTTTAATTTTTTATGCCCTCGAATTGCTAGGACTATAAGCAATTTGAGAGTTATAAATGAATGTATGTATTGAATTTAATATCACAAAAAGTTTTAATTAACAATAATAACAATGAATTTTGGATGTTCCATGTTGTTTACATCAATCGCATTTAATAGTAATGTTTCCCTGTGCTATATTAATTTGGTTTCCGAAATAAGACTACTCTAAAACAACGTTTAACAATAGATCAGAATTTTGGACTGTAAAAAATGCAAAGCTCTAGCGTTTGGAAATTACAACTTAGTGACAAGAAAATCAGAATGAATGGCAGTAGCGTATGACGGTCATAGCTTACATATAGGTGATTTAAGACATGTGAGGCGTATATAAACTGTATATACCGCCCCATTACAAAAGACCAAGCAGAACTTGGTTTTGGGCCAATCATGCAAGTTAAAAAAAATGGTTCTATGGGGTTTAACGCTGCTATCAAGAGTTTTTCAGTAATATCGCGGCGACTGCTCCTGCTAGGTACTACTGAAGGATTAAGAGTCTCAGATGTTATCGACAGAGCTACAAGGGCTCGATTTAAGGTATTTAAAAAAATAAGTATGTTTCAATTAACTTCAGCATATTTCTTGTATTGCACAAAATTTCGATTGATTATATAATAAACATTGTGTAATCCGTAATTCCTCACAGGAAACACATTTTACAGAAACGTTTTTCCGTGTAATGCACGCTATTTTAACTTTGGCATTTATTTGATTGTAGAAAATATGACTCTTTGAACTAAGACAAAAAAAAAAAAAATGATAAAAAGATATAGGTCTATACGAACACTTTCTCCTTTCAAATTTTTAAGATCCCTCGGTTGAAAAAATAAAATATTTCATATATCAGATATCTATCGACTTGAAAGGGAGGGAAGGGCACTCATAATTCTCCTGAACAACAATGTTCCACATAAAGCAGAAAACGGATATTGATCGATTGTTATCTTTCACCTGTAATATACAACTTGTTGGGCGTATGTATATGACACTATTTACAAAACACCGGGAAGCACTTAGTTGTTAGCATATTATAAAGTTCTGGACACCCAAGCAAGTATAAGCAAGTTTGTATCATTCAATCAGTATATTATTGTCATCAGATTTTGTGTGGCAAATATTGAAAAGAGAGAGAGAGAGAGAGAGATGCCGTTATCAACAGTCCATCTTCTTTCGATGTGCTGAATTACCCTCGCCGCCAGTACACAAACCTTGTTTGCATCCTCATTAACAGCATGCACGATTCTTTTCCAAACCTATTTAAATTACTTTTAATGCCTTTTTTCATCAGTATTCTAGTCATATCACGGTCATGTGTTAACACATCCATTCATTCCTAGTATTTTCCCGTCAGTAGACAAACAACACTCGTTCTTAGTAATTAACTATCTCCTCATAGAGACTTAGTCCGGTCGTAAGAAAGGAAAAATAATCGATTCGCATTGACTTTTATCAAACAAGAATGTTGACTGAGCCGAGTTTCGAACCAGTGCAACTGGGGATTCCTGGAATACAAGTCAGCGTCGATATCGACCGCAATAGATAGGCTCGATAGAAATGAATTAGATTGCTTTAAATCAGAACCTTCTAAAGCGGAAAGAATTAATAAATTGTTGCAAAGAAATATGACAGTAACGAAGATCGAACCTCCACATCTCTCTGCCCTGTGTAGTATATGATCGGGTCTCTACCTTCTAACAGAGAAAGACAGAGACATACAGATAGACAGACAAACAGACAGGGCTGCAGTAGTACATGCATTTTGAAGTTAAAAAAAATCAAATAGCAGCTAGTAAATAGAAAATTGGGCCATATAAAACACCTAGATATAATTTAATGGCTACAGGCACAGGATACAAACTATAGAATATGAGATGCAAAGTAACCTAGTAAATAGCTTGCTGGCAGGCAGTTACCTGTAGTAGCATTTTCATTAATTAAAATCACAGAATATTGATAAAAGAGCGAATGATCACTAAGAAAAAGACTTGTGAAATAAACCGTTAAACAGACATGTGACAAAGGTCTCCATTTTAACGAAAGGAAACATATACCATTTCTACCATATGGATTTCTACCATATGGAAATGAATGGATGAAGTTTAAGAAATAAGAGATGTACTAATAAGTGGATCTTTATACGTTTAGTAGGCATAAAAAACACAGATACACAATTCTATAAATGCTACTTTCATAAAGTGATGCACATCCTTTTGAATACAAATGGGCAAAGGTAGAATGCCGCCCGTAGGGCATAATAACCCGCTATATACCGTATGAAACAAGGCACAAAATGTACTTAAAAGTCGTCTTTTGCCATACACATCGTATCTTTTGTAAAGACGCGTTCATACACAGTACCGAAAGTGACTGAACCGGAGCGTAACCGTAACAGAAATGAACCGCAACAGCAAAATTTATTACCGAAAAAGCCGCGTCAAAACGTTACAGATGTGGATTGGATGGAAAACAGACCACAATGGGCTTTAGAAAACATTGTGAAAAAGAAGCCATTGGTCGTACGTTTTCGTTAGTAATTTAGAATAGAATGTGCCGAAACTGGAGCAAACACACACACACACACACACACACACATATACACGTATTGCATTCGTTCTGAGGACCTTGAAACTTTACGTCATTATGAGGACTCATTGAAGCCTTAGAGGTACGGAACTCGCAGTTTGTAATTAACAATAATGTTCACATCTAGAAAAAGATTTTTCGCAAATATCAACGTTACACTCGACTAATATGACATAAAAACGTTTAGAGGACTCTACCTATTTTGCATTCAAAGTGAGGACTCGTTATGAAGACGTTCAATTCTTCCATCAAAACGAGGACTTTGCTTGCACACTCACAATTTCATAACATTGTGAGGACTGACGTGAGAATCACAAGATATGCGAAATACACTTATATTGTGTGTTAACCACATACTGTACAGAATACACGCTCTTTTTCATATAAACACATAAATGTAGTACTTTTCACTCAACACGGCAAACCCATGACGGTAGCCGTGGAAAATGTAATTTCAAAACCATTTCAAATATTAACATTTTAATTTTTTATCGCCAAATTCAATATGAGAATGAACTGAATGAAAAATACTCACATGGTATATTTAGCCAACTGACGCAGAACAGTAAAGTTCAGACTGAACAAAATAGCAATTGGCATTGCTGCACTGTTTTAGTGTTTCGTTATCTACAGTAGATTTTTTTTCAAATATCTTATTCTGATTTTTCGGACAATGATTTTGATAGGCTACGTCAAGCTTTTGACTCTTTTTTTTCCCTCATTGTGCCAAATTTAAAAGAAATCCAATTATACCAGTAAATCTCCATTTAACCGTTTACCAAACGATTCTGTGATTTAACGACCAAAATGAATAAGGGTTTTAAAGTATGATTTGTAAAGTAAAAAATCTGTTAAATCCTTAAAGAGTTAAAGCGCCGAATTAATTAAATGGATTTTATTTCAATAAAGAACAGCAGCCGAAATATTGCCATTTCAAGCCTCGATCGTTCTAGTCTAAAAAGGGCAAAGCAACAAACAGCGTAGAACCAAGATTAGGCTGCACGTTTCATGTAGTCTGATCCTGATACACTCTATCCACTAAATAGCTAAATCAGTTTCAGCGCTGTAAGGGTTATGAAGGATCCAATACTTGTAAATTGCATGCCCTCTTTACTCATTTCTTCCTAAAACAAGTGTTCTCCAGTGACTTAAAAAACCATCAATGTAGAACATCAATAATCTTCGAACCGATACATAAATGCAGAGAAAAATGTTACGGCAAAGGGTGACGAACAATTTCTTCTTTTACCACAACACCGTCAAAGTGTCGTGTGATGTAAGGCGCACAGGCGCAAAAAAAATACCCGTCTGCAGGAGGCAATGAGTCAATTAATGAATTATTTTTTTTTAAAGCAATGACATTATTGTAGAACAAATCATTTCTGATACAATCGAGCAACACCAGATTAATCAAGCATTAATTTCTACATGTATATAAGATCATGAAAAGTCTGCTCTGTTTGGACCGGGATAATGTGAATTTAACATTATCCCTTAGGCTGCTAAGCGCGACTTACTGACCTTTTGCAGACACTGTACATCAAGATCAGACAGCACAGAACGTGTAGTCTGATCATTGATCTACACTGTCTGTTAAGGGTATGTTTTCCCTAAAAAAGATCTTTGAAATAGCAAAATTTGGGTTTTTACCATCGGCTTAAAAGTTTCATTTACTTTAGCAGGATAAGAGTTAAATTGCATCTGGGGATTTCTGTAAACAGTTTTTGGGTTGGCATGCTGTACTGACTATTTCCCGCTATAATACCATGTCGATATCAAAGATTAAATACACAGAACGAATCGCAGTAAAGACGTAAATTGATTCGCACTCCCATCTCCTTACCACCTTTCTGCAATATGGAGTTCAAAAATTTGACAGGCCGATTTATAGATGCCATTTCCGGATTTCACCTTTTTCTAAACAATCGCATGTTAATATGTAGTTGTTAAAAACTAGATCAAAATCAGCCCGCAGATTCGTGCAATTTAATCTCGATATTCACAATTCGGTTGTTTTAACCTATTTAATTACCCTAATAGATGCGGAAAAAAGATGATTGTAACTGAAAGAAAGTAAAGGCTTTTGCATAAATTTAGCTGAATACCGTGTATCATTTAAGGAATGAAGAGAATTTTTTTGTTTTCATTGAGGTATGAAAAAAAAACCTAATCACACTGTATGAAACCGCGAAGCGGTTTCATACAAAAGTGTGATTAGGTTTTTTCTTCATACCTCCATGAAAACAAAAAAAAAAAATTCTCTTCATTCCTTATAATTCAATATCACAGACAACAAATATGCACTTAAATAATACTAACTGCTCTTTTTGTGTAAATCCAACATTGCGTATTTATTTACTGTCCTTTTCATTGATATTTCAAAGCGCGGTAAAACTGCTCCTTCATGACGTCAAATGACGTAATTCATGACGTCATTACGGTATTGAACGTTTGCAGATTGAGTGGATTTATTATTAGAAGTTCAATACACTAGAATTAAGTTGAAAATAAGATCGTTTAAACCCAGCAGAGTAACAATGAGTTTTCAGCTCTCTCTTTGAATTTACTGTTGGACTTTTTTTTCAGTATTCAGAAAAAACAAATTCAGCTAGCAATTTAATCTTCGGACTCGATATAAAATCAGACCGAAAAAACATTATGAAATCTCGTATATATATGTTTGTTTACATTACTTTGACTGCAAAAGTAGTTCCGGCACTGCTAAATTTTTTTTTTTCATGGAGCTATGAAAAAAATTTTTCAGCCAATCAGAACTCGCCAATGTTCATGAAAACTATTAATATTGAATTATAATATATTGGATGGTTTCTTTTGTCATATGGGAATTTTCTGGTTAGCTGTTTATCATTTTCCTTCTCCTAATTTACAATAGAGAATTATTACAGCATTTCTTCCACAAAACATGTAGACCCTGATCAGATGCCATATCTCGCATGATGACTATCTACGCTTGTCAGTACCCTTTTTTTGGTGACGCTTAACCATTAATTGTTTAACATCATTAGGGATTTAGCTTGGCGGGAAATCATATTGACCGAGGGCGGAGAAACGAAATTTTGCACAATACTAAATAGACGGTATCGTGGAAAGATTCCCTATAATTTTCTGTAGTTACATAACTGCCATCCTGAGTTAGATTAATGATATAATGCAAAGGTTTTTCCCAAGGATTGTAAAACTAGAGTCAGAATGTTGCATTTGTCCATTCTTTATATTAATTATCAGTTCTGTTTTATGCATTGCTTCCTGCCTGATTCCTTTTCTGTTGAGAGAGAGAGAGAGAGAGAGGCTGATAGAGAGTGAGAGAAAAAGAGAGAGAGAGACAGACAGACAGACAGAGGGTTCCTTCCAAAATTTGTTAACCGTTAGTTTTCAGTATATACCAATAAAATGTGTCATCAAAATATATAATAAACCTCTGTGAACATTAGAACTATTATCTGTTGAAACTAATGATATCAGGGTTGATTGATTGATTGATTGATTGTATGGTGTTTAACGCCGTTTTCAACATTTAATCCAGTTATATCGCGGCGGCCAGTGCACCTATCCATACTTTCCTGGATTTTCTTTTACCGGTATTTCGCACAATATTCTTTCCAAGCCACTGGCTGCTTTCCCACATAGCCATCGTCGAAAAAATGGTCAGCGGTGAGAGAGGAATGAATGGTATCTTTCAGACGGTTATGTTAATTACGCTTTATCTTTCAGAGAAGGAGAGAGAGAGAGAGAGAAAGAGAGAGATACAAACAGACATACAGACTGAGACACAGACAAGTTGTTCGGAGATAACTTTAGAAATCACTACGTGAAATTCTATTCAACGAGAGATTGCCCATTATTCTCTGGATATTCTCGGTTCGGAATAGTCTATTGAAAATAAATGGAGTTTTCTTTTTTGGGTTTGATACCTGTAAACAGTTATGTTTTGACAACAAATCATAGTTAAGCCACACCCAAGTCCATTCTTTGTGCTATCATCGCAACCCTGAACGTAAAATAAAGGAGGAAGGGGATCAGACCTGCACTTCCACCTGAAACGAATGCTCATAATATGAAATTTTTATCAAAATCGAAAATCTCGGAATTTCTACATGGCTTTAGATTAAAATGATTTTTGGAGAAACAATTTAATATGTTGTGGTTTAGATGCAGATTCACACAGGTATGATACATTGAACTGTCTGAAAAGGCGCAAAACTATGTTGCCCAAGATGTGTGGGAAAAATGGATGGAAGAATTGCCGGGCAAAAAAAAAAGAGGGAAAAAGAAATGAAGAGACAGCGAGAATTCGGGCGAGCAAGGTAAAGAATAGGAAGTGATGGACGTAGAGGAAAGAGAGGAGAGAGAAAACATACACCTGTATGTCCATACAAACCTTTGGAAATGAGCCATGCTCTGTGAAAAGGGTGCTTAATGCATCAGCAAAAAGTATCGAACAATCCGCGCAGGCTGACCTGAATCGAAACTTTTTGCTATTGGTCAATTTTCTGTTTTTCAAAAGAAAATTCTACCTCATGATTAAGCAGGTTGTTTTAAATAGTGGCTATTATGGATTCATAATTATGTGATGACTTGCTCGGTATAATGCACCACGAAGATGCATTAAGCCCCCCTTTTGCCGGAGCATGGCTCAAATATATTGCATACATGTGAAATATACATGTTGATCATTACTAGAACATACCCTACGTGCAACCACGACGACTGCAACTAACCTTTTTCACAACACAGTCGACTTTTGATGTGTCTGCAGCAGACGACTTTTGAAAGCAGTGTGGAAAAAAAAAAAAGATTTTAACGGGCATATTCTCCTTTTGTCTCATTTATTTACCAGCTGAGAAAAGTAAACCAAAACTGCAAATTTAAAACCAATACTATTCGAGTCGACCAAAGAAACGTATTCACTACAGAAAGCAATCTGGCATGTAACACGGGGTATATAATAAGAAATAAAAGCCTTTTAAAACTGACAAATCCCTTAAATAGGACAAAAACAGATAATGTTACCGACCACAAAGCCTTGCTGACAAGTTATGACTAATTAGTCCCGAACCTATAACGTCCTCGCAACGACACACTCACTCTTCACTTTTGCAAGACATGTTCGCTTTTCAGAAATTATACATCTATTAGGCCTAAAAAAGCATCTGTGTTTAGGGTTTCCCTATCCTATCTAGAAAATGCTGCCGATCCTAAACTTTTAACGCTACGATTGAAAAAAAAAAAAACTGTCGGATGTGATTTCGGTACAAGGTCCATGTAAAAAAATTTCTGGAAAAAAATAATAAATCCCTACTTACCCTACCTGCAGCATCTCGGACCGAAACCCTAAACACAGATTTTTTTTGTTAGGCCTTAGAGGTCTTATACAGTCTATAGATATGAATCTACATGGATCAAAAAGTATGGACATAAATCTGCGTTATGTCATTTACTTTGCTGAGTTGAATCTGAGACGTTGTGTCAGCTCAGGATTTGTGAACATTTCTAAAGCCTCCTAATGTTAGTAAAACGCTTGTTGACCAACAAAACTGATCTGAAGCCAGAAAATGAAACTGTTAGCGGGTTTGAATAAGATAAGAGACTTCAAATATTGTCCGGGAAACAATGCACTGTTCTAAATGATAAGAATAAGATCAGGTATGACGTTCGCTATAGAAAACTGTTACACACTCTTGTCATTTAGTGATTGAATTGTTTGTGTTATTTCTAAGACTGAAATAGACTTTTCTTATATACCAATAGCACCGCTGTTCAAGCAAACAGACACGTCCGTGTGACGAGTCTTTGGTTCTATCCTAGATCGGGTCATAACCAGGAATTAAGCGAATAGTACTATGGCAAGGGATGACTGATAGGACAAGAATTAGGATTCAGATACACGCATATACATATTGTCGTCGTAATGTATCTGAAAAACCAACAGCACGGCCTTAAACCTTGTATAACTAATCAGTCATCAACCATGATAATTTTATTAGATGAAAAGGGCATTTAAATCGGACGGGAATTATGCCGATCGCAAAATCTTGCTGATAAGATTATGAATTAAGTTATGACTGATAACTCCTGACCTATCACGTCCTCACAACGTCACACTCACACTTAAGTTCTGTAGAATATGTTTCTTCAAATGTATGGTTGGTAGCGGTCTTATTCAGTCCAATCTAAATCAACCCGAATCATCAATATTTTCTTAGTTTTAACATGTTGTAAGTGAACAGAACAGGCCCCGATCTTATAGCGAAAATGAATAGACCAATTCGCAAACGTCTGGTGCAATCTTTTCTTACTAACTGGTTCATAATGCGTATCTCGAATACTGTGCTAAAATTCCACGGCTATTCCAATCATATAAACATGCTGTACGTAGCAGACAGCCCGTGTTGTAAAAATAAAGTCTTTCAAGTAAAAAAATTTAACGAAGATTACATCGCTTTAATTTATTTATTTATTTATTTTTTTCTATTATGTTGTTCTCTACTCCGTTAAGGATTTCAAACATACTATTTCAATCTTCGAGGTTTCCGTCTAGTCGGCATTTGTTTCAAAATGCATGAAAAACATCTTGTAGCATTCACAGAACTGAAAGAAATTTATCTTCCTCTATATATTAGACTTTTGTAATACAATGACCTTTGACCACACTGTTTCAATCGTGAGAACTTGGAGAAAAATTCAATGGAGTCTATGTTAAAGAGATATGTATTTCAAATTGGAATCCAATTAATTTATTTATTATTTATTTATTAATTTTCCAGAATCAAATACCATCTTAACAGTGAAAAATAAAGAAAGTTTAGGGTAACGTGCCGATTTTATCTTACGCGGCATAGTCAAATTTTCCCAACCCACTTTGCGACAGGCAAGTTTTCGCCATTTTCTAGGAATCATCGGTATTTTGTGACCATCAAAGTCCATTTTCCCATTCAGGTGTTGGTCGAATCTGGTTCTCCATGACATAAGGCTGTTTGGTAATGATTTAAAACATTGCGTTTTAGAAAGAAGACCGAGAAAAACAACTCCGACAGAGAAAAAACGAAAATTCCTAATTAACTGACTTTGAATGAATTCCATTATAAAAGTCAGTCGAATCGTCATTTGAATATAGATTTCTTCCAATTGTATGTTTTCTATATATATATAAAACGAAATGTCTTTTATGCATTTCGACTTATACGGACGCCCTAAATATTGTAACATTGTGTTGAAAAATCGTACACTGAAACAATTGAAAACCTTATTCTAAAGGAATACTAGCTTTCCGCTACGTACAACATGTTTGACAGTTTTAGCATATATGAACTAGATAGTGAGAAAAAAAGCAACTGAAATTGTCAACAGTAAATATCCGAATCAGCCCATGCAATCATGAAATAAGACCAGGATCCGCACCATTTTTACTCATAGATTGCGTATTAAAGCTAACAAGATATTTTTGAGCCGCGTAGATTCATATTGTGCTGTATACAGACTGCTAACAACACACTTATGATATATGTACGGCGAAACATGTTTTTACCAGTGAGTGTATCATTGTGAGGACGTTAAAGGTCGGGATTAATTAATCATGAATTTATTCGTCATCTTATCTGCAAGAACTTGTGATCGGTAAAGTCTTCTTCCCTAATCAAGTGTTTTGTCACTTTTTACAGGCTTTTGAATGTTAATAGGAACATCACGTTAATTAATACTTGATTACTTTTACATTTCTATGGTCAACTCGTGAAGTCCAAATTTGCACACGTCTGTATGTTGGTGCATATTCTCCTGATTGGTTGGTTGATTGATTGTATGGTGTTTAACGCCATTTTCAAGATTATTTCAGCTGACCTGAATAAGTATCTAGCACTGCATTCATAAAGATTAAGAACTCGAGTCATGACGTAGGATTGATCGCTTGTTTAGGGTTTGAGGGCGTGCGAGCAGTTTTTCAATATATAATGACGGCTGTTCAAATATTTATGTTTTCCAACCACTTGCTAAGTCTATCATTCCTTCCTTGCAACAGTGCTTTAAATGTCTTCAACGCCAAAAACCCGAATGTCAGTACCTAAGTATGACTTAGTCAGGAATCGAACTTGTGATCTTTCACACATACGTGTCTGCTTAGTTACAGTTTCTATTTTTTCTGTCTGATAAGTTTATATCATTCTAGCCAATACGTTAGATGGCCTAGACAACGCAATCGACCGCGTATTGGAGTTTATATCAGCTTCGACCTGTTTCCTGTTGAGAAATCAATATAAAATCAAATTCTTACAATTTAAAAATGGTCTAAAAATGATATAAGCATTGTTTTCTCTGTTTCTGTCTCTCTGTTCGTCTCGCTCTATCACTACAATATAGACTCCATTGACTTTTTCGCTTAGTTCTCCCGATAGACGTAGTGTATTTAAAAGGTCTTTGTATTATAAAAGTCTAATATTTAGTTGAAGGTAGCTTTCTTTCATTTAAATGTTTGCTATGTTTTTCATGCATTTTGAATCAAACACTGACTGAAACTTACATAAATTCATTCATTCAACATTTTATTGCGTTAAACAAGTACATGTTCATGGCAAATAAGACAAAATACTTAGAGAACATGGATTTACATGAAGAGCATAAAGTATGTGGAAAAAGCAAAAATTAATACAAATATGTAGAGATAACAGTAGTATTCAACTAGAAGAACTCATACCGGTACATGCTTTAAGCACAAACTAATTTCTTAATAACGTGGCATAATAAATAAATTTACTTAGGTTATTAATAACTGCTGTTGAAGTTTCTCTTAAAAGGTTAATGGATTTGTGTTCATTCGGCCATGAGTAATAATAACGTTTAAGATATTATTGTCGTAGATGAGTATATTTTGGGCAAGTTAGCAGGAAATGGAATTCGTTTTCAATTATATTTTGATTACAATTTTCACAGATGCGTAGATTCCTAGGTTGTTCAATATATCGTCCTTGTTCTATGGCTAGATTATGAGCAGAAATTCTAAATCGTGTTAAGGCTATTCTGAATTTAGGGACTTTTATTATGTTAAGATATTGTTCAAATTCAAAGGAGTTTTTAAAAAGAGAATAGCACTCGAGTCGCGGGGAGTTATTAATCGAATGATACCAACGCTTGTAATATATTTGTAGAATATGAAATTTTATCGGCTCTAACTCGATGCGTATATTTGTTTGATGTTCCCAGATAAATGATAGATCGTGTTCGATTAGAATTTGCTTTATATTGTGTGCCCAATTATTACCATTATAAGTTAGTCCATTTTCAGCATCGTTTTTTAACATGATGTAAGTTTTATGTAAGAGACTATTTTCTTGTTGATTTAATATTTTTATCCAGTATTTTAACACTGTTATTTTTCTATGAATGTACATTGGGACTCGTTCCAATTCTCCAAAGAGTGCGTCGCGGTTGGTTGATTGTTTAACGTTAAGTATTTTTCTACAAAATTTGGTGTGAACCAGTTCTATATCTGGGGCAACATGTGTGCGCCATACTTCGCTTGAGTAGTTTAATATTGAAGAAACTAAAGAATCAAATAATTGGATTTTTTGTTGAAATGGTTATTCACTTTGATTGAATATGATAAAAAGATTGTGAAGGGCCTCGAAGATTAAACTAGTGTGAATCTCCGCTTCTCCGGAGCGGACAATTAGATTAGACCAGTCTGAAATAAGAAAATAGCTAAAACGATGTAATGTTTGTTTAGTCTTGAAAGACTTGAAATGCTGTATTTATTGCAAGTCTAGCTTTCCGTTAAGTACAACAGGTTTACATGACTAGAATGTTCGTGGAATTTAAGCAAGGAATTCGAAATGTTGCTATATAAATCAGTTAGTAAGAAAATATTGCATCAGACATTTGTGACCAGTGAAATTCAGAATCAGCCTATTCATTTTCGCTATAAGATCGGGGCCTGTTCTGTTCACTCACCACATGTTAAAGCTATGAAAATATTGGCGATTCAGTGATAACTTGATTTATAATCTTATCGGCATGAATTTATAATCGGTATAATTTTCTGCCTCATTTAAATGTTTTGTCTGTTATTAAATGAAAATGGTGATTTGTTTGTATTGGAGTTTAACGCCATTTTAACAGCTTAGGTCATATCATGGCGGTCAGTGACGCACCCATGTGTTTCCTGGCTTTCTCACACCAGTGTTGACACAACTTTCTTTCCAAGGCCACTGACTACTTTCCTCGCATGCATCAGAGGTGAGAGACGAAAAATCGCCGGAAAGAAAGTTCGCCGCAACCGGGTATCGAACCTGCAACCTCCAGGTCACGAGTCAGATATGCTAACCACTGATCCACCCGGCCGGGCTAAAAAAATGGTGATGGTTGATGACTGATTACTTATACAAGGTCTAAGACCATGTCACCGGGTTTTCGAATATATGTATTACCATGGACGACATGAATATTCGTGTATCTGAACCCTCACTCTTCCTAACAGTCATCCCTTGCCATAATACTATTCACGTAATTTCTAGTTATGACCCGGTCTGGGATCGAAACAAACACCGTCTGTTACAGCGGTGTGTCTGTTTGATTGAACACCGGTGGTATTAGTATTTGTGAAAGGTCTTTTTCATTCTCGGCAATAACACAAACGACTCAATTACTAAATGACTGAGAGTGTAATAGTTTTCTGTAGGGAACGTCCCACATTATTATCATATCAATAAGATTGATTGAATGTTGTTCTATGTCGCCTTAAACACAATTTAAGTCATATCACAGCGACATCACACATTCATGTATTTCCTGGGTTTCACCAACACTAGGGTAAGGCTCTGAAGTGTCCTACCCAAGGAAACTCCCACGAAAAACCCAGTGGATCCAGTGAGGCTCGAATCCGGGGTCTCCAAGCCACGAGTCCTACACTTTATAACTGAACCAAACAGAATATCTTATCTATTAGAATAAGGTACTGTATCCCGGGATGTGTGAAGTCTCTTATTTTGTTCAAACCCGCTAATAGTCTCATTTTCAATTTCTGACTTAATATCAGTTCGTTAGTTCATACGCATTTCACTAGTAATTAAGATATTTAGGAACATTCTAAAACCCTTAGCCGACACGACGGTTCAGACCCAACTCAGCAACATAAACTTGTATAACTCAGAGTTATGTCTATTATTTGTGAACCGTGTAGATTCAGATAAGAGTGGTTAAGTTGGCTAGCATGTAATAATTTCTAAAAGTTCGAAACATGTCGTGCAAAAGTTGAGAGTGAGTGTATCATTGCGAGGACGTAATAGGTTGAGACTAATTAGTCATACTTTAATTCATAATCTTGTCAGCAAGAATTTGTAGTTCATCATTATTTTCTGTCCCATTTTAAGTGTTTTGTAAGTTTTAAAAGTCTTTTATTTCTTAACACATACCTCGTTTTACATACGTAAAAACTTTCTTTACTGTAGACGTTCCTTTGTTTCACCCGAAACGTATTGATTTTTAATTTGCGTGGTACATGTAGATTGCACTTTTTGCACAAAATTGAGACAAAAGGAAAGATTGCTCGTTGTAATTAAAATCGTTTTTTTTTTTTTTTTCACACTGCTCTCAAGAGTCGTCTGCTGCAGATACGTCAAAAGTCGATTGTGTGGGGGGAAAGGCTGGTGGCTAGTTGCACGATTTGAACAATATGGTAAGGAATAATATCGTAATGTTCAAAATCTTTAATTTATATATCATTCGACATATGTCCAAAGGTTTGTATGGATATATATGCTCGCTCTTTCCCTCTCCGTCCATTCACTTCCTGTTCTTTATCTTTCTCACGCAGATTCTCACTGTCTCTTAATTTCCTATATTTTATCTTTTTCGCTCTGTTTTTTTCCCGGCAGTTCGTCCATCCATATTGTCACATATCTTAGGCAATATATTTTTACACCTTTCAGACATATCTTTGTGAATATGCTTCTAAAACCACAACATATATAAGAGTTTCCTCAATAATCATTTTAATCGGTAGCTAAGTTTCGAAATTTTCAAAATTTTCCGACAATATGATATTAAGAACCTTCCTTACAGGGGAGTGGGAGGAGTGCAGGTTTGATCCCCTTTCTCCTTGGTGTTCAGGGTTGCAGGGATAGCAAAAAGACTGGAGGGCTTATGAGCGGAGAAATGACTGGTAGTACTGGTAATAACTGAAGGGGGTGGTAGAACTGTGACTAGTTTCAAAAAGATAACTGTTTACAGGTATGAAACCCTCCCCCCCCAACAAGAAAACATCATTAACTTCTAATAAACTGTTCCAAACCGACAGAATATTTAGTAAATAATGGGCAATCTCATTGAATGGGATTTGGTTGATGAGCAATATTTCTTTAGCTCAAAATGTTTGCAAAAGTCTTCTCCTACCAGTCTGTCTGTCTGTCTGTCTGTCTCGCAGGCTGCTGACTCTGAAGGATACAACATAACCAATCCCGTATGGCAGATCTCTGATCCCGTATGAGTCTCTTTCAATATACATTAGGTTGCTATTCAACCCTGATTCTATCAGTTTCAACGTTATCACTACAGTTTTTTGTTATATTTAACTAATACTACATCGATTGGCGTTTAATGAGCAGTGTGAACTTTTTATTTAAAGACCCCCCCCCCCCCACTCTCTCTCTCTTTCCAAAAAACCTAATTCCTTGCTTTGACCCGGTCTGGAAATCAAGGAAAAAACCCGTCACACCGACCTGTTTGTTTGATTGAACACCGGTGCATTGTATAAATAAGAAATGTCTATTTAATTCGTGGCAATAACACAAACAATTCAATCACTGATTGTCAGTTGTCACAGTTTTTTGTATAGAGAACGTCATATGTAATCTTATTCTTGTCAACAAAAACAGGTCGTTGCTAATAGCATCGCTTGTCTCTCATCCAAATATATTTAGATCTCTCTCTCTCTCTCTCTCTCTTTTTAACATAAACTCCTTTGACTTATTCGCATTGTCCCCTCGATGTTTCATAGACGTAAGGTGTTCACAGGCCATTCTGTTATTAAAATCCGATCGTCATTTGCAGATACTTTTTTTCCATTTCTGTGTTGGCTATAAGACTTTATTTTTTTTAATATTGAAGCAAACACTTACTTATAAGAAAGTCCTCGATATTGAAACAGTGTGAATAAAATTCTGTACAGGATGCAGAACAAAATAAGACTTAGTAAAATTGTGCACAACTAGATCAGGGTCTTTAGTGTTCGCCTGTGACATTTAAAGGCCCAACAGCGGTCAAAAACCAAAGCAGGTGTTAAAATGAATTTAAATTTCATTTATACCAATCATAGGATGGGAAATTTTGTGAAGATGACAATCTGTTATTGTGTAGAAGATCAAAGTATTAGTCGCTGCCAGAAAAATGAATTTTAAGAAGGAGCAAAAAGTAAACAAAAGAAAGAGTGGTCTGGCAGGTTTTAACCTACTTCTGAAATTAATTTCTCTGCCAGCTACTAACACTGGGACCGACCGTACAACAAGAGATTGCCATCTTTACAATAAATTCTATACTTTTTAATTATATGATTTAAATTGAAACGCATTTTAACACCCGCTTTGTGTACTTCTGGCAACATTTGTTACTTTAACAGCTCATAAGAAACTAATGAGTCGTGTATATTCAGACAAGACCGGTACCAACCACGTGTGAATTCTGTATGGCGGATTATATCCTGCATAAGTTAGGAGGGAGTATATCATTGCGAAAACGTTTGTGAAAAGTCGAGAATAAATGGTCATAACTGAATTCATAGTCCAATTATTAATCAGTTATCATCGGGAGGACTATGTAAATAAGTCAACATTTGAGTCTCTATGTAAAAGTTTAAGAGAGAGAGAGAGAGAGAGAGAGAGAGGGAGGGAGAGAGAGAGAGAGAGAGAGAGAGAGAGAGAGAGAGAGAGCAACAGACACACATGAAACATTACAAGCCTTTAAAACTGAAAAAGAAAACCTCTTGAAAAAAGGCAAGAAATGATGACGGTTACAATCTTTTGATAATTAGACTATGAATTAAGTTATGACTTATTACTCCTGACCTTTCAAGTCCTTGCAATGATGCACTCTTGTTAACTTATGCAGGACATGTTTCGTCATACGGAAATCATACACGTTCGGTAGATGTCTTTCTCAGTCCTGTATGAATCTACACGACTCACAAATTATTATTAGCTTTGATATGTAATAAGCGAACAGTACAGATTCTGATCTCATTCGTAAATGCATTGGCTGATTCAAATTTTCAGTTGTCGCAAGTGTCAGACTTTTCTCACTAGCTAGTCCATACAGCAACGTCTAGAGGACTCTGTAAAATTCGATGAATGTTCCAAAATATAATGTAGTTAAACATGTGTCACGTAGCGGACAGCTAGTCTTTTAATTAAATGGCGTTTTTGTCCAGGATTTTTAACACATTATTTAATCACGAGGACTTCTGTGTAACTTTAATTCAGTGTATTCTTCAAAATGAAGAAGAGACGTAGCTAACATGGAAATGACACAAGTGTAATTGGTTTATTGATTGATTGAATGGTGTTTTACGCCGCTTTCAACATTATTTCAGTCACATCACGGCGACAGCTCACATATTCATGTTTTTTTTTCTGGGTTTCACCAGTACTAGGCTGGGGCTCTGAAGTTTCTTGCCCAAGGACACTATCATGACAAACCCAGTGGATCCAGTGCGACTCGAACCCGGGGCCTACAAGTGTCATAATACCATGAATCATTCGACAAACTTCAGTTGATTAAATAATTCGACTGTATAAGGAGGGTGATGTGTACCTTCACCTAACATTTCTCCGCCGAAAATAGACCGCTTTACTGCTTTGCATAAGACTCAAAGTCATCATCTTCTCTCGAAGTCTTTCTAAATACATTTCTGTTATCAAACCGTTTCAAATTCCTTTTTAAAGGTGAAATATTATTTTCATTCGATTGATAGATATGAATATTCGCTCACTGCAATTTTTGTGGACATCGTTGATCATTGACTTTCATTAACGGCGATATGTCGTGTGACTAAAATTTATTCAAATTGCAAACCTTCTTGAAACAGATGACGTTGGATGCAGAACGAAATCTGCCGAGCTGTGACGGGTGACCATGAATGTTTTCAAATGAGTATACATGTAATATATGACAGGCAGCTAATGTGCAATGATTAAGGTCTTTACAATCCAATATCACAGCGATTGGCTGAATTCTTTTTTAACCATTATCCTGCTAAATAACTAAAATGAAATTTTCAACTCGACAATGAAAACCAAATTATTACCATTTCAAAGATATGTTTTGGGGAATAATATATTCTTATCGAAAAGTGTAGATCCAAGATCAGACTGCACATTCTGTGCAGTCTGATCTTGATATACACTGCCCACAAAAGGTTCATGAGTCGCGCTTAGCAGCCAGACTTAATGGCTCGTATACGCTATATGACAGGATCTTAGGCTAATGGATTTCTGATCTTGACATGTCGTTATGTCATAGTCCTCGAGATGCTGCAACATGAATTTGTTAATGAGAAGAGTGCACATGGCATTTCCGACCAGTGCGAAACGTTTAGCTTGTACTTTCACGCGTCGTGATCAGGACTAGCTTTGTACGAGCGGTTTCCGGTAGGATTGTACCTGAATTAATTACCATGTAGATGATCAGTAACTATTTGATTGGTAATATTTTAAGAAATTTTCTGATACTGATCAGTAACTATTTGATTGGTAATATTTTAAGAAATTTTCTTATACTGTTGTGTAAGTGTTGCAAATTTAATCCGAATGACTGTCTTAAATAATCAATTAGAATTACATGAAAATAAAGTATGTTTTTCTTGCAATACAAGTTCATTCACAAATAACAATAAAAGTTCAGAAATGAAAACTTCCTTTTATTGTTTAGTCCCCCGAAATTTTCCAAAATACAGGATTCCCACCATGTTCACTCATGGTATGTTGTAATGCTAATCGCTTATCACAGGTCCTGCCACTTCTGTACGCTCTTTACATTCATTTACTTTTTTTACCAAAAAAAAATGACGGTAACTATGAGACGGAGAGCATTCTACAATTTGAGTAGCAGAAGCAGTTTTATGTACAGTACAGGTGCTCTAGTCAAATCTTAACCTGTAAAGAAAATAGGCGGTTAAACTTGCAGATCAAGCTACAGTCTGTTTTCCTTCCTACAAAGATAATCCTTTTTCTACTTTTCGTTGACACTGTAGCCGAATGTATTTTTTCGTTACCACAACCCTTTACCACACAATCCCGAGTGTTTTTTACCTTTACAAAGAAAAAATGCCTGTTTTTGCAACATAAACTTTGTTGTATGCAAATTCTTTGAATTTTGACTTTTCTAAAATTCTATTGTTTGGTAAAGAGTTTAAGCCAATAATTAAATGGGCTATCTGTATCGTTAGCCGTAAAAAAGAGCATTTGATGTATTGTTTGTTATTACAGAATTACCAGATTCGTATGTCTAACAAACTGTTTTAAGCCCCTAAAGCTCTAAATAAATGAAATCAGGGATGGTTTTTATTAGCTCTAAAGAAATAGAAGTCTTAAATCAGGAAATAGTCCAAAACATTCTATTTTCAATGCAAGACTACTTCATAAAAATAGGATCAGACTTGACAATTTGATCCTGATTTACAATATCCGTGAAAAATATGTATCTTGATGTACACTGTCCAAAAAACAACCAAAATGATACCTTGTGCTCTAAGGGTAGAAACTTGTCGAAATTACCAGGAGCAGATCAAGATCGGACAGCAAAGACCCTAATATTTTTTTAGATACTGTCAACATAAAAATTTTGTTTCTTTTACCTTATTGAGAATATTAATTTTATTGTGCACTCGAAGGGTTAAGGTTATTAGCGAATCTGTTAAGTCGCTGCTGTTCAAAAGTTTGGATTGTCTTACAAAATTGACATTTCAATTATTGTAGGTCTGTACAAGGTCTATGCAGAAAATGGTTCAAGCTACGTTCTTAATTAAACGAAATATGTATGTTAATATTTACTATGTTGTGATTGGATAGATCAGGGATCGTATATACACATATATAAGATCCCTGGATAGATGTAGATCTTTTAAGATCTAGTCATTCTCTTTTAATTGGTGGCTGCCATTTCAGGAATATTAGAAATGTGGTATGTGCCAACATTGAAGACCATGATAAGGTAATTTTGAAGATCACATGCAAAGGTCTCTGATTCTGGAGTAGAAATGCATAGATTCACGCTGCTACATACAGGCTAACACACCTTTTGACAAGCAAGAAGTTATTGTTTCAGAAGAAAATTGTTGAATGTTTGTGTGCGTGAAAGATGAAATTCCAAGAAAAGATCGCCGTTAAACTTGTAAATAGATGTACATGCATAAACCACGATCTCAATACCTTTTTGAATAACTATTGACTTAAATTTCATAGTATCGCCTTTGACACCCTACAGAAGTTTGCCCTTAGAATACTGGAACAAAAGGAAAATGCTGTACTTGAATGCACAATTTCTCCAATTTCAAAGTCCGAGTAGAAAATTTAAAATTCCATCGCTAATACATGTTTTTTTAACATAAACATAATCACTGTATAAATTATGATGATAGAGATGATAACAAAAATGATTTAAGGTTTCTATCTTAGCTCTTGCTTTTCTTTAGAATTTGACCATCTTTTGTGTTATGTTCTTATTTTTCCCCCGCACCTTAGTTCCATTTATCATAATGTTGGGGGGGGGGGGGGAGATACAAAAAGGTATCACAATAATTTTCGATAGAGTCAGTATTTCTGTAATTGTTCACTTAAAGATTGAGGCTTCTATGATGTCATGCATCATAAATTTGTCCTGTTTGCTTATTACATGTCAAAGTTTAGAAGCTACCGGTGAATCTTTTACATTCAGATCGGGCTAAATAAGACCATTTCCTATCGTGTATGATTTCTCTATGGCGAGACATGTCCTGCATAACTTAAGAGTGTAGCATTGAGAGGACGTGATGGGTCGATCAATAAGTATTATAAAATTCATAGTCTTATTATCGAGAATAAGCGATAGGCATAATCTTACGTTTCACGCAAGTATTTTGTCTGCTTTAAAATTCGATAGCCTCTTATATTTTATGAGAGAAATATGTCTAATCTTCCACGAAAGGGATATCCTATAGTTCGTCATCCTGTCAACTTGTTAAAAATAGAGACAAGGTCATGACGGTTCCATTTCTAATTTTTAATGACATTACACAGTTAGGTGCATGTAACTAGGTTAGATTGATTTGGGTTTTAAGCCGAGTTAAACAGGAATTCAGCTTTATTGTTGCGGTCAGTACACCTCTACATGTGTCCCTGGCATTCCCTTACTACTGCTCATACAACACTCTTCCAAGCCTTAACTGCTCTTTAGATAGCATACGTCAAAGATGAGAGGGAAATTAAAATTGTCAGAAAGTTTCGTTCCGACCAGGTATCGAGTGGGCCAGGGGGTACTGCGTGGCTCAGTGGTAAAGCGTAGGACTCGTGACCTGGAGGTCCCGGGTTCGAGCCCCTCTGGTTCCAACGAGCTTTTTCACGGGAGCGCCCTTGGGTAAGAAGCCTTAGAACTCTAGCCTATAGTACTGCTGAAAACTAGGAATTATATGAATATGTGAGCTGTTACCGTAATATGACTGAAATAATGTTGATAGGGGTGTAAAACACCATTCAATCAACCAGGTATCAAGTCTGTGACCTCCATATATTTTAGGTACAATATGGAATGTCGGAGAAGAATACAATTACTTCACTTCATACAGTCAAGTGCATGATATATAATTTAATCCTTTACCGCCAAACATGTATTTCAGATTTTTATACATATACGCTCGTATGTATTGTTATTAATGAAAATTAGAGATATTTGGACAGGTTAGAATTACTGCTTTATCTAGTCGAAAAAAAAAAACGGTTGTATCGCCCAATGTGGTTAGGAAACTTTAATTTGGGGAACATAAAAAAAACTTTGCCTAACATTTTTTTAATCAAGTGTTATACTTAAACATCGATATTGTGTGACCTTTATACACACGAAAAATCTGCAATATAGAACTGGTAATGTGAAATTCATATTTTAGATGTATATTTTGAAATGCAGTTCATCGTTTATAAAACTTATTTAAGTTTTACTTTATACCTTTTTATCAGAAAACCGTTTGCTCCTATCCTTACCAAGTGACACGCTATCGCCGCTATGCTATACACATCTACAGCTTTGTGTATTGTTTAAACTGTTTTGGTGGTACACATGAGTGGTAGAATTGATTAATTGAATTTGCGTTAATTTATCGTCGCCAACGGTTGCCCATATGAGCGACGCTCCCTGAAATTTTATTATGGGGGATAGTGCAGGATACAGGATGAAACCCATCCTAAATGTGCTTGGTGTACAGAAACGACACACTGGAGCTCGGTTTTATGTCTCATTCGAACGTCTATTAGTAATTTGAGATGGTCAGCCGTGGGCATCGAACCCACACCCTCAACTGACCCGAAACTTGATGTTTACGAGCCCTACGCTCTACCACTTGAGCTATGCGGGCTGCTGGAGTGGTAGAATGCTTCTTTGCAAATGGCTATATAGGTTTGCATAGTCCCGTGCACTTTGAGGTAACTATGGAAATACGCATATATTTGATGGAGTCTGCAAAACGCATGAGAATCTACTTCTTTGTTTAGAAGTGTATATTTTATATTTATCCCGAATGATAACCACAAAAACAATCCTTTGAAGTTTGGTATTGATATCAATTTGGTTTTCCAGTTTTATTAATCGCACAGGACTCAGGTCGCCTGTAGTTGTAAATTATACCTTAAAATAAAAATAGCACAGGATAGTCCTCCAAAAGTTGATATATTTATGTACGTAATTTAAAGGGAACAAACGAGTTTTTAGCATTGCATTAATGAAAATTAAGAATTTTGGACATGGTTGGAGATTGATAAAGTTGTTTAGGATTTAAGGCCATGTCAACAGTTTTCGGTAAACATGTTTTCCGAACACTTGCAAGCCCTATTATCCCTCCTTTGCAATAGTGCTTTCTCTACTACCTCCAACGTCCACTTCTTCGAATAGCCCGGTATGGTATCGAACTTGTGACCTCTCACATCGACTTGTCCTTCTGATGTCTTTCATTCTAGGTAATACTTTGAATAAAACAGACAGCAGCATTCACCGAATATTGACGGTTGTATCAGCTTTGAGCTGGTTTCTGCATAGGAATCAATAGATTATCATTTTCTTGTTATTTAGAAATGGTGACATAATCTTTCTCTCTCTCGCTCTATCTCTCTTAAACACTGATATTCAAAAAGTCATTCCGATGATGATGTGTTCACACGCCATTCCATTATAAAAATTAGTCGAACTGTAATTTAAAGGTAGATTTCTTCCATTTTACTCTGCGATGTCTTTCCTGCACTTTTAAGCATAAACTCCTTTATACTTTCACGAAAGCCATGGAAATTGAGCCAGTGAGTTTCAAATTCTAGACTGAATGTCAAATAACATACGTGTATTAACAAAGTTCTAGAGAAAAAAAAATATGTATGTAATATTCGTATAGATTCATTTGTGGAAATACCAATTTTATTTGCAGGCCAAGCTGTCCGCTACGTACAGCATGTTTAACTCTTTGGAACATTCTTAGATAGCACAGTCCTCGGGATGTTGCTAAATGGACTAGTTCGAGAGAAAAGATCGCACCCGGCATTTGCGACCAGTATAATTCCGAATCAGCATATACATTAGAGCTATGAGATCAGAAATTTTACTGTCCACCTATTACAAGATATTTATCAGCCGTGTAGGTGCAGATTGGACTGAATGAGACCGCTAACAACCATGTATAATTTCTTTACGACGAAAAACTTCCTGCAGAAGTTAACACCCTGTGTAACATTGCGAGGACGTGATAGGTCGTCATAGGTCGGGATTAAATAGTCGTAACATGATCCATAGTCTAATTATATAAATTTGTGATTGTCAGAATTTCTTCAGTTTAAATAAAGGCTTCCGTCTATTTACACATTGTGTTACATATTTTATTGCTTTCTGTTTTGTAAACATTTGTTTTTTTGGGCCTACTGGAAAAAGTGTGTGTAAATTTGTTTGGTAGAATACACCTTTTGTATAGCACGACAATGCGTTTTGACACACCGTATGAGAAAAAGAATTTCCACACAAATCACAGAACACATATGGACAATTCCCAGTAAAAGCCGTATTAGATTGTATGGTTTTTAATGCCGTTTTCAACATTATTCAATTTACAAGTATATCACGGCGACCAGTGCACCTATCCATGCTTTCCTAGAATTTCTTTTACCAGTACTCCGCACAATATTTTTTCCAAGAGACTGGCTGCTTTCCCAGATAATCATCGTCGAAATAACGGTCAGGGGTGAGAGAGGAATGAATCCTGTCGCACTGACTATCATCAATTCTCAGAAAGAAATTGGCCAAGCCGTTGATCGAACCAGCGATACCTGTTCTCAAGTCCTGCACACTACCGACTTAGCCACCGGGGCTCGGCTTAGTATGTAGAATAACTGTTCTTGAAACGGAAACAACAACGAGGTCCTGTAATCGCAACCCGGACCAGCCTACGCGGTTTGCACAGAGGATTACGGCAACCTCATATTCCTAATGCACAGACCATAGATTATAATATGCCCAATTTAGTCATCCTGTCTTTTTCCTCTAAACAATTCTGGTAGGTTGCAGACTTCTCACCTTTATAAATACACATTTAGATCAGGACAGAAAACTACTATCATACTAGCGTATCAAATTTGTTACCATTTTCAAATACCTGTTAGATTTCATTTGCTACTTTACCCCACTATACCTCGAAGCAGTGCACAGAATAAATATCAGGCATACCCGTCCAACTGCAAACCAGTTATTTCGTTGAAATGATATCCCACGCTATTCCCCGCCGAAAAAAGATTTTTTTGATAGAAATGAATAAGAGGTGTTTATCACCTACACGTGGCACTTTTGTTATTGGTCCATAATGAATTCATACATTAAGCCCCCTTTTTCCATGACATGGCATTTCATCCGTTTAAAAAAAATGATTGTCTGTGGCTTATGATATACTATATATATACGAAATCTCATGAAATTTCGTCTAGTAGTTAAAGAGATACTCGTATTGGTACATAATGAAAATATACATCAAGCCCCCCTTTTCCATGACACGACATTAAATACAAAAAAAAGTACCGACGGACTTTAACCCTTTACCAAACAATCCCTGGTTTTTACGACCCGCAGATAGAAGCCTTTTAAAAACATTGTGGGAAAAGGAGAAAATGCTGGTAACCAGCATTTTCTCCTTTTCCCACAATGTTTTCCACCCTGCTCGAAATAAATTTCAATTTTTGAGTTTCGTTTATTTTGTCGTCTGCAAGTGCTTTCAATTTGAACTTGTCTAAAACTGTGTTATTTGGTAAAGAGTTAATAATGAATATTATAGTATAGTATTCTGACACACACAATTTGTTTTTGAAAAAGACGAGTATTTTTATGAAAAAGATGTATAAGTAAATGTTTAATTTCGCTCGTCGATTAACCCCAGCTGGTGACCTATTTGTGTTAATTAAATTGCGCAAGTATACAAGATAACCAAAAGTGCTGGGAAGTGAGAAAATCAGTTAACTGAGAGTTTCTGACCAATCAATAACAATAAACCAAACACACTTTCAATATATATCGCTCTTTAGAGGACGTGAAGTATTTTATGCGGACACCGGTTACAATTGGATTTGATTGGACAAAGCTTCCAGTGATACTATATTCTGATTGGCTATCTAAGCACACTTTTGCACACCAAGTCACGTGATAGATTTATCTTGAGTAAATTGTGTGTCGGGCAGGGAGTGCATGATTTTTATACGACATTATGAGGACTTTTCAAAATTTGCAAATTTTAAACATACAGCTAAAAATGAATACTTCTATTGAAAATCATTGTGAGGACTAGAGTGCAAGTCCTCTCAATGCAAACAGTCCTCGGAACGTTGGTGTGCGTCAAGGGTCGGGTCCTCGCAAGTCAGCAAATACACACCCACACACACACCCACACCCACACACACACACACAAACGTTGCTTTCCTTAGTTTCAGAACTGTAAAAGACGTACACTATCACGTATTTTTCCCTAAAGTCATTTACTTTTAAAAGAGAGAGCGAGAGAGAGAAAGAGAGAGAGAGGGGGAGAGAGAGAGCGCGTTTCCTTCCGTTAATCGGGACCAACCAAGTGCTAGAACATCTGGTATGGATGTAGCAGGTAGCGGGTTCGATCCCCGACCGGGTCATACCAAATGCACCCGCTCCGGTAGCTCAGTGGTTAGCGTATCTTACTCGTGACCTGGTGGTTGCGAGTTCGATACCCGGTTGAGGCAAACTTTCTTTCCGGCGATTTTTCGCTATTCACCTCTAATGCACGTGAAAAAGGTTGCCGGTGTCTCGAAAAGAAATTTGTATCAGTACTGGTGTGAGACAGCCAGGAAACACACGCGTAGGTACACTGACCGCCGTGATATAACCTAAGCTGTTAAAACGGCGTTAAACTCCAATACAATCAATCAACCAAAGACCACTATGAGAATATGAGAACTGTCGCTGTAATATTCCTAAAATACAGTGGGTATGGCTTTATATCCTAATCAATCAATCAATCTATCAATCAATCCGTTTATCGGCTGTGGAATGCACCGAAACAGTAGTGGAATCGGAAATGAATTGAAGTAAAATTGATGTAAAATTGATGCATTCCAGTATTCATTTGCTACATGGAGTACAGAATGTGTAGTATGTGCTCGTGCTTTTCGTCGAGATCCCTTAACTCTTTACCAAACAACAGAATTTCGAGCTCATCCATTTTGAAAGCACTTGCAAATGTCAATTTGAACGTGGCTTAAATGATAAAATTTGCTTTAGAAAGGATAGAAAACATTTTGGGAACAGGAAAAAAAAGCTGGTTACCAGCATTTTCTCCTTTTTCCCACAATGTTTTCAAACGGCGTCTTCCTCAGGGTCTTTAAAACCAGGGACTGTATGGTAAAGAGTTAAATAGCATGCTTAATACAAATTGGTAACTATTCGTAGAACTTAGGGTTAAGCTGTTACCTCGTGTAGACGCGTTTTTACATGTCTGCAAGACAGCATTGGAAAAAATATGGGGAAAAAATGATCGTTGATCGTGACAAGCAAGTATTCTTTTTGCCACATTGTTTTCTACTCTGTCAGAAATTGTAGCTCAACTTGTTCCAGTTTTGAATACCTGTTTTTGTATGCTTCCGATTTTGAAGATTCTAAAAATTACCTATCAGTAAAACAGATAAAAACATCTTTTGGTAAGTAAAATTAACATATTCGTCTTGCCAGTCTGTTATTTTGCTACCTGACATGGTATAGCGAAAACGATTTTCATCTAATTTTCACTTTTCCAACGGTCTGATTATATGCCAGTTGCTGAATTGATTGTGTGCGTGCCTAAAGGCATTTTTACTAATTCAGTCCACCTACATGGTTGTTCACTTTCGTCAAGTATATTCTAGGTTCGAAAATAGCTTGGACGCATAGTGGAGAAAATTATTATTTATCGGAACAATGACCTTTTATATTTTATAATACAATATTTCTGGTTAAAGAGAATTAATTTTTCAATTTTTCCCATCGGCAGCAATGTTTACAGGCTGTTGAATTATAAGCAGAATATTTTACAAGGTTAACTCTTGTTACTATCACCATAGCTTTTCACAGTGAATGATACGTAGACCAATCACAAAACGGTATTCCGACTAGCATGGTGTTTATGATTTGGCGCTCATGTGTGGGCGGAGTTAATTATTGCTCTTTTTTTCACTCGAAAACCCAGTGACATGCCACATTATCTCTGTATGTATTATTCTGAAAAACAATAAAACTTGTGCCATTAGCCGCATGTGCTATGCGAGTAATGTGCTTATAATGGCCATTTTGAGCCTGTTTTGTAATTTGATTCACGTTTCATTTGTGTGCTAAACCATATTTCGTCAAATGAATTTCAGTGGTAAGGTACAACATCTATATATGTATTCTAATTTGTGTACAAAACATGTACTAATTAAACGAATAAGCACATTTTTCAAATGGTAAGGTTTAGAGAAACAAAGTGCTATATCCGATGAGAATAGAATACTAGAAGAAATAATTGTAATTCAAGCAATCTATGTCCAATCCGAATTCCGCTAGAATGTACGTCTTTCACTTAGCTGCATATAGTAGTGATTATGCTGCTTTTGTTTAAGTGTTTTCTGTCATACTCTCAAGCAAAACAATTTAACACAGCTAGTTAATTTCTGCTAATCGCGACGAAAAATGTGCTTTGTAATTAATGTTGACCAGAATCGGCCGGGATATCCGTGCAGTCCGAACTTGGTTTAAACTGTTTGCTAATAATCTAATATAGTAACGTCAAAACATCCTGATGCATGTAAATCAATAGATCTAAAAGTAAGAGTAGGATTTTATTTTTTTCGTTCAAAAGAATGATATCAAAACTTGAGTTATTTCTTTCACATACCAAAAAGTTGAACAATATACCAGTTTAAACTGTTAAAATTGTGTCTTTTGCAGCTGAAAGAGAAACGCGAAAATCGAAATCAATTTCTCCGACATCAACCACTATGAAATAGTGAACCATTGTTACTAGCCAAAGCCAAACCCGAAGAATTCAATATACACTATGGTGTATTGGGAGAGGTGAGTCGCAAAAAAAATGACACAGCTTATAAGCAATTATCAACGGAAATGTCCGAGATTCGTACACGAAAACTTATTAAAGTGAGAAATTATAAAAGAAGTGTCGCCGTGAATTGACTAAAATCTTGCTTAAAACAGCGTAAAACGTAATGCAAAAAGTTAATTCGTTGATATGATATACCCCCCGCCCAAAAAGACCTTTTTGATAGAAACATATAAGAGGTATAGTGTTTTGCATGTACATGTGGCCTTTTTGTTATTGGTCCATATGAATTTATACATTAAGCCCCATTTTTCGATGACATGGCATTTCATTAAATAAAAAAAAGAAAAAACAAATAATGACTGTCTGTGGCTTATGATAAACAATATAAATATGAAGTTTCATAAAATTTTGTCCAGTAGTTAAAAAGATATTCTCCATAATGAAGGTATACATAAAGTCGCCTTCTTCCATGACACGGCATTCAATGAAAAACAAAACAAACAAACAAAAAAGCAAATCGGCAGACTTTCATAAGGAACACATGTATGAAGTTTCATCAATTTTCGTTGGTGATTTTAGAAGACATCTGTCCGGACGGACGGACTAAAACTGTTATTGGTGTGTAATGAAATTACACATTAAGCCCCCATTTTCCACGACATGGAATTTCATTAAAAAAAAAAAAAAACAGATAATGGTTGTCTGTGATTTATGGCAAATAATATAAATATGAAGTTTCATAATTCTGTTGGTACATATAGTTAAAGAGATATTCGTCCATAATGGAAATATACATCAAGCCCCTTTTTCCATGACACGGCAAAAAAATCGGTGGGCTATCATAAGAAGCACGTGTTTGAAGTTTCGTCGTTATTCGTTAAGGATTTTAGAAGATATCTGTCCGACTGGACGGGCTAACAGACAGTTATTGGTCCATAAAGAAATTAAACAGCTGAGCCCCATTTTTCCATGACATGGGATTTCATTTAAATAAAAACAAATAATGATTGTTTTGGCTTATTATAAACAATACAAGTATGACGTTTCATAAGATTTTGGTCACTAGTGAAAGAGGTATTCGTCCATACTGGAAATATACATCAAGCCCCGTTTTTCCATGACACGGCATTAAATAAATGATTTTAAAAAATGAATATCGGCGGGCTATCATAAGTAACACATGTATGAATTTCATCAACTTCATCAAGGACTTTCGAAGATATCTCTCCAGACGGACGGACGGACGGACGGACAACGCTAAAAGTTTATATCCCCCTTTCCGAAATTCGGCGCGGGATAATTAAACAACCAGTCTGTTTTTCGAGATTTAAAAAGACCAACACCATAACCACTGAGCGAAAGACCAGCCCGCATAGCTCAATAGGTGGAGCGTAGGACTCTTGAACGTGATGTTTCGAGTCTTTGGAGGGTGTGGGTTCGATCCCCACGGCTGGCCACCTAAAATTACTAATAGTCTTTCGGACGAGACGTTAAACCGAGGTCCCGTGTGACGGTGCTATACACCGAGCACGTAAAAGAACGTATCTGCACTATCCCCCGTAATAATACTAACAGCCTTCAGGGGGCGTCGCCCATATGGGCAACCGGTGGCGACGATAAATAAACGCAAATTCAATCAATCAACCCACATAAAGGTTTGAAAACTACGCCACATAAACAGGTTTAAATAATGCCACCCCATATTAAATAGACATTACCAAGATATGGGGCATTTCTATATATGAAACCATTGTTGTGGGGTGTCTCAAAATTGTGGGGTGTTTATAACGCCCCACTTTTAAAAACATGTTTAAATCATGTTTAATGCCATTCACCTTCGATTTAGTTTGTTTACCAATATCACGGTTTTATATTGAAATTATATATAAGTAAAAACATAATATAGTATGATCCTTTCTCCGAAACAAAACAGGACCACAATTTAACCATGAAACAGGCATTTCTAGAGAAAAAAGTGCTCAATCCTTAACAGATAACGTGGAATTTTCCATTGATCAAAATGATTTTTTAATTACAACGTCAATGATAATTCTGATCTACGACTACATCGGAATATCTGTAAAACTGAGACACTGCTACATTTTTCCTTTTAATGTCTTGTGCTCTTAGATTGCTAGAATAATGAGCAATTTGAAAGTTATAACTAAATGTATCCAATGAACTTAATACCACAGAAAAAGAATAAAGATATTCAACAACAACGACAACAGAATACTGGATATTGCATTGTGTCTTACATCAAACACATTTATCAGTAATGTTTCCCAATGCTATATGGATTTGGTTTCGGAAAAAAAATAAACAAGACGAACATAAAACATCTTTATTATATACTGAACCAAAAAAGAAACTTCCCCTGTGTTTAAGTGCAGATATACACAAATATGAAAATCAGGATTAAACTAGATTTATATGCATTGAAAGAGTATTTTATTGCGACTTTGTGTGAAAAAAATGATTGCTGAGGGTTTATCCAAGAGTAGTGAAATGGTAGTTAAAATGCGGAAGGGGTCGCTCACCAAAATCACAAATTAATACCGGGTATGACCACCTTCAGCATGAAGGACTGCCTGGCATCGTTGGCGCATAGAACGGATAAGTGTATTGATTTCGGCTTGTGGAATGTTGTTCCATTCCTGAATTAAGGCTTTTCTTAGCTGAATGACGTTTGACGGTGGAATAGGGCGACGTCTAAGACGCTGGTCTAAATTATCCCAAAGGTGTTCAATGGGATTCAGATCAGGGCTTTTGGCAGGCCTGTATTAATAAATGCAATGTAATTCGCCCTGAGGAAATTCACATTGTCCCTAGCTGTATGGCTTGTGGCATTATCATGCTGAAAAAGAGTGATATTGGCATTATTTTGAAACAGTGGGATAACGTGCCTCGCAAGAATTTCATCTGGGTAGCGTTGGGCATTCAAATTCCCTTCGATAACGACGAGATTAGTGCGAAAGCCATCTGCAATGCCCGCCCAGACCAAGACAGAACCCCCACCCCCAAAACGATCTCGTTCAAGTACGCAACAGTCGGCATAACGTTCATTTCTCCTACGGTATACTCGAACCCTGCCATCACCTCGATGAATAGAAAACCTGGACTCGTCAGAGAAAAGAACGCCATTCCATTGTTGTCTAAGCCAGCGTTGGTGTGTACGTGCCCAATTAACACGATTTACGCGGTGACGTCGCGTCAAAACACAACCAACGTATGGACGACGTGCACGTAGCCCACCTTCGCGCAAGCGATTGCGCACAGTTTGGGCAGATATACGGTTGTTATGTGTACCAGGGGTGTTAGCAGCAGTGGTTGTGGCAGTTTGGAAGCGATTGCGCCTGTGGGTGTTCCGAATATAGCGGTCTTGGCCGCGCGTCGTGACGCGAGGACGTCCACCACGTGGTCGATCTTCCGTACGCTCTGTTGCTTGAAAACGTTGCCTAAGGTGTCGAATAGCACGAGTAGAACATCCAATATTCATAGCAACAGCATTCATCGTCATACCAGCATTAAGCATGCCAATGGCACGTTCGCGTAAATTTTGTGGAATTCTAGGCATATCAAAAATAAAGAAAACTAAAAAGAATTTAATTTTTTTCAACGTCTTTTTCTTATTGACATGAAAGTCTATAAAATTAGACTGAAAGGTTTCAAAAATTATACACGAATTATACTGGTCCGTGCATGCACGTGAAAATCGCTTTCAGTGGGTTTCTTCTGCAAAATGCTTTCAATCGAATTAAAATTTGTTTTATCGGACACATAATCGTTCGCCCGAATATATGTAGGTCATCTGATATTTTGATTTTTTTTAATAACATTGCATTTGCACTTAAACACAGGGCCAACTTGATTTGTGTGAGCCGCTTCCGTTTCGGGGTACGCCGGTCATATGACCGGGGTACGCCTACATGGTGTATGAATAAAGCAATCCGGAGCAACTTAGAATGGCCGCTCTTGTATCTACCGTTATAGGTTGTGAAATAATTCGCGACATTATGATGAGTGACGATGAAGAGGAAGACAATTTGTTGGTTGAAGTGATCGGATTACAAACAATGTAAGCTTACATCTTATTAAATAAAGTCGAAACTAATTTGAAAATAAATATTTCTCGAGACAGAAGAAGCTTTTAAATGTAGACTAGAGGTCGGATAGAATGTATTGTCGATTATTGAAGAAAAAAGGGGTAGATCTACATTGGCTGATATACAAGAAAGTCCGTAGATACGTCCCATATCTGAGCGAGACTTCCGTAGTTTTTAATCCCTATTTTGTCAGAATAGAACACAGCATGCATAACCAAACATCGCTATCTCGGCCATACTCAATGGCCAGCTCTACTGCCAAATAAGCACAAGGCACGAGTCTTCAAAATTGCTTGAAATTACCATGGCTTTCCGATCTGTTGGGTATAAAATCTTGTGTTTGACAGGCCTATCCAGCTACATGATTATTACCTTGTTTATATCTGCATTATATTTTTTTTGTTTGTTTCAGATCCAGGGAAGACCGTGTAAAATCCCTCAGATACTTCGAATATACAATTCCTAATTATCTACCAGATTCATTCAAAAAGTTCTTTAAAGTGAGTCATGAAACAGTTCAGTTACTTTGCCAGAGACTAGCAGATACACCAGAGTTATCACCCAGAGCTATTCCTGGAGGTCGACAATCAATTTCTCTCGAGAAAAAGATTTTAATGACCATTCGCTATCTTGTTTCCCAAGAAACATTAAGAGAGCTTAGTGATCGATTTGGGGTTACAGAATTTGGTTTTTTGAGATGCAGAAGGCAGGTTATAGAAGCCCTGAATAATCACCTATTTCATACATTTATCACATGGCCTGATGATGGTGAACGACTGAATATATCACAAAGATTCAATGAAATGGGCGCACACAGGTTCCCAAACATCTTAGGTGCTGTAGATGGGAGCCATATACAGATAGAAGCACCACTTCAAAATGCAAATTCCTACTGTAACAGAAAACACTTCCATTCTACTGTACTGCAAGCGGTCTGTATTGATGATCTTCGGTTTACAGACATCAATGTGGGATGGCCAGGACGCGTTCATGATGCGAAAGTGCTAAGGAACTCTAATCTTTGGAACACTGGTTTTCAGAAGTGTGATAATGGTCGTTACCACTTACTTGGTGATGGAGCCTATCCTTTGAAGGAATGGTTGATGACGCCATATAGAGATAATGGACATTTAACCGTGGAACAGAAGCGCTTTAATGTTTCTCTGTCATCTAAACGACAGGTCATTGAAAGGGCATTCGGAATGCTGAAGGGACGGTGCCGGAGACTTAAATATATTAATATTAAATCAGTTCAAGAAATCTGCCAAATAATTGTGGGGGCTTGTGTTCTACACAATATCTGCATTTTGGAACATGATGGTTTAGAAAATATGTTAGAGGATGAAGGTAATGCCCAAGCTGATAATTTGCCAGTATTGGAAAATGATGCACAAGGTCAACTCAAGAGACATCAGATAACAAACAGGTTGTAAAAAATAATGGTAATATGACACCGAGTCAGATTGTGCTGTATAGCCAATAGTGTATTCTCTTCCTGCCGACATTGTAGTGCAGTTTTCAGTATTGGTCATCTAAAGCATGCTGAGATGAAAATACATGATTTTGAAAACTTCAAATTACCATTCATTGTGATATTGTCACACTGTATGCACTTATCGGTCTATAGTTAGATTGTTGCACATTGAAACCATCTGCAGAAAACCCATTTAGAATTAGCACAAATGAGTTTAACACTTCCCAAACAAGCCCTGGTTTTCACGTGTCTGCAGTACAAGTCTTTTGAAAACACTGTGGGAAAGGGAGAAATTGCTCATAACGAGCAATTTCTCCTTTTTCCACAGTGATTTCTACCCTTTTTGATAACTTTCTGCCATTTTCATCAAATTTGAAATTGTCATCTGCAAAGCCAAACTCTATCAATTTGGACCAGTCCAAAATTTGTCGTTTGGGAAAGGGTTAATCAAAGGTTTAATAAAGAGTAGGAAACATTGGAGGAACAGATGAAATTGTTCATAATGAATAGTTCCTCTTTTTCATTCAATGATTTCAGATTAATACTGCAGACACCTTAAATACAGGTTTGTGTTTTAAGGGTAAGAATTTCTTTAAATTTTAGCGCACAGTTAGGTTGCTGTTGTTGTAGTGTTTATCGCGGCTGACAGTTTTTCAGCCATAAAGCAGAATGTTCCATATAATAAGTGGGAAAAACCGTAAGTGAACAGAGGACCAGCTATACAGCTGATCATTTTCCTTAACTCCTAACCCCCAAGACAAAATTTTACCTTGTCTAAATTGAAAGCATTTGCTTTTGACAATTGTACTCAGAATGCGACATTTTTTATCATTGGGTAGAAAACAATGTAGGGCAATGATAAAATGCTACATTTTTCTCCTTTTTCCACAATGTCTTCAATAGCCTTCTTCCTAGGATTGTTAAAATTCAGGATTGTGAGGTAAAGATTTAAAAAATGAAAAATCCAAGTTACCCTGCCATGATTCAAACCCACAGCATTAAAGTAATGGGTTATGTTATAGTAAAGTCAAACACTTCATCTCCTCAACCAGGGTTGAGCCCCAGTAGCTGGCATACAGGATTTTATAACAGGGTAGCTGGTTCATTCGCTGGCCCAGCCAATTTCTTTCCAAGAATTGATGATAATACAAGTGACGGGATGCAAATCTCTCTCACCAGTGATCATGGTGAGAGGTATGTAGTAAAGCAGCCAGTGGCTTGAAAAGATTATTGTGTGGAGTACTGGTAAAAAAAATCCTAGAAAGCATGGATAGGTGCACTGGCTGCCAAGATATAACTGAAACAATGTTGAAAACTGCTTTATACACCATACAATCCTCAACCAGTAGCTATGTCTGTATACGGCTATGAAGAAGCAAAGCCATTCAAAGAACTGCTTGTGAACTGAGTAAATCAATTCATACATTGATAAGAAATTAAACACAAAAATACTGACCCATATTTTAAAATAACACCAATAATTTTTTGTTTATTCATGTCACATGAAGTTATTAACATAATCTGTTACACAGATTTAACGAATCAACAAAAATAAACTCAATAAAATCTTTAAACAGAATAACAAATCTCGAATAACTAAAGGTGGGTCAGCTAGCGTAATGCTGATATTGACTTTGAATGAGACTGACAGATGGTACGAAACTTTTCATTCGTTTTGCAATCTGGCAAAAAATAAGTCCAGAAATGTAATGTCAAACTACCATATTAAATCAGTCACAATGCTTCAATGACTTCCTAAATTTGTATACTTACAGAACAAAATTAAAACAGGTAGATGTAGGTAATCTACATAAAAATATTTTGTTCGCAATTTTTTTGGTTAAGTTCTAATCTTCGCAAGACATTATACAGCATTAAAAGCTATATATGGAGTTTGACATCTATCATATTGAATTTGTTTGGAAAATCATAAAATGCTACACAGCACTTTCAAGTTATAATGTACGTAAACATGATTACTGTTTATTATAAATGAAAGTGGTGCAATTTTTGTCTTAATAGGAGCCAAATAAAATACTGAAATGTCAAATTTTGACCAAAATACTCGCATACCCATAATCTATACCTTTAAACAAGGTTTACCTTTCACTGATGTTTGCCAGAGTTTGATAAATGCTATAATATAACTGTAACTGAAAACTAGTTTTCATTTACACTGTGCCAACAGTTTGCTAAAACTGAAACTTAACAAAAAATCATAATGGAATCATATCCTTGACATCAAGTGTAAATTAATCTGATGACAGAAAGTTCAATCAACATGAGAATTATAATGTCTAAAGATGTTCACAAGAAAGTTGCCTAGATAATTAACATTTTGATACAGTTCAAGTATGCATTAAAATGTAAGTGCCTTACAATGAGCAAGTTTTGCAGGAAATATTTCTTTACTCTTAACTCTTTCACTACTAATGATGACTTGACTACCTTTTGCAGACAGCGTAGATCAAGATCAGACTGCACAGAACGTGCAGTCTGATCTTGAGCTATGCTGTCCGCTACTCTATTTTTAAGCTATGATGAATGTCGTTTTAAATGGCAGCAGAAATCTATTTTTAGAGCTCGGAAAAAACATGTAATTTCTTGAGTTAGTAGTGAAAGAGTTAATACACAAGAATGCAAGTACTACAGTTTCTACAGCATAAAGCAAGATGAAATCCTTTTTCTCTTTCAGAAAGAAAAACAACACCATGTCTTTGAGATTTAACCCTTACCACACAATCACAAGATTTAACAATCCTTACAAAAAAAACTTACTGAAAACTGTTGGAAAAAGTGTAAAAAAATCCACTTTTCATGATCCCAAGAAAAAAACCTCTTGAATACATTGTGGGAAGAGGAGAAAAAGCTGGTAGCCAGCATTTTCTCCTTTTTCCACAATGTTTTCTACCCTTCCAAAAGCAAATTTCAATTTTCAGTCATATCAATTTACTTTTGCTGTATGCAAATGCATTCAATTTGTGTAAGTGTGAAAACTTTGTTGTCTGGTAAAGAGTTAAAGTGGTAGTAGAAGTACACACAAGACACAAATTTTCATAGCCAAACTGACTAACTTACATGGTAATAAATAATCAGTTTTAGATTGCATCCAAGTGTCAAACTGAAAGCATTTCCAGACGACTGATAAAATTGACACAAATGAATCTCAGTTGTTTGAAACAGTAGAAAGCACAGATGGAAAATGAAAAAAAAAAAAATCTTGTGAGAAATATCTCCTTTTTTTCAGTTTTTCAATGATCAGCCAGTACAAACAAGTTGAAACAAGACATAATACTTAAACAATCATACTTAGTCCACAAGTTTTTCTTTTGTTCTTAAATGCTGGTAGATTTATTTACCAGTATGTAAGTTTGGGAGAGTATGTGTGAGAGAGAGACTCTATTAATCCTTTACCACAGAATCCCAACTTTTAAATACCCTGAGAGAGGGACTTTTTGCAAACATTGTGGGAAAAATAGAAAAAGCTGGTAACCAGCATTTTCTCCTTTTCCCACAGTGTTTTCTTTCTTTTCAATGACAAAGCTTTATGTTTTGAGCAACATTTAATATGTCACCTGCACAATTATGCTTTCAATGTGGACATGGCTACAATTTTGTTATGTGGTAAAGGGTTAAGTACCATGACATTTGTAAAATTATTCTGTATATGATGATATACATGTGTATGTATAATTCAATAAAGATTCTGATTCGGATTATATCTGTAAGGTTTAACTCTTACCTCTTAATGGCTAAAAATACAGTTCTGCTGCAAGTTTACGATACAGTTCAGTTAAAACATTGAAAAGAAAAGTGGAGAGTGTATATCAAAGATCAAACTGCATGTTTTGTAGTCTGATCATGATCTGCACTTTCCACAAAAGCTTCTTCTCTTGTCAACAGTAAGGAAAAAGTTAAAACATTGAAAATATACAGGCAGTCAGACCATGTTTGATTATGCCTTGATAAAGGCATATCCTACTGAATTTTGTCATGTTTTCAATTTGTTCTTGTGAAGGCATTTTACCTATAACCGAATGTTCTAGTGTTACGGAAGTTGCAATGTTTGCCAGAAGTGAACAAATCAGTGTTAAAAATGTAGGCACTAAAGTTTACTCATACCATTTAACCCTTTACTAAACAATACTAGGTCTTTACAACCCTGGAAAAGAAGGCGTTTGAAAATAGTGTAGGAAATGGAGAAAATGCTGGTTACCAGAATTTTCTCATTTTCCCATAATGTTTCGTACCCTATTAGAGACCTAAAGCTCAAGTGTATTTATTCTGAATTTGTCTTCTGCAGGTGTTTTGAACCTGAAGAGTCTAAAACTTGTTGTTTGGAAATAGTTATGACCATGGCAGTTATTACAAGTCTGACAACCTGCTAAGATATGGTGGATCCAAATTTTAATCAAGGCTAGAACAGCCAATTTTAAACAAGAATTAAAGTTGCCAACTTATAATTCTACTGTAAAAATTGCTTCTTCTAGCAATGACTGGAACTTGCTTTGACTATACTTTGGCAGATTGTCAGACTTGTAATAACTGCCAGACTTTGAAATAGTATCAGTTAAATTCCCTGGCATTTTGAACACCAAATATGTTTACTTTAGGCATACATTTGTGATTGTAACCTTATACACAGCACTTTCTCTCATTTCCTGGGACCATAAAACATAGAGTATACTTCATTGTCAAAGTCTACTTCTTTGCAACTTCTTTCAGCACACCAATTAGGGAGTTGACCATCTCAAGTTTTTCTTTATGTCTCTTTTCTGCAGCATCCTCTCTAGCTCTGCTTATTTCCACAATTAACTCTTTCATAACATCGACTGAACGTCTTGGTTTCTTCACATTTGGTGCGGTATCTGTAACTGACAATGACAAAAACTACATTGCCTCATAAACCCATTCCTTTGTTTGCAGTTCGTCGACTCTTTCATTTTGCAACTTGCAGGAAGTAAATACAGGAGAAAAATCTAACTATGTTTGTGGGTTTTCAAAAACATTTAGGAAGAAGAACAATGCTTTCAAAAGTTGTTGGTTCACTGATTTTAAAGGAATCCATGGGGTCATGTACACCCAGCAGTAGGGCTCATGACCTGAGGCGCTAGGTTCCAGTCTCGATGGATCCACTAGGCTTTTCAAAGGAGTGTCCCTGAGCAAGACACTTCAGAGCCAAAGCCAAGTACTGGTGAAATCCAGGAAATGCATAAATTTTGTGAGCGGTCCCTGTGATATGAATGAAATAATATTGAAAGTGGTGTAAAACACCATTCAATTAACTCTTTACCAAAACAACAAAATTTTAGACTGGTCCAAATTAAAAGCATTTGTAGGCGACAAAATAAAAATGACTGAAAATGTGAACTTTTTATTGTGATGAGTAGAAAACATTGTGTTACCAGCATTTTCCTCTTTTTCCACAATGTCTTCAAAAGGCTTCTTTCTCAGGGTCGTTAAAAGTTGGGATTTTGTGGTAAGGAGTTAATGGAATCTGTAGAAGCACTTTTGCATATTCCCACAATGTTTTCAAGAGATTATGATTGAAAGTTTTCAAAGGAATCTGTATGAGGAAAAAGTTCAATTTTTCTTCCGTCTTGCTAAAATACAAATGCCATGGAAGGAAGGTTTGGCAAATTTTGCCCCAATTGCATTAGCTTAAAAAATGAAGCCACAATTACTGAGAGTCCAATCAAAGCAGTGAACTAGATTAAATTTCCCCTTAGTCAAACACTTTTATCTTAGGTGCGATGCAGATTTGGAAGGGTGAAAAAAAAAACGCTTGGTATTCCTAGAATAGTCAGACCAACATATAAAAACATTACAAACATATACAGCAGTCTAACAAGGATACCAGGTTCCCCAAGGTTACAATCATCACTGCTTCCCGGTGATACAGGCCTCTTCATTTCTTTGCCTTTGCAATTAGATGATGAAGGTACTGGCTCCTTTTTCGTTCCTGACTCTATAATACACTTTGGATTTGAATCTGGAAATGTTTCAAAGATTTCTTCCAGCTCATCATTGTCAGTTGATGCAGGTGATTCCCCTGATGTATTCCTTTTCTTTTTGTTCCTTTCAAATTTCTCTTTCATACATTTTATATTTAGGCGGCATTGCTCAGCTGAGAAATTGTAATTGTATTTGTTGACCTCTGAGGCAATCGTTTTCCATTTGTTACGCATCACTGATTTCGAGTCTTCAGTTTCTTTTAGCTTTGTAAGGAGCAGTTTTTCGGCAGACGGTGTCCAACTTGAAGCTACTGATTTACACTCAGACTGTTCTGCAGTGTCTTAAAAGAAACATATTGCTGGGTATAAGTTTGGATATCTGTTTTTTTATTTATTTCATTTTGTGAACATGTGTATGCTAATATTTTCATAAGTTGCAGAGCCAAAAATGAAAATTTTACCTTATGATGTTCATAAGATGAAATAAATTATGATCTTTCACAGAAAAGAACAAATGTTCCATCTATTCCATTTTTCTAGCCCTTTTTTTGTTAGGACTGCATTTCCTCAAAATGCAGTTCTAAAATCACACAATACTGAAAATACTCGCAAAATGGGGAATCAAAACATTTTAACCAAATGTAGTTCACTAACAATAACATCCAATCACCTTTTGAAGATATTGACTGACAGGGGATATCAAGCAAGACCTTCAGGTCTTCTTATTTAATGCTATGGAACTTTAAGACTATATCAGAAGACTTTACATGTTCAGAAATTATCATATCTAGTTAATATCACAAAATTAAAAAATCTACAACAAATGGTTTTGATACAGATACATATACAATGTATTAACATTTGAACTACATGGTAAAATCCCGCATGTTGAACCCACAGCAAAAGTGTTACAAAAACTAATTTCAGTGAAAAAAAATCATGAAGTCAGCTGACAGACCCTGTCAAATTGTGACAGAAATCTGTGAATCTTCATCATTTGGTGCAAATCTTAGCTACAGAATGTTCAATACAAAATCTGTAAAAAAAATACCTAATTCATCATTGGAATGTTTAGCAACCTCCGACGACACACTGGTCTCAGGTTTTTGACTGTCTGTAGTTTCAACTCCACCTGACAAATAATTGCATATTTGCTGTTTGACATGAGGATCTACAAAAAAAAAAAAAACATCCTAGTTGATTTACTATATTGTACTTGCTCATAGTCATATATCCAATCTGCAATCTTAAGTGTTACCAAGAAGAAAAGTTTCATTTTGAAGAGTTATAAGTTTACATATGAGGAAGGTCATTTTTCCCCTAGGATAACACAAAGACAGAAAAGACATTCCTCAAACCACAACAAATTCTTCAGACTTACCCGATTTGAAGGCATTTATGGATGACAATTGGACTGAGCATTTGAAAGGTTAGAGAACTTTGGGAGAAGAGAAAATGCTTGTTACCATCATTTTCTTCTTTTCCCATACTTGCTAAAGTCATCTACCCAAGGATTGTTAAAACACAAGATTGTCTGGTATGGGTTTAATCCCCTGGTAGTCTTAGGAACAGGACGTTGTGGCTTTGATCCAAGACAGAAATTAAATAAATTGTTGAAAATGGTATTAGTGGATCCCTGTTTGGCCAAAGGCAAAAAGGCGTCGTTCCAAGACTGTTCAGCCCAGAGAACGGATAAGGGGAAACAAGAAAGTTCCCAGACCCGACAAGACAGTTCCTAAACACAAGACGGTTTACCAGCATCTAAAGTAATGTTTTTCCATTCAAGTTACAGGATACAATGTTTTGATCCGATTTGTTTCAAGAAGGTATTTTGAGAAAAGAAACTGAATTTACCAACCTGTCGTGGGCGACGTTAGTAGTGCCGCTGTCTCCCTTGAACACGTGACAAACTTGTCCATTTCACCTTTTCTCAAAATAACTGACACTCTGAAAAATATTCACCACAATTGTAAAGTAAATACTATTTCGACGTAAATCTAAGCTATAAGAAAAAATATCAGGGTCAACTATCAACATAAATTCGTATCAGTTCACTGAGGAAAAGCTAATCACTTTTCAACACATGGCAAAGCGAGGGCTACCTTCAGTCTGAAGGCTTGCCCCGATGCTATTTTTGTGATTGGCCCCCGTAAGTGTAGAAAAAAATCAAAACATAACATCGGAGCTCCCCTTCGGATCGAGATTAAGCGAGGGCGAAACATCAATTTGTTCTTTGACTAACGCTAATAGCATATTCGTCCACATTTAGAGCGAATTTTAATGCAGTTCAGTTCCACATTTCCCGTTGCTATCAAAAGTAACTGATATGACAAATACGTTAGATATACAAGCAAAAATAACAAAAGTCAGAAATGTAAATTGTCCTCACCTGGAATTGTCCGCCATTTTGTTCGCCTTTTCGCCGGTGTCCACAACCCGGCACGATCGGCGTCCCCCGGAGGCGAAGGCGAGCCGAATAAAGTGTTTGCGCCAGTACCGGAAGTAGAAATCGGCGAAAATCGGCGTACGCCGATTTCCAAATCAAGTTGGCCCATTAATGAAAGGACTTGCATATTAATTTTACCGAATTCACGGTGCTCTCATGGTATACGAGGAATGTTCAGTGTTCTACGGAATGTACAGTGCAAAGCTGGGGCGTTTTTCTGTACATGCAATTTTTATACAATTGCTAATAAAATAATGTGGGGTGTATATATCACCCCATATTTCCTCACTAGTAGCTATAGAACATAATTATAATATTAATTATATTGAATTTAGCGTGCGTTCATGTTATATGAAATTGCTTACAATTACTTATACTGAATTCGTGGTGCGTTTGAGTTATACGAAATTCTAGGGAATGTACAGTACAAATCCGGGGCGTTTTTCTGAACATGTAATTTTTCTACAATTGCGAATAAAATAGTCTGGGGTGTATATATCACCCCATATTTTCTTATCAATAATCATTGGATATCTATGATATTAGTTACATCCATTCAAGGTGCGTTCATAAAATACGAAATTCTAAGGAGTGCAAATCTATGGCATTTTTAGACTAGCGAAGCTTCGTCTACAGGCATCCAGATTGACTCAGATGTAATGTAAACAAAAAAACCCACAGTTTCCAAATACTGCCTCCAAGAAAAATAATTCTTTCTGTTAATTTTGACAAAACTACAAAATCTCTACCATCTTGATTTGAACATGTCTACTTACAAAATAATAGACTGAACAATATGTCATTGATAAGGTACAAGATGTTTGCTTATATGTAAATTAAGTGACCTATGCAAATCAGGCTCATACACTTATTCCTACAACACAGTAACATTATCAATGAAACTAAAATTAGATACATCTAGGTAACTTGTAGCTAATCCCAGCTACATTACCCTCACTGTACAGGGAACCCATGTCATTCCTTCAGTCATTCATTATTTAGATCATTGTCTACCTTGAAACTGACATGTTAAACTGTTATTTTACTCTTGTATAGTAACACTTTACCATGCAGTCCCGAGTTTTAACGAAAGTGGGGAAGATGCCCTTTGAAAACATTGCGGGAAGAGGAGAAAATGCTGGTAATCAGCATTTTCTCCTTTTCCCACATTGCTTTCGGCCCCTTTAGAATCATGTTTCATCAATTGAGCCAAATTTAACTTTATGGTCTGAAACACCTTTGCTTTTGGATGTGTGAAAATTTTTCGTTTTGCAAAGAGTAAAATAGTTTACTACACTATTACATTTTGTGCTGTTGATTAACCCTTTATCTGCTAAAAAAGTTAAATGAGACTTTCAAGCTGATGGCAAAAACCTCAATATTACTACTTCAAAGTTATATTTTGGAGAAAAAATATCCCCATATCGGACAGTGTAGATACAAGATCAGACAGCAGTCCTATATGATTATTTTTTTATTTAATGCTGTGTCATGGCAAAAGGGGGCTTGATGTAAATTTCTTTTATGGACCAATATCTCTAACTACTGGACAAAATTTTATGGAACTTCATATTTATATTGTTAATCATAAGCCACAGACAATCATTATTTGTTTTCATTGAATGAAATGCCATGTTATGGAAAAAAGGGGCTTAATGTAAAATTTTATTATGGACCAATAACAAAAATGCCACCTGTAGTCTACATGCAAAACAGAATACCTCTTGTATGTTTCTATCAATAGGGTCTTTTGGGTGGGGATATCATTTCAACGGAATAACTTGTTTTCAATTGAAAGTTAAAAAACAGAAGTTTTCAGGGTATTTTTCATTGTGCAAAGTAAGTAGTCAAGAGTGTTGGGTATAGTCAATGAATCGAACTGGATCCGGATAGGACCGGATAGGACTTAATATAAAGTGCACATCATGAGTGTGTTACTATACTTGTTAATTTTTATACAATTGTTAGTATAATAATACCAGAGTATAAATCACCGTATCTACTCTGATCATTAATCAAGGAACATAATATATTGATTATGCTGAATTCTGGAAATATCATAAAAGTCAATCTTCTCGCGCTGATTCGGTGAATACACGTGGTGTTTAATTATTTTCTACTGTGGGGAATAATATAAATGTAATGTGGTTTGAATAGAATACCCCATATAGCTTTATCATAAATTGAAGGACATACATATTAAGTTTACAGAATTCTGACAAATAAAGATGATTAAAAATAATTAGTCAATTACAAAGTATTTGTGTAGTACAGCACTTTTTTCTATTTACTTTATTTATAAGGTGACACACATTTAAAGGCCGATTGGACCGGGTGTAATACCTTTACTGAACATTTTTCCTTGCATTATGTTATTTATATATGCACACACGTAACTAACTCACTCACTCACTCACTCGTAAAATACTCATCTGGGATGCTTTCTAAAAATGTAAATTTTTATGCAACTTGAAATTCAAAGGTGCTGGGTGTATATCTCACCCCATATTTTCTCATCATTGATTATATGATATACATACTTCGTTTTTCCGATTTAAGAGGCGTTCATTCAATACGGAAGTACACGCTTAGAGTGTGTTTCTGATTGCATAAAGTTTTACCCCTGGGCTTTAAATTAAGTTTGGTATATGAATCGACTGCAGGACAAACTCCCCTTGGTACAAAAGCCAAATATAGAAACCATGGGGCAAAACTGCTTTTGAAAATACTGCTTAAGTATTATTATGTAATTCAAACTTCATTCTTAAGTTTGGGCTTATATTTCTTCATCTACTCATGAGATAGCATTTTTTTTAAAAGTATTAATCAATAAAATAGGATCATACAGATATGTTGGGGTTCTGCATGTCCTAGTGGTAGAGTGTAGGACTCGTGTTCTTGTGGCCCCGGGTTCGAGCCTCACTGGATTTACTGGGTTTTTCGTTAGAGTGTCCTTGGGAAAGACACTACGAGGCCCTAGCCCAGTGCTGCTGAAACGCAGGAAATACATGAATACGCTAGCTGTCTCCGTGATATGACTGAAATAATGTTGGAAGCGGTGTAAACCACCAGTCAATCAATCAATCAGTTCACATGTATGTTAATGTAAAATTGGAAATATAATCAACAGACATGAATTATTTCAATTTTCCAGTGGAAGGACATCTTTCAAGATAATTTCCTATTGCCTGCAGTCCAGTATCCGGATTAAATATGAATTATACCAAGATGTGGGTCATGTCGTATTACGCCGTCCCAGTTATGACGCTACTACAGTAGAAACAACATTTTGTGAGACAAGGTTATCTCATTTACGCGACTTTCATGTAAAGTGAGCTCTTTGAAAGGATCAAAACATACAATTCCATCTGGTTATTTTCCGGAAAGATTTTCTTCCAAATCAGACAAAAGCTCAATGGCCAAGTAGATGGCGTCTGATATTTAAGACCAGGTGTTCCTGGTTTGATTCTAGCTTGTATTGACCATAACGATAATCACTGTGCAAATTTTGTAAACAAGGGTAATGGTTATATTATTGGGAATTAAATGATATGGGGTGTATATATTATTCCATACTTTCTCATTAAGTAAAGAACTTACATATTAATCATATCGAATTATTGGTACGATCATGTTATACGAAATTCTAGAGAATGTACAGTGCAAATCCAGGGCGTTTTTCTGCGCATGTAATTTTTCTACAATTGCGAATAAAATAATGCGGGGTGTATATATCACCCCATATTTTTTATTATTAGTTATTGGATATATATAATATTAGTTTTACCAAGTTGAAGGTGTTTTCATAAAATACGAAATTCTAAGGAATGTACAGTGCAAATCAATGGCAAATTGCTATACATGTAAACATCTATTTAATTGGAAATAAAAAAAAAAAAAGAAAATGTGAGGTATATAAATCAACAGCATATTTTCTCATCATTGAGAATATGACATGCATATAAAATCTACAAACGTCCTAATGCATAAAGTGCACATCATGAGTGTTTTTCTATACTTCTTAATTTTATACAATTGTTAGTATAATAATACCAGTGTATAAAACGCCATATCTACCCTGATCATTAATCTTAGAACATAATAAATTCATTATGCTGAATTCTGGGAATGTCATAGAATTCGATGAAAATGCGTGGTGTTTAATCATTTTGTACTAAGGGGAATAAAATGAATGTAATGTGGTTTGAAAAGAACTTCCAATATTACCTTATCATAAATAATACGACATACATATTAATTTTACCAAATTGTTCCAAATTAAGATGATAAGAAATAATGGGTCAATAACGAAGTACTTTGTAGTATAGCACTTTTTCTCAAATACCTAATTTATAAGGTGACATACATGTAAAGGCCGATTTGACCGGGTGTTATACCATCACTGCACATTTGTTCCTGAATTATGTTATTAATATATGCACATGTACCTAAAATAATAATCACTCACTCACTCGCTCACACGCTCGTAAAATACTCATCTGGGATGTTTTCTATAAATGTAAATTTTTATGCAACTTGAAATACAATGGTGTTGGTTGTATATATCACCCCATATTTTCTCATCATTGATTATATGATATACATACTTCGTTTTTCCGATTTCAGAGGCGTTCATTCAACACGGAAGTATACGCTTAGAGTGTGTTTCTGATTGCATAAAGTTTTACCCCTGGGCTTTAAATTAAGTTTGGTATATGAATCGACTGCAGGACAAACTCCCCTTGGTACAAAAGCCAAATATAGAAACCATGGGGCAAAACTGCTTTTGAAAATACTGCTTAAGTATTATTATGTAATTCAAACTTCATTCTTAAGTTTGGGCTTATATTTCTTCATCTACTCATGAGATAGCATTTTTTAAAAGTATTAATCAATAAAATAGGATCATACAGATATGTTGGGGTTCTGCATGTCCTAGTGGTAGAGTGTAGGACTCGTGTTCTTGTGGCCCCAGGTTCGAGCCTCACTGGATTTACTGGGTTTTTCGTTAGAGTGTCCTTGGGCAAGACACTACGAGGCCCTAGCCCAGTGCTGCTGAAACGCAGGAAATACATGAATATGCTGGCTGTCTCCGTGATATGACTGAAATAATGTTGGAAGCGGTGTAAACCACCAGTCAATCAATCAATCAGTTCACATGTATGTTAATGTAAAATCGGAAATATAATCAACAGACATGAATTATTTCAATTTTCCAGTGGAAGGACATCTTTCAAGATAATTTCCTATCGCCTGCAGTCCAGTATCCGGATTAAATATGAATTATACCAAGATGTGGGTCATGTCGTATTACGCCGTCCCAGTTATGACGCTACTACAGTAGAAATAACATTTTGTGAGACAAGGTTATCTCATTTACGCGACTTTCATGTAAAGTGAGCTCTTTGAAAGGATCAAAACATACAATTCCATCTGGTTATTTTCCGGAAAGATTTTCTTCCAAATCAGACAAAAGCTCAATGGCCAAGTAGATGGCGTCTGATATTTAAGAACAGGTGTTCCTGGTTCCAGTCAATCAATCAATTCACATTTATATAAATGTAAGATTGGAAATATAATCAACAGACATGAATTATTTCAATTTTCCAGTGGGAGGACATATTTCAAGATAATTTCCTATTGCCTGCAGTCCAGTATCCGGATTAAATATGAATTATACCAAGATGTGGGTCATGTCGTATTACGCCGCCCCAAATATGACGCAACTACAGTAGAAATAACATTTTGTAAGACAACCTTTTCTCATTTAACCGACTTTCATGTAAAGCGAGCTCTTTGAAAGGATTGAAGCATACATTGTCATCTGGTTGTTTGCCAGAAAGATTTTCTTTCAAATTTGATAAAAGCTCAATGGCCAAGTAGATGGCGTCTGATATTTAAGACCAGGTGTTCCTGGTTTGATTGTAGCTTGTAGTGACCATAACGACAATCACTGTGCAAATTCTGTAAACAATGGTAATGATTGAATTATTGGGAATTAAATGATATGGGGTAAATATTTTATTCATACTTTCTCATTGAGTAAGGAACTTACATATTAATCATATCGAATTCATTGTGCGTTAATGTTAAACGGAATTCTAGGAAATGCACAGTGCAAATCCAAGGCGTTTTTCTGCGCATGTAATTTTTCTACAATTGCGAATAAAATAATGTGGGGTGTATATATCACCCCATATTTTTTTATTATTAGTTATAGGATATATATAATATTAGTGATATAAAATTCAAGGTGTGTTAATAAAATACGAAATTCTAAGGAATGTTCAGTGCAAGTCTATGACATTTTGCCATGACGCTTTAAATCAACGGCATATTTTCTCAACATTGAGAATATGACATGTATATAAATTCTACAAACGTCCTTATGACTTCATACAACTGGGGGTTTAAAGTGCACATCATGAGTACATGTATTTTCTATACTTGTGAATTTTGTACAGTTGTTAGTATAATAATACCAGTGTATAAATCGCCGCGTCTACTCTGATCATTAACCATAGAACATAATATATTGATTATGCCGAATTCTGGGAATGTCATATAATTCACTCTTCTAGGCCGTGCAGGACGCCAACATATCTGTAAGATTTTATTTTATTCATATTTTTTCAAAAATAAAAAGAAAAGCGATTTCATGAGTAGATGAAGAAATATAAGATCAAACTTATTTTATTCCCAATTAGATAAATGTTTACATATGCAGTAAAATGCAATAGACTTGCACTGTACATTCTTTAGAATTTTGTATTTTATGAACGCACCTTGAATTTGGTATAACTAATAATATATACCTGTATATCCAATGGTTATTAACAAAAAAAAAAAAGAAATGGGGTGATATATACACCCCACATTATTTTATTCGCAATTGTAGAAAAATTCCATGTCCAGAAAAACACGCCTGATTTGCACTGTGCATTCGTATAAAACCAACGCACCATGAATTCAGTATAATTAATTGTAAGCAATTTCGTATAAGATGAACGCACCTTGAATTCGTTATGATAAATATTATAATCATGTTCTATAGTTACTAATGAGAAAGTATGGGGTGATATATACACCCCACAGTATTTTATTAGCAATTGTATAAAAATTGCATGTACAGAAAAACGCCCCAGCTTTGCTACTGTACATTCCATAGAATTTCGTTATAACATGAGAGCACCGTGAATTCGGTAGAATTAATTATATGTATATTATTATATTTATCTGTCTTATACCATTCTAACCCATTCTACTTTATCCTTCTTGTTAGTATATGCTTAACCTTGTCAATTATCATCCTTTAATTTAACCACAGCCAGCCAACATTCATTCATTCATTCATTCATCCTTTCATTCATTCATTCATTCATTCATTCATTCATTTGTTTCGTTCTAATATCAGTATTTTTTCAGTAATCCACCATTCATTTTCTATTTATGTTCCATTTATCATTTAGGTGACATATAGGCCAATGGGGCCGGGTGTTGAAATTTTATATGTCATATATTTGTTGAACCTTCATGTATATGTGTATAACACATGTCACTATAATAAAAAATTTACTTACTTACTTACTTATATGCAAGTCCTTTCATTAATGATGAGAAAATATTAGCTGATATATAGATCTATACCCCGTATTATGTGATTTCTAATAGTGTAACCATTACTCATGTTTACGAAACATTGCAGAGTCTGTCGTAATGGTCACCCAAGCGAGAATCAAACCATGAACACCCGGTCTTAAATACCAGACAATATCCACTTGGCCATTGAACTTTACTAGAAATTGGACTGAAAATCCTACCAGAAAACAACCAGATGATATCGTATGTTTCAAAGCGCTCACTTCACATAAAAGTCGGTTATATGACGTCGGTGACGTCAAAAAATTAATGAAAGGGACGCCACTCTAGGTGACGTCGTTTCCATGATTAATATGAAAAAGGCAACCCTCAATACGAGCGACGTGAACGATTTGTGGAACAAATATCTATTTATTCGAATGACGAGCTAGATTCTTGATCTTGAAATCAAAGGGTTTTGAGCTCGAATTCTGTCTTTGCCAAAACTAATTTTGAGCGTTGTCAAAAGTAGAAAGCATTTTTCTTTCGTAGATTTATACATGTAAAATAGGGCGAACTGTCCCTAATTTCCTGAACAAAATAAAGACAGTTCCTTGACAATTTCGTTATGTCCAGAAAAAATATCTTGGAACGATTATTGGTCAACATGTAAAGACCATCTTATGGGAACATTTCCTCACCGCATGTAGATCTAGATCTATATTAGAGAGACTTTGATTTCTACGAGGAATCCGTCAGTAGGTGGGAAGAATACTAGTATTGAGCAGAGTACTGGTAAAAGGAACTTCAGGAATGCATGGTAGGTGCACTTTCCGCCGCAATGAATATACACACAAAAGGAATCGTCAGTGCACAGGTCTACCCACGTTTTACCTGGAGTTTCTTTACAATCAGAGTGCTTAGATCGCTAAAATCAGATTATAGACTATGTGGCTTTCCTTTTTCACCCCATCTGCTTTCCTACACATCCGTCGTTGAAACAGTGATCAGTGCAGAGACAGGAATGAATTCTGTCGCAATGACTAGATCTAGATCTATCATCAATCCTAGGAAAGAAATTTGCCAAGTTTTCGGATAGATATCCAACTTATGGCAAAAATACGCCAAACTTTTCGATCTATTAACAAACTTTCGTAACATTAAATAGATCTAAATATATTTGAGCCATGTTGCAGTAAAAGAGGGTTTAATGCACCTCTGTGATGTATGATACCAAGCAAGTCATCACATCATTATACATCCATATTGTATGATAACTGACTGAATCAAAAGGCATGCAAACTGGTCCTTTGACATGTAGAACGTTGAAAATAGATCTAGCAAAGAGTTTTGACCCAGATTAGCTTGCGCGGACTGCGCAGGTCGACCTGGGTCGATAGTTTTTTGCAAATGCATTAAGCCCCCTTTTTACAGATCATAAATCCGGCTTTCTCTGTAAACGGTATTTTGAAAAAGCCAAAAAACTAGTTTAGTCATGATTTCTTCGACACAATGTTTTCCGCGAAGAACGGCTCGTGCATGACGTAAGAATAGTATGATTAATGACGTCATTATTTTCTAGCATAGATTATTGCGTATGTTTATACACAAACAGACGCTTAACACGCTGAAAGTAAGTAAGAAATTAGATAATCTGTACTCATTAAACTCATAATAATTTTTAAGTAATCATCCGATCGGTAGATAATTTTTGTCATTTTTGACCAATCAGGTACTTGTGCGAAAGATTGTCATATGTGTGACGCTGTACGACTAACCGGAAGACACTCAATTTTTAAGTCATCCCTATTTAGATTTAGACTAAAACCCAGAACGAAGTCGGAATTTCATTTTTAAAAAATCTAGAACGGTGTTTCCTCAAAACGAGCTTCGCTCTTTACGGACTTCGCCCGTAACTCGCTGTCGCTCGTTATTACGTTGATAAACTTGATAAACTTGTCTGTTACCTTCCTGACGATTTTTTGAAACCGGTAGAGGACAAGTAAAGTTGTAATAATCATAGGCATGTCATTATAAATGCTGAACGCTTAATATTAATAATATCGAATTCAAGGTGCGTCCATGAAATACGAAATTCTAGGGAATGTACAGTGCAAATCCAGGGCGTTTCTTTTTTTTTCATATGTAAACATTTATTTAATTGGGAATAAAATAATTTGAGGTTTATATTATCCCCATATTTTCTCATCGTTAAGAATATGACAATCATATAAATTCTACAAACGTCCTAATGCATTCATACAAAAGGGGGATATAAAGTGCACATCATGAGTGTGTTACTATACTTGTTTGTTTCATAGAGATGATTTTGTAATAATATCAGTGTATAAATTACCGTATCTGCTCTGACATTAATCATAGAACATAGTATATTGATTATACCGATTTCTGGGAATGTCATATAATTTAATCTTCTTGCGCTCATACGGTAAATATGCGTCGTGTTTAATTATGTTATACTGTTGGGAATAAAATAAATGTAATGTGGTTTGAATAGAAAACCTCATATTACTTTATCATAAATAATAGGAAACACATATTAATTTTACCAAATTCTGACGAATAGAGATGATAAGAAATAATTGGTCAATAAGAAAGTATTTGTGTAGTACAGCACTGCTTTTCTCTATACTTTATGAGCAAGTATAGGCCGACTGGACCGGGTGTTATACCATTAGTGAACATTTATCGTTGCATTATGTTATTCATATATGCACATGTCAACTAGTATAAGAATACCTCACTCACTCACTCAATCGTAAAATACTCATTTGGGATGTTTTCTATAAATGTAAATTTTTATGCAGCTTGAAATAAAATGGTGTGGGGTGTGTATATCACCTTACATTTTCTCATCGATGATTATAGGATATACATACTTCGTTATTCCGAATTCTGAGGGGTTAATTCAATACGGAATTTTAGGGAATGTACATGTACTGTACACACTTTTCAAAGTGTTTCTGTAAGCATAATATTTTTCTTTTGGGCGTTGGTATGAATCGACTGTAAGACAAAATTCCAGTGATACAAAAGTCTTTCAGTTAAAACCATATGACAATACTACTTTTTAAATTGCTGCTTAAGTATTCTTAGTTAATTTTAACTTCACTTTTAAGTTTGATCTTATGTTGTTTTATCTACTAGTGAAATATCATTTATTTGTTTAAGATACATCCTCACAGCTAGAGAGAAAACGCTGTTAATGTTCAAAAGTGTGTACAATTGCTTAGCTGTGTAAACAGGATAAATTACCAATATATATATATGGTGTAAGGGATAGAAAAGCTCAAAGGATTTGTCCTCTTTTTACACTGGAAACGACAACAACGATTGCTTTGAAGGCCTCCAAAACATAAACTGCATTTTTTATCCGTAGTCTGTACAGTCTTGCAGCCGTCAGGAGCAGCATGACATTAAGATACAGAATGAAGGATGAAGTTGGTTAGGAAAACTGGCTAAAAACGAGTAAAGATATATCTTTAAAAAAATCATCTATTACATACGATCTCACAGATATGTTTACATAAGATTGGGAATAGACGTCTTTTTTTTTTTCCAAATAAAAAACAAAATCAAAATAGCATGCGTTTTAAAAATCATATCTGATGATTGTGTTTCTTATAAGGAATTATGGATTGAACAATGTTTAAAATTGAATTATTAAAAACAATCGATTTTTTTTCAGAAAATAAGACATGAATTAAGATAAACTAAAAATAAGATAAAAAAAGATATAGTTTTACATCTATACAGACTTTCTCCTTTCTAATCTTTTCAAGCCCCTGGATAAAAAAAATATAAATGATACAGTATTCTTATTGCAGATATCCAGCGATATGAAAGGGAACTAATAATTGTCCTTAACAACAATGGTCCACAAAAACCAGAATATGGATATTGATCGATAGTTATCTTTCACATAGCATGGATAGATTTACATCGCAGTAAACTGTTATCATTTACGTGTAATATAAAATTTGTTGGGCGTATATATATATGATACGTCCGTTACAAATACGTGGAAGCATTTAGGTTTTGGCATATCATAAAAATCCTGGACAGCAATATTTCCATATAACACATGCAGAATATTAAATAATGAGCAATTGTTATTCTTCACATGTCACTAAAAACTTGTGGGGCGTATATATATACTACCCCTTAACAAACGATCAAGAAAAACTTAGTTTTGGGACGGTCATACTACACTACCACAATGTTCTAACTATACTTTTCATATATTTTAAAGTACTGCCTTTAGAAATGGGGCAATGATATGATTCTTTTGAACGGTGAAAAAAGAATTTACTTTTACACTCTGTCAAGATTTATTTTCCTTGTTTTGGAATGTTTTTCTTCATTTCTAACGATATACAAGTAAAAGGGATAAAACGAGAAAATAACAAAAACTATCCGTTTCAGTTGTGACCCCTGTTTGCTTAAAGTTACGGCTTTTCCTGCTCGGCCAACATCCTTTCCCATGTTGTACAAACGTCAGTTGTTTCTCAATTAGGGACAAATAATAAGTAGTAATGATGAGAAGCTGATGGTGTCGGATTAGATGTTATATTTGTCGTGGTGTAACGAACGGCTAGTTGCACTGGCCACCGCCATTTAACTGTCTAAACAAATCTTGAAAGCGGCGTTTAACACCATGGAATCATATTGGATGTCCTTAACTTGTACGATCGGCTAAAAACCCATTTGTTTCCTGTTCTTTTGTGAAGGGCCTTTGTATAAGATAGATATGTACATGTATATGCCCCTCAAGTTTTGAATCAAAGGTGAAGGTTGAAGAATCAACCGAAGAGCCATAATTCTTGTTGATTTGGAAATTTGATGTTTTAGTAAACGTAAAAGATGTATTTGCAGCTTTTCATATCGCTGAATATCTGCAATTAGAATACCACATCATTCATTCCAGCTAAACGAGAGCTTGATAAAATGAAAATAAGGAAAATCTGCAGGGACAAAACTATGACAGTCTATTGCTAGAGCTTTTGTATTCTAAAAATCTTACTTTTAAATTTTTCTAATTCCATGAGGTCTCTTTTCCACGGCCAAATTAATATAGCATGTATTCTATAAGGAAACATTTTCTGATAAATGTCTTTGCTATTAGGCAATACTGAATAAGCGTTGTTTAGAATTGGGTTAGGCGTATTAACTTCTGTGCAACACAAACTGTGATAATGTGATGAGTACGCTTTATTCATTGATAGAATAATACTTTATTTTACTTACTTGTAAGTCATTAACTAGTATGACCGGCCAAAAACTAAGTTGGTCTCCTTTTTCGTGGGTAATATATATATACGCCTCATAAGTTGTAAATCACATGTGAAACAATCAATCATTATCAAACATTCTATTATTATGTTTTCGAATTATATTCTATAGAGAAAATATATCTGATATATCCCAATTCTGAATGGGTACGGCCAATAAATTTGTCGTGTCTTAAAAGAGTACTAAAATTACCTGAAATAAATATAATTTTGTTGGTAAAACCTAGCAGACAACATTGATCCAAGATTCAATTTCTGTACAGTCTGATTTTGATCCATGTCATTTGCGAAAGCTTCTTATTTTCACTATGGCCCTGAGAGGGTCAAGCCCGACATTTACCGTTAATAGAAATATCGTACCGTCCGATATACAGGATGATTAAAATATTCACTCTTCAATTATTCTTTGCACAGAGGTCAATTTCAGGTCAATTTGTTCGAGTAATACTATTAACGTCGCGTTAAACACAGAATAATTCATAGACCAATCACAAAACAGTATTCCGATTAGCATGGTGCTTATGATTTGGCGCTTGTTATTTCTTTTCACTCGGAAACCCAAAGTGACATGCCACATTATCTGTGTATATAATATTACAAAAAAAAAAACTCGTGCCATAAGCTGCATGTGCTATGCGAGTAACGTGCGAATATGAACCACTTCGAGCCTATTTTGTAATTCGATTCATATTTCATTTTTGTGCTAGTCGAAATATTTGGTCAAATGTAGCTCAGCGGTAAAGACAACATGTATTTATGTATTTTATTTTGTGTATAAAACATGTCCTAAGTAAAAGAATAAGTATGATTTGCAACTGGTAGGGCTAAGAGAAAAACCGCGCTATATCCAATGAGAATGGAATGCTAAAATTAGAAGAAATAATTATAAATCAAGTAATTTAGGCCCGTCCAGTTCGAATTCCGCGAGAATGTACGTCTTTCACCAAACAGTACACTTATCCGTATATAATAGTAATGATTATGATGCTTTTGTTTAGGAGTTTTCTGTCATGTTCTCAAAAATAACAATACAACACAGCTGCTAATCGCGACGCAAGATTGCTTTGCAATTAATGTAGACTAGAATCGGCCGGGATCCGTGCAATCCGGCTTTCATTTGAACTGTTCGTTTTTATAATAACGTCAGCACATCCTGATAAATGTAAATTAACAGAATACTATCAAAACATGAGTTAGTTCTTTCAGTGTAGTGCGCAAGCACTTTAAACGTACCTGAAACAATATAGAACAGAACAGAACATTTTATTTGACGTGTACACAGTACATAGTCATATTTACATCAAAAGTCACATAAATTCAAAGGTCACCCTCTCTTGTTCTCTTTATCTTCTTTTCTCTCTCTTTCTCTCTCTCTGTCTCTCTGTCTCTGTTTCTCTCTCTCTCTCTCTCTCTCTCTCTCTCTCTCTCTCTCTCTCTCGCGTCCTTCTCTCTATCTCCCTCGCTTTCGCTCCCTCGCACGCTCTCTCTTTCTTTCACTCTGCTCAAGTCATGTAAACTGTATTGAACAAAAAATGCTAATTTAATAATTACAACAAGTATAAGGAATCAACTGAGGAGGATATATTGTATCTGTAAACTTCGTTTGGAAAAAAAAATAATGATACTAACTGTAAAGTGTGTTAAATCGTAGTGAAAAAGCTGATGTCAGATAATTACCGAACATAGACAATACATTTAGGTCGTTACTCGACAGTAAAGAGATAAGTTTAAACGCACTAGGTCTGATATAAAAATACTTATCTAGGTACTTCCGATGTAAGTGTTTGTATTTCGGGCACACTAGCGAGAAATGAAATTACATATTTCAATAGTTAAAATAGTGTTTTTTAATTGAAAATAGTTGAAAGAAAAACGCTGAAATTTCACCGATATCGACCACTAGGAAAAGGTGAACCATTGTTTAGAGCCGAATCCAAAGCAAAATCCACAGAATTTGGTACGAACTACGATGTACTGGGAAAGATGCGTCAACAAAACAAATGAGACAGCTTATAATCAATTATCCACGGATATGTCTTGGATCCGTACACAAAAGCTAGTTAAAGCGGGAAATGATAGAAGAAGAGTTGCCGCGAATTGGTTAAAATATTGCTTACCCTTTTAACAAGCAATCCCTCGTTTTCACGACCCTGGTGTAGAAGGCTTTCGAATACATTGTGGGAAAAGGAGAAATTGCTTGTTAAGAGCACTTTCTCCTTTTCTCACCATGCTTTCTACCCCTCATCAGAAATGCGAATCATGAGAACCAGGTTTTGAATTTTCGTCTGCAGACGCTTACAAGATGGAAGATTCTAAAGTTCATCATTCGGTAAAGGGTAAAAACAGCGTAAAACCTAATGCAATTAAGCAACCAATTATGGCTATAAATAGAAACAGATATGTGGGGTATATATATTTCGTATATATACCAACCCGTATAAAGGTCTGAAAACTACGCCACATAAGTGGGTTTAAATATCGACGCCCCGTATCCTTGACAATTTCTCTGTGTGTGTGTGTGTGTGTGTGTGTGTGTGTGTGTGTGTGTGTGTGTGTATATATGTGTGTGTGTGGGGGGGGGGGGTTGAGAGAAAAGGGTAACAAAGGTCCATGATTCCCGAACGGGGGGGTATTTTTTTTTTCTCTCTCTCTCTTTCTGAACAACTAGGCATCGGTAGTAGTAATCCCTGAAAGTTTGAATCAATTCTGTCCAATAATGAATGAAGATTTTTGGTCTAAAAAAAATGTTGCAGGTACGGGCGCACGCACGGACGGGTGCCATTACTATATTCTCCTCCGATGCCTATTGGTGGGGATATTTATGTTGTAAGTGTACCTTAGATGGGTTAGGTTTAGGGTCTGGGTTAGGGGGTGACTATTCTATGTGTGGTTCATTTTTCTACGTGTGGGGGAGTCAAAATATTATGACCCTCCGGTCATAATATCATGACCGGGGAGTCACTATTCTCTTTAAAATAATGACCGGAGGTGGGGTCATTATTCTATGGGGGTCAGTTTACAACGTTATGTGGTCACCGGATAGGCGGCTAAAGAGACGCTATCCTCGATCCTTTCGCGAAGGGAAGTTCCTTTCGCTGTTAAGATGGTTACTATCATTTTCGCGCTGTGAAACCAGGAGGTTGTTTGGTACAGGCTTTATTTGTCGTCTGCAAATGCTTTGAATATGGACAGGAGAAATATTTTCTCCTGTGGTAAATGATCTTTCAACCACCGTCAGATCTCCCCCTGTTTTCCCCCACTCGTTTTACCCCCTATCTCCCCGTTTCTGATTAGATAAAGCATGTCAAGTTACGGAAATTCAATCTGTATACGAGTAGATGAACATATAAAGCATGTCAGTATAATATTGAAATTCAATTTTGTAAACAACATACATGTAGGCCTATTTACGGAATTAGCCGAGTTTTGACGAGTGCCAAATGGGGTCGTCTTTGACAGGGAAAAGAAATGTCAGAAATAAGATCAATCTACAGCAATGGAACCGTAATTATATTTCTATATCAAAATTGTTTTGGTGAAAATTTTCTTGGCTTTTTAGCGTATTTTCTATTTAACCAATCAAAACCGGTTAGGCGACCACTCACTGCGGCGAAGTGGTTGTGCCAGCAGATATCTGTTCAGGACAAAGAAAACGCGTTTGATTTTGGGAAAACAAAGTAAGTTTGTTGTTCATTCTGTATCTGATGTAGACTTTTATGGATGGTAATAGATCTAGTAGCGTGGTTAACTGGTTTTGCTTTGGTTTCTCCCTAGATCTAGCCGATCTGATCAGAGCGTATTCATGCTTTTGAATGTTGTCTTTCCCGCCCTCAGATTTTCTATCAATTTCTACATGTGTAGATTTATTATATTCTTTTCCCAATCCATTCAGCAGTACTCTAATTTTCATTGAAAAATGTTCATTTTGGGATATCCTTTGCAAAAAAAAAAAATATATTCCAGTGAGAACTGCTTGAATAAAGAATGAGAGATCAATAAAAATCCCGTGCATGACCCACTTACGATAAATATTCCATTTACTTGTATGACTAGTAAATTTCGAATATGTCATAATTCATTTCGGGTAATGGCCAGACTCTGCACTGCTACCATACAACCCTGTACGAGCCTGAGAAAGACAAAACAAAAGATGTGGAAAAGGCTGGTTACCTTAAGTTTTCAGAAGTCTACTTCTTCAGAGATGTGAAAACAAAATCCCATATTTTAACAACCTGGGAGCTTTTGAAACCATTTAGTGAGAAGAGGAGAAAGTGCTGGTAACCAGATTTTCTCCTTTTTTCACAATGTATTCTAGCGTTTCAAAACAAATACACATATCATTATTTACGCCGCATTTAATTTTCCATCTGCAAATGCTTTCAATTTGGAGTCTAAATTTTGTCAGTTGGTACATGATTAACCTGCCCGCCAGTGGTTAGGGTGTCAGACTTGTGACCTGGTTGTTGTTAGTTCTAGACCAGGTTGGGGCAAACTTTAGTCTCAATAATGAGATGCTATGGTGATTTTTTTTTTTTTTCACTTTTGGACATTTATTGTGCACCTTACTGTCTCAAGTCCATTTTACGGTAAAAAAGTTAGAGCACTATACTGACTTTCTGTTTTGTGGATTTAATCTGTATTGCAGTAAAATGCAGTTAACTTTTAGTATCAAACATGACCAAAGACAAATATTAAGTAAATTTTTCATTACCTTAAGAGCATGTGAAAGTCGTTTATAACGTAAATTTTGGGGAAAAAAATGACGAAATCTATCGTGAGTGGCGGCCATTTTGTGTGCTTTTGGGTACGTAAATTACTCGAGTAATAGATGAAATGAACTGCTTTTTCTTATGTTCAGCATTTAAATTGAAAATATTTGTATTTCAAACAAAGGATTATTGAATATGCAAGCAACAGGTATGTTGAAATCATAGTTTTGTGCTCTATTTATGAAATTATAAGAGTTCAAACTTGCGCACAAAATCTGTGCTGAGATTTCAACTGTTTTTGTCTTGATCGTCTCTGTACCCAGAGGCGACCAGTCAAAAAGTAACATCGCCTCTGGGGACAGTTATCTGTACTAGGGCAAACTTTAGAGAACTTTCCGAAGATTTTTCACCTCCCACCTCTGATGTATGTGAGAAAGTAGTCAGTGACTTGGAAGGAAAGTAATGGTGTGATAAAGCCAGGAAACACTTGCATAGGTGCACTGACCGTTGTAATATGACCTAAGCTGACAAAATGGCGTTAAACTCCAATTCAATCAATCAATCATTCATAATTAATGTATCATCAGAAATTAACCTTTTACCAGACAACAAAATTTTAGACTCCTTTAAATTGAAGGCCTTTGCAAATGACAATTAAGGATAGGGCATGCTAATGGGATTCGTATAATATTGCCAAAATATTGTATAGATTCGGCTAAGACTCGGGTATACCGTAATCGATGGGGGAACCAGCGTCTATTGGCCGATAGATTAGGCATTATCAGCTAATGTAAAGCAGGTATGATAATAGCTTATTGGATGATCATTTTGTGTTGACTGGCAGTCTGCTTGTAGCAGGATATAAATTTCTTGGTGCAGAACAGCTGTAAATATACATCAAAACCCTCTCCTTTCAAATGACTTGCATGTTACATCATACCCCTAATCCTGATATAACCCTTTGCCACATGACAAAAAAAAAAATGGACTGGTCTAAATTCAAAGTATTTGCACGTAACAGTTTAATGTAGTTCAAATGACGAATTTTGTCTTTCATAGCATAGAAAACATTGTTGGAAAAGGAGAAAAAGCCAGTTACCAACATTTTCTCCTTTTCCAACAGTGTTTTTAAGAGGCCTTTTCCTCAGTCTTTAAAATCTAAGATTATAAGGAAAAAGGTTTAACTGCAAACACTTGTGTACGCGTGACAGGTGTGAAATCTTGTTGACAGATACCTTGTTTAACATTTTTGGTTGTTCAAAATTAGATCTTCTCTGCTGATGGCAAGATGGCAGATGTTGTAGATAGACATCAGACTAAACAGAACATGCAGTATGATCTTGGATCTACACCATTCACTGCTAGGCCACGACTTAACTTGTATCAGAAAGTGACTTCTCGTAGGTCAAACAAGGTAAGAAAATATTTAAAACATGTAGAATATTTCAAGATTGAGAACATGCTGAAACTGAAGATGAGCTGCAGTTTTGATCCCGTCAGTGGTGCTATAAAATATAAATAGATCTAAATTTGTTGGATATTACACTTTTTATTTCAGACACACATTTGGTAAAAACCATCATTTTGGTTGCACCCTTTTCTTTCAAAAAGGATAATTTTTTAAAGTTCGGACACTGAAAAAAAATAATTATGTCTCCCCCAGTCAGGATCGGGAGACGTATTGTTTTTGCCCGTGTGTCCGTCTGTCTGTCCGTCTGTTTTTCTGTCCGTCACAAATCGTGTCCGCTCTATAACTTGAAAACCTTTTAAGATATTTTGATAAAACTTCACACATTTGTAAAGCACCATGAGATGAAGTGTCATGCACAAGAACCATAACTCTGGCTTGTATATTTTTCGAGTTATTTCCTTTTGATTATATTCCTTACTCATTTTACGTACAATTTCGTGTCCGCAATAGAAATCTGGGAGAAAATGTTATTAACTTTATCATGGATTATTAATCCTTCTGACACCAAAAAAGGGGGGGGACATCTGTTTTTTTTTTTTAATAGAAAAACAAGTTCTAGTTATTATTTTCTTCTTTCTGAATACATTGACAAATTACGGTTACTCTGTGTCACTCTAAAAAATGTAGACTTGTCGTCCAAATTGAAAACATTTGCAGTTGACAAATGTGGCTCAAATGATTGAATTTGTTTTGATAGGTTAGAAAGCATTGTGGAAAATGGAGAAAATGTTGGCTACCAGCAATTTCCCCTCGTCTACAATGCTATACAAACTTTAACACATAGTACAATTACTCTTTACCATACAAGAAAAATGTAGGAATGTCCAAATTGCTAGCATTGCAGTCGACAATTTAAATACGGCTCAAATGATTGAACCTGTCTTTTGATATTAATATTGACTGGGCTGGCAGTTTTAACCAGTTGTAACCGGTCAGTACTGGTCAAAAGTGGTCGATTGAAGTGGTTGATTGGGTCAGTTAAATCACTGGCTTGCATACCCGTCCTGTTTCTAAACTAGTCTTAAAAGCTCTCCTCCTAGATCCTGTACATGAAGGTATATTATATATTATCATCAGTATCATAGTTTTTTTTTTTTTTTTTTTTTTTTTTATCAATAAGGGCCTTTTTTATTTAAAGATGCCCGTCTACAGCCGGTGAGCAAAAACACTGTTAAATTTCAAACAATTTAGAATGGTACAGAAATCAGTCCTTTGTGTAAACATGGATAGATTACTGACATATATGGTGTAATTGAAAAAAAGAAACATGGAGATTTGTATTAGAAACCGAACATTGGTCAGAAGAAAACTGGCTGACGATCGAAGCTGTAAACAATGGCGGTGCGTCACGGAAATTTATCGTTGGTTTCCGCCAAGAGTCGGATACGGTGTAATTTGCATATAGGCCGCGACCTCCGTCTGAAAATTGAGGCTGCAACAGAGAAGCCTCCATTTTCCTTTGTTTACCTTATAATACCAAGGGCGAAGGTCAAATATAGTCACGTGACAGAATGCATGATCATCATACGAATCTACCCGAGTGTATAACAGATATATCGGAAATCTTAGATTCAAAAACCGGAAACGACAAGTCTGTTTACATGGAAGGCCGCAACTCAGCGAAATGCATTTTCTATCGACCGTCATCTAAGCAACCTTGCAACCGTCAGGCGCAATATTTGGCATGAAGATATAAGAATGACTGTAGTTTGATAAAATAAAGACAAAATGAGTTAAAACTTGCTGAAAATGAGTATAAGGGCCTCTTTAACTCTTTACCAAATGACAAAATTTTAGACATGTCCAAATTGAAAGCATTTGCAGATGACAAAATAAACATGACTCAAAAATTGAAACGTGACTGTAGAAGAGTAGAAAACATTGTGGGAAAAGGAGAAAATGCTGGTTACCAGCATTTTCTCTTTTTCCCACAATGTTTTCAGAAGGCTTCTTCCTCTGGGTTGTAAAAACCAGGGATTGTATGGTAAAGGGTTAAGCATAATTCAAAAGACATTATTGCTGGTCAACTGAAGAGGTTGACTGGGTTGACTTTCCTATTTGAACTTATATACAGGTCGGTTCTATTCAACTAAACAATTTTTATCATCATCCTTATAGATTAGATAATTGTTTAGTTCTATACCTCTCTCTCTCTCCCACAATACACTAGGTTTTAAAAATATAGATTATAAATTTAACATGTCTTTGATCATAAAAGTTCAAAGGTAGCATCAGAAAAGCAGCCAATATATAATTTTCATGTAAAATTGCAGAAAAAAGTGTCACCAATAAGCAAACATGTGAAATACACCTGCCATTAATCTTAAGGAATAGTGAGGTACACATGAAGAAGGTTGTAACTCATTAACCAAACTAGGGTTAAGGATACATTAATATCTTTGAAGTATTTTTTTGTCTTCCTACACCTTTAAATTACTGTCAAAACACATTAAAAGGTGTAAAAGTTGCCCATTTCTACCCCAGTGGGTGTGGCTTAAATCTAATTACCAAAGTGACGAATCATGTGTCCCTATTTGGGGTATTATGCTTGACACCAGGCTTTATTCCTAAAGTGTGAAATATTGACTTATATGCAATCAAGATAATATCTTATCATCAAGCAATTACTTAAGGTGTCAAAAATGAAACCAAAAGACCCTATTTGGAACTTCTACACAGTTATCAAAAATTGGCAAAAGCCAGCTGATGAGTACCTTTGACAGGGATAAAACAGTTTTTTCACTGAAGTCAACACTTACATATTGATGAATTCAACAAAATTTAGAACTCCCAAAAAGTCCCCACAATAAATCATCCACTAAATAGCATAAATGTCCTCTTAAAACTGATCTGACCATCAAAATTTCCAAATGACCACTACAAATATTCAATCAACCACTATTGACCACTTCAGCAGTATTACCAGGGTGGTTTTAACCGGCCTGTTAAAACCGTCCCTGGTTTCGACCACCCAACCTTGGTTCACTCCCCATCCACAATGCTATACTTTGTAAACGTTAACATTTCCGACAATAACTCTCATCAAAGATGTGGGAATGTCCAAATTGAAAACATTTGCAGACAACAACTGAGATATGACTCACATGACTGAATTTGTCTTTAGAAGGATAGAAAACATTGTGGAAAATGGGGAAAGTGCTGGCTACTACCATTTTCTCCTCATCCACAATGCTCTTAAAAAAAGCCTTCCTTCTCGAGATCATTTAAACTCGAGATTGTGTTGTAAAGGGTCAGCTCTTTAACTGTCAATGACGGGTAACATACCTGTCATGAGAACAATTCACTTGCAACTAGCAGTAAAATCGCCATAAGCAGTAGCCTTAAATTGACATGATTTAAAGGTGTGAAAATGTTGAGGTCGGAATGGAATGATGAAGTCTTGGTTCCTGATATTTCTCTTAATAGTGTAAGAGAAATATACAGACAGTATATACCCATTGTGATCTGCCACGATTCCCTGATCCACCATGATTGTCTCCTGCTGTAACAAGTCTGCCGCGTCTAGCGGATTTTACCTTTGTAGTAGAATTTACCACAGACGAATTGGTGTGCCATGGTGGACAGGGTAAAAAAACGTGTGTATTTGATTTGATTATTCAATGATTAAAAATTCATTTCATAAAACAGGAACTAAAGATATATTTGAAAATTGAAATCTTTCACAGATTTTTAAAGCTGTTTATTTTTTATTATCCTCCTCCGAAGGCGCAGGGATATAGTTTTAGCGTTGTCTGTCTGTCCGTCCTTCCGTCCGTCTGTGTGTCCGTCCATCTGTGTGTCTGTCCGGGAGATTATCTCCAATACCATTGGACAGAATTTCTTGAAACTTTGTATGTGTAAAATAACCCTTCCGCCGTTATACTTTTTTTTTAATTCGATGCAAAATGGCTGACTGGGAGCGATTTTAAGTTACGCATTTTAGTAAATTTTTGGTGTTTTATGTCTTTTATCTTGAAAACTATACAGAGTTTTTACATCAAACTTGTCACATCTATCAACCACCATTACAAAATGCAGGACAAAAGGTTTCATCTAGATTGACCATGCAACACCACACCCATGAAAAAAGGGGGCTAAATGTATAATTTCATCATGGACCAATGACCATCTGTTTGTCCGTCTTTCCGGACAGATATCTTCTAAAATCCTAGACAAAAGCTAATAGAAGTTCATACACATGTTCCTTATGATGGCCATCGATATTTATTTTTTTTTTTTTGTTGTTTTAAGATAATACATTGTCATAGAAAAAGGGGATTTCATGTATATTTCCGTAATGGATCAGTATCTCTTTAACTCAAAATCCTTGATGAAAATTTAAGAAACTTCATACCTATGTTCCTTATGATAGTCCGCCAATATTGTTATTTTAGCTTTTTTGATTAAATGTCGTGTAATCGAAAAAGGGGAATTAGTGTATTTTTCCATTATGGGCAATATCTTTTACTACTGGACAAAATGTTATAAAACTTCATATTTATATTGTTTATCACAAGCCACAGACAACAGTTATTTGTTTCTATTTCATGAAATGCCATGTCATGAAAAAAGGGGGCTAAATGTATAATTTCATTATACATGCCCATCTGTCCACCTGACAGATATCTTCTAAAGTCCTTGACGAAAATTGATGAAACTTCATACATGTCTTGCTTTGGATAGTCCGTTGATACAATTTTTTTCTATATATAATGATGTGTCATGGAAAAAGGGGGCTTGATGTATATTTTCATTATTTGTTTTCATTTAATGAAATTCCGTGTCATGGAAAAAGGGGGACTTATTGTATAATCTCATTATGGACCTCTTATATATTTATTATTTAATGAAATGCTCTCCCTTGGAAAAAGTGGGCTTAATGTATAATTTCATCATGGACCAATAACAAAAAGGCCACAATGTACATGCAAAACACAATACCTCTAATATGTTTGTATCAAAAAAAGGTCTTTTTTGGCGGGGATATCATTTCAATGAAATTGCTTGTTTTTTTAAAAAGACATTTCTTGTTTCTTATTTCAGGCTAACATGACCTATGAACTGACCAGGGAAGGGCTTGCATTCTATATAACTGCACTAGATTTCAGCACAAGGGTCATCTGTCTCACATTAGATATCAAATTGAACAGGGAAGGCCCGCTAGCATTCTATATGACAGCACCAGATTCAGCACGGGGGTCATCTGTCAAACATTAGATATCAAACTGACCAGGGAAGGCTAGCATTCTATATCACTGCAGCAGATTCCAGCACAGGGGTCATCTGTCTAACAGATATCAAACTGACCAATGAAGGCTAGCATTCTATATGACTGCATCAGATTCGGCACAGGAGTCATCTGTCTCACATTAGATATCAAACTGACCAGGGAAGGGCTAGCATTCTATATGACAGCACCAGATTCAGCATAGGGGTCTTAAGTCTCACATTAGATATCAAACTGACCAGGGAAGGGCTGGCATTCTATATGATTCAGCACAGGGGTCATCTGTCTCACATTAGTTATCAAACTGACCAGGGAATGGCTAGCATTCTATATGACTGCACCAGATTCCAGCACAGAGGTCATAAGTCTCACATTAGATATCAAACTGACCAGGAAATGACTAGCATATTCTATATGACTGCACCAGATTCCAGCACAGGGGTCATCTGTCTCACATTAGATATCAAAGGCACAGGATAAGAGGATCCTAACCAATGTTGTCTGTAAGTGATAGAAACTCTAGATATTGACTCTTTACATCTTTACATCTAGAGCTTTGAACACATTGATTTGAACTTTACTCTATATAGCATTCAGTCCAGGCTGTTTGGTCTTGTCTAGAACTTTGAAAGCATTGATACCAACTTAACACTATGGTTCGATTCAGGCTGTTTCATATGCCTATAATTTTGATTCACATTGATACCAATTTGAATCTGTATAGCACATCCAAATTTTAGACTCTACCAAATTAAATGTACCAACACAGGTATATGCCTGTTAGATTAGAACTATGAGAGAAAAATCCCATTTGTATTTTTTTAATGAGATTTTTTGAAAAATTATAAGATAGTTGTCTTCAATACCCAAGAGATAACAAAAAATCACCTTAACTGAACACTAAGTCAGGGTTCTCACTAGGTCCTGGATTGCAAGAGTTACTGATTCTTGGGCTCAAATTTTCGAGAGTCAAAATGTCAAAGTCCAAGAGTCAAAGAGAAATGTCCAAGGGTAAAAAAAATACTTGGTTATTATTGAGAGATAAGGATGTAACAAAACCAAGTTTTCAAATTATGTTCATTATATGTGGACAAATCAAACAGGAAAATACCTCATCTAATGTAGCTCTACAGACATGTTCAAATGAAGTGGATAGATGAATATTGACTTGAAGCTCTAGAATACAATTCATCATTATGGATAAATGGACACAAACAATCTTTTTACTGTTTACCAAACAACACAATTTTAGACTCATTCATATTTAAAGCATTTGCAGTTATCAACTGAAATGTGGCTAGAATGACTGGATTTATCTTGCATAGCTTAAAAGATTGATGAAAGGGAGAAAATAATGGTCACATCCATTAAAGGTCTTTTTCATTCTAGTCTTCTTTCTTCATATGAAAGTCCAATACCTCCTTCTTTAACACTTGATCCAGTGCTAACACTGTAAGACAAGAAGGCTTGACCTTCACACTTCACCGTGTAACATGTAGGTAAAATAATTTTCATTTTATATAACAATCAAAGTTGTTTCCTCATTATTGAACAGTGATTTTAGCTTCCACTTATTGTTTTATACAGATATTTATGTAAATTCACTCTTTATATCCATAATATAAGATCAAAAGACAGTTTGAGATGCCTCTGATCGGACGAAGTCAAACTGGACTTTGTTGTGTCATGAGTTTCCGCGCTTTTTTTCCTACGGTCTTTTTTTCCTATCATTTAATTTTTGGCGAAGCATTACAGCAATATTTGATATACATTTGTCAATAAAGGAAGCAGGTAACTTCAAACCTGTCATTTTGAACATGATAAGTAAATTGACACCATTACACGTTTTCATAAATGATAAGCTGTTATAAACAGCAGCGTGCATTCTTAACATAGGCTTTAGCCCATATTTCTTGCGTCAGATAGAAGCTTAAACAGATATTTTTGAGTGGCAAAAACTTATTTCAAATTTCCAAAAAATATTCTAATTGCCCGCTTTGGGCTCCAACTTCATTTTTGGTGGCATTTTTCAATCGAAAACTCCATCGGCAAATTTGCTGCATGAAAAACGCTTTACGGAATAAAAACAAGCAGTTGTCCCACTCGTCACAACTAAGCCAATTCCATACCTACATCTAACCTTGTCTGTATAACGGTTGTTTCCATTTGAACTGCCAATCACATGATCTTATACATGGCGGTGCCTCTGTAAGTCATTTAGCAACCACATAAACAACCTCGATGAAGTTATTCACATCTATCTATCTGTCGGTGAAAACTTCAATCGGACCTGATAAACTGCATTAAAAAATGAATGTACAAACTGTTTGTCAACTGAAATATAGTTAGAAAGATTTTGATAGAAAATTGAGACTCAAGTTTTCTTTTTTAAGAGGAGCCTTACAGTTTTCAGAATGGTAAACCGGCTTATTTCAGGCAATGAAATGTACCGTGTAGGTGCATATCAAGCTACCAGATACAGCCGAGGGACTTGATGGCTCCCATCACCCGAGGTATGCGGAATGGCAGTTGTCCGAAAGGTTTATTAAAAGTGAGTTATGCAAAATTCAAGCGTCTAGAGCGGTTGTTCGAAAGGATTATTAAAAGCTTGTTATGCAATCTAGATTCAAGCGTCTACATTATACTGATTCATAATCATGTGTACAAGGGTTCTTCGATATATAATGTATATTGTACGATATCTTAAAAGCATTCAACTCAAATAGTGAAATGAACATTACATCCCTTCAAAGTATTCTCCGCGGTTTAAAATACATAATTTCAATCTCTGAATCCATTTCTGAAATGCGTCACGGTACGCTGATTTAGGTAGACCTCTGAGGCACTGACTGATGGCAGAGCCAAGGGCTTGTCGGGACTTGTAATGATGACCAGATAAGAACTTTTTAAGTTTTGGTAAAAGGAAAAAGTCGCATGGGGCTAGATCTGGAGAGTATGGTGGGTGTGGCAAGACGGTAACCTTCTCCGACTTCAAAAATTGCTTCACAGGCTCAGATGTATGTGATGGAGCATTATCATGAAGTAGACGAACATGCCTAAATCCTGACACAGGGCGTCGTTTAAGATAATATTTCTTGAGCTTTTTTAGTATAACATCTCGGTAATACCGACCTGTAACACTTTTGACCTTCGGCACCGAAATTTGTACGGCTATACCATCACATGAGAAGAATATGCAATAAAGAACCTTCTTTGTGCTTGTGCTTCTTTTGGCAACTACAGGCCTTCTACCCTGTTTAGTTAGCCATATTTTGTTTCCAATTTTTCTTACTAGTTCGAAATAGTTAACCCATGTTTTGTCACCAGTAACAATGTTTGCAAATTGTCTTTGATTGAATTTGGGAAACATTTTGAGCAATTGCTTAGCGGTTTGTACTCATACCCGTTTTTGGTCATCTGTCAGTATATGCAGTATCCATCTGGCAGAAATCTTTCGTACTTTCAAAATACGCTTCAAAATGAAATGCACCCGCGATAGCAATATGCCAACAGCGTTGGCAATATCACGAATCATGTATCTGCCATCACTTTCAATTATTTCCCTGACTTTTGAGACATTTGCCTTGCCTGTTACAGTCACAGGTCAGCCAGATTTTGCTGCATCTTTGATGGACTCTGTGCCAGTCAGAAATTTCTTTCTCCAACTACGAACTGTCTCATAAGATACCTTATCAGACCCATAAACTTCCCCCAATTCAGTAAAAATCTGCATTACCGAATGACCGAGTTTTGTGTGAACTTTTATATAAGCTCCAATTTCTTCAATATTCTTAATCCGTTTCCCAACCATTTTTACAACAGTGGTCAACGACTAGCTCTACTGAAATGACTATAAGTTTAAAACTATGTGGAGCTGAAGGCTCGTGTTTATGTGGAGCTGAAGGCTCGTGTTTATACCGTTGGAAAGGTATTGAATAGAGCTATTCAAGCGTATCATCATCCACGAAATCATGCAAAGTGTTATCGCGCTGTGGTACAATACACATTACATATCGAACAGCCCTCGTACACCAGTCTGAATGATTTATGTCCCTATTGACCATCGAAAACGAAAGTTAAAATACCTTTTGTGATCATCAATTTTTGATTTTGGAGATTTTTAATGCGATTTCTCAGATTTTTCCACGATAATATTGCGGAATCGCGGGGTTAGCATATCCCTGCCAACATTTTTCCCTATTCCCTCATTGCTTTCGAAAGACATTTCCCTCAGGGTTGTTCAAACTTGGGATTATATGGCAGATAACTAACTCATAATGAATTGATAAAATACTGTATGAAAAGGAAGTAAACAGGCAAGAAAATACCATTGAACAATATCTGAAATATAGTGAGAGAAATTACCCACACAAACAGTAATTATTCCCCATTCCGCACAATGTTTTCACAAGCTGTCTACAATTTGGAGAATAAAATTTGTAGGTTTATGTGATCACACATTATCTCCTGAAATTTCCAGCAAACAACTACGAAACATCTTTGTACAGTATGGACACCAATATTTTTATGAATACATGTGTAAACATTGTTGCAATGGGAGAAACAGTTTGTCATGAGCAATTTCTTCTGTTACCACCATGTTTCAAAAAGCAAGTGGTTGCCATGTGGAAAGTCATCTGCTAGTGGTACTCAGTTAACCTTTTATCAAACACGACATGTTTTTTAAACAACGCTAAGGAAAACATTTTGAAAACATTGTGGGAAAAGGAGAAAATGCATTTCCCAATGTTTTCTGTTTGTTGTTTGAAGATTCTTTTAATATGGATATGTCTAAAGTTTTGTTGCATTGTAAAGAGTTAAAAGAAAGCTTTGATCACTGAACTTTTATTTTTTCATCTACAGCTGACTGTGCAGGCCTTTGGTGATAATACCCATCCAAACAGACTCTTTGAGTGAACATGGTTGTCAACCCAGATACATCCATCTTTCAGCTGGACACTATATATGACATCAATTTGAATAAATAAAAGAATGTTATAGTGTTGACCATAAGGGCAGTTGATTTGGATAATGTAAGTTAAAAGATAAGTACATTCTAGACAATTATTGAAATTTCCTACCAGATAAGTAAAATGGAGATTGTAATCTCACACATTGGAAGAATTTACATGTAGAAATGAAATGTGGCTCAGAATAAGCAGTTTGTCTTTGACAGGGTGGAAAATATGGTTGGAAAAGAAGAAAATGCTGGTTAAGCCTTTACCAAACAATCCCTGCTTTTAACAAACCTGAGGAAAAGGCTTTTGAAAACATTGTGGGAAAAGAAGAAAATACTGGTAACCAGCATTTTCTTCTTTTTCCACAATGTTTTCTACCTGTCCCAAAACAAATTTCAACTATTTAGTCACATTTATTTTGTTGTTTGCAAATGCTTCCAATTTAGACTAGTCTAAATTTTTTTCTTCCCCAAGATCATAAACCAAGATCATTAATATTTGTGGTGGATTTTGGTAGAAGCAGGCTAGACATTTAGATATTGTATGAAGCTGATCGTAGATTATCAAGAACAAATTTGATTGATTTACTGACAGTGTAGATTAAGCAAACCTTTAACCCTTTACTACACAATCCCGACTTTCAACGAACCGGTGGAGGGAGCCTTTAGAAAACATTTTGGGAAAAGGAGAAAATGCTGGTTACCAGCATTTTCTCCTTTACCCAAAATGTTTTCTAGTCTATTAAAAACAAATCTCACCTTTTTAACCACTTTTATTTTCTACTCTACAAATGCTTTTATTATACATGTGTTAAAAATTTCTTTGTGTGGTAAAGGGTTAAAATATCTTCATCAATTACAGCTGCCTTTGTGGCTGTGTTGCCCAAAATAAGACTGAACAAAACATGCACTATAACCTTGGATCTAACTTCTTGCTCTGCTGAGACATCTGTACCAGAGTAACCTGGAAATTGCAATTACTTTCATGGGGCCTAAAAAAAAAATAGTTGTGTTTCGAGTGTCCCGACCCTACCTAGAAAAATGCTGCCGACCCTAAACTTTTTTTCACTACGATCGAAAAAAAATCCATTGGGTGCGATTCTGGTACATCTCGGTGCTTTTTGGCTGTTGCAGTTGCGTTCCCTCTCACTCGTCTACATTGAACCTACTGGTAATTGTTTTATCTCATGTAGCCGTCCAAAAGAGTTGATACGAAGATCGATAACAGGCTAGGTTTTGTCTAGTTACACACCAAACATGCATACACACCATAAAATGCTAATCAATCAAATTTCAATTTTGCCACACCCCATCTGCAAACTCTATTGCAAACCACTAAATCGGGAATCACGCACGAGATTTAGTCGCCGCCCATAATGTCATGCCTTGATTCTGTGTTATATGGTGTTCATCATGTCACGATAGCTGAAAAGAGAGATTTTCAATGCCTGTTTAACCATAATCTCTGTTTGAATCATGCATATTCAATTATAATGACATATTTCACCCTTCAATCTTGTGCCGGAAGCTGAAAATGGCGCATGGGAAAACCAGCTCTCATTTCGTGGCTTTCACTATCCATAGACCAGTTCATGAACATGTATTAAAGAATTGAAAAACATCGTGTGCACCAAAACTCAAAACTCAACTAAAATGTTAAAACTATCACGAGAAGGAACTTTTCTGAACAGCAAAATTGACCAGTTCTAAGTTAACTGTCTTCAGTTTGTGAAGTGCGATGAGGGGGACTGATGAGTGTCATGGTGGCCATTGGCCCTCTCATGACAGTTACACTAGAATACCTGAATAGCTAAAATCAAGACCTTTTGGTGGCTTCTATCAATTTATATGCACCTCTGAGGACAGATTAGGATTTTTTCAAACACTTATCTCACAAAGCATCTGAAAATACTGAGTGTCTTTATAAAAGGGTTGGAAACATGTACGCTCAGTAGCAGCGAATGTTCTAGAAAAATTGTTTAGTCGTAAGTGAACAAAATAGGTCACAAAATTCTCTGATCTAAATAAAGATCAGAATCTTGTCACATTATTCCAGTATGGTTATATGACTTTTTGGCATCTACGCTGACTATGTCACATGTAGGGAACTTTTCAGGATTAAACTTGAACTTTAAACGGAGAATTTAAATTGGGCATGTATCAGGTTTAAAAAGGTAATAAGAAATTTGTCGCTAAAACTGATTTAGAAAAATGTATACTGTCTGTTTTTGTAGCATTTCGTAAATTAACAGTAGTGACAGTTACATTCAAATAAGCGGTTGACACAAAATGGTGACGTCATTCACTTATAGTTTGCAAGGAAAGGGGGATATCGTTTCGGGTTCAAAAACAGGTACATGTACTGCTCGAAAACAGGTCGGTTGACAAATCCATATGTATTCAGCGACGACCGAACAGGCTGCCAGTTTAGCATTAAAAAAATACTGAGATGGTTCTCGTTGTATAACCAATATGATATGCAATAGCTACCCGGCGAGGGTAACCAATCTACAAAAATTGAAAAATTAAGAATTTAGAATAAAAAAATAGACTGCGCATGGGTCTTTATCTGATGTTTCAACGGAAGACCAGTAAACGGGTATTAAAGCCGATAAGATTGTATCACACTGTATGCTTTCAAGCATCTCTTCCCTTGGACTAAAACTTGCCTCCTTCTGTCAACAGCTACAAGAGAGAAGCGATAGAGCAAGGTTCTCATATGACAGTGACTCCGGGTTTTGACGCTTGGAAAATTGAAATGAATGTTTTTGACGCTTTAAAATTATCTTTCTTAGAGTCAATCTGGCGCATGAGATTATCGGCTAAAGCTCCATATAAAGAAGTCTGGCTCACATGCATATGACAGAATTATGGGCTTTAATAAACACAGTCAGTAACAACTGTGAAGGACGCACGCGGCTCTGTTTATCACAGCTAGTGAAGCTGGCGAGTCATTTATGAAAACGTGATAAAGATGTTGGTCCACTTATCTAGTGTAAAATGATAGGTTTGAATGTTACCTGCTACCATAATCAACAAATTCGTGACAAATCATGCGGTAATACTCCTCCAAAAATTAATTGGCATTCATACTGAAAAAAATGCGAAAACCAATGACACATCAAAGGCCATTTTGGCATTGTCCGATCAGACACTTAAAACTGTCTTTTCATCTTAAATAATTAATTTAAACAGTGAATTTACATAAATTTCTGTATAAAACAATAAGTGGAAGCTAAAATCTCTATTTAATGAAATCTTTATCTCAAATTAAAGAAATACCTTTAGGGCACTCTAGAGGCCACATTTCTTGCTCAATTGACTTGAAAATTGGTCAGAATGTTTGTCTTGAAGAAATATTGGATGAGTTTGAAATTGGGTCACCTGGGGTCATAAACTAGGTCACTTGGTCAAATCAAAGAAATACCTTGTGGGCACTCTAGAGGCCACATTTACTGTTTAATTGACTTGAAAATTGGTCAGAATGTTTGTCTTGATGAAATCTTGAATGAGTCTGAATTTGGGTCAACTAGGTCACTAGATCAAATTAAAGAAATACCTTTTGGGTACTCTAAGAGGCCACATTTATTGCTCAAATGACTTGAAAATTGGTCAGAATGTTTTGATAAATTTTCAGATGAGTTCTAAATTGGGTCATGTGGAGTCATAAACTAGGTCACTAGGTCAAATTAAAGAAATACCTTGTGGGCACTCTAGAGGCCACATTTATTGTTCAATTGATTTGAAAATTGGTTAAAATGTTTGTCTTGATAAAATCTAGGATGAGTTCAAATTTGGGTCACCTGGGGTCATAATCTAGGTCACTAGGTCAAATTAAAGAAATACCTTTAGGGCACTCTAGAGGCCACATTTCCTGCTCAATTGACTTGAAAATTGGTCAGAATGTTTGTCTTGATGAAATATCGGATGATTTTGAAATTGGGTCACATGGGGTGATAAACTAGGTCACTTGGTCAAATTAAAGAAATACCTTGTGGGCACCCTAGCGGCCACATTTATTGCTCAAATGACTTGAGAATTATTCAGAATGTTTGTCTTGATAAAATTTCAGATAAGTTCTAAATTGGGTCAACTGGGGTCATAAACTAGGTCACTAGGTCAAATTAAAGAAATACCTTTAGGGCACTCTAGAGGCCACATTTTTTGCTCAGTTGACTTGAAAATTGGTCAGAATGTTTGTCTTGATGAAATCTTGAATGAGTCTGAATTTGGGTCAACTAGGATCATAAACTAGGTCACTAGGTCAAATTAAAGAAATACCTTTTGGGTACTCTAGAGGCCACATTTATTGCTCAAATGACTTGAAAATTGGTCAGAATGTTTTGATAAATTTTCAGATGAGTTCTAAATTGGGTCATGTGGAGTCATAAACTAGGTCACTAGGTCAAATTAAAGAAATACCTTGTGGGCACTCTAGAGGCCACATTTATTGTTCAATTGATTTGAAAATTGGTTAAAATGTTTTGTTTGGATAAAATCTAGGATGAGTTCAAAATTGGGTCACCTGGGGTCATAATCTAGGTCACAAGGTCAAATTAAATACCTGTAGGGCACTCTAGAGGTCACATTTCTTGCTCAATTGACTTGAAAATTGGTCAGAATGTTTGTCTTGAAATATTGGATGAGTTTGAAATTGGGTAACGTGGGGTGATAAACTAGGTCACTTGGTCAAATTAAAGAAATACCTTGTGGGCACTCTAGAGGCCACATTTATTGCTCAGTTAACTTGAAAACTGTTTAGAATGTTTGTCTTGATAAATTTTTTGATGAGTTCTAAATTTGGTCACGTGGGGTGATAAATTAGGTCACTAGGTCAACTTATGGAAATTCCTTTTGGACGCTCTAGAGGCCACATTTTAAGCTCAATTGACCTGACCATTGGTCAGAAATTGAATTATGCACATTGAGTGCATTTCACCTATTGACTCAGGTGAGCGATCCAGGGCCATCATGGCCCTCTTGCTATTCTCTAAATTTGGGAAGAGTTCAATTCTTACTAGTACAGGTCATGGCTACAACAATTACAGACAAGATGGTTTTATATGAGCTACTTACTGATTTGAAAACAGGAAACATTCCTTATAGAGCATTTGCTTTACATTAAATGGTAGAACTAGCAACCTTGGAGACAAGTATTAGGTTATAATAAGGGCATATTTCAGCAACCCGGATACGGGCAAGGGTCTATGTTTTTATCCATTAACTTTTGGAAGAGTTCAATTCTCACTAGTATAGGTCATGGATAGAACAAGTACAGGCAAGATGGTTTTATATGAGCTACTTACTGGTTTGAAAACAGAAAACATTCCTTATAGAGCATGTGCTTAACATTAATTGGTAGAACTAGCAATCATGGAGACAATTATTTGGTAATAATAAGGGCCAATGTTAGCTACCTTAATATTGATTAGGGTTTACGTTTTCATCCACTAAATTTGGGAAGAGTTCATTTCTCACTAGTACAGGTCATGGCTGAACAAATACAGACAAGATGTTATATATGAGCTACTTACTGGTTTGAAAACAGGAAACATTCCTTATAGAGCATGTGCTTTACATTAAATAGTAGAACTAGCAACCTTGGAGACAAGTATAAGGTTATAATTAGGGCGAATGTCAGCTACCCCATACGAGTAAGGCTGTATGTTTTTATCTGTTAACTTTTGGAAGAGTTCAATTCTCATTAGTGCAGGTCATGGCTAGAACAAATATAGGCAAGATGTTTTATTTGAGCTTCTTACTGGTTTGAAAACAGGAAACATTCCTTATAGAGCATGTGCTTTACATTAAATGGTAGATTTAGCAATCATGGAGACAAGTATTAGTTTATAATAAGGGCCAATGTCAGCTAGCCCGATACAGGTAAGGGTCTTTGTTTTTATGTTAACTTTTGGAATAATTCAATTCAATTAGTAAAATGGTGAATGGTTATACTGGTTAGGGCCTAGGTTTTATCCTTTAATTTTGGGGAGAGTTAGATTCTCACTAGGATAATGATATTACGGCTAAAACATGGTATTGGTGCTGAAAGTAGTCTCACTAGTACAAAAAAATGAACTTTCAGATGACTTATTGTCTTTAGGATAAATTGAAAGTCTAAGGTCTCTTCTACAGAAATATACCTTTTTCCTTTGTGAACAAACACATGTAATATTTTTATCCGCCAATGCTTATTCATGGTACATGAAAAGTTACGGACGCTACAGAGGTTGTATAACAGTTCAGAAATACAAAAAGTAGCTTTGAAATTGTAATAACTTGTAATAACTTTTATTGTTATTTCAGTAACAAGATATAAACATCAAAACTAAAGAAACTTAACTGCAAAAAATAAACATTTTATCCAAAAAATCAAAACATTTAAAAATTGGGTATCTGGCAAGAAAAAAATAGCTGGTTAACTTTTGATTTGACTGTTATGAAAGCCTTACTTAAGGCATTACAGGCATTTACCTAACACCACACAAAAGTTACTAACACTGGTGAAAAGGCTAAACTTTTACACAAATAAGAGAAATGAAATGACCATACTTTTGGTTACAGACACTACCAATGTGATAACATTTGTTTGCAGTTGCAAAAATACTTGACTGATTTTCAATAAAAAACAAGTAACCAAGCTGTACCACATGTGCACAGCATACATTTACGTGAAATAAAAATGTTCGTGGGTTTTTTCAAGGTCCACTTTTAGCTGTAATATGGCCGTTGAACTAAATCTAAAATGACCCCTCTCATTAACTAGGTCTGGAGCCGGGTACTTTGCATAGAATTCTATCTAATTGCTCTTGTGAAAGGTCCTCTCTCTCTGGCCATACATAAACATTTCCTGATTTTCTCATGCATTTTAGCCTAACTTCTGTATCATAAAGGCCCAAAACTTCTGCTAAGTAAACACAAATAGGACCTTTTTTGGGCTTAAGCCCAATGGCTACAAAGTCACCAGTGTGATATTGTGTAGAATGTGAGTCTGTCTTTTTCTGAGCTAGTGATTCATTTGCAACTCTAGCTCTCTTTTTAGTGGTGGGCTGTCTATCTTTGGTTGTGTTTCTTTTCCTAGGAAAGTCCTTTTGTGAACTGATTCTCTTATCATTTTTCCTGCTTGGTTGGTTTTCTTTCTGATTTGATTTTTCATTGGTAAAAATTAACTTGTGCATCTCCCAGGCATTAATGTGATTACTGAAATCACAAGCTTCATTACCCTCCAAACATTGGTCACAATAGCAGCTAAGATTTCTTGTACTCAGTTTATAGTTTTTTCCAACTGACTTAACAGCATGTAACTTTCTTGTACCAACTAATGTCTGTACATCTGTTACCTCTCTATTTCGCTTTACATCAGTAACAAGGACAAATTCCCTTCTTGAAATTGTATTTGTTTCTTTGTCAATATTCTCCATTTTCAGCTTCTCTGTACAGAAATCATAAACATCTTGCGCACTACTAATCACCTTTCTGTTGTTCACCACAGCTCTATAGCAGGCATTTTTCATCGTTGCACCAAGCCCGTCACATACATTTTTTCCATGAGAGGTTTCAAAATAATTGCAGGCTATTGATGGCTTTTTCCTCAAACTGATATCTGCGAAGGCTTTTTTCCCTTTATATTGTGCAGCACAACCATCTGTCCACTCATGGATCATATCTATTTTCACTCCATTACTTAGAAGAATATCTATAGCTTTGTTTTCAAAAGCAATAGCAAGATCAGCATCATGCTTAGTTTCCTCAGATATGCCTATGATGGAAAGTTTCACCTTAAATACTTCATCTCCTTGTTTTTCTGTGTAATAGCACATAATGGGATGTATGGTTACTTGATTTCTGTCAAAAAAACCTGATTGGGCTTCACTTTGAAAGACACACCCATAGTTTTCACTAAAATCCATGACCATAGTAACAGTACCCTCATAGCTTTTGTCTACACAAGTACCCATCTGCTGCTGTTGCCATGTGGCCCTGAAGATATGCTCAGGATATTCTTGTAAATCATTCTCCAGAGATGCAATAAATGTATTGATGTCTGATTGTTTTTGGACACATACACAGCGCTTTATTTTGTCATCTTTAGCAATTTCAAGACTTTCCCATTGATGTCAGGAGACTAAACAGTCATCACAAATTTCAACCAATGGTTCTAGGTAATCCCGAAGACATTTCACGCCACATTTCCTCCTCAGGCAAGCTATAGATGGACTCTTCTCAATACTCACAATCAACTCTTTTACTATTATAAATGTATTCAAACCTTTTTCAGTTTAAAAATTTCACTTTTCTCATGTTTTAACATAGATATGCGCGCTAAATGACCAAAGCTGTCGATGCGCCATAAAACAACATTCATTCATTCATTCAATACTCACAAAATGTAGCATCACTCAGGCTTTTCTTATTTATAACAATGTTGACATTCTCTTTCACAACCTTCATTCTCGTTAGTGCCTCAACTTTCAAGGCCACATTACAACTTTTTTCACATTTACCAGTTTCAATTTTGAAAATGAAGTCAGTCCAATTTTGTGATCTGGGTTTTTTGATTTGTACTCTTTATAAGCTTCTTCTAGTGTCATGGTCATAACATGTTTTTGAAGTGTTTCTTTCTGACCTTCCTTTCTGACTTTCACAGTTTCACGTTTGTTTGGCACCTCTCTGCTTATTTCTGGGCTTAGGAAAAAAATAGCTACAGAACCCTTTACATGAGAGTCAAGAGCATCACTTCTTCTTTTTCTCTCTCTCTTTTCCCACCAGGTAGAACCAGGCTTTGGTGTTTTAACATGGACATTGAAATACTTTTTCAATCTATGTCTTCTGTACTTTAGAACTGAATTACATATAATGTTGAATGCATGTTTCTTTGCACCACTTTTCTTTGACTTAACTTCTGACATACTTTCTGTCACTGACTTCAAAACTGTATCTGTAATTTCAAGTTTTCTTCTACATTCTGGTGTCATTATTAGTTGTTTTCTTATGAGTACTTTGAATGTTGATGGGGATTCAATCAATTTACTTAAAATGTCGGCTTTACTTCTTGGTGTTTCAGGTAGAACATCCTTGACTTTCTCAAGTGTCTGTATAAAGTTGCTTTTGGTAATGCCTTAGGTTTCACAGGTGACTCAGTATCTTTATCTTCAACTACATCAACATTTGTTTCTTGCTTTTCACTATCCTTCAACTTTATGCGCATTCTCCAAGCTTGAGTTCTTTTTACAGCTTCTTGTTTTTTCTGTTTTACTTCAAAAGATTTCTTAATTGATGCAACAATGCCTGTTTTTTCCTTCTTTTTAAGCCGATATCTCCGCACTTCCTCTTTCTTTTTCTTACGCAATTCTTGGAGTATGACTGGATCTGATATTGCTTTCAGCCGTTTTTTTTGTCTTTCATCTTTCTTTCTTCTTCTATCAGTCTTTTTTAACTGTTCATACTTGATTTTAGTTTGTCTTTGTTTTGCTGTCCATGCTTGTACAGTGGATTCCGCTTATTTGCAAGTCCTATTTGTCAGAGAAAAACCGATGCCTCTTTTCAGACCTGAAGTCAAACCATAGATGCAGACGATTGTTTTGTTCTAATGACAGACGTTCAGCACTTGCATCCCGATCATTTGTTTATTCATAATTTTTTAAATATGTGTATTTCAAACAAAATCAGTTTAAAAAAAATCATTTGTTTACTTTTTTTACTTACCTATCAAGTGCACAAAGCACCCAGAAACGATCCTGGCTGTTGGCCATGGTGATGCTTTGTTTGACATAAAATCCAACACAAACTCATTGAAAACACAAGTTTCGACGCATATCTCCAGTTTCCGGTTATCTAACAATTACTACATGTGTACATGTACATTCTTACACAACATGATCGTGTGCTGTGCACCTGTTTAAACCCTGACATGCCACCTGTTTGGTTGAATGGGTGGGTAAATTTTTGTGTGACATCATAGACTGATTGCCGTACAGACAATTCCATTTTAGCGTATCAATATAGGCCATACTATTCAAAGCAGACCTACATAAGAAACTGCTTTCTGTGTTTTTCACAGTTTACATTCACGCCTATCATCAAATTGTTTGTCACAAATTGGATTATCAACGAGACACCAACAAACAGTTAAGTTCTTTTTTTTTTCCAACTTTGTAATGATCTGACAGGTGATAGGTAATTACGATCAGTCTTTCTTTGTAATAGGTGAAGTGCCAAATTCGTCTTCAGTTGCTTTTGGAGAGCGTAGATCAAGATTAGACTGCACAGAACGTGAAGTTTGATCTTAGAACGTCTATGTCCTTTTTTTTTCGAATAATACCAAGACAAGATTGAAGTCATCATCTTTCCGCCATTTTTCCTGCCCTAAAATTACTATTTCATTAATCAGTGCGCATGGTGGTGAGTGCACAGCCTGGTACCTGGTATCTCGCGTAACCGTCCGATAGTTGATATGATTATCAGCAACCAGTGAAGTAAACTGCATAGAAAATTAATGCATCAATGCTGTCAAACAGCCTCAAAATGTCGGGAATTGGAGATATTTTGTAACCGTTATTACACTTTCTAAAATGAAAAGAATAACATGAAACAAGCCAAGAATTTATATTTTTAATGATTAAACTATGAAAACTGATCGACATGGACTCGTCGTATGTATGTTGCTGCATTGGTTTATATCTTTGATTCTCTGTACGCATCGAAATTCGACTTTTATCTTTTTTATTAACTTTTTTTTCCGGACAGATTGAAATTTTTCGTTGTCTGACCCCCGGAATTGCTAATAAACACTAGAGTTTCAAATCATTTGCTAATTTTTCATTGCAAAAAACCGAAATTAAGCGTTGAAATTTACGTTGTCTAAATAGGAAAAGGATCGGTGCTGGACCATCTCTTGTGAATAACGGAAAATCCCAATAAACAGGGTTGCGATTAAGCGGAATTCACTGTACTTTAAGCCTGGTCTTTTCTCTTCTATCTTTGACTTTCTGCTGTTCATTGGGTTTACTTCCCTTGTCATTACTACCTGAAACAGACATAAGGACATGTTCTTCAATTTCTTCATGCCTATGCTATATTCATATGCAAATTTTGAGAGTATTATAATTTATGCATATTATTGTTAATGTCTTTGCACTGACTTGTTTGCAATCAAACTTAATAGCAGTTGTCTCTTACAGTAATGTGTCTCAAATAAAATAAATTTGTTTCTTGGTCAATTAATTTGGCTATAAAATGACAGTACAAGTTTTTAAAAGGTTAAATACTGCTTTTTGATCACATAGTGTCCATAAGCACTATGGGATATGAGAAAATCATCCCTTAGTTTGAAAGATCACATTGAATTACCTTAGAATTTCCTTATTTCAATTGACTTACTTGATAACAGTTGTTACAAAAAGAACTATATTTCAGGTTTCTATTCAAAATATCAATGAAATTTTCATAATTATTATAAATCCACATGTGAAAGCAATTATCAATTACAAAATTTCACAAATATTGTGACAGAAATATGATGTATATGTGCCTTACACATCACTTTTGTAAAATTAATATGATTTCTTTTCGTATGCAACACATGTAAATGTAAAGATTAAAAACAAATAATCAAGGGATATGGGTTATGGACACTACAAACTACAGTCAGTTCTAAGTAAGGACATTAAAATCATACCTGAATCATGACTGGAGTTTTTGTCTTGTTTTCTCCCCATATCTTAGGGTTATATCTTTCACTGGAACATGAAAGTCATTGGAGGAACTCCTCAAACATTAAGCATATTGGGTTCTATTGTTCTTCAATAAATGTGCTGTAACGACAGTGCCACAAGGGTGATGCAATATGTCATCACAAGAACTCTTGCATCACAATTTTGCACTTAACTCAAAAGTTCAATGTATGATGCAACATTTCACCAGAAAAAAAGGAATTCTTTATTGATTGAAACAAAATTTGAGTACCAGATGAACTGTGTTAGTTTTACTTCATTTTCACTCTTCTTTTTGTAGTGTCCATAACTTTTTCTTTGTAAAGTATTTCAAAGGCTTTTATTAAAAGGTCTACAATTTTTGTCCAGGTGAGACACAGCATAAATATGCATCTGTCAAAATGAGATTTATACTTAATGATTAAAGCACTATGGATTTTTTTCAGATTAAACATTTAAAGGTTACGGACACTACAGATTTTTTACTTTCGTTTTTAATCGATAAACGACAAGTCACGTGAAAACCTCAGCTAGCCTTGAAAAATGAATTATTTTTGCACTGTCCATAATTAAGTAGCGTATGATTAAAACTGTTTAAAGCTCCATTATCTGACATCTTATATCTACAACTGGAACATAACAATAGCTATATGTTTGATTTTTGGTGTTTAAACAAAACAATTGCTTGTAGTATTTTACTCATAAAAAACGGAATTGTCAACTGATTTCTGTAATTTTAGGTTCAAAATGCTTGGGTTGAAATGCTGTATAATATTGGACCATTTTCAACATTTTGTCGTATTGAAGTTAGGAGCATTTCTTAATTTAAGTTTTAAATTTTGTTAAGTGAGAATGCATTACGCTGAAAAACTGCCATTTTAGGGACACATTTAAAGCTGTAACTCGGGAATGAATAAAACCAGCCTCTTAAAATTTTCAGTAAAGTAAGACTGAATTGTTACAAAAGTAAAACACAAAAGGAAGGTCCTTGCTTGTTTATTATTTCTGTGCCATTGATATAACATGAGAAAAACCTAATCAGCACCAATACTGTGTTTTAGCCGTCAGGTCATGATTAGAAAAATTGTAGGCAAGATAATTTATATGCTATAAAAGATGTTATTAATGTTTTTGTATCTTATGACCAAGCAAAATAAAGGACCCTAACTGTATACTACATTAAAAAATTTATTACACATTTGTTAGGTGTGAAAATATAATTGGTTGGCAAAGTGAGACTCTCAAAAAACCAATAGTTGGCAAAGTGAGACTGAACCTCCTTGGAGGAGGCCAACAGATGTCATTGCAAAAGACAAAAAGGGAAATTTGGTTTTAGTCAGGGAAAAGTCAGGGAAATTCGCTTTACTCTAATTGTGGACACCCTGGAAAGGTATTAAGGTTATTGCATACATAGGATGTTCCATTTTGGTCATTTTTTTCTGATTGGATTTTTCATTCTGGTCATTTCTTACACATTTGGTCATTTTAACTCTTTACCAAACAATAACATTTTAGACTTGACCAAAATTGAAAGCATTTGCAGAGGACAAAAATAAATGGGATTCAGACGGTGGAAGGATAGAAAACAATGTGACATTGTAAAAGGAGAAAATGCTGGCTACAAGCATTTTTTTTTTCTTTTTTCACAATGTTTTCGAGTCTTCTTCCTTAGGTTTGTTATAGCTCAGGGTTTTTAGGTAATGGGGATAATTATCATTTTTGTCCTGTTATACCCACTGTTAATTTTGTACCCATTTTGGTAGTTTTGTACCTTTAATTGCTCATTTCAGACTGAATTTTGAATGGTCATTTTATACCTGTTTTGGTCATTTTGTTCCCACTTTGGACTTTTTTCTTTAGGACCACTTTTGTAATTTCAAACTGAGTTTTAAATTTCATTTTGGTAATTCAATACCCACTTAGGTATTTCTTTACTTAATAAGGACAGAGAGTGGTTAAAACAGAGGATTAGAAAATCAAAGTTGAATGTTGAGGTTGTCATCTCTTAGTTATTGATCAATGTGGAATTTCAGGTTATGTATGTACATGTTTATGTGATCATTATGACAACTTTGTAAAACTTTTATGATGTTGATATCACATATCGTAAACTTCGGATTGCTTCCACATTTGTCAGACTGGGATATGATAAATGACAACTCTACCTAACTTGTAGGGTTCCGGCCTGTCTGTAACATCCAACCCTGTTCATGTCATCTGGCAAAAGATACCTTCTCAAACCTTGGTTGTCCATACTTGCCCAAGTAAGACACAGGAATATCTTATCTGTCACCCAGACTATGTGAAATTGTATGTGAGGTCTTCATGTTTGCACATACCAAAAAAAACCTTGGTTAACTTATGGGTGTGTTAAAAAAAAATGAAGCCTGAACTATTTTTTTTTTCCAAATTTTAAACGATTAGATGGGACTAAATTTTTGCTTGTATCATACAGCAAAATGGTTCAAATTTAATAAATAAGAAGGGCCGTAGTAACAAATGTAAACATAAATTAACAAACAACGCTTTTGTTTAAACTTTTATTGACCTTTTTTGAAAAACTGTACCTGTATTTGGCACTCAATTGAAACATAACAAAACATGCAATCACCAAATTTTCATTCAAGCAACAGGGTTTTCCCTCAGCTTTAAAAATTGGGGGTCATTGTGACACCTTGCCTCATTAGTTGAGGGTTATTTCTTTAACTTAGGGGGTCAAAATAAATGGGTCTCTTCTTTGTCAAGCACGGATTACAACGCACTTCCCCTTTAAACTCCAGGAAAGTAAAAGTCTGTAAGTCATTTCTGACGGAAAGCTCAATTTCAATTTTCGACACACGAAACATTCTCGTCCGAATCGCTGCTTGATGTGGCTTGATCGGCAGCTATAGGAAGCAGACGATAAAAAAGAATGCTACAGTTTACGTCGTCATGACATTACTTTCCGCAAAACAGAACAGACTGGTAATGTGTACTTTTATCTACCAGAAGTTGCTTGAAATAAGCTTTGAAATACAGAGAACCAAACCAAGACTTTGACAGGGCCCATATTTACGACACGTCCAATCTACGCTCGTCACAACTCGGCTGATTCCATACCTACATCTAACCTCGTCCGTATAACGGCCGTTTCCATTTGAACTGCAAACCACATGATCTCATACATGGCGTGCCTCTGTCAGTCGTTTAGCAACGACATAAACAACCTCGATGAAGTTATTCACATCTGTTTACCTGTTAGTGTAAACTTCAATCAGAATTGATAAACCACGTTAAATAATGAATGTACGAACTGTTTTCCAACTCAACTGAAATATATTTAGAAAGATTTCGATAGAAAATTGAAACTCGGGGTTTCTTTTTTAAGAGGAGCCTTACAATTTTCAGAATGGTAAACCGGCGTATTTCCAGGTATGTACCGATCTGGTGCATATCAATCCACCAGATACAGTGGAGGGATTTGATGGCTCCCATCACCCGAGGTATGCCGAATGGTCCAATCTACTTTACGGCAATAATGTGTAAACCAGTCTTATTCTATAAATAAAATACCGGAAAACCACTTTTATCTAAAATAAACCCTGTATTTAAAAAAAAAAAAAGAAACGGTGCTCGTCTGATATTGAAACAAGAACAGACTTGGATTTATGACGCTTTATTCAATTTTCTAGGTGATTCAGATTTTGGAAAGTTGCATCACTGATGACGCACTGTTATTTTTTGGGGGGGGGTCATTTGAGTTAAAATGGCGTCCATGACGCAGGATTTGTGCGTCATGGAATACCCTGAAGCAATGTGACTCAAAAAACAATTTTTTTCTTCAAGGAAATTGTAAAATGTGAGTTTTTTATTGTTTTCTAAGCTAGTTTTTTCAAATATGCACCCCAAAAAGTTTTTTTCGTGGCTGTCTAAAGTCACTTATGAAAGAAAGATTTAATGTACAATAAAATTTAGGATGTTCCCAAGATATTTTCAAAGTTTTATAACTATATATAAAGAATTTCTTAAGATATTAGTAGTTCAAAAAAGGTGCATATTATTGAGATATTTTGTACACTTTGGACAACAAGTTGCATTGGCAAAGATTTATTTATTAAACAAATATAATCAACTTTGGCCCATTGGGAGGTTTGAAATCAGCTGCTTTTCTACCATATGCTGATAGTTGGCTCTGAATATGTGACCAGTGAATAACTGCATCTCATCTGAAATTAAGTTTACAAGTTCTCTTGATTTTACTTTCTTCACTGCTTGAATCCATCTCTTTGACTTCATCTCTTTTCCTTCCTGTCAGTGACTTGTTCCTATTGGTAGTATAAGACCTTTTCTTCTTTGTCAATCTTTTCCAATTATGACTGGTAAAACATTTTCACCCTATCTGTTCAACAGCATCTGCACTGTCTGTCAACACAAATGCGCTGTGGATGGTGCTCAAACTCACCAACAGTTTTCTCAAACAGACCCTGAAAAGTTGTTTTCATTTCTGGTTCCTGATAGTTAATTGTCAAGGTACTCATTGCTTCTACTTTTTTCTCCATATTATAACACCTAGTGCAGACACACATTCTTCTACATCTCATGTCTAAGTTTCTGTATCAGCTAGGAATGTTTTTTAAGAGCGTTGTGAATTTTCGGGTAAATGATTGATTTTGCTGTTTAAACATTTTATTTAGTTCATGTTTTGACAAGAGCAAATGACATTTTGCAACTCGGGCCCTGTTTACGATAATGGTATCCTTTTTGTTAGGCATTACCCGGGAATGGTCTTCTAGGAATGAAGTAACTTCACTCTGCCATTTCTCTTTATATATCCCACTTTTTGATAGCCTCTTTGCCTGGACCTTCTTACGCCTCTGATGTTGACCAAAATTCTTATCTGACCATAAATCATCACACTTTTGACTAAAAGCAAGTTTGCGCTTTATTGTGTGTACTTTTCTTGATGGTCTCCCCTTGCTTCTGGTACTACTCACTTTCTTTAAGACTTGGATCTTCATTCAGTTTAATCAGTTACTTTTTATACCCCCACAAAATGAATGTTTTCGGGGGTATACTGGAATCAGCCTGTCCGTCCATGTGTCCGTCTGTTTGTCCGTCCGTGTGTCCATCTGTGTACAAATACTTGCCTGTTTCTGTCAAAGCGGGTATTAAGTCACATTCAGTGACAGCTCTAGTTTTTTATGGGTAGCTGTTTTAAGAAGGTGATATACTGTTTCAGCCCAACCTTCTGAATCCTTAGGTAAATATTGTCTGAGCCTTTCAGCTCTCTTTCTTGTAGAGCTATTTATATCTGCATTTCCTGACCCCCTTTTCTTGACCTTACTTGGCTTTGTGATTTGTGACTGTGGCCCTTTTTTGTGATTTTTTTTCAGATTTGCTACTTTCTTTTTTCTATATAGCCACTTGCACTCTCTCTCTCTTTTTCTGATTAGTTTGTCATATGTGGGATCATTCTTTCTCCTTTGCTGAACGTTCTCTATGTGTTATTTGTTCTTTTTTTTTCTTGCTTTCAACTTTTAAGCCCTTTCACGAAGAGATGGATTATTTTTCAGCTCCAGCCTGTACTCTTGTATTCTCTTTCTCTCAGATAACTTATTTTCTTCGTCATTATCAACATTGTTTTGATACAGTATCACTTCTTAATGTTCTTTTAAATGGAAATTTGACCACTAGCTTCTCCATGCTTCAAGTTCTATATTTTTTGAGAATTTGATTTTATGTCCCAAGTGTACAACTTCAATATGTCTGCTCCATCTTCAGGATTAGATAGATGTATTATGTATCCTGTTAAAAAATACCATTATTTGAAAAGGAGAAGTGTTTTTTTCTATTCTAGACACATGGAATGATGAAATATAGTTTGTTAAAATTATTCTAATTTTTCAAAATTCCTTACCTTCACTGTGAATAGTGAGTTTTTTCTAATCAGACTTCAAGTAATGAATAACTCAACACTTCATTTATAGAGTTACTTATCTATGTGTATAACTTTAAAAAAAAATTGGCATCCAAGTGTCTATATTTAGAACATGATCCCTGTCAATCAAAAGTGTCAAAATCTGTACACTTGGGACAACTGAAGATGTGGTATGAAAAAATTATATACATCATTTTGGCATCAAGTTTTTACTGCAACTTGTGTAAAGTATCCATAGTAAGAATCTAAAAGTGTAAAACTTTGAACGTATGTCTTGATAAGAAAAATATCAGCCAAATGTACACTTGGGACAAATTCTGACTGCATTTACTTTATAGCTTACAAAAACTTTCAATGACCATGTATTATAGAAATACTTTGGAAAATAAGAAGAATACACGTATTCACATAAAAATATGCATCTTTTCCTTCCAAAATTTCAATAATGTTTTAGAAGGATGTTCTGATCGGTACATGGTGGTGAATATTTTGGTGCAAAACTTTCGCACATCTGAGTGCTTTGAAACTGCATGACAAAGACAAATTAGGTCAATAAAGTGTGAAAACCCATTCAATTGAACCTAGATATATTTTTCTTACAGATAAGCAATGATAGTATATTGTACCCCTGGAACTGTAAGTGTTATTCAGACTTGAAAATCAGGGTTAAGTTAAAATGTCGTGCAAAAGCCATACACTTGGGACATTTTTTGGGCTGTTTTTTTTAAATATCTTTTTACTCAAGCAAGATATCACAACAAAACTTTGCATGCATATTAACCATTAAGAAACCCATCTACAGGACTAAAAAGTAATTCAGTTAAACCTCATGCTAGAGAAATAATTGAATGTTTCAGTTTGGCTTCATTTTTTTTAACACTTCCCTGTGTAAGACACCGGAATGTGTTTTCTGTCAGCAAGACTATGTGAAAGAACTTGTGTGAGATTACAGTGTTTGCATGTACAAAGAAAAAACATGGCTTTTAGTTGTTGTGATTGTGTGATTCCCATGCCCACTATACACACAAAAACAATTACAGGCCACCACCAATGCTAATGTGTTTGTTTCATTACTAGAATTGTAAGATTTTGATATCATGTGATATTCATAATTTGATGTGAATAAGTGGTCCTCAGCAAGGTTTGAGAAGTATATTTGTTGTTCTGTGAAAAACCATCTGTTGTTACTCCTTAAGAAGCTATATTCCCCTGTTGCAGACAGTGTACAATAGTTGTCCCATTAAATCGTAGACACTTGATATAAAAAGATTTCTGAACGTCCAATTGCAATAATTTTACAAGTATATACATTTTAGAGCAGGGATGTGTTATTTCTAAAAGGCATAAGCTTACTGTTATATGCAGTTGTTAATGTCACAATGTGCACCGGTCAGCAGTTTGTGATATACATGTATTTCAAAATTGTTTAAAATAATGACTATACATTATATTTTAATGATTTTTTTCAGCAAATAGTAATCATTGTTTAATAAAATGATGAATAGAATCTCATAAAACTGTACCTCTCAGTTTTATTGTTACTCCCATAATGGGACAGCCCTCATAGATCAAGATCAGGCTGCACAGGGATGCAATCTATTCTTTGATGTACACTTTGATATTTTGTGAGGTATTCTTATGAGAGCAGCCTTAAAATTGCTGTATTCATAACTATTCTATTGATAACTCACCTGAGCATGAAGTGCTTCAGGTGAGCCATTGTGATTGCTTGCTGTCTGACAACTGTATATCTGTTCAACCACAATTACAAAAACTTCCCCCAGTAAATAATGGATGGAAGAAAATAGAATTTAATGTGCAAACTCCTTTGGACATGTTTATCAAAAGTTTAGCCAAAATGATTTTAGTAATGTGAAGAATTTTACTGTCAATATTGTAAATAACAAAAACCTTTAAAGTACTTCTCTTTGTCATTGCCAATCAGCATTGAGGGTACCACCAAGGGAACTACCTGGATCTTGGCATTAAAGTGGGCATCCACATTTACCCTTCCAAACCATATGGTGATTTTGTTCATATTTGGTATGATGGTAAATATAGGTCTAAGTTTTTACAGCAATACCACACCCATGATCTTAAAGTGTAGGCCGTAGAATAAAATATTTTACGTCAAAGTTCTACATTTTTTGTGTTTTTTAAAGAGTTTGTATTTTTCAAACTGAATGATGGATTAGGTTCATATTTTGCTTGATGACAGATACAGGTCCAAAGTTTCACAGTGTGATTCCCTAGCTATGCCCATACCCAGGATCTTAGGGTCAAGGTCACCAATATTGAAATTCCCACTTACATAAAAGTTTCTAAGAGCTCACATTGGTGTTGGTCTGATGATACATAAAGGTCCAGATTTCTTTCAGCAATACCTCAACCCACACTTATGATCTTAGAGCCCAGAAATAGCTACTACTCGTGGTGTTGGCATCTGTGTTGGGGGCAGCATTTACATTTACAAGGATTGCCCTGTCACTCAATAGTGTCCTTTATACATATTAAGATCACACATAATCCTTCTTAATTCAACTCTTTTACTATTATAAATGTATTCAAACCTTTTTCAGTTTAAAATCCCACTTTTACTATCTTTTAACACAGATATGCGCGCTAAATGACCAAAGCTGTCGATGCGCCATAAAACAACATTCATTCATTCATTACATTTACAATTTTTTTTACATTTAAGATTTTTAAGAGCTCACACTTTCCAAACCACGTGGATTGGTTCATATTTGTTACAATGATAGATATACCGGTAGGTCCAAAGTTTCTTTCAGCAATATCCCAACCCACATCCATGATCTTAGAGTCCAGAAATAGCTATTGTACTACCCTCGGTGTTGGCATAGGTGTTTGAGGCAGCATTTACATTTAAGTTTCTTAAATTAAGAGCTCACATTTTTCAAACTGTATGATGGAATGGTTCATATTTGTTACGATGATAGATATACTGGTAGGTCAAAAGTTTCTGTTAGCAATACCCCAACCCACGCTTATGATCTTAGAATCCAGAAATAGCTATTGTACTACCCTTGGTGTTGGCATCAGTGTTGGAAGCTGCCTTTACATACGTTTTTAGCTTACCTGAGCACAAAGTGCTCAAGGTGAGCTTTTGTGATCGTGCTGTGTCTGGCGTCAGTCGTGCGTCGTTCGGCGTCAACTTTTACCTTGTGTACGCTCTAGAGGTCACATTTTCAGTCCAATGCTCATGAAACTTGCTCAGTATGTTTGTCTCAATGATATCTCGGACGAGTTTGAAAATGGGTCATGTGGGGTCAAAAACTAGGTCACTAGGTCAAATCTTAGAAAAACCTCGTGTACACTCTGGAGGCCACATTTTCAGTCCAAAACTCTTGAAACTATGTGGGAATGTTTGACTTGATAATATCTCAAACTAGTTTGAAAATGGGTCATGTCAGGTCAAAAACTAGGTCACTAGGTCAAATCTTAGAAAAACCTTGTGTATGCTGTAGAGGCCACATTTTCAGTTGGATACCCATGAAACTTGGTCAGAATGTTTGTCTTGATGACATCTCAGACGAGTTAAAAAATGGGTCATGTTGGGTCAAAAACTAGGTCACTAGGTCAAATCTTAGAAAAACCTTGTGTATGCTCTAGAGGCTACATTTTCAGTCCAAAACTCATGAAACTTGGTCAGAATGTTTGTCTTGATGATATCTCAAAGAAGTTTGAAAATGGGTCATGTGGGGCAAAAAACTAGGTCACTTGGTCAAATCTTAAAAAAAACCTTGTGTACGCTCTAGAGGTCACATTTTCAATCCAAATTTCTTGAAAGTTGCTCGGAATGTTTGACTTGATGATATCTCAGACTAGTTAAAAAATGGGTCATGTTGGGTCAAAAACTGTGTCACTAGGTCAGATCTTAGAAAAACCTTGTGTATGCTCTAGAGGTCACATTTTCAGTCCAAAACTCATGAAACTTGGTCAGAATGTTTGTCCTGATGACATCTCGGACGACTTCGAAAATCGGTCATTTTTGGTCAAAAACTAGATCAGTAGGTCAAATCTTAGAAAAACCCTGTGTATGCTCTATCGGCCACATTATCTGTCCAATACTTATGAAAGGTGGTCAGGATCTTTGTTTTGATAATATCTACAATGGGAAAATTGGCTATGGTTGGCTAAAAAGTAGGTCACTGAGAAATTCTAGAAAAAGCTTGTGTACATGCTAGAGGCCAAATTTTCAGTCCAATAATTATGAAAGCTTAGTAGATTGTTTGTCGTGATATCTCAAAAGAGACTGAAAATGGGTCATGTTTGGTCAAAGACTCGGGTGAGCGACTTTAGGGCCATCATGGCCCTCTTGATTCACATTTAAGATTTTTAAGAGCTTTCCAAACCATATGATGAATTGGGTCTATTTGTTATGATGATAGATATACCGGTAGGTCCAAAGTTTCTGTCAGCAATCCAATGCACATTATCTTAAAGTCCAGGTTGTAGACTTTAATACTTTACATCAAAATAAAACTTTCTGTATGATTTTTAAGAGCTCCTATTTTCCAAACTGAATGATGGGTCAGGTTCAAATATAGCTTGATTATAGATGCAGGTCCAAAGTTTCACTGAGCCATGCCCATATACTCAGGATCTTGAGGTCAAGGTCACCAATTTTGAAATTTGATGTTTTTCTTGAGATCATTCCTTAGGTTTGTTATAACTTTGGATTGTTAGGTCAAGCTTAATCTTTATTTTTGTTATACCCACTGTTAATTTTGTACATATTTTGGTACCTTCAATTGCTAATCATTAAAATGAACTGACTTTTGAATTTCATATTGGTCATTAAAGTTTACTTGAAAATTTTTGAAGGGTCACATTTTCGAAACTGTTTGATTAATTTGGTTCATATTTGTGATAGAGGTCCAAAGTTTCTTTCAGCAATATACCCTGCCCACAAGCATGATTTTAAAGTCTAGGTCATGGATTATTCTGAAATTTCATGTTTAAGTTGTTCTAAAAAACTTTTATTTTCTCCAGACCAAATGTTTTTAAAAGTTGTTTCATATTTAGTTTGGTGATGGATATTGGTCTTACCCTTACTACTGAGTTGGTGTTGGGTTTTCTGTCATAGGCTGGGACCCTGTAGCTGTTTCAGGGCACTGCCCCATCCCCCCTCCCCCGACAAATTAACCTCTACAGGCAAACTGTGCTGTATGATGACAGTTCTTGTTTATGGAATTCTATGTTCTGTGCTATATATGTATCAAAAACGTTGAAGATTTTCTTTTCTGGGACCACAAGACCTGGAATGTTGATACTGGATATTTAGCATGATAGAATAGTTGTTAGTCAAAGTTCTTCAATATACGTCCCTGGGGTAAAATAATGTCCTGTCATATTGGTCACGGGTCAAACATGGAGTAATAAAAGGAAACCTGTAGAAAAAATTTTGCCTGATACCCAAAAACATAGAATGTTGATGTTTGGTATGTAACTACTTCATAGATTGATCCATTCTCAAAGTTATTCGAATTGTGCCCAGAGATATTAAAGATTGTCCGATCCCAGGGGTCTATGTTTTACATAGTGTTCTGTTGGAAGAACTTCAAAATCCTTCCTTTGGTCCTGTAGTTTTTAACATTCTATGAGTTATGTCTGTGAAACTTCACTTTGATGTAGATCTTTATATGCAGATGATGTGCATTCCTTCAATGACGTATACATAACATTGTCATGTACACTGTTACTATGAACAGAAAGAGTGTAACCTACAGTTACTTCAACACTGCTATGTTTGTGGAATTTCAGTTGGCAATAGGTTTTAGCAGTTAGATTATAACAGTGCTATCCATTTACACTAAATTTTGCTATTACTCAATGAATATAAAACAATCAAGATTCAAACTCTGAGCTAGTATGAGTGGTACCTTTTGCCATGCAGTTCTAGCTTTTGTTAACTTAGGTGAGCGATGTATGACTACCAAGGTTTTCTTCCTCAATTTTTCATTTTAGTTATATGGAAGGCACTTAAACACTTTTCAGGTGAAAGCAGCTTTCTGTTGGGGCCAAAACAGTGATAAACCTTGGTAATTTGGAACTAAATTGAATAATCTCTTGGGGCACAGTCCGTTTTGATCACCTGTGAATGCCAGCAAGTGAGTGGTGTGGCACCCACACACCAGTGTGGCGAGATGGGACGTTTTGTCAATCTTTGGAACATCACCGGCGGCAAACCTGCGGTAGTCTGTCACAAACTAGGGCTTAACCTCGGTAGCCTTTGGTCAGAGCATGCGATCCAGTTTCTTGAACTGGGACAAAACCAGCTAACATTGGGTCTATGAGAGTGTTACCCTATTTTTAAAGGGGAAAATGCCCCTGGTAGACATGCTACTCTTCACCATGAGGAATTCAGACCATTATCATGACCACGAGTGTGAGAATGGGTTTAATTAGGGACTTGAGATGATCCTAAGTAAAGTAGATTTTAGAATCTTTTAGAGTCAAGTACAACTTTAGTTCCTGTTGCAGAGTGTAGATCAAGATCAAACTGTACAGAACATGCAGTCACATCTTTGATGTACACTGTCTGACAGTTTGTGAAGTATGATGGTGAAAGAAACCCTGAAGTCGCAATATCTGTGTCTTGTCTACTGGTTTAAGATATCCTTTTCATATTTGGCAGGCACTTTAACTCTTGCCAACATGAAAGAACATTAAGATCATTGAAAATTCTTTCTGATTCCAAATGTAAGCTTTGTCTTTCAAAAGGAAGAAAACAATACAAAAACATTAAATGCTGTATACTCTCAATTTTTAGCTCTATTGGCCAAAGGCCAGCAGAGCTTACGTCATGGTGTGGTTTCCCTAGTCAGTCTTTCCGTCTGTCTGTTAGTCTTTTTCTTGTTTAAGCGTTGAAGTCCAAATTTGTTGTCAGATTTTCATAAAACTTGTACAGTTTCTTGATATCATCAAAAGCCTGAACCCTATTGATTTTGAATAAAATGTGCCAATTAGTAAGGGAAAAGTAGCCATAAAAAGTTGAAAATTTTCAATTCATGTTGATGCAATGAGGTCCACATTTGCGATTGGATTTTTGTGAAACGTGCAATGTTTCTTTATATCATCATTAACTTGAACCCTATTGATTTTGAAAATAATCTGACGATTAATAAGGGAAAAGTATCCATTTGAAGTAGACATTTGCATTTCTGGTTTACAAAATAAAGTCTGCCTTTGTGGTCAGATTTTTGTGAAACTTGCACAGATCAATTGTAATACCAATAGCTTTAACTCCATTTATTTTGAAAAAAATGTGACAATTAGGAAGGGAAAAGTAGCCATTTAAAGTTAAACATTTGCCTTTCTTGTTTACACAAAGACTACATTTACTGTCAGATTTTCATGAAACTTGCAAAGGTTATTTTTATCATCAGTAACTTTAACCCTATAAGGAAAAGTAACCATTTTAAGTTGTATTTCTTGTTTTCTTGATTGAATAGGCAATTTTGATCCAATTGTTTTGAAACTTACACAGCTCATTTGTATCATCAAGGGATTTAACGCTTTTAGAAATGAAGAAAATCCAGCTATCACTCAAGGAAAAGCAGCCATTTAATGACTAAGTCTTGTTTATTCAACAAAGTCCACATTGTTGGTTCTATTTCTGGTTAACTGCATGAAATCGAAAACTTATGTCATAATAAGCGGCAATCTAACAATTACTAAATCTTGTCAGATTTCCAAACATGTGGTTTCATCAAATTCTACTTTGATTATTTCACTAATTGTTCAATTCTCCATGCCTACTCATTATGCTGCCTTAATGGATTCAAGCTCAATTACAGCCCCCCCTTTTTTTTTTGGTCTGTGTTTTTGTCTTTTTCCTTTTTACATCAATGATGTATGCTAGAAAATAAGCAAACTTACAGCCAGTAGAGCAATTCAGGCCCTCAAGGGCCTCTAGTTTCTTCAACTTCCTTACTTAGGATTTTAAAATCACAAAATCATTCTGTGAAGTGTTACTTCTTCACCAAATGACAGGACTCTAGACGTGATCATATTGAAAGCATTTACAGAGAAATTGAAATTTCGCTCAAATGATGGATTTTTCTTTGCAATGGTAACCAGCATTTTCTTTTCTCACAATTTTTTCAAAAGCTTTATTCAGTAAAGGATTAACAGTAAGAAGGTCAAGCTTATACCATTACCCATATTTTTTTTTGACTACTCTAATTTGCATGCTGCCAAAGAAATGTAGAATAAGTTTGTAAGTATTTTACCTAAAATGAAGACACAGTTATAAATAGAAATACATATAGGCAAATGGAAAAATTGCTCACCTAGAATAGTTTCCTTTTTGTCACTGCAGAGACAGCCAATGGAACCTTTTCTCTGTAGTTCCTGTGATTGCTTGTAGTCTGTTCATTTGTCCACCCTTAGTTACATAAATTACCTGTATTTAGAAACAACTGGACCAAATAAAAGTAGTGTTTAAACTCAAGGATAAGGTAAAAAGAGTTATTGTCATTCAGGACAAGAACCAACATGATTTCTGGTGCTGAAATAGCAAAAACCTGGGCCCGGTTTCACAAAAAACATTAAGTCTCTTATTTTGCTCTGGTCCACTAACAGACTTAATTTCTGACTTAAGTTGACTTGGTTATTTCAGACGAATTTCACTGACATTAACAGGCTTTAGAAACATCTCCAATCCCAAGTTGACTCAATGTTTCAGACTCAGTTCATCAAAATAATTGACTTGACTGAAGTCATTTTAACAGACTTTTGCTGAATTGAGTGAGAAATGTTGTGTCAACTTAGGATTTGAGAATGTTTCTTAAGTCCTTTAATATGAGTAAAATGGGTCTCAACTCTCAAGTAACAAACTTAACATAAGCTGGAAATAGGGTCCGTCAACAGACTTGAGCAAAATAAGAGACTGAAGTTTTTGCGTGAAACCAGGCCCAGTTTCATGCAAAAACGAAGGTCTCTTTTTGTGCTCAAATCAACTAACTTACTTATATTCCAGCTTAGGTTGAGTTTATTGTTTGAAACACATTTTACTAAGATTTACAGGCTTGAGTGACAATCTCAAATCCTGAGGTGACACAACATTTCAGGCTCAACTCAGTAAAGTATTGGACTTAAGTCTGAGCTGATGTAAGTCTATATTATGCTCAGCTCAGTCTGAAATGTTGTGTCAACTCGGGATTTTAAAATAAAACGAGTCTGATAATGTTAGTGAAATGTGTCTCAAATAACAAACTTAAGTCAGAAGTTAGGGGATTTGACAGAGAGACTTAAGTTTTTTTTGTAAAACTTGGCTCTGGTCTTATTGTCAAACTTTGCCTAGATAACCAGTATCAGGCTTTAACAAACTGTGTTAAAATGGTTAACATAAGTTGACCTTTGACCTAATTTTTTTTTATGGTCAAAATTTTAGGCTATTATGTTGTATACAATCCTTTGTGAAAACTTTGAAAATGTTTTTGTCAGTGATACTAGGCATAGAGTTTTTATACTTGGTATGTATTATCATAAGATGGTCCTTTATCAAATTGGGTTGGTCACGGATGGTCCACCCCTCTGTGGTTACAAGTATTACAAACAGTTCCATATACTGGTCAAGAATCAAAATTGCTAGAGAATCTATAAGTAAGAATGATGAATACAAGCCATGTGATCTATCTTGATCTGCAGATCATGCACAAAATCTTAAAAAAAAAGTAAAGCATAAGGTCATTGTTTTTGAAAAAAAAATACGGAATTTGTCAGCAGAAAACTTACCTTTTGAAATACTAAATTCCAGGTTAATTCAGGTGAGCAATATAGAACCACTGTAATCCTCTTGTATATAAAAAACTTAACAGTGGCATGAAAAAACACAAAAATACCTATCATTTTCTTTTTAACGCTGCTGAAATCAAAGTTTAACAAGTGAATTAAATCTTCTAAAATCTAAAGGATTTTTGTATTATGAACAGAAAAGTTGAAATAGACTGTCATGAATGAAGGATCAAGGCACTCCAGAAAGCTTGACCTATGAAGGGGCAGATAATTATACGAAAGTAATCCCAGCATGATTTATTTGTCTCTATTCAATGCAGAAAATTGTAGAGAATTCATTACAACAGCCCTTATCTTTCTCTATCCATAGATTTTTGGGAGGGTAAGATTTCCATCAGTATAAGTCATGGTCTGTACCATTATAGTTAGCAAGATATTTTATACAAGCTAGACTAGTATGGCTAAAGTCCAGGATAATGGCAGGTTGGCAACACTATCCACAAATGGGGTGAGGATGCTGTCACCAAGGACGGATCAAGGCAAGCTAGAAAAGTTGTCGGTCTATTCAGGGGCAGCTGTGTTCAAGTGTACAGTCAGTCTTACACATCTGAGGTATTTCTTTAAAATGAAGAAATGGAAAATCATTGACAAGTAAATTGCCTACAGGACAGACCATTTTTAAAGACTATGTCAATGGACTTTTTTCACCTTCTAATAAAAGATGGTGATTGAAATAAATTCCACATATTGCATAGATAAGATTAGACTGCAAAAAATGTGTAAAAACCAGTACTAGGCTAGTTATAACCAAATTTATTTCTCGGGGGAATTTTTTCCTGAACCTAAAACAGTAACAAGCTTGTATATCTTGCCTAAAATTGTCCTAACCTTTCTTAACTGTATGGATAGAACTTATACTCTTACCAGTATTAGAGTAGCTGACATTGGCCCTTGTTATAACCTAATACTTGTGGAGATAATTTTAAGTCCTACCAAATTAAAATACATCTTATATGAAGAGTTTTTCCTGGATCCAAACCAGTATATAGCTTGCATATTTTTGCTTACCATTGCACTTACTGGTTGGATTCTAACCCTCGAATCATTTCTTTAAACTGGCTGGTTACAATTAATGTACCAGGAGCTCTGATATGTCTGATAGAGAAAATAAAGCTTGAGAAGACGAGTTTTTTTTTTTTACAACAGTCTGCCCATGAATAGGTCAAAAACCATTCTGGTTTGTTTTGATCCAACTTTAGAGGCAGTATATCTCCTCTTTTGTGCTGAGAAACTGAAAATCTTGGTCTTTTCATTTAAGACATAAGACTTCCACTATTCTGGCTCCCATTGAGTAATCAACTCTGCACTTTTTCTGGCTGGAATTTCCCTGATGCTAAACAGAGCAAATAAAAAGTTATGGAAGATTTTTGTGAAATTGATAGAAATTTTTTCTACCAGGTTTTTTTTTTTTTTTCAACATGCTATTAAGGTTTTTTTTTCTGTTTTTTTTTTTTTTTTTTACAAAATTCATTTATTATTGCCCTTTATTGAAGTTATTTTCAAAATTTGTGTATAGAGAATTATTATGAGAGAAAATTCAAGGAGTGCATTTTTTAGCTCTACAGGCCTAAGGCCAGAAGAGCCAGTGCCAAGGCAAGGTTTCTGTCATCTATCCATCCATCTGTCCATTTATATACATTATATTTGTGATATAGTCAACATGTGTGGTTTGATCTTTTTTAAAAAATATGCAGATTATTCAATTCATCCAAAGTGTGAAACCCTTTGAACTTGAAGAAAATCTGACATGGAGGGAAATTTTGATTTTTTTACACCACATTTTTTTTGTTTTTTGGGATATTTCTGGAACTTGCACAGATTATTAAATTTTGTATTAACTCTTTACCAAACAACATAATTTTAGACACAACCAAATTGAAAGGGTTTGTAGACAACAAATTGAGCATGGCTCAAATAGTGGAAATTGTCTTTAAAAATGGTACAAAATATTGTGAAAATGTTGGTTACAAGCATTTTCTCTTTTTCCCGCAGGGTTTCAAAGCATCTTCCATAAAGTTGTTAAAACTTGGGATTGTATGGTAAGAGGTTGAACCTTATTGAAAATTTAAAAAATCTAACGATTGGGTGTAGGTAAAGGAGCTACTGTATTTGTTGACTGATTCTTGTTTACAAAACAAAGTCCAAATTATTTGTTGCACTTTTTTTAAAACTTGATGCGATTGTGTATTACAGTGATTACTAAAGCCCTGTTGAATTTGGCTTGATTTCTAAAGATATGAGAATTTACCCTGATCATTGCCCTGTTTGTGCCTTGCAACATGTATATGTATTAGGCTGTTTTTATTCTGTTACCCAGACTGGCATGCATTCAGGCCCAGTGCAAACCTGGCTTTTGTTTTTAGCATTAGTGACTGATGGTTGTTAGAAAATGACAGAAATTTCCTGAAATATTGCTCAAAAGGAATCAGGGAATTTTCCCTCATGGCTTGAAGCTGATGTTACATACTGTAGGAAAATTTGACTGCTTCTTTCACTATACAAGTCAGTAATAATTGCTGGTAGAGTGATTTAGGCCCTTATGGGCCTGTTGTTCCATTTATTGTACAGTATTTTTAGCTCCACTGGCCGAAGGCCAGCAGGCTTACGTCATGGCCTGGTGTCCATCGTGCGTGCGTGAGTGCGTTAACATTTATTTCAAACATCATCTTCTCTGAAACTACCCATCCAATTTTGATGAAACTTCACAGAAATGATCCTGCCATGGTCCTCTTCAGAATTTCTTGAAAGAATTTGATTCCTTCAAAAACTCTGGTTGCCATGGCAACAAAACTGAAAAATATTGAAAATCTTTTTGTCTGAAACCATAAGGCCTAGGGCTACCAAATTTGGCATGTAGCTTTATCTAGTAGACCTCCACCAAGTTTCTTCAAATTATAGCCCTTGGGTCAAATACGGCCCCGCCCCAGGGGTCACAAGTTTTGATATGGGCTTATAAAGGGAAAACTTTAAAATCCTTCTGGTACCTAGCCATAAGGCCTAGGGCTACCAAATTTGGGATGTAGCTTTATCTAGTGGACCTCTACCAAGTTTCTTCAAATTTGGCCCTGCCCCGGGGGTCACAAGTTTTGAAAAAGGCTTGTATAGGGAAAAATTTAAAAATCTTCTCATACCTAGCCATAAGGCCTAAGGCTACCAAATTTTGCATCTAGCTTTACCTAGTGGGTGTCTATTAAGAGTGCCCAAATTATAGCCTTTGGGTCAAATTTGGCCCAGTCCCAGGGGTCACAAGTTTTACATGGGCTTATATTGGGAAAACTTTAAAAATCTTCTCGTACCTAGCGATAAGGCCTAGGGCCACCAAATTTTGCATGTAGCTTTATCTAGTGGGCGTCTACCAAGAGGGGCCCAAATTATAGCCCTTGGGTCAAGTTTGGCCCCACCCCAAGGGTTACAAGTTCTACATGGTCTTATATAGTGAAAACTTTATAAAAATTCTTGTTACTAACCATAAAACCTAGGGCCACTAAATTTAGCCCTGTCTCAGGGTTCTCATGTTTTACAGGGCCTTTTATTGAGGAAACTTTGAAAATCTTCTTGTTTATAACAACATATTCTAGACCTGTATTATATGGTATGGGGCTTTATCTTGTGGACCTCCACCAGGATTCAAGTAATTATAGCTTTGTGGTCAAAAACGGCTTTGCCCTGGGGTCATAACTTTTTCGTAGGATTTTATAGAAAAAAAATTGTATGTCATCTATTTCGAAACAATTGTCCAAGTATTGTAATGTTTGGCTTGTAGTGTTTTTACTTATTAGCCAGTGGAGCGATACAGGGCCATCATGGCCCTCTTTTTATCTATAAGTCTCACTTCATTTAAGGCAAAACATAAACAAGCTTGATCTTCATTTCTTTTGCAGTGTACGAGTAGTTAGAATTTTCTAAAGGGGGGGGAGGGGGGGTAATTGACCCTTGAAAGTGCCTGCCCAATAAGAAAAGGACCATCAAAATCAATAGACAGGCATAGATCATGTAATTTTAAGGTTGATTTCATCAGAATACCAAACAAAATATCAGACATTGTACATCATAGATGATACAGCATGCTCTGTGCAGTCTGAACTTGATCTACCATATCTGCAAAATGAACTTTAAGTTGTACTTGGCTCATGATTTTTAGTAACCAGTTTCTGTTAGGCAATCCAAGAAGGGTCAGATAATACAGATTCAGAATCTACTTTAAGTAAGATCAGCCCAAGTCTCTTGTTAAAGCCCCACTCTCACAATCATCACAGTGTTTGCTAGGTTCCTCCCAGTGAAGTGTAGCTGGTAATCAGAGGGTGTTTTCACCCCAGAAATGGGTTAACATTCTCATACACCTGATGTTTCCCTGACTTTATCCTGGTAAAGAGGCTGTATTGTGTGCTGTGACCACAGACTATCTAGGTTACGCTCCGCTTTGGGATGGAATACCAACAGCTTGTTGTCAGTGACGTTTTGAAGATTGCCAGAATTGTCCCATCACACCACACTTGTGCGATAGTGACATGCCAGTGTCATGCTGTCATCAACAGGTTGCCAACACAGGGTATGTTCCTAGAGGTGATTGAATTTGCTACCGAATCACCAAGGTTTATGATGATTTTGGCCCTAATAGATTATGCAATTTCAAGGCTATTCTCACAAGAATACCTCGCAAAATACATTGTACATCAGAGATTATGCCACTCCGAATATTCTCCCTAAGTGGCCCTTGGATTATCCCTTTACCTGTCAATCCTGTTTTTATGCTCCCCGCAGGCTAAGCATATAGTCGCTGCTTCGTCTGTCCATCCTTCCGTCCGTCTGTCCCTCCATCTGTCCCTCCCTCCGTCCAAAGCCATTTCTACACAACCCCTGGACCAAATTGGATGAAACTTCATATATGAACTCTTAGGATATTGCGCCGATGTATTTTTCCCGGTTTTCCAATTTGAGGCTGTGTCTTGGAAAAGGGGGTTTCTTGTAAAATTCCAATTTTTATTGATATCTCCTTCAGTATTCTTCAAAATTTCATGAAACATCACATTTATATTGTTTATTAAAAATTTCACCATGTGCATGTGCCCTTGTTTTTTTATTAGCTCACCTGAGCACGAAGTGCTCATGGTGAGCTATTGTGATCGTGCTGTGTCCGTCGTTTGTCGTGCGTCGTCCGTAGTCAACTTTTTACCTTGTGTACACTCTAGAGGCCACATTTTCAGTCCGATATTCATGAAACTTGCTCAGAATGTTTGCCTCTATGATATCTCAGACGAGTTTGAAAATGGGTCATGCCGGGTCAAAAACTAGGTCACTAGGTTAAATCTTAGAAAAATCTTGTGTACGCTCTAGAGGCCACATTTTCTGTCCAGTACTCCTGAAAGTTGGTCAGAATGTTTGCCTTGATGATATCTTGGACAAGTTTGAAAATGGGTCATGTCGGGTCAAAAACTAGGTCACCAGGTCAAATCTTAGAAAAACCTTGTGTACGCTCTAGAGACCACATTTTCAGTCCAATACTCTTGAAAGTTTGTCAGAATGTTTGTCTTGATGATTTCTCGTACGAGATTGAAAATGGGTCATGTCAGGTCAAGAACTAGGTCACCAGGTCAAATCTTAGAAAAACCTTGTGTACTCTCTAGAGGCAACATTTTCTGTCCAATACTCTTGAAAGTTGGTCAGAATGTTTGCCTTGATGATATCTCGGACGAATTCGAAAATGAGTCGTGTTTGGTCAAAAACTAGGTCAACTGGTCAAATCTTGGAAAAACCTTGTGTATGCTCTAGAGGCCACATTTTCAGTCCAAAACTCTTAAAATTTTGTCGGAATATTTATCTTGATGATATCTCATATGAGCTTGAAAATGGGTCATGTATGGACAAAAACTAGGTCAATAGGTCATAACTTAGAAAAACCTTGTGTACACTCTAAAGACCATATTTTCAGTCCAAAACTTTTGAAAGTTGGTCAGAATGTTTGTCTTGATAATATCTGAAACAGGTTTGAAAATGGGTCATGTCGGGTCAAAAACTAGGTCACTAGGTCAAATCTTAGAAAAACCTTGTGTACGCTCTAAAAGCCACATTTTTAGCCGTTGTCCGTCATCAACTTTTACTTTGTGTACACTCTAGAGGTCACATTTTCATTCTGATACTCCTGAAACTTGGTCAGAATGTTTGTCTTAATAATATCTCAGACAAGTTTGAAAATGGGTTATGTCAGGTCAAAAACTAGGTCACTAGGTCAAATCTTAGAAAAAGCTTGTGTACACTCTGGAGGGCACATTTTCACTCCAAAATTCTTGATTGAAAGTTGGTCAGAATGTTTGTCTTGATGATATCTCGGACGAGTTTGAAAATGGGTCATGTTGGGTCAAAAACTAGGTCACTAAGTCAAATCGTAGGAAAACCTTGTGTACGCTCTAGGGGCTACATTTTCAGTCCAAAACTCTTGAAAGTTGGTCAGAATGTTTGTCTTGATGACATCTCAGACAAGTTCCAAAATGGGTCATGTCAGGTTAAAACCTAGGTCACTAGGTCAAATCTTAGAAAAACCTTGTGTACACTCTAGAGGCTACATTTTCAGTCCAAAACTCTTGAAAGTTGGTCACAATGTTTGTCTTGATATTATCTCAAATGACTTTGAAGCTGGGTCATGTCGGATCTAAAACTAGGTCACTAGGTCAAATTTTAGAAAAATCTTGTGTACACTCTAGAGGCCACATTTTCAGTCCAATACTCATGAAACTTGGTCAGAATGTTTGTCTTGATGACATCTCGGACAAGTCCCAAAATGGGTCATATCAGGTCAAAAACTAGGTCACCAGGTCAAATCTTAGAAAAACCTTGTGTACGCTCTAGAGACCACATTTTCTGTCCAATACTCTTGAAAGTGTGTCAGAATGTTTGTCTTGATGATTTCTCGTACGAGTTTGAAAATGGGCCATGTCAGGTCAAGAACTAGGTCACCGGGTCAAATCTTAGAAAAACCTTGTGTACTCTCTAGAGACAACATTTTCTGTCCAAATCTTTGAAAGTTAGTCAGAATGTTTGCCTTGATATCTCGGACGAATTCGAAAATGAGTCATGTTTGGTCAAAACCTAGGTCAACTGGTCAAATCTTAGAAAAACCTTGTGTATGCTCTAGAGGCCACATTTTTCAGTCCAATACTCCTGAAAGTTGGTTAGAATGTATGCCTTGATGATATCTCAGACGAGATCGAAAATGGGTGATGTCAGGTCAAAAACTAGGTCACCTGCTCAAATCTTAGAAAAACCTTGTGTATGCTCTAGGAACCACATTTTCTGTCCAATACTCTTGAAAGTTGGTCAGAATGTTTGTCTTGATAATATCTGAAACAGGTTTGAAAATGGGTCATGTCGGGTCAAAAACTAGGTCACTAGGTCAAATCTTAGAAAAACCTTGTGTATGCTCTAAAAGCCACATTTTTAGCTCACCTGAGCACGAAGTGCTCAAGGTGAACTTTTGTGATTGTGTTGTGTCCGTCGTGCTTCATCAACTTTTACTTTTGTGTACACTCTAGAGGTCACATTTTCAGTCCGATACTCCTGAAACTTGGTCAGAATGTTTGTCTTGATAATATCTCGGATGAGGTTGAAAATGGGTTATGTCGGGTCAAAAACTAGGTCACTAGGTCAAATCTTAGAAAAACCTTATGTACGCTCTAGAGGCCACATTTTCACTCCAAAACTCTTGAAAGTTGGTCAGAATGTTTGTCTTGATGATATCTCAGACTAGTTTGAAAATGGGTCATGTTGGTTCAAACACTAAGTCACTAAGTCAAATAGTAGGAAAACCTTGTGTACTCTCTAGAGGCTACATTTTCAGTCCAAAACTCTTGAAAGTTGGTCAGAATGTTTGTCTTGATGACATCTCGGACAAGTTCCAAAATGGGTCATGTTTGGTCAAAAACTAGGTCACTAGGTCAAATCTTTGAAAAACCTTTTGTATGCTCTAGAGGCCACATTTTCACTCTAAAACTCTTGAAAGTATGTCAGAATGTTTGTGTTGATAATATCTCAGCTGAGTTTGAAAATAGGTCATGTCAGATCAAAACCTAGGTCACTAGGTCAAATCTTAGAAAAACCTTGTGTATGCTCTAGAGGCTACATTTTCAGTCCAAAACTCTTGAAAGTTGGTCACAATGTTTGTCTTGATGATATTCCAGACGACGTTGAAGCTGGGTCATGTCGGATCTAAAACTAGGTCACTAGGTCAAATCTTAGAAAAACCTTGTGTACACTCTAGAGGCCACATTTTCAGTCCAATACTCATGAAACTTGGTCAGAATGTTTGTCTTGATGACATCTCGGACGAGTTCTAAAATGGGTCATATCAGGTCAAAAACTAGGTCACTAGGTCAAATCTTAGAAAAACCTTGTGCACGCTCTAGAGGCTACATTTTCAGTCCACAACTCTGGAAACTTGGTCAGAATGTTTGTCTTGATGATATCTCGGACAAGTTACAAAATGGGTCATATCAGGTCAAAAACTAGGTAAGTAGGTCACTAGGTCAAATCTTTGAAAAACCTCGTGTATGCTCTAGAGGCCACATTTTCTGTCCAATATTTATGAAAGGTGGTCAGAATCTTTGTTTTGATAATATCTACAATGGGAAAATGGGCTATGTTTGGCTAAAAAGTAGGTCACTGAGAGAAATTCTAGAAAAAGCTTGTTTACAAGCTAGAGGCCAAATTTTCAGTCCAATAATTATGAAAGCTTGATAGATTGTTTGTCATAATATCTCGAAAGAGATTGAAAATGAGTCATGTTTGGTCAAAAGACTCAGGTGAGCGACTTCAGGGCCATCATGGCCCTCTTGTCTATGCCAAACCATGTTACAGGAAAAGGGTGCTTAATGTCTTATAACTTTAGGTTTTGTTTTTTGGACTCTGAAATTAAGCATTTCCCAGTTTCTTCAAGACTTTTCAAGATATATGTTGCTGATCAAAAGCCCCAGACCATGGTTTCATTCTTTCCTATTTATACTAAGCTGTGTTATAGAAAAAGAGGGCTTAACGACAAACTCAAACACGAAGTTTATAAATGTTTAATCTGATTTTTTTTTCCAGACAATTTTGCCATTACTATAATAGTAATGTTTGATTTTCAGATTGTTCATAATGACAGGAAGTTTTACTCCACTGTTCCAAGAGTTATGCCCTTTCTTTATTCTCTAAAGCCCAATATAGAAACATTTGGGACCTATTGTTTTACTGTTGTTCCTCTGTCTAATTTGCAATCTTTATATTTGGTATAAGATTAGGTTTCATTAATTGATAAAAATTTGCTGAAAGTCAAATGTTCATTAAAAGCTCAAATTTTAACCCTAAAGATACCTTTTATCAATGTGATCAGCTTCCGTTAAGAACAATGTATTAATATAAGGTCAAGATCATTCTGGTTGTAACATGTCTTGAAAAGAAGTCCCTGGTAACATTGGCAAATGTAGTTTGGCAGATTGTACCAAACACAAGTAGCCTGTTTCACCTCCACCCTCCTCTCCCGTGACCAACCATTTACCAACAGCCTTCACTTTCCTAAAAAGAGACCTGTTCGGGGAGCATAATCCGTCTACGACGGCTCTTGTAATGATCCTGATGGCGGGTATATGAAAACACAGTGGAAAAAGGAGAAAATGCTGTAAACCAGCATTTTCTCCATTTCCCACATTGTTTTCTGCCCAGTCAGTGAAAAATTCCACTTTTCAATACATTCAGGGCTTTAAGCCCGATCATTGTTGCTTGTTCATATTGTACACAGTTCTATAATTGTGAAAGGTGCAGTCTGATCTTAAATCCATGCTGTCTGTTGCTTTATTCTAGATTAAGATTCGACTATAGATTACCTTCATTTGACATGGATCATAATTATTTAGTAATAGAAAAACTTCTATTTGCTCTATTTGGCCGTGAAAGAGATTGAACTTCTTTGTTTTTTTTACTTCACCTGAGCACGAAGTGCTCATGGTGAGCTATTGTGATAGTGCTGCGTCCGGCGTCCGTCGTGCATTGTCAGTCGTCAACTTTTTACCTTGTGTATGCTCTAGAGGCCACATTTTCAGTCCAATACTCATTAAACTTGCTCAGGATGTTTGACCTGATGATATCTCAGACGAGTTTGAAAATGGGTCATGCTGGGTCAAAAACTAGGTCAATTCTTAGAAAAACCTTGTGTACACTCTAGAGGCAAGATTTTCTGTTCAATTCTCCTGAAAGTTGGTCAGAATGTTTGTCTTGATAATACCTGGGACGAGTTTGAAAATGGGTCATGTCGGGTCAAAAACTAGGTCACCAGGTCAAATCTTAGAAAAACCTTGTGTATGCTCTAGAGGCCACATTTTCAGTCTGATACTTATGAAACTTGGTCAGAATGTTTGTCTTGATTGTATCTCGGACGAGTTTGATAATGGGTCATTTTGGGTCAAAAACTAGGTCACTAGGTCAAATCTTCGTAAAACCTTGTGTACGCTCTAGAGGCCACATTTTCAATCCAAAACTCCTTAAAGTTGGTCAGAATGTTTGTTTCGATAATATCTCAGACGAGTTCGAAAATAGGTCATGTGGGGTCATAAACTAGGTTATAAGGACAAATCTTAGAAAAACCTTTTGTACGCTCTAGAGGCCACATTTACAATCCAAAACTCCTGAAACTTGGTCAGAATGTTTGTCTTTATGATATCTCAAACAAGTTTGAAAATGAGCCATGTCCGGTCAAAAAGTAGGTCACTAGGTCAAATCTTAGAAAAACCTTGTGTACGCTGTAGAAACCACATTTTCTGTCAAAAACTCTTAAAACTTGGTCAGAATGTTTGTCTTGATGATACATGTACCTTGGACGAGTATGAAAACTAGGTCATTAGGTCAAATCTTAGAACCTTGCGTACGCTCTAGTGGCCACATTTTCAGTCAAAAACTCCTGAAAATTGGTCAGAATGTTTGTCTTGATGATATCTCAGACGAGTTCGATAATGGGTGATGTCGGGTCAAAAACTAGGTCACTAGGTCAAATCTTAGAAAAACCTTGTGTTCGCTCTGGAGGACACATTTTCAGTCCGATACTCCTGAAACTTGGTCAGAATGTTTGTCTTGATGATACCTTGGATGTGTTTGAAAATGGGTCATGTTGGGTCAAAAACTAGGTCACTTGGTCAAATCTTAAAGAAAACCTTGTGTACGCTGTAGAGGCCACATTTTCAGTCTGATTCTCTTTAAACTTGGTCAGAATGTTTGTTTTGGTGATATCTCAAAAGAGTTTGATAATGGGTAATGTCGGGTCAAAAACTAGGTCACTTGGTCAAATTTTAGAAAAACCTTGTGTATGCTCTAGAGGCCATATTTTTAGTCCAAAACTCTTGAAAGTTGGTCAGAATGTTTGTCTTGATAATATCTGTGAAGAGTTTGAAAATGGGTAATGTCGGATCAAAAACTAGGTCACGAGGTCAAATCTTCGAAAACCTTGTGTACTTTCTAGAGGCCTCATTTTTAATGCAATACTCATGAAAATTGGTCAGAATGTTGGTCTTGCAAGTGGGTCATTTCGGGTCAATTAACTCATGAAAATCTTGGTAGAATGTTTGTCATAATATCTCAAAAGAGATTGAAAATGGGTCATGTTTGGTCAAAAGACTCAGGTGAGCGACTTCAGGGCCATCATGGCCCTCTTGTTTTTTTAAACCAAAAGAGCCCAGAAATAAACCATGGCAAATAAAGAAAGCAATATATAGAGGATACTTGTTTTGTCGGGGAAAGATTGAAATCTATTTCAAGTGAATGTGTTTGGTAATATCTTCACCAGTGGTGCAGCAAGGAGTGAAAATATTACTGTATGATGTTTCAAGATGAAATAAATTTCAATCTTTCACTAAAAAAAAAAATCCATGTATATTATCCTTCTAACCCCTTTTTTGGTGGGACTTTCATCAAAGTCCAAAACAGATGTTTTTGGTAATCCCCTATGGTGTAACACCCCTGCTCCCCGCCATGTAAGACCGTATTGCAATAAGAATGTATTTACCAGTTCACAAAGAAAACAGTTTTTTAGTATAGACCAGAATTGTGTTTCAGGTAAAGCTGCCATTTGATGAGTTTTTCTTGTTTACTCAACAAGGTCAAAATTTTTTGCCCCATTGCTTTGAAACTTGCAGGGATTAGAATAAACTTTTGCTTGATTCCAAAACAGATGTTTTGAGAAATTCTACCCTGATTATTTTGATACAAGTTCAATTTGCAATGAATTTGCTTGTCACCCTGACTGGCAAGGGTTCAAGTCTGACTTAACCCCTCTTCAAAAAAAGTATAATTTGTCTTTTCCTGTGTTTAATATTTTCTTTTTACCATCATGAGTCCATGATTTACCCTAGAAAGTAACCAAAATTTCCATTAATTGGTTTTAGGAAATTATTTCTAACCTTTCATTGTCAAAGACTGTGGAAGGGGGATGTCTTCCAAGTCTACTTTACTTGCATATACATGAAGTCCTTAGATGTAACTTGAGGGTTGCTTTATAAATAAATTGATCAAACATAAGAGATTTTCCTTCAGTTAAAGCTAATGCTTTAAAGCCCCTGTATAGCCAAAAATAGGTAATTTTCACCATTTATAACTCGAAAATATATTGGATAACCCATCACAACACACATATATATTAAGATCGGAAAAAACTCGAATGTGTCAGTTACTGCATTGGTTGCCATAATATACGTGAGCGAAAATGCATGGAGAAGCCCGTTGATTTCACGGACGCCATTGACCAAGACAACCTTCGTTATCGTTCATGTACATTCGAACTAGGTCTTCGAGAACGTCATGTGATAACATTGCATCTCATTAGTGCTATGACGTAGTAGATAGGACTATTGTTTACAAACATTATATCATCGGAGAGTAAGATTGCTCATTTTGAACCTGTTTTCTTATTTAGATGTAGTAAACTCTTCCTGTATTGATGATAAATGAATAAGCAATGATCAGCCTGTGTCATTGTTTCTGTTTATGATGTCGATAAACTTACGTTTTTCAAGCCTAGAATGGGGACAAAACCATTAAGTGAATGAAGGGTTTGTTTCGACGCTTTGAATGATCACGTGGTGTTTACGTCACTAACACGTCATTGCGGACATTTATGACAAAAAGTTAGCTAATCGTCGGCGATCATCGATGTAAACAAACAGAAAATGCGGCATGGTAGGATCTGTTCTAGTTTCAAAATTCTTTTTTCTGCCACTGACTGGAACTATAGCGAACTGCACCTTTACATATCGTGAGTCATAATAATCGCCATATTTTTACATAGTAAAAATGAAGTTTACTTTTATTTTATAAACAGGTTGTTTATTCAGTTGGACGCTACTGAGACTTTAAGGAGATAATTTGATGTATTTTTACTGTTTCTTTAAGGAACAGTGATCAGTAACTGCCAGAGCTATTCAGGCCCTCTAGGAGCTCTTGTTTGTAAACCTTGTTACCTTGAATCAAGAGCTCTAGGTAATTTGCTACGACATAACAGTGTAAGATGATTCTTTATCATAGTTGTTCAACTTGGGCTTTGGGATTAAAGATGGCCCTGACCTAGGGGTCACATGTTGTGCTTGGAGATAACATAAGAGTTCTATAAGAAGAATGTTTAATTCCGGTAACATTCAAGCCTTCATCAAACTGGAAAGAAATAAAAGTAAAGCTAAATATTGAATAGCAGTGTCTCTGATGATTATGACCATTATTTAATGTCTTCAAATATGATCTGAGGTAAAATCAGTAGAATTGCTGCAAATAGAAAGATTTTCTCACAACAGACTTTTTATTTTAGGTAACAACAACAACTTGGGCAACAATGTCAGCTTGTCTGCAGAAAAGTTTCTTTAATGACACTCTTTCTCTAAACACCCATTTAAAAGAAGATCATTAGGTATTACTTATTCTTCAATATGCTAGTCTCTCGAATAGCGTTTTTTCATCAGATACTCCCCTACATTTTTAATTAAATGACATGACTCGCCTTACCTCATCTGTGACTTCTCTTTCGCTTTCGATGTGAAGTTCTGGAATGTGGGGTTAAAGGTGATTCGTGGGTTAAGATGAGGCATTTTGAAAACATTGTGGAAAGAAGATGCTGGTAACAGGCCTGTTTCTCCACTTCTCACAATGATTTCTACCCTTTCAAAGATAAATACCTCCAGTTGGGACATATTAAAATTTGTAATCCACAAATGCTTTCAATTCAGATAAGTCTAAAAGTAAAATGTGATTATTATCTTCTTTATTAAATGTATGAATTTCCTATGAGATAAATCATGTTTTCTGCTTACATATAGTAGGTTAAGCTTAAAGTCTTGAGTAGATATAAAGTAAGGTTCATAAAAAGGGAGAACCCTTTTTATAACACTATAAAAAAAACAAATTGTGATAGCAAAGGGTAACTTTACAGTGAAAACCTATGTTATTTAATGAAAGATGTAGGGGCTGTGTTCATGATAAAATCTTCCAATGGATTGGACATGATTCGCCTTACCTCTTCTATGACTCCTCTTTTGCTTTTGATGTGGAGTTCTGGTAAGCAGGGTTAAAGGTGATTCTTGGGTTATGACAGGGCTGGTGGCTCAATAGCAAGGTGGACATAAAATAGTCCTAATATTATTTTTCAAGGACACTGCTGTTCAATATTTTTTTCTTATCACATAAAACCTCCTCCGGCAGTGTATTATACCCATGACTTTTTTTTGATAATACACTAGTGTATTATCGTTTTTTGGGTCCCGGTTCTGATCAATTTTCAGTCATGAGCGCATGAAAATCGAGAAACCAACCACAGTAAATGCCGGTACTTTTGTACATTACGCTGTTTCGCGGAAAAATGACGTCATTGTTGCTAAGGCGTATACGCGTGGACAGTTTTTGAGCATGAATTTAACCCTTTCAGCACTATAGGCGAAAACAGTGGCCTTTGTGGACGTCATAGATCAAGATCAGACTGCACAGAACATGCAGTCTGGTCTTAGAACTCTGTCGTCCACTTGTTTAGTCAAGCCTAATATGTTAAAACTCTTACTGAGTTTCAGTAGAGCCTATTTCCAGGCATCGAAAGAGGTGGGCATTAAATATTTGGCGTGGAAAGAGTTAACTGCCCAAAATCAGAGATATATTATTCATAGTTAATCTTGTTTCACTTTTTACACACATCAATTAAGTTATCAGGTGATTTACTGGCAATGTGACTTGCAAAGATGAATTCCCCATTTGGAGTTGATATTTCGATAGGGCAGATGCACCTGTTATCTCACACTGTTGGTCAGTATTCATTTACAGAGGACCAAAGTGTTATAGTGAATGAGAGCTCATTCATGCTTGTATTTGCTCAGTAAAAGCTTCACCATCATCATTCTCATGCCTACCCGCCCTATCTGTGGCTTTATGTTTTTGTTATGAAAACTGAGGTTGTTGTTTTTCCGAAAATCTTCTTGTCTGAAACCATAAGGCCTAGGGCTACCAAATTTGGCATGTAGTTTTATCTAGTGGACCTCTACCAGTTTTCTTCAAATCATAGCCCTGGGGTCAAATTTGGCCCCGCCCTGGGGGTCACAAGTTTTATATGGGCTTATATAGGGAAAACTTTAAAATTCTTCTGGTACCTAGCCATAGGGCCTAGGGCTACCAAATTTGGCATGTAGCTTTATCAAGTGGGCCTCTACCAAGGGTGCCTAAATTATAGTCCTGGGGTCAAATTTGGCCCGCCCCTGGGGGTCACAAGTTTTATATGGGCTTATATAGGGAAAACTTTAAAAATCTTCTTGCACCTAGCCATAAGGCTTAGAGCTACCAAATTTTGCATGTGGCTTTATCTAGTGGGCCTCTACCAAGGGTGCCCAAATTATAGCCCTGGGGTCAAATTTGGCCCGGCCCTGGGGGTAACAAGTTTTTCATGGGCTTTTATAGGGAAAACTTTAAAAAATCTACTTGTACCTAGCCATAAGGCCTAGGGCTACCAAATCTTGCATATAGCTTTATCTAGTGTGCCTCTACCAAGAGGGCGTAAATTATAGCCCCGGGGCCCCTCCCCAGGGGTCACATGTTTTACATGGGCTTATATAGTGTAAAACTTTATAAATCTTCTTGTTACTAACCATAAGACCTAGGTCTACTAAATTTAGCCCTGTCTCAGGGCCTCATGTTTTACAGGGCCTTTTATTGTGGAAACTTTGTAAATCTTGTCTATAACCACACATTCTAGACCTGTATTATTTGGTATGGGGCTTGTCTTGTGGACCTCCATCAGGATTCAAGTAAATAGCTTTTTGGTCAAAAATGGCTTTGCCCTGGGGTCATAACATTCTCATAGGATTTTATAGAAAAAAATTTGTATGTCTTCTAGTTTGAAACTAATTGGCCAAGTATTGTAATGTTTGGCTTGTAGTGTTTTGACTTATTAGCCAGTGGAGCGATACAGGGCCATCATGGCCCTCTTGTTTATTTGAATACTGTCCTGAACGCATGTATCTGTGTTTGAAAACTCTTGAACGGATGGTAAACACTCGACTTGTCTGGTTCTTAGAACGCCACAACCTTATTGTTGATGTTCAGAGTGGATTTCGCCGCCAGAGAAGTACAATTGATCACCTTGTGCGCTTCGAAACTTTCATTCGAGAAGCATTCACATGTAGTGTCTGTATTCTTTGACCTTGAAAGTGCTTATGACGCCACCTGGAAATACGGGATTTTAAAGGACTTACACGACTTTGGTCTTAGAGGCCGCCTTCCTCTTTTTATTGCGGCTTTCTTAAATGAACGGCTTTTTCGAGTTCGTGTTGGTAACACGCTGTCAGGCGCTCGAGAACAGGAAATGGGCGTACCACAGGGTTGTATTCTATCTGTTACTCTTTCTAGCATTAAAAGCTATAAACCCAATAGTTGACTTCTCTGTATGTAGATGACTTTGTCATATGTTTCAGGGCTAGAAACATGAACACCATAGAGAGACAACTACAGCAATGTCTCAATAAACTCCAGTCTTGGTCTGATGAAAATGGTTTCAAATTTTTATGCCCCCGCCATGAAATGGCGGAAGGGCATATAGAGTTACCTGTGTCCGTGTGTGTGTGTGTGTGTGTGTGTGTGTGTGTGTGTGTGTGTGTGTTAGTGTGTGTGTCCCATTCTTGTCCGGAGCATAACTTCTACATTTATCAATGGATTTCAAAAAAACTTCGCACACTTGTTCTCCTTAACAAGTACTAGTGTCATGCGAAAAGTTTGTTTCGATACGCCCAAGGTCAAAGTCACAGTTGAAGGTCAAATGTTTAAATTGACCTTGTCCGGAGCATAACTTCTACATTTATCAATGGATTTCAAAAAAACTTCGCACACTTGTTTTCCTAAACAAGTACTAGTGTCATGTGAAAAGTTTGTTTCGATACGCCCAAGGTCAAGGTCGCAGTTGAAGGTCAAATGTTTAAATTGACTGTTCAACCCAGTTTTACATCCTGCTCAGCAGAATTGTGGTATGAAGATACAGTTTTGGTTTTTAAAAAGACTCATCCAAAGAACTATGCCAGAGAATATTGAGGCTGGAACCTACCCTTCAACTATAGTCCAGTGTGATAATATTCGATCCAATTTGTTCCTGTCTCATATAGGAAGTCCAACAAAGTAATTACTCTCAATCCTCAAGTTAAGATCTTCATAATCCTGAGTATAAGTAACCCTCAGTTGAAAGATTAATGAAAACGCTGAAAAAAAAAGAAGTTAATGCTCAAAATCAGCATTTTCTTCTTTTTCTCACAAAGTTTTCTACCATATGCAATACAAACCATATAATTTATTGTCTGCATATTGCTTTCAATTTGGACCAGTCCTCAATATTGTTATCAGGTATAAATAATCTTTTATCTGCTTGGCTATATATATAACAAACCTTCTTAACCCTGTCTAAGCTGTTATCCAAAACAACAATTTTCTGTAATACCTACTGATTCTCTCATATAACATATCTGTGACCAATACCATTTAGCGGGGGCATCCGTGTCTCTGACACCTATTTCTAGACTAAAACTAAAACAAAGTGTATGCACTTTTGCAACCTTCACCATCACCATCCAAACCCTGATCTCTACTTGAATAAAACACGCATTGATGTTGTCCCTGAATTTAAATTTCTCGGGGTCACTTTTGACTCAAAGCTTACATTTACATGTAAATGAATTAATAATTCTACAAAAGGTCACTTTAGTTTAGTTGCTGGTATTCGAGAATACAAGATCCGTTTGTTTGAAAATTTCATCTGGATACTGTATACAGTATCAAACATTCAAATAGATCAGTTTTATGAAATACAAATAAATTCCAGCAAAACTATCGCCAATGACGGGTCAAGGCATACCAGAAAGGTTGTCGATCTATTCAGGGACATTGCTTTTCTTAAGGAAATTGGACCTTACACAAAATTATGATATATTTTTTTAAACCTTTTTGTCATATTTTGACTATTTTTATCACTATATATCTATTTTATTTATTTTCCATTATCGTATCATTTCATTACACATCTCTCATCATAATTATACTCATGACTCACATTCTTACATCCTATTCTTTCCTTTCATTGCTTCTTTATTGCGCGCTAAATGACCTTAGATGTTGATACGCCATAAAACACCATACATTCATTCATTCATTCATTCCGTGTTTGAAGTAGCGCATGAATGAGGGTAATTTTAGTATTTTTTGTTGGAATACTGACCTGAATGCATTTATCTGCATTTGAAGTAGCATAAGAATGAGGGTATGTTTAGGATTTGTTATTGGAATACTGTCCGGAACTGATGTATCTGCGTTTGAAGTAGCGTATGAATGAGGGTATCTTTAGGATGTTTTGGTAGAACACTGTCCGGAACCGATGTATTGCGTTTGAAGTAGCATATGAATGACCATATCTTTAGGATGTTTTAATAGAATACTGTCTGGAACCGATGTATGTGCGTAAAATGTAGCGTTTGAATAAGGGTAATTCTAGCATTTTTAAATAGAATACTGTCCAGAGCTGATGTATCTGCATTTGAAGTAGCGTATGAATGGGGGTATTGAAGTAGCGTGTGTATGAGGGTATTTTTAGCATTTTTTAATAGAAAACTGTCCTGAACCGATGCATCTGCATTTGAAGTAGCGAATGAATGGAGGTATTTTTAGTGTTTTTTAAAAGAATACTGTCCTGAACCGATGCATCTTGGTTGGAAGTAGCGTATGAATGAGGGTATTTTTAGGAATTTATTTTTAATAGAATACTGTCTTGAAACGATGCATCAGTGTTTGAAGTAGCTAATGAAAAAGGGTATTTTAATGATTTTTTTTTTTTTTTTTTTTTCAATAGAATACTGACCTGAACAGATGCATCTGCGTTTGAAGTAGCGCATCAATGAGGGTAATTTTAGCATTTTTTTAATAGAATACTGTCCTGAACCGATGCATCTGCGTTTGAAGTAGCGCATGGTTGAGGGTATCTTTAGGATTTTTTTGATAGAATACTATCCTGAACCGATGTATCTGCGTTTGAAGTAGTGTATGAATGAGGGTAATTTTAGCATTTTTTAATAGAATACTGTCCTGAACCGATGCATCTGCGTTCGAAGTAGCGTATGAATGAGGGTATCTTTAGGATGTTTTAATAAAATACTGTCCGCAATTGATGTATCTGCTTTTTAAGTAGCGTATGAATGAGGGTAATTTTAGCATTTTTTAATTGAATACTTTCCTGAACTGATGTATCTGCGTTTGAAGTAGCGTATGAATGAGGGTATTTTTAGGATTTTTTTAAATAGAATACTGTCTTGAAACAATGCATCAGCATTTGAAGTAGAGATGAATGAGGATATTTTTAGGATTTTTTTTTTATAGAATACTGTCTTGAAACGATGCATCTGCATTTGAAGTAGTGTATGAATGAGGGTATTTTTACATTTTTAGCTCCACTGGCCGAAGGCAAGCGGGTTTATTTCATGGCCCGGTGTCTGTTGTGCGTGCGTGCGTTAACTTTTTTTTTTCAAACTTCTCCTCTGAAACTACCCATCCAAATTTGATGAAACTTCACAGAAATGATTCTGCCATGGTCCTCTTTAGAATTTCTTGAAAGAATTTCATTCCTTCGAAAACTCTGGTTGCCATGGCAACAAAACTGAAAAATATTGATCATCTTTGAAAATCTTCTTGTCTGAAACCATAAGGCCCAGGGCTACCAAATTTGGCATGTAGCTTTATCTAATAGACCTCTATCAAATTCCTTCATATTATAGCCCTGGGGTCAAAATTGGCTCTGCCCCGGAGATCACAAGTTTAACATGGGCTTATATAGTGACTGTAATTTAAATAGTAATCAAGGGAAATAACTCCTGTTTTAAAGATAAAGTTTGTTACTATTTACTTCCCTTGATTATCAAACTGCACTTATACATTATTGGAGCCCCGCCCGGGTGGCTAAGTGGTGAGCGTGTCGGACTCATGACCTGGTGGTTGTGAGTTCGATACCCGGTTGAGGCGAACCTTCTTTCCGGCGTATTTTCGCCTCTCACTTCTGCTGAAGCATGTGAGAAAAGTAGTCGGTGGCTTTGGAAAGAAAGTTGTGTTAGTACTGGTGTGAGAAAGCCAGGAAACACATGTGCGTCACCGACCGCCATGATATGACCTTAGCTGTTAAAGTGGCGTTAAACCCCAATACAACTACAATACAACTATACATTATTGGAGTTTGGTATTCAAGTTTTTTGGAGAGGAAATGTTCTGTTTTAAGGGAGAGTGATTTATTTTGATGCTAATGGTTATGCATACATGAATGGAATGTTTAATTTAAAGTAAGGTTTCTATCACTCAATTTCTTTCAAAACTTTACCTTTCATGCTAATGAATAAACCTGCTTGTATTCACTGACATTATCTTTGCATTTAAAAAGATATGACTGTTTTTGTTTAGCGGGTGGGGTGGAGGTTATGTTTTCAAAGTAAGTTTATTACCATACAGACTTTTTATGCTGTATGTCTCTGTCAATGCCAATTAAGTGCATGATACATTAATTTTACTCTTTAAGAAATGACAAAATTTTTTTACTGTATCAAGTTTAAAGCCAATGCAAAAAGACAAATTGAATGTAGCTTAAATGACTATTTCTGTCTTTGATAGGTTAGGAAACGTTGTGGGAAAAAGAGAAAATACTGGCAGACAACATGTTGTCCTTTTCTCACGATGTTTTTGAAAGCCTTCTCTTTCAGGGTCATTAACACTTCGATTTGTGTGGTAAAGGGTTAAAAAGCTAGTGGAGCGATATAGGGCCATCATGGTCCTCTTGTTTAATGGAATACTGTCCTGAACCCATGCATCTGCGTTTGAAGTAGCGCATGAATTAGGGTAATTTTAGCATTTTTTATTTGAATACTGTCCTGAACCGATGCATCTGCGTTTGAAGTAGCGTATGGTTGAGGGTATCTGTAGGATTTTTTTTAATGGAGTACTGTCTGAAACGCAAGTATCTGCGTTTGAAGTAGTGTATGGTTAAGGGTAATTTTAGGGGTTTTTTTTATTGGAATACTGTCTGCAACCGATGTATCTGAGTTTGAAATAGCGTATGAATGAGGGTAATTTTAGTATTTTTTAATAGAATACTGTCCGGAACCGATGTATCTGCATAAGAAGTAGCGTATGAATGAGGGTATCTTTAGCATTTTTTAATAGAATACTGCCCGGAACATTTTTTAATAGAATACTGCCCGGAACCGATGTATCTGCGTTTGAAGTAACGTATGAATGAGGGTAATTTTAGGATTTTTTAAAAAGAATACTGTCCGGAAACGATGCATCTGCATTTCAAGTAGTGTATGAATGAGGGTATCTTTAGGATTTTTTAACAGAATACTGTTCGGAACCGATGTATCTGCGTTTGAAGTAGCATGAATGAGGGTATCTTTAGGATTTTTTAACAGAATACTGTTCGGAACGGATGTATCTGTAAGGTAATATATGAATGAGGGTATTTTTAGGATTTTTTTGGTTCCCCGAAGGGGGAGCATATAGTTGCTGCTTCGTCTGTCCGTCCGTCCTTCCGTCCGTCCGAAACCATTTCTCCACTACCCCTGGACCAAATTGGATAAAACTTCATATATGAACTCCTTAGGATATTGCGCCAATGTTTTTTTCCCGGTTTTCCAATTTGATGCTGTGTCTTGGAAAAAGAGGGTTTCTTGTAAAATTACAATTTTTACTGTATCTCCTTCAGTTTTCGTTAAAATTTCATGAAACTTCACATTTATATTGTTTATTTAAAGTTTCACCATGTACCCTTGTTTTTTTATCTATGCAAAAACCATGTTATGGGAAAAGGGTGCTTAATGTCATAACTTTAGGTTTTGTTTTTTTGGACTGAAATTAAACATTTCCCAGTTTCTTCAAGACTATTCAAGATATATGTTGCTGATCAAAAGCCCCAGACCATGATTTCATTCTTTCCTATTTATACTAAGCTGTGTTATAGAAAAAGAGGGCTTAATGACACTCAAACACAAAGTTTATAAATGTTTAATCTGATTTTTTTTTTCAGAAAATTTTGCCATATAGCCATTTTGCTATAATAGTAATGTTTGATTTATAGATTGTTCACACTGACAGGAAGTTTTACTCCACTGCCCCTTTTTTATTTAATTATTTGAACATTGGCGAATGCAGTTTGGCAGACGGGACCAAACACAAGTAGCCTGTTTCACCCCCACCCTCCTCTCCCGTGATCAACCATTTACCGACAGCCTTCTCTTTCCTAAAAAGAGACCTGTTCGGGGAGCATAATCCGTCTACGACGGCTCTTGTTTAGTAGGATTTTCTGTCAGGAACCAATGTATCTGTGTTTGAAGTAGCATGAATGAGCTAGGGTATCTTTAGCATTTTTTAATAGAATATTGTCCAGAACCAATGTATCTGTATTTGAAGTAACATGAATGAGGGTATTCTTAGAATTTTTTAAAAGAATATTGTCTGGAACCAATGAACGTAGAGCATTGATACTTGGTATGAAGCATGAACCCTTCACCACACAATCCACACTTTTTACAACCCCGAGAAAGAAGTCTTTTGAAAACATTGTAGAAAAGGAGAGCATTTTCTCCTTTTCCCACAATGTTTTCTATCCTTCTTAAAACAAATTTTATTTTTTGAGTCACCTTTATTGTGTTGTCAGCATAATGCTTTCAATTTAGACTTGTCTAAAATTTTGTCATTTAGTTAAGAGTTACTGTTGTTTTAAACTGTGCTATTTGGAGAAATGATTCTGCCTGGTTGTCACATTTGTATAGTGTTGTAATTTTTTTTCTTTTGTTTTTTAATCTTCTTGACTGGAACCAAGAAGTCTAAGATGGCATGCCCTCAGACTAAAGATTTCCTAAACGATTTTTTTTACTGTTCTTCTCATCTGAAATCGTATGGCCTAGAATCTTAAAATAAGTTTCTCCAAGTTCTGCCAGAGGGGTCAAAATTAGCCCTGTACCGAGGATCTGTTGTTGTACAAAGAGCATTCTTTAGCTTAGTTGTTGAAGTCCTGCACATGGGGTCAAAGATGGCCTGTTCCCAAGGTCTGTTGTTGTACATTTGCATGAGGTTCTATAGGTTTTTTTTTTTTTTTTTTAATCTTTGTGGCTGAAACTTGGTAGATGTTAGGCCTAAGGTCAGAATATTACAGTAAATATGAAGCAGCATATAATCATTCTTTACTTTAGGGGCCAGTTGCATAACAAAGGTTTATTTAAGACTGGAACAAGGCCAAACCCAGGTCTGGATAGACCAGGATTTTAACCCGGTTTGCATAAAACTAGTTCAGCTTGAGTCTACCCAGCCCCAGTCTATCCAGACTAGGTTTAGCTATCCTCCAGGTAGGACTAAATGATGGGTAGATTTTATTTAGCGCACCGCTGTTGTCTACACCATTTTGCATGTGATTATGCACGACGGAGTCTCTATACAGGTTTGAATGCGCCGCTATCCAGTAAGATCTGCTGCTGGTGGATCAACATGAAGAGCCGTTACTTTTTTTAAAAGTAGATTGTAATCATTTCTGGATCAGATTATACAGAAATACGAAAAAAAAGGGGTTCACCAAGATCAGACAGCACAGATATATATATCTTTGTATATTTTAGATATACTGATCACTCTCGTAGTACAATGCCTGTCTAAGTACACTCCATGAGAAGATAAATCAATTGTAGAATTCTTTATAAAATATGAGTATAACTCTTTACCAGACAATAAAATTCTGATCTTGTCCGAATTGAAATCATATACGATATATATGTTACCTGCTACCATAATTGACAAATTCAAGACAAATTATGAGGTAATACTCCTCCAAGAATTAATTAACATTCATAAAAGAGCGCTGGAAAAAAACGCGAAAACCAATGACACAACAAAGGCCATTTTGGCATCGTTCGATCAGAGACACTTAAAACTCTCTTTACATCTTTAATTAATTAATTTCAACAGTGAATTTACACAAATTTCGGTATAAAACAATAAGTGGAAGCTAAAATCTCTATTTTTGAAATCTTTACATGGTCCATGTATTTAAAAAAAAAAAAAAAAAAAAAAAAAAAAAAATTGGAAAAAAAAATATTTTCCCGACCGACCCTACCTACAGCATCTAGGACTGAAACCCGAAACACAGGTTTTTTTTTTTAGGCCTAATGAGATGACATGCAGAGGTTTCACATAACATGCACTCATCCTTTATTATCATATTGATGGAAGATTTGATGCAAACAAGTATCTAGTTGAAATAAAGTAATAATTATAATTGTAAACTAAAACTACACAAAAAATTTCTGGCTAATATCTAGTTGAAATAAAGTAATAGTTATAGCTGTAACATAACTAAAACTACGCAAGAGACTTCTGGCTCTTGTTTACATGGGACGTTGACATATATAGCTTAAGTAAAGCTTAACTTATATAGATTAGATTTCATTCCTTTAGTTACAGCATTGAAGTCAAGAGTTTGATGACTTAAACCTGTTGCAGTTCAGTCTGAAAATGGCATTAGTAAGTTCATAACATTAAAAAAATTGGGAAAGATCTTATGGAAACAGTGTCTTTGAAATGAATAGCTCAGACAAGTTGTCCTGGCTAAATGGGTGATTTCACTGCACTAGTAAGTATACATGAAATATAAATTTGATTAGGAATTCATACCCGCAGTGGTTTTTTTTTTTTTTTTTATCCATGAATTTTTGGGAAGAGTAAGATTCCCACCAGTATGAGTAAATAGAATAACTGTAGACAAGATATTTTATACAAGCTACCCTAGTACCCCAGGTAAATTTCAAGTTGACAATAGTCTACAAATAGAGAGTTTATGCTGTCACCAATGACGGATCAAGGCAAGCTAGAAAAGTTGTCGATCTATTCAGGGGCAGCTGTGTTTAATTTGCAAAGTGAGTCAAAGCTACTTACATTGCCTTTTCTTGTTGAAAGGCATAAATAAATCCATTGATGTAGCATTTAACAATCTGACAAAAAAGCTTAACCTAAGTTTGTCGGAAGAATGGCAAGTTCCACCATAGTACATTATGGTGCATGTTTGCCTGGACCCATACCAGTAATATAGTACATTATGGTGAATGTTTGCCTGGACCCATTCCGGTAATATAGTAGATTATGGTGCATGTTTGCCTGGACCCATACAAGTAATTAGCTTGCATAAATTAGTATCTTGCCTACAATTGTGCTAACATGACTCACACTGAAGGCAATCTAAACACCCCCAAAGATTTATACAAAGAAACCTTGGCCTCTATCAGAATTAGGCTAGCTGACATTGACCCAAGCTATAACTTAAAAAAAGGAGAATTAAAGTTGTACCTTGTCTATGTTACAAGAAAATGTTTCCAGAACAAAAGCCAGTGTTTATTTTGCGGCAATAGTTTTTGCCTACCAACGAATGTCTACTACACAACCTTAATTTCCTGGATACTGAACAGTGCAAAGAAACTACCCATTCAGGCAAGAAAAGCAGTCTGAGCAATGATTTTTTGGAATATTTTTGTGTAAATTGTTATACAATTTTCATTTAATAGACTTTTTTGCCAAGATTAAAACTAAGACTATAGCTTGCTCAAATCCATCGGAGGTTTTTATCCACCTAAGATGTTGACATACATGTAGACAGTTGAAATAAAAAGCTAACTTACATGGAAGAACAAAACCAAAATTATTATCATATAAAAATTTAACAGAAGCCATACATGCACGTGTGAGATGTTGACTTATAATTTACTTGAATTTTTACTCCCACATTGTTTTCAAAATTAAAAAAAGCTCAAATTTAGGCATGTCATACAATTGTGTAAAAACACATTCAGTAAAAGAATTTTACAAAAGTTTTATCATAAGCTGTTATATCTGGTATTGCTTAAGAAAGCATGAAATTGTTAACTTTCACTCTGAGTAATAATAAAAATATCACCAATTTTCTAACAGACCCGTCTTCGGGTCAGAATTACCCCACCCACTTTGAACAAGCGCACACACCCTACAAACCTTTACCAATTGATTCAATATTGCATGTTATTACAGCCAACATGTACAGGTTTCAGTATAGAAAGTTTAAAGAAAATCAGTAGTGGCCACGAAAACAGCCTCATGGACACCCCTCCTTTCTATAGGGCGTTATCCCCAATAAGATGTGGGCATAATAAGGTACCGGTAGTTAGCTCTTTACCAGGCAGCAAATTTTGGACTGGTCCAAATTCAAAGCATTTTCAGACAACTAATTAAATGTGGCACAAGTAAAGAATCTTTTTTTATACCCCCGCAAAACGAATGTTTTCAGGGGTATACTGGAATCAGCCTGTCCGTCCGTCCGTCCGTGTGTCGGTCCGTCCGTCTGTGTACAAAATACTAGCAATTTTTTGTCGTGAACTCCTCCTACAGTTTTGCTGCTATTGTATTGAAAGTTTGTTGATACATTGATCGTATACTGAAGTTGTGCAAGACGCAGTTTTCAATAATCTACTCCCTATGATTCCAGGCTAATCTCCCCTTGAACTTAGAAAATTTTTTGTTAAATTGCCTGTTTCAGTCAAAGCGCTGGTGGGGGTATTAAGTCACATTCAGTGACAGCTCTAGTTTTCTTTAGAAAGGGTAGAAAAGATGGGAAAAGGACAATGACGATAAGTCATCTTTTCTTCATAAAAAGCTGAGCAAAAAACCAAGTTCCTTCTCTGATACACTGTGCATCATTCGACTCTAACAATTATTAGTTAGAAATTTAACACTGATAAGTAGAAAATTCAAGACAAAACAATAAAGCTATTTACATTTTATTTTGGAATCAAATTTTGACTTTCATAAAGTTATTAAGTCATGTTTAAGCCTACAACAAAAGTGCAACTGAACACTTTCAAATAGCTTTGTAAATTATGGAATAGAATTGAGAACTTTTATTTTGATATATCAGAAAATTGAGAAAACACCGAGGCAAAAGGTGGAATATTTTATCATGAGCAATTTTGCCTTTTGCCGCAATGTTTTCAAGTCTTCTACTATGAGAAAAAATTGTCTCTAGGTGACAAAGTTTGTATGTCACTGGTGAACTAAGTTTAAGATCAACAACAGAAATCAGTGTAAAACTGAACATATAAAAAAAAATTAACAGGTGACATGTTGCAAAACCAGGGTTTCAGTCTTCATCTGCTTTATACACACTACACATTTTTTTATTTGAGCTATGCTCCGGAAAAATGGGGCTTAATGCATCTCCATGATCCATGGTGCCAAGCAAGCCCTCACCTGTTTATGGATCCAAAATATCCAGAGTAAAATTTGTAATATTTTATCAGATATTATTTTGCAGAAATGATGCAGCTCACATTTAAAATGTTTGGGTCTATGATTGAATGGAAATATCTTTACCATTACATTATCCTTTCAATACTGACAAAAAAATACAGAAACTAAGTATTCCAGCTATTACCCCTCAGATATTTAGTTTCGCAAAACCCTGATGGTGTGTGTTTGGGCACTTGACAACAATAGTTCCATGAAATCCCTAAAAAAGTATAGTAGGAAGATAATACGTATGTGCAAAATTCCTCAAAAACATTCACTTGAGACATAGATGATTTGCACTAAGAAGCTCTCCCTACGAGGGTTGTTCGATATGTAATGTGTATTGTACGATATCTCAAAAGCATTCAACTCAAATAGTGAAATGAACATTACATCCCTTCAAAGTATTCTCCGCGGTCTGAAATACATAATTTCAATCTATGAATCCATTTCTGAAATGCGTCACGGTACGCTGATTTAGGTAGACCTCTGAGGCACTGACTGATGGCTGAGCCAAGGGCTTGTCGGGACTTGTAACGACGACCAGATAAGAACTTTTTAAGTTCTGGAAAAAGGAAAAAGTCGCATGGGGCACAGTGTTCCAAAATACTCCATTGATTTAGAACATGTTCGGAGTGTTCGGAGTAGCGAAAGGAATACGCCCTAGTATATGCTTAGGTATTTGATTGCATTTTTGTGTGAAAGTTTGGTAGAAATCTGTTTAGAAATGTAGGATATTAGCTCTAAGAAGAGATTAACATCCATCAGCATTTGCTAATTTTCAGAAAACATTGCCAACAAATTTTAGAAAATGTAAGAAAAAACTCATAGGGACAGCACTGTGAACTATTAAGTGATCACAACCTGGCAGTTGGATGCAAAAAATTTAACGATGCCTGAATCATTAGACTTGATCAGCATACTTGTGCTAACAAACATAAAACCAGTTTCAGAGCAAAATTTGTAATATTTTATCAGATATTATTTTGCAGAAATGATGCAGCTCACATTTAAAATGTTTGGGTCTATGATTGAATGGAAATATCTTTACCATTACATTATCCTTTCAATACTGACAAAAAAATACAGAAACTAAGTATTCCAGCTATTACCCCTCAGATATTTAGTTTCACATGTCTTCATACAGCTTTTGAAACAAGTCCATTGCATGCAGGTTTCAATACTCGGCTGCTGTTGCTTGATGTTCGGAGAAAATTCTCGGTCAAATTCTGTGTCAAAAATTCTTTGATAGTTACCTATTTTATATTGGTCTCCTTTTAGATAGATAACAAATTATCCAAGTTTGAAAATATCTTCAGTGGTAACAGGGATATTGCAAAATATCAGTTTTTGCACAACAAAGACCTAGACACTAGAGCTATGACAATACCTTGTAGTTTTCTCCATATACAGCCAAGCTAAAAATATGGGAAAATGAGAATTTGCTCACAACCATAATGTAACAATAATTTGTAAATGATCTCTAAATGATTCTCTATAAAGTCAAAATACTGATGTTTCGTACCACAACCATTTCATACCATCCATTTTGTACCATAATTATTCTATATTGTACCTAAATTTTATCATTTTGTACTAACGTACCACAGAATTTAAGTTTTAAGTTTATATAAGTGTATGGTATATGCATAACAGTTAGGAAATAAGAAGTGCAAAGTGGACTTAAAACAAGGAATTTTACTTAGGGCTATTCCAGTTAAACATAGGTACCGGGGGGGGGGGTATCCCTTTAATGAAATCGCTTCTGTCTGCTTCTGAGCCACATGAAAAACTGAATATAAAGAAGACAAATGAATTTAAGTAGAATGACAGAAGATCTTTGTTACGTTTTTCGTCAAAGACCGACGCATTACGGAAACCGAGTAGAGACGGTCAGTTTAATTATGTCAAGGGAAACAACTTGTACCGGTAATAAAATGGGTAACACTAAATTAGGAAATGCACAACAAACGAATTATACCGTATTTTGCTTAAATTTTGGGACAGTGAAAATATATTATTGTTTTTTCGTGTTCCAATACTTAGGTCTACAAAAAATAATGAATTTGTCAGCTGTCCCAAACCGTATGGTCAGACAAGACAAGCTGTCATACTGTAAGTCACTGACCGCTAACCAGTGGAATATATGCCGACGTTAAAATATTGCTACGTCATTGATTTCAATAAACCTACGATCATTTGCAGGTTGGTCTATTTTTAGACAGATTGGAATTCCAGCGGAATTGGAAGAACTGCTGATCAGTTTCTTTCCATTCGCTTTCAATAGAAGCCTGGCCTGAACGTTTAGATTTAATTTTTAACTGACCAAGTCTTCTTCGCTGAGTATTGAACCATCGCACAAGATTCTCCTTCTCAATACCAATTACTTGTGCTTGTTCTTGCCATAGTTCATTCTTCTTGTCAGGCTGCATCCACAAGGGTTTTCTTTTATCGTACAGACCAGGGTTACCTTTCAGCCATTCAATCATAATTTCTGTTTTTTCATCGGTAAGAAGGAATGCTGTTTTACGTTTGATAGCCCTTGACGTATGAGCTACATTGGAGTCATCCTCGTCGTTGGAAGAAGGATCATCAGGCTGAGCGATGTCAATTGGTTGGTCTTCATGACAAACTCCAGTACCAGCTCTAGCTTCGGTCACGGATTCAGAAGGTACATCTGAAGAGAAAAGACAGTGACTCAAGTGAGAATGTAACAGAAACTTTGTTCATTGCATACTTTGAAAGGCATTGTCCCAAAGAACATGTGTACTTAAAATGTAGTTGCTAGCTGTAGACATAAAGTTAGGGCCCGCCGGGCTAGCTCAGTCTGTAGCGCGTCGGCTCCATGATCCGAAGGGTGCGGACGGTCGTGGGTTCGAATCCCGGTAGAGGCGAACTCTTACAAGTGGGAAAGTAGTCAGTGACTTGGGTAGAAGGCTGTGTGAGTACTGGTGTAAGCCAGGAAAACATGGGTAGGTGCACTGATCGCCGTGATATAACCATAGATGTCGAAAGCGGCGTTAAACCCCAATCAACCAACCAACCATGACAAACAGACCCACCGACGCACAGACTGGAAGAAAGACAGGCTGATAGACAAACAGACCCATACTTCGAGCAGTTGGCATAAGATTGAGAATACATAAAACTAGATAATCTACACTTAAATTGGTCACAAAACAGTATAGACCTAGTTTTACATTATCAGGTAGATGTAACAAACTTACTGGAAGGGTCATTTTAGACATCTTCCCAGGGCTGGGTGCATCTGTTGCTGTAAGCTTCCGTGTTTGTCTCCTGCGCTTACCCCTGCCTACCATCTTCACTGTCTGGTGACTACCTGTGAAATGACGGTATCGTCCAGGTAGCCTCGCTTTCAAAGTTCGGGAAAATACTGTTTCCGATCGGGATTCTATCTGCAAGTCATCGGTGTCTTCGGTGAAGGTTCAGTAAGCATTCGGTCATCTTTCCTGAACCGCTCGGGGTGACACAGTGAATAAGAAACCTCGCCGAATGCTGCCGGATTATGCGCGATGTGTTTCAGAACGTCCGGAATGATCGCTGAAGGTTCCCCGAAGGGATGCCGACGGTCCCGACGCTTCCCCGAACTCAACGATCGGCGTCCAAATTTTAAAACTTTTAAAATTTGGATCCCGAAGCTTTTTTGATCCCGAATCGGCCCCGACACACTGAGAATGTTTCCAGATGGGTTTAAGAAACACCAAGAACGGTTCCCGATCATTGCGAAGATGTGCCGAAGCATCCAGTTCCTCTCATTTTTACGATCGGGAACCTTTCGGGGTCCTAGTGGGGGGCCGGTCTAACCTGCTATTCTAAATGACAAATACGTGTCAAATCATGCGGTAACATTTCTCCAAAAATTAATAGACATGAAAAATAGATCGCCGAAAAAAACGTGAAAACCCATGACACTAAACTGATCAGTGTGGCATCGTCCGATCAGAGGCACTTCATACTATCTACTCATCTTTATTAATGAATTTAAACAGTCAATTTACACAAATCTCTGAATAAAACAACAAGTGGAAGCTAAAATCTCTGTTCATGTGTGAAAAAATTGGTTGTTTTATGAAATGAAAATATAGATCTATAACAGACCGGGGGGGGGGGGGTTGTCGTCTGCAAATGCTTGAAATATGAACAAGTTTGATTTTTGTTTTTTGAACTGTTTTGGAAATTAAGACTTAAGATCCAAATTAAAAGGTACCATATTTCTCCTAATAAAAGCCCCCCCCCCTTTCAAAGAAAAACTCTTAAATCATGATAACCTAATGTACATTAGTTGATTAAGATGTTAATATTTGATGTTAAGAATTTGATTAATATTTCCTCTTAACAATCACTAAAACACAAAGAAATACAAAATTGGACAGACTTTTTGCTTTGCAAATTGGGTACAAAATAAAGGCTCCCTATCTATGTTTTGCATCACTCTCTTGCACTACGGATCATTCCCATTCACCTCTGTAGTTGGCTCAGAAAGTAGTCCGTCTACACGTGATATTTTCGTCACATGACCATAACTCAAAATGGCGACACAAACGCCGGTGAAAGAAAGACCGATATCGATTGTTTTGTGTGCTGTTCAAACAGCATACGGCCAATCAGATTTAGTGGTAGGAAATGTGAAAAAGAGGGATTTTCTGAAAAGCTTAAATGTTTTTTAAAGGACTATAACTTGTTTTTCAATCTTAAAAACTTAGATCCATCGGTGTGTCGAAACTGTGCCATCATTCATGGGCGCAGCCATTTTTATTACAATTGGCGTAAGATTCTGATTAGTAAAGAAGCTTGAAAAAATAGTTCCATTGTATACAGGTAAATTCATCTGTTTGAATGCACCTATAATGTATCCAGAATCATATTTGCTTTGTCTACTTTATTATGTTACACATGAAACAGTTAAACAGTAACAAAACATGTTTTCCTCGGTTTGACAAGATTCTTGTCATTTAGCCCATTGCAGAGATGTATGGTGAGAGTAACGAACGACAACTCTGCTCGGAGATTGGTTTTGCATAGCTCCCAGGAGCTTTTTTAGGAGAAATACGGTATTGAATAAAACAAAGAATTTAACGGTAATGTACTTCCTTTGATTTTTAAAGTACAAAACATAACATCTTACATCTTTATAAACTTTATATCATGTAGAAAAATTGTCACAGTATTTAAGGCAAAAAGGCATTCTCAGTTAAATGGAGAAACCGATTGTACAATCGATAGCTAGTTGGTTTGCTCTTCCAATTATAAAGGGATAATCGATTGTGATTTTAAAATGATTGTCCAACACTAGTGTCAACTCTATGTCAACTTAGGATGTACATGTATACGTTATGTATCTCGGATACAAGTTTATCACACCCTTTTTACACTTATATCGGATGTTGTTTTTTTTAATTGGGGTTTAAAATAGTCTGTCAGATGATCGGGTTTTTTGTCTTGAATCAGGAAACTCCCACTGAAATCGGGAGGGTTAGGAAGCATGCTTTTGACGTTACGTGCGTAGAAATGAAACTGCGCGAAATAAATGTTTGTAAACAAAGGGTATCAAACGGATTGAAAGATTTTCTTTTTAACCCTTTACCACACACAATGACGCCTTTTAATGCCCCTGAAGAAGAGGCCTTTTGAAAACATTGTGGGAAAAGGAGAAAATGCTGGTAACCAGCATTTTCTCCTTTTCCCACAAAGTTTTCTACCCTATCAAAGAAAAGTTGCGTCATTTGAGCCACTATGAAATAGTTGTTTGCAAATGCTTTCAATTTGGATAGGTCTTAAATTTTGCCGTGTGGTAAAGAGTTAAATAGATATTCACTGTCCCAATTCTTTCGAACAAAAAATATACTGATCTTGCTTTGCAATTTTTAGTACGGCCCAAATCTTTGGGTCATGAAAAATAATTATTTTCGCGATTTTTGATGGTGTCCCAAAATTAAAGCAAAATATGGTATTTGAAAATGAATAATTGATACCAGCATAATTTGTCGATAATTATACTCCTCACAAAAAGTTTAGCAACAGTGAATTAACACTGCACCAGAATTTTATTATTACACATATAGACAATTTTATTGTATAAATGTAATGAGTATTGAGTTACAAACTAGTCCAAGCAGTTCTGTACTTCTATCAGATAATGTCTCCCATTTACAGGCTTTTGAAGTAAGGCACTGTCTAAATTCATATGCAAAAAAGTGGTATAATACCCAGATGCTTTAAAATCTCTACTTCCCCTTTCCTCCCCCTCCCCCACGCGTCAGAGTTATATCATACCTCCAACCCCCCACTCACCCCAACTTTCCAGTAAGGGGCCGCAGAATGCATCACTATTAAGTTTCTCACATCAGTGACTAGTAATGACATACTTGTAGTTTTAATCCCCACCTCCCCTTCCCATAGTCAGACATTGGACTATTCGAACAATAATTTCTCCGTCATAAGCTGGCGAAACAAGTGAACATAGTGGGTAGTTTGGAGATGGACATATTTAGCATCTAGGCGAAGGGAGAATTAAAAATGTTTTTTTTTTTTTATGCAAATCGTTTATTCAAGATGGCTGCTACTTATTCATGATGGCTGCTTTGTCCAAATATGGTAAAAACCTTTAAAAAAAATCTTCTTAATATTTCTCAAGAACTACAGAAGGGATCTGGACCAAATTTGGCACGAAGCATGTAGGAACCATGATTAATCATATTTTTTTCATTAAGTTTGAATAACAAATGCCCCCACTAATGCCACTATAGCCTACAGACTTTGCTGAAAAATAGTGAAAATTTGTTTTAATAATTTTTCAAGGAATAGGTTTGGAAGTTGTGAGAAATTATCGAAATTAAACCAAGAAAATATATTAGATGTCACAGATTTTACTTGTCAGATGCAGAGTACTTATGTATAATCTGGGTTCACCCAGAAGTAACTTTAGCAAGGCTATTGGAACTGTAACAATTTTCTACTTTTTCTTCTAATAACCTTGCTGAAGTTACTTTTGAGTGAGCCCAGATTATATGGTAAATAAGTACTCTGTAAATCAAAAAGTAGATTACATAACTACTCTGCATCAAGTAAAGTCTGTGACATCTAATCCAAATTGTGAACCTCAGCAACAATCGTTGTATACTTGTCTGAAGGGCCTTTTGATATGCATAGGTTGAACATTCCTGCACTGAGTAAATAATGAACAGTTGCTAATCTGACAGACAGCAATGGAAACTTGATTTTCCAGATTTATTTTTCTTTATGTTCTACAATCTTTCTGAGTTAATACAAAGTTCAAGAATCCTTTCTCAGAACTAGGCTCAGGACTCCAGATAACAATGAGTATTTAACTGGAATTTCTGAATTTTCCTATTGTCAACTGAAATTCATATTGTGCATGTAGAAAATTATTTCAAATCATCATCAGGTCTATACTCGTTGCTATATGGAGCCCTTGCTCATAATTAAAAAACAGCTAACTCTCTGGAAATTATTTCATTTACTGACTTTCGCAATGAAAACACAGCCCATTCAATATCTTCCTCCATGCCTGTTAGAAATCAGGAAATCTTTCAGCTGGTGCTGACTATGATGAAAGCCTAATGGTAAATGTGTTAATGTTTCTATGCTGAATTTTACTAGAGCTTTGAAAATAGTACTGCAAATGTTTCTGTTTTTCTTTTACACATTTATGCCCTTTTTCCAGCAGGCTCTTTCATATTTTTATATGTTACTGCTGTTAGAGCTATATTGTTATTACAGAAATGTGTGTTTTTTTTTTTTTTTTTTTTTTTTTTAAACTAGCTGGATTTAACTAATACCAATAGTAACAGAACAAAGAATATTTTTAGGACGGTTAAATAAGCTCTCATCTGAAACATGGAATAATCATTAAATTTGTGTTATCAAACTGAGATAAGAAAAAAAAAAAAACTTTTAAGCCCCTGAAAAAAAATTCTGTCCCTCAAAAATCCTGAAAAAAAAATTACTTCTATGGGGGGTCGCTTTCATCGGAAATCAACTGCTGTCGCATGTCGAGTTGAGCAGAAATTCGCTTCTATTGGGGGATGGTCAAATTTGAAAGTGCCTTCCCCCCGGGGTACCTATGTTTAAATGGAATAGCCCTTATAAAAAAATACATGAACCCATTTGAAAGAATATTTATAATTGTACAGGATTGATTGATTGAATGGCGTGTTACGCAGCTTTCAACATTTTTAAAGTCAAATTACAGCTAAAGCTCTCATTTCACATAATTCGTGGGTTTCACCATACTAGGCCAGGGCTCTGAAGTGTCTTGCCCAAGGACACTATGGTATGAAGTAGTAACATCATAAGAGAAATTGACAATCTGTAACATGGTACAAAAAAGTTCTGGTACCAAAACAAATGCTTACCACAAAGTCCATTAAATAGTCTGCTTTTTTTTTCTAGACTTTAACTCTAGCAGGTATATATCTTAAAGTACTGGGTTTTGTAATATAGGGTTAATTCACGTTTTTGAGGTCGTTAACATTCGCAGAGGCCTGAAAAATGCTTTAACGCCCGAGTGCGAAGCACGAGGGTGTTAAAGTATTTTGAGGGCCTCTGCGAATGTTAACGACCGAAAAAAACGTGAATTAATGCTATTATTGCATAAAGTAAAGGTATTTTAGCAATAATTTGCAAACAGAGAAAAAATATTTCCATAGAAATGCAAATAAGCGAACTTCAAATGTACTGTACCTAAATGGGTCAAAACCGGAAGTCGGGGAAGGAGTTTTTGTTACGAGCAGCGAAGGGCCGTTAGTCCTGTTGCCAGTTTTGATTCTCGCGGTGTAATTTCACTTCTAATGATTTTTGATACAAAGTGGACTTATGTTGGATAAACTTGCACACGTTTGGACGATTACAACTGGGATGAATGAGTGGATATGAATTTCTGTAACTGAAAGACGTCAGAAGGATCGATCTACATCAAGCGAGGGAATTACCGATCACGTTAAAAAGTGGGTGGGATGTAGCTGGTTCAGAGTACATTTTACGAGTGATTTTTTAGCTCCACTGGCCGAAGGCCAGCGGGCTTATGTCATGGCCTGTTGTCCGTCGTGCGTCCGTCCGTCCGTCCGTCCGTCCGTGCGTCCGTCCGTCCGTGCGTTAACTTTTTTTTAAAACGTCTTCTTCTCTGAAACTACCCATCCAATTTTGATGAAACTTCACAGAAATGATCCTGCCATGGTCCTCTTCAGAATTTCTTGAAAGAATTTAATTCCTTCAAAAACTCTGGTTGCCATGGCAACAAAACTGAAAAATTTTGAAAATCTTTGAAAATCTTCTTGTCTGAAACCGTAAGGCCAAGGGCTACCAAATTTGGCATGTAGCTTTATCTAGTGGACCTCTACCAAGTTTCTTCAATTTATAGCCCTGGGGTCAAAATTAACCCCGCCCCGGGGGTCACAAGTTTTACATGGGCTTATTTAGGGAGAACTTTAAAATTCCTCTTCTACCTAGCCATAGGGCCTAGAGCTACCAAATTTGGCATGTAGCTTTATCTAGTGGACCTCTGCCAAGATTGTTCAAATTATAGCCCTGGGGTCAAATTAGGCCCTGCCCGGGGGTAACAAGTTTTACATGGGCTTATATAACAAGTTTTACATGGGCTTATTTAGGGAGAACTTTAAAATTCTTCTTTGACCTAGCCATGGGGCCTAGGGCGACCAAATTTGGCATGTAGCTTTATCTAGTGGACCTGTACCAAGGGTGTCCAAATTATAGCCGAGGGTCAAATTTGACTTCGCCCCGGGGGGTAACATGTTTTACATAGGCGGGCTTATATAGGAAAATCTTTCGCATCTAGCTATAAGGGCTAGGGCTATCAAATTTTGCATTTAGCTTTATCTAGGGGGTCTCTATCAAGGGTGCCCAAATTATAGCCCAGGGGGTCAAATGTAGCCCCACCCCAGGGGGTCACAAGTTCTACATGGTCTTATATAAGGAAACTTTAATAATCTACTTGTACATAGCCATATTTAGGCCTAGGGCTACCAAATTTTGCATGTAACTTTATATAATAGGCCTCTACCAAGAGGGCCCAAATTTTAACTTTGGGGGTCAAGTTTGACTCCACACCAGGGGTCACAAGTTTTACATTGGCTTTTATAGTGAAAACTTGATAAACCTGTGTCATGGATCACATATTTTACAGGGCCTTTTATTCAGCAAACTTGTTTTACATGACTTTTTATTGGGCAAGATTAAAAAATCTTTTTGTTTATAACCACACATTCTAGTTTCATATTGTAGGTCTGGGGTCAAAATTGCCTTCATTCCAGGGATCGCAAGTTTAACATGGGCTTCAAAATATTGTCACTTCAATTTAAACATTAATCAAGGGAAATAACTCTTTTTATGAAAGATAAAGTTTGTTACTATTTACCTCCCTTGATTATCAAGCTGCAGTGATACATGATTGGTGCTAGACAAGTTTTTTAGCTTCACTAGCTTTATATTGTGGACCTCCACCAGGATTCAAATAATTATAGCTTTGCAATCAAAATTGGCTTTGCCCATGGATCACAACTTTCTCGTAGGATTAGATAGAAAAATGTTTGCATGTCCTCAATTTGAAATCAATTTGCTGAATATTGTAATGTTTGGCTTGTAGTGTTTTTACTTAATAGCCAGTGGAGCGATACAGGGCCATCATGGCCCTCTTGTTGTTCAGATCTCGATTAAACTGAGATCCTGTGCAAAATTTTGTTTGTGGTGTACTAATATCATCAAAGACAAGCCATGAAAAGGGTCTTATATGGTACAAGTTCCTACAGTTTGATGGTCTGAGTCTAGGGAAAATCTGACAAGAACAAACGTTGTTTACAAGGTAGGCCCGAATCGAGGATATTGATAGTACAAAGCCGGGCGTTAATGGCGCATGAATTTACTGATTAATACACGTTTTCTCCCGTTAACGCCCAGTTTTTACCCGTTAATACATGCTTATAACGGCCCGAAAAGGCACATTTTATGCAATAATGTGGGATCAACCATTTCACTCATGTTTCATATGCTTAGACCTTTCCTAACTCAAATTAGCAGTTGAAAAGTATGCAACACTTGCAAAAATGAGTGTAGGCATTTCTGAGTAAAAAATATTGTAGTCAAAGGAACAATTGCTAATTATTGCTTCTTTTCCCACAACATTTTTAGAAGTATTCAGTTGCAAATGTATAAAAAGTAAAGTATGAGGTCTTGGCTTAAAGTAACAATAGCTGCCAAGAGTAAACTAAGTGGGTGTTCAAACGCATTTCAATTTAAATCATATGGTTCAAAAGTATGGAAATTATTGTGAAGATGACAAACTGTTATTGTACTGTTTGTCTCAGCCTTAGTTGCTGGCAGAGAAATTTCAAAACTGGGTTAACACCTGCCAGGTCACTCTATCTTTTGTTTACTTTTTGCCTGATTTTAAAATTAATTTTTCTGCCAGTGACTAACTACACAATCACAGATTGTTGTCTTCACAATAATTTCTATCCTTTTAAATAGCATGATTCAAATTTAAATGCTTTTTAACACCTGCAACAATACCTTTCTCAACAAAAAACAGTATAAACAAGCACGAAACAAACCTCCACATTCTACCCCTGATTGTCTTAACCTTACATAGGTCAATTCAGAAAATCACTCTTCATCTCTGGGGTACTCTGCTTTATAATGGTCCACAATTAACCTAAATCCAGTGGAGATAAAATGTGTAATTACTGATTTTAATGTTAAATGACTGAATAAAACTAAGGAAAGCAGTGCTTTTTGCAATTCTGCTCCATTTTCACTGTTGACTAGGTGCATTCCATTCTAAAATACTAAAGTGGAAAAAACATTTTGAAAAAAGAAGCCATGGCTCAAATGAGCCATGGCTTCTTTTTTCACGGTTTTCCAAAGCTTATAACAGTCGGTTTTCCATTCAATCACCTCTTTAATATTTTCACATGATTTTTTTTGTTAATGATTTGTGGAGTTTCTTTTCATCTTGGTTACAGTTTTGCTCTGGTTCAGAGGTTGTTTTCCCAAGTTTCAATAACGTACAACCATTATTTTTTGTACATTCAAATTCAGTAAAAAGTAGCATTCATCTTGTTTCAAATAAATTTATCACCTATATCAGGGGTGCGGAAATCCTACGTCCGACTCATCCGACTCGGGAAAATTTGGCGTCGGACAAGTGAATTTTTTCAATTTAGTTGTCCTCGGACAAGTAGAAAACGGGGAAATTTTGTTGTTAACATTAAGCAGTGAAACATTAATGTTCACCCTATGCACAAAATGACATTTCGAATGATAAACAGCAGCTTGAGATGATCCCTGAATTCTGGAAACCGAATATACACATTTAGTGTATCTCTGCATTCATCGGATATGACGGGGTTAGTATAAAATGCGGCTGTTTTTGCACGTCGACTTTTTTGCTTTGGAAAATATCTGAATACTTTAAAGATCACTGTTGGGGATTAAAATATTTTTATTCTTATCATTTCAACTCGGATTCAAAGATATCTTACGACAATGTCATACATGTGAATATTTTAGCCTTAAATCTGAAGGTACAGCTTCGGTGGGAATGGGGCCGCCATGGTTTAGGCATTATCTCCTCTGCCGGAAACCATCTCAAACCGAAACAGTTTGCGATTCAGCGATCAATTGATGCGTAAAATCGGAGAAAATGGATCGTCTTTTTATTAAATCTTCGAAGCGAACGGAATGTGAGAAGTCTGAGACCTCAGAAGCATCCGGCGGCTTCAAACGTAAATATAAAATGTACAGCGACAAGGAATATGACAAACAAGACAGTGCCTTTTTTAACGAGGCATGGTTGAATGCAATTTAAAACTGTTTTGTTTTGGACAAGTAAGCTGCAGTGGCGGACAAGTGGACCTTTTTAATTTACTTGTCCATGGACAAGTAGAAATTCCTTGATTTTCACACCCCTGTCTAAATGACACATACACCATCTGCATAACAACCACAAGGTATACCTTTCACAAAACACTTTGCTGTCGCAAGCATTAAATGTTATTGTCAGTAATTCTTACTATCAAACATCATACTTTGGCAAAAATGAACTAAGAAGTGCAACTCTAATGACACAAAGAAAATCTAATCAAAGAGGAAGAAAGAATTTTTTGTACCGATCCATTTCATGTTTCTCTATTGGTTCAATAGGGTTTAAGGCTGTATCAATTTCACAGATTTTATATTACAGCAGCATTTCACATTTTCATACTTCCTGGTTACTTACAAGTACTACCAAACATGTATGATTTGAAATATATGGGGCAATGGTGGATGGCTCACTTATATTACCCAAAACATTTCCTAAAATTCGATTAAATTTATATTGATGAAAATCTTCCTCACAACAATCAGACTTAACTTATATTACCCAAAACATTTCTTAAAATTCTATCAAATTTATAGATGAAAATCTTCCTCCTAACAATCAGACTTAAACTTTTGCAAATCAGTCTTCTAATTTACTAAAACTCAGTGAAAGATTTGGTACATTATGAATGGACTGAATGTTAAATATCACAACATGAAAGTTGTTATTTACACAAAATTTCATATTTTTCATATTGTACATAAAAAAGAGAAACCACTAAAATTGAGTCCAAAACAATCAGCTTCAAAAATGTCAAAATACACAAGGCCGTGGAGCCCTCTTTTTTTGAGAAAAGTAGAAAGCATTAAAGGAAAAGGAAAAGCATTAAGTCCTTTTCCCACAATGTTTTCAGAAGCTTTTCTCATCAGGGTTGTTAACCCTTTACCACACAATGCTGCCTTTTAACCACCCTGGGAAAGAAGCCTTTCGAAAACATTGTGAGAAAAGGAGAAATTCAGCATTTCCTCCTCTCCCCACCATGTTTTCAACCCTAATAAAGAAAGACTGCACCACTTAAGCCACACTAAAATTGTTGTCTGCAAATCCTTTCAATTTGGACATGTCCAAAGTTTTGTTGTTTGGTAAAGAGTTAAAAGTCATAATTGAGTGGTAAACGGTTAACCTACAAAATTCCTACACATTATACACTTATGGTATCCATATTTTTAGTGAATGTGCCACCATTTTTGTCCCACAAGATACATTTGATTAGCTCTGGTATTTGTAACGAAATGAAAAATGAGCCCCATCAAGCAAAAAACCCTTCAAGTATTTGCCGAAAGTGTTGTTTCAGATCGGCCTGCGCAGATACAGTACTTAACATGTGGAAAGCAACATACATGTATGAAGCACACTGTAACTGAAATGTGTCATGATTGCAAAATTCGAGTGAACAGCCTGAACAAAACATTGTGTAAGAAGCCATTGCATGTACGAGTAATGTTCTTTTTTCCATGATGAGGAATGCACCAAAACAAAAACAAAACTGGCAAAAATGTTGCTTTTCCGAGTTTCAGTACCATAGGGAAATCTAATGAAGGGATGGCCTTTTGGTTGATGTTGCTCAAATGTAGAGTAAACACCTTTACAATGTAGTACATGATTACATGATTCTGTCAGCATTGAATCTATTATTGCCTTCATAAAGGAGATTGGCATTTACAATATTTGCATTTACAATATATGTGATATTTGCTCTATTGAATTTTTTTCCCATCTTTTTACATTCTTTACACACCTTTATATTAGATGTCTTGTCAGTTCATTCAATCTTTTCTTGTCCCACTTCTTAAACTTTTGAGATGATGGGGACTGCTCCGTTACTCAGTATATTTTAAGCACATGAAGATCAAATATCATCCTTCTTAATTCAACCGTTTTACTGTCGACATTTTGTTCAAACCTTTTTCAGTTTAAAAAATCCTCATCAATCATCTTTTAACACAGATATGCCTGCTAAATGACCAAAGTTGTTGATGCGCCATAAAACAACATTTCACTATGATATACTAAGTATTTCTGTATTGCTGCCTCCTTTTCTTTTGACCATCTGAGCCTGGTTGCTGAAAATATACAAAGCAGTATACAAGTCATCTTCCTCATAGCAATACACAGAGTTCCCGATCACGCAAAATCTTACATGAAACACATATAAATAAATAAAAAACGTAATAAATGACAAACCTATACGTGAAATCATGTACATAAAATACGGATGAAGATCGAAAAAAAAAAAAAGAAGTTGCTTGCACAGAAGGGCTCATTTAAACCCGATTTTCAAAAAATGTAAATAATCGGAAAAATTTAGGATTTCTAGGTTTCTATTTTTAGAACATTTACACAGATGGCGTACTCGGTCTTTATTCTTGTGATAAATAATTGCAGACTGGGACTTTTGTTTCCAAAAAAATATCATAATTCATCTGTTCTTTCTTTGACACAGTCTATGAAAAAGAATTTTGTCGACGTCAATGTCTTTCGGTTGTAAACTAAAATTGGAAATGGCTTAGAAACGCTGTACTTTGGAAGCCTTCTGATTTCAGAAATCGGGTTCCCATAAGAAAGTCTGGCCAAATTAAACAATGGAAAATGAGGAGGATAATAGTGCTGCAGAAGAAGGCAAGGTTATTCAGAAACCGATAGCAAAAAATAATACCGAAACAAATGGCTGTCCGAGTTTTCATGGCTCAGAGCTTGACATTGACTCGTTTGTACAACAGGCATGTGAAAAGATGAGCATACAGACTACTAGTTAACACTTTGCCAAACAATTCTTCTACTGTTTGTTACATGTAAAAATGTACATTCACTTAGTAGATAGATATGAGTTTCCTTCACCTGAGAAAGAGGCAATTCAGAAAACAAAAATTTAGAGTAGTACTAGTTAATCTGAATTTGTACTCCCATTTTTTTTTTTTTTTTTTTATACCCCCATTTTTCAATTGTAGGGGGTAGAAAACGCCCAAATAAAAATTCCAGCGGGAACGCTGATACATGAGTCATCCCTCTCAGAGTTGCCTTTTACTAAATTGTGTTGACTTGCACACATTTTTTTTTTTTAATGGAATACACACATATATGATCCCTGCTTCAGCAAAAGATATGAACTGGCGTAGAGTTATGCAAGTATTTACTAAAATCGTAACGTTATGCAGTTCAGTGAAACTTGTTTTCAGACTAAATGCTTGCTTACAAAAACTGCATACGCAAATTTCCTGTGTACACAGTTTAGTGAAAGGTACCCAATATGTTTATCAGGTATAATTTCTACTAGATACACATCAGTGTAAGTGAATGACGACAAGCAATAGTAATCACTATTAAAACAATCATTATTGAGTTCTCCTTTCAAAGCAGTTTAAACCCATTTTTTTTTATCTCCGACCTAACTGGCCTTGACTGTGGACCTAGATCTTGCGCCAAACACACCATGTGATTATATTGAAAAAAGTTTTAGACAGACATGCTGCATGAAGAGCAGTATATCCCCAAACTATCGATACAGTGTACCCTGATACCCTGATTTTGACCTTGATCTTAATCTGGACAGTAGAATGTAAGTGTGTACTAGATGAGGGAAAAAAGTAGGAAAAAAAGTTTTTGTTAAAAACTGAAAAAGTTACATACCATCTGCAAACATCTTCATAGTTTTACAATCATTCAATATTCTTTTTACCATCTGCCAACATCTTCATTTTTTCAGAAGTTAAGTACTATTTGAAGGTCTGCCCAGGCAAGGTCCTGAAAATCACAAACCAATTCCATTTGATTACGATTAGAAAAAAAAAGTATCTATAATGATACATCTGTCACAGAAGCTGGGATTTTCCCTTTCAACTTGCAGCAAATTGGCCTACCTCAGAAACCATGGACATAACTGCTCACAAATCATGGACAGTATGTGTCATTTAACACTGATCAACCCTTTACAGCATAATGTCGCCTTTTTACAATCCCGGGAAAGAAGCCTTTTAAAAACATTGTGGGAAAAAGAGAATATGCTGGTAACCAGCATTTCTCCTTTTACAGCAATGTTTTCTACCCTACTTAAGAAAAACTGCTTCACTTATCTTCAAAGCTAAAATTTGGTCACCGGGAAAAGAGTTAATTCAGTGATTAGGCACACAGCTGCTCACAATCAATGGACAGTATACCTCATAAACATGCAACACATTCACAGTAGTTCCTTTTCATATTTAAATTTTAAGATACTGTCAAATCTCACAAATCATGGACACAGCTATTTGTTGTTACTCACAATATGTCAACTGAATACCTCATAAATCATGGAAGCATTATTTTATCTTGCAGTAAACTGACATACCTCACAAATCATGGAGACAGCAGCTCACAATACATGAACAGTATACCCCATAAAACATGGATGCATTCCAAATGATTTATATCTTGAGCTCCATCACACAACATACCTCACAAATCGTGGACACAGCTGCTCATATTACACGGATGGTAAACCTCATAATACATGGACATGTTCAACTCATCACCAAAGCACAAAATGTATGACAAGTCTATATTGAAAGCTTCTACAGACAAAAAATTCAGAAGTGATACAAATACAATTAAGTTCTTTGACAGGGTAGAAGATATTGTGGAAAGGGCAAAATGCTGGTAACCAGCATTTTCTCCTTTTCCCACAATGCTTTCAAAAATTTCTCCTTCAGGGTCGTTAAATATTGGAACTGTGGTAACTGATATAAGCAAATAAAACTGATTATCCAAATATAACCCGTTATAATGTTTCTGAATTAAGATAGCATCAAATCTAAAGAGAATATCAAAAACAATCATCTTAAAAGAATCACTTCATTAAAGAAATTGTCAAGATCAAGCAGACAATTTAAGTTAGAGTTTGACATTGAGAAACTTAAACAATCGTACAGTAAACCTCATTAAGCATGGGTGTGTCCAAAGTGATTTATATTTTAACCTCCAGAATGCCGACTTACCTCACTTTTCATGGACACAGCTGCTCACAATACATGGACAACATACCTCATAAAACATGGATGCATCAACATTGATCATCTGTATTTTTTTCAACCTCCAGCATACTGACTTACCTCACAAATCATGGACACAGCTGCTCATAATCCTTGGACAGTATACATGTACCTCATAAGACACGGATGGTAAACCTCATAATACATGGACATGTTCAACTCATCACAAAAGCAGAAAATGTAAGACAAGTCTATATTGAAAGCTTCTGCAGACAAATAATTCAGAAGTGATACAAATACAGTTAAGTTCTTTGACAGGGTAGAAGATATTGTGGAAAGGGCAAAATGCTGGTAACCAGCATTTTCTCCTTTTCCCACAATGCTTTTAAAAGATTTCTCCTTCAGGGTCGTTAAATGTCGGAACTGTGGTAACTGATTAAAGCAGCTTTTTTTTTTTTTTTTTTTGAAATCCAAGCATGATGGCCTACTCTTTAAAAGTTGGCATATATTCTGCTCTCAATCTTTGGACAGAATACCTCATAAATCATGGACTCATTCACAGTGTTTTATATTCTAACTTTCCACATTCTGACTTGCCTAGAAATCACTGACACACCTGCTCATAACACATGGACAGTGAACTTCATAAGACATGGGATGCATCAACAGAAATTCAAATTTTAACTTCCAGCATTCGGTCTTATCCTACAAATGATGGATCCAAGTTGCTCACAATAAAAAACAGTATACCTCATAAAACATGGATGCATTCAAATGATTTACAGGGGTTTACATTGTAATCTAAATTCAAAGATCCTTGGGTTGCATGGATCAACAAAACAGAAGTTCAGCTTTCATTCTTGGTAGTCCATGTCAACTTTGCATTAGATAACACATTCAAAGTAAATAATGAACGTTTTGTTTTCTCACGTTTGAAGTAAGTAGTATCACTTTTGTACTGTAACTATTTACATTTCTCAAGCCAAACTGATTGAAAATTGCACCCATGCTTTGTCTCCGGCTGGGAACTTTTGACGATGTTGCGGACATTTCGCTATCATCGGACCCACTGATGTTCTCCCCAGAATTATTTTTCTTTTCATTTGCCAATGAAGATATAATGCAAATAAACTTCTTTTGACAATGTGCAACCGACGTGAATTCTATCTTCTCTGCTATGACAACCCCAATATCCAAATACAGCATTATGTTACTGATTGGTCTATAAAAATAATTGGATGTTGGTAAAACAAAAGTATCCAAATATAACCCATGATAATGTTCCTGAATTAAGATAGCATCAAATCTAGAGAGAATATCAAAAACAGTCATCTTAAAAGAATCACTTCATTTAAGAAATTGCCAAGATCAAGCAGACAGTTTAAGTTAGAGTTTGACATTGAGAAACTTAATCGTACAGTAAACCTCATTAAGCATGGGTGTGTCCAAAGGGATTTATATTTTAACCTCCAGAATACTGACTTACCTCACTTTTCATTGACACAGCTGCTCACAATACATGGACAATATACCTCCTAAAACATGGATGCATGAACATTGATCAGCTGTATTTTTTTCAACCTCCAGCATACTGACTTACCTCACAAATCATGGACACAGCTGCTCATAATCCTTGGACAGTATACATGTACCTCATAAAACATGGATGTATCAAAAGTAGCTCTGATTTTCTCTAAGTTCAAGCATAATTATCCCTCTCATATATCATGGGCATATTCTGCTCACAAAACATGGACAGTACCGTAATTCACCAATATATTTGGACATTTTCTTTTTACTAGTTCCCGAATCTTTTGGAAGATATCATTTTGAATAGGAGGGGATGGCCAAAATAATGTTTTACCGTGTTGTCTAAATGTGTGTCTGAATAAAGACAATATCTGACAAATTTAGATCTATTTATAGCACCAGTGACAGGGTCAAACTGTAACTTGTCTATAGTTCTGGTGTGGTTCAATCTTGAAACACATGTATTTAAAATATTTTCTTACCTCTTTCAGGGCTTTCAATAAGATTTAATTTAGAAGGGTAATTTCCAAAAGTAGAAGGGGGGTCTGGGGGTCCTCCCCCAGCGGGGGCCATGGGGGCAGCGTCCCCTGTCTGGGGGTCCAGGGGGCCAAAGGCCCCCGGTCGAAACGAAAATTAGGTGTTTGTAGACATGGAGAACCACATATCCAGGGGGGTATTAGGTGCCATTTCTTGTCCATATTCCCCCCCCCCTTTTCTTTAGAAACATGGAGAAGAATATTTGCTTAGAATGTTTGTCTTGATAATATCTTAGACTAGTATGAATATGGGTCATGTTGGATAAAAAACTAGGTCACAAGGTCAGATCTCCGAAAAACCTTTTGTACACCCTACAGGCCACATTTTCTTTCAAATACTCATGAAAGTTTGTCAGAATGTTTGTCTGGATAATTTCTACATGTCAAGTAGGCCGCTGAGACAAATTCTAGAAAAAGCTTGTGTGCACTCTAGAGGCCATATTTGTAAGTCCAATACTAATGAGTGTTTGTCAGAATGTTTGTCTTAATATCTCTGAAGAGATTGGAAATGGGTCATGTTTGATCAAAAGGCTCAGGTGAGCGACTTCAGAATCAATGTGACTCAAAAAATGAATTTTATTTTTGGAAGGTCAGAAGACATTGTGGGAAAAGGAAAAATGCTGGTTACCAGCATTTTCTTTTACATGTATTCCCAAATTTTTTTTAAAAGCCTTCTTCGTCAGGGTTGTTCAAAGTCTGGATTGTTTGATAAGGGGTTAAACTAAACCATACTAGTTTAAAAACAATACATGCTTTATACTTCAGAAAGAGGCCAGTTTGTATGCTTTGTAGCAAGAGTTGATTAAGATCAGACCACCTATTATAGTAAAATTCCACTCCTATAGGCACACTATTTTAGATTTGAATTGTTTGCAGTATATATGATTATACCCACTATATAAAAGTTTAGAAAGTGTTGTGTTTATGTTCTGACTAGATTTGTAAAATGTTATTTTAAAAATCAAGAGCTTGATGTCTGAGTACAGAAGTTTCAATATATTGAAAGAGTCTTGCATAATGATGAATAATAATGATTTTAGAAATGCTTGAAATGCTGCGGTAAAGAAAAATATACTCATCAGGTTAATGTATCTATTTAAGCTCACATCTTTACAAACCCTAGGGTGAGCTGTTAATATTTTCAATCTGACTTAAAGCATAATCTCAGACAAAAACCGCCTTCACTAGTTCTTCTGAAAACCCTTGATTATTAGTATAGCTAAACAAAGCTCAGCCAATTGGATAAGTTGTTTCAAAAGTTTTTCTGAACATCCTTCAAAATGGGATAATATAGCCACACTTACCTCAGTTAAAACACATTGTATCCTTTATGGTGTTATGGAATGGGGAAAAGTGACTTTAGTAAGAATGAAAAAAATAAAGTCTGTTTGTCTACCAATGCTTTCAAAAACTTAAGAGCTACATTTTGTTACGCTGACAGAAATGTCAGATAAAGGTTAACCTGGCAGAAGGCCCATGTTAGATCCACATTTGATTAATTGAATAGTGTTTAATTTTGCTTTCAACATTATTTCAGTCATATAAATGCTACAGTTAGCTTATTTATGTATGTCTGGGTTTCAACTGTACTAGGCAAGGGCTCTGAAGTGTCTTGCCTAAGGACATTCCCACAGAAAAATATGGTGCTTCCAGTGAGGCTGGAACCTAGGCCATCAGGTAACAAGTTCTAATTAGACTTTACTGGTAAGCCATGCAGGACCCCAGATCCACATTTAGCGGGGAGTTAATTTCTGTCAGATTGTTCAGATTTGTCCACCATCTACGCATAAGTTACTTTTTGTTTTTTAATCAAAAATGGTAATCAAATGGATGCTATTTCGTTATTTATTCCTTCCCCATAGACAAGTATAAGGCTCTTTAAATGTATCTGCAGACAGCAATTCAGAAATTGATACAAATGAGCTGAAGTTCATTCATATGATTGAAAACACTGTTGGAATAGGAGAAAATACTGTTTACCAGAATTTTGTCCTTGTCTCATGATGCTTGCAATTGCCTATTTCCTTCAGGGTTATTAAAATGAGTGTTCAGTAAAGTGTTAAAATAAACCCCAATCAAAATTTTGTCCAGATCCAGTCGTCAGATGCCAAGGAAACCTGACATGGATATTTTGTATACTGGTCTATCCCACAGATGGATATAAATGTATAGCCTGTGTTTGTATAAGGGGACACTTATACTGTCTTGCTATAGAGCTAGCTTTTGTAGGGATGTGGTAGAGGGTTTGCCTCGGGAGTTGGGACCTAAAGGTTCTGGGTTCAATCCCAGCCTTTGGGGGCCATTTAACAGAACTGTTACAGATACATCCATTCAGCATACAGAATACCTCACGGTTTGTCCAAATATGGCCTATATTTGACCCTTGAATTTTGTGTCATACAAAGTTAAATTGGGAGAATTTTTTAGGATTTTTCTTGTTTTAGTCCTTTAGCACACAATAATTCTATGTTTTATGAGTCCTGTGTAAAAGGGCTTATGAAAACAGTGTTGGAAAACAAGACACCAGTCTTTCTTTTCTTTTTTTCTTCCAGAATTTTTTCTACCTTTTACAAATACAAACCACATAATCTGAGGGCTGCATATTTATTGAATTGTTTGTTAATGCTCTAAATATGGAGCTATTTAGTTTTTATGCCACAAATCAAAATTATTTTGTAAAAGGCCAATAAATACTACCAGACATATATTTCTTTTCATATAAAGTATACAGTTAAATTCAGTAAAATGATGCGATTTTGGGCGTCTGATAATGGAATTGTAGGCTACTTAAGCAGTAGGTCACTCTGTTTATATCTATTACCCCAGATATGACGTCTTGATACTGATTTGAATATAAATCCTTGTAGACGGCGCATGTTATTGATTAAGTACCATTCCGACAAGGCTTTTCAAAACTGTGGCTTGAAATCTAATAATACCCAAAGAGGCTGTGTAGCCCATTAAGGAAATATCAATTCAGATTTTTTTTTTCTTTTTTTCTAAATCTTATCTTTCTTCTTTATCCCCAGGCGAGGCGAAGGGATACAGTTTTAGCGTTGTCCATCCTTCCGTCCGTCCATCCGTCTGTGTGTCCGTCCGGGAGAATATTTCCAATACCATTGGACGGAATTTCGTGAAACTTTATACATGTGTACAATAACCCATTCCGCCGATGCACTTTTTTGTTTTTTTGATTGAATGAAAAATAGCCGACTGGGAGCGATTTTAAGTTACGCAATCAAGTAAATTTTTCTGCAGGGGGATATCATTTCAACGAAATTGCTTGTTCCAGCTATAATTCAGTAAGTCATTTTTGATTTTGTTGAGAGTATGAAAATCTGAATAGTTGGTTTTAATTTGGGAGAGTCATAAAGTTTGTCCTCTGGTAAAGAGTTCAACAAGAAGGTACAAAAATTTCATATTGAGTTCATGTGTAAGTAGCAATATATTGTACACTTTGATCAAATTTGTTCATGATTGCTGAAACTGATTGACAGCTGTAGACCTTGACACTTTGTTTTTACAGAAAAATCGTTATATATCATCATCCTATTTTGTATATATTTTTTATTCTTACTCATCAACAACTGAAGTGTTCTGTGTCTTTGTCCAATAACTTTCACTTACATAAATCCATCTTGTTTTAGCTCACATGAGCACGAAGTGCTAAGGTGAGTTATTGTGATCGGTCGTTGTCCTGCGTCCATCTGTCCATCCGTCTGTCTGTCCGTCTGTCCACAATTCCTTTTAACATCTCCTCCTAAACCAGTGAGCCAATCATGTTGAAACTTCGCAGGCATGTTCCTTGGGTGAAGCTCTACCAAAGTTGTTAAAAGAATTGAATTAACCCATTAACTCTGGTTGCCACGGCAACAAAAAAGGGGAAATTTACAACATCTTTAAAAATCTTCTCGTCTGAAACTAGAAAGCCCAGAGCTTTGATATTTGGTATATAGTATCTTCTAGTAGTCTTCTACCAAGTTTCTTCAAATGATGCCCCTGGGGTCAAAATTGGCCCAGCTCCAGGGGTCACAAATTTGGGCAAAATCGTATATAGAGCAAACTTTGAAAATCTTCTTGTCTGAAACTAGAAGGCCTAGAGTTTTGATAATTTGTATGGATCATCTCCTGGTGAACCTCTACCAAGTTTGTTCAAATGATGCCCCTGGGGTCAAAATTAGTCTTGCCCCTGGGGTCACAAAGTAGGACATAAAGGTATATAGAGTGAACTTTTGTTTTGAGTCTTATCTTGAAAACTATACAGAGTTTTTACATCGAAATTGTAACATCTATCAACCATCATTAGGAAATGCAGGACAAGTTTCACCCAGATTGACCATGCAACACCACAGTTATATACCCTTGTTTTTTTAAATGCCGTGTCATGGAGAAAGGGGGCTTGACGTATATTTTCATTATGGACCAATATCTCTTTAACTACTGGACGAAATGTCATGAAACTTCATCTTTATATTGTTTATCACAAGCCACAGACAATAGTTATCTGTTTTTATTTCATGAAATGCCATGTCATGAAAAAAGGAGGCTAAATGTATAATTTCATCATGGACCAATAACCGTCTGTTTGTCCGTCTTTACAGACAGATATCTTCTGAAATCCTTGACAAAAACTAATAGAAATTCATACAGGTGTTCCTTATGATGTCCGCCTCTCTCTCTCTCTCTCTCTCTCTCTCTCTCTCTCTCTCTCTCTCTCTCTCTCTCTCTCTCTCTCTCTCTCTCTCTCTCTCTCTATATATATATATATATATATATATATATATATATATATATATATATATATATATATATATATGGTGACATAGAAGAAGGAGGCTTCATGTATATTTCCATTATGGACCAGTATCTCTTTAGCTCAAAATCCTAGATGAAAATTTATGAAACTTCACCCTTGTGTTCCTTATGATAGTCCGCCAATATCATTATTTTAGCTTTTTTGATTAAATGTAGTGTCATGGAAAAAGTGGGCTTGATGTATATTTTCATTATGGACCAATATCTCTTTAATTACAGGTCAAAATGTTATGAAACTTATCTTTATGTTGTTTATCACAAGCCACAGACAATGGTTATTTGTTTTTATTTCATGAAATGCCATGTCATGAAAAAAGGGGGCTAAATGTATAATTACATCACGGACCAATGACCGTCTCTTTGTCCGTCTGTCCGAATGATATCTTCTAAAATCCTTGACAAAAAATAATAGAAATTCATACAGGTGTTCCTTATGATGTCTGCCGATATTTTTTTTTTTTTTTTTTTTTTTTTTTTTTGTTGCTTTTTTGATATAAAACGGTGACATAGAAGAAGGGGGCTTCATTTATATTTCCATTATGGATCAATATCTCTTTAACTCAAAATCCTAGACGAAAGTTTATGAAACTTCATACGTGTGTTCCTTATGATAGCCTGCCTATATCATTATTTTAGCTTTTTAGCTAACCTGAGCACGAAGTGCTCAAGGTGAGTTTTGGTGATTGTGCTGTGTCCGTCATGTGTGGTGCGTCTAGTATCGTGCGTCGTCAACTTTTACCTTGTGTACGCTCTAGAGGCCACATTTTCAGTCCGATACTCATGAAACATGGTCAGAATGTTTGTCTTGATAATATCTCGGACGAGTTTGAAAATGGGTCAGGTTGAATTAAAAATTAGGTCACTAGGTAAAATCATAGAAACATCTTGTGTACACTCTAGAGGCCACATTTTCAGTCCAAAACTCTTGAAAGTTAGTCAGAATGGTTGTCTTGATGATATCTCGGACGAGTTAAAAAATGGGTCATGTATGGTCAAAGACTAGGTCACTAGGTCAAATCTTAGTAAAACCTTGTGTACACTCTAGAGGCCACATTTTCAGTCCAAAACTCTTAAAATTTTGTCAGAATATTTATCTTGATGATATCTCATATGAGTTTGAAAATGGGTCATGTATGGACAAAAACTAGGTCACTAGGTAATAGAAAAACATTGCGTACACTCTAAAGACAACATTTTCAGTCCTAAACTCTTGAAAGTTGGTCAGAATGTTTGTCTTGATAGTATCTCGGACTAGTTAGAAAATGGGCCATGTCGAGTCAAAAACAACGTCAATAGGTCAAATCTTAGAAAAACCTTGTGTACTCTCTAGAGGCCACATTTTCGGTCCAAAACTCTTGAAAGTTGGTCAGAATGTTTGTATTGATAATATCTCATACTAGTTAGAAAATGGGTCATGTCGGGTCAAAAACTAGGTCAGTAGGTCAAATCTTAGAAAAACCTTGTGTACGCACTAGAGACTACATTTTCAGTCCAAAACTCTTGAAAGTTAGTCAGAATGTTTGTCTTGATGATATCTCAGACCAGTGTGAAAACGGGGCATGTCAGATCAAAAACTAGGTCACCAGGTCATAACTTAGAAAAACCTCGTGTATTCTTTAGAGGCCACATTTTCAGTTCAAAACTCTTGAAAGTTGGTCAGAATGTTTGTCTTGATGATATCTCGGACAAGTTTGAAAATGGGTCATGTCTGGTCAAAAACTGGGTCATTAGCAAAATCTTAGAAAAACTTTGCTTACGCTCTAGAGACTACATTTTCAGTCTGATACTCATGAAACTTGGTCAGAATGTTTGTCTTGATGATACATGTATCTCAGACCAGTTTGAAAATGGGTAATGTCGAATCAAAATTAGGTCACGAAGTCATAACTTAAAAAAAAACCTTGTTTACGCTCCAAAGACCACATTTTCAGTCCAAAACTCTTGAAAGTTAGTCAGTATGGTTGTCTTGATAATATCTCGGACGAGTAAAAAAATGGGTCAGGTCGGTTCAAAAACTAGGTCACTAGGTCAAAACTAAGAAAAACCTTGTGTACGCTCTAGAGGCCTCATTTTCAGTCCAAAACTCTTGAAAGTTGGTCAGAATGTTTGTCTTGATGATATCTCGAATTAGTTAGAAAATGGGTCATGTCGGGTCAAAAACTAGGTCACTAGGTCAAATCTTAGAAAAACCTTGTGTATGTGCTAGAGACTACATTTTCAGGCCAAAACTCTTGAAAGATGGTCAGAATATTCGTCTTAAAGATATTTCAGACCAGTTTGAAAATGGGGCATGTCAGGTCAAAGACTAGGTCACTAGGTCAAATCTTAGTAAAACCTTGTGTACACTCTAGAGGCCACATTTTCAGTCCAAAACTCTTAAAATTTTGTCAGAATATTTATCTTGATGATATCTCATATGAGTTTAAAAATGGGTCATGTATGGACAAAAACTAGGTCACTAGGTAATAGAAAAACATTGCGTACACTCTAAAGACAACATTTTCAGTCCTAAACTCTTGAAAGTTGGTCAGAATGTTTGTCTTGATAGTATCTCGGACTAGTTAGAAAATGGGCCATGTCGAGTCAAAAACAACGTCAATAGGTCAAATCTTAGAAAAACCTTGTGTACTCTCTAGAGGCCACATTTTCGGTCCAAAACTCTTGAAAGTTGGTCAGAATGTTTGTATTGATAATATCTCATACTAGTTAGAAAATGGGTCATGTCGGGTCAAAAACTAGGTCAGTAGGTCAAATCTTAGAAAAACCTTGTGTACGCACTAGAGACTACATTTTCAGTCCAAAACTCTTGAAAGTTAGTCAGAATGTTTGTCTTGATGATATCTCAGACCAGTGTGAAAACGGGGCATGTCAGATCAAAAACTAGGTCACCAGGTCATAACTTAGAAAAACCCCGTGTATTCTTTAGAGGCCACATTTTCAGTTCAAAACTCTTGAAAGTTGGTCAGAATGTTTGTCTTGATGATATCTCGGACAAGTTTGAAAATGGGTCATGTCTGGTCAAAAACTGGGTCATTAGCAAAATCTTAGAAAAACTTTGCTTACACTCTAGAGACTACATTTTCAGTCTGATACTCATGAAACTTGGTCAGAATGTTTGTTTTGATGATACATGTATCTCAGACCAGTTTGAAAATGGGTAATGTCGAATCAAAATTAGGTCACGAAGTCATAACTTAAAAAAAAACCTTGTTTACGCTCCAAAGACCACATTTTCAGTCCAAAACTCTTGAAAGTTAGTCAGAATGGTTGTCTTGATAATATCTCGGACGAGTAAAAAAATGGGTCAGGTCGGTTCAAAAACTAGGTCACTAGGTCAAAACTAAGAAAAACCTTGTGTACGCTCTAGAGGCCTCATTTTCAGTCCAAAACTCTTGAAAGTTGGTCAGAATGTTTGTCTTGATGATATCTCGAATTAGTTAGAAAATGGGTCATGTCGGGTCAAAAACTAGGTCACTAGGTCAAATCTTAGAAAAACCTTGTGTATGTGCTAGAGACTACATTTTCAGGCCAAAACTCTTGAAAGATGGTCAGAATATTCGTCTTAAAGATATTTCAGACCAGTTTGAAAATGGGGCATGTCAGGTCAAAGACTAGGTCACTAGGTCAAATCTTAGTAAAACCTTGTGTACACTCTAGAGGCCACATTTTCAGTCCAAAACTCTTAAAATTTTGTCAGAATATTTATCTTGATGATATCTCATATGAGTTTGAAAATGGGTCATGTATGGACAAAAACTAGGTCACTAGGTAATAGAAAAACATTGCGTACACTCTAAAGACAACATTTTCAGTCCTAAACTCTTGAAAGTTGGTCAGAATGTTTGTCTTGATAGTATCTCGGACTAGTTAGAAAATGGGCCATGTCGAGTCAAAAACAACGTCAATAGGTCAAATCTTAGAAAAACCTTGTGTACTCTCTAGAGGCCACATTTTCGGTCCAAAACTCTTGAAAGTTGGTCAGAATGTTTGTATTGATAATATCTCATACTAGTTAGAAAATGGGTCATGTCGGGTCAAAAACTAGGTCAGTAGGTCAAATCTTAGAAAAACCTTGTGTACGCACTAGAGACTACATTTTCAGTCCAAAACTCTTGAAAGTTAGTCAGAATGTTTGTCTTGATGATATCTCAGACCAGTGTGAAAACGGGGCATGTCAGATCAAAAACTAGGTCACCAGGTCATAACTTAGAAAAACCTCGTGTATTCTTTAGAGGCCACATTTTCAGTTCAAAACTCTTGAAAGTTGGTCAGAATGTTTGTCTTGATGATATCTCGGACAAGTTTGAAAATGGGTCATGTCTGGTCAAAAACTGGGTCATTAGCAAAATCTTAGAAAAACTTTGCTTACGCTCTAGAGACTACATTTTCAGTCTGATACTCATGAAACTTGGTCAGAATGTTTGTCTTGATGATACATGTATCTCAGACCAGTTTGAAAATGGGTAATGTCGAATCAAAATTAGGTCACGAAGTTATAACTTAAAAAAAAAACTTGTTTACGCTCCAAAGACCACATTTTCAGTCCAAAACTCTTGAAAGTTAGTCAGAATGGTTGTCTTGATAATATCTCGGACGAGTAAAAAAATGGGTCAGGTCGGTTCAAAAACTAGGTCACTAGGTCAAAACTAAGAAAAACCTTGTGTACGCTCTAGAGGCCTCATTTTCAGTCCAAAACTCTTGAAAGTTGGTCAGAATGTTTGTCTTGATGATATCTCGAATTAGTTAGAAAATGGGTCATGTCGGGTCAAAAACTAGGTCACTAGGTCAAATCTTAGAAAACCCTTGTGTATGTGCTAGAGACTACATTTTCAGGCCAAAACTCTTGAAAGATGGTCAGAATATTCGTCTTAAAGATATTTCAGACCAGTTTGAAAATGGGGCATGTCAGGTCAAAGACTAGGTCACTAGGACAAATCTTAGTAAAACCATGTGTACACTCTAGAGGCCACATTTTCAGTCCAAAACTCTTAAAAGTTGGTCAGAATGTTTGTCTTGATGATTTCTCGGACAAGTTTGAAAATGGGGCATATCTGGTCAAAAACTGGGTCACTAGCTCATACCGTAGAAAAACCTTGTGTACGCTTTAGGGGCCACATTTTAAGTTCAATACTTATAAAACTTGGTCAGACTATTTGTCTTGATGATTTTGGAAGAGTTTGAAAACAGTTCATGTCGGGTCAAAAGCTAGGTCAGAAGGTCAAATCTTTGAAAAACCTTGTGTACACTCTAGAGGCCACATTTTCAGTGCAATACGCATGGAAGTAAGTCAGAATGTTTGTCTTGATGATGTCTTGAGTGAGTTTGAAAATGGATCACATCGGATCAAAAACTAGGTCATCAGGTCAAATCTTTAAAATAGCTTGTGTAGCTATAGAGTCAACATTTTTTCTCCAATACTTATGAAAATTAGTCAGAATGTTTTTCTTGATAATCAATATGATGAAATTGAAAATGAGTCACATTGGGTAAAAAACTAGGTCGCCATATTAAATCTTTGAAAAACCTTGTGTACACTCTAGAGGCCACATTTTCTCTCCAATACTTATGAAAGGTGGTCAGAATCTTTGTTTTGATGATATCTACAGTGGGGAAATGGGCTATGTTTGGCTACAAAGTAGGTCACTGAAGGAAATTCTAGAAAAAGCTTGTGTACAACCTAGAGGCCAAATTTTCACAACCTAGAAGCCATTATTATGAAAGCTTGGCAGAATGTTTGTCATAATACCTCGAAAAAGATTGAAAATGGGTCATGTTTGGTCAAAAGACTCAGGTGAGCGACTTCAGAGCCATCAGGGCCCTCTTGTTTATATTCAGTCCTACGCGTGTTTACAGTCCTAAATATAATACTAGCATAAAAAAAACCATCAAATTGTTGGATCAAATTACTACTCTAATAAGTACAGGGGTAAAAGTTAAAAAATCTGAAAATTGAGCTGGGGGCCTGGGGGCCACTAGGGCCCCCGGTGGGTCCAGGGCAACGCCGTGGCCAGGGATCCAGGGGGCCGGAGGCCCCCGGAAGCTCCTGAGATTTAGCTATTTTATAAGCATCAAATTCCTCTAATGAGATCCAGTTTTAGCATTTTAAAGTTGAAAAAATCTTGAAACAAATGAAAGATATGATATGCTAAAACCTAAGAAAATCTCAAAGTTTTTAGCACCCATGTTATTTTTGTCCTCTTTTATCTCCATTTTGTACACAGGATCTAATCAGATTAGCCCTACATCAGTTTTGTATTTGAAAGTACAACAAGTATGAGAAAAGGACATATCTAGTATTTAATATTTGATTCATTAAAATGCAATCACATGTGCTAAATTTCTGTCAAAAGAATAAAATCAAATCTGTTAAATAGGAAAACAACACTCTCTTTAAGAATGGCTAATTTATCAGGGAGAATGTGACAGAGTGTGCTGTGCATTTTCTAGCTTGAGCTTTTTGTACCCTTTGGTAACTGGAGTTTGGGGTACACAAACAAGGATGGGGGTTCAGATCTAAACTACTAAAATATCAAGTTTTAATGACAGCCTATTAAAAGATAGACTGTTTTCATGTGACATGCGCAAACAAGATTTTATAGATAGATCTACATGTTCACAGTTAAAAGCTCTTCAAACACTTTAAGAACCTTTCCTAAAATGTGCAAACATTTTTGGCAAAATCAATTCTAATGTTTGCTAAAACAAGCAGGTAAGTGATATACCATTGAACTGGTCCAATTCCTGTAAAAAATCTATCAAATCGGCAGGGTGGGGCAATCAGTTTAAATGCAAAATTTTATTATCACTTTGTAACCGGAAGAGCAAACCAACTAGCTATTGGTTGTACAATCGGTTTCTCCATTGAACTGAGAATGCCTTTTTGCTTTAAATACTTTAGTAGTATTTATGGCACTATGCCGGTCAAATTGCCTGCGGCACTATAAAGGCCAGGCCTTTGTCTTTGACAGTTCAGACTATTGTTAGAGGCCTTTGTCTGTTGGAGGTCAGACTGCCTGTGGCAGTATGACGTAATCTTGTATAACTTTGTCTGGCTTTCGTTGCCTCCCACCTGCCGAGGCTAGATGACAATTCCTAGCGTGTTTAGGCGCGTTTTGACCGATCAGACCGGCGCCCGATTGTATAGAACCGTCTGCAAAAATTCAGACAAAGCATTCGCATGCATGAGACCTTTCTCTCAAAGAGGTCGCTCTACTAAAAATGCTTTTGTCTGTAAACGCTTTTACCCCCCTTACCATTCAAAGTCTAGTTTTTGTATTCACTTTAATGAATAAAATCGTATGGTGTTTAACGCCGTTTTCAACATTTTTGTTGCACTTATGTCGCTGCGGTAATTGCACCTATCCATGCTTTCCAGCAGTATCTTTTACCAGGGCATCATTTTCTTTCCAAGTCACTGACTGCTGTCTCACATAACCATTATTATGGTCAGCTGTGGTAGAGAAATAAATGCTGTCACAATGACTATTTTCCTCGACCTAGCCAGGGATCGAAGCCACGACCCATCCCAAGTCCTGCACACTAGCTATTTAGGAACTCAGCTTTTAGGTCCTCGCTTCTACTTACTAAGATCCTCCAAATAGCGGTGGCATAATATAAAATTCCCTGTTAGTTTGATCATTCCCTCTCTCACAAATTCAACTAGCTGATTTTTTTTTTATAATTCATGAGACCTTTCGATACTCTCCTGACAGAGTCGGATATCAAAATGATTTAATGTTTGAGAAATGTCGACACTCTTCCACGTGATGTCTGGCGCGATTGTATAATATCGTCTGCAAAAATTCAGACAAAGCATTCGCCTCTCATTAAAAATGCATGAGAAAATGTCGATATTCTTACAAAATAGGTCGCTTTTCGCTGATTAAAATGCGTGATGTCTGGCGCGATTGTATAATATCGTCTGCAAAAATTCAGACAAAGCATTTGCCTCTCATTAAAAATGCATGAGAAAATGTCGATATTCTTACAAAATAGGTCGCTTTCCGCTGATTAAAATGCGTGATGTCTGGCGCGATTGTATAATATCGTCTGCAAAAATTCAGACAAAGCATTATCATTTTCACTACCAATTTCAAACGTGTTCAGGCACGTTTTGATAACAACAGATCAGACCAGCGAATAATCAACTGGTCAGATGGAAGAACAAACTGACCAATCAGAAGAGACTTTGTGACTATATTAGAAAGCTGAATTTCGTGTTTGGAGTCATAAGAGTTTTGACACTCGAATCAGCAACATGGTTAGATGTAAATTTAGTCTCGGTAAGGAACGCTACGTACAAGTCAGTGAATGGAGGGGTGAACTGAGAGTCGATATCAGGGAATGGCAGGAAGACAAACCTACTAAGAAAGGCATTAGTCTTACGCTTATGAGATGGAAGAATTTGGTAGATGCCTCTGAGTTTGTTGATCAAGCATTACACGGTAAACGAGCATACAGCGCTCACCTAGGAGGAAACGTTTATTGCAGTATCGGTGAAAACAGCGTTTGTGTAGATATAAGACAGTATTGGAAACCAGACAATGAAGTGGTACCGACCAAAAAGGGTATCTGCTAAGACCCACTGAATATAACTCTCTTAAAAAACATGTGTCAGAGATTGGTAGGAATCTACCCGAGTTGGACGCTGTCATTCCCTGTTACCTTCAAAGTGATCATATGAACCAGTTAGGGGCGTTGCGGTGTTCTGAATGTAACCCTAACGATAACGGAAACTGGTAAATAGTCCTGAGCGATTGACAGAATTAACATCACATTAATAAGCACCATGTTCAAAGATTCTACAAAAGCGACTGCATATTCGAAGCCAGCCTTGATGTTATGCGAAGATAGACTACAAACGTATGAACACTGGTCGAAGCAAATAAAGCCTGAGAAATGGTCATTAGCAAAAGCGGGCTTCTTTTACACCGGTACTACAGATAAAGTGACGTGTTTTGCCTGTGGTGTCAACATAATGTCATGGGAGGAAAAGGACGATCCTTGGGAAGAGCACGAGAAATGGTCTCCGTCCTGTATATATTTGAAAATGACGGGATACACGAGTCAAATCACTTCAAGGTGTGATACACAACGAAACGCGTCTGTTACCAATGGAAGATTGTCCCGTGACGGTTCTACATATAACTGGAGTGCTTTGAATTCAGCCTTTTTCTAAAACCGATGTGAACATGTTCGGACTCATTCTTATATTTGTGACAACAATGAATGACTTCGAATTGTGGTTGAGATACAGACAATTGCGAAGAGACGCTGCGGAGGGTGTTGAAAGGCTCGTTGACTTGTACATAGAAAACGAAAGAAACCTCTCTATTTACTATTTCTATTTGCTGTAGTAAGAATGTATGGATGTCTATGTAATAAATAAACATGTCTGACTGGCAACAATATTTGTCTTCTTTGTATTTTGACTTTAAATCTCCCGCTAGCTTTGGTGGTCCTGAAAAACTCTATCAACATGTTAAAGACGAGGGTAAATACAAAATTGGTAGGCACAGAATACGCCGATGGTTGCAGAATCAAGAAGCGTATTCTCTGACCAGGGGTGCTAGACGCCGCTTTAAACGTTCCAGGGTGATTGTAAATGGCATCGACAGTCAATGGGACATGGATCTTATGGACATGGCCAATTTACAGAAGCATAACGAAGGTGTGAAATACATTTTGATTGTTATCGATGTATTTTCTCGTTTTCTTTATGCTCAACCTGTTAAGAGTAAGCGAGGCGCTGATGTAGTCATAGCATTGAAACGTATACTGACAGGTCCCAAAAAGCCAAACACAATTCGTACGGACAGAGGAATGGAATTTAGAAGCAAAGAAGTAAATAAATATTTAAATAGTCAAAGTATACATCATATGTACGCATATAATACGGAAACAAAAGCGAATTACGCCGAAAGAGTTATTAAAACGCTAAAACACAATATTTGTCGATACCTGCTCAAAAACAGAACCAGTAGATACATTGACATTTTACAGGATTTTGTACATAGTTACAATCACACTACCCACAGGAGTCTTGGAGAAAACCCAGCAGCAATTTCCGTGGAAAATGAAGGGGAAAGTCGTCTTCAACAGTATCTCATTAGAACCAAAGGAAGCAAAGGAGAAAAGCCCGTTATAAAAAAATTCAAATATAAAATCGGTCAGACTGTACGATTGTCGCACATCAGGTCCGTATTTGACAGAGAATACTCGCAAAAATGGACAGGGGAGATTTTCAAAATCAGATCACGTTTCAAAAGACAAGGACTTCCAATTTACACGTTAGTAGACTGGGACAACGATGAAATTGATGGTACATTTTACGAACAAGAATTACAAGCCATAAACGTTGACGACGGTACCGACTTTAGCATCGAAAAAATTTTGAAAAGAAGGACACGCAATAAGAAACAGGAAGTCCTGGTGCGCTGGTTACACTGGCCAAAAAAGTATGACAGCTGGATACCGGAAACTGATATTACGCAATACTCGTAAACAACCGAGAATATAAAAAGAGGCTGAAAACTAGCAATGTTCTATCATTTATGTCTAGACAGTCAAACGATCATGATCATCACAAACGTGGTCTACAGTGCTCAACTCAGTTGTCCTATTGATTTAAGACAACTCTGCTACAAAATAACGAATGTACGGTATGATCCAGCACGATTTCCCGGACTGATATGGCAGCACAGAAAAGCTGGAGGAAACTGTTTAGTGTTTTCTAACGGTATTATCAACTGTAACGGCAAAGTTTCGAGTAAAAGAGAGGGGTACGAACGAATACGGAAATATGCGAGACTGCTACAGAATTGTGGATATCCCGTGAATTTATCGGACGTGAAACTTTTAACCATGTCTATGAGCCATACCCTCAGTTCGGATTTGGATTTGAAGCGTTTGTCTGTCGATAAAGATGTCGTATACGAACCCCAGTTATTTCCGTCTCTTAACTTTAAAAGGGAAGGGGTGCATTTTTGTTGTTTTCATACAGGGAAAGTGGTCATAACGGGTGTAACCTCTTCACAAAAAGAGGACGAGGTTGTTTGTCCCACACTAATTGAACTCGAACTCTATACGCGTAAGAAGGAATGAGTATTTTAACCGATTCAATCATGGAACACTCTACAGTCTATCTACAAATCGCTTATTTACTTCACCTACAAGAGACCGAAACAACGGTAAGGAAGAATTTACTGCAGAATTTAACGAATCGTCAACTAAAGGCTATCATCGAGGTGGCAAAACGTATACTTAATGGAGTCATTAATCCAATGAGAAGAGATGTTCAAGTTTTTGAAAGAAGGAGACTATTGTTACGCACACTATGCTCAAATAACGTTTCATCAAGCCGTAAGAAGACTTTACTTCGACGATTTCATTCATTTATACCCATTTTATTACGCCCAGTTTATCTCATTCCTACTATACTAGACGAATTGAGAACAAGGAGAGAAGAATGACAGAGTTTTACTTGTATTTAAATTCCGCAGAATCTATCGATATACGTAAGAATAACGCAGATTTCTTGTTCCAGTTTTCTAAGGACTATATTTTAGAAGGAAGTTGGTTATGTGCTCTGGTAGAATCGTCATTGACCTGCGACTTTACACCTCGAAGTAAGCGGTTGTATTTGAATTGTGACATTATAGAGGAAACGTTTGTCAGGAATAAGTTACAACCCGTTCTCACCAATATAGAAATCGAAACAAGATACAAGAAATTTAAATTTACGGAATGTCTTCATCGACGTTATAGACCCGTGAGTGTCAAGAAATTTAACACTGTTAGGCTGTCGTTAAAAGGCGAAGATTTAAAACCGATTGATTTGAATTCGAACGATTTTCACTGTGTCCTTCATTTCAAGAAATCATGGGTTCCATAGACGTCTTTGATTCAAAACTACAGAAATGGGTTCCGTACAAAGAAGATGTGGAGTATTGGATTGACTATTTTAAACCGAAAGACCACATCCCAGATCAAATAAGGAATTTGGAGAAAATACTAGAAGAAAAGAATAAACTGCTTCGAGATATGGAAGAAAAACTTGAAAAAGTCAAAACTCCTCAGGTAAAAATGGTGAGCCCATTAGCCGAAGTAGTTGATAGGGCAAAATCTCAAATAAAACGTAAGAACGGTGTTGACGAAGATCGTAAGAATATCAAGCGTAAGAAGACTCACAAAACGTATCGCAAAGATCCCGACTGGGCATTTTGAAAAATTAGCATGAATAGTAAAATTCAGCACAGTGAAGAATTATCGTTATTTAATCCGATCCCGAAAGATTCGTCATTGTTATCGAAAGATTGGATCGAATTCCGACCCATTAATCCGGTAACCGATTCTTCATCGAGCTTGGAATTTAATATACCACCACAGGCCAGCGCCTACATCAACTTGAAGGAATGTAAATTGAGGCTGAAATTGAGACTCACTTTACAAGACGGTACACCCGTGTCAGAAGATGATACGCTGGGACTAATCAATTTACCCTTGCACACCATTTTCAGACAGCTGGACATTCATTTACAACAAAAACCACTCCCGAATAGCGGAACCACGCATCCGTATAAGGCCTACATTGACACCTTATTAAATACCAATCAATCTATACAGGAAGCTTTTCTGACCAGTCAATTATTCTACAAGGATTATCGGAATCTGGACGATAGCGACCCCAAAACTGGATCAAATACCGGTTTATTCCAAAGATATGAAAAGACCAAGGGTGGTAAAATTATAGATCTGGAAGGAAGTATCCCGGTGGACTTGTTTCAACAACCCAAGTTGCTTATTAACGGAGTGCAAATGGGGCTTAAATTTTGGCAAGCATCCGATGCCTTTCGAATCATTACAGATGCGTTTACTCCGAATTACAAGGTGCAAATCGTTGACGCCCGTTTCAAGCTCTGTATTCAGCGGTTACAGAACGATTTGCTTCTGGCTCACGACAAAATGATTCAGGACACTCCCGCTATGTACCCTTATTTCCGCTCAGAGATAAAAACAACCTCGATAGCGCAAGGACAATATAGTTTTCACGCAGACGATATATTTCAAGGTAGGGTGCCAAACAAAATCATCATAGGGACGGTTCCGAGCGTTTCATATAACGGAGACTACAAAACAAACCCATTCAACCTGAAACATTACGACTGCAGTTACCTCGGTTTCTTCGTTGATGGCCAATCCGTACCATCGCAACCTTTGCAACCTAATCATTTCACCGACTGTTATCAGACCCTCACTTCCTGTAGAAATGATATCAACATCACATACAAAGAGTACAAGCAAGGATACTGCCTATATGTGCTGGATATCGATCCCTACTATTCTTTCAACACAAAAAGAAGAGGTCTTTGCCGTTTGGAAATCAAATTTGCTAAACCTTTACCAGAGAGTGTGACATTGTTGCTGTACGCTACTTTTCCAGAAATACTTACAATCGATAAAGCGAGAAATGTGTATATACAATAAATACGGAGGGAAATAATGAAAAAAAAAAACCCACACACAATGACTCATGCCTTCTTGTATACTTTTATTGTATTATTCTGTTAATAAAAATATAAAATCATGAAATTGTCGTGTTGTTATTTAATAAGAAATCCAGTCTATATCTTTCTTTCGTTTCTTCTCTCTAAGTCCCGGAGGAAATAGTGTTAATTTCTTATTCTTCTTTTTCGAGGTATCTTCCCTTTCCTCTCTCTGCTGATCATCTTGTCTCCCAGATAGTTTTTTCAATCGCTCAAACTTTTCGAAAGGCACTAATACGTATTTCTCCATTACTGTAATACGGGTTGTAAGTAGGCTGAAGCGATCTTCACCAATGTATGGATAATACGTTGTTTATGTTGGATAGCTTCCTTCTTTTGAACAAACCCCGTGTTACGATCTCCAAGCAAGTAAATAAAGCGTCTCTGCCGTTTTAAGGTGGCTTTTTCCGTAAGTGTCAATCTACCTTTGAACCGGATAATGTTGTACGCAATTTGACTAAGCGCCCTTAGTTGTTGACGGGTAATAGTTTTTAAAAGCGCTTTTCTCTGGTCGGCTGTAGTGTTGGCCACTAAATATAAAAAGTGACGTTGCTGTTTAATTAGTTCTACCATATTGTATTCTTATAAGCTATTTATTTCCATTCTTACGTCAAACGGTACACAATAGGATCTTCGTTGGGAAATATACGAGTCCTTAAACGGTACTTGTCGTCGGAGTAAGGGGACATGTCCACTATGAAATAACTGTGTCTCGTATTAAGGGCATCTTCGTAAGCCTTCATAAACACTCCGGATTTACCGGGATAAAGCTGCCGTCCTAGCACTCCTACTTGAGATATGTCACGAATATTTTTCATAAGCACCAGGTACCAGGTATTCAAAGCAATAGTTCTGGCATGTTTACCCCCAGGGTATAAGTTTTGTGTGATCATAATCACCGATACTTTTCTGTGATGGCAGCCTTGGGTGAACAGTAACTCCATTTCTTTACTCCGCATGACCTCGTGCATTAGGTCGTCTAAAATGATTAACTTGTGTTTTTTGTCTCTTGTGAAGTCATCCAATTCTTCTGCAGTAGGTAGTCCTTGCTTACTGTCAAAGTTTGGAATGGAACTCTCCATGACATCAAACAAGTCTTGATGGATACCGTAGCAATAGAGAATATGAGAAGGGGGGTCTCGTCCGTACATGAGGTTTACTTGTTTCAAAAAGCGGTACACCCATTGGGTTTTACCACTACCAGTTTGTCCGCTAATACACATACTAGAACATGGTTCGAATGGAAGAGGGACGGTCATTATTTTTTAAGTTTAGGGTTAGGCAAAGCGTACCCGATACTGCTACTCAAGAGTGATACCCAAAGCTCGGTCGACCCGTTTTGTACTGATAGGTTAATGATGGACGTAATAATAATGATGTACACTATGATCATCTGACAAAAGTAGACAATCTCTGCTTGTGGGACACGGGTGCCCAGTAACTGCCACTTGTCACTATGGCTTTCTTCGTCAGGTTTAGGGAAACGTAAAAACGTTTCTTTTTCGGGAGTTTCTGTCATATTCTTACGTTAGATTAACTCAAAACACAAAAAGAAACTCATTCTTACAATTTTTTATTTATAAGCAATACAATTATCACGTTAACACAATAAAATAAACAACAGTTGGTATCTTGAAAAATAAGCGACACTTTTAGGAAAATGAGTGACACTTTTTTGAAAATTAGTGACACTTTTAGGAAAATGAGTGACACTTTTTTTTGAAAATGAGTGACACTTTTTTTGAAAATGAGTGACACTTTTATGAAAAATGCGTGACACTTTTTGAAACAGACCCTATGGGAATTTACCTGTAAAAGTATAAAAACCTAAAAACGAGTGACACTTTTTGGAAAACGGGTGACACTTTTTGAAAAATGACTGACACTTTTTTGAAAATGAGTGACACTTTTATGAAAATGAGTGACACTTTTTGAAACAGACCCTATGGGAATTTACCTGTAAAAGTATAAAAACCTAAAAACGAGTGACACTTTTTGGAAAACGGGTGACACTTTTTGAAAAATGACTGACACTTTTTTGAAAATGACTGACACTTTTTTGAAAATGAGTGACACTTTTTTGAAAATGAGTGACACTTTTATGAAAATGAGTGACACTTTTTGAAACAGACCCTATGGGAATTTACCTGTAAAAGTATAAAAACGTAAAAACGAGTGACACTTTTTGAAAAATGAGTGACACTTTTTTGAAAAATGACTAACACTTTTTGGAAAAATGATTGACATTGACGACCCACGAACGAAAAAAGAAAAAAACTCTACAATGACAAAAAAAAAAATCAGTCATATCCATATGGTACAGTGTCATAATTGTCTGGTTTCCTTCGCTTTGTATACACCATTTGATAACTTTTCTTTTCTTCTCTATTATACAATTTCCTCTTTCTTTTATCTCTACATATTTTACTTGGGTTGGTTACAACAATATTTGAACTGCTTTTTGAATCTGTTACTATAGCTTTCACGGCTTCAAAATTGATTAGTTTGCTATTAGTGTAGTTCAAAGTAAACCCTCTGACCTTACATGTTTCCTCGTTGGTACTGGTCTTATATGCGTAATTCTTTGGACCTCCTGACACAAATTCTACAATATGCTCTCCTTGCTTCAGTTCATCCGTCAACTCACCCAAGTAGTCCCCTAAGGGAGGATCAAACTCTCCGGGTCTACTCACGTAAATGACAGAGTCTGTGTCGTAGTACAACACTCTTTTATTCAACTTTTCAAGCACACCGTACAATTTTAATCGGGCCCAACATGTTGTAAAGGTCGCTAAGTAAATGTTTGTTTTGTTGTCTTCGGGCTGAAAGTCATGTTTATAAATCCACTCTATTTGTATCATATCATTTGAGAGTATATGAAAGTTCAGAGGCTCTTTTGTAAGATCAGAAAATACTTGAAAAAATAAGTTTGCTTGACTTTCGTGATATATTTTGGTTTGACGCATATTGAGTCTCTGTCCAAACTTACCCCAAAAGCTATTGAGACAAAGTTTGGCCAGAGCTCTTTTGCCAGGGTTTTTTACAATGCTGTTTTGATCCAGCAATACACCCTCTTTTTTATGATAATCTTCCATGTATTTTGACATGTCTTGTTTCGTTTTGACCCAATCAGGAGAGCCACTCGCCTCTTGCTTAAATTTCAAAAACGTGTTGATATACTTGGCGAATAACCCCCCATCACCCGTTTCAGGATCATACTGTGTTGTTTCCTCCCAGTGGTATACTTCATATATTTTTTCTAGTGTGTAACCCAGTCTTAGAGCCGTTTTTATCTCGGGGATGCACCACGTGCCAATTAAAACCCTATCTTCAGAAGAACATGTACATGAATCTTGATTTTCGGTATCCGCACAGGTACGACATAGAGGAAATTTCAGTTTGCCATTTGATCTATAGGGGAGGACTGGATGATACAGCCCTCTCGGGGGCAATGTCTTTATTTTGGCAATACCAAAATACTCCTCAAGGTTTCCGAAGTCTTTGGTCAAGATTTTGGGGTGACCAACGGGATACCGACAATACTTGTTCACCCAAGGGTAAAAACTTGTAAAGTCTACGTATTTGACCTGTTCATGTTCTTTGGTTTTGTAATAGAGTTGACTGGCATTAGTGCGCCCTCCGAAGAAACTCTCTCTTGGGTCTAATCGGTCAGCTACATCTAATTGTGCAATGCATTCTTTGAGTGTTTCATTTTCGTCCTTTAATTTTTTGAAGTCATGGTCCCAAATACACACATACTTCATGCCTAATTGCTCGAGGTATGCTTTCTTTTTTAGAGTCAGAGCATACAATTCATTCAGTGATTGATTGGTGAGGGGATGATACGTGTCCTCTCGTTTGTCTGGGAAACACACAGGGCATCCGTGAAACACACATCCGTGGTACTCGTATGCTGTGTGTGTTTCTTCACAATATCCATCTAATTTGTATCGTGTTCCTGGTATCTTTTTTTCACCTTCATTCAGTGCATGCTGAATGTGTACATGATCTGTACGCGCTCGCCACTCTAACCACTGAATTGACACCTTACTGTATTGTTCTTTGTATCCACTGGGAGGAATCTTTGCTATCGGGGTGCTTACAAACTCTTTACCCTTGACTTTCAAGTTTGCTGCACTCACCCATTCATCTTTCACCAGTACATACAACACTCCTTCACATAGTTTGGCTGGAATCCATTCATCAGTGTCATACAATTGTACCTTCCACGTTTCTTCTAGAAATTTACTTCTAAACACATTCATGCATACTGATGCAATCGTGACACTGTCGAAAGGATCTACGGCCCCAAACCACCTTTTTTCAGTCTTTCCCTTTCCATTTATGACCTCTTTTTCTTCTCCCGTTGCATTCATTAACAAATGTCTAAATTTCAAACATGCTTGTCTCAATATATCAACATCACTTCTACAATATTCTAACATCTCTTTTCTAAAATCAAAAACCTCACACTTTCTCTGTTTCAACCACTCTACTAACTCGCTTCTTTCTTTCTCACCCATGAAATCGTAACCATAATCTTTAGCATCAGGGTAGGGCCCAACATAATTTTGATTCTCTCTGGTATTAAAATAATGCGGGAACCACCCTTTTTTCAATTCATGTAAACCAAATGCTTTGGGTAATGCTGACAGTTTCATGGGTAAGAAGTTAAGACTGTCTATTACCTTGATATGTAAGTCTCGCTCTACTGTCATGTACATTATCTTGGACCCGTTGTAAATAATTTTGTCTGGCCGTAATGACTGATCAACGAGGTACTCTAGCAGAAAGTAACCGTCATAACCTTTCATGTTATGAGCCACCACCTTGCAGTACTCGTGTTGTTCCGTAAATAACCATTGCCCAAACTGTTCAGCAGTATCATGTCCCTGGAAAGTGACTTCTCTAAAGCCACATGTCCCGGGACAAGGTCCCAAATCTTTCTCATCCACATTTTTTTGACAATTTTTACAACGGCTGCCACATCTCTTACATACTGATTTGGGAGTCAATTCATTGTCAATACATTTTGGGCATACCGAATGAGCTAAGACAAAGTTGGGACGATGCGTAGCTCTACCGCACCATGATGTGTTGCAGTTTTTACACTTAGAACAAGACTTACATACCTGTGATGATTGACAATCTGCACATTCTATTTTCTTTTGCGGTATGTATCCATTCTCGCACTCACTCATATCATCCTGACTACACTCAAAATCAAAAAATATATATTTAGGTACAAACTTGTCCTTACATTCTTTCGCTCTTAAATAACACTGATGATCGTCCAACACATACTTTTCACAAGTCTTACAAAAGTATTCCCCACACACATGGTCCTCCTTCTCCCTTATGTCAGTCCTTAGTACCTTGTAACACCTGAAGCACCTCCACCACTTTTCACACTGGGATGGCCCGCTGGGTTGACCTTTTCTCCTTCCATTTTTGTGTAAGGGTACTTTCTTGTGTTGTTTGTAACAATCATCTGACCTACAGTCCATGTTACAATCTGTGCACCTCAGAGTCTGGTTCGTTTTAGGGCAGTGGTCCCTCTTGCACACTATACATTTTTCTGCACACTGGTGATATTCCCTATTACTATAGTGTTTGAGACATTTTTCGCAAAAATAGGAGTCGCTAAAAAAACCGGTGATGTTTGTTATGGCATGAAAGTGGTCGTCGTCCACCAAGTACACGTAGATACAGGGACGCTCGTCACTGCTAGGACTAGTAATAAATTTATTGCCTAGGCGAGCGCTGATGACCATCACGCGTACGCCTAGGATTTCCTCAAACGCCTCCACATCGTTGAGACTAGCTGTTCGGTCTATGGGTACGCCTGCCATCTTACACAGAGCCCTTGCCAGCTGTCCTTGGTGTTTCTTCTTCTTGTTGACAAGGTCGTTATAGTAAGACAAGGGGGCTTTTTGATATTCTAAGACCAACTCCAAGCTACTTTTTCCCTGTCTGTTTTTCGTTACCTCCTCCCATTCTTCCTTGGTACACCTCTTTAATTTTGCCCAGCTGACTCCAATGGCCCTTGCCATACACATTTTATCTTCATTCTCAATAGTCACTACCGAGCGTTTTAAATCCAATGAAGTGTTTTCACCTTTAATACGTAAGATATGTTTTCGCGCGCCTCCTTTAGGTAGGTCAATGGTCCCTATTATTATATCAAAGGTCTCATTGATCGAAAGTTCCTGGTTACTATTGAGTACCTTTTCGAGGATCTCCATAACTCTATTAGCGTCAAGGGTATCCCACTTCTGTAAAGGGACGACAACAGGGTTGTGCAAAGCATCGTGATGTATCACGACACGACCTAGATCATTTCCCTGTAGGTGTCCTCGGGCCTCGTTAAGGCCTGCCTGGATCATGTCATGAAGACCCTGCCTCACGTCTATTAACCGCTGACCATTGTACCGCTCATCCAATTTTACTTGATATGTTGTATCTATTGCTGCATTTTTGGCATATGTGCGGGTGGCCTTCTTTCTCATTGTGTATTTCAGTTTGTTGTCGTTCTGTAGACCGGAGGGTCCCGCCCGTGGCTCTTCCCCTCCCCCTGTCTGAACAAATGGATCGTCCCAATCACCATCTTCCAAACACAACCTTGCTGTCTCGTTCATATCGTCATCAAAAAGAAGGGCTTTGACAGCTCCATCAATTTCCTCCTGTATTTGTACATACTCTAGCGATACGCCCATGTCCTCCTCCTTGTTAAAAGTAACCGGAGTCTGGATCCGTCCACCTAGGGTTTGCAGCACCAAGTCCATTTGTTCTTCGATAAACTCATTATCATATTCCTGCTGTCTCAGCTGGAAAAGTCTAAGTCTTACAGACACAGAATCCTGGATCCCCATGGTCGTTGCAAAGTCCATAAGCTCATCCGGATCCGTGTAAGAGTTTATCATAACGTCCATTATTTCAGCCACAGCGTCCATGTTGCTCGATTGAAATCTGAAAACAGAATAGGTATGTTAGCTAGTGTGTCTTCTTATATGCTCTCCATTAGCCTCGTTTCGAGAAAGAGCTATTTTTAGATATGCCATCATCGTTCTGTAATCTCATTTTCTGTAGCATCTGTCACACACACACACACACACACACACACACATACACACACACACACACACACACACACACATGTGTGTGTGTGTGGTATGTGTGTGTGTGTGTGTGTGTGTGTGTGTATGTGTGTGTGTGTGTGTGTGTGTGTGTGTGACAGATGCTACAGAAAATGAGATTACAGAACGATGATGGCATATCTAAAAATAGCTCTTTCTCGAAACGAGGCTAATGGAGAGCATATAAGAAGACACACTAGCTAACATACCTATTCTGTTTTCAGATTTCAATCGAGCAACATGGACGCTGTGGCTGAAATATATACTCCCATGTGATGTTATTTTTGTTTATTATGTAATATCCTTGAACCGGCACCATTTGACTTTTTCATATATATATATATATATAATACAGGCATACAATATATGAAATCGACGTAAAAGGCATCCGCTGAAGTCATTTCTTTAGTCAGAAAATGGATTTTATCGTGTTTTAAATGAAATTCACTTTCGAATTTGATCATAGATGATAAGAACAGGCTCAATGACATTTTATCTAACAAGTTATCTCCAATACCTTTATACCTAATTTGAAAATTTTTATTTCTTGATTTAAAATGAAATATAGCGACAGTAGTATGTAATGTAATATATGAAATCGGGGTAAAAGACATCCGCTGAAGTCATTTCTTTAGTCAGAAAATGGATTTATCGCGTTTTAAACGAAATTCACTTTCAAATTTGATCACAGATGATAAGAACATGCTAAATGACATTTTATCTGACAAGTGATCTCTAATACCTCTATACCTAATTCGATTTTTTTTTTTTTTTTTTTTTTTTTTGATTTAAAATGACATACAGCAACACTTGTATGGAATGCAATATATGAAATCGGGGTAAAAAGCATCCGCTAAAGTAATTTCTTTAGTCAAAAAATGGATATTTTTCTCGCATTTTAAACGAAATTCATATTTGAATTTGATCATAGATGATAAGAACATGCTCAATGACATTTTATCTGACAAATTATCTCATATAGAGATAAAAGTTGAAAATCGACGTTCGGCGTAAATTCAAAAAGATTTTATCACTCAAAACTTGATTGCAATTTGTAACATTAGGTAAACAATTGTTACAAATTAGACTTACACGTACATATATATGCAAAAATTAAAAGCCAGGTGTTTTTCTGCAAATGTTTTAAATTTTTCAAAACGGAAAAGTCACTTTAGATTTAATATCAAACAGTGTCTGATTGCACAAAAGTAGCACATTGTTAAATCGAGGATTTTGAAAAGAAAAACTGACGAATTTTGTTTCAGCATAATTATTTCAATTTTTAGGCACCTCTTCTTTTTACTGAAACTGAAGGATGGATATTCTTAATTTGCTGGAGATTATAGTTATGTTTCATACGATAGACATTAACCTTATAGAAGCTTTACATTTTCTTTTAACAACAGGGATAGGACCATTCACGTGCAAAGAGATACGAGTCTCTTTATTTCACTTTTCAGGGTCACAATGGGTGAAAGAAGACATCACGTACCAACCACCCACGTTCACTGATGAACGATGCCAAGTAATGATCTGTAGGGTTAATTCTTTTTTCGATGCTTTAACTGAACTGAACTCCTATGATGCGTTTGTAAAATATAGTAAAGAACTTATAGCTCAATTAATGTTCTGTCTACATAGAAGAAGTACAGATAAAAAACAATTACACATTTATTTACACCCTGAAAAAAATTCGAATGATAATGGCTTCACAAAGTATGCTGGTCCTGAATTTAATGAAATACACATTTTTTGTGGTAATATGAACTCAAAAAGACAGTGTGCCGGAACAATTATCCACGAGATGGGACATGCAATATTGCCAATTGGGAATGGACATAACAATTTTTGGTTTACAACAACCGCATGTCTCTTGGCTGCTGCAAACTTATTTGCCACAAATAGATCAAACGGAATGCCCGTGGTTTCAATCACGGGATCAAATATACAATAATTCAAGTGTAGATCAAAATGTGGAATTGTGTAAATACATGTATGTATGTAAAAAGAAAATCCCATAATTCGTTAAAATAGTGTTTATGTGTGTTTGTGTGAGTGTGTGTCGGGAAAACTGTGTATATGTTTTTATATTGTAAAAAGGGATAGATTACAACGCTTTAAAGGTAGGTCGATTCATATTTTACTATCATATTTACTGCAGATTTTCATTGTGCACATTGAGAACCTTTCTTCTTTTCCCCTGTACGCTTTCATTTTCTCCCCATTCTCGTTAAATTTTCAAAGTCTTTTATCTCACTACCGTAAAAACCAGGGTTTGTATGGTAACGAGTTATAAGTGTTTACAAACAAGTGAAGTAAAACGGACTTACCTTTCTATAATCGAGGTTCCAACATCAATGATCTGGAAACGCTGTTACAACAATAAACTTTGCGCCATTTCTAACGCACACAACTTTTACTTTATTACTTAATTGTTTATTGATACCTAGAACCCCTATGTAAAAACTAAATTGCTTTAGAAAATATACTCTTCTTCCAACAGTATATTGCCTGTCAGGAGAATCCAAACACAGTTGAACTGCATTAAGCAAGACAGTTTTACTGAAAAAAAAAGAAACTCCTGTATAGGATACGTTATACAAATGCTTTTCATAAGTATGATCTGATATTAAAATGTTCATTTTAAAAATAACTATCACATAACAGACTCTCACATTCCTCCGAAAATGTACATTCATCTACAAAACGTTTGCCTTTTATATAGTTAACAGACAAAAGCGTTTGATAAAGTGTTTACAAATTCCATGCTTTTTTAATGAGAGGCGAATGCTTTGTCTGAATTTCTGCAGACGATTCTATACAATCGCGCCAGACATCACGCATTTTAATCAGCGGAAAGCGACCTATTTTGTAAGAATATCGACATTTTCTCATGCATTTTTAATGAGAGGCGAATGCTTTGTCTGAATTTTTGCAGACGATATTATACAATCGCGCCAGACATCACGCATTTTAATCAGCGGAAAGCGACCTATTTTGTAAGAATATCGACATTTTCTCATGCATTTTTAATGAGAGGCGAATGCTTTGTCTGAATTTTTGCAGACGATATTATACAATCGCGCCAGACATCACGCATTTTAATCAGCGAAAAGCGACCTATTTTGTAAGAATATCGACATTTTCTCATGCATTTTTAATGAGAGGCGAATGCTTTGTCTGAATTTTTGCAGACGATATTATACAATCGCGCCAGACATCACGTGGAAGAGTGTCGACATTTCTCAAACATTAAATCATTTTGATATCCGACTCTGTCAGGAGAGTATCGAAAGGTCTCATGAATTATAAAAAAAATCAGCTAGTTGAATTTGTGAGAGAGGGAATGATCAAACTAACAGGGAATTTTATATTATGCCACCGCTATTTGGAGGATCTTAGTAAGTAGAAGCGAGGACCTAAAAGCTGAGTTCCTAAATAGCTAGTGTGCAGGACTTGGGATGGGTCGTGGCTTCGATCCCTGGCTAGGTCGAGGATTGAAAATAGTCATTGTGACAGCATTTATTTCTCTACCACAGCTGACCATAATAATGGTTATGTGAGACAGCAGTCAGTGACTTGGAAAGAAAATGATGCCCTGGTAAAAGATACTGCTGGAAAGCATGGATAGTTGCAATTACCGCAGCGACATAAGTGCAACAAAAATGTTGAAAACGGCGTTAAACACCATACGATTTTATTCATTAAAGTGAATACAAAAACTAGACTTTGAATGGTAAGGGGGGTAAAAGCGTTTACAGACAAAAGCATTTTTAGTAGAGCGACCTCTTTGAGAGAAAGGTCTCATGCATGCGAATGCTTTGTCTGAATTTTTGCAGACGGTTCTATACAATCGGGCGCCGGTCTGATCGGTCAAAACGCGCCTAAACACGCTAGGAATTGTCATCTAGCCTCGGCAGGTGGGAGGCAACGAAAGCCAGACAAAGTTATACAAGATTACGTCATACTGCCACAGGCAGTCTGACCTCCAACAGACAAAGGCCTCTAACAATAGTCTGAACTGTCAAAGACAAAGGCCTGGCCTTTATAGTGCCGCAGGCAATTTGACCGGCATAGTGCCATAAATACTACTTACTTTGACAATTTGTCTACATGATATTAAGTTTATAAAGATGTGGTGTTTTGTACTTTAATTTTTTTTTTTTTTTTTTATTTTATTTAATATCATTTATTTTGATCTATAAAATTTTAATTTCCAAACCAGTTTAAAAAAATTCAGACATATTTCAAGCATTTGCAGACGACTCCCCCAACGCCCCCCCCCCCCCCGCTTTAGATCTATATTTTCATTTCATAAAACAACATTTTTTTCACTCATGACAGAATTTTAGATTCCACTTATTGTTTTATTCAGAGATTTGTGTAAATTCACTGTTTAAATTCATTATTAAAGATGAGAAGATAGTTTGAAGTCCCTCTGATCGGACGATGCCACGCTGATCATGGTAGTGTCATGGGTTTTCACGTTTTTTTTGGCGATCAATTTTTCGTGTCAATTAGTTTCTGGAGAAGTATTACCACATGATTTGACATCAGTTAGTCATTTTGAATAGCAGGTAACTTTAAAATCTGTCAATTTACACTAGATCAGAGGATTAACACCGTTATTACGTTCTCGTAAATGACTCGCCAGCTTCATTAGATCACGCGCGTGTCCTTCACATTTTATACTGATCGTGTTTAGCCCATATTTCTGCCGGATGCGCACAAGCTAGATTATATGAAGCTCTTTACGATAATTTCATGTGTCAGATTGACAATTAAGCAAATATTTTTCAGCGTCAAAGACATGTCATTTCAAATTTCCAAGCGTCAAAACCCGGTCTCAGGGATCAAATAAGAAACTTGCCGAGTTGTCGAGTTTTGACAAGACATCCATGGACAAAAATTTCTTTCTCATTTTTCCGGCCAATTTTCGTGTTTGTTATTACTATATTGAATCCTAGAGTGTGATTAATATCAGTCACAAAACCAAGCGCTACAAACCAGTATTCACATCTCACGACCGAGCGAGCTTCGGTACCGACTGCAATCGATTCCGGGATTTCTCAAGAGCTAATCGCAATCGGAGGCCAAAACCAACTGACTTTCGACTATAGTCAATCATTGGCCCACCACTACAAATCGGACTACAGTGTATGAATAAAACGTTTCCCCTTTTTTCGGTCGCTTCGGCATTTGAGTAACACGTACTGTCAACTTCGGAAGATAGTTGCCGATCCCCAGCTCTGACATCCATTTGTTATTGAAAAGAACAAAGATAATTTAAACTGAGCCATCTTTCGCTAGCAAATAATCAAATTGCAGCCAATATTTGTCCCCTAAAACGAAGGGCTTTGTTAATGCTTTATTTTGTTTTACAATCCTAGCGGCAAAAATGTTAAAGTCGGCAAACCGATCAAAACAATCAAAACACAGCCGCAACATTTTGGACGCGAACAATATAACATCATACAATAACCTTAGAACGTTCCGGTTCAGCATCTATATTTAGAATCGGGAAACCCTAAGCAAGAGTGAGTGACTGTAAACATTTCGGTGCAAATTATTCCAGAAATTACAAAATTCTTTGAATTTCATTGTTTTTAGGGCGAGTGCGTTTGACGGGAGACATTAATGACCGAGATCAGCCCCGGACAAAGCAAATGCAGTGGGGCAATAAATTTTATTGATACGGCATCTGGAAATCTATTGACTTGTAATAGATACGAGATAAAGGGGTAACCCCCCCCCCCCAAAAAAAATTTTTTTTTTTTTCTCCTCGGATTTAAACGATTTGGAAAAATGACCTGGTCGGCCCCTGAAAATACGGAATTCCGTCACAGTACGGAAAACTTTTACCCCTGTAAGTAGTAAAATAACAGTTGCTGCGCAGCACACTTGGTAGAACAACTTCGACTCCCATTGCCTTGCTTACTCAACTAATTATTTACATATTTTACATGTATTAAATGCGATGAAAAAGAATTATTTTCATTACATCAAATCATAGCTGAAAACTGTTCAACAAATCCGCTTTTCAGGACTTACAGTCATTTGATTTCTATAAGGAATGGACAATTTCTATGGTTTGCAGGAAAGAGTAATTCTCATTCCGAAAACATAAATTTAATCTAAATCTAAAGTGAAAATTGTGGTATTGTATATATCCTTAGCTCAACTAAACAACATGCTTAGGTGTATCTGATATTTCTATCGTCAAGACAACTTCAATCTGTTTGTAGGATGTGGCTAGGAGGCTTCTGTTTTCTGTGAGCTATAGTCGCACCCAAAAATGTCTGACTACTGCTCCCCTGACCCTTGCCAGTTGTGATTGTTTCTGGTTAGGTAGCTGCTCGTCTTCTTCCTCTCTGGCGATGATATCTGCATACTGCAAATGTTACATCTCTTTCCTCAACAATCAGTATTCAAGAAAAACAATGAAGTTTATGGACAGTTGTGGCTGATATATACTCATCAGGGTCCAATCGCAGCTCTCCCTCGGATCTGATCGTGAAACGCGTCGCCACAACAATCGTATCATAGCGAAACAGAGCGCATCGGTTAGCAATGAACCTAGCTGGACTTATCCACACATATCTGAATGTATTACATCGTTGTAACTTGTGACCCCCGCTTGAAATAATCGTATCGAATCGGATTTCAGTTGCAGACTTGAACGGGATAATCTTATCAAATCGGAATGGATCAATTACAAACGTAAGAGCAAATCGTACTAGGTCGTGTGAACTGAAATTGACCAGTCGCAATTATATTGCATCCGAGCGTAACTCATCGTTTCCTCACGTATTCACTCGTATCATCTCGTATCCAAAAAAAAAATCCCCAAAGTTTCATGATAGGCTGCGGATTGCGAATCGTGGCTCTTGTAACTAATCATCGCGACAGTAGGAACCTAGTATTAGCAATGAGATAAACAACCTCGATGAAGTTATTCACATCTATCTATCTGTCAGTGAAAACTTCAATCAGGATTGATAAACCACGTTAAAAAATGAATGTACGAACTGTTTGTCAACTGAAATTTAGTTAGAAATATTTCGATTGAAAATTGAGACTCGAGTTTTCTTTTTTACGAGGAGTCTTACAATTTTCAGAACGGTAAACCGGCGTATTTCCGGCAATGAAATGTAAGGTGTAGGTGCATATCAAGCTACCACAGATACAGCCGAGGGATTTGATGGCTCCCATCACCCGAGGTGTGCCGAATGATGATCTACCAAGATCAAAACTAGTACTCTGACTAAGTATTATAAGTACCGAACTGAAAATGTGTTGAGGAAATATGCCCTTGATTGATCAGAGGAAACAGAGGTACAGAAATTATTGTCCTAGAAAGACCCATCAACCCGATGAGTTATTGTTGATTTGTCAGCTCAGACAACATTCCCATTTTTATCTGCAAGGTAATGATGCATTTGTTTTTGCATTTAGTTTTAGACAAGTGAATTTTATTTGCTGACATAATAAAGATGGCCTTAGTGACTTTGTTTGCCCGTTTATCGACCATGAAGTTCTATTTTTGTGTTTGCTTGGAGTTGGACGCGTTGTTGAGTTAGAAATTTGGCTTTGTATGCTCCGGCAGAAGACTCATTTAAATTACATTGTGGTAAAAGGAACAATTATCTGTAGAAAGCCATTCCTTCCCATCAAAAATTGCTTTCCTTAACTGTGTTAACCATCAAAGTCCTGTTCACCACTTTGGTTACAGATGCAGCCAGTATAGATCAAGATCAGACAGCATAAAATGTGTGCATGAGAAAAGAAAAATTATCAAGTATGAAAACACAAACCATTTAGCCCGGTATCTATGTGTTTCATTTGATTATAATTGCTAGGTAGTTCAATGCCCATTAAACAAATCATTTTGATTGGTTGAATACTTCTCCTATAAAAGGTTGACTTTCCCGTGGTCATTTCAGTTTGAAAAGTTCTGCGGGGAAAAGAAGTCTAATGTTGAGAACATCATTGCTCCGTTGGAAGGAAATCAGTCTAATGATAATGATCAGTCTAATCTACCAACAATGGCCGCTTTGCTGAGACATTCTGAACAAGAGTAACCTTATAAATTGCATTCATATGGGTCTTATTTCTGGGCTGAATATGTCTGTTGGGTTTATTTGGCGCTTTAAGGGTCAAGGTAATGTCTGTTCTCATTTAGAAAATAAAAAAAAATTATCAACTGAGGCATAAACAAAGAAAACCATATACGCAATGAGAACATTTTGTCAAATGGGGGGAAAAAAGTAATATTCATTTCATTTATTAGCTTGGCAGTTTTTGGGGAAAAAAAAACATCGAGGAACTGTTATAACCCAGTTGTCTGCATCATCATATGGCAAAAACTTTAACATTCTCTCATACCTCTGTTATTACTTAAGATATTTAGGCCAAAACATAATATATGTATGGTTCAGGTTACGTACTTTTAATAATTAGAGCCGGTAAGTCGGAAAATTATTTTATTTTTTTTTTTTTTTTTTTCTAAACATGCCCCGTTGGTGATTGATAGATGTAAAGTGACAGAATTTTCTGAGGAGGACGATAAGAATACGGTGTGATGAAATATTGAATGATCATCAGGTGAAAAAATGTGTAGGATCGGGCAGAAAAATTCGACACAGTCGGGAAATGGGAACCACACATATTTTGTTTTGGACTTACTTCAAACTTAGGCTACTGTTCTGTACTAACAAAAGAGGAAAATACTAGAAAAAGCAGGTAACTCAAAACACATTTATTGTTATCAAAACACACACAGTTATGCACATTTTTCAGCTCGAATTTTCAATAAAAAAGCTACGTAAACCCAGACAGCCCCTTGTAAACTCTAATTCAGGAGATACTTTAATTAAATATGGTTATGCTTCTGAAACAAAAAAAAACTTGCTGCAAGGTGTTTAAGAAACATTTTGAATCGATCAGGTTTTTTTTTTTGTAATTCAATTTACATTTTGAACCTAAAATGAAAATGATATTCAGAATGGTTGATGAATAACTGTCTCTGGAGTCTGTGTCTTACAGAATGCTAGTGACAGCATATGGAAGGGCACTGTTTGGTCAATCTAGATGAGTAATGAGGTGCTTGATTTGACATATTTGAACGATATGTTACATTTGACCAGTGTCCAAGCTGGTCAGGTTAGTCCACCATGGATTATAAATGATTGTATTATTACATAGTCAAAACATTGGGGACAGATGAGCTTGTAGAGAGGGGTGTGGGAGTTATGTCAAGTATGCGCCGGTATCCCTTTTTTCTTTTCTATCAAGTTTATTGACAAATCGTGACGATTCTCTACAAAGAGAAAAATATAATAACATCCAATTTCATATTCAGTAACAAATCATCAACAGGGTAAAGACAGTTAATACAATGCTAAAACAGTGTTTGAAATTGTCGTCTAATGGCGAAATTCTTACAATGAACAATAAATTTCACATTTAAATTATTTATTAGTGCAATTATCTTGTATAAATAAAACAATTTCCCTAAAATAATTATAGCTTGAAATATCAATCAATGGAAAACTTACTGAACAGTAACCGATTTTTACAAATCCACCCTTCTCTATTGACGGAAACATTTAAACTAAAGTTTGGTAAACAAAACTGACCGTTATTACGTAACGTCGCGCGCTAACGTGCGTTTTGACGTTCAATTTGTAAAGCGCGCCAAAAGATAGACGTGTAACTTGCATTTCTTCAAAAAAGACGGCGTAGCGTCTTTTACAGTCCCCACCATGAAATTATCATATTTCATCAAATACAAAGTGTAGTACAAATATATATATACTTTAAGGAGAAACATATATGAAAATCATTATCGAGCTATAAGTAGTCTGCGGAATTCTCATCTACATAGACGGCATAAAATGTTTCTGAAAACATAATATTCAAACAGAACTTTCTAGTACACAAAGTTTTGTCACTGGTCTAACTAATTGTCCTGACGGAGTTTTAATCACACATCTTCTAACCAAACAGTCTCTACCATAGTTCACTTCAACAACTCTAGCCAACGGTCATTGTCCTCTAGGACTGTGGTCGGAAGCAACGAGAACCACGTCACCGTTTTTCACGTTCGTTATCTTGCGTTGCCATTTCAGACGTGTTTGTAACAAGGGTAAATATTCCCTTAACCACCGTCTCCAGAACACATCTGCAAGGTACTGAATTTGTTTCCACCATCGTTTTGCGTATACGTCGTCCTTATTGAAGACTCCAACAGGTAAACATCGATTAGATTTCATTAATAGCAACATGTTTGGCGTTAACGCTAATGGGTCTCTTGGGTCACTACTCACGGGTGTCAAAGGTCTATCATTAAGGATCTTCTCAGCCTCAGCCATGAAGGTAAGTAACTGCTCGTCATAGCTGTTTCGACACGAGGGATCTCAGAATTAATCTTGTTGAGCGAATCAAACGTTCCCATGCTCCACCCGTATGACTAGCTTGGGGTGGATTGAAATGCCACTCAATTTCATTCTGCGTGAGATGTCTACTGATTTTTTATTGGTTCCATCCGTCTATTGACTTACGTAGCTCGTGTTCACCTCCAACAAGGTTGGTTCCATTATCGCTGTAAACTTTCCGTGGTCGTCCACGTCTACTTTCAAAACGTTGAAATGCAGCAATAAAGGAATTCGTTGTGAGACTATTGGCGATTTCGAAGTGTACCCCACGACTTGTAAGGCAGGTGAAGATGCAGCCATATCGATTTGCACGTGCGCGACCTAACTTAACTGTAAAGGGTCCGAAATAATCGATTCCAACGAATGTGAATGGTGGCATGTCTGATGTCATCTGCTCATCCAGGAGAGGGACCACGGACCGTGTACGCGCTTGCATGTCACGCATGACGATAATACTCTCTTAACAGTTGCGTGTCCTTTGATTATCCAGTATTTCTCTCGTACTGCAGCGAGAACCTGCTGAGTTCCCACATGACCTAAGTTCCTATGGTAATATGAAATGATCAACTTGGTCACATGATGATCACTCGGCAATAGAATCGATTGCTGGTTCTGTTTTTTTACGCGTCCACGTATTCGGATCAATCCATTTTGGAGCGTAGGATTGAGAGATACGACATGGCTAGATTTCTTCACACCAGCATTGTTTTTTAGTGATTTTATATCGTCTTTGAAATGATTTTTTTGTGCTAAACACAATAATACTTGTGTAGCGTTGAGAAGTTCGCATACAGTAAGCTCACCCGTGTTACATCCAGTCTTTCTCTTCAGATACTTATTACTGCAGTAGGCCATGAAATGTATAAACCAAGCGACAGCTCTTCTCAATGCTGTCCAATCCGAGTAATAGTTAATCACTTTGTCAATGTCGAAAGTCGTTGCATTTACCGTTATTTCCCGTTTTACTTCTGTATCGGTCTCATTTATATCTGGCGCGCTGCGCTTCACAGGCCAGTAGCCTTCATCTTTCAGAAGAAAATCCGGTCCACTTAACCACAGACTCAGACCTTTCGAGTCATACGCTTCTATACCTCTTGAAGCCAGGTGAGCGGGATTAGAGTGCGTATCTACGTGTCGCCACTGTTCCGGAGATGTCAATTCATGTATTTGTCCTACTCTGTTCCCAACGAAGGTTTTGAACCTACGTGTTTCATTTTTAATATATCCTAGAACTATCATTGAATCAGTCCAGAATGTCACATGGTCAATGTCGATCTCGAGCACGTCCTTTATAAGTCCATATAGACGTAACGCAACAACCGCCCCGGATAACTCAAGCCTCGGTACTGAAGTCTGTTTAATTGGCGCCAAACGCGATTTTCTCATGATCAGTGAGCATGCTATCTTTCCGTGTTCGTCGGTCAGCCTTATGTATGCACATGCTCCGTATCCAAGTTCGGATCCATCGCAGAATACGTGCAGCTGGGCATTTCGTACGGCTCCGACACCTTGCGGCTTGAAACAACGTTTTATCGCTACGTTTTCTAATGCTGGTAGTGCATTCAGCCACTGCCGCCATTCTCGCGAGCACTTTTCGGAAATCTGATCATCCCATCCAATCTTCTCTTTACACAATTTCTGTACCAAGGCCTTTGCCCGTAGTAACACTGGACATACAAGTCCAGGAGGGTCAGATATGGAACTGACAGTTGAGAGTATTCCACGTCTAGTCAACGGTTTTTCGCTTAATTTCACCTTGAATCTTATTTCATCTCGGGCTATATCCCAGTGTACACCAAGAGCGCGATCTAGCGGCAGATTGTCTCCCTTGGCAAGGTTCTTTACAGAAGGCGCCCGTTCAGACTCTGGTATCGAGTCCACTACGTTTCTGTTATTACTCAACCATTTTGTGAGTCGAAATCCTCCTCTCTGCATCAATCACTGTAAATCTGACGCTAAAGTGATTGCTCTTTCCTCGGATGATACGGACTTTAAACAATCATCCACATAAAAGTTCCTTCTAACAGTTTCAACAACTTCCGATTCGTACATGTGTGCATGGTCTGAAGCCATGCGCCTCAATGTATAGGCTGTGCAGCTTGGTGACGATGTCGCTCCGAACAAGTGCACTCGCATCTGGTAACACTTAGGTTGTCGATTTAAGTCACCTCCGTGCCACCATAGAAAGCGCAGAACGTCGCAGTCTTCATCATGGACTCGCACCTGGTGAAACATAGCTTCAATGTCTGCTGCTAGAGCTACATGCTCTTGTCTGAATCGAGTAAGCACACCTACCAGACTATTCATGAAGTCGGGTCCTTGTAAGAGTTGACAATTTAGAGACGTTCCCTTGTACATTGCTGCACAGTCGAATACAACTCTGACTTTCCCAGGTTTGTTTGGATTCGTCACAGGGTGATGGGGTAAATACCATACATGATTGTTGTCAGTTTCAATCTCTGTTACCTCCTTCGCATATCCCTTTTGAATGTAATCGGACACAGTGGTAGTGTACATTTCATGTAACTCGGGATCTCCTGCTAATTTCCGTTTTAACTGTCCAAGGCGCGCGTAAGCTATTGTCAAATTATTTGGTATTTTTGCCGTTTCATCGCGCCACGGTAATTTTAGCGTATAATGTCCATTTTCGTACTTCAGTGAATTTTCCATTATTTTCAGTGCTCTTTCGTCCTCTAAAGACATAGAGTACTTCTCCGCATGTGCTTTATCATCAAAGTCCGTATTCCACATTTTTCCAAGTTGTTGTTGTAAACATTACATCAGCGGTCTGTTGAAAATTGACGTTTACCGTAGCGGGTAGAGCTGTCTGAGGCACAGGTCCGCGTACCGCCCAGCCAAGTTGAGTTCTTACAGCATATGGTTGATCATTGCGGCCGGATCGTACCTCGAGCGGAATATGAGCCTGTGGTATGTCGGTCCCTATCAATAACATCACGGAACTGGCATCAATTTCGGGTATCTCGATGTCGGACAAATACGGTAAGTTTCGGAGATCAGAACTCTTTGCAGCAGATTTAGTAGAAATAGGCAGTGTTTTAACTGACCAAATTTTGTTTAACTTAATTATAGAGCCACCGGACGCTGATTGCATTTGCAAATCAACTTCATTTCCTTCTACTGTGCTTCCGGTTGAGCTGGCTGTTGTCATACTGAACGTCACCGGTCTACCTAGTAAGTTAAGAACATTTAGAAGGCGCTCGTCACACAGCGATTTATCTGCCCCGTCGTCCAAAAGAGCATAAGTTTTGCAACATTTTCCACTTGTGCCAGATACGGTCACGGGAATAATCCCTAGGCAGTTTTTTACACACGATCCCTTTGTAGCTGCGCAATTTACAGACGACTGTACGGCTGTCTGATCAGCGACTTTCCGATTTACCCAGTTGTGCAGTAGGAAGTGGTGTTTTGATTTACACTCTGGCACAGTGCACGATGCTCGTTTTCTACACATATTTGAACAGTGTCTACCTTTTAAGCAATTGAAGCAAAGTTTAGAAGCACGAACAAATTTTTCTCTATCGTTTAAATGCATTCCTTTGAATTTCTCGCATGAAGCTAGATCTTGACATAGACCCTTACAACAACAACATTTACGTTCGTAGTTAAGTTTTTCTTGATCCATGCTAACAGCAAATTGTGTTACGTCATTTTCACGCGGAAAAGCAATCGGTGTGGATTTTGCTACCCTTTCAACTTTGTTTCCATGACTACTTTCTCTAGCAAGGTCAGCTCCATACATAGAGTTGGCAATTTGCGCTCTTTGATCCACGAATTTTACCAAATCAGAGAAGCGTGGTTCTCTGCCCGACTCTGTAATTGAGTGCGCCACTTCAACCCATTTACTTCGAATGTGCACAGGCAAGCGTTTTACAAGACGGCGTAAGTTGTCTGTATTATCAATGTCCGAGTTAAATTCTAGCTGTGATAGCGTAATCTCGCATTTCCTCATTTGTAGCGCTAGTTTTGATAGGCCTTCGGTGTCGGACGTTTTCAAGGACGGTCCATGAACAAGCAGATCAATGTAACTACGAGCAATGTTGTATGGTCTACCATATCTTGAAAAAAGAATATTCCTAGCACTTTTATAACCTTCACTAGGCTCCAGTAACACACAGTCCTCAATTGCCCTTTTAGCTTTGCCATCACAGAACTGAATCAAATAACTGAGTTTGAGTCTGTCGTCACTTACCCTACTTTCAATGTTAGTTTCAAAATTATTCACAAATTTGCAATATTCCATGGTTGAACCAATAAACCGTAGTAGTTCCGGTTTTGGTAGGTTGAATCCTTATGTAGTGTATTCGCCAGGCGGCTGAAAACTTGGTCAATATTTCCCAAAGTTCCATCCGACGTTGATTCCTGCATATTATTCAATATTTCTCTTTCAGTCCAGTCTACTTGGCGTTGTTCACGTTCGGTATTTACACACCGGAACGTAACCTCACTTATTTCCCTTCCGGTATTTCCCGGTCGCGACGCAGACTCATTCCGGTCACTTGCTGCAATATCGCGACGGGATGAAACGTCCTGTCTAAGAGCTCCGTTATTCGTCATCGGAAGGTTTCCTTCACTACAAAGTGTACTATTTATTTCCTTATCATCTTCTAACCAGATAGATTCTTCAAGTCGAGCTTGCTCTAGTTCACTTTCACTTTCGAGCAGTAGTTGTTTTATTTCCAGTTCCTTTTTCGCACGTTCTAATTCAGCCTTTTCTTTGAGTGTTTTGAGTTTTTGTTCAGCAATGAGTCGTTTAGCTTTAGCACTTTTTATTTTTTAACGTAAGGAGGAACATGTACTAGAACTACTAACCATAGAACTTTGATCATCTTCAGGCGTTTTCTCTATAGCGGCTGTCCACTGTGAAAATCGATCCTGGAATTCCATAAAGTTCTGTCTACAGTCTTCGAAATTCTTCTCCAAATTCGCAGACACTTCAAAGTCGGTGCAAACGTTCCTCATGAATATTTTTTAATTTCTCAAATTTCTCACAAAGTTTTGTATAAAGCTGACTCACGATTTCCACATTTTCCATTGAAATCATCTTTTCCTCGAGCTCCTTGTATAACCTGGTAATCTGTTTCATCTGTGTCGTACGTGACCGTTTGAGACTGCTAAGTTCTTTCGCTTCGGTCGTAGCCATTATCACGATGAGTCAAGTTTCCTCAGTAGTGTTCAAGAATTGTAGAGAGGGGTGTGGGAGTTATGTCAAGTATGCGCCGGTATCCCTTTTTTCTTTTCTATCAAGTTTATTGACAAATCGTGACGATTCTCTACAAAGAGAAAAATATAATAACATCAAATTTCACATTCAGTAACAAATCATCAACAGGGTAAAGACAGTTAATACAATGCTAAAACAGTGTTTGAAAATGTCGTCTAATGGCGAAATTCTTACGATGAACAATAAATTTCACATTTAAATTATTTGCTAGTGCAATTATCTTGTATAAATAAAACAATTTCCCTAAAATAATTATAGCTTAAAATATCAATCAATGGAAAACTTACTGAACAGTAACCGATTTTTACAAATCCACCCTTCTCTATTGACGGAAACATTTAAACTAAAGTTTGGTAAACAAAACTGACCGTTATTACGTAACGTCGCGCGCTAACGTGCGTTTTGACGTTCAATTTGTAAAGCGCGCCAAAAGATAGACGTGTAACTTGCATTTCTTCAAAAAAGACGGCGTAGCGTCTTTCACAGAGCTGGCCCTTATTTTCCAGACAATTCATTCAGGTTACAAAAACAATGATGCTGGATAAACTGTCCATCTATGTTATCATCTACATAACAGGTCATCCTTGGGTATTTGACCCTTTACCGTACAACCCTTTGTTTTTATAACTTAACCCTTCACCAGACGGCAACATTTTAGACTTGTCCAAATTGAAAGTATTAATTTTGCAGACAACAAATTAAATATGGCTCAAACGTTGGCATTTGCCTTTAAAAGTGTAAAAATCATTTTTGAAACTGGCATTCCTCTGTTCCCAAAATGCTTTCAATAGCCTTCTTGCATAGGGTCAGTGTATCTTAGGATTGTTTAGCAAGGGGTTAAGAGAAGGACTTTTGAAAAACAGTGGGAAAAAGAGAAAATGCTGGTTACCAGTATTTTCTCCTTTTTCCCACCACAATGTTTTCAAAAGCCTTCTTGCAGAGGGTCGTTTAATCTCTGGATTGCGTGGTAAAAGGTTGAGAGAAAGGCTTTTGAAAAATATAGAGGGAAAAGGAGAAATACTGGTAACCAGTATTTTCTCCTTTTCCTCCCACAATATATTATGTTCTGTTTCAGATAGAAACTCCATCACCTCCAGCCACATTTTTTCCTCATCTGCAAATGCTTTCATCATTGCCCAGTCACAAATTGTGTCATCTGGTAAAGACTTTAACCCTCAGGCTGCTAAGCGTGACTCATTGACCTTTTGCAGACAGTGTAGATCAAGATCAGACTGTGCAGAATGTGCAGTCTAAACTAAGATCTACTTTGTCTGATGAGGAGATATCTTTTCTCCAAAACTATGTTTGAAACAGGAAAACTTGGGTTTTTACTATCGGCTTGAAAGTTTCGTTTCTCTTACATAGCAGAATACTGGTTATGCTGATTTCCTCTTGCAGGAGACTTTTTGCATATTGTAGTACATCACTTTTCAAAACATTGTGGAAAAAGAAGTAATTGTTTAACCCTTAATCATACAATCCCTCGTTTTAACGACCTTTAGGAAAACGGCTTTTGAAAGCAATGTGGGAAATATCGGGATCCAAAATTAAATCGATATAGAGATGTTTATTTACTTCTGTTTATTACATGTATGTTGTTATAGTAGAATATAATCATTAAAGCAATTGAGCTTTTAACCAGGTTGTTACCTAAAATCAAGTTGTGACTCTTATTATAATGAAGGAATTAGATCTATTCAAAACAAAACATTTACAAAATAAAGAATTTTAATATTGAATGCAAGAGTACAAAAGTAATTTCAGTTAATTTGTAGAATTTCTTCCCCTAATAATTATTTACTTCATAAAATAACTGAAAATATCAGTTATTATGTATAATAACTGAATCAGGTTTTATACATAATACCTAAATTTTTCAGTTATTATACATGATAACTGATTTTACATGTTAACTGTAACACATTTACTATTTTACCAAGCAATTTGTTGCATAATATGAACCCATTTTGCCAACCAACTAGCTGAATTATAGGCTTTAATGGTTCTTTGACACGCAGAAAAATTTACCAAAAGTAAACATTCGACCCATGTCAGCGTTGGTAGACCGCACAGACTGATGTTGGATGATACTTTTAGCAGGTCCATTAAACTACCTTTTCACAGAGCAGGACTCAACTATAAACTTGACCACATGAGAGGTTGAAAATACAGTGCGCGGAATTTCAGAGATTTTGACCTGATAGGCTTGGAAAAACAGGCAGATGGGGTTGATCAAAGATCAGAGTGCATAGCCTGTTCAGTCTGATCTTGATCTACGCCATCCACAAAAGCTCCTTTGTTTTTGCAGTGGCAGTGGAAGAGTTAAAGACAGATGACTGTAGCTGCCTGAATCAAATTAGCCCCGTTCACAACTTAAGTTGCCTCTGCAGCTAGTATAGATCAAGATCAGACTGCACAAAAGATCCAGGCTCATCTTTGATCTACACTGTTCACTTTGCTTTGAAACTCTGGACAAGAGCAACCTTGAAATTGCAATTATTTGGGTTCTATTTTTAGACTGAAAGCCGTGCCCGGTAGCGCAGTCGGTAGTGCACAGGACTCATGAAACTTGGTCAGATTGTTTGTCTGGATAATATCTCAGACGAGTATGAAAATGTGTCACGTCAGATACAAAACTAGGTCAAATCAAATAAAAACCTTGTGTACAATCTAGAGGCCACATTTTCAGTGCAATACTCTTGAACGTTGGTCCGAATGTTTGTCTTGATAGTATCTTGCATGAGTTTGAAAATGGTTTATGTCAGATCACAAAATAGGTCAATGGATCAAATCTAATAAAAACTTTGTGTAAATTCTAGAGGCCATATTTTCAGTCCAATACTCTTGAAAGTTGGTCAGAATGTTTGTCTTGATAGTAACTTGCATGAGTTTGAAAATGGGTTATGTCAGATCACAAAGTAGGTGACTGGGTTAAATCTTTGAAAAACCTGGTGTATGCCTTACAGGCTTTTTTTTCAGTTCAATACTCTCGAAAGTTTGTCAGAATGTTTGTTTTGATGCTATCTTGAACATGTTCAGAAATGGGACATGTTTGGTTATAAACTAGAACACAAAGTCAAATCTTAGAAAAACGTTCTTCACACTCTAGAGGCCACTTTTACAGTCCAATACTCTGGAAATTTAATCAGAATGTTAGTCTTGATAATATCACAGGTGAGATTAGAAATGGGTTAATTCGAATTAAAAACTAGGTCGTCGGGTCAAATCTTTGACAATCCCTACGAACACTCTAGAAGACACATTTTCAGTCCCATATTCATAATACTTGGTTAGAGCACTTGTCTTGATCTTGGTAGATCATTATCAATTTATACTGTACCCTCGTCATGGACTATGTCTTTCTAGTCTGCTGGTGCACGGGAACTAAATTTTTTGATAAAAAAATATCCTCAAAACGACTCTAGTGATTGTTGTTCTCTTTTTCTTCTTCTGACCCAGGGTTTACATCGATTTCTTAATTCAAACATGTTCAGGGCTTCTTGTGTTATGTTGGCATATTTGTCATTGGGTTTTACTATTTTTTGTCTTCCACCTTGTCCAGTTGCTGTATGAGCACGCCTGGCGACATGAATTTTAAGCGTCTTCTTTATTTACATCACTGCATACTTGAATAAAGCACTTTCTGAGTAAATGGTAATGGTGGGCAATTTTCTGCTTTGACTTTGAAGATTTTATCATTTCCCCAATAGAATATTGGTACACATCTTGACATATCAGAACTCTATTGTTTGTTTCTTAGCTCTTGCAGAGCGATTCACGGAATGTAACTTATATATCGGGATCCAAAATTAAATCGACATAGAGATGTTTATTTACTGCTGTTTATTACATGTATGTTGTTAGAATATACAATCATTAAAGCAATATTGAGCTTTTAACCAGGTTGTTACCTAAAATCAAGTTGTGACTAGTATTATAATGAAGAAATTATTTAAAACAAAACATTTACAAAATAAAGCATTTTAATATTGAATGCAAGAGTACAAAAGTAATTTTAGTTAATTTGTAGAATTTCTTCCCCTAACAATTATTTATTTCATAAAATAACCGGAAATATCAGTTATTATGCATAATAACTGACTGAACCAGGTATTATACATAATACCTAAGTTTTCAGTTATTATACATATTAAGTAAAATTAAAGGGGTATGGAATAACCGGTAATTTATTGAAGTGGACTGAAAATTACCTGTCCGGTTTGTACCCAAAAGGTACCGGTAGTTCTAAATGGATACGAATCTAAACTTGCACTTGCCTTAAGTGGTATCCCTCAAGGTAGTGTACTAGGGCTAATCTTGTTTGCAATATATATCAACGATTTACCGGATGTCATTAACAGTACAGTCAAATTATTTGCCGACAATACTAAAATCTACTCCAGTGTAAATACTCCGCAAGACCATAGTAACTTACAAGAGGATTTGGACAGACTAGAAGATTGGTCAAACAAATAGTTACTTAAGTTTAATAAATCCAAATGTAAACATGACCAATTTTGGAAACCAACCAACTCAACATATTACATGGAAAATGTAATTATGAAAAAAGATACAGAAGAAAAAGACCTAGGTGTCATTATAGATGACAAACTGAAATTTCAAAAACACATCAGTGTGCAAATTTTAAAAGCAAACAAAAACTGCTTGGATTGATAAAAAGAACCTTTACCTACATGGACTCGGGAATGTTTCTATGTCTGTACAAATCCCTGGTGAGACCACATCTAGAGTATTTTTCTACAGTATGGACTGTCTTATTCAAAAAAGAAGCCCTTAAAATTGATGAAGTGCAACGAAGAGCAACTAAATTAGTCAAGAGTATCAAAGACCTTACTTATTCAGAAAGATTACGGAAACTATGTTTACCAACACTGGAATACAGAAGGAGGAGGGCTGATATGATAGAAACATTCAAAATAATGCATGATATCGATAAAGTTGACAGACACAGGCTATTTTCTATAAACAGGAATAAAACTAGAGGACATGAATAAAAAATCTTCAAAAAGCAATGTAAAAATAACATTAGAATGAAATCATTCTCACAGAGAGCTGTGGATACATGGAAGTCTGCCAGTTGAAATTGTCTCAGCCAGAAATGTAAATAGTTTTAAATCACTTTTAAATAAGTACTGAAAGAACATTCCTTTTAAATTTTCACCGTTGTATTTTGCACTGGAAGAGGAAACAATTTCTATATGTACAGATGGATCAGAGAGGCTTACGTCTAATTGAAGATCCCCCAAAAAAGGTAAACAAGGCAAGGAATCCCTCCTACGTGCATGAACCATTGTCCAAAATTGACAGTCATGAGTATCGTTGACCCTAACACTAAAATGGTTGTTCAGTTAAAATTTCGATGGCAGTGAGGTTTATTAAATATACCGGTGTATACGCGGTGCTGCGTGCAATTACTCCCCCCCCCCCCCCGTCGTCTGTAAGTCATAACATAACATAACATTTATTCAGCATAAAACAGCACTTGCATGTTTATAGCTTACAATAATTATGAAACAAATTTATACCCACATGCGCAGAAAACAAAGACCTAAATAGACTGTTATTATCTGAGAAGTATTAAATAAAAGATGCACGATTGAAAAAAATAGTAATTCACGGCATCAACACCAACAGCGCCATTTGATAGTTAGATCAGACTACGTGTCATGAGCAGTCTGATCTTAATCCAAAATTACGGATAGAGCATTACTAATTTTAGCACCAATGAAAGGATAATATACTTGTAAGTTGTACTTTTTTGATCATGATTTTCCCATAATAGATCAGTTTGTTTTGTTCAAGATCGGACCACTCCTCAAGCGTAGTCTGATCCCGAACAAAACTCTGCGAGAATAACAAAAACTTTGATTAGAGCTAAAGGTTTGTAATGTTAATGACTACACAGTTTCTTACTAGAATATATTTTTGAAACTATAACAAGTAAAAGCGATTTTCATTAGAGATTAGAACTCTGTATTTTGTCTGGTTATAGGTAGTTTGAGGTTCATAGGGACCCCCTGAATTTCGAAATATCTTAAAAAATGCTTTAGCTGTCGTACTGAAAATTTGCCTAGTTAATGATATTGCCTATACCAACTCTGAGTGAAATTTTCAGAATTTTTGATAGCTTAGTTTGAATTTTTTGCATTCAATGTAATGTTAAAATGTATAAACAAGACAGCTTAAAAATGGAGGGAGGGTGGAAGGCTATTCCGAGTACAGGGTTTACCTGTTTATAAAAAAAATTCTCTTGCAAGTAACTGTGGTCGTCTATTGTTTGAACAGCAAAATCTTCACTGTCTGAGGCCCTTATCTCATTTTTTATTTGGGTTTTATTTAAACGATTCAATATCAGAGACTTGCACACAATTATTTACACTTAAAATGAAGATGGGTGAATTGTATGAACTGGTAAGTTCCATAAACAAGCTCCAAAGTATTGTTGTAGATGAAATCTTACGGTCAAAGGGACACAGTGTCTTTAAGATTACATCCTATGATTGTGGCCAAAATACAGTTTGGCTGATTTTGGGCGAGCTGAAACACAATCATAGCGAAAAACAATTCAAAACAAAGCATGAAAGACCTTCGGGTTTAAGTGTCAGGTGGTTTCGAAAACATATATCTCAACAGAAATGGTATAAAACACGAAGTCATGCCAAAAATAAAATTGAGACCAAATTTTGGTGATGAGACACAATATAAGAGAACAATAGACAAATCATTTTAGACTTTGGAGATTTGTATAAAAGTGACGAAAGCGATATCTAAGGTTAGGTATAGAACTATGTTATTTGTACAAAAACAATTTCAGGGCCTCATGTTAAAGTGAGGTACTGAAGTCATGCACTTGTACAGTTATGTTTGCTGTTCCGGTCACTGTGCGACACCATCGGAGAAAGTTAAGCTTCAGAACAAAGAATTAACATTACTGGAATGAGCAAAATGCTCTTTCTTGCAGAAGAAAAGTTCTAATTTTCGCTGTGAGGGTTGGTAAGGTCATTTTAAAAGACTTTGAAAAGTTTGGTAAAAATTGATAGGGGATTTTTCAAGATATTTCAAAATTCAGGGGGTCCCTATGAACCTCAAACTACCTATACAGCAAAAATAAAACGAGCGACGTTATTTATTGTTTTTGTTGACTTAAAACTCATTAGGGATTCAAATTTATTAATGGTCTGCCATTGATAATAATATTTTTTTCAGATATTACTTACGTAATTCATAGTATTTTGTGCAGGTGAGAAGGAAATGATATTCATTTTCAACCATATTTTGATTACAGTGCGGGCAAAGTCTATTTTCTCTTGGGATATTTAAATGTCTGTCTAATTCTATAGCCAAATGATGGGAAGATAATTTGAACTTGGACAGAGCTATTCTAAATTTGTCATTACTTATGCACTCCAAATATTTTTCTCTTTGAAAACTATGTTTATACGGATACTGTGTGATTCTAATCTACATGAATTATTTATATTTGAATACCATTTTTGCTTAAATATGTCAGTTATTCTTTGTTCAATGTACTTAAAAAGGAAATCACTTACATTTTGATTAAGCCACAAATTTGTCATGCCAGTTTCACTGAGTGTATGTTTTACACGATGAGCCCAAGTTAGATTGTTATAAGTGTTATTGGCACCTGCATCTCTTTTTAATATAAGATAAACTTTTTTCACTAATAAGGTTTCTGTTTATTTCCATAGGATATCTTCCTAGTTCACCATAAAGTCCATCTAAGTTGGTTGACTTTTTAACCCCCAGAATTTTTCTCATAAATTTACAGTGAATTAATTCAATACTTTTACTGGGATGATTTCCCCATATACTTGCACTGTAATTTAGAACTGAGCCGACTAAACTGTCAAAGATACTGCATTTATCATCAATATTTAAGGAAAGCTGATTGAAAACAACAAACAGGTTATGTAGTGCTGATTGGGAGTGTTTTGAGATATATTTTTGCGTTCTAGACCAACTCCCATTTTTGAAAAAGTATATTCCTAAGTATTTAAAATTATCAACAACGTCCAAGATTGTATTGTTATAAATAAAATCAAAGGTGGTATATCTTCTCTCTCGAATATCATTATTTTAGTTATGTTAGTATTGACTGTTAGATTCCAAGTAGCACAGTACATATGTAAATCGTCAAGTAATGACTGTAATGCTTGTGGTGAATGTGCGAACAGTGCAGCATCATCAGCAAATAATAACAGAAATACTTAAAGATCATCAATGGTAAAAAGATCATCAATATCACTTTTTATTTAAAAGAATATCGTTAACGAAGAATAATTATTAAACATTAAACTAGGATCACCTTGTTTTACACCTATATTGGATGTAATAAAGGGAGATAGTACATTATTGATTCTGACACAAGATTTTATAGTGGTATACTATGGAATGCCATAGTAGGAAATATTCAAGATATAAAAACACTATCAAGCTATTTAAAATATTCAATCAAGATAGTCTCAATTATACCAAAATGATATATAAATTTGATGATATATGAAAGCAAAATTATCATATCAAAACATAAAACCACTTCAAGACAAATAAGTATACTTCAAGATGTAAAAACAGCATCAACATTTTAAAAACCACACCAAGACAAATAAATATACTTCAAGATGTAAAAACAGCATCAACATTTTAAAAACCACACCAAGACTCACGTGACCAAACAAGACTCACGTGACCACAAAATCCATGACATCACTCACAGTACCACATTCTGCTCCAGTGTAGTGTGTAGGCCTAGTACATCATGGTGTCAGTGTATAGTAAGGCGTGAAATATTCGAAGTGGCCGTTAAGAAAAGGCGAGATTTGACTGCAGATTTGAAGGTAAGGATTGATATTGGTGCCCTGAATGATTTTAAAATATGAAATAAAGCCCATTTGCAAATGCGAAACTAAAAGGTCATGACCTTTCCACAGTTTACCGGAACATTGCAGAATGCAATCCTGTAGATTTAAGATCAAGTTAATCATTCATCTCAACTCTAATGATCAAACTGAAAGCATGTACAGAGGCCATTAATCATGTAGGAATCATGATTTCTCATTCCAGTTGGATAGAAAACACTGTGGAAAAAGGAGAAAATGCTGGTTACCAGGATTTTCTCTTTTTCCCACAATGTTTTCAAAAGACTACCAGGAAGTTTAAAACTCAGGATTATACATGTGGTCAAGGCTTACACTCATATTTCTGTCAACTCCTTACTAAATGACAAATTTTCGGATTTGATCAACTTCAAAGCATTTGCAGACGACAAATTAATCAGTGCTAAAATAATGATTTCTGTCTGTGAGAGGGTAGAAAACATTGCGGAATATTTCTTCCGGTTACCAGCATTTTCTCCTCTTACCACAATGTTTTCAAAAGCCTGCTCTTTCAGAGTCGTTATAAGTCGGGATTGTGTAGTAAAGAGTTAAACTTTTACAAAACTGTGGTGTTTTTAAGACTTTGAGTTAAAAGTTTTTTAAAACATTGCGAGAAAAGGAGAAAATATTTGTTCTCAACTCTTTCAAAAGCCTTCACCCGATGGATCATTAATCCTTTCCCAAACAATCCCAGGTTTTCGTGACCTAGGAGATTAAAGCTATGAAAACATTGTGGGAAAAGGAGAAAATCCTGGTAACCAGCATTTTCTCCTTTTTCCACAGTGTTTTCTATCCAACTGGAATGAGAATAATTTTAGAAATTTTTTCTGTCCATCTTGTTAATCGATTGAGGAGTAACTGAGAGTAGATTTTTGCTTGTTTCGCCCCCTTTAACCCTTTCCCAAACAATCCCTGGCTTTCACGACCCTGAGAAAGAAGCCTTCTGAAAACATTGTGGGAAAAGGAGAAAATGCTGGTAACCAGCATTTTCTCCTTTTTTTCTTCCCTTCCCAAAACAAATTTCAATTTTTGAGTCACATTAATGTTGTCGTCTGCAAATGCTTCCAATTTGGACTAGTCTAAAATTTTGTCGTTTGGTAAAGAGTTAAATATTGGGACTATTATCCCATTTCCCCATGACTTAGGGTATTCACCATTCAGAAATAGTCCATTAAATAAGGAAAGGATAAAAGGGGCTGTAATTTCAAAAGAGTGTTTGTATACTTCAGCCGCAATATTGACTATCCCACAACTTTTGTTATCATTTTGCTTGAGTATGGCTGTTCGTAACTCTTCCAGAGTGATCTCACTGTTTAATTCCTCATCAAATTTGAATTCGTGTGTTATATCAGAATTTCCGTTATTTACTGTATCGGCATGATATAAATAGTTGAAATGATTATATAGTTCCTCAATATTGATATCTATATTTTCAGATTTTTGGTTTTTTGTACTGCTCTCTTACTTTTTTCCAGAACTCTCTTGGTTTAACCAAGTGTTGCCATTTCCTTCCTTTCCGTTTGAGCATAATCTTGTCTGCATTTTTTCTTTATTTTGTTATATTGCGATTTTGCTTCGATGAACGCATTTTTATTTGATTGTGATTTATCTTTCACATATTTATTTCTAGTCTTATTAAATATTTTTCTTGCAATGTAGCATTCATGGTTGAACCAAGGTTTACTGTCTCTTTTTTTTTTTTTTTTGTCTGAATTCGATTTTGGGCTTGTTTCTGAAAATACGAGGGTTGTCCCAAAATTCCGTGACAATTTCAATAGCAAAAGAAAATGAAATGCTACAAATGCAATTTCTCGATATGTTTTCAGTACATATATACCAAACATGTATATAGAAAATCTCACAAAAATCTTTACAAATAAGAAAATTATAGCATAAATACCACAACAAGTACCCACACTGCGGCGCACGTCAAGCGTTAATTAACGACGTCAATGTTAAGTTTAAGAGCCTTTGTCAAGGTATTCTCCGTGAAATTCAAAGCATTTTGCCATTTAATCCACGGCTGCTCAAAAACTGTCTTAAACCAAATTTCTGTCAGACCTCTGTTAAAAGCAAATAAAGCTGACATCAGCTCATTGCTGGAATCGAACTTGCGACTTCGTAAATCCTCCTTAAGCTGTGGAAAGTAGGCAAAGTTGTAAATCCGAGTAGAAATTTTTGCCTTCTTGAATGAAGGGGTCCGAGGTGTCTTCCATATACTGGACTGTCGCTTTCCTCCGGGTTTGAAGTAGTTTAACCACCTCTCATCTGCTATAAAAAAGAGGATCCAACAGAGCGTCGTCTGCTTCAACTCGAGCAAGAAATTCTAGGGACGTGTGAACCTTCTTCTGTTTGGTATCATCAGATATCATACGTGGAGCCCAGCTCTCGCAGCCTTGTGACATGTTTAGTTTGTCCTTAAATATCCTGTGGAAAGAAGACCTTGAAATGGCGGTTGACGACGGTACCTCTCTGACTGTTACTTTCCGATCTGCAAAAATGCATCTCTTCATCGAATCACACGACTCTTCATCTAAAGAAATCGGCCCACCATTTTTTGCCTTCTCCTCTTTCTATCGTTCACCTGCCCTTAAGTCTGTTTTACTGCCATGGCACTTGTGAGCCAGTGCTCGAGTAATGTTTTTAAACTTTCAATACGCCAAATTTGTTCTATAGTCTAGTCCAGTGTAATTCCAAGATCGGCACAAAATTTTATAACTGTTCGCTGCGCCGCGCAGTCTTCTGACGTCGTCATTTCAAATTTCCTATTTTCTACTGATCTTTTTCGTTTGTTTGTGTACCGCCTGTTATTTACTCGATCACATTCAAATTTTCTATGATGACATCAAAGTTTCAGAAAAAAACGTCCATGTAATATGAAGCAGAAATGATATCAAATATCGAAAATATTCGTACATGATTGGAGTTCATATAAAAACGTATATAGAGAAAATGGCGTGCGCCGACAAATGACACCTCCTTATCAATTTTATGAATTTAAAGTAAAAATAAAGCTAATATTTCATTGGAGACTTAATATAAAGTGAAATGACTTCTTCGTGGATGAAATGTTTGAAAATGGATGTCCTGACGCTAAAACTGGCTCGTTTATGAAATTTGTCACGGAGTTTTGGGACAATCCTCGTACTTCTTTGGTACAATCTTGTATAACTTCTGTAAATGTATCTGTAACGTCTTCTATATTTTCATGTGTTATAATACGCTTTCTTTTGAATTGTATATTTCAGTATTTCTGTTTTGTACTGCGTGTTTAAACTCTGAAACTTTTTCATCGTTCCAGTCATATATTACACGACTTTTGGTATTAGTCTGTTGCTCTGAACTCAGAGAACAATGTTTTCTTTGAAGGCTGTACAGAACCGGTGAATGATCAGAAAATTCAGTGGTAAAAATGTTTTAAAAAAAGAGATGCAATTTAAATCATTGCCACTAAGTAAAAAATAATCTACAACGCTTGCCCCGCTGTTCGAGTGAAAAGTGTACTGGCCAATACCAGAATCATTATGCAGACGACCGTTGCCTATGATAAACGACGTAGACAAACATAGTTCAATCAGCCGTTTACCATAGATATCGGTCACGTGATCCTCGCTAGCACGTGGTGGTATATAAACATCATGTAACAGGTAGCTATCATTGTCTGTGTACATGACAAATTCTAGTATATAATTCTCTGTAGAACATCTTACATTGAAATCGCCAGTAAGAAAAACTTTTCCTAAACCCTTATAATGTTCTAGACCCATTTCAATAAATTCAAAAAAATCGAAATCATTATAATCAGTATATACAGTATCTTTCGGAGGAATATGGGTAAAACATACATATACATCTTCATTGTTTGATTGATTGATTTTATGGTGTTTAACGCCGTTTTTAACATTATTTCAGTTATATCGCGGCGGCCAGTGCACCTCGAGGGCTGTTCGATATGTAATGTGTATTGTACCACAGCGCGATAACGCTTTCAATGATTTCGTGGATGATGATACGCTTGAATAGCTCTATTCAATACCTTTCCAACGGTATAAACACGAACCTTTAGCTCCACATAGTTTTAAATTTATAGTCATTTCATTAGAGCTAGTCGTTGACCACTGTTGTAAAAATGGTTGGGAAACGGATTAAGAATACTGAAGAAATTAGATCTTATATAGAAGTTCGCACAAAACTCGGTCATTCGGTAATGCAGATTTTTACTGAATTGGGGGAAGTTTATGGGTCTGATAAGGTATCTTATGAGACAGTTCGTAGGTGGAGAAAGAAATTTCTGACCGGCACAGAGTCCGTCAAAGATGCAGCAAAATCTGGCCGACCTGTGACTGTAACAGACAAGGCAAATGTCTCAAAAGTCAGGGAAATAATTGAAAGGGATGTCAGATACACGATTCGTGATATTGCCAACGCTAATGGCATTTCGCTATCGCGGGTGCGTTTCATTTTGAAGCGTATTTTGAAAGTACGACAGATTTCTGCCAGATGGATACCGCATATATTGACAGATGACCAAAAACGGGTACGAGTACAAACCTCTAAGCAATTGCTCAAAATGTTTCCTAAATTCAATCAAAGACAATTTGCAAACATTGTTACTGGTGACGAAACATGGGTTCACTATTTCGAACCAGTAAGAAAAATTGGAAACAAAATATGGCTAACTAAACACGGTAGAAGGCCTGTATTTGCCAAAAGAAGCATAAGCATAGAGAAGGTTCTTTATTGCATATTCTTCTCATGTGATGGTATAGCCGTACAAATTCCGGTGCCGAAGGGCAAAATTGTTACAGGTCGGTATTACCGAGATGTTATACTAAAAAAGCTCAAGAAATATTATCTTAAATGATGCCCTGTGTCAGGATTTAGGCATGTTCGTCTACTTCATGATAATGCTCCATCACATACATCTGAGCTTGTGAAGCAATTTTTGAAGTCGGAGAAGGTTACTGTCTTGCCACACCCACCATACTCTCCAGATCTAGCCCCATGCGACTTTTTCCTTTTTCCAAAACTTAAAAAGTTCTTATCTGGTCGTCGTTACAAGTCCCGACAAGCCCTTGGCTCAGCCATCAGTCAGTGCCTCAGAAGTCTACCTAAATCAGCGTACCGTGACGCATTTCAGAAATGGATTCAGAGATTGAAATTATGTATTTCAAACCGCGGAGAATATTTCGAAGGGATGTAATGTTCATTTCACTATTTGAGTCGAATGCTTTTGAGATATCGTACAATACACATTACATATCGAACAACCCTCGTAATGTTCTAGACCCATTTCAATAAATTCAAAAAAATCGAAATCATTATAATCAGTATATACAGAACCTTTCGGAGGAATATGGGTAAAACATACATATACATCTTCATTGTTTGATTGATTGATTGATTGATTGTATGGTGTTTTACGCCGTTTTCAACATTATTTCAGTTATATCGCGGCACCTATCCAAGCGTTCCTAGAGTCTCTTTTTACCAGTACTTAGCACAATGTTCTTTCCAAGCCACTGGCTGCTTTCCCACATAATCATCGTCGAAACAATGGTCAGCGGTGGGAGAGGAATGAATCCTGTCGCAGTGACTATCATCAATCCTCGGAAAGAAATTGGCCGAGCCAGTAGTCGTAGCCAGGGATCGAGCCCTGGACCCCGTGTTCTCAAGTCCTGCACGCTACCGACTGAGCTACCGGGGCTCGGCACATCTTCATTGAATGTAAACAATGACTTATCACACTTCACCCATATTATACCGGACTAATATATGTCAGCAATAGATATCTTTTTCTCAAATTTGTCTCTTACATATACAGACAACCCTCCACTACATCTGCCTCTTTTGACATTTGTACATTTATTCCCATTTAGGTGGTATGCTTTGTAACCTTTCAAATGTAGGTTAGTAGACATGTGTAACCCGAGGTAGAGATCGGAGTTGGAAATCGGACTTCGTAACTTTGTTAGGCGTTGTCTCAAATTGGCATACACCATCATTATCCATTATTCAGTGTCACCAAATACCTTTCATGAATACTTACAAGAAAATGGTTCGAAAAAACAACTTTAAAAAAAAACAATTATCGTATCTCTAAACTGTAGGAACCATTAAAATCAATGGGTACGACTGCTAATGAATAAGAATAAATAAGAAATAGGTTGTCATATCATAACTGACAGGTTGGCCGGGATTTAAAGACTTCGCCGGGGTCCTGTGTGGCTCAGTTGTAAAGTGTAGGATTCGTAACCTGGAGGCCCCGCGTTTGAGCCTCACTGGATCCACTGGGTTTTTTGTTGGGGTTCCCTTGAGCGAGACACTTCAGAGTCCGAACTAAGTCCTGGTAAAACCAAGGAAATACATGAATATGTGAGCTGTCGCCGTGATATGACTGAAATAATGTCGAAAGCGGCGTAAAACACCTTTTTATCAATCAATTCAATAAAGATTCGCCACTGCAACCAAAACAAAAGTCAGATTTTGAACTGCATATGCTGCTTTTACAGTCAGTCACGATGTCCACGATATCCACGACCTAAAAAAAAAAATAGCGGGTTACTCAACGATTTATTGCATTGTTTTTGTATTACTTCGATTTACAATTCTGGTCAAGTTCTGCAACGATTTTCGTTACGCTCTCTAAAATTGTCTTACGATTACGACGATCTGCTATCACTTTTTTCTCACACTCCCTTCAGACCCCTCATACAATCAAGTTCTGCCACGACTGTATAAAAATGTCAACAAAAATCGTGATTGTCACGTGTTGCGCATGATTTTGGCATAAACAGAAAGCATTGGTCATCCACCCTCTCATTCTCTTCAGAGATTCAAAACAGATGTGACCATGAGCAACCGGTGACTCAACCAGTAGTTCGGCAGGCAGCTGGGCCTGCAATTAAACCGGTAGTCGGTCTATCAGCTCAAACAGATTTATTGCGGCAGGTAGAGGTGGCACCAGACTTGAGGCCTTAAGCCTTGTTCAGCCATCTTCGGAGGAAGATACTGGTGAACCACAAACGCATTAACCTGAACGGACAAGAAAAAGATACCTTTCTCTACCTTTACGGGAAAATCATTAACTGTATAGTAAATCATTGACAAAAAACTGCCAAACGATCTTACAGAACTAGGAATAAGCAGTTTCAATTCTGACTAACGTTTTTGGTTGTAGAGGCGAGTCTTTAAATCCGGGCAATTATGTCAATAATAAAGCAAGAAAACATTGATGCATCAAGGTTGCCGCGAAATGAACGGCTGAAAAACTTTACAGCCCTGATGAGAATAGGCTAAAACTGCCCGTACTGTGCTATCAATGGAGACGGTGAATCATGTCTGATTTAAGATATAATTTACGATTTCTTTGTGTTTCATTGATGAATTAAGGTAGTACCCTCCTAATGGAAAACAGCTATTTCCACTATGATATTAGCTTACAAAATTTGCTTTGATTAAAAATGAGTATTATTGTACTGCTTTAACCGAGCCACTTTTTCCTTTTTTTCCTTCTTAGAATTATCATTTATAAATCTAAAACCACTATATTCCCATTTCGAAGGGAGATAATAATTACCTCCCTTTTCAGAAAACTAACAAAAGTATCAACAAATAATTTCAAGATAGACATCAAAGGAATTTCTGGTCGGTTAGAAATGTGCAAAAATATTATATTAGTATAAATCCTTATTTATCAGCTAATAAGAAATTTTATTCCATGTTGCACTAGAAGCGTTAGTATGGTAATACCTTAAATTATGTATCTCTTATTTTCCTACAGTTCCTTTCTTTTCACATTCGGCAAACCTAGGGTGATCCGCTCATCAAGTCCCTCGGCTGTATCACGTAGCTTGATATGCACCGACAAGGTACATGTCTTCGCCTGAAATACACCGTTTTAATGTTCTTAAAATCGTAACAGTCCACTTAGAAAAGAAAACACTAGTCACAATTTCCTGTGGGAATCTTTTTAAATACATTTCCGATGACAAAAACTTTGGTTAATTATTTTCTTACTCGGTCTATCAATTTCGTTGGCATTTTTCGCTGCCAGAATGTCTGCTTATCGGGGCGGTTGTTGCCATTGCTGATGGATTTACATGGGCGCTACCGTGTTTAAGATCATGAGACTGGCAGAATTTTAATTGTAAACTTCCTTGGTACAGATGCGATTAGATGATGTCACGGAATCGGCCGAGTTGTGACGAGTGGCTTAATTCCCAGGCAAATAAAATACTGTCGCCACACCTGCAGCGACACAATCAGAACCTTATATTTTTTTATTCTTATTCATTGGGCTTTAAACAGCAATCGAATCCTTTGATTTTAATGATTTCTGCGTTATTCTTGAAAAAATCTTTTTTTAATCATTAGTTTCTTCTGTGTATAAATGAAAGGTGTTTGGTCGCATTCCCAAATAGACAATGATGGTGTATGCCAATTTTGGGACAACCCCTCAGAAAGTTACGAAGTCCGACTTCAACTCCAATCTCCACCTCGGGTTACAATGTCTAATAAGGGTATTTTGTGATAACCGAGTTTCACTTAACAAAGCAATATCATATTTTTGTATTACATGTATTTCCAAAAAGTCAGGATCGCCTAATTTCCTATTTAGACCATTAACATTCCATGACACAAAACTAATGTCCTTCTCATGACTTCCCTAATAACCTTCATTTTGGTAATCTACTACTTTTCCGTCACTGTATTTTTTCTTCAGTGAATTGTTTATTAATAGTTTGTTTCCGTTTATTCGGTAACTGTGCCCATCATCTCTAGCTTGCCTAGCAAATGGCATCAGAGCTTTTCTAGCTTCCCACAGTTGCTGAGGTTGCTGCTGGCCTATTCCCTGTTTCCGATCTCTTAGGTTTTGTTTATATGGATCGACCATGGATCTAGATCGGACTAGTTCTCTGTCAGTATGTTTGTGGAATTTTACCACTATGGGGCGTGGATTACGGAATTTATTAGATCCTAGTCTATGGGCCCTATCAAACTGTATTTCAGTTGGGTTCAGATCATACGTTGTTTGGATTAGATCTTTCACTAAGTTTTCACAATTCTCGATACCATTGTCATCTCTGGATTCAGGAATACCATAGAAGATTAAATTGTCTCTCATGGAGCGAGATTCAAGATCAACCACCTTTTCAAATGTTCTTTCATACTTTTGGGTCTGATCATCTAATTTGGACTTAATATCATCACACGATTTTTTCGAGTCTATTTACACGTATGTATTTCTTTTTCAGTTTTTTCGATCACTAAGTCACATATGTAATACTTCTAATCGCTCTAGGGTTTACTAATTTGAATAATTTTTAGCTCTACCGGCTGAAAGTTAGCAGAGCTTATGTCATGGCGTGGTTTCCGTCGTCTGTCTCTCCGTCTGTCCGTCCGTCTTTTTCTTGTTTATGCGATAAAGTCTGTATTTTTGGTCAGATCTTCGTGAAACTTGCACAGTTTGTTTATCTCATCAATAGCTTAAACCCTATTGATTTTGAAAAAAATCCAACTTGCAATATGGGAAAAGTAGCCATCTTAAGTTCGAAATTTCCATTCCTTGTTTACATGATAAAGTCTGCATTTTTGGTCAGATTTTTGTGAAACTTTCACGAGTTATTTATCTCATCAATAGCTTCAACCCTATCAATTTTGAAAAAAAATCCAACAAACTGTATGGGAAAAGTAGCCATTTAAAGTTGAAAATTTTCCATTTCTTGTTTACGCGATGAAGTCCGCATTTGTGGTCGGATTTTCATGAAACTTGCACAGTTGCTTTGTATCATAAACAGCTTGAACCCTATTGATTTTGAAAAAAAATCTGACAATCAGTATGGGAAAAGTAGCAGTTTGAAAGTTGAAAATTTCCATTTCTTGTTTAGGCATTGAAGTCCACAGTGTTGAACCAATTCTTTTGAAACTTGCAAAGATTATTTGATTCATCAAGGGATTGAACTCTATTAAAAGTGAAGAAAATCTAGTAAACCGTTCAGGAAAAACAGCCATTTGATGACTTAGTATCGTTTACTCAACAAAGTCAACATTATTAGTCACATCTCTTTGAAATTTGCAAGGATTGTTTAATACAAGGCGTACTGAACCCTATCAAATTTGGCTGGATTCCAAACGATTAGTTTTGAGAAATTGCACTTCATTTTTTTTTCACTGTTTGTTCAATTCACCATGCCTACTTATGCTGTCTTAGTGGGTTCAAGCCCAGTTTCAAGAACACATTTTTGTGTTTTTTTTTTTTTTAGCTCACCTGAGCACAACGTGCTCAAGGGGAGCTTTTAGGATCACCCGGTGTCCGTCGTCCGTCGTCAACAATTCTTTAAACATCAACTCCTCCTAAACCGCTGGGCCAATTTGGACCAAACTTGACTGGAATGTTCCTTTGGGAGGTCCTCTTTGAAAATTGTTCACAGAATTTGATTCCACCAAAAACTCTGGTTGCCATGGCAACCAAATGGAATTTTCTAAGGAATTCTTTAAAAATCTTCTCCTCTGAAACCGCTGGTCAGATTTTGAAATAATTTCACAGCGATGTTCCTTGGGTGACCCTTTTCAAAAATTGTTCGCGAAATTTTGATCCGTCAAGAAACATGGCTCTGGTGAATGGGGGCTACTTGCACTATACAGAAATGAAGAAATTCTTAAAAATTCTCCTTCTCTGAAACCGCTGGTCAGATTTTAAAATAATTTCAGAGATGTTCCTTGGGTGACCCTTTTCAAAAATTGTTCGCGAAATTTTGATCCGTCAAGAAACAAGGCTCTAGTGAATGGGGGCTACTTGCACTACACAGAAATGAAGAAATTCTTTAAAATTCTTCTTCTCTGAAACCGCTGGTCAGATTTGAAAATAATTTCACAGCGATGTTCCTTGGGTGACCCTTTTCAAAAATTGTTCGCGAAATTTTGATCCGTCAAGAAACATGGCTCTGGTGAATGGGGGCTACTTGCGCTACACAGAAATGAAGAAATTCTTAAAAATTCTTCTTCTCTGAAACCGCTGGTTAGATTTTGAAATAATTTCAGAGATGTTCGTTGGGTGACCCTTTTCAAAAATTGTTCGCGAAATTTTGATCCGTCAAGAAACATGGCTCTGGTGAATGGGGGCTACTTGCACTATACAGAAATGAAGAAATTCTTTAAAATTCTTCTTCTCTGAAACCGCTGGTCAGATTTTGAAATAATTTCAGAGATGTTCCTTGGGTGACCCTTTTCAAAAATTGTTCGCGAAATTTTGATCCGTCAAGAAACATGGCTCTGGTGAATGGGGGCTACTTGCACTACACAGAAATGAAGAAATTCTTTAAAATTCTTCTTCTCTGAAACCGCTGGTTAGATTTTGAAATAATTTCACAGAGATGTTCCTTGGGTGACCCTTTTCAAAAATTGTTCGCGAAATTTTGATCCGTCAAGAAACATGGCTCTGGTGACTGGGGGCTACTTGCACTATACAGAAATGAAGAAATTCTTTAAAATTCTTCTTCTCTGAAACGGCTGGTCAGATTTTGAAATAATTTCACAGAAATGTTCCTTGGGTGACCCTTTTCAAAAACTGGTTGCGAAATTTTGATCCGTCATGAAACATGGCTCTGGTGGCTGGGGGCTACTTGCACTATATGGACATGAAGAAATTCTTAAAAATTCTTCTTCTCTGAAACGGCTGGTCAGATTTTGAAATAATTTCACAGAAATGTTTCTTGGGTGACCCTTTTTGCAAATTGTTCGAGAAATTTTGATCCATCAAGAATTATGGCTCTGATGGCTTTGGGCTATTTACACTATACGGACATGAAGAAATTCTTAAAAATTCTTCTTCTCTGAAACCGCTGGTCAGATTTTGAAATAATTTCACAGCAATGTTCCTTGGGTGACTCTTTTCAAAAATTCTTCACAAAATTGTGATCTGTCAAGAAACATGGCTCTGATGGTGGGGGCTATTTGCACTACAGGAACATGAAGAGGAATTTCTTAATTCTTCTTCTCTGGAACGGCTGGTTAGATTTTGAAATAATTTCACAGAAATGTTCCTTGGGTGACCCTTTTCAAAAATTGTTAGGGAAATTCTTATCCGTCGAAAAACAACAGCCAATTGTTGGCACCTGCATGTGGTGCTCTTGTTCGACTTATGTTTTAGTCACTATCGAGCATGTGCTCTTCTTCAAGAAATTGTCCTTGGGTGATCTATCCAAAAATTTATTTGCAGAATTCTGATTCATCAAATTCATTGCTGTGATGTTGATTGTAGGGGTGGTGACAGATTTTGAAATGACTTTTACAGGTGACCTTTTCAAAATTGCTTGGCAAAATAATGATTTTGTTTCCAAACTTTCAATACCTCAAAATAAAATTGGCTATGGTCCTCTCAAAAATTCAGGTGAGCGATCCAGGGCTATCTTGGCCCTCTTGTTTCTTTTTGCATCATGAACTCATAATGTATGCTAGCAAAAAAGCAAAATCACTGCCAGTAGAGCGACTTCAGGCCCTCAAGGGCCTCTAATTTTCTCCTTTACACTATCGTGAAAAACTTAACAACGTTATCGAACAATGTACAACATGCAAAAAGGAATGTGACGCATGACTAGCCCACTGGATCAAAGCGCTTTGGTACCAAATGATCGATTTATATAAATTGTGCCTGTGAAAGATAATTTTTAGCGGATTTGATATATAGCAAATCTGCTTACTGTGATCGTTTTGACCGGAACCAAATACATCATGCGTAATGACGCATGCGCGCTCACTTTCAGTTTTGCATGGCTGGTGTATGGGACGAACAACGCAGATCTACAAATGATATACAGCTCTGACTTTGAACAAATCATACAAATCGCCCCCTTAAAGCAAAAAGGTACCAACTGACATTTTTGCCAAAATTGACTTTTTTGAATAAATTGATGTGTTTTGATGCAATCTTTTATGTGTAAAATTATCTAGGCTAATAGATGTAAACTACCAACAATATAGGGTCATGTAAATAGGTACCATGAAGAAATCAGGCTTTTTGTTTTTGTAAAAAGGTACCAAGTGACATATTGGTTGTGCAAAAAGCTACATGGTATGACGGTACCTTTTTGCATAATGAAATTTGAAAGATTCAGCAGTTATTATTCATAGCCTGGTCACTTGGTACCTACTAGATACACAAGCCAGATCCTGATAAGGCTATCAATTATCTTTCTATTGTTTCTACCAATTAGTCTTTACTTGAGACATTTGTAGATAGTTTTTAAATATATCTACGTGAAGCGAGGAAACAGTGCAGTTAGATAAAGTGGAATGTAGTGGTTTATCTGTTTTATCTTCCTTACAATGAGAAATGGGAACTTATATGCCGAAACGTTACTCAACTTTGGGTATCAAAAAAAAAAAGAAAATAGATAACTATCTAAAAAGTTCTAAGCCTGGAGCATATAGTTGAAAAGATGTGAGAGGAAGAAATCCATCTGCTAACAAAACAGATCCTGGCACAGTTGGCTTTGTTAGGAGTCTTGCAGAAGCCTTTCCAAAGATGGAATCTCATTGTGCCAGAAAATCTTCTAAGAAACAGTATCTATCTGATTCAAACATGAAAAGATGTGGGATTTCTACAAAAACAGAATGTGACAAAAATGGAAAAGATCTATATCTGGAAAGTTTTAGTATAAATATGGTATACACCATTTACAAAAAGAAAGAGCATGTAAGGAAAAGTCACAAGACAAATAGAGCAAAAGCCGGTAACGGCCTATATGTAACAACTGTTGATTTACAGGCATCCTTCCAAAACCATGTCCTCTTGTAAGTCAACTTTATAACTCAGAAAACTGTGCACCTGTGACTTTACTATATATTCTCTTGCTGACAAACATGTTGTTTATCATCATTTGGATGAAACAGTGTAAACATGTGAAATTATAACATGGATATTAAAGAACACTTTGTCAAAGTTTCAAAGGTACAATGTTCAGGAAATGATACACTTCTCCGGTTCTTGTAGAGGAAATCAGAAATCAATTTGTAACTGGATCCATTTTGTTTTGCTTTTTGGAAGAACAAAACCCGAAATCAATCAGTCACATGTTTCTGGCATCAGGTCATTATCAGACGCTGTGTGACTTAGTTCTTTCCACAACTAAATGGGCAAAGAATATAATACCAGTCTATGATCCCTTACAATGGTGCACTTTGATTTCCTTTGCCAGAAAATCCCAGCTTTACCGTACCAATGAAATTCAATTATGCCATTAAGTTCAAGGACTTCGTAAAGAAACATTGCCAAAATCTCCAGAAAACAGCAAATGCACAAAGCTACATGTTAAATGTATTCAAGTTCGATAGAAAAATCTAAGATCAGTAGTTGTATAATATTGTTTTGAAACAGGTCAATGCAAGGAAATAGATGTTAATTAAAATGCTTACAAGGCACAAAGGAAGGCATGCCTCCTGGCAGGAATCTCGATCTGATTTAAAGATGTGTTACAAAGCAGCCATTGTCTACCAAAAAGGAAAATTACTTGGTTGGTATATATACAAAGGCAATAATACCAGAAACATATCACTAATTTTATCCATCTCTACTAACAAGCAAGACAGGAAAGAATTTTGTCGCTTCTGAATCATTTAAATATGATACCTATGTTGATTACACACACATTACATTAAAGAATTAACATTTATAGAATGAGCTTAGGAGAAAATCATGTATAAAACTTTTCATGCCACACTGTTATAAACTTTTGAAAAAAAAGAGAAACCAATCTTACTTCATTCATAAAAGGAAATAACAGTCATGGAATGAACTGTAAGTGAAAAGCTTGATACACATAACTTGTTTATTGTGTCTTATAAGTGGCTTGGCCGTATGTGAATCCTGACCTGGTGGTTGCTGGTTCTGTACCCAGTTGTAGCAAATTTGCTTTATGGCGATTTTCATTTCTCTCCTCTGGTGCATGTGAGAAAAGTGGTCAGTGGCTTTAAAGGAAAGTTATGTCCTGACTGGTATTAGAAAGTCAGGAAACACATGCATATGTGACAGCATGATACGGCCTAGGCTGTTAAAACAGCCTGAAACCCCAATATAATCGAACAAACAAAGTGCCTTGAAGCGATTTTTGAGAAGAAAACACTATATTACCAAAAAAAGAACACTCGTAAATCGAGTTTTAAGGGGAGATTCTGATTTACACAACTTGTTTTTGTGCTGCACTGAAAGTTAGTTCCTTAAAAGTTGAATCAACGTGTTCATTTTCATTGCATGCATTATGTAAAAAGAAACCAATATGCTACATGGTACTATTTAATTTATTACATTATGTAAATTTTAGAATTTATCTAATGCAAAAAGGTACCGTGTTATCACATGGTACCTTTTTGACAGAGGCATACACACAGAAACATAAAATTTCTTCAGTGCAAGAAGGAACTATTTTGTAAAATCAATTAAATATTGCTTATTGATGAAGGGATCTGCTTGTCACTCTTGCTGAATATAGTCATTGACCATATCTATCAATGTGCCAAGTAAGAAAGTTGCAAACCAAAAACCTGATTTGATATCACTCACTGAACCTTTAAACTTGATTTTCTCAAAACTTTGAAAATGTCACTTGGTACCTTTTTGCTTTAAGGGGGCGAAATGATGTTCGATTTCTTTATCGAAATTTCGTCAAAACTACAAAAATTGTCAGTTTGAAATAATTTAAATACTTAAATAAAGTTTAAATAAATGCTTAAATAAAGCTTTTTTTTTCATTAAATATTGCCATATGCGTATGAACATTGATTACACAGACTGCCCCCGTTTTCATTCAAGAAATGTTCATTCACAACTTGTGTCGTCCGCTGCCCAAATAAATAAGGAGATTAAGCAATAATTTTCTTAATGAAATTACATTTTTCAACTATGCATTATATCAAATATCTTTAACTGTTCAGTTAGCTAGCTAGAATTTGGCTGTAAATAATTCAAAACCCTTTTGATAACGAATACACAACCCATAAAGTCGATTCGGCACCTTAGGTACCGCCCTTCGTATAGCAGTATCGATGAATTTCCGAATTGTATGAAACATTTTTGTGAAACGTTTAAAGAAATGGAGATCGTGTAGTCTATCAAAAAAAAAAAAAATATTTGACGTTTGATTTATGCAAGACTGCTTCCAAGATTTCTCTCCAGTTATCGATGGGACATAAAGGAATCCTTCGTTCACAAACGGCCCTGATCAAGTATGAACCCCTGACATGAATTTATACTGTGGATTTTTGATGGGAAATAGTGTCCTTCTCAGTTAACTAGACATCCACTTACTTAACCTAACATCCTTGACTTTAAACCTCAGAGACTCAATTGTCTTTGAGGTATAAAAGTCCATTCATAGTCCTTCTAATACGCTTGATGTTTATTTTGTTACGTTTCATGAAAAAGAATAAAAAAGAATGCAGAGTTTACAGATAGATGGATGATTAAGGGTCCACAGGAATGCATCTGTACGTCTTACTATTTGGACATGTAGATTTAAATTCTTTGATATATTTTTTATTCTTGAAGATTGAAGTACATGTACACAGAGCAAATTGAAAATATTTGTACTTTATTTAATAAAGTTCATATTTATGATAAACTGCTGCTCAACCCATATTCATATTAGAGACAATACTGTGCTTCATGTAAACAGCAAGTAATTCAAACCTCAGAATGAAAGTATGCCTATAGTTTTTAAAGTTTTATAGAGGGACCAATTCCTTTGACCCTTAGGCTGCTATGTGCTACTCAAGGACCTTTTGCAGACAGTGTAGATCAAGATCAGATTGCAACAAACGTGCAGTCTGATCTTTGATCTATACTGCCCGGTAAGGATGTATTTTTCCCCCAAAAAATAATTTTGAAATAGAGATAGTTGGATTTGTGCTATTGACTTGAAAGTTTCATTTTAGTTATGTAAAAGTCAATTTTTACTTTGCATGGCAACTTGTCTCACTGAGTTTTGATCTTAATCCATTCTGGCTGCTATAGTGCCTTCAGCTGTACCCAGGGCAGGGATTTACAGATATCAAAAAACAAATTATTTCTGGACTATGTTCTTCTAGGTGATGACTGATGATTGTAATTCTTTTCTTTAGACCATGGATTCACTCAAAACTGCGTTGGATGTAATGAATAGCCTTTTTACTAGCGTTAATATTGAATTTCAAGTATCTCATAATGCTACATCATAGTTTTTTTTACACTTGTCCCTGCAATGGTTCAATTTTGTAGTATGACTCAAATTCACAAAGATGTGGCTCAAAACTTCAAAAAGGAATCTAGATCTATATGTAAATGAATAAAACTTACATAATCACTGACAAAATTTCAAAATTCCATCACACTTTAACTGTAACTTTCAATATTATGTGAGACCTAAGTCCACTTTTTACATCGCACTTATTCACACCTGCATTTTCTGACTGAATAGAAATAGACCCAAGAATGTGAGTTTGCATATTACATGTAGTCTCTTATGTTTTATTTGATACTCATAAAATGAACTTGAAATTATTAAGTACATGTATCAGTCCATTTCTACAGTTAAGTGTAACACCAATTTTTTTTTTTTTTTTTTTTTGAAACTGTGTATGATAATCTAAGTTCAGACTGCGCAGAATATGAGGTCTAAGCATGAATCTATACAGCCTATGTTTTTTTTTTTTTCACCAATATAGCTGGGAAAGGACATAATCTCATTCATTTATATTAAGTGAGGTTCTGTGAGACTGTGGCTGATTGGTGAAGGTGTAGGATGGGTTATCCCTGGTTTTATCCTCACCTTGCCAGGAATTTGTAGGAGTGCTTATGGACAAGACACTGCGGAGAACCAGCCTAGCCCTAGTAAAACCCAAGCGGTACACAAATAAATGAGTTGTTGTCACTGTAAGACTGAAACAGTGTTGAAACTAATGTAACCACCAGAAATCAGTCAAACATCAAATTATTCTTGAAGGTAGTTACAATCAGTTATATGTTTTGTGGCAGTGCATGAGTTAACCTTACTTTTCTTTTGTGATACCATTATTTTCTTGACTTGTGTCTTGACTTGTGATGATACAAGGTTAATTTTCATTCATGTAACTGAAGGAAGGTATATTCAATATTCATGAATTAAACATGGCCTAAATCTTAGAAAATAACCCCCAGCTGGGCGGGGGGATAGAAATAACTCAGCTGTCGCACTACAGCAGGGGTAAGACCCCCCCCCCCCGTCCCTGCCTGTTTGCCGTAGGCTGCAACTCGTGTTGTTTGATGACGGGATCCTGGTGGTTGAGTGGATTCAGAGTATGGCCCTTTGATAGCTCTGTTTTTGCAACACACCACTTTGGCCTTGAACTGAACTAAACGAGGGGTCAGGAAGGCCCGTTCTGATCAATCGGCTGGTCACGCCAAGCCCTAGGGTGTTTCTCTGACTGTTTTCTTTTACACATACATACACAGATACATCATTTCGCTTCTCTGTCGTCATTTGCTGTATGTCAATACCCTAGAAGGCGGTGGCTCATGGGCTAATCGGGTGAAAGCTTGGTATTTGATTGACACTTGTAAATGCCCAAAGACAGTCTATGCTTGGTATGACATTCTGCGGGCCTACATTTGTCCGGTCTAGCCCTTCCACTTCGAGTATATCACCGATGTATCCTTGTCATGATCTGAGTTGGGTTTCCCCAGATCATGTCCCCTTGTTGGGCTCCGAGGCGGGTGGGGAGCATCGGTGATGAATAAATAACAACTATCATGGCAAATCCCAAAAAAGCCAAGCGTGTTCTCTCAGATTCGGATTCAGAATCAGATATTTCCCACACATCACCCTCAAGTTTTGCTATGTTTATTGTAATTGAGTCAGCTGATAGATCAAAATTAATTAAAACTATCACCTTTCATTATCGAAAAAACAATCTCTTCTATTCTTGGTACCCCAAAATCTGTAAAGAAATTAAAAAATGAAACCCTGCTCGTTGAATGTTTTTCCCAACAGCAGGCAAAAAATCTTTTAGGTCACAAAAAATTCTTCAATCTAGATGTTAAAATTCATCCTCATAAGTCTTTGAATACCAGCAAAGGAGTCATCCGATGCAAAGAAGTTTCATACTGTGACTCCATAGAAGAGATTAAAGCAAATTTACAATCACAGGCTGTGTCTGATGTCAGGAGAATCTGTGTTTTTAGAGATGGGGTACGTAGAGAAACTCACACGTACATTTTAACTTTCTCTACACCTTCTTTACCTGCTTCCATTAAGGTAGGATTTCAGTCGGTTAAAGTTGATGTGTATGTGCCAAACCCGCTGCGTTGCTATAAGTGCCAGCGGTACGGACGTCATGAGAGCAATTGCACAAACACCCCAGTTTGCCCAAAATGTGCTTTTGAGGGCCCCGACCATGATCCGAAAACTTGCGACAATCCAGTTCTCTGTTATAATTGCAAGTCTTCTCATCCAACCTTCTCCAAAAACTGCTCAGTATGGAAGGATGAGAAGGAAATCCTATCCATCAAATTCAGAGAAAACATTAGCTTTTTGGACGCAAGGAAAATGGTTGAAAACCGAAAGAAAAATGAGACATTGTTGACTAGTGCTAATTCCTATGCCAAAGTCACATCTCCCATGTCATCACAGGGACATTGCTCCACCTGTGAACTCTTGGCAAAGAAACTTCTTGAAAAGTTTCCAGAAATGGCCAATGAGTTAAAGAGCTTAGTCCCAGAAATTCAACCTTCCAAACCTCCAAAGCATCCAAAACAGACACAACCTACACCCAAACCCACTACACTATACACTACCCTCAAAACACCATCTACCACTTCTCAAAGCATTTCTTCAGAAAAAAAATTCAAAGCCATCTACTTCTTCGCAAAATATCTCTTCGAAAAAAGGTTCAAAGCCATCTCCCCCTTCACAACAGCCTCCTAAGAAACCTCAACCTCCATCTTCACAGTCTACAACTAAATCTGACGTTTCACCAAAAGATAACAAATCTAATCATGCACCCCGATCTCCTAAAAGATCTTCTTCGAAATCTAAACCGCAACCCAGAGATACCAATGGATCTTGTGAAATCACAGTCAAAGTAAATGATCCTGTCCCTACCTCCAACAGATTTTCAGAGGTAGAGGACATGGATGCAGATGCTGAAATTCTGGAAGGTGAGGCTTCAGATTCAGAAGCCTCTATCTGGTCTATTTCCAGAGATCCTTGGAACAAGGACGCTGACACTTGGCACTCGTCCAAACCCGAGACAACTGTAATGAACTCTTAACCAATCTATTTTAAAATGCATTGGTTTACGGCCTCTTTTTTTACTGTAGCTTTTATACTTTCCTCATGCACCATGGATACCATAATCCAGTGGAATTGTCGAGGTCTGAAGTCAAACTTTGACGAACTTTCCCTTTTAATCAATGATCACAAACCAGTTGCTGTTTGTCTGCAAGAAACCTTCCTTAAACGGGAGGATGATATCTCTATCAATTATCATTCCATTTACAATAAAATCTTTACCGAAGGCGAAAAAGCCAGAGGTGGTGTTTCTATTATTGTTAATAACAACATTCCTCATAAAGTTATCTCTCTTAATACAAACTTGCAAGCTGTTGCCATCAGGTTATCTTTACACAGTGCTGTTACACTGTGTTCTTTATATCTCCCCCCGAGCACACCTACCAATGAGACCAATCTGAATGATCTCATTTCCCAATTGCCATCTCCCTATATTCTTGCTGGGGACTTTAATGGTCACAATGTTATGTGGGGTTGCGATGACACTAACCAGAGAGGTTTACAGTTGGAGAGCTTCATTTCGAACAACTCTTTGTCTTTCATGAATGATAACAAGTCCAAAACCTACTTGCATCCAGCAACTGGATCTTACTCTTCCATTGATTGAACCTTTTGCAGCCCAGTCTTACTTCCCAATTTCACTTGGAAAGTGACTGAGGATTTGTGTGGAAGTGATCACTTCCCCATTCTCTTTTCATCTACACAACCATCCAGCAGTGTACGACCACAAAAATGGAAGCTTTCCAAAGCCAATTGGAACAGATTTGAAACCCTCTGTGAACAGACCATTACACATGACAAATTTAGAGATTGCGATGATCCTGCAAAACTTTTTACTTCCCTATTAATTGATGCAGCTAAACAGTCCGTCCCTCAGACCTCGACAAATCCAAAACGTCCAGACAAGCCTTGGTACAATGATGATTGTAAACAGGCTGTCAGAGACAGAAAACGAGCCCTTAGAAAGTTTAACCTCAGGCCTACCAAAGAAAATCATAACTTATTCCGTATTTCCAGGGCAAAGGCCCGTCGTACCATTAGAGAAAGTAAGCGAAAGGCTTGGAGACAATATGTCTCTTAGAAATTAAACAGTAGAACTACTGCTAAAAAAACCTGGGACATGATCAGAAAGATCAATGGCAAAGTCCAACCCCCTCTTAGTCACCTTGAAGTTAACATTACTTCGTTGGAATCGCCCCAGGATATGGCTGATGCTCTTGCCGACACCTTTTGCAAAAAGTCTTCCTCTGCAAACTATTCTGAAAAGTTTCAGAGAAATAAAGCCAGAGAAGAAAAGAAAAAACTTAATTTCAATTCTTCTAATTCAGAGCATTATAATAAACTCTTCACCTTTAAAGAATTAAAATCTGCTCTGAATAAAGCTCACGATTCCTCTCCTGGCCAAGATAAAGTTCATTACCAGTTTTTAAAACACTTACCTTTACTTCTCTCTCCGTTTTACTTGATATTTTTAATGATATCTGGCAGTCAGGTGATTTTCCTTCATCCTGGCGGGAGGCACTAGTCATTCCTATCCCAAAACCTGACAAGGATGCTAGTGACCCAGCCAACTATCGTCCAATAGCTCTCACTAGTTGTCTCTGCAAGACCCTAGAACGTATGGTCAACGACAGGCTTGTCTGGTTTTTAGAGAAAAACGACCTCATCGTTGATGTACAGAGTGGATTTCATCGCCAACGTGGCACCATCGATCATCTTGTCCGCTTTGAAACCTTTGTCAGAGAAGCCTTTATTAATAGACAGCATGTAGTATCTGTCTTATTCGACCTTGAAAGCGCTTACGATACGACTTGAAAATATGGAATTCTTCAAGACTTGCATGACTTTGGTCTTCGAGGCCGTCTTCCTCTTTTTATTTCAGCCTTCTTGGATGAACGTCTTTTCCGCGTCCGAGTTGGTAATACTCTCTCGGGAGCCCGTGAACAGGAGATGGGTGTACCCCAAGGATGTATTCTCTCTGTTACATTTTTCAGTGTAAAAATAAACAGTATAGTCAAAGCTATCTGTCCTGGTGTAGACTGTTCCCTTTATGTTGATGACTGTTATATGCCTCAGATCTCGAAATATGAATATTATTGAGAGACAACTTCAACAGTGTCTCAACAAACTCCAAACGTGGTCTGATGAAAATGGCTTCAAATTTTCAAAGTCCAAAACGAAGTGCATGCACCTTTGTAATCTACGTGGTGTTCATCCAGACCCTGAACTGTATTTGGACAAAACTAAAATTGAAGTCCTATCTGAGTTTAAATTTCTTGGAGTCATCTTTGACAGAAAGCTTTCCTTCCTTCCTCATATCACTGCACTTAAAAAAAGTGCAAGAAGGCTCTTAACCTTCTAAAGGTTGTGGCCCATTCTGAATGGGGAGTAGACCGTAAAGTCCTCTTGCGGTTTATCGGTCTTTAGTTCGCTCCAAATTAGATTATGGATCTATTGTATACGGATCTGCCCGTAAATCTTACCTTAAAATTCTTGATTCTATACACCACGAAGGTCTGCGTCTTGTACTTGGAGCTTTCAGAACTTCTCCCGTCAATAGTCTCTATGTTGAGGCTAATGAACCTTCTCTTTCTTACAGGAGGGAAAAACTCTCGCTTCAGTATCTTTTAAAACTGAAGTCGAATCGTTTTAATCCAACTCATAACATTGTTTTTAAACCTCAATATAAACGTCTTTTTGAAAGGAAACCAAATGTTATTCCTCCATTTGGTATCCGCATGGAGCCCATTGTAGATAACCTTGGCATAGACACTGAGTCTATTGCCGACTATAAAATCTCTGAAATCCCTCCATGGACACTAAACAGTGCAGAATTCAGATTTGACCTTGCATCTGACAAAAAGTCTGTCACGGATAGAACTGTGTTTCGTGCTAAATACAACGACATAAAGGAGCATTATTTTTCCATCAAACCAATCTATATAGATGGATCTAAAGAGGGAAATTCTGTAGCAGCTGCCGCTGTTTATGGAGGAAGGAGCTTAAAGTGCCGCCTTCCAAACAACTCCCCTATATTCTCTGTTGAAATTAAAACAATTGATCTTGCCCTTAATCTAGCTGAAAGTTCTAATTCCAACCGTTTCATTATCTTTTCGGACTCTTTGTCAACATTACAAGCCCTTTCAAATCAACGCTTTGAGAATCCCTTAATCTGTAGTTTACTCGAAAGGATCTCACAAATTTCTTCTATAAATAGATTGGTGTTCTGCCTACTTCCAAGTCATGTAGGCATCAAAGGTAATGAAAATGCCGATAGGTCTGCAAAATCTGCACTTAACCTTCCCATTTCAGATTTTAAAGTTCCACACACTGATTTTAAATACTCCGTTTTAATACATATCCAATTTTCTTGGCAATCCCAGTGGGATGCTGATGTTTTCAATAAACTGCATTCAGTTAAACCGTCCCTTGGTGAATGGTACCCCGTTTACAGCTCTGTTCGTCGAGAAGAAGTGATAATTGCACGACTTCGAATTGGCCATTCACGCATCACACATTCCTGGCTCTTGACCAGAGACGATGCCTCTGAATGTATTCCATGCAATGCATCCTTTTCTGTAAAACATATCCTACTAGATTGCATGGACTTTCAGCCAGTACGTTCAAAATATTTCAACGTCGATAGTTTAAAGAATCTTTTTGATTCTGTCAGCGTTGAATCTATTATCGCTTTCATAAAAGAGATTGGCATTTACAATAAACTGTGATATTTACTCCTGAGTTTCTTACCCATCTTTTTACATTCTTTATACGCCTTTATATAAGATATCTTGTCAGCTGATTCATAGTCTTACCTTTTTTAATCTAAAACTTTTGAGTTTCTACCACTGCTTTTATATTCAGTTTACATCTCCTTAATGGGAGGATTAGTCCCCTTGGGGGCATCTTATCTCATTGGAGACAGGACCTCTTTAATGGGAGTATACTGATCCCATTGGAGGCTCCAATCTTTACCAGTTTTAATACTCATTTAACAAGGAAAAGAAATATTCTCAGTCTTACCTTTTAATCTAAAACTTTGGAGTAGGCAGGGACGCCCAGCCACTCAATATCAAATTTTATGCACATTAAAAATAACACATATTTCTTCCTCATTTAAAAATGTCTTACTATCAATCCAACATTTTGTTCAAAAACTTTTATCACATTGTTAACTATATCATTTAAGAATTTTGAGTAGATAGGGATTGCCCTGTCACTCAATAATGCCCCCTTATGCATATTAAGATAACACATAATCCTTCTTAATTCAACCTTTTACTATCATTAATGTATTCAAACATTTTTCAGTTTAAAAATTCCACTTTTAATATCTTTTAACACAGATATACGCGCTAAATGACCTAAGCTGTCGATGCGCCATAAAACAACATTCATTCATTCATTCCTAGAAAATACTAAAGACAGCATTTAGTTTTTACCTTTCAGACTTATATAACATTTTTTAGTTCAGGAATAAAACCATGAATATTCTTTTCAAAACAAAAAAGAAATCATTGTATCTGGATAATCAAATTGTTGTTTCTAGTTTGATTTTGTATTTCATTTTGAAATTAATAGTTTCAAGTTGTGTAGTAATTAGGAAGAACCCTTGAAGGGATTCCTAGGTGTTAAAGTCATGGAAAGGACAATGTGCTTTCAGAAGTACATTGCATACAAAATGCCATTGTTTCTATTTCCCTGAGAGGACTCCAGTGTCTTTTTTAGCTCTTTACCGCACAACAAAATTTTAAACTTGTCCAAATGGAAAACACTTGCTGAAAACAGAATCAGTGTGACTCAAAAAATGAATTTTATTTTTGGAAGGTCAGAAGACATGGTGAGAAAAGGTAAAATGCTGGTTACCAGCATTTTCCTCTATTCCCAAACTCTTTTTTAAAAGCCTTCTTCCTCAAGGTTGTTAAAAGTCTAGATTGTTTCGTAAGGGGTTAAACTAAACCATACTAGTTTCAAAACAATACATGCTTTATACTTCAGAATGAGGCCAGTTTGTTTGCTTTGTAGCAAGAGTAGATTAAGATCAGACTACCTAACATAGTAAAATTCCACTCCTATAGGCACACTATTTTAGATTTGAACTGTTATATACGATTATAACCACTATATAAAAGTTCAGAAAGTGTTGTGTTTATAGTCTGACTAGATTTGTAAAATGCTGTTTTAAAAATTAAGAGCTTGATGTCTGAGTACAAAAGTTTCAATATATTGAAAGAGTCTTGCATAATGATGAATAATAATGATTTTAGAAATGCTTGAAATGCTGCGGTAAAGAAAAATATAGTCATCGGGTTAAAGTATCTATTTAAGATCACATCTTTACATACCCTAGGGTGAGCTGTTAATATTTTCAATCTGGCTTAAAGCATAATCTCAGACAAAAACCACCTTCACTAGTTCTTCTGAAAACCCTTGATTATTAGTATAGCTAAACAAAGCTCAGCCAATTGGATCAGTTGTTTCAAAAGCTTTTCTGAACATCCTTCAAAATGGGATAATACAGCCACACTTATCTAAGTTAAAACACATTATATCCTTTATGGTGTTATGGAATGGGGAAAAATGACTTTAGTAAGAATGCAAAAAATAAAAAGTCTGTCTGTCTACCAATGTTTTCGAAAACTTAAGAGCTACATTTTGTGAGACTGACAGAAATGTCAGATAAAGGTTAAACCTTTACCGCACAGTCCCGACTTTTAACGACCCTGGGAAAAGAGCCTTTTGAAAACATTGTGGGAAAAGAAGAAAATGCTGGTAACCAGCATTTTCTCCTTTTCCCTCAATTATTGTTTCTACCCTTCCCTAATCAAATTTCGATTTTGATTGACTTTTTTTTTTGTCGTCTGCAAATGCTTTCAATTTGGACAAGTCTAAAATTTTGTCGTTTGGTAAAGAGTTAACCTTGCAGGAGGCCAGTGTTAGATCCACATTGGATTAATTGAATGGTGTTTAACGACGTTCGCGGCAGTTTCCATTATCACGCTTCGTGTAACTATCACGCTCACTTTTTCCTCGAAACGGTGAGCACCTAACACAGTTGATCCTGCCACACGTGTCAATGTCTGCAGAATGGATAGACCCAAGAACTAAAACGGATCGTTTCATGTCAGCAAAACAAAGAAAAAAGTATTTGAATCAAGCCAAATAATTATATGCGAGGCAAGAATCCGAAATTACGCTTTCAAAAGATGGGACTGAAAGTCAAAGTGAATCACCTAACTACGTCACCTAACAACGGAAATATGGACACAGATGCTACTACTTTCGCTCTATCTGGCAGACGTATCGTCCAGCTAAAACATATTTTCAGATGCAGATGCTTTGAGTTTGGTCTAGTCCAAAATTATGTCACTTGGTAAAGACTTGCAGAAAACAAGGGACTGTAACTCTTTCTCTTTTACCAGGTTACCCCTTAGCTTGATGAAGCAGGCAACAATAGAATACGTCGCTGTCAAAAGGAGAAATGGCTCCTAATGATTGATTTCTCCTTTTCGCACATTGATTTCTGACCCATCAAAGAACTGTGATACATGAATACCAGGTTTAGGTTTAGCGTCTGCAAACGCGTCAAAGTTAGAAGAGTCTAAAATTAGTCGTTTGGTAATGGGTTAAATGCTAACATCAGTATTACATTTATATGCTATGGATTGGTTTATTATGACCAACAAACTTGATTTTTATAAACATTGTTGAATTGTTGAAAAAATTGAGATAATTTACTTCATATGATGTCTTTGTCTTTGACAAACCCTCCATGTACTCATTAGTTAGTGCCCCACCCACAAACTTAAAATGTATTTTCTTAAAAAATAAGGCTGGTGACCTATCTGTATTAAGCCTGATTCTTTTAGTTTAGTACCTAAATATTATTTATAGAAAAAATAAGAAAAATCTGAATGTTAGAACATTAAAAAAAATAGCTTTAAAAGATACTCTTTGTTTTTTGGGGTTTTTTTTTTTTTTTCAAAATAAAGGTGTTTTAGCCATAAGTTAAGGGTTTTTTTTGCAAAAGATTGATACTCAATATACTTTAAATTATTTTTTCCATTAAATTTGATGTTTCACCAATACAATGACATAAAATTTGCTTATAACTATTGTTCATTTAAAATAATATACATAGACTTAGTTTTCATAGGTGAAATTTCATCCTGAACTGCCGCAATGCAGGGTGTACTAAAAGAAATATTCATAGAATTTTCCCAAAGCTGGTGACCCCCCTTTTTTTTATCTCCTATTTTTGTAGATCAGATAATATACTATCACCAAACAAAGTGTCCTGAAATTCTGAATGTTTTCAAAAATGGTGAAACTGTAACGATTGTCTTTAATGTTGCTTTCAACATTATTTCAGTCATATAACTGCTACAGCTAGCTTATTTATGTATGCCTGGGTTTCAGCTGCACTAAGCTAGGGCTCTTGTCTTGCCTAAGGACATTCCCACAGAAAAATATGGTGCTTCCAGTGAGGCTGGAACCTAGGCCATCTGGTAACAAGTTCTTTACTGGTGAGCCATGCAGGACCCCAGATCCACATTTAGAGAGGAGTTAATTTTTGTCAGATTGTTCAGATTAGTCTATGTCCACTATCTACTGTATGCATAAATTACTTTTTATACGCCCGTCGAAGACGGGACGTATTATGGGATCACCCATGGCGTGCGGGCGGGCGGGCAGCGTCCAGTTCTTTGTCCGAGGCATAACTTTGTCATCTCCAGTCCGATTGACTTGAAACTTGGCATTTGTGTTTGTTGCAATTATACGGAGTGCAGTGCGAAAGAACCATAACTCTACCTCACGCTGTCTTTGAGTTATTTCCCTTTGATCGTCATTTTTACAGCATTTTCTGCTTGTCCGGAGCATAACTTTGTCATCTCCAGTCCGATTGACTTGAAACTTGGCATTTGTGTTTGTTGCAATAATACGGATTGCAGTGCGAAAGAACCATAACTCTACCTTGTGCTGTCTTTAAGTTATTTCCTTTTGATCGTCATTTTTACAGCATTTTCTGCTTGTCCGGAGCATAACTTTGTCATCTCCAGTCTGATTGACTTGAAACTTGGCATTTGTGTTTGTTGCAATAATACGGAGTGCAGTGCGAAAGAACAATAACTCTACCTCGTGCTGTTTATGAGTTATTTCCCTTTGATCTTCATTTTTATAGCATTTCTTGCTTGTCCGGAGCATGACTTTGTGATCTTAAGTAGGAATGACTTGAAATATGGTATGCTTATTTGTTTCAATATTTGGAAGTGCAGTGCGCAAGAATTGTAACTCTATCTCGTGCTGTCTTTGAGTTATTTCCCTTTGATCATCATTTTTACAGCATTTAGTGCTTGTCCGGACTATAACTTTGTCATCTCAATTCAGAACGACTTCAAACTTGGTATGCATGTTTGTTGCAACATTACGGAGTACAGTGCGCAAGAACAATAACTCTATCTAGCGCGGATTTTGAGTAATTCCACTTTGATCTTCATTTTTACAGTCCAGTGCTTTGTTCGGAGCTAAACTTTGTCATCTCCAGTCTGATTGACTTGAAACTTGGCATTTGTGTTTGTTGCAATAATACGGAGTGCAGTGCGGAAGAACCATAACTCTACCTCGTGCTGTCTTAGAGTTTTTTCCCTTTGATCGTCATTTTTACAGAATTTTCTGCTTGTCTGGAATATAACTTTGTCATCTCTAGTCTGAACATCTTCAGATTTGGTATGCATGATTGTTGAAAAATTACGGAGTGCAGTGCACAAGAGCCATAACTCTTCCTAGCACGAATTTTGAGTTATTCCCCCTTTGATCTTCATATTTATAGCATTTCTTGCTTGTCCGGAGCATAACTTTGTCATCTTAAGTAGAAATGACTTGAAATATGGTATGCTTATTTGTTGCAATATTTGGAAGTGCGCAAGAATTGTAACTCTACCTCGTGCTGTCTTTGAGTTATTTCCCTTTGATCGTCATTTTTACAGCATTTAGTGCTTGTCCGGAATGTAACTTTGTCATCTCAAGTCAGAACGACTTCAAACTTGGTATGCATGTTTGTTGCAATATTACGGAGTACAATGCGCAAGAACAATAACTCTATCTAGCGCGGATTTTGAGTAATTCCAGTTTGATCTTCATTTTTACAGTATTTCTTGCTTGTCCAGAACGGAACTTTGTCACCTCAAGTCAAATTGACTCGAGACTTGGTAAACATGTTTGTTGCAGTTACGAAAAGTTAAGTGCTCTGGAGCCGTAACCTTACCTAATGCCCTTTTGGAATTATTCCCTATTCATTATTTTTTTTTTTATATCTTTTCATGCTTCTCTACAATATAACTTTGTCTTTTCATGTTGGAATGACCTGAAACTTTATATGCATGTTTCCTTAACATTAGAGGAGACATTCATGCCTATTTCAATCACTTGAATGATTTCTGCTGCACTACTATTTTCCTCTACCTACCCTTTACGATTATTATGCCCCCTCGACAACTAGCGTCGGGACGGGCGTATCTTGCGACAATTTGCCGCTCTTGTTGTTTTTTAATCAAAAATGGTAATCAAATGGATGCTATTTCGTTATTCATTCCTTCCCCATATCACAAGTTCAAGGCTCTTTAAATGTATCTGCAGACAACAATTCAGAAATTGATACAAATGAGATGAAGTTCACTCATATGATTGAAAACACTGTTGGAATAGGAGAAAATACTGTATTCCAGAAATTTGTCTTTGTCCCATGATGCTTTCAATTGCCTATTTCCTTCAGGTTTATTAACATGAGTGTTCAGTAAAGTGTTAAAAGAAACCCCATTCAAAATTTTCTCCATATCCAGTTGTCAGATGCCAAGGAAACCCAATATGGATATGTTGTATACTGGTCTATCCCAGGTTGATATGAATGTATAGCATGTATTTGTATAAGGGGACACTTATACTGTCTTGCTGTAGACCTAGCTTTTGTAACAATGTGGTACAGCATTTGCCTTGGGAGTTGGGACCTAAAGGTTCTGGGTTCAATCCCAGCCTTTGGGGGCTATTTAACAGAACTGTTACAGATACATGTAATCAGCATTCAGAATATCTTACGGTTTGTCCAAACATGGCCTATATCTGACCCTTGAATTTTGTGTCATACAAAGTTAAATTGGGAGAATTTTTGAGGATTTTTCTTTTTTATTATCCTTTGACACACAATATATTCTATGTTTTATGAGTCCTATGTAAAAGGGGTTATGAAAACAGTGTTGGAAAACAAGACATCAGTATTTCTTTTCTTTTTTCTCTCCAGAATTTTTTCTACCTTTACAAATACAAACCACATAATCTGAGGGCTCCATATTTATTGAATTGTTTGTTAATGCTCTAAATAGGGAGCCATTTAGATTTTATGCCACAAATCAAATTATTTTGTAAAAGGCCAATTAATACTACCAGATATATATATATTTCTTTTCATATAAAGTGTACAGTTAAATTCAGTAAAATGATGCAATTTTGGGCATCTGATAATGGAATTGTAGGCTACTTTAGCAGTAGGTCACTCTGTTTATTATTCCCCCGCAAAACGAATGTTTTCGGGGGTATACTGGAATCAGCCTGTCTGTCCGTCCGTGTGTCCGTCCGTCCGTGTGTCCGTCCGTGTACAAAATACTAGTAATTTTGTGTCGCAAACTCCTCCTACAGTTTTCCTTCAATTGTATTGAAACTTTGCACATATATTGATCATATACTGAAGGTTTGCAAGACGCAATTTTCAAGTGTCGACTCCTCCTTGTTGAGGAATTATCTCCCCTTGAACTTGACACATTTTTCTGTCAAAGCACTGGCGGGGGTATTAAGTCACATTCAGTGACAGTTCTAGTTACACCAGATATGATGTTTTGATACGGATTTGAATATAAATCCTTGTAGACGGCCCATGTTATTGATTAAGTGTCTTTCCCACAAGGCTTTCCAAAACTGTTGCATGAAATCTAATAATACCCAAAGAGGCTGTGTAGCCCATTGAGGAAATATCAATTCAGATTTTTTTTTTCTAAATCTTATCTTTCTTCTTTACTAATGTTTTTCCAGCAATAATTCAGTAAGTCATTTTTGAGTTTGTTGAGAGTATGAAAATCTGAATAGTTGGTTTTAATTTGGGAGAGTTAAAAATTTTGTCCTCTGGTAAAGAGTTCAACAAGAAGGTACAAAAATTTCATATTGCATACATGTGTAAGTAGCAATTAATATATTGTACACTTTGATCAAATTTGTTCATGATTGCTGAAACTGATTGACAGCTGTAGACCTTAACACTTTGTTTATACAGAAATATCATTATATAATATCGTCATATTTTATATAGTTTTTTTTATTCTTACTCATCAACATCTGAAGTGTTTCATATATTTGTCAATAACTTTAACTTACATAAATCCATCTTGGGTTTTTTTTTTTTTTTTAATCCTACGCATGTTTACAGTCCTAAATATAATACTAGCATAAAAAAACATCAAATCGTTGGATCAAATTACTACTCCAATAAGTAGTAAAATTACAGTTGCTGCGCAGCACACTTGGTAGAACAACTTGGACTCCCATTGCTTGCTTACTCTACTAATTACTTACATATTATACATGTATTACATGTGATAAAAAAAAAATATTTTCATTACATCAAATCATAGCTTAAAACTGTTCAACAAATCCGCTTTTCAGGACTTTGAGTCCTTTGATTAGTATTTATGTCCAAAAATTTACATTTTGGACCGTTCAAATTCAATAACCTGTCGTAAATCGAATTTTTCTTTTAAATGGTTTTATACGATCTTTTATGCCTAGTCTAGCATACAAATGTTAATTTGAAGAAAAAGGTTTGAAGGGTCGGAATCTGTTTCACTGTACTTGCAAATATCCGGTAATTTTACAGGAAGTTCACTCTGGGAGTTGTTTCCGGAGGATTCGAAGGTTATGCAGGTCAAGCTTTTTGCTATTGAGCCTGTTTTATAGAAATAATTTGTCGCATAATGGATGAATTGAGTAGAAAGATTGTATAAAATACCCAAAAAGATGACATTATCAATAAACAAAAGTAACGCACACTCGGTAAAATTGGATTTGAAAAACACAGGTGGACAGCGAATTTTGTCGCCAGGGGGGGTGCTTGTCAAACGGCGCATCGAAAGAAAAAATAATCGAAATATTTTAAACCGATATTATTAAAACAGCGATTACGTAATCGCTGTTTTAAAAACCGTGAAAAGTGAATTTAAGGTCATCTTTTAAGGTGGATATGTAATCCTTGGCAAACCACCTAAAGGTGCATTAGTCGCAAAACATTTTAAAGCTGGTTATCAACATTTTGTCATTTTTCCACCATGTTTTTAAAAGCCCTTTTCTCCTTTTCCAATAGTGTTTTCAAAAGCCTTTTTCTTTAGGTACGATAAAATACCGGGTCTTATAGCAAAGGGTTAATATTGCAGCATGGTCTTTGTGGTTGATGAAAACCTGCTGTTGTCAAGTTGAGAGACTAGGTGAAGGAAATCTTTACTCTTACATTTTTGCATAGATGATACCGTTCTTGTTTGGGCGTTGTTACATCTTTCAGGCTATATTTATAAAGATAGATCTATCTACTTTCGTGCAGAACAATGCGTCAGACGGGCTTCCAGAAAATTAATGGTATCTGGATCGATACGGGCGTAGAAAAGTTGTGAGGGGCGCAAAAGGTTGTAGAGACAGAAAACGTTTCTAGAAGGGTCATGGTGCATGTATTATCAGGTGTTTAAGTCCCACTTGTTGCCAAAACTAAACAATGCGGGTTAAAAAATGCATTAAAATCGCACCATGTGAAAATTATTGGGAAGATGACAGTCTGTTATTGTACGGTTGGTCCAGGTGGTATTTGCTAGCAGAAAGATGAATTTTAGAACCAGACCCGTACAAAAGACAGACCGACATGGCAACTTTTTTACCTAGCTTCAACATTCATTTTCCTTATAGCGACTACCAGTGGGACCGACCGTACAAAAACAGATTGTCATCTTCACAAAAATTTCCGTACTTTTAAATCGTACATGTATGACTGGAACTTTAAAGCATTTTAATACCTGCATTGTTCACTCTTGGCTGCCACTAGGTCTTTAATATGTCCTATAGTTATCATATACTGAGAGTATGCATTCGGTATACCTTGGTTGATGGGGTGATTGGAGCCATCAAATCCCTCGGCTGTATCTAGTAGCTTGATATGCACCTACACGGTACGTTTCTTCGCCGGAAATAAGCCGGTTTACCGTTCTGAAAATTGTAAGGATCCCCGTAAAAAAGAAAACTTGAGTCTCAATTTTCTATCGAAATCTTTCTAACTATATTACAGTTGACCAACAGTTGGCACATTCATTTTTTAACGTGGTTTTTCAATTCCGATTGAAGTTTTCACCGACAGATAGATATGAATAACTTCATCGAGGTTGTTTATATCGTTGCTAAACGACTTACAATGGTGCCGCCATGTATAAGGTCACGTGATTGGCAGTTCAAATGGAAACGACCGTTATACAGACGAGGTTAGATGTAGACCTGTACGGAATCGGCCGAGTTGTGACGAGTGTGAGAGTATGCCCATTCAATGGCAACATTTTATCTTAGCAATGTGGCATGTGAAGTTGAATGCCAATATGATGGAAATTTATAACAAACTTTTTTTTTCATTTATAAAAGGATATAACAAATGATGATTTGGGATTGCGCAGGCTTACATGAATCGATACTTTTTGCAGATGCATTCAACCCCTTTTCACAGAGCATGACTCATTTACATGTTAGGCAATATGCCGTACGTAATTATCGATGTTGTGCAAGAAAAATAGTCAAGTCGGCTGCTTTTGTATAATAAATTGATGTTGCGCGCGAGCAGAAAGATAAACGACACCAGTACAATATGTCCTAATAGAATCCGTATAATCTATTTTTGGAACACAAAAAAGCGGCTCTTACACATAATGCAGACTCAACTCTCTTATCATTGGATGTACCAATTCTCCTCGTGTGTAGAGTTCGCCTAATTATATCAATGAGAGTAGTGAGTATCTGAAACAACGGAAACCTTTCAATTACTGTAAATGTTTACACAAGATTAACTGGATTACTTGAACGAGAGGTCAGCAGTGAAGATTTGCAGAAATTCGCCAGAATTAGTGGGAAAAAAGCTGCTTGTTCGGAAGGTGCCGAGCGACCATGAGAACGGGACGCAAATTTAAATCGTTCGTTCTGCTTTCTGTTGGTACATTTCTGTTGGTACTGTGTGTGTTCTTCGTTAAAATTGATAACACGAATTCGTGGAGAAAATTTAAAGTGCTGTCTCTCAGAAGTGGTATGGTAGTTCTTTCATTCTCTCTCTCTCTCTCTCTCTCTCTGTTCCAAAAGTATTGAAGGAGTTTTCGTTATTTTGCTTTACTCCCTACATACAAAATGACAAGGGCGTAATCAATACTTAATTGTAAACATGACATGTATTCTGGGCCAGAGGCCTATATTTACGGTAATAAAACCTTCTGAGCTCTGAGTTCTCTCTCTCTCTCTCTCTCTCTCTCTCTCTCTCTCTCTCGTTTGTTTGTTTTCCTTCAATTATTTAATTTTTAGTAATGAAGAAGTCAAGAACTTTATAAGTTAAAAATCCAATTAATTAAAACGCAATGCGTTCTTTGTCCGTCTACACCTATGGTGAACGCCAATTTAAAACAGTTTCTATTCGTGAGAATACACATAGTTTGCAATGGACTTTCTTTTTAGACATGTTTGACCCTCCACAAATTATTTATTTCTAGTTATGTTAGTAACAGAGCTTTGAGGGTAAGGGTCAGAAAACATGTCTCAGAGGTTTGCAATGTTGGAAGGCGGGGCAACTGAAGACTGGAGCATAATTTCTTAACCACAGTGCAAAACTTTAGATTTGTCTGTATTGAAAGTAGATCTATTTGCAAAGGAAATTCTGTGTGTGGCTTCAGTAATCGTGCCACTCAATAAAAGCGTAGAAAACATTGTGGTAAAAGGAGAAAATGCTAGTTACCAGCATTTTCTCCTTTTCCCACAATGTTTTCAATAGCCTTTTTCTTCGAAGTCGTAATTGGGAGCATTTGAAGTGTAGAAAAGATAAGATAATATTCAGTTGTGAAGGAGGCTCAGTAACTCAATCAGTACAACTTAGTTAATAAATAAAATCAGTTTAATATCTGTGTGTCAGTCATTTATTCGGAAGTTAATCAAACTGACTCATAAGAGCAGAGAAGGGGACGAGTTTGTAGGTTCAGAGTGAAATGTTTTTATCTGTTAAAGATACATTTTTACAGCCAGACAGAGAAAAAAAAAACTGCTGTAACTCATTGGTGTGTAGAATGGTTCAGATATTGGTCAGCTGTTAAACACAGATAAATAATCGATAAATATGGTGTGCGGGATAAAGAAACTCAAGGGCCTTGTCTTCGATTTTAAAACCTGAAACTACAACAGGGTTTTCTTTGATGGCCCCAAGAAAATGAAATGCATTCTGTATCGATGTATTCTGTGTCCCCTAGCAACCGTCTGGGGCAACATTTGGCATGAAGATACAAAGATGATTATAGTTTCATAAAATAAAGATGACATGGGTTTAAAAAAAAAGTGGCTGAAAACGAGTATAGGTATATCTTTAAAACCTATGCTGTTGATTTTCAAATGAATTGTCTCATCCGGACAAATCTAAAGAGATCATACAGAATGGGACTATTATAAATGAGCCATGGTCTTTCAAAGAGGGTTTGATGCATTTCCGTAATGCATTATAGCAAGCAAGTAATCAAAAAATTATAGATCCACAAAATTTATTTGTCTAATAACTGACTGAATCATACTGCTAGAATGGTCCTTTGAAACAAAGAAAATCTAACAAGTTAACAAAAGGTTTCGATCAAGGTCAGCCTGCACGGATTGCGCAGGCTGACATGGGTCGATACTTTTTTGCAGATGCATTAAGCCCCCTTTTGACAGAGCATGGCTCAAATGATTATTCCGTTCTCAACTTTGTTGATGATAAATTACCGCATACTTACATACATACATACATACAGTAAATCTGAAATTTCATGAAATTCCTAAAAATACCAGGAAATTCGTGAAATGACTGTTTCACTCAGGGATTTCATGTAATACCTGATTTTTTCAGGAATTTTGTGAAATGACTGGAAATCATGAGGCAATTTTATACAGATTTACTACATGCCTTTGACGTGATTTAGGAAATGTGTGAAATGATGTATCTTTTAAGCAGCTTGTGTGATACTCAATAACTAGGGGACTGGATTTTATTGTAAGAGCATTTTGATATGCATTCATTTATAATGATTAATCTACCACAAGTAGGTAGATTAATACAAATATTTTGGTTTGTTTGTTTTTCAAATAACCTTTTCACTACCATTAACAACTTACTAAAATGCATATACTTTGCAATAGTTATTGAATTATATAATTTTTACAAGATTAATGATTAAAGATTGATAAAATTAAAGACTTTAATAATCATTTTCATCAAAGATCAAAGATAGCGCTACAGTTTCACCATTTTTTGAAAACATTCAGAATTTCATGAAACTTTATTTGGTGATAGTTTATTATCTGATCTACAAAAATAGGAGATAAAAAAAAGGGGGTCACCAGCTTTGGGAAAATTCTATGAATATTTCTTTTAGTACACCCTGCATTGCGGCAGTACAGGATGAAATTTCACCTATGAAAACTAAGTCTATGTTTATTTTTTTTTAAATCACAACAGTTATAAGCAAATTTTATGTCATTGTATTGGTGAAACATCAAATTTAACGAAAAAAATAATTTAGAGTATACTAAGCATCAATCTTTAAAAAAAAACTGAACAAATGGCTAAAACACCTTTATTTTGGGGAAAAAAAAAACAACAAAGAGTATCTTTTTAAGTTATTTTTTTAATGTTCTAACATTCAGATTTTTCTTATTTTTTCTATAGATAATATTCATATACTAAACTAAAAGAATCAGGCTTAAAACAAACAGGTCACTAGCCTTATTTTTTAAGAAAATACATTTTAAGTTTGTGGGTGGGGCACTAACTAATGAGTAAATGTAGGGTTTGTCAAAGACAAAGACATTATATGAAGTAAGTTATATAAATTTTTTCAACAATTTTTATAAGAATCAAGTTTGTTGGTCATAATAAACCAATCCATAGCATATAAATGTAATACTGATGTTAGCATGTAACCCATTACCAAACGACTAATTTTAGACTCTTCTAAATTAGACGCGTTTGCAGACGTTAAACCAAACCCTGGTATTCATCTATCACAGTTCTTTAATGGGTCAGAAATCGTTGTGTGAAAAGGAGAAATCAATCATTAGGAGCAATTTCTCCTTTTGACATCAATGTTTTCTAATGTTGTCTGCTGCAGACTCATCAAGCTTAGGGATAACCTGGTAAAGGAGAAAGAGTTACAGTCCCTTATTTTCTGCAAGTCTTTACCAAGTGACATAATTTTGGACCAAAATGAAAGCATCTGCATCTGAAAAGATGTTTTAGCTCGACGACACGTCTGCCAGATAGAACGCTAGTAGCATCTGTGTCCATATTTCCGTTGTTAGGTGACGTAGTTAGGTGATTCACTTTGACTTTCAGTCCCATCTTTTGAAAGCGTAATTTCGGATTCTTGCCTCGCATAAAATTATTTGGCTTGATTCAAATACTTTTTCTTCGTTTTGCTGACATGGTCGATTTGTTTTAGTTCTTGCTTTATCCATGTTGCAGACATTGACAAGCGTGGCAAGATCAAGTGTGTTAAGTGCTCACCGTTTCGAGTGAAAGGTGAGCGTGATAGTTACACGAAGCGTGATAATGGAAACTGTTGCGAACGTCGTTAAACCGAGGCCCTGTATGACTGTGCTATACGCTTAGCATGTTGAAGAACCAGGCGTAACATAGGATGGGTTTCATCCTGTATCTTGCACTATCCCGCGAACCATAACTAACTACCTGTAGGGTTTCCCCATATGGGCAACTGTTGGCGACGATAAATAGACGAAAATCCAATCAGCCTTTGTTCATTCCTTCATATGATTAGATACAAACAACAAGACGCATTTTTTAAAACCCTAAACAGCTGTGATTGTTTTAAAAGGCTATAAATGTTCATACTCTTTACACAACAATCCTTAGAAAGAAAATCATGAAGAAATGTGGGGAAAGTAGAAAATGTATGTTACCAGTATTTTCTCCATTCAAACAATGTTTTCTACCCTTTCTTTCACAAATTTTAGCGTTTGAACCATATTTGAATTTAAAACATCTACCAATGTTTTCAAAGTTTGATAAGTCTACAATTTTGTTGTCTAGTAAAGAGTAAAAAGTATTTCAGTCATACCAAAACTTCTGAATGATACAGAAATTTGGGATTTATCAATATCACACCTTTAATCAATAAAATTATGAAGATGACGTCGTCTCAGGAATTTCATGAAATGACTGCAGACACTTTCTAGTCATTTCATGAAATTCCTGATAAAATATGGCATTTCGTGAAATCCCTATGTGAAATACTCATTTCACAAATTTCCTGATTTGTTTAGGAATTTCATGAAATTCCTAGTTTCACAGATCTACTGTAACATATACATGTAGAGTACTAACGTTGAATACTATTATAAGTTAAAACCCATTTGATCCGGTTTATTTTACTTCCTACTTTTATCAACGTGGCTGTATACGCTAGCTTTTGACCTTCTTCTTGGTATTAACTCTTTACTACTCGGCAAAATTTTAAACGGCAAATTGAATGTTATTCGAACATAAAATTTGTCTTTCACAGAGACCAGCATTTTCACCTCTTCGAACAATGTTTTCAATAGCCTTCGTTATCAAGGTTGTTTAAAGTCGGAATCGTGTGGTAAAGGGTTAATTTGCGATTGGTGAAACTGATGACGTGTTTATTCTGCGGTCCTCCGCGGACCTTTTTGGCATCCGTTGTCCGCGCATGTCGTATTCTTCGAAGATTCGACCTATCTGCTATGATGCATCACAATCCTGTACAGGATGAATATTATTAATACGCGGTGCAGAAAATGGCTATAAACAATACACCTGTGAGAAAATGTAGCCTCCTTTTTGCTCCAAATGTCTTAAAAATTTAATTATTTCGAAAGGGAAAAATAGTTTTTACAAATACTATTGTTTTACTGCACATCTTTGAATACAGTTTCTAAATAAGGATTTTAAGGAAATCATGATTCGTGCAGGGTTTTCCGCAGACTTATCAACAATATGTGTCTGGGCTTATACTGAAGCTATTACCCAAGCCTGTAGGCCTATATAGCTGAATGATTCGCACCAGGTGGCGTTTCATTGAATAAACGTTTATTTTGAAATTCAAAGTAACGGTTGTTGTTTTGAAAAGTAGTCCGGTTCTGTACCCAGAATGCCCACATCAGATAGGTCAGTTTTTGAAAAATGCCAACTAGGCTAGCGAAAGATAATTAATGATTCGGGGCCTGTTTATGACACAAGTGGACAACGGTCTCTACCGTTTATCGATAGCTCGCGGTGTTTATTCACACCTAAGCAAATGAGTATGGCAGGGGATAATCCTGTAGAGATTTCTCATGTGTTAACCAATAACTGATTTCTTTACAGTCTAGATGCATTTCCGGACATGTCTTTTTTAACCGTAACTATCCCTTTTACAACGATTAGTTCGATTGACACCTAATCTTGAAGAATATACACGTATCTAATGGAAAATTTCGTTTTTCAACAAAATGCAAAACAATGTGGAAAAAGAGGCAATTGCTGGTGGGGTTACATTTTATTAAGTCATCCTTTTTGTTAAGGGGGTTTAATGCATCTGGAAAAAGCATCGAAGCAGATCTACCTGCGCAGTCGGCGTAGGTTGACCTTGGATGAAATTTTTGTTTTCGGTAGATTTGTGCATGTCCAAGGGCCAATTTACTTCATGATTCAATCGATCGGTAGACAAAGTGGATTTTATTTATCCATAATTATGAGATGTCTTGCTTGGTGCAATACACAATGGAAATGCATTAAACCACCTTTTGCCGGTGCATGGTCTAATGAATTCTTTTCATATTGATCAACAAAAGAGTTTTAATAATCATATTTCAGCGCTTATATACCGTTTGTCTAACTTAAAGAGACCTTTCTCGTTTCCATTACATGTAGAAATAATCGATTCCCAGGCGACAACATTTGAACTCGTTCAAATTGAAAGCAATTGCAGACAACAAATGAGATATGGCTCAAATGACCGATTTTGCATATGAAAAGAAAAACAGTTTGCAATTTGTGGGAGAAAGAAGGAAATGCTGCTTACCAACGTTTTTTTTTTTCCTTTTCTCGAGATATTTTCCGTAGCCTTTCTCCTATGGGTTATTAAAACACATTTTTTTCTCTCTTTTTTACGGGCTTAAAATATCTCAAGTCGCCGTTGCAGAGGTTTAGGTTATGTTCAGACAGCATAAAACATGCCTCCGATCTTAGATCTTCTCTGGAGCATACATTATAAGATGTTCTCAACAACAGAGCCGTTAAGGGTTTGCAAAAAAATTCTTTCTTGTTGAAAAAATTGTCTCTGTTTTTCATATGTTCAAGGTTAGAGTTGTCCTACTCCTTTCTCCGTTTATTCATCTGTTTATTCATTCGTCCGTCCGTCTGTCAGTCCATCCATCCATCCATCCATGCACATGTACGAAATAACAGAGATTCTTGCAAGGTAGGGAACTCTGGTATCTACAACTGAAGTGCCGCATCGTCTAGGTTGGCTCCCCTGATCTTTATGTGTGTATGCCGTAAAGACAGTTCACTTCAGTTCAGTTATTTTTTTCCTTTTCAAAAATTCAAACGTAGATTTAGATCCAGAAAAAAGATATATATTTTTTTTCACCTGAAACATAGTCTTTACTGTATTTTCAGAGGAAGGCTCGAGGAACGAAGCGAGTGAGAAGACAGCTAAACAGAACTCTCTTCTATTAAAGGACAATCCGCCAAAGAAAAGTATTTATGGGAAAAACACAGCAATAGCAGATCAGCTTGTTGATTTTATGTCGATTGTAGAACAACAAAATGTAAACATCACGCGGTTCAATGCTGTCACAAATGGCTCGATCGGAAGTTCTGTAACAGATGTTTTACTGGATACTTTTGAAGGTCGCCAAAAGGATGGTGTTCAGGAGCACGAAAGGCGTTTATCTAACTTGCATCACGCATGCGCAAGTCGAGCCTCGATGGGTTGTAAGAATGTAGACCAGTGTAATTTGACGGAGTTTTTTTATTCGAAGCAATACAACTTCGCCTATTGTAAGGTTCCTAAGTCAGGAAGCACATTTTGGATGAAGTTATTTTTGGTAAGTGTTTATATATAATTGCTTCTAAGATTTAGAATTTACCTTTACATTTTGGGGTCCTGCGTGGCTCAGTGGTAACAGTTTATGATTCGAAACAAGGATGTTCCTAGTTCGAACCTCAGCCGAAGCTCATGTTTTTTCTTTTGAGTGTCTTTTTGTAAGGCGCTTTAAGAGCCGTAAAACCCGGTACATACGTGAGTAGATGAGCTAACGACTGAAATAGATTTGATAGCGGTGTAGGGCGCCATTAAATCAATTTATTCATGTTTCATTTTCGCCGGACCTTGCTTTTTAGCTCACCTGAGCACGAAGTGCTCAAGGTGAGCTTTTGTGATCGTGCTGTGTCCGTCGTGCGTCGTCCGTCGTGCGACGTGCGTCGTGCGACGTGCGTCGTGCGTCGTCAACTTTTACCTTGTGTACGCTCTGGAGGCCACATTTTCAGTCCGATACTCATGAAACTTGGTCAGAATGTTTGTCTTGATAATATCTCGGACGAGTTCAAAAATGGGTCAGGTCGGGTCAAAAACTAGGTCACTAGGTCAAATCTTAGAAAAACCTTGCATACACTCTAGAGGCCACATTTTTAGTCCAAAACTTTTGAAAGTTGGTCAAAATGTTTGTCTTGATGATATCTCGCACGAGTTCGAAAATGGGTCATGTCGGGTCAAAAACTAGGTCACTAGGTCAAATCTTAGAAAAACCTTGTGTACGCTCTAGAGCCACATTTTCAGTCAGATACTCATGAAACTTGGTCAGAATGTTTGTCTTAATAATATCTCGGACGAGTTCGAGAATGGGTCATTTTGGGTCAAAAACTAGGTCACTAGGTCAAATCTTAGAAAAACCTTGTGTATGCTCTAGAGACCACATTTTAAATGTAAAACTCTTGAAAGTTGGTCAGAATGTTTGTCTTGATAATATCTTGGACGAGTCCGAAAATAGGTCATGTCGGGTCAAAAACTAGGTCACTAGGTCAAATCTAACAAAAACCTTGTGTACACTCTAGAGGCCACATTTTCAGTCAGATACTCATGAAACTTGGTCAGAATGTTTGTCTTGATGATATCTCGGACGAGATTGAAAATGAGTCATTTCAGGGCAAAACCTAGGTCACTAGGTCAAATCTTAGAAAAACCTTGTGTACGCTTTAGAGGCCACATTTTCAGTCAGATACTCATGAAACTTGGTCAGAATGTTTGTCTTGATGATATCTCTCGGACGAGATTGAAAATGAGTCATTTCAGGGCAAAACCTAGGTCACTAGGTCAAATCTTAGAAAAACCTTGTGTACGCTTTAGAGGCCACATTTTCAGTCAGATACTCATGAAACTTGGTCAGAATGTTTGTGTTGATGATATCTCGGACGAGTTCGAAAGTTGGTCATGTTGAGTCAAAAACTAGGTCACTAGGTCAAATCTTAGAAAAACCTTGTGCACACTCTAGAGGCCACATTTTCTGTCAGATGCTCATGAAACTTGGTCAGAATGCTTGTCTCGATGATATCTCGGACGAGTTCGAAAATGGGTCATGTCGAGTCAAAAACTAGGTCACTAGGTCAAATCTTAGAAAAAACCTTGTGTACACTTTAGAGGCCACAATTTCAGTCAGATACTCATAAAACTTGGTCAGAATGTTTGACTTGATGATATCTCGGACGAGTTCGAAAATGGGTCATGTTGAGTCAAAAACTAGGTCACTAGGTCAAATCTTAGAAAAACCTTGTGCACACTCTAGAGGCCACATTTTCAGTCAGATACTCATGAAACTTGGTCAGAAAGTTTGTCTCGATGATATCTTTGACGAGTTCGAAAATGGGTCATGTCGGGTCAAAAACTAGGTCACTAGGTCAAATCTTAGAAAAAACCTTGTGTACGCTCCAGAGGCCACATTTTCAGTCCAAAACTCTTGAAAGTTGGTCAGAATGTTTGTCTTGATGATATCTCGGACGAGTTTGAAAATGGGTCATATCGGGTCAAAAACTAGGTCACTAGGTCAAATCTTAGAAAAACTTTGTACACACTCTAGAGGCCAAATTTTTAGTCCAAAACTCTTGAAAGTTGGTCAGAATGTTTGTCTTTATGATATCTTAGACGAGTTAAAAAATGGGTCATGTCTGGTCAAAAAGTAGGTCACTAGGTCATATCTTAAAAAAACGTTGTGTACACTCTAGAGGCCACATTTTCAGTCTAAAACTCTTGAAATTTGGTCAGAATGTTTGTCTTGATGATATCTCGGACGAGTTCGAAAATGGGTCACGCCGGGTCAAAAATTAGGTCACTAGGTCAAATCTTAAAAAAAAACCTTGTGTACGCTCCAGAGGTCACATTTTCAGTCTATTTTTCTTGAAAGTTGGTCAGAATGTTTGACTTGATGATACCTTGGATGACTTCAAAAATGGTTCATGTTGGGTCAAAAACTGTCACTAGGTCAAATCTTTGAAAAACCTTGTGTATGCTCCAGAGGCCACATTTTCAGTCCAAAACTCATGAAATTTGGTCAGAATGTTTGTCTTCATGATATCTCAGACGACTTCGAAAATCGGTCATGTTGGATCAAAAACTAGGTCAGTAGGTCAAATCTCAGAAAAACCCTGTGTATGCTCTATAGGCCACATTTTCTGTCCGGTACTTATGAAAGGTGGTCAGGATCGTTGTTTTGATAATCTCTACAATGGGAAAATGGGCTATGGTTGGCTAAAAAGTAGGTCACTGAGAGAAATTCTAGAAAAAGCTTGTGCACATGCTAGAGGCCAAATTTCAGTCCAATAATTATGAAAGCTTCGTAGATTTTTTGTCATGATATCTGAAAAGAGATTGAAAATGGGTCATATTTGGTCAAAAGACTCAGGTGAGCGACTTTAGGGCCATCATGGCCCTCTTGTTTATGTGCGAGCCAACATGTATTTGCCAACATATTTATTATCGGGGGATGCTGAAAGTAACTGCGATATGATTGTTCATCTGAACCTCCTATAGCTGATGTTTATATGAGAAAGTAGCCAATGGCTTTGACAGAATGTTTTAAATTTTGCTGGTTAAGAAAGATTGGGATTGCGTAGATAGGTGCATTTGGCCTCATTGATATAACCCTTTGAAATGAGCTACTTTCAAAAACGATGTCGAACACCAAACAAGCCAGCCAAGGAAGTCAATATTCAGTTAATGTATAATCGTTTTATCTTACTTATCTATTGTTTAGCTTACCTGAGCACGTAGTGCTCAAGGTTAGCCTTTGTGATTGTGCTGCGTCATCGTGGTCCGAGCGTCAACAATTAGAATAATCTTGTGTGTAAGCTCTAGAGTCCACGTTTTCAGTTCAATGCTCATGAAAATTGGTCAGAATGTTTGTCTTGAATATATACTGGACACGATTAAATTTTGGTCACGTCAGGTCAAAAAGTAGGTCACTTGAGCAAATCTAAGAAAAACCTTGTGTTCACTCTAGAGGCCACATTTTCAGTCCAATACACATGAAAAGTGGTCAGAATATTTGTCTTGATAATATCTCGGACAAGTTCGAAATTGGGTCACGTCGGACCGAAAAGTAGTTAACTGCGGTAAATCTTAGATAAACCTCATGTGCATTTTAAAGGGCACATTTTCAGTTCAATACTTATGAAACTAGGTCAGAATGTTTGACTTGATGATATTGGGTCACGTGAGATCAAAAGTAGGTCACTGGGGCAAATCATAGAGAAACCTTTTGTACACTCTAGAAGCTACATTTTCTGTCCTATAATCATGAAACCTGGTCCAAATGTTTGTCTTGATGATATCACGGACAAGTTCAAAATTTGTTCATGTTGGGTCAAAAATCAGATCACTGAATCTTAGAAAGACCTTGTGTCCACTCTACAGGCTATATTACAGAATGATACTCATGAAAAGTGTCAGAGTGTATGTCTTGATGACATCTAGGACATGTTCAAAACTTGGTCATGTCGGGTCAAAAAGTAGGTCGCTAACACTCACGTGTTACATAATCACAGCCAGGATCTCTTCACCTTCGCCACCTTTAGATGACTTGACTCAGATTCGCGGTTTAGTGCCAATGGCCATCTTTCTTCTTTCATGGGAGTAAAGACAACGAAGATCTAGATCTGTATTCACAAATTATTCCTAAGAAATCTAATAATATGAAAAAGGCAAAGCCTCAATACGAGCGACGTGAATGATTTGTGATCTTGAAATCAAAGTTCGAATTCCGGCTTTGCCAAAACTAGATCTAATTTTGGGCGTTGTCAAAAGTAGAAAGCATTTTTCTTTCGTAGATTTATACATATGAAATACGGCGAACTGTCCCTGATTTTCTTAACAAAATAAAGACAGTTCCTTGACAATTCTGATAATTTATGTCCAGAAAAAAAATGACTTGGAATGATTAGATCTATAGGTTCACATACTTTTACGAAGCATTTACGGGAACATTTCCTCACTGCATGTAGATCTAGATCTATATAGATCTAGGAGAGACTTTGACTTTTACGAGGAATCGGTCAGTAGGTTTAGAAGAATATTGAGTAGAGTACTGGTAAAAGGAACTTCAGGAACGCATGGTAGGTGCATTTGCCACCGCAATGAATATACACACAAAAGGAAAAAACAAACAAACAAACAGCAAACAAACAAACAAAAACAGAATCTTTTTTTTTTTTCATTTCTTTGTCAGTGCACAGGTCTACCCATGTTTTACCTGGAGATTCTTTAAAATCAGAGTGGGTAGATCACTAGCTTTCCTTTTTCATCCCATCTACTTTCCTACATGTCCATCATTGAAACAGTGATCAGTGTAGATAAAGGAATGAATTTTGTCGCGATGACTAGATCTAGATCTATCAATAATCCTAGGAATGAAACTTGCCGAGTTATCGGATAGATATCCAACTTATGGCAAAAAAACGCCAAACTTTTAGTCTAGATCTATCAACAAGCTTTCGTAACACTGAATAAATATATTTGAGCCATGTTGCGGTAAAAGAGGGTTTAATGCATCTCCGTGATGTATGATACCAAGCAAGTCTTCACATAATTATACATCCATATTGTATGCTTGCGCGGACTGCACAGGCAGACCAGGGTCGATAGTTTTTGCAGGTGCATTAAGCCCTCTTTTTACAGATCATAAATCCGGCTTTCTCTGTAAATGGTATTTTGAAACAGTCAAAAAACTAGTTTAGTCATGATTTCTACGACAATATTTTCCGCGAAAAAACGGCTCGTGCATGACGTAAGAATAGTTTGATTAATGACGTCATTATTTGCTAGCATAGATCATTGCGTATGTTTATACAAAATAGACGCTTAATACGTTGAAAGTAAGTAAAAATTTAGATAATCTGTACTCATTAAACTGATAATGATTTTTATGTAATCACCCCATCGGTAATAATTATTGTCATTTTTGACCAATCAGGTACTTGTGCGAAAGATTGTCATACGTGTGACGCTGTGCGACTAACCGGAAGACACTCAATTTTAAGTCATCCCTGTTTAGATTTAGACTAAAACCCAAAACGAAGTCGAAATTTCATTTTTAAAAATCTAGAACGGTGTTACCGCAAAACGAGCTTCGCTCGTTACGGGTTTCGCCCGTAACTCGCTGTCGCTCGTTATTGAAGTATTTTCTAAATTTGAAAGTATCACAACTTCTTCCTGGCTAAACCAAATGGTTAAGCCAATCAGAAGTTGCGTTACTTTCCAAATCTAGAACTAAACTTAGAACAAAATTAAGAATGGTTGGTGAATAAGGACTCTGATACTAGTTTGCAACGGCGTGAGATGAAATTGAATAGACGAGACAAAACAAAATGAGCCTTGCTCTGTGAAAAGGGGTTTTATGCATCTGCATTCTACGCAGGCTGACCTGGCTCGATGTTTTTTGCTATTGGTCAATTTTCTGCATGTCATTTGACCGTTCTACTGAATGATTCAGTCGAGTGTTAGGCATAATTGATTTTATAAGTCCATAATTATGTAACAACTTGCTTGGTATAATACATGTGACCCTCTTTTACTGAAGCGTAGTTCAAATGTTGTTAACCCTTTTCCAAACAATCATTTGGTTTTAACGACCCCGAGAAAAAAAGGCTACTGAAAACACTGTGGGGAAATGGGGAAATAATAAATATTGTTGGTAACTAGCATTTTTTCCTTTTCCACGTTTTCTACCCTTTAAATATAGAAGCTGTGGTTTAAGGGCATGTTAAATTTGTTTTGTAGTTGCTTTAAATTTGGACAAGTTTGACATTTTGTTGTTTTGTTTAAGAGTTAAGCACATCATAGGTTTGTTTTATAACTATTTTGTTGACGAGTTAAGTTAAATGTGTGTCAGAGCCAACAAATGTCAGATTCTTTCTGTCACATAACGATATCTCATTTATTCTAGACCTGAAGTTGCACAAGAGTACTTAGACATTTCGGAATTTCTATAAATTACACTTGACTAATTGCTTTGACAGTAGTGCCAAATGATGTCACACGTGACGTCATATCATGCTTATTCCCACGGGTGTGTAAGACAGGAATATGTGTAATAGCTGTTTTACACTGAAAGCAAAAGTAGTTTATACTGGCCATAATATAGTACCCTGCGTTTTTTTTTCAGTTTACATTGACCGAAGCATCGCTTCACATCGCGACCTCAAGAATCTCTGAAGGTGAGAGTAATGCATTTTTTGATTGGCTAAACCAATGTTTAGCCAGTCAGAGATTCCGTTACTTTTTAATAGTAGAAAAAGCTTAGATATAGCCCCTAGACGCCAATACCAAACTTATCGAGACCTATTTCTCGCGATTCGAATCAAACTTACTGAGGGGACGGTCTATTGCAGTGTGTTTCAAGTTATGGTTCAGATTCAAAACTTTCTGAAAGGAATAATGAACATTACAGTTCCATTTCGAAGTCACCTGTTGGATATTGGTCCAGATATTAATGAGTAAAAATGCTTTTTCGTTATATTTCCAGGTCTTGCATAATGGCGAAAGGTACATGAAACTTGTTAACAGATGGTCGCGGAGTGACATTCACGCACGGTCACGACGTTTGCTTACACCACCATCGAAGATATATCGCGAGAAAATCGCGACTATAGTCGTGTCGCGGAATCCGTATTCTCGGCTTTTTTCAGCCTATACTGACAAAGTCTTCATGCCCCTTTTCTGGGGACAGTTCAAATCCATGAACAGTGTTCGCTTCAGGGAACCTTTCTCTGTCAACCGAACAGTGTACGCCTTTAAGAAATCCAATTCGCCTCTTCCAGACCGTTTTTTGGTATATCAGGAGCAAATGTTGAAGAAAGGATTGCTGAAGAAAATTAATGCCACCATTAAAGTGTTACCGGTGTGTGCCAACGATGCCTCGTTTGAAGACTTTTTAAAGTTCATTATCGCCGAAGTCAAAGCAGGGCATAGGCTTGAACCTCACTGGGCGCCGATAAGTAGTCTATGCAGGCCTTGTTTGTTTAATACTCAAAATATTGTGAAACAAGAAAGTTTTGCGCGAGATGTAGAACACGCTCTAAGTTCTTTTAATATAAATAATACGGGTCTTCATGAACTAAAGAAAGAACTGCTTGATACGAGAGTGGAAAATTCGATACCAGGAATAGTTGGTGTGGTAGAGAGGAAAGCTCTATCGCCGGACGTTAAATTGTGCATTTCTAATAAAGACATTGTCAAACGCCTTTGGAAAGCTTTTCAAATCCAAGGATACATCAGCAATAAAGCTCAGCTCCCGAAAGAGCTTCTTTCGGAAAAATTCGAGAAGCATAAAATAATATCAAAAGCTCTGGTGTCGCTAAAAAAGGAAAAGTTGACTGCGGAACAGCGATCCAATCAAAGGCAATCCTATTTGATAAAAGCTTATAGCTCTATCAGTAGTGATATTATCAAGGAAATTCAGACCATATTCCGTTCCGATTTCGAGCTATTTGATTATTCAGTAGAATCACCAAAATGATGATGTAGTTCCTTCCGCCTTTTCACCTCATAAAACAAATACGCAGCAATCAACCTCTTTGTTTATCAAAGGACAAAATGTTAGACTGGACCAAATTAGAAGCATGTGCGGTCAGGAAATTAATTACTCAAAAAAGTGATCTTTGTCTTTGGAAGTGTAGAAAAAATGTAGAAAAGGGAGAAAATGCTAGTTACCACCATTTTCTCCTTTTTCTACAATTTTTTCAAAAGCCTTCTTTCTCAAGGTCGCTTAAACTCGGGATTGTATGGTAAAGCGTTAATCTACATAAATTATGGTTTTATATACGGTGTACGGTAAAGCGTTAATCTGCATAAATTATGGTTTTATATACGGTGTATGGTAAAGCGTTAATCTACATAAATTATGGTTTTATATGCGGTGACATGTTAGAAATTGTTGAAAAAAAAAAAAGGAACTGCTCATTTTCTTCACAATGCTATCAATAACGGTCTGCTTCAAAAACCCAATAATTCATGCTCAGCATTGTTCTAAGTGTAAAGAGGCAGCGATCTGGACCAAGTTACAAAGATTTTTTCATTAGATCTATATCCTTTGGGAGAAACAGGAATAATTCTTGCGCTTCGGGAATTAGAAATGTTTTGATCGATTTCTGGAAGAGGCATATGTGTAGAAGATCTATGTTCAAGATGAAATTTGCCTATATGTAAGGAAAGAAATCGTAAATTTTGAGATATTTCAGGGAAAGGTGTGAAAGTCTTAATATATTAGAAGAGGCAATGCGGAAAGTGTAAATGTCTGTGTGTGTGTAAAGAAGTACTGTGCAAGATATTAATGTCTGTGTGTGTAGGGGTACGGACAAAAGCCCCATAGGACAAAGGCCCGATGTACTTTGCAGAAATACGGACAAAAGCCCCATAGGACAAAGGCCCCATGTACTTTGCAGAAATACGGACAAAAGCCCCATGATATTAAATCAGTGTATCTTCTTATTTTTTTTTTTTTTTTTGGCTATCCAAAAATCTGTTTAAATGACAAAAGAGGGTGAGAAAATTCTCATTATTGAGGATTAAAACACCAATCCTGTCAACGGTTACAGAGTTCCATCTAATAGAAAAAGATAATAAGATACTATCACTTGATTTTGAAGTTTGCAAGTATGTTTATTCACTGTCTTTTACCTGTAATTGACTTTATCACATATTTGAAAACGTCCGTGTAAAGTAGAAATAATAAACAGAAAATAAGGTGCAACCTGTTACCAAGCGATCATGTTTACTCGTTTGATAACATAAAAGATCAGAAGTCACTGCTCATCTAATTCGTTCACATATATAATATTTGATTATCATTCACATCTCGGGTCATTTGAAAACACAACAAAATTACCAGAAATTATTTATCAGCTCATACACAGGAATATTTTCTGTGTTGCTAGAAGATAGAAAATGGATCACTTAAACCAAAATTGTTTGCAAATTCGAGAATATGAAGTCGTTGCTGATAATGTATCACTTCATTAAATAAGACGGGGCTCATGTCCTAGAGGACTTCTGCCCGATTGGGCTTTTGTCCGAGGGGCATTTGTTCTATGGGGATTTTGTCTTACACCCGTGTGTGTATTAGGAAGTAAGGTTTTAATGTTTGCGTGCTAAGAAGCTTTGTGCAACGTGTGCCTGTATATGTGAAAAGAAGCTATGTGCAAAGAGTTAATGTCTGTATGTGTGTTAAGAGACAAGGAGTAAATGGAACCAATGAGGAAAGTGAAAATATCTGTATGAACATAAACAAGCAATGTTCAAGATGAAACATCTGTTATGTGTAAAGAAGCTATGTATTAGGTGTAGAAAACCTTATGGGTGAAGGAGAAAATGCTTGTTCCCAGCATTTTCTCTTTTTCCCACAAGGTTTTCAAAAAGGCTATTTCATTAGGCTCGTTAAAACTCGGGATTGTATGCAAAAGAAGCAATGTGCAAGGTGAAAATGTCTGTATGTGTATGAAGAAGCAATCTACAAGTTGTAAATGAATGTTGTCTATACAGAAGCGAATGGACAAATTGAAAATGTCCCTATGTTTGTTAATAAGCAGTTTACATGCTGTATAACTCTAAGTTGATAAACCTTTCATTATCAGTTTATATTATTGTTTGTTATCATTAGAATACAGGTTTTGGAATCCAGGTTTAAAATCATATACAATAACGAGAAAATATAAACATTATCGAGTGGGTTTAAAATTTATCAACCATCTCGTCACGGTAATCCCAAAGACAAACAATAATGGTATTACTCGAACAAATTGACATGAAATAAATGACCTCAATTACCATATATTATACGCTTGGACTACTGTCCAAACTTAGCTTCGGCTATTGTCGTCTGAATGTGGAAGTATGTGAACGTCTTTCAACTCTTTATGCGGCTAATAGATTTATCGTGTCTTTAAAGAATACTTAAAATACCTGAAATAAACATGCTTTTGTTGGTTTAAATTAGTAATACGTGGAGGGTGACATAGATCTAAGATGCACTTTCTGTGCAGTCTGATCTTGATCTATGCCATCCACAAAAGCTTTTTATTTTGACTATGGCACTGTAAGGGTCAAACCCGACATTTATCGTTAACAGAATTTCCGTACCGTCCGATTATACCCGACGCTATAAATATTCACTCTTTAATTATTCTTTGCATAAAGGTCAATTTCAGGTCAATTTATTCAAGTAATAAATGATAATGAAGGTTTATCGAGTGAGAGCTATAAATGTCCATAATTATGTATGTAAAAAAAGCAATTAGCAAGGTGTGTCTCTATGTATGTAAAGAAATCAATCTGCATTTCCAAGGACCAGTCTACCTCATGATTCAGTCGGTTGTTACACAAAATAATGGATTTTATGAATTCATAATTATGTGATGGCTTGCTTGGTTTAATGTATCAGAGATGCATTAAACCCTCTTTTGTCAGAGAGCCTGCGGCTCATATGGACTGTTCTTTGAGAGAGTGTTCAGCAGAAATTCTTTACACACAACATATTTTGCATTGTATGTTTCAGTCGGTATATCATAGCTTCTTGCAGCTGCTATGATTTTTTTTATAAGCATATTGTTTTTTTTTTAGCCTTTTCAAAATACTAGTATTTGCTAATATTAATCCGGCTTGTCATAGTAACTCATGTTTTTATTTGAGTCATTAGATTACAATTATGCACAGTTTCTTGATTATTTTTGTAACGAGGGCGAATTTAAGTATTACAAAACGTTACATTATTTCATGTCTCCTTTATAAGTATTTCATCCGTAATCTTTTTATCTCCACTAGCCGACGGCAAGCGAGCTTATGTCATGACCTTGTGTCCAACGAGTGTCTGTCCGTTCGTTAAACTGTATTTCAAATATCTTCTCTGAAGAATCTGCATGCCCAGTTCTGACTAAAGCCATGGTCACATTTACGGTCATGCAGTCGACCGTGGTTCATTTCAAACGTAGTCTGCCATAATGTTACTACGGTCACCTAGGTTGAAGTACGTTCCAAGAAGGTTCAAAATTGGCAAAAAGAGGAGATAGAAAGTCTAAGTAGGTTGAACTCGTAGTGTTACTACAGTCAACTTGGTTGAGGTATGTCCGAAGTAGGTTCGGAATTTGAAAAAAGGGGAAACATAGAAAGTCAAAAGCCATGGTCACATTTACGGTCATGCACGTAGTTGACCGTAGTTCATTTTGAACGTAGTCTGCCATAGTGTTAATACGGTCAACTACGTTGAAGTACGTTCAGAGTAAGTTCAAACTTGGCAACAAAGAAAGTCTAAGTAGGTTGAACTACGTGTAATTACGGTTTTACTACATTTAACTGTGTGCAAAGTGGCTGCGGTTAACTAGGGTATTACTACGTCAGACTACGATTAACTACGTTAAACTACGTATAAACTACGTCCTAAGTACGCACAACTATAGTAAATGAAGGTCAACTGCGTTAAGCTACGGTAAAACGTTGTAATTGTGCCAGCTAAGTACGGGAAAGCTGCAGTCGTTGTATTTTAACCGCTGTCATATCTTATCTTACGTAGTGGACCGTAATAGAGAATTACCGCAGTTGGCCATAGTTGAACGTGTCAAACACACTACGGTTAAGTAAGGTCAATTACGGTAAACTACGTTCAAACTACAGTCACAGTAGGGTCACAAAATCGTAGTTAACCGTAACAAATTTTTGAACATGTTGAAAAATTATGCACTTACTACGGGCAAATCTTACGTTCAAACTACGTTCTTTACTACGTTGAACTACGGTTAACTACGTGTAACTACATTCAACGTCTAATACATGTACGTTCAACTACGGCCATCTACGGTCATTCCCCACTACGGTCAACTACGTAAGGTGTGACCACGGCTTTAATAGGTCGAACTACGTGTAAATACGGTCAACAACATTCAACTGCGAGCAAAGTGGCTAGGGTTAACTAGGGTATCACTACGTCTAACTATGGGTAACTACGTATAAACTTCGCCCATTTTTTACGATCACTTAGTTTTCATAGGTGAAATTTCATCCCTAACTGCCGCAATGCAGGGTGTACTAAAAGAAGTATTCATAGAATTTTCCCAACGCTGGTGACCCCCTCTTTTTATCTCCTATTTTTGTAGATCAGATAATAAACCATCACCAAATAAAGTTTCATGAAATTCTGAATGTTTTCAAAAAATGGCGAAACTGTAGCGATCGTAAAGACTTAAGTCTTAATTATTAAGTCCAGGGTTTTCCCTTGACTTTCTGATTTGGGGGTCATTTGACCCCCTTCAAATGAAGTAGAGAAGGCACAAATAGAAATTTTGGGGGTCATTAAGAACATTTGAGGGTCCAAATTCAAAGAAACAGGGGGTCAGGGAAAACCATGATTAAGTCTATGTATATTTTTTTTAAATGACAACAATTATAAGCAAATTTTATTTCATTGTATTGGTGAAACATCATATTTAACGAAAAAAATAATTTAGAGTATACTGAGTATCAATCTTTAAGAAAAAAAAACCTTACCTTATGGCTAAAACACTTTTATTTTGGAAAAACCCAAAAAAACCAAAGAGTATCTTTTAAAGCTATTTTTGTAAATGTTCTAACATTCAGATTTTTCTTATTTTTCGATAAATAATATTCAGGTACTAAACTAAAAGAGTCAGGCTTAAAACAAATAGGTCACCAGCCTTATTTTTTAAGAAAATACATTTCAAGTTTGTGGGTGGGGCACTAACTAGTGAGCAAATGTAGGGTTTGTCAAAAACAAAGATATTATATGAAATAAATTGTCTCAATTTTTAGCTCCACTGGCCGAAGGCCAGCGGGCTTATGTCATGGCCTGTTGTCCGTCGTGCGTCCGTCCGTCCGTCCGTCCGTCCGTGCGTCCGTCCGTCCGTCCGTGCGTTAACTTTTTTTTAAAACGTCTTCTTCTCTGAAACTACCCATCAAATTTTGATGAAACTTCACAGAAATGATCCTGCCATGGTCCTCTTCAGAATTTCTTGAAAGAATTTAATTCCTTCAAAAACTCTGGTTGCCATGGCAACAAAACTGAAAAATTTTGAAAATCTTTGAAAATCTTCTTGTCTGAAACCGTAAGGCCAAGGGCTACCAAATGTGGCATGTAGCTTTATCTAGTGGACCTGTACCAAGTTTCTTCAATTTATAGCCCTGGGGTCAAAATTGGCCCCGCCCCGGGGGTTACAAGTTATACATGGGCTTATTTAGGGAGAACTTTAAAATTCCTCTTCTACCTAGCCATAGGGCCTAGAGCTACCAAATTTGGCATGTAGCTTTATCTAGTGGACCTCTGCCAAGATTGTTCAAATTATAGCCCTGGGGTCAAATTAGGCCCTGCCCGGGGGTAACAAGTTTTACATGGGCTTATATAACAAGTTTTACATGGGCTTATATAGGGAGAACTTTAAAATTCTTCTTTGACCTAGCCATGGGGCCTAGGGCGACCAAATTTGGCATGTAGCTTTATCTAGTGGACCTGTACCAAGGGTGTCCAAATTATAGCCGAGGGTCAAATTTGACTTCGCTCCGGGGGGGTAACATGTTTTACATGGGCGGGCTTATATAGGAAAATCTTTCGCATCTAGCTATAAGGGCTAGGGCTATCAAATTTTGCATTTAGCTTTATCTAGGGGGTCTCTATCAAGGGTGCCCAAATTATAGCCCAGGGGGTCAAATGTAGCCCCACCCCATGGGGTCACAAGTTCTACATGGTCTTATATAAGGAAACTTTAATAATCTACTTGTACATAGCCATATTTAGGCCTAGGGCTACCAAATTTTGCATGTAACTTTATATAATGGGCCTCTACCAAGAGGGCCCAAATTTTAACTTTGGGGGTCAAGTTTGACTCCACACCAGGGGTCACAAGTTTTACATTGGCTTTTATAGTGAAAACTTGATAAACCTGTGTCATGGATCACATATTTTACAGGGCCTTTTATTCAGCAAACTTGTTTTACATGACTTTTTATTGGGCAAGATTAAAAAATCTTTTTGTTTATAACCACACATTCTAGTTTCATATTGTAGGTCTGGGGTCGAAATTGCCTTCATTCCAGGGATCGCAAGTTTAACATGGGCTTCAAAATATTGTCACTTCAATTTAAACATTAATCAAGGGAAATAACTCTTTTTATGAAAGATAAAGTTCGTTACTATTTACCTCCCTTGATTATCAAGCTGCAGTGATACATGATTGGTGCTAGACAAGTTTTTTAGCTCCACTGGCCGAAGGCCAGCAGGCTTATGTTATGGCCCGTTGTCCGTTGTGCGTCCATCCGTATGTTAACTTTTTAGCTCACTTGAGCACAACGTGCTCAAGGGGAGCTTTTAGGATCACCTGGTGTCCGTCGTGCGTCGTGTATTGTCAACAATTCTTTAAACATCAACTCCTCCTAAACCACTGGGCGGATTTGGACCAAACTTGGCTGGAATGTTCCTTGGAAGGTCCTCTTTAAAAACTGTTCACAGAATTTGATTCCATCAAAAACTCTGGTTGCCATTGCAACCAAATGGAATTTTTTAGGGAATTCTTTAAAAATCTTCTCCTCTGAAACCACGGGTCAGATTTTGAAATAATTTCACAGATATGCTCCTTGGGTGACCCTTTTTAAAAAATGTTCGTAAAATTTTGATCCGTCAAAAAATGTGGCTCTGGTGAATGGGGGCTTCTTGCACCATATAGAAATGAAGGAATTCTTCAAAATTCTTCTTCTCTGAAACCGCTGGTCAGATTTCGAAATAATTTCACAGGATTGTTCCTTGGGTGACCCTTTTCAAAAACTGTTCGTAAAATTTTGATCCGTCAAAAAACGTGGCTCTGGTGAATGGGGGCTTCTTGCACTATACAGAAATGAAGGAATTCTTTAAAAATCTTCTCCTCTGAAACAGCAGGTCAGATTTTGAAATAATTTCACAGGATTGTTGCTTGGGTGACCTTTTTCAAAAATTGTTCGTAAAATTTTGATCCGTCAAAAAATGTGGCTCTGGTGAATGGGGGCTACTTGCACTATATGGAAATTTAGAAATTCTTAAAAATTCTTCTTCTGGTCAGAATTTGAAATATTTTCACAGAGATGTTCCTTGAATGACCCTTTCCAAAAATTGTTTGTGAAATTTTGATCTGTCAAGAAACACAGCTCTGGTGAATGGGGGCTACTAGCACTATAGGGAAATGAAGAAATTCTTAAAAATTCTTCTTCTCTGAAACTGCTGGTCAGATTTTGAAATAATTTCACAGAAATGTTTCTTGGATGACCCTTTTTAAAATGTTTGTGAACATAACTTAAGAAATCTCCGTGTACTGAGTCATTAGGCCTGGGGCTACCAAATTTTGTGTGTGGCTTTATTTGGTGGTCCTCTACCAAGAGTACCCAAATTATAGCACTATGGTCGAATGTGACCCCACCCCAGGGGTCAGATGTTAGACTACCAAATTTTTTGTGTGGCTTTACTTGGTGGTCCTCTACCAAGAGTACCCAAATTATAGCACTAAGGTCGAATTTGACCCCACCCCAGGGGTCAGAAATTTTACATGGGCTTATGTAGTGAAATCTATTGAAACCACTCTTCCAATTTTGACCAAACTTTACAGATATCATCTTGCTATGATGTTCTTCAGAATGTCTTCAAAGAATTAACATCTGTTAAAAGCTATTGTTGCTATGGTTACAAAACTGAAAAGTATTGAAAAACGTCTAAAAATCTTTTCCAGAAGCATAATTTGGAATTCACTATAAATTGGCATATGCATGGTACTAAGCTTTACATATTTCAGATTCTTTGCTAAAAATTTGATCTGGCAATGGACGTGGCTGCTGTGGGCTTGGCTTTATTAAAGATTATAACTGGTTATATGATTTAAGTTTACATACTGATAAAAGGAAATAACTCTTGTTCTGTCCATGCAAATATAAATGCACTCAAAACATTGCTGTTCCAGTACATTATAATTTATAGTCTGAAGTAAATTGTGAATATCTCCACATCGAAAAGAGTGTTATTGAAAACAAATCATCCTTTGGTTAGTTCTTTTCAGAGTTTATTATTGCATCTTGTATTGCCATGATGTCATGATGATGTCTTGAATATTTCATCTAATGGCCAACCTGCAATTTTGAAAATCAATACAGGATGGGGGCCATTATCAGCCCACATACAAGTATCTTTTATGTTAATCTGGTGGTCAAAGGTCGAGAGCTCTATGATGGGAAAATGTGTAAATGTTGTTACTCGTTAATGTTGTATAACCTTTGTGTATCCTTTTTTTGATAGAATGTATTGAAAATGAGACATAACCACATTTTTTTTTTATCTAGAAGAATGTACTGCTCAAGTCTATGATGATACATTAAACTGACCAACTTAGGATGGATGGTTGTCTGGCACAATCTGGTGATGACAGCCTGACCAAGGCTATGATGCAAACCTTGAACTGAAGCTGCCAAAACAAGAAAACTTACCATATTCATATGTTAACTCTATACCAAACAATTAACTTTTGGACTGAACTGAATTGAAAGCATTTGCAGACAACAAATTCCATGTACCTGAAATGAAGCTTTGTCTTTGATAGGGTAGAAAACATTGTGAGAAAAGGAGAAAATGCAAGTTACTAGCATTTTCTCCATTTCCCACAACGTTTTCAAAAGCTTTCTCTTTCTGAGTCGTTAAAAGTCAGGATTGTGTGATAAAGGGTTAATCTATTTATTATTACGTACCCATAGAGTAGCCCTACACCATTATTGCTTTACCAATATAGAATATATTTATATTTATTATTTCTGTAAGTGTATAAAGGGCCATCTCAAATGTGTTAATCTGTACCGGGTGAGTGCCATTGGTGAATGATTCTTTGTGTCGAACATTAAATAAAAGAAAAGTATAAAATATTGCAAACTTTTTTGTGAGATTTCATTTGAAATGTTTGGAATTGATTTCCACAAATAGAGGGGTATTTCATTGTCAATTACATGACAGATAAAATATGGGATAATAAGATAGTTACACTTCACCAATGCTGGAGAAGGGCCTCTTCTTGGGAGACATCGGCCTAGATGATCACCACTGTGCAATAGCCAGTGGAGCGATACAGGGCCATAATGGCCCTCTTGTTTCAAGAATACAACAATATTGATAAGAATCAAGTTTGTTGGTCATAATAAACCAAATCATAGAATATAAATGTAATACTGATGTTAGCATTGAACCCATTTCCAAATGACTAATTTTAGACTCCTCTAAATTTGACGCGTTTGCAGACGCTAAACCAAAACCTGGTATTCATGTATTACAGTTCTTTGATGGGTCAAAAATCATTGTGCGAAAAGAAGAAATCAATCATTAGGAGAAATTTCTCCTTTTTACATCAATGTTTTCTAATGTTGTCTGATGCAGACTCATCAAGCTTAAGGGATAACCTGGTAAAGGAGAAAGAGTTATGTACAGCCCCTCGTTTTCTGCAAGTCTTTACCAAGTGACATAATTTTGGACTAGACCAAACTCAAAGAATCTGCATCTGAAAAGATGTTTTAGCTCGACGATACGTCTGCCAGATAGAACGCTAGTAGTAGCATCTGTGTCCATATTTCCGTTGTTAGGTGACGTAGTTAGGTGATTCACTTTGACTTTAAGTCCGATCTTTTGAAAGCGTAATTTTGGATTCTTGCCTCGCAGATAATTATTTGGCTTGATTCAAATACTTTTTTCTTCGTTTTGCTGACATGAAACGACCCTTTTTAGTTCTTGGTTTATCCATTCTGAAGATATTGACAAGCGTGGCAAGATCAATTGTGTTACATGTAAGTGCTCACCGTTTTTAGAGTAAAAGGTGGGCGTGATAGTTACACGAAGCGTGAAAATGGAAACTGTTGCGAACGTCGTTAAAGCGATGGAAAGATATAACAACAGTACCATAACATTATGTGTTTCGTTTAAGGCTCTGTAGCGCTTAGAAGTAAACAATGCGGGGGCTTAAATACATTTAAATTTAAATCAGACCTTCTATAAGAACGGAAATTATTGTGAATAGGACAATCTGTTATTGTACGGTCGGTCACAGTGTTAGTCGCTGAAATTGTGAAAAAAGTGCAATTGAAAACCAGGTATAAAGTGAACAAAAGATAGAGCGACTTTTTACCTACATGTACCTTTAATAAGTATGATTTAAATAAAGATGCATATTTTTTTAACACCCGAATTGTCTTTTGGCCCTACATACACTTCAGAAAATGTACTAGCATATCACTATGGGCCAACGTACAGTCTCGCAAATCGGAAGCTGTTATCACTGTACGTCCAAAATCAGTTAGCTGCGGTAAACGATTATCATAAAACAGGCTGGTACGTTAATTCTAGCGAACAGAAACCTATCAGGTGTATATCATTTAAGAGGTAGCAGGTTTTTCTACCAACATTTACTGTAATTTGGAACGTGAACCGTGTGCTTTTTGCACAGGAAAGCCGCATCACCAATTTTGGCTGTTTATACGGTTGCCGTGACGGCTACACTTCTGCTTCTTCTTCTTCAAGGAAGATCTGTAACCATTTTCTGATTATGCATACAGATAAAGAAATAATTCAACTCCATGTTTACATATCCATAAGAGTATTCAGCACTATTCCCGTGGAAAAAGCGCACGGTTCACGTTCCGAATTGCTGTACGGGTTGGTAGAAAAATCTGTTACCTCTCAAATGATATACACCTGATAAGTTTCTGTTCGCTAGAATTAACGTACCAGCCTGTTTTATGATATTTGTTTACCGCAGCTAACTGATTTTGAGCGTACACTGACATCAGCTTCCGATTTGCCAGACTGTACGTTGGTCCATAGTGATATACCATCTCAATTAACCCGACCCGAAATCAAATGAATAAATTATGTAAATTGTGTAAAGGAAGATTCAAAACGGTTCGGATCAGTAGGTAAAGTTGGAAAAGAAAGCACCCGCAACTAACTATGACAACATAACAACTAGCCTGGGTCCAGGCGGTAATAATTTTTTAATCACTCCTTATCGAGGTCACCTTTCACAGTCTTTGGCAAAACTTTGAAACGGTTCCGTAGTTATTGTCTTTTTTGAAAAATTAACGTCAGAAAAAGAAAAAACATGCCCGCGCTAGAACCCAGGCTACATAACAACATACCTCTTTGAGATTCTCGTAGTATAACACGTGAACAGGAACATCCGGGTTGTTACGAATATGTTGTTGCCATTCTATCAGATAATCGCCATAGGAGCCGTAATCCACTGAAATTGTATAAAAGATACTGACCATTTATCTACATGTTTCTTGCATCATGCAACACGACCTGGGTCTGTATTCACCAACCATCCTTAATTTCATTCTCATAATTGTTGTATTAGAAAATGATGCTACTTCTGATTGGCTAAATCGTTTGGTTAGTTTCAAATTTAGAAAACTCCTGAGAATAAGACTAAGAATGTTCTTCATATTGGTTGGTGAACACGGACCTTGGTACAGCCTGACTTAAACTTGACCAGTAGGTATATTAAAAGTGGGTATTTAGATTTTTCACATCTCACCAAATTAAAAAAATATATATATCACTGAAATTTATAAGAAAAAACAATGCAAATCATCAATAATTAAGAATCATAAAATTACGGAAAAAAATTTTTTTGATAGTGTTCCCTTAAAAGGCTACGTAGCCTCTTAAGTTATTTTGAGATTTCGCCCCAGAAATCAACGAGCATTGTAGGAATGTCACGTGACTGGCACGTGACTAATGACGCTTAAATTCCATAACAAAAATGACGTCTCGCCCGTAGTGAAGAACGGCGCCGGCCATGAAAAGATGAAGATTGGCACAAGCTCGTAAAACTAGACAGTAGACAGTAAATTTACGCGACCAGATTGATGGGTGGAAAGAAATAACGAAAGAGAACAGTATTGTTTGCACGACGGAGATGTGGCGAAACTTTTGATCGATTGGTAAGGGGCCGTCTCGAACTATTTAAATTATAAAAATCGCTTTTTTTTTCAAAAATTTGTGCGTTCATTTTCTTTTCAGTTTTGCTGTTTTCAATTTTTAAATTCATGTTTATAACACTCTTTACCTATAGACAAGGTTATTGATAGTCTGCAAAACAAACTCGGTCTGTGGCAACCGTCAATTTACTGCATTTCTGACATTTTTATCGGGCATGAAGCTACCGCTTAAACTTTGGCTTTAGTTTTGAGTCATGTACATGTAGATGACGTTTGTTATGTCTTGGTTGACCCATTTAAGGATAAAATCAAAATATAAAGACCCGAATTGAATCGACTCCATTTATTCAAGAAACCTACAACCAAGGTTCTCTAGAGCAAAGTGTTAACTTAAATATGTCTTGTGTAGTATAACACTTAGGGTACATTAAACTGGTTCTCAATATACTATGTACAACGCGGTCCTATCAATGTAACAGAAGACCATTTTACCAGGGTAGCATGATCTTGGTCCTCTGTATTGCTAAACGATCATTCCGTAATTGAACTCTTTCCAAATGACAATATTTTGGTCTCAACCAAATTCAAAGCATTTGCAGACGACAAATCAACTGTAGCTCAAATGATAATTTCTGTCTATGATGCTGTAGAAAACATTGTCGGAAAATGAGAAAGTGCTTGTTACACGCATTTTCTGTAATTCACACGATGTTTCAAAAGCCGTCTGGCACAGGGTCATTAAAACATGAGATTGATTTGTAAAGGGTTAAACACCCAAAAATTGCTCCTGTTTACTGAGTGCAACTGTATATTGGCTATATGACCATAGAGGAAAAATATGTTCAGTTCTATTCATTGATGTTTCACCAGAAATTTTGATTTATGACACACAAACTAGACTAAATAGCCCAGATTAACCCTTTCCCACACATCTCGAATTTTTTACGACTGAAATAGGAGGCTTTTAATAACATTGCGGGAACTGGAGAAAATGCTGGTAACCAGGATTTTTTCTTTCCCCCGCGTTTTCTACTCTTTCAAAGACATATTCCATCCATTGAACCACATTTAAATTGTTGTCAGCAAATGCTTTCAACTTGGAAAAGTCCTGTATTTTGTCGTCTGGTATAGAGTTAAAACATCTTCAAATTTGATAATTTCAGTTATATAATGAAATGAAAAGTACACACATAGATTTCATTAGATGTTTATATACTTATATGACAAAATTTCATATTTTAAGGGTATGGTAGAGTGGACATTCCAGGCCACTCTGCAAAGTGCAGTGGAAAATAGAAGATCAGTAGGACGGAAGGTATGTTGGCCTCAGGACATATGGAAGCCGTTGGGTTTGAGAGAACCATGAAGAAAGAAATGGGTCAAATGCTGTTAGGGTAGTTACAGACACTTACCCACAGATATCAATTATAAGTAAGTTGTATACAAAACCTTCTAATATGTTACAGTCGTGAAACCAGAAGTTGTTATCAACATGGGAAAAAATTGCTGGACCTTGCTTTATACATGAATCATGTCAAAAAACTTGGACAGCTTTTGTAATTGTGTCTGTCATATGCAGTCATTGTTTACTGTATTTTTACCCTAAAGAATGACATCTAATGTCCCACGTTCATGAACAATGTTCATAGCTTTCCCATGAAATTATTTCAGTAAAAGATCTAATTGAAAATGTTAATTAGGAGTCTTAAATGGATTATTGGCATATACATGGGAAATCTATGTGTGCATTCTATAGGATAACTTGTGTATGCCTGCCTTTGTTTGTATCTCTGATGAGTTAGTTATGTAATGTTTATCAAAGTAGACTACTTCATCAAATAATTTTTAAAAAAATCAGCCTGCTAACCCTTTGCCAAATGACAAATTTTACTTGCTTTACAGTTGAAAACATCTATAGATGAAAAACTAGAATTTTATACAAATGAAAAAAGTATTCTCTTAAATGGTCATAAACGTAGTGGGAATAGTGGAAAATTATGGTAACCAGCATTTTGTCCTTTTCCCACAATAATTTCAAAAGGTTTGTTTCGAAGGATTGTTGAAAATGGGAATGTGTAGTAAAGAGTTAAAAGTTTGGTTATTGCATACATTTCATTAACTCTTTACCAAATGAAAAAAATTTAGCCTGCCTAAATTGAAAGAATTCGCAGACAACTAAAAAATGTGACAAAAACTTTGGAAAGTAGGCTTTGAAGGGTAGAAAATATTGTGGGAAAAGAAGAAAATGCTGGTAACCAGCATTTTCTCCTTTTCTCAAAAAGTTTTAAAAAGCCCTCTTTTTCGGTGTCGTTAAAAGTTGGGATTGTGTGGTAAAGGGTTAAACTTGGTCAGAATATGATTCAGGGTCATCATGGCCCTCTTTTTAGCTCACCTGAGCACGAAGTGCTCAAGGTGAGCTTTTGTGATCGCCCAATGTCCGTCGTGCGTCGTCCGTCGTCCACAATTTCTTTAAACATCTTCTCCTCCTAAACCAATGGGCCAATCTTGATGAAACTTGGCAGGGATGTTCCTTGGGTGAAGCTGTACCAAAGTTGTTCAAGAGATTGAATTCCACGCATAAATCTGGTTGCCATGGCAACCAAAAGGAAAAAAATAGTAAGATCTTTGAAAATCTTCTCCTCTGAAACTAGAAGGCGTAGAGCTTTGATATTCGGTACGTAGCATCTCCTAGTGGACCTCTACCAAGTTTGTTCATATGATGCCCCTGGGGTCAAAACTGGCCCAGCCCCGGGGGTAACAAGTTCGATTATAGGAACAAAAAAGGGAAAACTTTAAAATTCTTTTTCTGTGAAACTGGAAGGCCCAGAGCTTTGATATTTGGTATGTAGCATCTCCTAGTGGGCCTCTACCAAGTTTGTTCATACGATGCCCCTGGGGTCAAAACTGGCCTTGCCACGGGGGTCACAAGTTTAAACATAGGAACAAAGAAGGAAAACTTTAAAATTCTTCTTCTCTGAAACTGGTAGGCATAGAGCTTTGATATTTGGTATGTAGCATCTGCTAGTGGATCTCTACCAAGTTTGTCCATACGCTGCCCCTGGGGTCAAAACTGGCCCCGCCCCGGGAGTAAAAAGTTAGAACAAAGGAACAAAGAAGGAAAATTTTAAAATTCTTCTTCTCTAAAACTGGAAGGTGTAGAGCTTTGATATTTGGTATGTAGCATCTCCTAGTGGACCTCTACCAAGTTTGTTCATATGATGCCCCTGGGGTCTAAACTGGCCCCGCCCCAGGGGTCACAAGTTTGAACATTAGAACAAAAAAGGGAAAACTTTAAAATTCTTTTTCTGTGAAACTGGAAGGCTTGGAGCTTTGATATTTGGTATGTAGTGAACCTGTTCTAAGTTTGTTAGCCCACCTGAGCACAACATGTTCAGTGAGTTCAAAAATTGGGTTACCTGGGGTCATGAACTAGGTCAGTAGGTAAAATTAAAGAAATACCTTGTGGGCACTCTAGAGGCTACATTTATTGCTCAAATGACCTGAAATTTGGTCAGAAAGTTTGTCTTGATGAAATCTCGGATGAGTTTGGATTTGGGTCACCTAGGATCATAAACTAGGTCACTAGGTCAAATTAAAGAAATACCTTTAGGGCACCCTAGAGGCCACATTTTTTGCTCAATTGACTTGAAAATTGATCAGAATGTTTGTCTTGATAAAATCTCACATGAGTCTGAATTTAAGTCAACTGGGATCAAAAACTAGGTCACTAGGTCAAATTAGAGAAATACCTCTAGGGCACTCTAGAGGCCACATTTATTGTTCAATTGGCTTGAAAATTGGTTAAAATGTTTCTCTTGATGAAATCTAAGATGAGTTCAAAATTGGGTCACCTGGGGTCATAATCTAGGTCAGTAGGTCAAATTAAAGAAATACCTTAAAGGCACTCTAGAGGCCACATTTCTTGCCCAATTGACTTGAAAATTAGTCCGAATGTTTGTCTTGATGGAATCTCGGATGAGTTTGGATTTGGGTCACCTGGGATCATAAACTAGGTCACTAGGTCAAATTAAAGAAATACCTTTAGGGCACTCTAGAGGCCACATTTATTGCTCAGTCGACTTGAAAATTGGTCAGAATGTTTGTCTTGATAAAATCTCACATGAATCTGAGTTTGGGTCAACTCGGGTTATAAACTAGGTCACTAGGTCAAATTAAAGAAATACATTTAGGGCACTCTAGAGGCCACATTTTTGGCTCAATTGACTTGAAAATTGGTCAGAATATTTGTCTTGATCAAATCTTACATGAGTCTGAATTTGGGTAACTCAGGTCATAAACTAGGTCACTAGGTCAAATTAAAGAAATACCTTTAGGGCACTCTAGAGGCCACATTTATTGTTCAATTGATTTGAAAATCGGTTAAAATGTTTCTATTGATGAAATCAAAGATAAGTTCAAAATTGGGTCACCTGGGGTCATAATCTAGGTCGCTAGGTCAAATTAAAGAAATACCTCTAGGGCACTCTAGAGGCCACTTTTTTTGCTCAGTCGACTTGAAAATTGGTCAGAATGTTTGTCTTGATAAAATCTCACATGAGTCTGAATTTGGGTCAAACTTGGTCATAAACTACTGTAGGTCACTTGGTCAAATTAAAGAAATACCTTTAGGGCACTCTAGAGGCCACATTTATTGCTCAATTGACTTGAAAATTGGTCAGAATGTTTGTCTTGATTAAATCTCACATGAGACTGAAGTTGGGTCAACTGGGCTCATAAACTAGGTCACTAGGTCAAATTAAAGAAATACCTTTAGGGCACTGTACAGGCCACATTTTTGGCTGAATTGACTTGAAAATTGATCAGAATATTTGTCTTGATCAGATCTTGCATGTGTTTGAATTTGGGTCACCTCAGGTCATAAACTGGGTCACCTCAGGTTATAAACTAGGTCACTAGGTCAAATTAAAGAAATATCTTTAGGGCACTCTAGAGGCAACATTTATTGCTCAATTGACTTGAAAATTGGTCAGAATGTTTGTCTTGATGAAATCGCGGATGAGTTTGGATTTGGATCATCTGGGATCATAAACTAGGTCACTAGGTCAAATTAAAGAAATACCTTTAGGGCACTCTAGAGGCCACATTTCTTGCTCAATTGACTTGAAAATTGGTCAGAATGTTTGTCTTTATGAAATATTGGATGAGTTTGAAATTAGTCACCTGGGATCATAAACTAGGCCACTAGGTCAAATTAAAGAAATACCTTTAGGACACTCTAGAGGCCACATTTATTTCTCTATTAACTTGAAAACTGTTCAGAATGTTTGTCTTGATAAATATTTTGATGAGTTCTAAATTTGGTCACGTATGGTGATAAAGTAGGTCACTAGGTCAACTTACGGAAATTTCTTGTGGATGCTCTAGATGCCACATTTTAAGCTCAATTGACCTGACAATTGGTCAGAAATTGAAATTTGCACGTGGAGTGAAATTTTGCCTATTGACTCAGGTAAGCGATCCAGGGCCATCATGGCCCTCTTGTTTTATTTATTGTATTTACAAAAATATGAGTAGTGACTGCATAGTTTTGGATTAACCCTTTACCGCAAGACAAAATTTTAGCCTTGTCCAAATTGAAAGAATTTGCAGGCAACAATTTCAATGTGGCTAAAATGGTGCATTTTTTCTTTGATAGATTAGAAAACATGGTGGGAAAAGGCAAAAATGCTGGTTACCAGCATCTTCTCCTTTTCTTACAATGTTTTCAAAAGGCTTCTTTCACAGGGTTGTCAAAAGTTGGCATTGTGTGCTCAAATGTTATGTGAGCCATGTGCCAAATTCCACATTTTTCAATGGCATTTTGACAATCTAATGTGGCCTTCATAATGTATACATGTCTGTCTTTGTAGGAAGAAATTTTCACAATATCTGACACAGTTGAAATATTTGGTATGGGGCAAAGAACCTTGGAAAGAAACTTTGTGCGGTAAGGGAATACATACTATAAATATTTAAATGCAAATTTGTGTCCTTGTAGGATTTCTTACAGTTATATATTAGCCTTTATTATCTGCTTGTGTGGTTCTGTGTGGAGAAAGTGTAGGACTAGTTATCTTATGGCCTTGGTTTAATCCTCACCAAAGGCATGCAGCTCTTCTTGTGCTTTGGCAAGATAAACAAGAGCCCTAGCTTTGTAGTGGTGAAAACCAGGGCACAAATGATTACAAGAGCTGTTGTAATGATATGAATGAAATAATGTTGAAGCAATGTTTAAAAGAATTCAATTATAGGAATCCTGTAGGCTTATTAATTTAGGTATGACTTTAAATTTTTGATTCTGCGAAATTATCCTAAATGAATGTAATATCAATCTTTGAGACAAGAACTCAGCATCTTTAACAATAGTTTTTTGGCTGGGTCACTTTTCTTTAATTAACTCTTTACCACACAATACTGAGTTTTAACTACCCTGAAGTAGGCGGCTTTTGAAAAGATGGGAAAAGGTGAAATTCCGGTAACCAACATTTTCTTCTTTTCCTTCAATGTTTTCTACCCTTTCTAAGACAGAAGTCATTGTTTGATCTACATTGTCAACTGCCAATGCTGTCAAGTTGGACCAGTCTAATAGAATTTTGTCATTTTTAGCTCCACTGGCCAAAGGCCAGCGGGCTTATGTCATGGCCCGGTGTCCGTTGTGCGTCCGTGCGTTAACTTTTATTTCAAACATCTTCTTCTCTGAAACTACTCATCCAATTTTGATAAAACTTCACAGAAATGATCCTGCCATGGTCCTCTTCAGAATTTCTTGAAAGAATTTGATTCCTTCAAAAACTCTGGTTGCCATGGCAACAAAACTTAAAAATATTGGAAATCTTTGAAAATCTTCTTGTCTGAAACCATAAGGCCTAGGGCTACCAAATTTGGTGTGTAGCTTTATCTAGTAGACCTCTATCAAGTGTCTTCAAATTATAGCCCTGGGGTCAAAATTGGCCCCGCCCCGGGGGTCACAAGTTTTACATGGGCTTATATAGAGAAAACTTTAGAAGTCTCTCTGCACCTAGCCATAAGGCCTAGGGCTACCAAATTTTGCATTTGGCTTTATCTAGGGGGCCTCTACCAATAATGCCCAAATTATAGCCCTAGGGTGAAATTTGACCCTGCCCCGGGGGTCACAGGTTTTACATGGGCTTATATATAGAAAACTTTAGAAGTCTCCCTGCACCTAGCCATAAGACCTAGGGCTACCAAATTTTGCATGTGGCTTTATCTAGTGGGCCCCTACCAAGAGTGCCCAAATTATAGCCCTGAGGTCAAATTTGGCCCCGCCGCGCGGGTCACAAGTTTTACATGGGCATATATGGTGAAAACGTTAGAAATCTCCCTGTACTTGTTCATAAAGCCTAGGGTTACCAAATTTTGCATGTAGCTTTATCTAGTGGGTCTTTACTTAGAGTGCTCAAATTATAGCCCTAGGGTCGAATTTGATCCTACTCCAGGGGTCAGAAGTTTTACATGGGCTTATATAGTGAAAACTTTAGAAAATTTCTTTTTAGTGACCATAAGACTTAGGGCTACCAATTTTAGTCCTGTTTCAGGGGTCTCATGTTCAACACCAATTTGCCAACTATTGTAAAGTTTGGCATGTAGTGGTTTTACTTATTAGCCAGTGGAGCGATACAGGGCCATCATGGCCCTCTTGTTGTAAAATATTTAAGTTTTTGATAATATTTGAAGGATTTTCCTTTGTTAGTTACCAATGTTTCTAATAGTTTGTCTTGGGAGTTAAATCATGAGTCAAATAACTTGCTGGAGTCCCTTGTGGCTCAGTGGTAATGTGCAGAACTCATAATGTGGAGGCCATGGGTTTGAACCTCACTAGAAGCATTTGGTTTTCATGGGAGTGCCCTTGGGCAAGAAACTTCAGAGCCCCAGTCTAGCAATGGTGAAATCCAGATAAAACATGAATATGTGAGTTGTCGCCATGATATAACATTAAAAGTGGCGTATTTTAAAATCTTAACCCTTTCCCAAGCAACATTTTGGAATAGACCAGATTGAAAGTGTCTTCAGGTGATAAATTAAAAGTACACCAAACGATGCTTTCTGTACTTGATAGGGTACAAAACCTTGTGGGAAAAGGAGAAAATGCTGGTAACCAGCATTTTCTCTTTTCCCACAATGTTTTCAAAGCCTTCTTTCCTAGGGTCGTAAAAAACAGGGATTGTTTGGGAAAGGATTAAGACACATAAACTTATTTTAGGCAATGATTTAGCAATCATGTTACAAGGATCTTTTCGACTTTCCTCATGCCTTTTAAGCTTGGCTGTTTTCGAAGAAAACGACAAGTTAAATGTCATAGCCATAGTGTCTGTATCGCCATGTGAAAACCTGAAAATTTTGTAGCATCTCTGTTATTACTGAAGATATCTGAAGATAATTACTTCAAACTTGGGCAAATTGTTCACTACTAAAGAGGAACCTATACAACAAGGGCAGGTAACCAAAATATTTATGTTCCTTTTTTCGACTTTGAATTTTCACTGAAAATCAAGCAGTTGCAGCCCAGCATTGGCACCCTCATACAGTGCTCTTGTTTTCATAAGATAATGAGTTTCCCCACTAGTCTGACCACTTCACACAGTTCTGATCTGAAAGAAGAAGGCTTGTGAAAACATTGAGGAAAAATTATTAAAATGCTTGTTTCCAACATTTTCAACTTTCTCCACAATGTATTCTATCTTTTTAGCGAAATATACAACTAAATGCCCAACAATTTATTGTCTGTGAATGTTTTCAGTTTAGTTCAGTCCAAAACATGATAAAGAACAAATATACTGTTTAACCCTTTATCGAACAACGACTGGTCCAAATTTAAAGCAATTGCAGACGACAAATCGAAAATGGCTCAAACAATAGGACTTGTCTTTAAAAAGGTAGAAACCATTGTAGGAAAAGGAGAAAATGCTGGTTACCAGCATTTCTCTTTTTACCACAACTATTAAAAGGTTTCTTTTTCAACGCTGTAAAACCCTGGATTGTGTGGTAAAGGGTTATTGAAATGTGACATTTCTGCCAGGGTACATATGTATTACGGAACATAGTGTGCAAGTCCTTCATATTGAAATAACATGCACTGCCTGTAAGCAGCATGCCTCATGGCCTTTTTTTTTCCTCTGTTTTTTTGGATGTTTAGTTGCAGTCCACTTTGTAATTATAACTTATCACAATGTTATTAATACATGCTAGAGTTACTCAGGATGTCAGGATTTGCTTTAATATTGCATCCAGCCTTTAAAAACAAATACTTTTGTCTGTGTTACAATTGGATCGGACACGCATTCGATATCTTTACAATCGATGCAATTCTTTCAGTCACAGTACCGATTACAACTTTGAGAGCACTAAAAGTTTGGAATTAGTGTAGATCTGGATTGGACTATACTAACATGCAGAATTATCTTTGATTTGCACTGCTTCTCTATCTTGAAGATTTCTGTTTTCTTTGGTCATCCTTGAACGTATTGCAGAGCTTCTTTCAGGTTCTTTTTCCATTTCACCACTTTCATTTTTTTGTATGATTTCTCTCATTCTTGTGTGTTTTAATGCTTTAAAATCTTGAATAATTATTAGCTCCACTGGCCGAAGGCCAGAGAGCTATTGTCATGGCGTTGTGTCCGTCGTGCGTCCGTCCGTCCGTCCGTCCGTCCGTGCGTCCGTAAACTTTTTCTTTAAAAAACTTCTCCTCAGAAACTATTGACTGGATTTTTACCAAATTTCACAGGAATGTTCCTTTGGTGGTCCTCTTTCAAATTCCTTCAAATAATTGTGTTCCATGAAGAATTCTGGTTGCCATGGCAACCAAAGTAAAAAACCTTTAAAAATCTTCTCCTCCCAAACCGCTATTTGGATAGCATTATTATTTTGCAGGAATGTTCCTTAGATACAGGTTTACAGAATTCCTTAAAAAAAAAAAGATCTGTCAAAAAACATGGCTTTTATGGGAGACTCATTTTCCTTTTATGGTATAAAGTAAAATCTTTGAAAAATTTCTTCTCTAAAACTATTCATTGGATTTCATTGTTGTTTTGCAGGTAAGTTCCTATTGTGGTTGTCTTCGGCCAGCGAGTTATTGTCATGGCGTTGTGTCCGTCGTGCGTCCGTCCGTCCGTCCGTCCGTTCGTCTGTCCGTTCGTCCGTGCGTGCGTCCGTAAACTTTTTCTTTAAAAAACTTCTCCTCAGAAAGTATTGACTGGATTTTTACCAAATTTCACAGGAATGTTCCTTTGGTGGTCCTCTTTCAAATTCCTTCAAATAATTGTGTTCCATGAAGAATTCTGGTTGCCATGGCAACCAAAGTAAAAAAACTTTAAAAATCTTCTCCTCCCAAACCGCTATTTGGATAGCATTATTATTTTGCAGGAATGTTCCTTAGATACAGGTTTACAGAATTCCTTAAAAAAAAAAAAGATCTGTCAAAAAACATGGCTTTTATGGGAGACTCATTTTCCTTTTATGGTATAAAGTAAAATCTTTGAAAAATTTCTTCTCTAAAACTATTCATTGGATTTCATTGTTGTTTTGCAGGTAAGTTCCTATGGTGGTTGTCTACCAAATTGTTTCTTCAGTGAGCTAAAATGCAGGATTGAATGATAATTGTTAAAAACTTCCTTTCGCCATTATAGAAATATTAGGCCTGTGGAGCGATACAGGCGCTCAAGCGCCTCTAGTTTGTACATTTTAAGGTAGATCCAACCATAGACTTTTACAAAATATAAAAGTAATACACTGTAAAACGCTGAAATGTTGTCGTTTTAGGGTAGTATGGAGGGCATTGTTAGGAGGGAGCGATTGATTGTAATAAACAGCTGCTTTCCTCGGCAATGTTTTTCAAAGCTGGCAACAGTTTTCTTTTTTTGACTGTGTTTGACTGATCCTCCAGCAAATTTTCTTTTTTCTTTCTCAATTTACTAACCTTTTTTCTTCATCATTCAAATTTTCAACTCAAAACTTTCTTTCTCCTTATTTGGCAACCTATAAACTATTTCCTTATTTTTTTCTGCAGCTACAGCACGATGACATTGCATTGCGTATTTTCATGTCTGTTATGACTGTAAAACTTTGTAAGTTTTTGTCAATAAAACATTTTGTTCGTTCGTCATTTTGTTGTATTCTTCTTTGGTGACATTTCGTCCAGCAAACACATCACTCCTATACTTCCTCTGCACTGTTTACATATTGATGTCTGTGATGAGATGGATTTCCTGAAAAATTATAAAAGCATACTTAATTTTTCTATCCATTACAATATAAGGATAGTTCATTCGTACATGAAAATAAACTGCGTATCTACACTTCTGATAAAATTCATAAATAGAAGCAGCTACTGCTATGAATCATATTAAGAGGCAAAATTTGTTTCCTGTGCTGATGTTGCAGTTTTGGCCAGAAAAATTAACATTAAAAAAAATGTATTTGAACTTTAGCAGATAGCCGAAAACTTTTCATGTTTTAACTTCAGTAGGAGGCCAAATACCCTACATACTGGAAAGCAGCATGCTACTGTTATAAACTAAAGGCCCTTCAGGGCCTGAATCGCTATACTGGCTGTAATTTTGCCTAAGCCTTGTGTTTTCTGAAACTCATTTTAAGGCTATGACGAAGGGAAAAATATTGTTTGAAGCAATCATTTTAGCCTTTTCCCATATTTTCTGCCACTTGAAAAACAAAATACATCTGCTTGTCCACAAAGTGTAAAGTGTAAATTTAGTTGTCTCACAAACATCTAGTATGATAGAGTCTGTGTCTAATTCTGATCCAGATTAGAAGAGAAAAAAATGATAGGCTCCTAACCCCACCATGGACACCCTCTTCCTGTGACAAATATATTTTTGATATTTCACCTATAATATGTACAACCACAAGGGCATTTATAAACTTTCAGGTTGATATCAATGCTTGTTTCTACAGTAATTTCACATAACTGGTATAAAATTTATGAAGCCTTCTCATTGATTAACCCTTTGCCAAACAGTTCTGACTTTCAACAACCCTGGGAAAATGCTTTTAGAAAAGTCGTGAGAAAAAGAGAAAATGCTGGTAACCAGCATTTTCTCCTTTTTCCACAATATTCCCTATCCGATCATAGACAAGTCTACCCATATACACAATATTTAATTTAAATAGTACATGTATGATGTAAAATTGAATGCATTATAACACCTGCATTGTTTGCCAGTAATTTTGGTCTCTACTGGGGCTTTAACTCTGTACCAAACGACAAAATCTTAGTCCCAATTGAAAGCATTTGCAGACGACAAAATAATTGTTACTTAAACATTGAAGTTTGTATTGGGAAGGTAGAAAACTCGTATACTATCTGTTTTTTCTTTTCTCACAATGCTTTCAAAAGGCGTCTTTCTTAAGTTCATTAAATGTCATGATTATATGGTAAAAGATTAAGAAAGTAAATGGTTCATTTCAACATCAATTACATAACACATACTCTGGCTGGATTATTATTATTTAATTTTTGGCTTTCAACTTGCTGCATTTTGTCATCTGTCAACTCAAATATACCACTTCCTTTTCTTGTCCCTCTATTGGCAACTTTTCCTATCTCTTTGGATTCATCTCTTCATGGCTTTTTTAAAGCCACCCTTCCTCTGTAGACTTCTCTTCTTCTACCCCTTCAATCTGTTCTTCCTCTGCTTACAAGCCATTCTGGTGGCTGATATTAGGACAAGGATGAGGAGGGACTCTCCTGAAATCTTAAATATACAATTACAGTTCTAAACACAATTCTTTAAAAATCAAAACATCGGGTGCCGCTGTCCCTCATCTGTCTTTAAAAGTCATAGATCTATATGACACTTTCCATAATTTCATTTTTTTCTGCAAATATAGATACATATATCTCAAGTCTGAAAGTGGATTCCTTCATATATTACCAAATTCATGCATCACTTCAACTGTCAAAAATCTGTCAATGATGCAGTTAACTGTTTCAGCGCCAAATATATAAACTCAATCCTTTTTGATGCCTGAAAATAGAATCCACTGAGATTCAGAAGGATTTTTTTCTCATATGCTTGACTAAACATGTGGACAGAATAAATCCAAGATCAGACTGTACGTTCTGTGCAGTCTGATCTTGATCTATGCCGTCCGCAAAAGTACTGTATCCTTTTTCGCCAAATTAAAACTAGTATTGAGAATTTAACACTAAGTGGTCGAAAACGTACAAGCTACATTGATTTACACAACGTCAACGATCCATCATAAACCAAAATTACATGATAGTGATAACAATGAGGAGTTATCCTTGATTGCCAGACAGAAACACGAATCTAAACATGCAGGTCATTTGTAATTCACCAGTCAGGTTCGTAAATAATGCAAACAACAATTAATCGGTGGGCATTGCAGCTGAATTTCATTTGGCTGCATATTCTTCGGTCCTTTTGAGTAAACCCTTATTCGCCTTCACAACACATCGCGCACCAAATTTTTGCGTATTTTGATATGAAATGTAGCTTAAAATATTTTGATTGTTTACTATTCTTAACAGTCAATCGACCACGGGTCTTTGATTTTTGATTAACTTCTTTATTTGAGCGTAATTTGTAACAAAAGTGTAATTATTTACCATAATGTCTTCTTCAGACGCCATGTTTGAAGCTTCGCCTATGTTACACAGTGCCATGTTTGAAGCTTCGCCTGTGTTACACAGTGTTTATTTCCGGTATGCAAATGGACGAGTTACCCCACTCGTCACAACTCGGCCGATTCCGTACCTACATCTAACCTCGTCCGTATAACGGTCGTTTCCATTTGAACTGCCAATCACATGATCTTGTATATATGGCGCGCCACTGTCAGTCGTTTAGCAACGACATAAACAACCTCGATGAAGTTATTTACACCTATCTACCTGTTGGTGAAAACGTCAATCGCAATCGATAATCCACCTTAAAAAATGAATGTGCGAACTGTTTGTCAACTGAAATATAGATCTAGTTAGAAAGATTTATATAGAAAACTGAAACTCAAGTTTTCTTTTTTAAGAGGAGCCTTACAATTTTCAGAACGGTAAACCGGCGTATTTCCGGATATGTAGCGATCTGGTGCATATCAATCCACCAGTTACAGCCGAGGGATATGATGGCTCCCATCACCCGAGATATGCCGAATGCGAGTTACCTATCGTATCGGGCCATGTAAAAATAGACCGTCGGTGTCGACCTGGGCCGTAGTAAATCTCTAATTTCTCTTGTTGTCGGATGGTTTTCGACTACTGGGGTTTTATGAATGAAAATGAAGAGGCTTTGGGAGCATAAGGATGATTTTTTTGTATTTTGGTAAAATTTTCGTCACAAAATCTGAAGGGCCACCTTTAACAAAGAATAAGTCCGGAAAAAGACTTAAACATCTCATCTCCAATGGTAAGTCATGCTAAGAGCTCTGGCCCAGTAACCGCCAACCATTCGAAATTACTTGACCTTTCTAAATCTAATCCTCAAAAATTTACTAAAATTCAAAGTAACGCAATGGTTTAGCCAATCAAAAATTGTGATACTTTCTAGAAATAGCATGCAAATGCCATGTACATGTATAATGGTTAGTAAATACGGGCCCCCATCTACTCTTAGGCGACCAGAATTTAGAATGAGTTCGGTTTAAAAGACTGACTGCTTTTTTACGGACTTCAGGCTCGGATGTCCGTCGCTGAACAGATTAGTTTGAACACTTAGGCAGTCAATTTATTCTGATCACACCCTTTGCGGGAACCATAACAAACGAACGAAAAGGAAACTTGGGAAAAAAAACTAATAATGATAAAAAATGTACAAATTTTAATGCTGGTGCAGTTTGCAGCATGTTAATAAAAGTATGCAGTGAATTTCATCCTAGGAGCGGGAAATTAGTGTAGTGAAAAATGTTATGACCTTCTGTAAACCCTCTCTCTCTCTGCCAATATCGCCAGCTTTTCCAAAATTGTTTTCTACCTTTTCAACGGCTGACTCTAACGTTTGAGCCTCATTTAATTTGTCTCTGCAAATGCTTCATATTTTGACAAGTCTGAAATGTGGTGTGGTAAAGTGTTAGCTCAGGGTCATGGGTTACATCTGTACATACGAATAAGCTGAAATATGATTGAATTCAAATTGGATGTCTTTACCTTCCCCACGCATGAACATCTGAAGATAATTTTCGAATTTCCCGCCATATTCATAAGCTTTGATGCCTTTGGTGTGATTAAAGAAGGAGACAACGACATCTTTAAGGTTCCGACATATGAATACAGTCTTAATCTTTTTCCCTACAGCTTCCTGAAGCAAAAAAACTGACAGTAGAAAGTTTAAACTGACTGCATTTAATTAAGGCATAGTCAAGCTTTCATCACACAATCCCGACTTTTAACCGTCTAAGAAAGAAAGCATTTGAAAACATTGTGGGAAAATGAGAATATGCTGGTAACTAACATTTTCTCCTTTTCCCACCATGTTTTCTACCCTCCTCAAACAAGTCTCAATTTTTCAGTCACATTTGTTTTGTTGTCTGCAAATGGTTTCAATTTGGATCAGGCTAGGCCGGGTAGCTCAGTGGTCAGCGTATCCGACACGTGACCTGGTGGTTGTGAGTTCGATATCCGGTTGAGGCAAACTTCCTTTCCGATGTTTTTTGCCTCTCACATCAGATGCATGTGAGAAAGCAGTCAGTGACTTGGAAGGAAAGTTGTACCAGTACTGGTGTGAGAAAGCCAACAAATACATGCGTAGGTGCTTTGACCGCCGTCATATAACCGAAGCTGTAACAAGAAATATCTCTGAAAAAGATAGACGGCGTAAGAGGCACTGGGATATGAATATTTAAATTCGATTGTAGTATAATATAAAGAGAAATGATGAAAACAGTTCTGAAAGTAGTCTCTTTTAAATTGTTCTGCATATGGTTGAAATCAGAATTTCAATAAGATTAAAGAATGAGGGGGCTCTCGTAATGAGCGTTATTAATTCTCATGTTTAACGTAAAATGAGCGTCCCTATTCTGCAATGTTTCGGAATATCGTTTGTTCTGTTTTTTATTAATGAATCATGTTTAAATAAAGGTCTGTTCAGACCATAAGATGAAATCTTTAAAAAGAAAACAAAGTAGATTTGCATTTTTTTTTTTTTGTACAAAAATGAAGCACTTTTCAAACATCGACGATTTGTCGTTATCAGAAGGCGGGGTTTTATCACCCCTGTCAATGCTTGACCACACCCACCTACTCTTACTAGGAGTAATTTAGTAGAAACCCAGTTTCTTCGCTAACAACGCAATAAAACCGATTGTTCCCCTAGGCAGGCATAGTTATTCGCGTTGCGAATTAAATTCCCAAATTCAAGACATAACATCTTTTTCCACAGTGACAAGAAACGAAATAAGTTGTTTTACAACCCGTTTTCGTGTAAGACGATAGAGCGGTAGCCTGCCGTCGCGCTTCGTATTTGATTTTACGCGAGGAAAAACGGGTACCAAGTCTTTTACACTAAACAAAATAGAAAACTCGCCGATACTCATTGCTATTAGTTTATCATTGTGCTTTAAATTATGGATGTTTTGCTAGAGTTTAACATCTGCATGGCCATAAAGTACAACTTCACATAGGTTATTGTGATCATTACGTGATTTGTAGTCATGAACACCTTTATCCCGTGTTGGTAAATTTCTACTGTGACCTTTACTTTTTTGAGTAGTTTACATATATTTGGCCAATCACAAAATGAGTAACAATCATTTCCTCCTAGTACTTAAAGTAGGTCAAAAGTGAGATCATTCAGCTACGCCGAAAAACGGCGTTAAACTCCAATATAAACAATCAATTTGGATCACACAGAAATTTTGTCGTATGGTAAAGAGTTAACCCTTTACGAAACAAATTCCGAGACCTTGAGGTAGATTCATTTTGGGAAAAAGGAGAGATTGCTGATAACCACTAGGGTAAAGACATGTTGGTTGATTTGATAATGAAACACCGAAGTCAAACAGTTCAAGGGTTTGACTTTATTTTTATTTATAGCATGTGATAAAATGTATACTCATAGTGATAAAACTTAGGAGGAAGGTAGTGAAAGAAATGCTCAACCCATGTTGTTTGTTTGTTTGATGTTTTACGCCTCATTTAGGACAATTTCTTTCCAAGGATTGATGATAGTTTATGCGACAGGATTCATTCCTTTCTCACCCGTAACCATTGTTTTGACGATAGTAATGTTGGAAAGTAGCCAGTGGCTTGGGAAGAATATTGTGCGAGGTACTGATGAAAGAAACTCCAGGAAAGCATGGATAGGTGCACTAGCCGCCGAGACAGAAATGAAATAATGTTGAAAACGGATTCGAACCAGTCGATTCGAAAAAATGGATGGAGTCGAGGCCAACATGTTTCAGAGAGCTCTCAAAAAGGTAGGACAGAACAAAAATGTACACTGTAAGAGCTGCGAAGCAACCGTCAGTCCGGCCGATCAGGACTACACCACTCAGTAGGGGCATAAAGCCAAGACTACTGGGGTGCTAGTTCTTTCCCTGCCGCCCTAACCACAGCAGGTCCCAAAATGGGTAAAAACTGCCATAAGAACGAAGGAATAAACATTGACCAAAAATACAACCCTAAAGGGCAGGACTACGGGGGCTCAGAGCAGGCATACTAAAAGCCCCCGTGTCAGTAAAAATGAAATAAAAAAAACTAAAATCGACCCGGATCAGATATGGGGCGAACTGACTGACAATCACTTCCCAGCAGTATATTTAAATCAAGAAAGATTAAATTTTAACTTTAAAAAAGAGTAATATACCTGGCCAACAAAATCCTGCATGAGTTGAGTAGAAAAAGTTAAAAATCCCTTGTAAATAGGGGAGCACCCATGCTTGGCTTGGTGACCTGTAAACCCCACCATATACTCAGTACATGAGGGGTATAACAGTCAATATAAAAGGAAAAGTCCCTGTGCTAATTACAAAAAGATTTGGTACAATGTACTCAATCAATAGGGACTATTTTTAAAAAAATATCATATAAAAATCAAGTTAACGGTTCCTAAGCTGGTAGGAAAAAAAAAGGGGGGGAGGGAGGGGCTGTCTGAAATTCAAAGTAGGTAAAACTTGGATCTTAGGACTGGGGCGGATTTTAAGGATACGCCTTGGCATGCTTTAGGATACGCACAAAGGAAACGTATGGTGGACATACTGACCAATTTAGCGTGACCCAACAGTCGTATAGATCAGAGCGACTCCAGATAGTTATTTAATTATTAACAAGTGAAAATGAAGTAGCTCTGAAAAAAAAAGGGCTTAATGCATCTGCGAAAAGCATCGACCAAAGTCAGCTAGCTAGCGAAACCCCTCGCTATTGGTCAACTCTCTTTATGGCCAAGGACCAGTCTACTTCATGACTGAGTCAGTTGTAATTGTTGAAAATCCATAGATATATCTTTTAGGAAGATATACTAAAACAAGGTAATGGCGTATGAGTTAATATAAAGTATGAATACATGTATTACCTTTAAAAGGAAAAATACGCAATGAGAAAATGAACATATTGTATAATATATATAGCCGATTAAACAAGCTATTAAAAAGTTTTCTCCGCATTTAAAAGGAAACCAAGGCGTGTCCTTATTATGACTGACTTAGGGTTCAGATTTTGTCAGTCATCTGACAGTCCATAAGGTATGTCTCCAGTGCTTTGAAAATGGAGGACTGCAGAGCTTTAGATGGGAAAAGTATATTGCGGATGTTAAAATCTGCGTCCTCGTGAAAAAGAGCACTCGAGAGTTTCTGCCTTGCAACCGAGTGAACGCGGCAGTCCAACAGAAAATGTTCCGTGGAGTTACTGACACCACAGGTGGGGCATATGGCCGAACCCCCAATTATGTGGTGTCCTAGGCTCCCTGGCAATAAACTGTAGCCTAGTCTCAGACGCGTCACACATTTATCCACCCTATTGTTGGTTGAATAACTGTGTGGCGGTCAGAAACTCACTCCACTACCATAATAGGGCTGGCCCTTAAGTCGTTCTGCCAGCCCTTTTGACCATTTTTCTTTAATGGATATTTTAGTCATGGAGAAGAGCTCTTTGGTTGCCAGGGGTATTTTATCTCCAACGGGTCTCTCCAGGGAGCGCCTCGCCGCGTCGTCCGCTATCTCGTTTCCCGTAAGACCGACATGCGCTGGACACCACACAAAGGTAACCACTGATTTATTCAGGTGGCACTGATCATAAATGGACAATATTTTCTAAGAGATCAGGCCGAGAGTTGCTATTCCTTAAAGAGAGTGATTGTAAGGCCGAAAGAGAATCAGATAGAATAGCAATTTTGTGTGGTTTGTTGACCAGTGTCCAGTCTAATGCATGTTGTACAGCAGTCAGTTCCGCGGCATAAATAAATAACCTGTCGCTGAGTCTTTCTGTTGTTTTGACCTTAAGAGCTGGTGTAACCATTGCCGCGGAAACTGCTGAATTTTCATTTTTGCTACCATCAGTACATATTTTTAAATGCTCAGCAGAACTCAAATTTACATGATCCTCCGTAATAGCCAAAATGTGAGAAGGAGGGTCACTTTTCGTAAATTTCGAGCTCACCAGATTGGCTGTGGTGGCCCCAAACGGAAGAGCTGGGTTTTTTTAATTGCTCTTAGCAAAGAACCCCCTCCCAAAAATCGCGTTCACTGGGTTGCATGGCTTACTAGAAATCCGGACCCAGTATTTTATTTGTTGTGCCTCCCTCCGCAGGGTTAAAGGCTCGACTCCCGCTTCAAGTTCAAGATAAACGGAAGGGGTGGAGGGCAGTTCTCTCAGGGCTATTATCAGAGCCTTCCGCTGGATATTATCTAACATTTTTAGTGCCAATGTTGAGGCACAAGCATAGACTATGGCACCGTAGTCTAACTTTGGACGTATTAGGGACTTGTAGAGAAGGAGCGAATTTTTATCCGAGCCAAAATCGGTGCCCCTTAACATTCTCATGAGATTCAAGTCCCTCTGGCATTTTTCCGTTAAAGATTTTATATGAGGCAGTAACGAGAATTTGCGGTCCAAAAGCATACCCAAAAATGTTACTGTCTCTTCAAATTTAATTTTTGTGCCACCTAAATATACGTCCAGTTCTTTTAAATTTTTGTTTCCAAAAATAATACCTACAGTTTTTGTTTTAGAGATTTTAAAGCCCCATTCTTGGGACCAGCGCCAGATGGAATCCAGCCCTGCCTGTGCCTTACGTTGCAGGTTTTGACCATCGGATCCCACTAGCTAGCCGCCTGAGTCATTGGCAAACTGGCTGATAACCATCCCTGTCCCCTCAGTTGCAGCAGGGAGATCATTGACCAAAAGAGAAAATAGTAGAGGGGATAAAATGGCGCCTTGGGGGGTACCCCTTGTCAGCATTTCCGCTTCCGAGAGAGTCTCCCCCACCTTAACAGTGATTTTCTTATCCAGCAGAAAGGCCCTGACATATTGAAAGCATCGTCGAGTGATCCCACGTTTCTTAAGTTTGTAGAGAACCCCCGAGTGCCATGCAAGGTCGAAAGCGTCCTCGAGGTCTAGAAATATGGCTACAACAGAACGTCCTCTATTTTTAGCATAGAGGACGTCATGTTGTAACCTAACCAACTGATCTAGTGTCGATCTGCCCTTTCTGAAGCCGGATTGATAGGGATTTATGATATTTTTAGATTGGGTGTGTGAAGTTGGCAGTAAGTTCGATAATCGGAGTTCGATATTCAATATCGAAATGAATATGCGGATGAGTTGAATTTCATGCCGCTGTAAATTCGCTTTTTTTTCAAACTCAGGGGATAGTTACGAAAATTAATGAATCCTGATTTGAATATCGAAATGAATTTCATGCTAGCAGCAGATTCGCGTTTTTTCATGTATGGGCATATGGATGGTGTATGAAATCAAATGTCGATTTGAATATCGAAATGAATTTCATGCTAGCAGCAGATTCCCGTTTTTTTATGCATGGGCATAAGGATGGTGTATGAAGTCGAATGTCGATTTGAATATCGAAATGAATTTCATGCCAGCAGCAGATTCCCGTTTTTTTCCTGTATGGGCATATGGATGGTTTATGAAATCGAATGTCGATTTGAATATCGAAATGAATATCATGATAGCAGCAGATTCGCGTTTTTTTATGTATGGGCATAAGGATGGTGTATGAAATCGAATGTCGATTTGAATATCGAAATGAATATCATGCCAGCAGCAGATTCGCGTTTTTTCCTGTATAGGCATAAGGACGGTGTATGAAATCGAATGTCGATTTGAATATCGAAATGAATATCATGCCAACAGCAGATTGGCGTTTTTTCCTGTATAGGCATATGGATGGTCTTTGAAATCGAATGAAGATTTGAATATCGAAATGAATTTCATGCTAGCAGCAGATTTCCGTTTTTTCATCTATGGGCATAAGGATGGTGTATGAAATCGAATGTCGATTTGAATATCGAAATGAATTTCATGCTAGCAGCAAATTCCCGTTTTTTTATGTATGGGCATAAGGACGGTGTATGGAGTCGAATGTCGATTTGAATATCGAAATGAATTTCATGCCAGCAGCAGATTCGCGTTTTTTTCCTGTATGGGCATATGGATGGTTTGTGAAATCGAATGTCGATTTAAATATCAAAATGAATATCATGATAGCAGCAGATTCGCGTTTTTTTATGTACGGGCATAAGGATGGTGTATGAAATCGAATGTCGATTTGAATATCGAAATGAATATCATGCCAGCAGCAGATTCGCGTTTTCTCCTGTATAGGCATAGGGACGGTGTATGAAATCGAATGTCGATTTGAATATCGAAATGAATATAATGCCAACAGCACATTCGCGTTTTTTCCTGTATAGGCATATGGATGGTCTATGAAATCGAATGTAGATTTGAATATCGAAATGAATTTCATGCTAGCAGCAGATTCGCGTTTTTTCATGAATGGACATAAGGGTGGTGTATGAAATCGAAAGTCGATTTGAATATCGAAATAAATTTCATGCTATCAGCAGATTCCCGTTTTTTTATGTATGGGCATAAGGATGGTGTATGAAGTCGAATGTCGATTTGAATATCGAAATGAATTTTATGCCAGCAGCAGATTCCCGTTTTTTTCCTGTATGGGCATATGGATGGTTTATGAAATCGAATGTCGATTTGAATATCGAAATGAATATCATGATAGCAGCAGATTCGCGTTTTTTTATGTATGGGCATAAGGATGGTGTATGAAATCGAATGTCGATTTGAATATCGAAATGAATATCATGCCAGCAGCAGATTCGCGTTTTTTCCTGTAGAGGCATAAGGACGGTGTATGAAATCGAATGTCGATTTGAATATCGAAATGAATATCATGCCAGCAGCAGATTCGCGTTTTTTCCTGTATAGGCATAAGGACGGTGTATGAAATCGAATGTCGATTTGAATATCGAAATGAATATCATGCTAGCAGCAGATTTGCGTTTTTCCATCTATGGGCATAAGGATGGTGTATGAAATTGAATGTCGATTTGAATATCGAAATGAATTTCATGCTAGCAGCAGATTCGCGTTTTTTTATGTATGGGCATAAGGATGGTGTATGGAGTCGAACGTCGATTTGAATATCGAAATGAATATCATGCCAGCAGCAGATTCGCGTTTTTTTCCTGTATGGGCATATGGATGGTTTGTGAAATCGAATGTCGATTTAAATATCAAAATGAATATCATGCTAGCAGCAGATTCGCGTTTTTTTATGTACGGGCATAAGGATGGTGTATGAAATCGAATGTCGATTTGAATATCGAAATGAATATCATGCCAGCAGCAGATTCGCGTTTTTTCCTGTATAGGCATAGGGACGGTGTATGAAATCGAATGTCGATTTGAATATCGAAATGAATATAATGCCAACAGCACATTCGCGTTTTTTCCTGTATAGGCATATGGATGGTCTATGAAATCGAATGTCGATTTGAATATCGAAATGAATTTCATGCTAGCAGCAGATTCGCGTTTTTTCATGAATGGGCATAAGGATGGTGTATGAAATCGAATGTCGATTTGAATATCGAAATGAATATCATGCCAGCAGCAGATTCGCGTTTTTTCCTGTATAGGCATAAGGATTGTCTATGAAATCGAATGTCGATTTGAATATCGAAATGAATTTCATGCTAGCAGCAGATTCGCGTTTTTTCATGAATGGGCATAAGGATGGTGTATGAAATCGAATGTCGATTTGAATATCGAAATGAATATCATGCCAGCAGCAGATTCGCGTTTTTTCCTGTATAGGCATAAGGATTGTCTATGAAATCGAATGTCGATTTCAATATCGAAATGAATGTCATGCCAGCGGCAGATTCGCTTTTTTTTTTATGTATGGTCATAAGGATGGTGTATGAAATCGAATGTCGATTTGAATATCGAAATGAATTTCATGCTAGCAGCAGATTCGCGTTTTTTCCTGTATGGACATCAGGGTGGTTTATGAAATCGAATGTCGATTTGAATATCGAAATGAATTTCATGCTAGCAGCAGATTGGCGTTTTTTATGTATGGACATCAGGATGGTGTATGAAATCGAATGTCGATTTGAATATCGAAATGGATATCATGCTAGCAGCAGATTCGCGTTTTTTCCTGTATTGGGATAAGGATGGTGTTTGAAATCGAATGTCGATTTGAATATCGAAATGAATGCCATGCCAGCAGCAGATTCGCGTTTTTTTATGTATGGGCATAAGGATGGTGTATAAAATCGAATGTCAATTTGAATATCGAAATGAATATCATGCCAGCAGCAGATTCGCGTTTTTTCCTGTATGGGCATTAGGACGGTTTATGAAATCGAATGTCGATTTGAATATCGAAATGAATGTCATGCCAGCGGCAGATTCGCTTTTTTTTTTTATGTATGGTCATAAGGATGGTGTATGAAATCGAATGTCGATTTGAATATCGAAATGAATTTCATGCTAGCAGCAGATTCGCGTTTTTTCATGTATGAGCATAAGGACGGTGTATGAAATGGAATGTCGATTTGAATATCGAAATAAATATCATGCCAGCAGCAGATTCGCGTTTTTTCCTGTATGGGAATAAGGACGGTGTATGAAATCGAATGTCGATTTGAATATCGAAATGAATATCATGCCAGCAGCAGATTCGCGTTTTTTCCTGTATAGGCATAAGGATGGTCTATGAAATCGAATGTCGATTTGAATATCGAAATGAATATCATGCCAACAGCAGATTCGCGTTTTTTCCTGTATGGACATCAGGGTGGTGTATGAAATCGAATGTCGATTTGAATATCGAAATAATTATCATGCCAGCAGCAGATTCGCGTTTTTTCATTTATGGGCATAAGACGGTTTATGAAATCGAATGTCGATTTGAATATCGAAATGAATTTCATGCTAGCAGCAGATTCGCGTTTTTTATGTATGGACATCAGGATGGTGTATGAAATCGAATGTCGATTTGAATATCGAAATGGATATCATGCTAGCAGCAGATTCGCGTTTTTTCCTGTATGGGGATAAGGATGGTGTTTGAAATCGAATGTCGATTTGAATATCGAAATGAATGCCGTGCCAGCAGCAGATTCGCGTTTTTTTATGTATGGGCATAAGGATGGTGTATAAAATCGAATGTCAATTTGAATATCGAAATGAATATCATGCCAGCAGCAGATTCGCGTTTTTTTATGTATGGCATACAGATGGTGTATGAAACCGAATGTAGATTTGAAAGTCGGAATGAATATCATGACAGCAGCAGATTCGCCTGTTTTTATGTATGGGCATATCGATGGTGTATGAAATCGAATGTCAATTCAAATACTGAAATGAATATCATGCCAGCAGCAGATTCGCGTATTTTTATGTAGGGGCATACGGAGGATATGTAAAAATGTAATGTCGGTTTGAATATCGAACTGAAGTTCGTGCTCGCAGCAGATTCCCGTATTTCTATGTGTTGGCATTTTGATTCTATATGAAATCAATTGTAGATTTGAAAATTGAACTGAATTTCACGCTAGCAGCAGAGTCGCTTAAATTTCTGTAATGGCATAACGACTATGTATGTAATCGAATGTAGGGTTGAATATCGAACTGAATTCCATGCTAGCAGAAGAATCACTAAAATTTCTTCACTAGCAATAGATGATGCATGAAATCGAATGTAGGTATGACTATCGAACTGAAATTCATGCTAGCAGCAAATTTGCTAAAATATCTGTACGGGCATAAAGACTGTGCATGAAATATAATGTAGATTTGAATATCGAACCGAATTTCATGCTAACAATTTAGAACAATTTGTCACCTAAATATGCCCAAATACTTATTGCTGTCAGATAGGCTGTTTATTCAAGATGATTGTGAATTTCTTAAAAAGCATGGGAGAAGTCGTCTATTGCACAAGATACGTAATTTCTTGTATGCATGTACACAAAAATAGCATTCACCTCACAAAAAGGTCGATGATTTAAACTAGTGAACGTGAAAGTAGTTTCTTTTGTGAGTGAAATGTCAATATTGGTATATAAAAAGCATTGAATATATATTAAAAATTTATCAGTTATAAAATCATCTACAGAATGAACAAAATGGAAATAAAGGATGCATAACCTTTTTTTGTGTGTGTGTGTGTGTGTGTGTCATCCTGTAGATTTAAATATAGTTTGACATAGTTTCATTATCATGTCCATTTTATCTCATGTATAATGCATTTATGTTGTCATTTTTTTTATGTAGAAATAAGATTATCTTTGTACAGTTTTCATACTAGAACATAGAAAGGAGTGCAACTATGTAAGGAGTAACGTTATGTCAATGTTTTATGGGTATTGAAAACCCACATGATACAATAAAACACGGTGCAAGGCTGATTGAACTAAAGTAAGATCATTCAGCTACGTCGAAAAAAGAAATTGAGAAAAATAATTTGACTAATTACTTAAAACCCCCAGACTAAATAAGGGTAAGTAAATGTTCTTTTTCACAACCTTTGGACGTCATGCAAAAAATTACAGCATATTTTTGTTATTCTTCATATTCTAAGTGTGTCATGTGAACAGATATTACCTTTACTAGTGTAGACTAATTAAGTACAAGTAGTGGTAGTAGTAGTAGTAGTAGTGGTAGTAGTCGAATTCTGTAGTCATCCATCAGTAATATATTCACCCGTTTCCATTTTTAAGAAACTTCATACTATTTGCATAAGGTTGCCTGTTTAAAAATAGCTACTAAGACAAACGCTTAAAGCAGATAAGTTTTTTTTAACTAACTTTCACTTTACATGAGAAGTAAAGATATATACAAGAAATTGGATTTGATTTGGCAGTGCGGCTACTTAAGAAAAGTCCAAACTGGGTCTTAGTTTCTACTCATGTGAGCTAAAAAAAACTCTATTTGTCATAAAACTGTACGTATAACCGACTCAGGTTTGCTTTCAGAAGGTAGAATCTTTAAGGCACAATAATAACAGATAAGAATTTACTATCACGACAACACTTTTATTTTACAACTTGACTCGTCTTCTAGAATTCTGAAGCAATGAATTACAGGGTACTATTTTCACAACTTGCTGCTTGTTTTTTTCGATGTGCTGCTGACATGAGATTTAAATCGCTGATGAAATCTTTATTCGACTTCATAAACAATTTACATGCTCAAATCGAAAGTTTCGCGAATTAGTTGCCGCCATGAAACTAGTATCACTTGTCGGGTGCAGGACAACTCGTCCCAAATACAACTCGCCCTACAAAAAATTCGCCCCAAGACAACTCGCCCCACCTTCAAAAGACAACTCGCCCCAAATTCTGAGACAACTTGCCCCATTTTTATTACTATCAACTGTAGGTAATACCCCCGTCGCACCAAACTCGTTCTCACTCCGTTCCGAAATTAGTTGCAAAAAGGACTTTTTCGAACGGAGTGAACTTATAAGCAACCTTTCACGATCTGTTTACGAACTTAATGGACGGGTTAGGACGGGAAAGGTGCTCCAGAACTTTGAGCCTGTTCAATTTTTTTGCCGTCCAACCCTTCCTGTAATTAGACGGAGTGACAACGTACTTAAAACGACATTGACATAGTACAAACGGAACTGCCATACTTTGATCCTGTCGCAGTGTAGTCGGGCATCAAATGGCAGTGCGTTTGCATTTTACCGACAGAAATTGCACGTTCTATCCCGAGCGCAGCCCGATTTACGATTTTTGTTGACCGGGTTAAGACTTTCTATGAACAGGTTTGGTGAGACAGGGGCTTCAGGCATTATCAGGCAAAAATTACACGTTCTACCCGCAACCCGTTTTCCGATTATGTCAGGGCGGGGTAAGACGATTTTGTCAGGTAGTAAGACGTTCTAAGAACTAGTTTGGTGTGACAGGGGCCTAAATAAGATAGAGGTCTACAATTGTTATGATTTTTATTCAGTTTTTATATTCAAATGTGTGGTGATTAATGCCATGCCAAATGTGTTTAACGGCGACAATTCACATATTCATGGGTCCTTACTGTCTAAAACCCATCTTTGCAGGCAAGCTGTTTCGCCTTCATTTCAACTGAAATCATCGAGAAAGCGCTAGTAAGCCCTTGTAGACTCATGAAACACCGTGGTGAAAAGCATCGTTTTGAGATTGCTCCGTGGGGAGAGGTATACATGTATGTAATTAACCTTTAACCACATAATTCCGAATTTGACGATCCTGAGGTAGACGGCTTTTGTGGGAAAATGTGAAAATGTTGGTAACCGGGACTTTCTCCTTTTCCCACAATGTTTCTGACCCATTCAAGACAAATTTAATAATTTGAGTTCAAAATCAAATTTTACCTACTACTGTACAATACGACTTCTTACGACCCTGCAGTTGGTCGCATTTGAAAAATCATGGAAACATGCGCAGTAATTATTTTTTTACAAGTCAGGGCCGTGGTCGGCTTGTTAAAAGTGGTACGGCTATGGAATGCAATGCAATGGAATGCATTTGGCGTTCCCTGACAGCCGAAGACACAAGTGTGTGCGTGTGGGGGGGGGGGGAGCAAGACAGGGGATATCCCCTCTGGTGACGGATGTTTCGGGGCCTACCTCTTGAAGACTTTTTATTTTGTTATAGGGCATATTGCAGGATACAGAACGAAACCCACACTGAGTTGAGCCTGTTTCCGTCAGTGTAAAGTACTGTCACACGGGACCTTGATTTAAAGTCTCATCCGAAAGACCATTAGTATTTTTAGATAGCCAGCCATGGAGCTCGAACCCACACCCTCAAGTGACCCAAGACTTGATGCTTAAACGTCCTACGCTCTACCAGTTGAGCTTTGCCGGCTGGTCAACTCAAAAAGATTGATTGAATTTGCGTTTATTTATTGTCTACACCGGTTTCCCATATGGGCGCCGCCCCCTGAAGACTGTTAGTTTTGTTCCGAGGGATAGTGCAACATACAGGTTACAACCACCCTAAGTTACGCCCTGTTCTTTAACGTGCTCGGTTTATGGCACCGTCACACGGGAAATCGGTTTAACGTCTCATCCGAAAGACTATTGGTAATTATAGATGATCAGCCGTGGGGCTTGAACTCTCACCATATAATAACCAAAGACTTGACGTTTACAATTCAGGTACGCTCTAACACCTGAGCAATGCGGGCTGGTCCAATTCAGAAAGGCACGGTTTGTCAAAAACGTTATACTTGATCTGGCCGTCGGCATGTTGTTTGATTTCATTTCATAACTAGTTCGTTTGGTGAAATCACTTGTCTAAATATATTCGACTGCATACACCATCTGTATGCCCGCGTTGAAATTTTTGTGTATCATACTGCAGTATGAAATTCATTTTGATATTCAAATCGTTATTCGACTTTATACACCATTTGCATGTATATATGCAAATACAATGTCGTTTGGAAATCTGCTGCTCGCATGAAACTCGCGTCAGTATCAGATTGTACACACTTTATACATGAGCATTCATTTATTGATATCCATTATTGTTATTTTTATTGTTTTTCCTCCAAATCGGTGAACATTTTAACAACAGTAATGAAATATATACAACAGAAAAGAAGGAAAAAAAAAAGAAGTATTCAGCAAAAATGGTTAGAATGAGAAACATTGCACAACTAAATTACAACCTGAAAATGGCAGTTGCAAAAAATATGAAAATCAAGTTTTGGAACTTTGCAACGATAACGAAATGCAAGGTCAAAAAATGGACCAAACAAAAATATGGAAAAAAAGAATAAATGGACAAATGAACAGACGCGTAGAATAAATGCATTAAGTCAGCAAGTGAATATATATTTATAAAATAAATCATCGCTCAATCACTCGATCCAATCAATCAATCAATCGAGCGGTCGATCAGTCACTACCAATAGAAGTGCTCTAGTTAGCGACCCCTTAAAAGATACTACAAAATTTCATAGACGACAGGGTTATATGTTCACAAATTATTGTTGGTTTTTACCGAACTGCTTCTGACATAAGATTCAAATCGATGGTGAAATCTTTATTCGATTTCATAAACTGTTTACATGCTCAAATTTAAAGATTTCATGGATCAGCTGCCGACATAAAACTCGTATAAATTATTAATTCTACATTTGATTTCATAGACCATTTTCATGTCCGCAGAGAAATTATTCCGAACCATATTCTAGTATGACATTCAAAATCGTTATTCGGTGTTAAACCCCATCTTTATACACCTTGCCTATGACCATATGGAAATTTCGCAAATCCGTTGTTCGCATAAAATTCGTATCTATATCAAATAGATATTTAATTTCTTATAAGAATTATAAGTACGGGTAATTTTTCTGTAAAGAATCTAATGCCGTCATGAAATCATATTTAAATGCCAATGTTGGTATTTTTGCGAATCGGCTTCTTGCATGAAATTCAGATAGATATTTCAAATGATTTTTGATTCCAAATATCATTCATATGTCCATATGGATATTTTTGCAAATCTACAAATATTTTTGCTTATCCAAAACCTGCTCTTCATTTAAAGGTGGCCCTTCAGATTTTGGGACGAAAATTTTACAAAAACACAAAAAAATCATCCTTATACTCCCAAAGCCTTTTAATTTTCATTCATAAAACCCCAGTAGTCGAAAACCGTCCTACAAAATCCCAATGCCCATACAAACATTTAGCGAATCTGCTGCTAGCATGAAATTCAGTTCGATATTCAAATCTACATTCGATTTCAAAGACCATCCATATGCCTATACAGGAAAAAACGCCAATCTGCTGCTGGCATGATATTCATTTCGATATTCAAATCGACATTCGATTTCATACACCATCCTTATGCCCATACATATAAAAAATGTGAATTTCCTGCTGGCATGATATTCATTTCGATATTCAAATCGACATTCGATGTCATACACCATCCATATGCCTATACATGAAAACAGACGAATCTGCTGCTAGCATGAAATTCATTTCGATATTCAAATCTATATTCCATTTCATACACCATCCATACGCCTATACAGGAAAAAACGCGAATCTGCTGCTGGCATGATATTCATTTCGATATTTAAATCGACATTCGATTTCATACACCATCTTTATGCCCATACATAAAAAAACGCGAATCTCCTGCTAGCGTGATATTCATTTCGATATTCAAATCGACATTCGATTTCATAGACCATCCATATGTCCATGCAGGAAAAAGCACGAATCTGCTGCTGGCATGCTATTCATTTCAATATTGAAATCGACATTCGACTTCATACACCATCCTTATGCCCATATGTAAAACAACGCGAATCTGCTGCTAGCATGAAATTCATTTCGATATTCAAATCGACATTCGATTTCATACACCATCCTTATGCCCATAGATGAAAAAACGCGAATCTGCTGCTGGCATGATATTCATTTCGATATTCAAATCGACATTCGATTTTATACACCATCGTGATACACATACATAAAAAACGCGAATCTGCTTTCTGGCATGAAATTCATTTTGATATTCAAATCTATATTCGATTTCATACACCATCCCTATGCCTATACAGGAAAAAACGCGAATCTGCTGCTGGCATGATATTCATTTCTATATTCAAATCGACATTCGATTTCATACACAATCTATATGCCCATACATGAAAAAATGCGAATTTGCTGCTGCCATGATATTCATTTCGATATTCAAATCGACTTTCGATTTTATACACCATCGTGATACACATACATAAAAAAACGCGAATCTGCTGCTGGCATGAAATTCATTTCGATATTCAAATTTATATTCGATTTCATACACCATCCCTATGCCTATACAGGAAAAAACGCGAATCTGCTGCTGGCATGATATTCATTTCTATATTGAAATCGACATTCGATTTCATACACCATCCTTATGCCCATACATGAAAAAATGTGAATTTGCTGTTGGCATGATATTCATTTCGATATTCAAATCGACATTCGATTTCATACACAATTCTTATGCCCATACATAAAAAAACGCAAATCTGCTGCTAGCATGATATTCATTTCGATATTCAAATCGACATTCGATTTCATACACCATCCATATGCCCATACAGGAAAAAACACGAATCTACTGCTGGCATGATATTCATTTCAATATTCAAATCGACATTTGACTACATACACCGTCCTTATGCCCATATGTAAAACAACGCGAATCTGCTGCTAGCATGAAATTCATTTCGATATTCAAATCGACATTCGATTTCATACACCATCCTTATGCCCATAGATGAAAAAACGCGAATCTGCTGCTGGCATGATATTCATTTCGATATTCAAATCGACATTCGATTTTATACACCATCGTGATACACATACATAAAAAACGCGAATCTGATTTCTGGCATGAAATTCATTTTGATATTCAAATCTATATTCGATTTCATACACCATCCCTATGCCTATACAGGAAAAAACGCGAATCTGCTGCTGGCATGATATTCATTTCTATATTCAAATCGACATTCGATTTCATACACAATCTATATGCCCATACATGAAAAAATGCGAATTTGCTGCTGCCATGATATTCATTTCGATATTCAAATCGACTTTCGATTTTATACACCATCGTGATACACATACATAAAAAAACGCGAATCTGCTGCTGGCATGAAATTCATTTCGATATTCAAATTTATATTCGATTTCATACACCATCCCTATGCCTATACAGGAAAAAACGCGAATCTGCTGCTGGCATGATATTCATTTCTATATTGAAATCGACATTCGATTTCATACACCATCCTTATGCCCATACATGAAAAAATGCGAATTTGCTGTTGGCATGATATTCATTTCGATATTGAAATCGACATTCGATTTCATACACCATCCTTATGCCCATACATGAAAAAATGCGAATTTGCTGTTGGCATGATATTCATTTCGATATTCAAATCGACATTCGATTTCATACACAATCCTTATGCCCATACATAAAAAAACGCAAATCTGCTGCTAGCATGATATTCATTTCGATATTCAAATCGACATTCGATTTCATACACCATCCATATGCCCATACAGGAAAAAACACGAATCTATTGCTGGCATGATATTCATTTCGATATTCAAATCGACATTTGACTACATACACCGTCCTTATGCCCATATGTAAAACAACGCGAATCTGCTGCTAGCATGAAATTCATTTCGATATTCAAATCGACATTCGATTTCATACACCATCCTTATGCCCATAGATGAAAAAACGCGAATCTGCTGCTGGCATGATATTCATTTCGATATTCAAATCGACATTCGATTTTATACACCATCGTGATACACATACATAAAAAACGCGAATCTACTTTCTGGCATGAAATTCATTTTGATATTCAAATCTATATTCGATTTCATACACCATCCCTATGCCTATACAGGAAAAAACGCGAATCTGCTGCTGGCATGATATTCATTTCTATATTCAAATCGACATTCGATTTCATACACAATCTATATGCCCATACATGAAAAAATGCGAATTTGCTGCTGCCATGATATTCATTTCGATATTCAAATCGACTTTCGATTTTATACACCATCGTGATACACATACATAAAAAAACGCGAATCTGCTGCTGGCATGAAATTCATTTCGATATTCAAATTTATATTCGATTTCATACACCATCCCTATGCCTATACAGGAAAAAACGCGAATCTGCTGCTGGCATGATATTCATTTCTATATTGAAATCGACATTCGATTTCATACACCATCCTTATGCCCATACATAAAAAAACGCAAATCTGCTGCTAGCATGATATTCATTTCGATATTCAAATCGACATTCGATTTCATACACCATCCATATGCCCATACAGGAAAAAACACGAATCTACTGCTGGCATGATATTCATTTCGATATTCAAATCGACATTTGACTACATACACCGTCCTTATGCCCATATATAAAAAAACGCGAATCTGCTGCTAGCATGAAATTCATTTCGATATTCAAATCGACATTCGATTTCATAGACCATCCTTATGCCCATAGGTGAAAAAACGCGAATCTACTGCTAGCATGATATTCATTTCGATATTCAAATCGACATTCGATTTTATACACCATCCTTATGCCCATAGATGAAAAAAGGCGAATCTGCTGCTAGCATGAAATTCATTTCGATATTGAAATCTATATTCGATTTCATACACAATCCATGTACCTAGACAGGAAAAAACGCGAATCTGCTGCTGGCATGATATTCATTTCGATATCCAAATCGACATTCGATTTCATACACCATCCTTATGCCCATACATGAAAAAATGCGCATCTGCTGATGGCATGAAATTCATTTCGATATTCAAATCGACATTCGATTTCATACACCATCCTTATGCCCATACAAAAAAAAAAAACGCTAATTCGCTGCTAGCATGATATTCATTTTGATATTCAAATCTATATTCGATTTCATACACCATCCATATGCCTATACAGCAAAAAACGCGAATCTCCTGCTGGCATGCTATACATTTCGATATTCAAATCGACATTCGATTTCATACACCATCCTTATGCCCATACATGAAAAAATGCGAATTTGCTACTAGCATGAAATTCAGTTCGATATTCAAATCTACATTTGATTTCATACACAATCCTTATGCCCATACACAAAAAATCGCGAATCTGCTGCTAGCATGATATTCATTTCGATATTCAAATCTAAATTGGATTTCATAGACCATCCATATGCCCATACTGGAAAAAACACGAATCTGCTGCTGGCATGAAATTCATTTCGATATTCAAATCGACATTCGACTTCATACACCATCCTTATACCCATATATAAAAAAACGCGAATATGCTGCTAGCATGAAATTCATTTCGATATTCAAATCGACATTCGATTTCATACACCATCCTTATGCCCATAGATGAAAAAACGCGAATATGCTGCTACCATGAAATTCATTTCGATATTCAAATCGACATTCGATTTCATACACCATCCTTATGCCCATAGATGAAAAAACGCGAATATGCTGCTAGCATGAAATTCATTTCGATATTCAAATCGACATTTGATTTCAAACACTATCCTTATGCCCATACAAGAAAAAATCGCGAATCTGCTGCTAGCACGAAATTAATTTCGATTTTCAAATCAGGATTCATCAATGTTCGGAACTATCCCTTGAATTTGAAAAAAAAAAAGCGAATTTACTGCGGCATGAAATTCAACTCATCCGCATATTCATTTCGATATTGAATATCGAACTCCGATTATCGAACTTACTGCCAACTTCACACACCCTTTTAGATTCAAGATAACGTTCCAAACGGGCCTTAACCATCCCCTCTAGCAATTTCCTAGGTGGGAGGTAAGGCTTATAGGTCTGTATGGATCAGCTGAATCCTTATTTTTCTTTTGCAGTGGGATCACACAGGCGAGCTTCCAGTCCCGAGGATAGCTGCCCTCCTTCCAAATTTTATCAAAAAAGACAAGCCAAATGTCCAGAGTGGAGTCGGACATATTCTTGAACGTTAGATAAGAAATTTCATCAAGCCCCGAGGTGGAATTTTTCCTGCTATTGATGCAGTCTTTTAATTCATTAAGTGTGAAGTCTAAATTTATGGAATCTGAACATGATGTTTCACCTGGAGAGTTTATTTCTTCAAAATGGTCGGTTTCAAATTCTTGTGGAAAGGCCAAAACCTCGGGCTCTACGTTTGTTTCACTTGAGACAATAATTACCTTCAGCAGGTACTGAACTTTAATATGGGTGCTCAGAATTCTGGGTGATGGCATTCTGTCTAGAACAGATAGAGGTAACGCCTCCATCATGCCAATAAGTTTGTTTCCAGAACTGACGTTCGGATTGTTGTTCACCATCATTTTGAGCATCTCCTATAACCAGTTTGTCCCTGTAAAAAGTTACATTTTTTCCCATAATTCTGAATGTTGTTCTTCCAAGGTGGGATGCGGTCAAAACGTACTCAAACAAAAACGTACCCCCCAAATTAGTGAAAACGTATCCAAATATAGAGTCCAAATGTACTCGAAATAAATTTGACCTTGTACCAATTTTGATTTAAGTTTAAAAACAAGGTAGGTATTTTACCTTTTAAGGTTGGTGTAAGTCCAAAAATCACTGTATAACATTTTGTTTATACTTTAAACAGAAGCATGTTTTCAAACCCTAATCACATGTCACACTAAACAACTAATACAATTATGGGTAGTGTGCTTTAATCAGGCCTAATTATGTATGACAAACAAGTAATATGTGTTGTTATTTAACAGTTTTCTTTGCACACAAAATAATTATCATACAGACGGACGAAGTATTACGTATCTATTATACTTATTATAGCAAGCAAATAATCACATAATCATGGATCCGTGAAATCCAATTTGTTTAACGACCGGCGGAATCATGAGGATAGAATGTCCATTCATGGAATATGTAGAAATTTGACCGATAACAAATTGTTTCGACCCATAGGTCAATACTTTTTGCAGATGCAGTGAAACCCCTTTTCTAAGAGCATGGCTCTATTGTAAGTTACTCTATGTTGAGGTGAATGAATCAAAGTATTGAAACTACTAATAGAAGGTGATGGTAGAAATTTGCTAGCAAATAGATTTTTAACAGTGGACGAACTTATTAAAAATTCATTCATCTGACGGCTGACAACATTTATTTCTAAGACTGATAGCATTGTCTCATAATAGGCTAAGGCCCAGGTCAAAAAAAGGGCCCTATTTTTTATTTTGTTTTTTCAATCCATCTGGTAGAAAAATTCAAATGGTACAGTGAGTTAGGATAGCCTATTAGAGTCACTTTAAGCATGGATGCCAGATCTGAAAGTGGTTCAGATTTTTTTTTATGCTAATAATCGCACCTACCCAAAATTTGCCTATAATGTAAATTAAACTTTTCCTATGTTCACAATAATGAAACAAACAATGAAAAATTGCAATCTTTTTGACAAATCTTTTTTAATTAAGGTGCTCATTAAAATCCACATTTATGTTAGACTTATTTTAAATCAAGTCTGACCAATTTCACATACCGTAAAACACCTAATAAATGTTCCTAGAAGAATGAATTTAAACCAATCTCTGAATTTTCAGTCTTCACATTGAATGTGTTTATATTTTTGGCTAAATTTATTCACAATTTTGACTAGGGCTACTAGGACAGACATACAGGACCAAAATTAAGAGCAATTATTGAGTTTTAGCATTTAGCACCTCAAAAATGATCTATGTATGAGTGCAACAGTATAATTTATTGTTGCACACTAACCTTTGATTTCGTTATTTCATTATATATTCACGACTGTAACCATAAGTATGCCAACACTGAGATTTGGATAATATTTTCATTACTTAAGCTGCTTTATTTCCTTTGTTATTCCTACTCTCCTACTCTGTTACTCTATTTCAGTGATGCAATAGGGGACATAACTTGAAAAAACCTATTGATGACTTAAAATTAACAAATGCGCAGTTCATTCAGCGTAATGGTGACGTGTGATCAATCATCAGTTTCTTTGTTTGCTGCATTGACAGTACAGCTGTGTTGTGTGTGTATGGGTGTGGGTGTGTGTGGGTGTGTGTGGGGGGGGGGGTGTGGGCGTGTGTGATTTAAGCTATTTTTTCTTACTTGACCTGGCTGGTTTGAGTCTTACCTGTTTAATACTTTCAATGTTTTTTCATGACTTGGCTCAAATAATAATTTATGTACATGTACAAAGGTCTATGAATAAAAAGCAGAATATTGCGCAGTCTTTCGTATTTATATTTCTGTCATTATCATCATCATTATCATCATCATCATCATCATCAATCTCTAATAATGATATATGTAATTCAGCAGCACCGTGTTATATCATCATCATCATCATCCTAGTTGTAAGCAGAGAACTGTGTTTCTTGTCTTCCCTTTTAACCAGTCATTTACTCATCATCTTCACTATCAGAGCTAACAGAGTACTCAATTCTATTGAGACAGAGTTCATTGTCACATAAACAAACATCTGTACATAGCATGTCTTCCGTCATGCAACTGCATCGTTTAGTCTGACATTCAGTTTTACAGCTGCATTTAGTAAAGTCCAATAATGCCTCAGGTGCAGAGGCCTGTGTCATCTTCATTGGAACTAAATGTCCCTCCTTATCATTGGTCCAGCCAGCATCAAGTGGCGATGGAAGGTCCATGATTGGCACTGTGGTTGATTTCCAGATATATGTCTGGTAGTTGACACGTCTTATGTGCATGTATAATGCATCAGAAGTGGGTGGAAGCTTTTCACTTGACAAGCCTTTCTCTGAGAAAAAGTCATATCTTGCATCGTCTGTATTGTCCATCAGCTTTCTGCAATATATTTCTGAAACTGCCTGATTCACTGATTTCACTGCTCTTTCTTCAGTGTTTACTGGATGATGTCCTATGTCCATTATTCCTTCTAAAATTAAAGGATATTTCTGCATTGTAGCCAGCCAACGCTTCTTGCCCTGTCCATGAAAGGAGCTGGTTGAATCACATCCACTTAATGCGTGTATAACTGGCAGAGCCAGTGACATTCTTTCACCTAAACCTGATGCCACATCATGCATAGGAATGAATCTCTTCTGATCCCTTACACCTGTCTTGAAGAACAGTTTGATACCAAGGAGATGTACGATTCTTGGACATATTGCCGCAACATCAGAATCGACACTCCAGATCACTACACTTTTCACATTAAGTTCCTTAACAGCATGATCAATGTGCACAAACATTCGTGAATCAGCCTCTTCATTTTACCATTGCTTATGTGCTTCACTATCAGTTATACCTATTTGCAATCAATATACTCCAGTAGATATTGAAATTTTGTGGTTTGTACACATAAGCTTCATTCAATGCATTTTCAGTGGTTGGGGTAACAAAATGTCGTCTGAAAAAAATCTGCACCACTTTTGTTTCTAGCATCCACCCTCATTTGACTTCTATATAGCTGTACTATCACCTGGTACCAATGAAATTTTTCTACCAGACGGATTGAAAAAAAAAAAAATGAATCCAGCTGGCCAGCCCTCAGACTATAACTATTTTCCATTACATTTGTCAATGTTAGCGTTTTGCATGTGGTTTCAGGTGTAAGGAAAGTTGTTTGGGGGAAATGACAGTTGTTTTCGGCGTTTTCGAGTGGATTTCGGTATTTTGGGGTGTTTCTCTTCCTTATTCATCCGCAATGTAGACGTTGTCTGCGCATGTCATACTCTTCGAAGATTGGACCTGTCTGCTATGACGTATCACCCATCCCATATACATGGGAAAAGTAGGGCTGACACCGAAGCTAGTACCCAAGCCTGTAGGGGGCTGTTTTAATAAATGGCCGGTGCATAGGTTACATGCTAGCTGATTATTGAGTAAACGTTTATTTCATTTTGAAATTCAAAGTAACGGTTGTCGTTTTGAAAAGTAGTCCGGTTCTGTTCTGTGCCCAGAATGCCCAAATTAGATAGATGTGTATTTATAGAATGTCATCTAGCGGGAGATAATGGCAATGTAGACGCTATAAACTAGGTCATGTCAACTTCTCGAAACGAGGCTAATCTCAAATCTAGAGCTATTTCTATGACTTTTAACTCTGAAGTTCATTGTTTGTGTCATTTGCTTGCACAGATTTTTAATCCATACGTTACTTTCACATATCAAATGACAAAGACGCGTCTGTTCATTGATCTAAGAAGAACTATTTCTATTGAAACAGAGGAGTGATTCGTCTTCAGGGGACTTAAGTCTGACGGTTGCCATAAAAAGGTGAGACTTGAAAGGTCATCACCTAAAAAAGGTTAGGCCCTTGAAAAGGTAACTCTAAAACCTTGTGTAACCCTAAAAATAAGAAAGGAAGAACAATTAATCGAATATGTGAACCTGTCCTAGCGGTCCAGTCATATGAACCTTGGAAAGAGCGGACAGCTGAATTTAAAAGTCAAAGTTATTTACAGATTTGGTAAAAGTAGCCTTTTTGACAAATTTGTGAGATATCCGGTTACCAAAAGATGTGAGTTAATAGGCACTTGGCAAAACTCGGGTGATCCTTATATGGAGTTCCTCGGCTGCTTCAGGTGGCTTCATATGCATTTCAAATGTACATTTCTTAGCCTGAAATACGCGGTTTTACCATTCTTGAAATTGTAGGGCTCCTCTTAAAAGAAAAACATGAGTCACAATTTCTATTGAAATCTTTCTAAATACATTTCCGTTGACAAAAAAATTGTACATTCAATTTTCGAAGATGGTTTATCAATTCCCTTGGAAGTTTTCACCGACAGATTGATAGATGTGAATAACGTAACCGCGGTTGTTTGTGTGGTTGCTAATAGATTTACATGGGCGCCGCTATATTTATGGGCATGTGATTCGCAGTTCAAAATGGAAACCTGCTTGATACAGCCGAGTTTAGAATCGGCCAAATTGTGACGAGAGAGTGGATAGGATGTTTGAGGATGAATAGGAACAACAGTGATTTGCTACATTTCCTTCGTTGTCTGCGCATGTCATATTCTTCGAAGATTCGACCTGTCTGCTATGACGCATCACCCATCCCCCGATACTTAGGAGGGCTTATACCGAAGCTATACCGAAGCCTGTAGGGACTGTTTTAATAAATGGCCGGTGCATAGGTTACCTACTAGCTGATCATAACTGAATGGATCGCACCAGATAGCGTTTTATAGAGTATACGTTTATTTTATTTTGAAATTCAAAGTAACGGTTGTCGTTTTGAAAAATTAGTCCGCTTCTGTACCCAGAATGCCCATATTAGATAGATGTGTATTATAGAATGCCATCTAGCGGAAGATAATGACATTTCCTTTGAAATGACATGATAGAGAAGGATACGGATATACGGTCTACTTTCACTCCGTTTCCTTCTTGTACCTTATGCCTAAAATAACGGTCCTCAGAACCCGTAACATTACGATGATACAGGCGAGCTGACCTGGTTCGAAACTTGTTGCTATCGGTCAATTTTCTGCATGTCAAAGAACCGGTTTGCCTCATGATTCAGTTAGCTCACTTATTTTATTGAATCATAATTATGTGATGACCTTGCTTTGTATAATACATCAAGGAAATGCATAAAACCCCCTTTTACCAGAGCGTGGCTAACATAACTTTAAATAGTATCATTTAATGGTATGGAAATATTTGTGAATATAACAAAAGATAGAGCGACCTGGCAACTTTTAACCAGATTCATTTTTCGGCAAGCGACTTGCACTTGGACCGATTGTACAGTAACAGACTGCCTTCTTCACAATAATTTCCATTGACACTACTTTCAATTAGCTTGATTAAATTAAAATGCATTTTAACACCCTCATTGTTTACTTTTGGTAGTTATTGGGCCTTTAAGGGTACACGGTACTTTTATGAATACATTAGAATTTACGATGCGATGACTGGTGTCAGTAATCTGTAAAAGTGTTGAATCTGCACCTCACTCTCAAAATCTATAGTAGTAGAGAAACAAGCACTTACCTGTTTTGGGGTATGAAGGCATAGATATGTCGTCATTCCTTATCTTCACAGTTTTTATGTTGAAAAACTCTTCGTATCTTTCCTCCTCAGTAAACATGAAAGTTGACTGTCTGTACCCGTTAGATTCGTCCACAATGTGGTATAACACTGTATTGCCCCCGGGAACATCGTACTGTCTTTGTCTTGGCATTGTTGAGGCTTCAATCAAACAACAACAAAGACGCCATAAGAAATGACAGAGAAAAACAGTAAAAAGAATGGCAATTTACGAATCAAATAAGGGAAAGCAGTTGATATAAAAGGTATACAGGCAATAATTCTTTACTGAAAGATTAATCCTTAGTCTGCTAAGTGCGAGTCAAATCGCTACTTTGGACAGAGTTGATTAAGGTACGGAACCTGCAGTCTCACCTTGGAAAAACACCGCCTGATACGATATGATTTTTCATGCGAAATAAGATTTGAATTCGAAACATTTGGGCTTTCACTTTTGATTGAAGGTTCAAACTATTTAGCGTAGAATTGAAACGAAATAGCAGCCGACCGCTTTTAAAATACATACTATAAAGAACTTTTTAAAACAATGTGACAAAAGGTGTTTTCGTCTTGACATAAAATGTCTTTTTATGACGATGGAAATAGGCGAAAATGAAATGTTGAAAATTTTGAAATTTAAAAAAAAAAAAAACCTTTCTCAGCAATTGTTGCCACAACTGGTTATCAAACAATTTCCGGTTTTTTATTGACCCCGCGGAAAATCCTTTCGGAAAACATTGTGGAAAATGAAGGAAAAATTTGTAACCAGTATTTTCTCCTTTTCCCTCTATATTTCCAACTTCTCGAAAACCATACGAACACAATAGAATGAGCCATGCTTTCAGTATCTTGGTACTCGCAGTAATAGAATTTTAATTCAATGAGGCATGTTCTATGAAACTGGATCTAATGCATGTGCTTAAAGTATTAATCAAATCAGCCGGCCCCGTCCGCGCAGGCTGACCCGGGTCGAAATGTTTTGCCATTGCTAAATTTTCTCCATGTTAAAATCTATGCTATACCCACCGGTACAGGCAGTGTTAGACCAAATAGATTTTATGGATCCATGATTATGTGATGATTTGCTTGGTATAATGTATCACGGAGATGCATTACACCCCAGTAGTATAGGAGGGTCGCATACGGATCTGATCCGGCCTGTCAGATCCGTATGCGACCCTCCCTGAGAGCCCTACATCACCACCCCTGAAAGAAATTTGTCCCTATTCTGCCACCCTGAAAGAATTTGCATTATATCATTTCTACAAAAATACCCAGGGTCTCTACCCTGAGAGGGATTTAGCATTCAAAATGGCGGGCGTTAGGAGGCACTCTGGACATAAAATCCACCCAAAGAGACTACCCTGAGTGGAATTTTTCTGCAAAAAAGGGAAAGTTAAGGGAAAGTAAAGGGTAAGCCTGATCACTGAGTTGGACTTAGTTTTTTCACCCTATGAATGATTTTCTCTTTTTCTAAAAGCCTGACCATTGAGTTGGACTTAGTTTTTTTCTTCACCTATGTATGAATTTTCTTTTCTAAATGTCTGAGCACTGAGTTGGACTTAGACTTTTTTCTGTAATTATGAATGATTTTCTCTCTTTCTAAATGTCTGAGCACTGAGTTGGACTTAGACTTTTTTCTGCAATTATGAATGATTTCTCTAAAAGACTGAGCACTGGGTTGGACTTAGTCTTTTTCTGAGTTTTTTTTTGCTCTTTGCAGTATAACTCTCTGGAGTGTAACTCTTTTGGAGTGCAACTCTTCTAAAAGAAAGAAGTTTGACAATTTGAAGAAATGACAATTTTGAAGAAAGATAGAACTTTCGTGGTAATGGTTAGTCCTGAAAAGGACTGTTGGGTTAGCTCTGACAATTTGAAGAAATGACAACTTGAAGATAGAACTTTCGTCTGACAGCTTGAAGATAGAACTTTCGTCTGGCATCTTGAAGATAGATCTTTCGTGGTAATGGTTAGTCCTGAAAAGGACTGTTGGGTTAGCTCTGAAAAGAGCTGTGACAATTTGAAGAAATGACAATTTGAAGATAAAACTTTCGTCTGACAGCTTGAAGATAGATCTTTCGTCTGACATCTTGAAGATAGATCTTTCGTGGTAGATGGTTAGTCCTGAAAAGGACTGTTGGGTTAGCTCTGAAAAGAGCTATGACAATTTGAAGAAATGACAACTTGAAGGTAGAACTTTCGTCTGACAATTTGAAGAAATGACAACTTGAAGATAGAACTTTCGTCTGACAGCTTGAAGGTAGAACTTTCGTCTGACAATTTGAAGAAATGACAATTTGAAGAAAAGATAGAACTTACGTCTGACAATTTGAAGAAAGGTAGAACTTTCGTGGTAGATGGTTAGCCCTGAAAAGGGCTGTTGGGGTGTCCCTAAAAGGGACCTGGTTTGGAGGTTGTGTTTTTAAGCACAACCTCCAACCTTCCTGCACGCCGGACAGCTACTTGCAGCCCTCCTCTTTACTCTTTTCAGTTGCTGCTCGTCCAAGCTGAAGTCCAACGAGAACGACGGCTCATCGTCATCGTTCCAATCTTCAGTAGCTGGTACTGTGAACTCCTTCTTCTTTCCCTTTTTCTTCACCGATAGCTGGGCGAGTTCCCAAAAATCCATGTCTCTCAACGCACACTCCATGTTGCAGCAACTTGAAGAGAATGAACGATGTGCGGGAAATGACGCTGGGTTTTATAGCTTTTCAGACGGATTGAACTAGTTGACCCATGACGTCATTTTCTCCTATGTTTTTCCCGCGTCGGCGTTTCATGCTGTTTTGGCTCCAAATTAATGTTATCCAATCAGAATTATCGTTGTTTTTTCTAATACTAAATGTTTTATTGTTGACCAATCTATAGTTTTGTTACATTTTCTTGTTCGGGTTTAGAAAAAACTAGAGTTTAACTAACCTATGACTTTTTTGATTATGAGTCTTCTGACAAAATGAAAAGAAAGATGTTTATTTAAGATAGCTAGCCCTGAAAAGGGGTGTTTTTTGTGCAGAATGCACTTTTTTTATCCTCCCCTCTTTCTTTTGATTGATTCCATTTTATCTAGCATTTACATCAGATGCTCAATTTCATGTCTGATATATCTGAAACGTTCTCTTTCTTCTAACCAGAAGAGCAATAAGAGAAAAAATGTTAATCCAAACATTGTGGGATACTGGCTCAGGTTTTACGAAAAGTTAATGGTGAATGAGAAAAAATAATCAAGAGTTTAGTGTTTTATATGTGTGATGGATCACTTTTTTAGGCTTTTTTTTATTTTATTCCTATATCACTGAGTTGGGCTTAGTTTTTTCTTCACCTATGTATGATTTTTTTCTTTCTAAATGTCTGAACACTGAGTTGGGTTTAGTTTTTTCTGCATCTATGAATGAATTCTCTTTCTAAATGTCTAGGCATTGAGTTGGACTTAGTTTTTTTCTGCATCTCTATGAATGATTTCTCTTTTCTATTTGCCTAATCATTGAGTTGAACTTAGACTTTTCTACCCATATGCTATTAGGATTGCTTTATTGTTTACTTCTATCCACTACTTAGACTTTAAGGGTTTTCTCTTTCTAAATATCTGATCATTGAGTTGGACTTAGTCTTTTTCTGCATCTATGAATGATTTTTTCTTTTCTATTTGCCTAATCATTGAGTCGGGATTAGTCTTTTTTCTGAGTTTTTTTACTCTTTGGAGTGTGGACCTTTGAAGTGTGAGTCTTTGGAGTGTAACTCTTCTAAAAGAAAGAAGTTTGACAATTTGAAGAAATGACAATTTGAAGAAAGATAGATCTTTCGTGGTAGATGGTTAGCCCTGAAAAGGGCTGTTTTTGAGAAGCGCTGATTTTTTTGAAAATGTTTATTCAGTATCAGTCGATTCGCTGTCTGACTCACTCCTTTCAGCGGCGATTTGCGCGCGGAAAAGACGGTCTACCTCCTCTGTTTTTGAAATAACATACTGAAAATACATTTCAAGCATGCCCTCAATAATGAGTTCCTTCATCCGAAGGTTATAACAGAACACCCTGTTATTAGCAAGCTCAGCCCTCTCGTATCGTCTTCTCACTCCAGCTAAGCGTTGTTTAAGTAAGACGATTTGCCTCCTTGCTCTTATTAACTTTCGCTCAGCATCCATCCAAGTACCGAGGAGTGATGATGTTGAAGCCATTGTGAAAAATGAAATGTATGGAAAATAAATCGCCGAGATTTATAGCTTTTCAGACGGATTGAACTAGTTGACCCATGACGTCATTTTCTCCTATGTTTTTCCCGCGTCGGCGTTTCATGCTGTTTTGGCTCCAAATTAATGTTGTCCAATCAGAATCACCGTTTTATTTTCTAATACTAAATGTTTTATTGTTGACCAATCCGTGGTTTTGTTACATTTTTTCTTGTTCAGGTTAGAAAAAAACTAGAGTTTGACTATTCTATGACTTTTTCTGATTGTAAATCTTTTGAGTTTTGACAATTTTAAAAAAGATAGAACTTTCGTGGTAGTTGGGTAGCCCTGAAAAGGGCTGTTTTGTTTTGGAGGCTGTGTTTTTTTCGTCTCACGTTGTTTTTTTTCCACTTCTAATGGCAGCACCCGAAATTCGCTTGGCAAATGGGACATGCTTCAACTCTTTTTCTGATCACCATTATCCCATTATCGAAAGTAATCTTTCTCCCAAATTCAATATCAACCAAGATGATGTCAGGCGTTGTCTTTAAAAATAGTTGAAGTAATCTTTCGCCGAGATCCTTGTAGGACTGTGTTGTACGTTGTAGTTGGTTTTGTTCCTCCTCTCCTACGAGATGAGTGTTTAGTTGTAATAACTGTTGACCTGCATTTAGATACTCTTGGAGAGCCTCACGTAGTTGATGATTTACCTCCTCCATATTGACACTGTTTCCGAATATTGATACTGCTTCCGAAGTGATCGTTAGCTGAGAGCCAAAAATGGTGATTGTATGAAAATAACGCTAGACTTTATACGTTTACAGAGGATTGAAATTTTTTTAAGAGCTCGGACCTGGCAGAAAGCACATACATTTTTTTCCATGCTACGTTTCATGCTAATATAGCAAAAAAGTTATGAGGCGCTGTATGGAAAAAATATAGACAGAACAAGTCTTTGGGGAAAAACAGAATGAAGAGCTCTATTGTTTTTTTGAACTTTTATTTATTGAACTTTTATTTACTGAACAGAACTAAACAATGAAACATTTTTTTTGCAATGCATCATAAAAAATTTTCTTGACAATGAAAAAATTTCTTGACAATGAAAAAATTCACAAGGAAACATTTTTTACAATACAGCATAAAAACAATTTCTTAACAATGAAAAAAATCACACTGAAATATATTTTTCACAATGAATTATTCACAATGAATTAATCACAATGAAAAAAAATCACAATGAAATATTTTTTTCGCAATGAATTATTTACAATGAATTATTCGCAAAACAGTATATAACAAATTTTTTTACAATGCAAATTCGCAAATACCACGAGTTTTACATTTGTCTTCATATTCCGTAATGTCTTTATGCAAACGGTCATACCCCAAAAACATTGTATACTCACTGTCCATATCGTCGAAATCTCGTAGTCCTATGAATGGAGCAGCATGTCTATAAGCGTCTTTTGTTGAAAGAGCTGAATTCACTACTTCTTCTGTAACATCTCTATCAAATAGAATATATCCTGACATGGTTTCCATTGTTTCTCCGTAGGAATCATGAACAGATCCTTTTTTGTAGCGTAAGTAAAAGTCAAATAGAACTGATTTCATTTTCAGAACGTTAAGAAAACTTTCTTCTGTTGTTCCTATGATAAAAAATGTCCATCGACTTGTGGATCGAAACAGTTTACTAATAACATTATCTTTCAAACAGCTATCTGCTAAATAAGTCTTGAGAACGAGATCCATCCCCGAATCGTCCACCATCATCGCAATAAAGTTGAATATAGCATACACTTTGTAGGACTTTTCTCCTTTTGCAATCCACTTAAACAATTTTTTGATCCAAATTTTCGCACAGAAAAATTTAATGTTAAGCTGTGTTCGTTCATCAAGCGTATGCTGTCGAACAAATTCCCCATAAATTTTTTCACGTAGTTCTATTGGTAACGGCAACATGATTGTTTTTTTGACCAACGGTTAATATTTTTCCTGACTTACTTTAACTGATTGGTACATAACAATGTGATATAAAATTATTTTCTCAAACTTTTATAACCATAGGGTACAGTATCAGTACCATTTACAATAACTCTCTTGGTGTATACAGAGCGAAACGTTTTTGTTTGTGGTTCACTGGTAACCGTTCTATCTCTGTGTCTTTTAATTCTACAATCATACTGAATTTTGATTTCTATTGCGCGATCCAAAGCACATTTCGAATATGTATCGAAATTTACCACCTGTTTTGTATTGTAATCCAGAGTAATCCCCTTTACTTTACATTTGCTTATCTCTTCTCCATCTTTTGTTTTCATTTTGTAAGCATAATTCTTAGGTCCAAGCCCTCTGAATTGAGTAATTTTACAAGCAGGCTCTTCATCAGTCCATTTTCCAAGACGGCTGTTAATAATAGGAGGATTCCATAATTCAGGATCGTGAATGTACATACAACTATCTGTATCGAAATACAGAACTCTATCTTTTAACTTTTCAAGAACGCTGTACAATTCCAACCTTGCATAAGCTGTTACGTAAGACCCTACTACCACATTGGCTGTAGCATGGGTGTCAATATGTTCCAACTTTGATTCATAGTTAACCAAGATGAATGAACAGTCCTCGTCAAAGATTTCTACATGCTTTACAATGAAATTGGGATTGGTGACTAATTCAAAATATTTAGACGGATCACTGATGTATTCCGTCTGGGTCATTTTTTCACGCTGAGCTAATTTTCCCCAAAGACAGTTCAACATAATCTTAGCAAATGATCTTCTCCCAGGATTTTTTTGAATACAACTTGGATCAAGACGAACACCTTCCGCCTTCTCATATTCACAAACGAACTGATCTTTTTCTGAGTCTGATTGGCACCAATCTGGATAACCACTGGCTTCTTGCTTAATTTTCAAGAAATTGTCCACATAATGTTTAAAGAACTGGTCTGATACAGAATTGAAATGCCAAATTTCATACACTTGCAATAATCGATAACCACAGTCAAGAGCCTTGAATAATTCAAAAGTAACCCAAGTTCCAACCAAAGCCTTCTCTTCTTTACCATGCCTACAAATGTTTGAGCTTTCTTCTGCACATTTCATACAGAGTGGAAACATCATTTTGTTGTTACAGTGAACTGGGAGAACGGGGTGAAACAAATCAGTTGGAGGTAAAACTTTACACTTGATTAATCCCTCATATTGTCGAATATTGTTCATATCAATATTCTCAGCAGACAAAATTTCTGGGTGACCTACAGGGTAGGATTTGTGTTTACAAACATAAAGGTATAGAGAACAGATATCAATGCACTTGATTTCCTTTTTGGTTTTTTTTTTTTTCAATAAACATCATATCCAATTTTTATTGCATTACATCTTCCCCCGGACAAACTATCCCTCGGGTCGATAGGGTCCCAGTGTGGATATAACTTTTCAATGAGTTTTTTGTACTCTTTATCCTTCATCTTAGCATCAAAATCGTGTTCCCAAATGTACACTACATTATATCCCATTTCTTCGATATCTGCTATACGCTCAAAAGTACGTTTGTACAATTCAGACATGGGTTTTCCATTAATAGGATTGATCTGTTTTCGAGCTGTATAGCATACAGGACAACCATGATACAAATCCCCAAGAAATTCATAAACAGTGTTTGATTGACTGTGAAAACCATCTACACTATATTTCCCGATTTGAACTCCACCACCATTTTTTGCATGCTGAATATTAATACCTTTTTCCTGAGCTACGCTTTGAACCCATCGCATCGCTTTCATAGAAAAGCGACGTCTGGATGAGTCTTTACTTGATTTTCTGGTTAATATTTGCTTCGCCACACCTTGTTACAGGCATCTGCGATGGTAATCGTCTCTAAAAATGGACAAATACCACCCTGTTCGATAAACAGCTTTCTGAATTCAGCACACCCTCGTCTGAGGATATCAACATCTGACCTACAGTACAATTCCATTTTCTTCTGAAAATTGAATTCCTCACCATTTCGAACTTTGTCATTATACCAAACTATGAATTTTGACCTAGCCTCTTCGGGCATTGAGTCGGGTTTGTAATAAGACATATCCAAGTAGGGCCCAATGTAACTCCAAAATTCATCTGTATTTGCCCAGTGAGGAAAGTAACCTTTTTTCATTTCTTGAAGACCAAAGGTGGCTGGAAATTTTGCCAAACCAAAACTCATGAAATTGAAAGAATCGATCAGACGTACACCATTCAGTTCTAACTTCATAATATTGTTTCCATTCATGATCAATTTTGGAAGTTTTAACCCAACTTTGACAATATAGTCAAGAATGAACTGACCGTTATAACCTTTGAAATTATGGGCAATAGCCGTAACTCCTTTATGATGTTTTGAAAAGAGCCAGTTGCAAAATTGACTCTTCACCTTGAAAAATAACTTCCCTACCCTCTTCAAATTCACTGCATGTAGAACAATGAAAATCAAGTGATTTATCGATACATTCATCACACGCTCTGTGTGCGATACAATAATTCGGGATGTGTACTCCTGTGTCTTGTTTGCATTCAAAATCAAAGAAAATAAACTGTGGTTTTTTGACTACAGAAGAACTCGTCTCGTCATCTCTGTCATGGTTCAACTTACTTTGGTAAGGTTGAATATAGCGTCGATGAGAAAAGTTAACAATTCTCTTACTTTGGTAAGCCTGGATATAGCATCGATGAGAAAAGTTAACAATTCTCTTACAGATGACATCTTTTCTTTCCATGGCAAACATGATTTTTCTTTCTGACATGATATTGTGCACCGCATTTCGAACAGAGTTTTACTAATTCACAAATGGATTTCTTTTCTTTACCTTGAACAATTCTGTGATTTTCAAAGCATTCAGCACTGAAAAATCGTCTATTGCAATAACTGCAAACATATTCTTTTGATCCTGATGCACATTTTCCTTTGCGGTAACAACCTTTGCAGATATTTGAACAAGCATGATTTTCCCGGTTAGAGTAACCCACATCACAGAACTCACAATAATATCCACAATTAAGAAAACCTTTGATAGATTTGATGTAGTCATAATGGTTTTGATAAAAGTGCAAATGTATGATCTTACTATTGGCTTTCACTTCTGGATGTTTAAATATTTTTTCCACTTTTGAATACTGTTGATGAACTTTAATGACATAGTCTTTTTCATACAAGAATGTTTGAATTTTTTTGTATTCATCAATTCCTACAGACTGTGTTGGTGAAACTCCAGCTTCATTTAACAATTTCTCAGCTTCAGTCTTTTGAAGAGGGAGTTTTGAACGACAAATACGATCCCATTTTCTATTCCATGCTTCGGTGTTTTCACGTTCACTGTAGCAAATTCCCACAACAACGGCTCTTGCGAAACATAGTTGGTCATGATTGCCAATTTGAATAATAGATTTTTTCTTCTGGGCAAAAAACTTTGAATCTAATTCTGATGATCTATATTTTTTTCTTCCGCTACCACTTGGTGGTATTGTATGTGTAATGTCAATTGTCATCAATCCATCGTTCAAGACGAAATCTGTATTCGATTGTAAAACTCGTTCAATTTCATTCAGCATAGTTTCACCTTGTAACTGGGCTGCAGCTAAAAAAGGAATATGGATTCCCATTTCCAAAGAAGGATGATTGATGGTAATTCTAATCATGTCCGTCGGGTTAGCATTTAACTTTCGAATGATTTCATGGGTAACATCGTCAAATAATCCAAGTAGTCTCTGAGGTGTTAATTCTTCAAATTTCTTAAAACTCAGCATCAGCACATGTGATTCTGTTTTAAATTTTCTTGACTTCTTATTACCCCTTTCTGTTAAATGAAATAGACTTTTCATGTCTAAGTTAGAGTTGCTGTCATTTTCTTCTTTCAGCGGTCTAGTTTTTTTCTTTTTTATTGGTGGAAATATCTCATCGTCACTTTCTTCTTTCAAAGGTCTAGTTTTTTTCTTTTTTGTTGGTGGAAATACCTCATCGTCACTTTCGCTGTCTGAATAGGTTATTATTCTTTTTCTTTTACCCATCGTTTTAGCTCTGAGTGAAAAGACAATAATGCAGAAGTGAGAAAAAACTAACAATTTATATACCCTCTCCGTTGTAACAGTGTATAAATAGAGACGATAGTTGTGAAAATCTAATCATTCTCCTACTCAATCTCAGACAGTACAGCTGATAAAAGAATATGAGCGAGTTAAAGCTGCAAAATACATCACCACTTAGAAAGAGGGTGTATCTGTATGTTAATCCATACACCCACGATTATGAGATCAGCAATATACCATCAAAGTATAATGTTAAACATATCGGAAACTACGTGGGATCATTTTTATCCCAGCAACATTTAGAAGAAAAAGATGTTTACCGTACTACCAGATACAGAGTTTTGGATCAAGCGACGATTGACAAACGATATGGTGCGAATGGCGAGAGAACAAATATTTGTTTTACATGCAACGAAGCAGGACATTGGGCCAAAGAATGTCCAGAAAAAGAAAATCAACTAGGAACATTTGATTTTGTCTACGTGAATCCACACAGTCATGACATTGAGATTTTACCATCGTTTTACAACGTTGATGGTCTCAAAGATATAAAATTCGTCGGGACACTAAATTCATTCTGCAGTGGAAATACATGGAAAAAAAGTTCGCCACAAGCTACAGCCTCATCGGTTGAAACTCAGATTGTAGACAGGCAGAGCGACACAACGGCTATCAGCGATTCAGAAATCTGCAAAATAACAGATGATTTAGAGACATTACGAAAAAATCTAAGAAAACAACAAACTTTGGATCTAAAAAACAACGAATTTCCTGCAGAACCGGGTTGCTCGTACGGAGAGGAAAAACAGCAAAACAACGAAAAGAAGAAAAAACGAGTAACAAAGAACTATTTCTTTTGCAAATCAACAAAACATGAGGATAAAATCTGTCCAGATGTGGTATTAAAAAACAACGAAAGGAAAAGAAAACGTAAAAGCAAATGTGAATCTGACATTCCAAAGAAAAAAAGAAAAACATACTGAGTGAAAAAAAGATTTCAACACAATATAGAATTTAAAAAAAGACTGACTTGATTTTTTCATTCATTTTTTTGTCTTTACAGTTCATTCATTTTTTGTCTTTACAGTTCATTCATTTTTTGTCTTTACAGTTCATGATTTGATTTTTTCATTGTACATAAGTTCTTTTTGAAATAAAAAATATAAAATAATTACTCCTTACTTTTGACTTTTTTCTAGTTGTGACTGTAAGTCTTTTTACTTTTGACAATTTGAAAAGAAAGATCTTTCGTGCTAAATGGTTAGCCCTGAAAAGGGCTTTTTTTGAAGGATCTCACATTGACATCAAGCTCTACGATTCCTCCGCCCGATCCACTGGGATGATTTCACACTCACAGTGTTTACAGCAAATCGTCGAACCTTCATCATCATCGTAAAATCCTTCATCTGGATCTGGACAGTTATGTTTCTGCCCAAGATACTCAAGTATAGTAAAACATTTTCCACACTCTATCTGACATCTGCTTGCACAGTGAGGACATACAAGAATTTGAACCATCCTGCAACAAATATGTTTTTATGTAAAATATCGCTGGGCTTTATAGCTTTACAGGAGGATTGAACTAGTTGACCCATGACGTCATTTTCTCCTATGTTTTTCCCGCGTCGGCGTTTCATTAACATTGTGCAATCAAATCGATGGTTATATCGGTGTTTTTTCACTACTCCCAATTCGATGTCACACAGTACAATCGCGGTGTTTTCGGCCAGGTCCGAGCTCTTTAAAAATTTCAATCCTCTGTAAACATATAAAACTCAGCGTTATTTTATACAAAACACCATTTCTTTGATTCTCAGCTAACGATCACTTCGAAAGCAGTATCAATATTCAAAAGCAGTTTCAATATGAAGCACAACTTAGATGAAATCAACTTGGACGATTTTCCACCAGTGGAAAACTATGGAGACGTTCTTTCATCAGTTATAAATTCGACAATCATCAATCCACCACTGGAGTTAAATTCGACAACCATCATTCCAGCGACGGTGCTGGACAACATTTATGAAGAGGTAAAGCAGCTAAATTTGAAACAAGATAGCATGATGACCCGGATCATAGATCAGCTGGAGACTTTAAACAGACATTTGGAGGAAATTAAAACTTTAAGCGCAAGTACTGATCAGCTCAGTAGAAATATCGAGGTACTACGCCAACAGGATCGGTGCATTTCAACATCTCCTGTGAAGATCCCTGTGGAGTTCAACTTTGATAAATCCAATCTTCACAAGTTAGTGGACTCTATCGTAAGTGTTGTGAAGAAAAATCAACCAAAGAAAAAACAACCAGAGGAAAATCAACCGAGAAAAACAACAAAACGGAAATCTGAGGAAGACGATAGCCATCTCCACAAGAAACAGCGAGTTGATCAAAACTCAACTACACCAATAATGACCGGCCAGGGCAAATACGGGAAAAACATTGATAACCACGTTGATTTCAAGATCCCGAAAAAACCAAAGACAGAGCGAAAACAACCAAGAAAAAACAACAAAACGGTAGGAATATGAAAAACAAATGTAAAACTCGTGGTATTTGCGAATTTGCATTGTAAAAAAATTTGTTATATACTGTTTTGCGAATAATTCATTGTAAATAATTCGTTGCGAAAAAAATATTTCATTTTTTCATTGTGATTAATTCATTGTGAATAATTCATTGCAAAAAAAATGTTTCATTGTTTAGTTCTGTTCAGTAAATAAAAGTTCAATAAATAAAAGTTCAAAAAAACAATAGAGCTATTCATTCTGTTTTTTCCCCAAAGACTTGTTCTGTCTACATTTTTTCCATACAACGCCTCATAACTTTTTTTGCTATATTAGCATGAAACGTAGCATGGAAAAAAATGTATGTGCTTTCTGCCAGGTCCGAGCTCTTTAAAAAATTTCAATCCTCTGTAAACGTATAAAGCCCAGCGTTATTTTCATACAATCACCATTTTTGGCTCTCAGCTAACGATCACTTCGAAAGCAGTGTCAATATTCGGAAACAATATCAAAATGGAGGAGATAAATCATCAACTACGTGAGGCTATCCACTCATCTCGTAGAAGAGGAGGAACAAAACCAACTACAACGTATAACACAGCCCTACAAAGATGATCATAGCAGGCACACTTGAAATGTATTTTCAGCATGCTAATACAAAAAGTGAGTAGTTAGACCGTCTTTTCTGCGAGCAAATCGCCGCTGAAAGGGCTGAGTCAGACAGTGAATGGTCTGATACTGAATAAACATTTTCAAAAATCAGCTCTTCTCAAAAACAGCCCTTTTCAGGGCTAACCATCTACCACGAAAGATCTATCTTTCTTCAAATTGTCATTTCTTCAAATTGTCAAACTTCTTTCTTTTAGAAGAGTTACACTCCAAAGACTCACACTTCAAAGGTCCACACTCCAAAGAGTAAAAAAAACTCAGAAAAAAGACTAAGTCCAACCCAGCGCTCAGTCTTTTAGAGAAAAAAATATTCATACGTGAAGAAAAAACTAAGTCCAACTCAATGCCCAGACATTTAGAAAAAGAATTCATTCATAGATGCAGAAAAAACTAAGGCCAACTCAGTGCTCAGACATTTAGAAAAGAAAAAATCATCCATAATTGTAGAAAAAAAACTAAGTTCAACTCAGTGATATAGGGATAAAATAAAAAAAAAAGCCTAAAAAAGTGATCCATCACACATATAAAACACTAAACTCTTGATTATTTTTTCTCATTCACCATTAACTTTTCGTAAAACCTGAGCCAGTATCCCACAATGTTTGGATTAACATTATTTCTCTTATTGCTCTTCTGGTTAGAAGAAAGAGAACGTTTCAGATATATCAGACATGAAATTGAGCATCTGATGCAAATGCTAGATAAAATGGAATCAATCAAAAGAAAGAGGGGAGGATAAAAAAGTGCATTCTGCACAAAAAAACACCCCTTTTCAGGGCTAGCTATCTTAAATAAACATCTTTCTTTTCATTTTGTCAGAAGACTCATAATCAAAAAGTTATAGGATAGTCAAACTTTAGTTTTTTCTAAACCCGAACAAGAAAATGTAACAAAACTATAGATTGGTCAAAAATAAAACATTTAGTATTAGAAAAACAACGGTGATTCTGATTGGATAACATTAATTTGGAGCCAAAACAGCATGAAACGCCGACGCGGGAAAAACATAGGAGAAAATGACGTCATGGGTCAACTAGTTCAATCCGTCTGAAAAGCTATAAAACCCAGCGTTATTTCCCGCACATAGTTCATTCTCTTCGACTTACAGCCATAATGGAATGCGCACTTCGAGATATGAATTTCTGCGAGCTTGCCCAGCTATCGTCAAAAGAAAAGAAGAAAAAGGGAAAGAAGAAGGAGTTCACAGTACCAGCTACTGAAGATTGGGACGATGACGATGAGCCGTCGTTCTCGTTGGACTTCAGCTTGGACGAGCAGCAACTGAAAAGAGTAAAGAGGAGGGCTGCAAGTAGCTGTCCGGCGTGCAGGAAGGTTGGAGGTTGTGCTTAAAAACACAACCTCCAAACCAGGTCCCTTTTAGGGACATCCCAACAGCCCTTTTCAGGGCTAACCATCTACCACGAAAGTTCTACCTTTCTTCAAATTGTCAGACGTAAGTTCTATCTTTTCTTCAAATTGTCATTTCTTCAAATTGTCAGACGAAAGTTCTACCTTCAAGCTGTCAGACGAAAGTTCTATCTTCAAGTTGTCATTTCTTCAAATTGTCACAGCTCTTTTCAGAGCTAACCCAACAGTCCTTTCCAGGACTAACCATTACCTCGAAAGTTCTATCTTTCTTCAAAATTGTCAAACTTCTTTCTTTTAGAAGAGTTGCACTCCAAAGAGTTACACTCCAGAGAGTTATACTGCAAAGAGCAAAAAAAAACTCAGAAAAAGACTAAGTCCAACCCAGTGCTCAGTCTTTTAGAGAAATCATTCATAATTACAGAAAAAAGTCTAAGTCCAACTCAGTGCTCAGACATTTAGAAAAGAAAAATCATACATAGGTGACGAAAAAACTAAGTCCAACTCAATGGTCAGGCTTTTAGAAAGAGAGAAAATCATTCATAGGGTGAAAAAAACTAAGTCCAACTCAGTGATCAGGTTTACCCTTTACTTTCCCTTAACTTTCCCTTTTTTGCAGAAAAATTCCACTCAGGGTAGTCTCTTTGGGTGGATTTTATGTCCAGAGTGCCTCCTAACGCCCGCCATTTTGAATGCTATGGTTCTATTTATAGTAACATTTTCATGCGGAATCTCGGACTCTATCGATTACTCGGACCTTTTGTGAACTTTTGTGAACTTTTGCAAGGGATAAATTCTTTCGGGGTGGTAAAATAGGGACAAATTTCTTTCAGGGGTGGTGATGTAGGGCTCTCAGGGAGGGTCGCATACGGATCTGACCCGGCCTGTCAGATCCGTATGCGACCCTCCTATACTATTCACCCCTATTTGCCAGAGCGATGCTCAAATAGTGATCCCTATTTGCACAAAACAAATATTATGTCGTCTAACAGAGAATAAAACATCAAAAATACTCCTATTTCTTGTTCCACTGCTAACTTTAAAAAGTAACGCAATAGAATGACAATTACACATACAGCGTAGTTGTTGCAGATGTTTATGCTTTGACCTTTAAGTCAGTACATAATCATACAGACAACCTTCAACCCTTCACCAGAGGACAAAATTTAGAACTCGACAAAAATTGAAAGGATGAGTAGAGGCATATAAAATGCGGCTTAAATGAGGACATTCTGTCTTTGTATGGGTAGAAAACATTAACATAAAAGGAGAAAATATTGGTACCTGGTACCAAAAATGTTTTCAAAACGTCATGTACCTCAGGGCCTTCAAAACACTGGTTGTTTGGGAAAGAGGTAGAACTTTTTGTTGGAAAAGGGGGAAATACTTGCTGGCCACCAGGCCACCACAATTTTCTCCTTTCCCCAAAATGTTTTTTTTTTTTTTCACAACGCCTTCGACCACAGGGTCTTCGATACACAGGCGTTTTTGTAAAGGGTTCATTTACTAAGTTACATATCAAGTTTCCTCTTGTTATACAGTGTGCTCATTTCAGCTGTACAGCCTTAACATTTTAGATCACTTTTTCAACGCATTATCATACGAGTTATGCACAACCACGCAACAAGCTTGTATGGACATAGCTAGCCTTCTACTGGTAAAAATTCAGGGACCGGAAAGAGCGGTCCGTGTGACAGAAGAAAATTGAAAACAAGGGTGTATTATGGTGAATTCCTTGCCTCCTTGGATAATGTAAGTGTTGATAGTTTATGGATGGGTTTAGCTGAAGACTGTTTAGGCTTAGATGTCGATTAAGTTTTTTTTTTTTTCATTGTTTTACAGAAAATGATGTATTGGTAGATGTGTGAGAGCTGGAATGAGTGTTTGTGGAGGATTTTGATTACTGGTTAGGTGCTTTTTGTGACTTTGATAGGGGTTTGGTGGGAGACACTTTGTTAAATGTAGGCTCTGGTGAAATTTCTGAGCTCACTGGCCATGTCTGGGAATTTATGTAACAAAATCTTGGCTAGTGTTACACAGGTACTGCATTCCTCTTTAGTTGAAGGACTTGCAACACGAGCATAACTAGATATGCTTGCAGTCTACTCTTTTTTTCTTGCGGTGGTCGACAGTTACTCTCGTCTCTAGGAAACTTTAAAAAATTCTTAAGGATTCATCCTTGTGGTCAAGACTTTCACAAGCACATTTAATGCATGCTGCTTTGTTTGTGCATCCTCTGTCATTTAAAGCATTTAAAGCATCGCAGTGGATTTGTCACATAGATATATACTTTCACAGACTAAAGGCCTATTTTATGGATGAAGAGAGTTTTGAAGAGAAAAGGAATGTAAAGCTAGGTCTGGCAACCCCATCGCTGTGTATTATTAAACGTTTTATATCAGGTACTCCTTGCAGTTTGAGACAGTCTTGGATTTCTTTCAATGATTTGCAGTATGTCAATTCTTTGCATCGGATAATTCCAAAGCAAGTATTGAGGGTTGGGTGAGAAAGATTTTCACGTTGACTCAGTGTTGAAGAACTTTTAATGTTTTAAGAGATTAAGAATCTGCTGTTTTGAAAAACATTCCACCAACACATGAAAAAGAGTGAAAGTTTGGTAATAGATGTAGAAGGATCTTGTGATTGTAGGACACCTGATCCAGGGAATTGGATACATGAATAACGGAAAGCTGAGGTGTCAGAATCTGAAAGTTGGTGTTTACTGTCATCAAGCTGGGGCTTTTTTTTTTTTTTCAGACACCAGGTGGATTGAAAAATGTTTCACCTTTGATGCTCTCCATCTACTTCGGAGCCCAACAAGGCGACATAGTCTGCGGAAGTCCCATTCGCAGACCATGTAAGGGCTACATTATTGATATACTTAGAGTGAAAGGGCTAGACTGGACAAATGTATTCCCGCAGAAAATCAGACCAAGCATAGATAGATCTAGTCTTTGGAAGGTTACAAGTGTTAGTCAAACATCAAGCGTCATCTGATTGGTCTATGAGCCATCGCCCTCTACGGCATAAAAATGAAATTTCAATCATGATCAAGATTTGAGAATGGACATAAATAAGGAGTAAGACGAAGGATAGAGAATACTCATGGACATGACATGACCAGCCGATTGATCAGGTCGGGCCTTCCTGACCTCACTTTTAGCCTAATTCTTGGCCAAAGTGATGTGTTGCGTTTTAAACAGCGAATAGGTATGAAAGCACATTATTTAGAAAACACGCCATTTTCCGTTCGCAGAAAGGGTTAAACCCAAGTGCTTATGATGTTCAACAAAATTTATTTGAGCATTGTCGAAGACCAAATTAGGGCTGGGAACGCTTTTACTAGAGATGATCATTGCTATGTTTTTGGGGATTAAATGTAACCAGCCACTGCTTTGCCCAGTAAGAAATCATTAGTAAGTCATGATTAAGTATACCCTGAATATCTTGAACTACTGCAGCTGAGCATGCTAATGATGTGTCATCAGCAAATAAACGTGAAATGCTAAGCAGGTTTTCAGAAATATCATTAACATAAATTAGAAATAGAAGAGGGCCGAGAACTGAGCCTTGTGGAACGCCCGCCTTAACATTCATTAGTTTTGACTTCGCAGTGCCAACAATTACTACTTGTTGTCTGTTTGAAAGATAGGTTTTAATCCAATTTAGCAAACAACCGTTAATTCAATTTTGTTGCATACTCTATCAAAAGCTTTCGAAATATCACAGAAAACCGTAAGTATTCTGGTTAGAGTCTAAAGAAGAGACAACTTGATGATAGATATCAATCAGCTGATGAACAGTAGAATGACCTTTAAGAAAACCAGACTGCTTTTCGTATATTATGTCATTTGAAACAAAAAAATTGTATATGTACTTGTAGACACACCGTTTCATTAGTTTTCCAACACAACTTAGTAAAGATATGGGACGATAGTTACTAACACAAGACATATCTCCTCTTTTGAACACGGGCATGCCAATAGACTGTTTCCAACTTTGAGGAAAAGTTTTTTGATCAAGAGATTTATTGAAGATCCTACACAAAGGCTTTGAAATACTATGTTTTGTAGCCTTAAGTAGTTTGTGACTGACTTGATCAGGACGAATTGCTTTATTTATGTCTAATGATCCAATAATACTTTCACATCTTCAACAGAAATATGAATGGTTGAAAGAATATTCACTGTTTTACGAACAAAGTTTGGTATATTGGCATTTGAGTCATCTAATGTTGATATGGAAGTAAAATACTCGTTGAAACAGTTAGCTTTATCTTCGTCAGTATAATGGAACGTTTCTAAGTCATTATCCAGTGTTTTCAAAACTGGAATCGAATTGGTGCTGGTATTGTTATTGACCAAACTGCGAAGATACTTCCAGTACTGCTTTGGATTTTCAAAACGTGATGAGGACAAACGTTCATCAAGATTGTTGTAATAACTTTGTTTAGCGTATTTCTTCAGATTATTTACTTTATTGTGCATTTTCTTGTATTTGTTCCAATCGTTTAAACGTTCAGATTTCGTAGCTATAGTCTTTAGTCTGTCTCGTTGACTACTTGTTCTTCTTATCTCCGAATCGTACCACGGTCTGTCGTTAGGTCTTATCGTAATTTCTTTAGAAGGAATACACTGGTTCATCAAATTCATTAAAATACAGCTAAAACGGTTACATGCATCATTTATGTTAAGGTTGTCTATGAAATCCCAATTCTCATTATCAGTCAACAGATTCAGGTGATTAAAGTCAGCTCTGTCGTAGTGCCATACCTTACGTTTTGAACAAGGCCTTTGAGGTTGACAGAAATTTATAAAGACTGGAGTTGCTTTGTGATCACTTATGGAACTTTCGACATCCAAGGTATCGGAATGAAGGGCATGAACAGTGTTTGTGATTAAAATTGGATCGAGAAGAGTTGCAGAAGTCTCTGAAAATCGAGTTGGTTTTGAAAAGACATTAATAAAATCGTTTAAAGTGATAATATGACTTAAGTAACGTTCGTTTGGATTGAGAAGGTCTTCATTGAGGTAGCCAAGCAATAGTATGTTAGGGCAATATTCAAGTGCCTTTTCAGTATTGATATTTAGATATTCCCGAAATGCTACAGGTGTACCTGGGGGACGATAAAATATACCTAGAAGAATGACTGTGGACCGATACTTGATTTCAACCCAAACAGACTGAATAACCTCAGATTCTAAGTCAAGTCTTCTTTTTGAGGCAAAAATATTAGAAACATATACCAAGAGTCCACCAGAATGAGATGTAAGTTCGCGTCTATACATAGTAGAATCATGAGTTTCTATCTGTAAGTAATCATTCTTTACATTTACATCAAGATGTGTTTCTGTAAAACTTAATACGTCAAAATCAGACAAATGATCTGCAATATAATTAATTTTGTTTCTGATGCTGCGTATATTCAGATGCACAAAAGAGAGAGAACCGTTGTCGTCGCGTGGTAAGCAAGAAAAGGGACCAGGATTCAGCTCTATAACTCCTGAAAGGAGAAGTAATACTGAAGCGAGAAACCGAAGATGGATTCGAAAATTCCTATTAAAGATACAAAAAAACAGAAAACATCCAGACGATATTACGGAACGTTCGAAAGCTTTATTTATTGTCGAGAAACACCTTTTGCCAATTCTGCTTACTCTAGCACAAAACAGACCTATAGCCGCGCGCAAAATTTCAATAAATCTATGGTGGATTAGTTATTTTAAAATCTATAAATAAGTCCGCACGCGAATATAGGTTCTTGAGCCGACATACAAGTGTGACAGACATATACCATCCTCGAGTCCCAGCTAATTTTAAAGAACAAATAGAGGAAATGTACAAAAATGTAGGAAAAAAAAAAAAAAAAAGAATGAAAAAAAGGAGAACAAAAGACGATTCCATGAATAAATCGAAATGTATAGAGAGGACTAGTAACGTCATAGGTATGACAGGAACATCGAGTAATATTTTTCATAGCAATAACTTTAGAGTCATTAATAATTGACAAAAAGTAAGACTCTTACATCGTTTAGAAGGGGCTAAGTGCGTTATCAAAGGGATTACGGTAGATATGCTAGTGTAAAGCTTTTGGGTAAATTATCTACAGTTTCCAAACATATACAGACCAAGAAAAGAATTTCCAGGAGAAAATGTATATAAACAATAAAAAGACATTTACATGTATAAGTATAAACAATAAATGAAACTGAGAATAAAAAGTATTAACAATAACAGTTGATAAACATCATCAAGGTAGAAGGTATATTATAAGGAAGAGCGCTTTTCGTAATGGGTGTAATGTACTTCGCTGAAAAATCTCGAACAGAAACTCCATATAGTAGTAAAATGATATAATTTCTTAAAGTTGTCATTGTTAGTTTTCAGTTCAATTATTATTAGAAATGAACAAGCTGTACTTAGAGAGAGAGAGAAAGAGAGAGAGGCAGGCAAACGAGTCTTCAGGTAATTTTCCTACCCAGGTAAAGACTAGACGCAAATTTTGAACGTTTACATTGTAAAATTGTCGTACTAAGACTATTGATGAAGAAGAAGCCGTGAGAGAGAGAAAGAGAGAAGGAGAGGGACAGAGAAAGGGGGCAAACGAGCCATCAGGTCATTTTTCACCCTGGTAATGATTTATACGAAACGTACATTCTGAACATTGACATTGTAAAATTGTCATACTATGACTATTGATGAAAAACAAGCCATGTGTGTATGTGTGTGTGTGTGTGAGAGAGAGAGAGAAAGCGATAAAGAGAGAGACAGAGAGAGGGGCAGCGGAGTGTACAGGTAATTACCTTACCAAGGTAGAGATTATGCTGTGCAGTCATGTAGGTGCATGAAATGGACAGACGGGCAAAAATCTTATTTCTATATATAGACGAGTCAAAAGACGTGACAATGACCAAATTAGAATTTCCGACCTACAAAACAGGGACGGGCGGTAGAAAGGGCGAGGAAAAAAGGGTTTAACACACCCCCTTTCTTGAAAATAAAGCCGATAGTTGATCGACGATGGAGACAACAGCACTTATATACAACCTCATTCATGGATCTATCATGGATTCTTAGTTAATATTGGAGAGAAAAATCAAAGCATTGAAAGTACTGACAGACTAGCGAATTTGAAATAAGTGGCTGTGGTAAATATAAAACTTGGTTGGTTTATACAAGACTGAAGATTGAAGAAAAATTGTCAAATTCGGTTATTGATTCCATTCTAGTTCCATCGGTTCATTCCGGTTATTAAGTCCGATCCGGTCTAATCCGGATGCAGTTCAATCCATTGACTTTACCCAACGCTCTTGACTACCGTATTTACTTCTCAAAACAAGAAATAGCATGAAAAACTTCAGTTTGTTAACTTTCAATTTAAAACAGGCTATTTCGTTGAAATGATATCTCCCGCCTAAAAAGACCTCTTTTGATAGAAACATCTAAGAGATATTGTGTTTTGCATGTACACTTGGCCTTTTTGTTATTAGTCCATAATGAAATTATCCATTAAGCCCCCTTTTTCCATAGCATAGCATTTCATTAGATAAAAACAAATAATAATTGTCTGTGGTTTATGATAAACAAGATAAATATGAAGTTTCATAAAATTTTGTGCAATAGTTAAACAGTTATCAGTCCATAATGGAAATATACATCAAGCCCACTTTTTCGATGACACGGAATCACATGGAAAAAAAAAAAAGAAAAAAATGTTTATCGGCGGACTATCGTAAGAAATACATGTATGAAGTTCTATCAGTTTTCATTAAGGATTTTAAAAGATGTCTGTCCGGACGGACGAACAGACAGTGTAGATCAAGATCAGACTGCACAGACTGTACAGTCTGATCTTGGATATACACTATCCGATAACCTTGGGGATATTTTTTTCAAAAAATATAACTTTAAAATAGCAATATTCATTTTTATACCATCACTTTGAAATTTTAACTTTTTTTTAACAGGTTAAGGATTAAATTGGATTATATAGTTAATAAAAAGCTCAAGATGCAATAGATAACTATTTAACTCTTTACAAGACGAAAAAATTTACACCCCTCCAAATTAGAAGCTGTTCCAGATCATAAAGTTAAATGTGGCTCAATTGATGAAACCATACTCTAAAAGGGCTGAAAACAATATGGGAAAAGGAGAAAATGCTGGTAACCAGCATTTTCTCCTTTTCCCGCAATGTTTTCAAAGGGCTTCTTTACCACTTTCCTGAAAACTTGGGGTTGTGTGGTAAAGGGTTAATATACAAGACGTAAAAACAGTTTAACACATCAGTTTCATGTTCACAATGATCTAAAATAATGAATGACTGAAGGAATGACAAGGGTTCCCTGTCCAGTGAGGGTTTGTGTAGCTGGGATTTGCTACAAATTACCTGGGGGTATCTTTTTTTAGATCCATTCATAATCTGCTGTGTAGGAATCAGTGATATGAGCCTGATTTGCATAGGTCACTTAATTTACATATAAGCGAACATCATGTACCTTATCAATGACATCTTGTACAGTCTATTACTTTGTCAGTAGACATATTCAAATCGGGATGGTAGAGGGTCTGTGCTTTTTGTCAAAATTGTCATATATGACAGAATTCAGATTCCGATCGGTAAAGAGTTATCTTTCTGTGAGGCAGTATTTGGCAATTGTGGGTTTTTTTGTTTACAATGTGTCTGGCTCAGTCTGGACGCCTATAGACTAGCTTCGCTAGTCTAAAAACCATATGTAGTCTACGATATCAAGTACATTTGACCGAAGAAATAAAGTTGATAATAAGCAGAAGTACTGTAATTTCCCAGAAAGACGGACGGACGGACAGACACACACACACACACACACACACACACACAGAGACATACATTTGATAATAATCTGCATCAAAACTGAAGCTTCCCTTCCCGTAGTAATTTTAGTACAAACTTAAGCATCGAGTCTTTTAGACCCATTGTCATACACATATACACAAACAACAGCCTAATATATACAACATACTGTTTCAGTAAGTACAAAGTGTAGACATGTTAGCCCTGGATTTCGGGGTCAACGAAAAGGACATTTTAACCAACAACTAAGATTTAAAATAAGACTCAGTTATCCCGTACCAAGGAGATGTATGCATAAAAATTTCCAACGTTCGGCAGAGTGTAGACTTCAGATCAGACTGCAAGTTCTACTGTCCGATTCTTACGAGACAAGCGTAACGCGAAAGAAAACCAGCAACAAGCCTTTCACAATTACCACTATTTATTAATGAATAAAGACAAAAGAGTACAATAAGAGTTGAGTTTGAATGAAATTTTGACAATTTTTAATCTTAGAACAAGAAATAGAATAAGTCCCTCAAAATTAAGAATTACGAGTATGTTTACACTACAAAAAGTATGAAATTTCTGGTTCCTAAAACCTAAATTAACAATAGTTTTAACTTGCAAATAGATATGAGCAATCTGTTTAAGAAATAAATAATTCCAACTTACAGATCTATATTCCGATCGAATAAATTTAAATCCAACACTTTCACTAATTGTGTATCCTCAAAGCCACAAGTCTAAAATCAAAATCCCTATCACCAAGTAAGTCACTCCTATTTATATCAGCTTGGAAAATTCTAGATTAGTCTTTCCAGAAAGATGACAACAAGATGTTTATTGACATGGATTGATAAACAACTTGTTTACTAACAACCGGTTTCTAAAAATAACAACAATGAAAAAACCAATGAATGTTCTTTATGTTTCTAGAATATTCTGTATATAGAGTGAAAGTGATAATGAAAACAGATTACATGTATATTCTATTTACATAACACTTCCCCTCCTAAAGGAAAAGAAAGTTTTAAGAATTAAAACTTTCTTTTGTAAGAATATAAAACGTATCATTACACTTAGCTGTACATGAAAATATATTATACGTAAAGACAAATGTTAACTAATTACAAGTTAAACGCTAGACAAAGCATCAGGGATAATATTACCCCTACCTATTATGTGTCTGTTATCCATGTTATACTCTTGTAAAAACAGACCCCATCTGAGTAAACGCTGATTCTTGTTTTTCATTTTATGGATAAAAATCAGAGGATTATGATCACTATATACAATGATGGGTGCAGGAGAAGACGACAAATATATTTTGAAATACTGAAGAGCAAGAATGAGAGATAAACACTCTTTTTCTATTGTTGAGTAGTTTTTCTGATGTTTGTTAAACTTTTTAGAAAAATAACTAACTGGATGATTTACACCATTACAATCTTCTTGAAGTAAAACACCACCTGCACCAGTATCACTAGCATTTACTGCAAACTTAAATTCTTTTTCAAAATTAGGATCTAAAAGAACTGGTTCACTTTTAAGTATGGTTTTTATTTTATCTAAAGCTTTTTGACAAACACCATTCCATGTAAATATTTTTGCGTTTGCTGAGAAGACTTGTCAGTGGCTCAGCAACGATAGAAAAATTACCACAGAATTTCCCGTAGTAACCAGCCATACGAAGAAATCTCATAAGTTGTCTTTTGCATGTAAGTACAAGGAAATCAGAAATAGCTTTTACTTTAGCTTCTACGGTTTTACCTGTTGTTGTCCAACACTATGACCCAAAAATGGTAAACTAGCATATAAAATTTACTTTTAACAAGATTAATTGTTAATTTGGGTTTACTCAGTCTGTCAAAAAATTCTCTGATAGTCTTTAGATGTTCATCCCAATCATCGCTGTGAGTGATGACGTCATCGATGTAGGCCCTACAGTCGTCCAATCCAGATATTATCATGTTGATAAGACGTTGAAATGTTGCCGGCGAGTTTTTCATCCCAAGCGGCATAACTTTTTACTGATAAAGTCCATCAGGAGTTACAAATGCAGAGATCTCTTAAGCTCTTTCAGTGAGAGGAATTTGCCAAAATCCTTTTAGAAGATCAAATTTGGTTACATATTTTGCATGACCAATATTGTCAATGCAGTCACCTACTCCTGGCACTGGAAACGAATCAGTCTTGGTCACAGTATTAACTTTTCTATTGTCAGTGCACATACGAAAAGTTCCATCTGACTTTGGTACAAGAATACAGGGAGAACTCCATTCACTTTGACTAGGTTCAATAAAGTCATTGTCCAATAGATACTTGATTTCCTCTCTAAGATGCTCCAGTTTCTTTGGATTACTTCGATATGGATGTTGTTTCACTGGTTTTGAATTTTCAATGTCCACATCATGGTATATTTACGCCTATCTGTCCGTGTTGGAATATCAGGGAACAGTTGCTCATATTCAGAAATTAACTTTTTAATTCATCTTTTTGATTATGATCTAAATGTGAAAGATTTTGATCTAAATTTCTTAAAATGTCAGAATTCTGAAGTTTTGAACAAATAGGGTTAGACTTATCAAAGTTCATTTCTTCACAATTTATGTCTTCATGGTTAATGTGATTTTGATTTTGAGGGACTGAGGAAACTAGATTTATTGGTGAAATATTTGAATTATCCCTATCAACATATTCTTTTAACATATTAATATGTTGTAATTGCTTTCGCTTTCGCCTGTCAGGAGTTGTTATCACATAATTTAAGTCACTGACCTTTTTCTCTACAGAATGAGGACCAAAATATCTTGCTTGTAGAGGCCTACCAAGAATTGGTAGAAGAGCTAAAACTTTATCTCCAGGTCTAAAATTTCTTTCTTCTTTCTTTTCTTCTAAAACAGACAGGTTCCTGTGAAAGATCATTTTCAGTGACAGCTTTTTGAAATAAAGGTGCAAGTTCTGGATCGTTGTGTTGGTCTTCACTTAGTTTTGACCTTGAACTTGTATCATGGCCTTCATTAACTAGGGGTGAAGATATATAACCAAATTCTGATGAATTATGTTTAGAATTTGTCTGACTTTCAGACGGGTTTTGTGAAATAGACCTGTTAATTTCAATTTTAAATAAATGACCCAATAAAGAATCAGATAGGTCAATATCAGACTGATTTACAGTTAAAATGGCTTTCTTTGCCATAGCTCTAGTAACTGCACATGACGGGTAAAGGTCAGGAATTTCTTCCTCAAACGGATCGGGCGATTGATCCATGCAAGGTGTGTCAGTTACAAGTTGATTAACAATTACCTTATCTCCGGCTAAATCATTGCCTAATAACAAATGAGCACCTTTAAAAGGTAAATTTTTTCTGACACCAACAGTCACTGGACCATTAATTTAGTCTGAAGACAAATAAATGTTATGAAGCGGAACATGAACAAATCCACGTTCTACACCCTGAATAAGAACACTTGTCCCAAAAGAAGTCTTCTCAGAAAAAGGCAGGACATCTGCTAAAATAAGAGATCGAGTATAATTTTAATAGGGGTAGATTGGGCAAAATCACTTTCTAGTGAAACAAAACCATCTGATAAGAATGGTTCATAAATCTCCAGAACAGTATCAGTCTCAGGTACTTTGGCTTGGACAAAGGTTTGGTCTTTAAAACATGACTGAGGTGTAGACTTTAATGAAGTAAGGCCTGTAGGCTTATGACCTTCTTGTTTTTCCCGTTTTCTTTTTAAAACAGGACATTCAGAAATAATATGACCTGATTCTTTGCAATAATTACAAGTGCGTCGAGATAAGGGATTTTGATCTTTGGCTTCATAAGGAGACTTGGGTTTGGGACTATTCTGATTGGAATTGTATTTATTTTGATTAAAATTTGGTTTAGGACCAGTAGATGAATAAAAAGGTTTTCGAGGGTTTGATTTACGTATAAAAGAGACCTTATGGGTCAAGACAAAGTTGTCTGCTAAGCAAGCAGCTTCTTCTAAAGTTTCAACTTCTTTCTCGTCTAAGGAAGTTTTTATATCTAAATTAATGCACCTTTTAAATTCTTCAACTAACAACAATTGTCTAAGTTTTCCATGATCTGAATCTATTTTCTTTGAATGGCACCACCTATCAAATAATTGTTCTTTAGTTCTAGCAAATTCAACATGGGTTTGACCATTTTCTGTTCTGCAGTTCCTAAATTTTTGTCTATATGCTTCAGGTACCTATTCATAAGCTTTTAGAATCAATTCCTTAACATTATCATAATTAGAAGGCTGTTCATTACTTAGTTGAGAAAAAATATCGCGAGCCTTTCCAGTTACAATGCTTTGCAAGAGTAAGGTCCAGTGTTCTTTTGGCCATTTCAAATTTTCAGGAAATCTTTCAAAATGTGAAAAGTATTTATCAACTCCCTGTTCTTCAAATGGCGGAACAAGTCTGAGGTGTTTTGTTATGTCAAAGTCATTAATCACATCGTTGGTTGAAAACCAGAACCTTGTATATGTCATTTTTTAATTTTTTCAGGAGGACCAAAAAACTCTCTCAAAGATTTAAAAATTGATGTTTTCGTATAATTTTCTCACACATTCATTGTAATCCCATTCTGTTATCACAGCAAGAGGTGAAAATTCTGTTGCTTTGTAAATACAGCTAGTAGATGCCTTTTTTATACCCCCGCAAAACGAATGTTTTCGGGGGTATACCGGAATCAGCCTGTCTGTCCGTGTGTCCGTCCGTCCGTGTGTCCGTCCGTCTGTGTGTCCGTCTGTGTACAAAATACTAGTAATTTTGTGTTGCGAACTCCTCCTACAGTTTTCCTTCAATTGTATTGAAACTTTGCACATATACTGATCATATATTGAAGATTTGCAAGAGGAAATTTTCAAGTGTCAACTTTTCCTGGTTGAGGAATTATCTCCCCTTGGACTTGACACTCTTTTCTGTCAAAGCGCTGGCGGGGGTATTAAGTCACATTCAGTGACAGCTCTAGTTTGTTCTGGCATAACTAATGTTATCATAACACACCCATTTTTCTCAACCAAACTGTTGTAACTTTTGATATTATCTTTTGGTTTTCTAAGAATAAGAAAATCCTACCAACTTTTGTCAGCCATACCCTTGTATATGCAGATACAATGGATTGGCGGTATAGGATTTTGAACAACTTCAAAATCCTCCCTGCCAGAACATCGTATATAGCTATAACATTGTTTGGTTTTTGTACATGATCCAAAAATTCATGAAATTTTGAGAGGCAGAATGATATATATAAGGAAACACTAATCTGGTTTTAACAGAGGCAACATTTTAACAGCTATTTTATTCTGCTGTAGTATAGTATATACTGTTGCAATAGTTTGGCAGCACCATTTAAAAGCAAAAATCCAGTTTATCTAAGCTATAGTGTTGTATTTAGATTAAAGCATTTCCAATTTAAACACAATTACGGAAAATAACTGATGATTTTTATTTTCAACATGTCACATTTAAGTAATATACCTCATTTCCACCTTCTAAATATCACTATGCACAACACATAACCATTTCACAGAAATATCACATGATATCAGTGAATAACTGAAGAAAAAGCCATAATTACGGTGGCACAAAAGTGACATGGAAGATATATTTTATACTACGTGCGCACGCAGTAGCTAATACGTGCGCACGTAATAACTAATACTTGCGCACGTAATACTATTGCGTGCGCACGTGTTAGCTAATACGTGCGCACGTAATAGTTATTACGTGCGCACGCAGTAGCTAGTACGTGCGCACGCAGTAGCTAATACGTGCGCACGTATTAACTAATACGTGCGCACGTAATAACTATTACGTGTGCACGTAATAATCAACCAATCAGTTTATAAGGATCAGTAAATGTCTATCTTCCACTTCCATCTTGAAACAATGGCTTCCGTTCATGATTCTGATTGGTGGATTATTACATGCGCACGTAATAACTAATACCTGCGCACGTATTAGCTACTGCGTGCGCACGCAGTAGCTATTACGTGTGCACGTATTAGTTATTACGTGCGCACGTAATAACTAATATGTGCGCACGTAATACTACTGCGTGCGCACGTATTACTTATTACGTGCACACGTATTAGCTACTGCGTGCACACGTCATAACTAATACGTGCGCACGTATTAGCTACTGCGTGCGCACGTAGTATAAAATATATCTTCCATGTCACTTTTGTGCCACCGTACATAATGGATGTGTACCTTAGATTTGAATTCATTCATAATCTGTGTCCTCATCACTTTCCTCTCTGTCTTGCTCTGGCAGACGCTCCTTGACATTCTGACTTGCAGATAGGCTTTTATAGTACTCATGAAACTCTGAGGGTATTGCACCTTGCTTGCATAATGAAAGCAGATCCTTTTTCTTTGCACTTGATATCGGTAATTTTGCCTTGTAAAGTGGTAGTGGTTGTTCACTTGGTCTCTTATCTCCAACTAGTTTTATCCTTTGAAATTCCTCAGAGTCTTCCAGTTCATACTTGAAGAAGCAAGTCTCTGGTTCTTCTTTCAGAAATCGCATCCATTTCATGCTTGCCCATTTAGGTTTTTGGCCACTTTCCGTCCTAGACGATTTTGAAGTCTTGTATGTCATACCTTTGAAATCTTTGAAATCATTATGTTTCAGCATAACAACACGGTAAGGATTCTTTCGCCGTGCCACAGATATAACTGTTTCCCATTGACTTGGTGTAAATATTTTTTGCAAACTCTATGGCCGCGTGCATTGAATCACATTCCGTGTGTGTGTGTCCACTTTCAAGAAATTTATGGTCAATCGTTTTAATATTTGGTATTGTTGCCACTGAATGAAGGAGGCACGCTGCAACAATCTGATTTCTATTCTGACCTCTGCATGCGTTCGAGTAAAGTATAACATCTTCAACTGATGATCCCAAATTAGACAGGTATAAGGAAAGACATGTTGAGATTTCATTTGATCCGCGTTTACCTTCTATTTCGGACCACAAAAAACATGTAGCTTTTTTGTCTCCAGCACTGTATACTGATAAGTTATAACAGCAAAGTTTTCTCATGTTATACATCAAACTTACAAGGGAACAGGGTGTATAGAGAACTGACTGTAAATCAAAAGTCCAGGTATGTACATTCCTATTTTGCCTTGCTCTATTGCTGTCAGTGTGCTTTTGTTCTCTGGCCACTACTTTTCTTTTCTGATGAATTGTGTACTCATCTTTTGTCTTTTCGTCAAGTGTCCCATCTGCTTTTGCATTATCAAATTTGTTGCAAACTTGACATTGGTCTTTTTTTGGCACATGGAATGACAGATTGTACTCCTCATTGAAAACACGTCGGTAAATTGGTTCATTTACAGCATCTGTACCATGCTCTTTGCATTTTGATACATATTCCTCATACATTCTCTTGATATTGAGATTGGTTGCAAGATACATTCTGTTAGAAGATTCCCTTACATAGTGAGCTTCTACTGTAGGGAAAGATTCAATGTGATCTTTAATTTCTTGGAGGCGATCTTCACTTGTCCTATTCGGGGCCGTAGCCTTGCTCGCTCATCTCTTCCTTGAAAATGACGACAATGCTTCTTAGAAAGGGCCTGGTGTACTGTTGCTTCGCTGATATCGAGTGTCTTTAAAAAGAACTTCTTGCAGACTCGTAGTTGCTCTTTACATACTTCAAGTGTATACATTCTCCTTTTTCCTTTCTTCTTCTTTACTTCATTTCCATCCCCATCTAAAAATGTCCTTGTGTTTTTTTCCTGAACTCTTGCACAGATGTAATCTTTTTGCCTTTCATATGAATCAAGTCCATAATAAAAGTCTCTGATTTCACATCTTTGTTCAAATGATATTTTGCTGTTACAATTATTTCTACATTTTGAACAGTCACATTCTTGGACTTGTTTCTTTTGAACAACTTTTCCTGCAGTTGATACATATTCCTGCCCACTAAGGCGCAATCTTTTCCTGATATTTTTTTCCCAATTTTCAGGTGTCGCCTTCCGCTTCCGAAAAAGGCTTTTTTTTGTTTGGAGAAACATATTTAGCAGCTTTACTCGGTGTTTGAATGACCTTCTCAGAAGTGGTGAACACGTTGGGATATTTGGATGTATCTGTTGTTCTTTGTACAGGGCTTGCAATGTATGGACCTGAGTCACATGCCGGAATAACAATACATGCATAATAATGTTCAAGAATATTTGGAATTGAGATATATGCCAATTGTATTTCCTTGTTCCTTTCATTTTGAGTAAGAGTTGACACTATTATTATTTTTTGTTGATCCGGTTTACTTGTATATATTGTCACAGAACAGTCAACATAATTTGCCAAAGCAAGTGATAGTAGATAAGCAGCTTTGTTTGACCAATATCCGTCTTTTTTCAAACTTTCAAGTTCTGCCAAATATTCTGTAACAAACTCTTCTTCTTTTTCCAGGCTATACTGGCTTTGGAAAAATCCCATATATTCAACAGCATTATCTTGTAAATGTGTACACAATGACTGTCTAAGCTTTGCTGGAGACTCTGATATCAGTTTGCTTCAAAAAAACAATCACCATATCGAGGGACATTTTTGCGCTGTAGGCCTTAACTGTACAAAATTTCTATCAAGTCTCCCTTCATTTGCAGCTATCAATAATTTCGTTGACATTTCCTCATGAAAGCTCAATTTGGTTATTTCTTCTTGCAATGAACATTCAGTCCGAGTGTCTTTGATTGGTAGTCTTTCTGTTCGATTCCCAAATGGATGAACCTCATTTGTTTTGGTTATAGTTTTTACTGTTTCATCCCACACTTGCTTAAACCTTTTATTCCGTTAATATGTTTTCATAGCCGAGTCTGACAAATCTGAAAAATACTCTGAATCAGTAGAATTCAAATCCTTTGACTTTGGTACGTATGTTGCATCATCAGCGCTATCACTTTGTTTGTTGTATCTCTTTGAGTACACAATAAGGGGAATGTTGTCATCGGAGCTAGAAACATAATGGAGCTGTTTTCTTGCAAGTTGTTTGGTTTTGTGCACATCTTCTTCATTTTCTTGAGAAAGAAAGTTTCCTTTCTCTCTGTGTTGCAACTTATATTTACATTTGCTTTTTCAAGAACCTCATTCTCTGGTATTTCTGATGTTGTTTCTTTGTTGCAACTAGTATGTTTTTGCATTTTCCCAAGAGTAGAACTCTTTGATTTCTCTTGTGACGTACTAAAGATGTTTCGTATCTTGTCATTTACTTGTTTTTGTTCAGCTACCGAACTCTCTGGTCGCTCTAGTGTTGTTTTTTATGCGTTTAGTGTGCTCTTTCGTTTTATTGGAAAAAGATATCTCTGAGTTTTCTTGGGTTGTATCTGTGTTGTTGCTAACATCATACCTCCTTTTAGTTAATTCAGGGTTCTCAGATAATGGCTCTTGTGTGGTTTCTATTCTTTCACATACTTTAAGTTGTGTCTCAGGGGCAGAATTTTCGTACTTTTCTGTGTACAGTCTGTCATTGTAGGTTTCTTCAACTAATGTTGTTTTCTCTGTTTGTGTAGCACAAATAACAAGCTCATCATCATTTTCGTCGGACCACATCTGAAAAATTAAATTATAAGAGGGTATAGTTATAATGGCGATTCTTGTTGCAATACTTTCAGTTTTTTCCATTGCCATTCTCTGCTCAAGTCCACTTCATATAAAATCATTGAGACTTCGAAATCTGTTTTGTATGAATTGAAACTGTAATATATTACATGTGACAAAAATGTCTACATTCTTAAAAGTGTTGCTAAATTGCTCCTCTGTACTGAAAGCAATTTCTACTCTTGAAAGAATAAATTGCAAAAGGATTTATACATACCTTTATATTCAATAATTTATCCCTGTTTAGTACACCAAATAGTTTGTCATATGTTTGCAATGAAAGTGGCTATTTTTCCCTGAAATCACACATTCTAAATGATAAAACAACAATGTGACGAAATCTGATATACCATGTTATCAACACCAATTAGCTTTATCAGGGGACAAAAGGCAGCACAGAAAGAATCTTATGTTGAGAAACGATGTTCTGGTTCTGCAACAGGCAGATCTAACTATAGAATGGTTCAAAAACAAGAACAAGTTATTGTTTACTACAATCTTCTGGCTGAATACAAGCTAGCTCATTTAACTACATGAAGATTTGTATCTTAAGATGCAACATTATGGCAGGTGAATAGAGATATTTTATGTATATTTTGGTCAAAACCAGAACATCCCATAACTAAATACAAGATTGTAGTTGGAAAAATAGGTAACCTGCTAGTACGCCATCTGTTATAGAAGATATCGTGTTCGATATTTATAGATACAGGCAGTCAAGCGGAAATTTCACAAGATAATTGATGAAAAGTCCAAATTTCGAATCTTTCCCAAAATACCTGACCACCAGGACGCCTCAGTTAACTTCTTGATCCTCAACTCTAACTCAAGGTCCGATCCCCTAGTAGTAAAAGTCCATCGTTTCGTAAAAAGCTTGAAAAAAGTACCCTCTTAGTTATTTAACAAACCGCCATAAGACTGACTGGAAGCCTTCTTCAAGCCTTCTTCATATCTTTATCAATGAAAGTTACTTGACGTGAACATATCGTCATTCATTATCTTTCGCTAGATGACATTCTTCAAATACACATCTATCTAATTTTGGCATTCTAGTTACAGAACCGGACTACTTTTCAAAACGACAACCGTTACTTTGAATTTATAAATAAAATAAACGTTTACTCAATAAAACGCTACCTGGTGCGATTCGTTGACCTATGATCAGCTAGCATTTAACCTATGCAACGGCCATTTATTAAAACAGCCCCTTACAGGCTTGGGTAATAGCTTCAGTATAAGCCCTACTTTTCCCATGTATACTGGCTCGCGACCAGTGGCGGCCATTTTTTCAAACTTTTTTTAATCTACAAGTTTATCCTCTTCAAGTTGACAAAGCATATTTTACGTGGGCAAACTAGGGTTCAATATTGTTAAATTCACGAGAGGAAATCTGAAATAGACTATAAGTGAAACTCGGAACGTTATGGATAACCCGGTCGGTCATTGGACGAACTTGCGTTACGAAGAGTACTAGTGGCGGCCGCCCGAATTTTGTCCACAGAATTACTGTAATATCACAATCGCCAGAAGATATCGAATAGAAAATAATTTTTTCGTTAAATTATGCAATATTCTAGCAAGTCTAAGGTTTCATATGATCCCTACAGACGGTTAAAAAGGAGCAACCTACAGCTGGGTCCATATTCTACTATCACAGTTCATATACGCATGCGCGAGCCAAAAATAGATATGCACTGTGGCAGCTGAGGTTGCACAGGGGGTAGTATAATACTGGAAGTTTATCAATATTCAACCACATATATCATTCTTCCTGAAAATAGGGGAAAACGTGGAGGGAAAAACAGAACTCGGGTGAGTATAAGCTCAGTTTTGTTTTCTGACAGCATTTCATTTGTTTATGTACTTGGTTTCGATAGTAAAATACTGCCAATTATTTCAATTAGGATTTTAAGAAAAAAAAAAGCCAATTATTTCATGAACACATAGTTTATAAAAAGTGCTGATGTTGAAACTGACCCATTGAACAGATTAAAATTGTATTTTGTTATTTCACAATCACAAATTTTATTATTTTACAATCACAAATACATTTTTTAAGAGGAAAGGTGTCAGGTGACTTCAGGTGATGGCACCATATGATCAGGTGCATAAACAGAAAAATTCAATGATGCAGGATGATGAATTATCATATTTCACATAAAGATCTTAATTGTAAAATAGATGTTTTTCTTTTACAGCCAAACTCTCTCACTGACAACAGTTACTACAGACAAAATAACTTTTATCCAAAACATGGATAAACCCACACTCTCTTGGTGAAACTACAAGTTTCTGTTCTAAATCAATGCAAGCAGTTCACAGTCTGGAAACACAGACTTGTAAACATACTTATTAGACTATCATCTAAAACAGTGTAAGACTGCTTTTCTTCTGTATTTGATTTTGTAGTCTTGTTAGTGCATTCAGAAGTTACACATGTAATTCTTCTTTTTCTTTTTTGCCCTCCTACTGTCTGTCTGCTCTTATCTCTCTTCTTCAGCATTTCTGTTTTTTTCCAGCCTCTTGTGAACTCATAAGTATGTTATCACTGTTTCCTACAAATTCAGAAACCTAAATAGATATGGTGTTGATATGACATGTACACCTATGTATGTACATTTTTTGTACAATTTTTTATGGTCTGGTAATTTAAATCGAAATAGATATTTTGACTTCGTCAATATTTGAATATTGCTTAACACCTGTTCATTATTTCATATTTAGATGATAGAAGTTCGAGTTTTATAATGAAAGCTTTAAAAACTGTAACAGGGAGTCTGATCTGGTATTTTCAGATTTGGTTGGAGCTGGTGGAAATATATGTGAGAAGGATTCTGGAATCAGGCCCTCCTTTAAAAGAGGACTGACTGAAAAAGTGCAAACTGGCCGAGCAAATTGAACCTTTCTTTGCTGCAGTTGTATGTCTAAATATTTCTTCTGCAGATGATGCCCCCTGTTCCTCAGATCTGTCTCTACATTTGTATATCAGCCATGATGGAATTACATGTGTTATGTAAATGGAATCTCTGTTGACTAGAAGGATTTCATACTTCTTTAAAGAACCCCAGATGAGAGCCTTTGACCTTGATACACACATACGAGCTCGTATTTATAAGTTTGCTTCATACAATCAACTTTGGGAGCAAAAGTAATTATGTTAAAAACTGTTTGTAATTATTTGTAGTATGTTTGTGATATTTTAATTAGAGTTTTGTTAAATAAATTATTATCATCATGATAATCATATTCTTACAGGTTGTGGCACTTGTGATATTTAAGCTCACACTTTTTCTAATGGGTCCAAATATTGTAAAAAGTAACAGTCTCGGCCCTCAGAGTCTGATTGTTTATAGATGTACACCTTTGTTGACAGCACTGAGCAGTGGAACACAGATAGTCCATTGTGTGGCTTCAAACTGCAGGAAACTTGGCTTTGCTGATGATGGTATTCTTATCATTAAAACCTGGTCTTGCAGCCATCACGGAAAACTTCAGCATAATTTTGCTTTGAAACAAAAAAAAAGTTTTATTGCTTGATTTTTTTTTTTTTTCAGCTCATTAATTTTGAAAAAGGTGAAAAATTGAAAAAAAAAAAAAAAAAAAGGCTTTCAGAAACAGAAGAGAAAGAAGAAAATGTGGAAAGAAGAAAATGTATGCTATCAGCGTTGTTATGTTTTCCTACCATGTTTTCTTCAATGTAAACTTTTTTTTTTATAATTGGAAACACATTGTAATGCCATCTGCACATGCTTTTAATATGAACAAGACTAAAACTGTATCGTAGATCTAGTAAAGAGTAAGATACAGCAATTGATTTAACATGAACTTGGTTGTCTATAAATTTCAATTCTATAGTTGTGTGTCCAACGCAATCTAATGTGTCCTCAAGAGGATCAAAGTCTTTGTTCACTACATTTACCATCCTTGATCTTTATCTGTTAAATTTCCCAAGAACATTCTCTGTGAGACTTTGATATCTTCCAAAAAAAATCTTAACCATTTGTTGGATGGCCAACATCACATTATAAACAAGATTACTGCTTCTTTGCATTAATTTAACCCCCCCCCTTCCGATTATTGCTCCTTCAAAAACCTCATCTAGTCATGTATTCTAGGTAGATCTACTTGGCTAATGCAATTTGCAACTTCTTCACCATAAAGCATTCTGGCTTGGTCAAACTGATGTTACATTTATAATCGCACTCCCTGACATGCTGGGTCAAACTTGTGTTTCATTTATACACCCCCCCCCCATGTTGACCGTTTTCCTTGAAATAGAGCAGGCCTATAAAATTTGTTGTTGCTTGTCCGACAGTTATGGGCCAGATATAGCCATGTAAAGTCTTGTCGTTAAATAGGATTTTGCAGGTATCTGTTTAAAAATGGAAAAACTTCATTTTATACCTTTTTTTCAGCAGTCGCACAGGAATACTGTACAAGTCGTAGATTTACATAGTTTTTTTTTTTTTTTTTTTTTTTTATTAATAGATCTAAATTAAAATATGAAATTTGAACAAATTAAATTTATATGGTAATCTAGAATCGTACTAATTTATATCATTTTTGTCCCACCATCCAAGGGCAACCTGGTAAGCAATAACGAGGTTTATGAAAAAGAGTATAGTTACTGACTGAAGTGGATAGCTATGCCTCTGCATGACGTCATTTAACGCTTGCCTTCTGCAAGCATAGCGTGATTTGTGTCTCTCGTGAATATTTTGGATTTAATTCTTAAACACTTAAATAATGGACTAATCGATGAGGTAAGTGAAAAATAACCGTATATGTGACATTTTTGATACTGAAACATTGTTCTGTTGGATTATTTAAGGCTTAAATCGGCGATAGAAGTGATAGAGGTCAATCCCCCGGAAGTGATTTTTTGACACATGGGGGGGTGACAGGGGATACTTGTTTATATTTTTACTTACAGTCTGTCAAATTTCAACTTTTATTGGTCATTTGACACACCATTTCTTCTTTTTTAACATGACCAAGAGCTTTGATATGCTAATGTACGCACAAACGCGATATCATAGAAATGGCCGCCACTGGTACTTGGCCGCCACTGGTAGCGAACCAGTATGGGGTGGGTGATGTGTCATAGCAGACAGGTCAAATCTTCCAAGAATATGACATGCGCAGACAACGAATCGTCATTTTCAGTTCCTTGAGCAAGGAGGACGGAAAATCCTCAAGGATCTACCGATATTAAGTGTTTTAATAAAAACTGACAACCGGATGGAACTATTTGAAATGTTACCAGTGAACATACGTAAATCAAGAGTCTTTTCAAGTCGAAAGGTTATAGTCAGGTTCACTATGTATGAATTTTCACTTTCGCCGGAACTTTTTGGAGAGTATGATAGTTGTAAATTTTTGAAAACCTTATAGTGTGAGGAATCAGAAAAACAATGTTTCCATTTGCTCCCAGTCCTTTGTGGCAGCCATCTTTGATTTTTCAAAATGGTTGCCGGGAAAAAAGTTTTTGTCAATATCTTAACTTCTAAATACCCCGGAGCCTTTTTTTTTTTCTGACAGCTAAACCACTATTTTCTGGGCCAGGAAATACTATGCTACCACTTGCAGATGTGTTGAGGTATTGCTTAGAGAAATCATTGCAAATATTAACCAAATTCAAAAGAAAAATCGGTTTTTAGGCAATATTTAGCTCTTACTCTGAAGACAAGGTTATGTAGTGATCTGACTATTATAGAGCCTATTATAGAATATTATAAGTTTAGCAGTTTACTGTGCCCTGTTTGTAAGCTGATTGCGTTTGTTTTATACTAGTGGTGTTTTTTAGCTCACCCAAGCACAAAGTCCTTAAGCTGAGCTACTGTGATCGTGCTATGACCGTGGTCCACCGTCAGTCGGCAACTTTTGTGTACGCTCTAGAGGCCACATTTTTGGTTCAATACTCAGGGAAGTAGGTCTTGGCTTGATTTGAAAATGGGTCACATTGGTCAAAACGTAGGTCACCGGATCAAATTTTAGAAAAAACCTTGTGTACGCTCTAGAGGCCACGTTTTCGGTCCAATACTTATGAAAATTGGTCAGAAAGCTTGCCTTGATATCTCAGACGTGACGTGACAGAAACTGTGTCGGGCACGTTAGCTAGCTTTGTCTGTGTAGCCTACTCCCCCATAGGCATCTACATCAAGACCATCCTGGAACTGCAAACATGTGGCAGAAAGTGACTAGCTACCACCTACTCTTGGGGCTCTGAAACAAGCCCTGAAAGTTCATATGCAAGTCAGAGTGTGGGGACAGACCAGCACTGCAATGCAGGATCCCCAGTTGTGTTGGCTACTGAATGACTACTACATGGAGGCTAATGGCAAGCTGAAACTAATTATGACAGATGCCCTTCCAGCACCAAAGGCCATTATTAAGGCTATCATTAAGATGGTTATCATTTTGTCAATGTAAAACAAGCTGTTCAACTGCATAATGTTCTTGCAGAAAAGGGACTTACTCAGCACCGATCTTAACTAGTGTGGCAGAAAATGTGAGAACGAGGATGACACAAAGAATGAGTATGAAACTGATGATGATAATGATGATGATGATGATAATATGTAAAGAGATATCTGTAGAGTATGTTGGTCATTAACTCTATACTTTACTTGACAAAAGGCTTGTTCTGATTGTTAGCATTTGTAGATGACAATTTAACTGAGGCTCAGATGGTGGCACTTGTCTCTGAAAAGGAAGAAAACATTTAGATTGATTGATTGTATGGTGTTTAACGCCGTTTTCAACATTATTTCAGTTATATCGCGGCGGCCAGTGCACCTATCCATGCTTTCCTGGAGTCTCTTTTACCAGTACTCCGCACAATTTTCTTTCCAAGCCACTGGCTGTTTTCCCACATAATCATAGTCGAAACAATGGTCAGCGGTGACTATCATCAATCCTCGGAAAGAAATTGGCCGAGCCAGGGGTCGTAGCCAGGGATCGAACCCTGGACCCCGTGTTCTCAAGTCCTGCACGCTACCGACTGAGCTACCGGGGCTCGGCAAACATTTAGAGAAAAGGATAAAATGCTTGTTATGAGCATTTTCTTCTTTTCTCACAATGTTTTAAACTAGAGGGCCATGATGGCCCTGTATTGCTCCACTGGCTAACAAGTACAAACCATAAATACTAAACATTACAATTCTAGGTCAAATGGTATCGAACAAGAAGACTTATAAAGTTTTCTCTACAAAACCAATGTGAAAATTGTGACCCCAGGGCGAAGCTGTTTTTTTGACCACAGAGCTATAATTAGTTGAATCCTGGTAGAGGTCTACAAGATAAAGCCACATACCAAATTATACAGGTCTAGGCCGTATGGTAATAAACAAGAAGATATTCAAAGGTTTTCAATATAAAGTCCCTACAAAACATGAGACCCCTGAGATGTGGCTAATTTCGATCTCAAGGCTAAACTTCGAACAAATTCAGAAGTGATCCAAGTTTGGCAGACCCAAGATTTATGTCTAGGAGCAAGAAGATTTTTAGAATTTTCACTCTATCAGCACATGTCATATTTACAAGATATGGGGTATTGCCAATTTTAACACCAGGGGCTTTAACTCTTTCACTACCAAGTAAATAAATTACACTTTTTCATTGACTATAAATATGGTTCCACTCCAAGACGAAGAGACAGTTAGGCCATAATCTAAATTCAAGTAGCAGACCGTGCAGATCAGAGATCAGACTGCACGTTCTGTCTACCAAAGCTTCTGCTGTCGTCTACAGTAATGAAAGTGTTAATTTAAATTATTTTGCAAAAAAATCTGTTAGATGATAATACTCACAAAATAATACAGCTGTATGTCAAGGTCAGGAACAAGAAGAGCTTTAAATGTTTCAATTGTATAAACCTATGTAAGTTGTGGCTTCTGGGGAGGGGCCTGTTTTGACACTAGGATTATAATTTGAGCTTTCCTGGTAGAGGTTCACTAGATACATATACATGCAAAATTTGGTAGCCCTAAGTCTCATGTTTAGGAACAAGAAGAATTTAAAAGTTTTCAATATGGAAACCCCTGTTAAAACTTTGTACTGCCAGAGTGGGGCCAATTTTGACCCCAGGACTATAATTTGAGCACTCTTGGTATAGGTTTATAAGATAAACATACATGCAAAAATTTGTTAGCCCGGGGTCTTATGGTTAAGAACCAGAAGATTTTTAACATTTTCAAAATACAAGAGGGCCATGATGGCCCTGAAGTCGCTCACCTGAGTCTTTTGAACAAACATGACCCATTTTCAATACCCTACGAGATATAATGACAAACATTCTACCAAGATTTCATAATTATTGGACTGAAAATTTGGCCTCTAGCTTGTACGCAATGTTTTTCTAGAATTTCTCTCGGTGACCTACTTTTAAGCCAAACATAGCCCATTTTCCCATTGTAGATACATGTTTTATCAAAACAAAGATTTTGACCACCTTTCTTAAGTATTGAACAGATAATGTGGCCTCTAGAGTGTACACAAGGTTTTTCCAAGATTTGACATGGCGACCTGGTTTTTCACCCAATGTGACCCATTTTCAAATTCAACATATTGATCCTCAAGACAAACATTCTGACTAAATTTCATAAGTATTGGACAGAAAATGATTACTCTGGAGCTACACAAACTATTTAAAGATTTGACCTGGTGACCTAGTTTTTGACCCGATGTGACACATTTTCAAACTCATTTAAGATATCATTATGACAAACATTCTGACCAACTTTCGTCAGTATTTGACTTAAAATGTGGCCTCTAGAGCGTACACAAGGTCTTTCTAAGATTTGACTCAGTGACCTAGTTTTTGACCTGACATGATCAATTTGCAAACTGATCCAAGAAATCATCAAGACAAACATTCTGACCAACTTTCATGAGTATTGCATTAAAAAAGTGGCCTCTAGAAGGTACACAAGGTTTTTCTAAGATTTGACCTAGTGACCTAGATTTTGGTCGAACACGACCCATTTTCAAACCCTTCCCAGATATCATTAAGACAAACATTCTGACCAACTTTCAACTGTTTTGGACAGAAAATGTGGCCTCTAGAGCGTACACAAGGTAAAAGTTGACGACGCACGAAGGACGACGCATGACGCACGCCGGATGCCGGACACAGCACGATCACAAAAGCTCACCTTGAGCACTTTGTGCTCAGGTGAGCTAAAAAGCCCATGTGACTTGTGAATGCCTGGACGGAGCCAAATTTGATCCTGGGGGTCAACATTTGGGCTATCTTGGTAGAGGCCCACTAGGTAAAGCTACATGCAAAGTTAGTAGCCTGAGGCGTTATGGTTAGGAACAAGAAAATTTTTAAAGTTTTCACGAGATAATCCCATGTAAAACTTATTACCCCCGGGGCTGGGCAAATTTTGACCCCAGGGCAACAAGTTTAAGAAACTTATTAGAGGTTCACTGGAGGAACTTACATGCCAATTTTGGAAGCTCTACGCTTATAGATTCGACAAGAAGATTTTCAAAGATTTTCAATATTTTTCCAGTTTTGTTGCCATGGCAACCAGAGTGTTTAAAGGAATAAAATTCTTTTATGAATATCTGAAGAGGATCAGGGCAGGATCATTTCTATGAAGTTTGGTCAAAATTGGATTGATAGTTTCAGAGATGTTTGAAATAAAAGTTAACACACGCATGCACGCACTAACTCACGCACGGATAAACGGACACCCGACGGGCACAGGGCCATGACATAAGTTCGCTGGCCATTGAACAGTGGAGCTAAAAAGTATTTTACCGAAGGGTCGTAAAAGCAAAACATGTTTGGTAACGGGTGAGTGCACACATAGTTGAGATTCATGTCTAATCTGTGACTTGTTAAATTTCCAATAGAACAGAATAGAACAGAATTCAGTCAAACAAGTTTGTGGTTAATCAAAGGTCATTCATTCATTTGTTTTGATGCAATTGAACTCCCTGGCCCTAAAAATGGTAGTTTAGCTGTCGAAATAAAGATTCTATGTCATTTAAAAGCTTAGATATTGAAGAAAATATATTTTACGGCAGCCATTTTGAAAAATCTAAGATGGCTGCCATTGCAGTAATCGGAGCAAATCGAAACATTGTTTTTTCTTTTTTCTTAAAACGTAAGGTTTCCAAAAAATGTATAACTTTCATACTCTCCATGAAATTCCGGTGAAATTACATACTGAAACCGACTATAGTTCGAAATTCACCGCTGTTGCATTGGAAATGGGGTTGGTAGTTGGTGGAGTAATAGAGCATTGCAAGCAACTGCGACTCTTATGCTTAACAATACATTCATTCTTCTTTGTCATTTGAAAGAGAGAAAATATAACAGTAAAACGGTGTATTGTTTTATGTTGTGTTTGATGGCTAAGGTTTTATTGAAATTTTGATTCTTTTCATATTTACTGAGTGGGCAGTGGGGCATTGTTTTGGTAAGAAAGTGGAACAGCCGTGGTTTATTCAATGGAAAATAATCCCCATCTGCGTTTTTACACCAAGTATGAACTTTTTTTCCTTGTATTCAGAGTTGGTCATCAATAAACCACGGTTGTGATCTTGGATATTTACCATCCACATGTTCAGTCAAGCCTATATGGTAAACGTGTTTCTGGGCTACAGTGGATTGCACGAATTCTAAATGTTTCGGGCTTTCAGGGTTAAATGCTTGTTACCTGTGAAAAAAAAGTGTGGATAAATTCTCGTACCCGAAACTTTTGACAAATTCCGGGAGTGAAAAGGAGAGAGAGAGAGAAAGAGCGAGAGAGAGAGAGAGAGAGAGAGAGAGAGAGAGAGAGAGAATGAGAGAGAATGAGAGAGAGAGAGAGAGACGCATAAACACAGGAGAGAGATGGAGAGAGAGAGAGAGCGAGCAAACAGACAGAAGAACAGACATAAGAACAGACAGACAGACAATTTTAATTTATTTCATGCCCTTCCAATTCCTTTGTAATGGTGGAAAAAAAAGACAAACAAACAAACAATGAGTATAATTCTGTACTTTGAAGCAATTTCCCTACAGTCAGTAACACCCCCGTCGAATTTCTCGCCAAATTTTCTGTAAATGTTCGATTTACAACTTAATTTCCAGACATCGGAATTTCAAAAACTGTCTACAAACACATACATTTGGCAGCGCATAGATTACCTTACACATTGCTGTGAAATCGAGTAAACTAATACTTGTTTACAGACGACAAAATACATACAAATGGAGTTCAAAAAATGAGATTTGTCCTTTAAAGGATTAAAAAAAATACTCGGACAGACGAGGAATGTTGCTAACTATAATTTATGTTTTCATTAATGTTTTTCTTTTTTTCAATTAATTCAGAGCTGTAAAATTAGGAAATCGCTCCATATAGGGTAAAACATGCATGTTTTGCACAAAGTTGTTACGTACTCACAGGTTCGGACATTAAAAAGACACTATAGCAGTACTTCTGTCTGCTCGGACGAGAAGCTTCTCTTGAAAATGCCTGTATAATTGTTTAGCAACAAAATGACATGACAATCATACAAGTCGAAGCATATGCATTGCAAAATAATCTATTGGTCAGACACGACAATATTACCTGTTTCACAGGTTTCCCCAGACCTAGACTAGGACTCAGAAATACCTAGCCAAAGGTCACTCCCAAAATACTATCGTCACCAGCGGCTATTGAACCATTGTCCTATTTTACGAATTCTACTCCTTGTCGAAAGAACTACGGAGGACTCGTATTGATAGATTGATTGATAGATTGATTGATTGATTGATTGAATGGTGTTTTACGAGGGTTGTTCGATATGTAATGTGTATCGTACGATATCTCAAAAGCATTCGACTCAAATAGTGAAATGAACATTACATCCTTTCAAAGTATTCTCCGCGGTTTGAAATACATAATTTCAATCTCTTAATCCATTTCTGAAATGCGTCACGGTACGCTGATTTAGGTAGACCTCTGAGGCACTGACTGATGGCTGAGCCAAGGGCTTGTCGGGACTTGTAACGACGACCAGATAAGAACTTTTTAAGGTTTGGAAAAAGGAAAAAGTCGCATGGCGCTAGATCTGGAGATTATGGTGGGTGTGGCAAGACGGTAACCTTCTCCGACTTCAAAAATTGCTTCACAAGCTCAGATGTATGTGATGGAGCATTATCATGAAGTAGACGAACATGCCTAAATCCTGACACAGGGCGTCGTTTAAGATGATATTTCTTGAGCTTTTTTAGTATAACATCTCGGTAATACCGACCTGTAACACTTTTGCCCTTCGGCACCGGAATTTGTACGGCTATACCATCACATGAGAAGAATATGCAATAAAGAACCTTCTTTGTGCTAAAGCTTCTTTTGGCAACTACAGGCCTTCTACCGTGTTTAGTTAGCCATATTTTGTTTCCAATATTTCTTACTGGTTCGAAATAGTGAGCCCATGTTTCGTCACCAGTAACATTGTTTGCAAATTGTCTTTGATTGAATTTGGGAAACATTTTGAGCAATTGCTTAGCGGTTTGTACTCGTACCCGTTTTTGGTCATCTGTCAATATATGCGGTATGCATCTGGCATGAATTTTTTGTACTTTCGAAATACGCTTCAAAATGAAATGCACTCGCGATAGCGATATGCCAACAGCGTTGACAATATCACGAATCGTGTATCTGCCATCACTTTCAATTATTTCCCTGACTTTTGAGACATTTGCCTTGCCTGTTACAGTCACAGGTCGGCCAGATTTCGCTGCATCTTTGACGGACTCTGTGCCAGTCAGAAATTTCTTTCTCCACCTACGAACTGTCTCATAAGATACCTTGTCAGACCCATAAATTTCACCCAATTCAGTAAAAATCTGCATTACCGAATGACCGAGTTTTGTGCGAACTTTTATATATGCTCTAATTTCTTTAATATTCTTAATCCGTTTCCCAACCATTTTTACAACAGTGGTCAACAACTAGCTCTATTGAAATGACTATAAGTTTAAAAACTGTGTGAAGCTGAAGGCTCGTGTTTATACCGTTGGAAAGGTATTGAATAGAGCTATTCAAGCGTATCATCATCCACGAAATCGTGCAAAGCGTTATCGCGCTGTGGTACAATACACATTACATATCGAACAGCCCTCGTACGTCGCTCTCAACCTTAATTCAGTCATTTCACTGCGACAGCTCACATATTCATATTTCTTGTGTTTCACCAGTAGTAGGCTAGGGCTTTGAAGTGTCTTGCACAAGGACACTCCCACGAAAAATCCAGTGGATCCAGTGAGGGCCGAAGCCGGGTCCTCCTGGTCACGAGACCTACACTTTACCACTGAGCGATGCAGGATCCCGGAGGACTCGTAAGCACTACAATACAATGCAGTATGATGTAGAGTTTATTATTTAAGTTTATTACATAAACTTTTTGGCCGTAAACTAAAATGAGCCACACAATCCCGAGTTTTAACGACCCTGAGGAAATGGCATTTTGAAAACCTTTTGGGAAAAGGAGAAAATGCAGATAACCAGCATTTTCTCCTTTTCCACACAAGGTTTTTTTTCTCTCTCTTTAACGGACAATAACCATCATTTCAGCTAAATTCAATATCTTGCCTGCAGATACTTTTAGTTTGGACAAGTCTAAGATTTTGACGTTTAGTTAAAGGTTAATGTATCTTTATAATACAGTATACCAAGCAAGTCACCACTTAATTATGGATCCATAAAAATCTATTTAAAAAAAAAAAACGCCTGAATTATCAGGCAGAATGGTCTGGACATGCGCTTATAGTAAAAAAAAGTTTGATTTCGATCTCCCTTTTCACGGAGCATTACTCCGATAAATTTTACTCCCAATAATAATCTTAACCTTTTACCTCGTAATGCCGGCTTTAAACGACCTTGAGAAATAAGACTTTGGAAAACATTGACGGAAAAGGAGAAAATGCTGGTAACCAGCATTTTCTCCTTTTCCGTCAATGTTTTTACCCTTTCAAAGACAACTTACACAATTTTAGCCACATGTAATTCGGTGTCTGCATGCTTTGGGTTTGGATGAAAGTGTTAAATTTTGTCATGTGGTAAAGGGTTAAAGCAGATTTCAAGCACAGTGATTTTAGTCATAGTTCAGCATAAGTAAGCGGACGGTGTAGATCTAAGATCAGACTGCATATTTTGTGAAGACTTGAATACCCATTCAAAGGCGAGAAAAGTAAAAGACAAAAGAAACATGAAGATTTAAAAACCATACAAAATATAGCAGAAGCTAAACAATGACAAGCAAACAGAAAACATGGATTTATTGAAGAACATAAAGTTATGTTAACACATATAAAAGTGTAAGCATTTTGACATATATTCTAATAAGTTCCGAATTTTCTGACAAAGAGTTAATATAATTTTTCAGTTGTTGCCCAGGTATAGTATTACAGTTTGATGTAATTTTTGGCAGCGGGTTTACCCCGCTGTCATAGTTCCCGCATCACTTGCGCTTGTATATACCAGTTTTCGAAGCCTACTATCTTTATCTAGGTCAAAACTTTTGCTTCCGGCAGGTTTTTCCTCGATACGCTATGTAAACAAAACTTGTTTCGTACACTAAACTAAATAGTTCCGTCTTGAATATTCAATTTTACCAGTTCAGGCACGAAAAAAGTAAAGAAGAAACAATAAAGTATTTAATTCTGAAATAATTCAGAGAGATTAGTGTATATTATATCAAATACCGATCTTTTCTTTGGTCTGATATGAATAATCTATGCAGGGTTTACATCGCGTATTTACATATCATACGGCTAGGTCATAACGCGGTACCTTTACCGTTTACATGGGTTGACACAGGAAAGGTTCAAACTGATTTCAGAATTACAGCACATAAACGGTAAGTAGATACGTATGGTGGCATATTTCTGCCGCTAGATACGAGATAGCTATTGCGATAATTTAAGAGAACTATCGTGATAAAATAAAGTTTCCTGGAAATATTATCAAGATAATAAAATTTTTCACAATAAAAATATTGCGATAATTTGAACTGTTATCATGATTTATTTTTGCTTTGGTGCCCACAACTGACACTCACGGTATCTATAATTAGATACGGTTTGGGAACATCTTCGTCTACAACCTTATGAATTTTCTTTTCCTTGAATGGTTTTAAAGTTGTTCGTAAGAGGCATTTCGAGTCGTCTTTGTGATTTTACAGACTTCTGTTCATTTCTAGTCATGTCAGAATTTACAAATTCAGCTACAATTGTTAATAATTCGAATTTTTACTTACTGCAATCTTGTGTAGTCAAAAACTACCGAGTTTATCCAAATGGTGAATTTTCTATTTATAGATATAGAGAAACGGATAGAACTATCACGATAATTTTATGTCGAATGTCAGCTTCGTGCACCAATGAGAAATTTTGCGTTAAAATATTTACTGATCAATGTAAAATTTTCTAGATAACAAAGTTTATCGTGATTTTTTTTCAGGAAACTTTTCACTATCTCGATAAAATATCAAGGAAACTTTGATCTATCGCAATAGTTTTCTAAACTTATCATGATAGCTATCTCGTATCTCGTAGCAGAAAAATGCCACCATAGATAAGATTTTCATTTAATTAGGATAAGCTGAGTCATAAGCAAATTGGTACTGTTCGTGAAATTACTCCGAAAACGCTTTTTATTGTCAGTGCAATGCACGTCGAAACAGATGACCCAATTTTCTCCGACCGTTAAATCCAAGTGTTTCTTGAAAGAAAAAGGCCACCTCTTTCATTACTGAATGAATAAATAGCATTATCTCAAAGGCTACAGAATACAAATACAGTTTCGGTGCAAGATCAAGAGTGAGTTCAGTCATAGTTCAGAATAAAGCAGTGGACAATATAGATAAGAGATCAGACTGCACGTTCAGTGGAGTCTGATCTTTATCTACACTGTCCACAAAAACGTCTGGTGTCTACTATGGTATGGAAATAGTTAAAGAAGGAATTGGACGTGTGTACAAAGAAAGAAGACAAATATTGAAAGAAAAAAAAAAAATAATGGATGTGCCCTTTATTTTTTCCCTTTTTCCACTTTATTTTCTCCTTTTTCAACAATGTTCCAAGCTATGAAAGACAAATCCAGTCATTTGAGCGACATTTGAGTTGTCTTCTGCAAATGTTTTAAAATTAAATATGAACGAGTCCGAAATTTGCTGTTTGGCAAACACTTAAAAAATTGTTTGTGTCCATTCATTCATAATGATTTGCATAGGCTTCGGGCTTGTTTGTCTCAAAACCAGTTCGTCCCTGGGCTTATTCGCCCGGGCTTGTTCGTCCCACGCTACCTTATCGATCTTATTGGAATGTACAGTGCTATGTGCATTCTAGAATGGATTGTTATTTTACACATACAAATACTTTGAATAAAATTTATCAATGTTTTGTTTTTGCCTTTCTTGAAGTCGTTTTTCAAACAGAACAGAAACTTTATTAATGATTCGAGGCTTGAACACACAAGGTTTCTGCACCGCCTCTTGCCTACGGCTAACCGCCTTACAACAAATTGTAAGTTGAAAATCCATACGTATCTATTATTTTTCTGTATTTTCTTCTCTAAACGTAATGATGGGAATTCATGACTCCATTGATATTTTTCTTTCACTTTTCTTTCACTTCAGTTTCTTTAAACGTAATGATGGGGATGACTCCATTGATATTTTTTCTTTTACTTTGGTTTCTTCTCTAAACATGATGATGGGAAGGACCTTTTTTGAACAGTTCGGTTGAATAAAATGGTCGGCGATTATGTGTAGTTAACACCTTTTCATAATCAAAATCAGTGAAGTGTCCACTATTAACACCTTTGGTTAGCAGAAACTTAAGTTGGGACAAACAAGCCCGGACCAACGAGAAATCAGTTGGGACGAGTCTTGAAGCACCATACACAACCATACATGTAGTTACCTTTGTGGCCACTGTAGATTTAAGATTGCACAAAACCTACATTTTGATCTTTTATCTACACAGTCCACTTTGCTGAAACACTACAGGCTAATGCCATCAGCTAAAGCCATCACAATACAACAATTATTTGGGTCTTAGTTTTAAACTGAAAATACCTGTTGAGTTCATTTGGCACCCAAAGGGTTAAATGTCTGCTGGTCAAAAAGGCGCCCTGAGGGTCACACAAGAATTTTGTTATACATTATTATTGTAACATAGGGGCAAGTTAATAAGCCATTTGACTTGAACTTGGCTGGAAAAAAGGGGATCGTTTTTGAGTGCCTTTTTAAGTAGTATAGATAGTTTGCTAATTTTGTTTGAAAAGCACTTATGTTTAAAAACACCTTTTTTAAAATCAGCATATTCGTTTGGAAAAGAAAGCTGCTAAATAAATAGCCCTAAAAACCTATATACATATTGTTAAAATGTCTATACACCATTACGATAATTACCAACCTTAAATTTTTTCAAGTTTCTTTAATCCACTTTTGTACAAGAATGGCTTTTAAAGTCTATATAGTTGGCAGCTATGGAAATGATTTTGGGAAAAGGAGTTGCTCTAAACAAATGTTATTTCTCCTACAAAGCTCCTTATAGTATTAAAGTAACAGTAAAGCCTAAAAGTAAACAAAGCAGGCTTTTAAATGCATTCAATTTTATATCATACCATTTAAAAGTAAGGAAACTGTTGCGAAGATGACAGTCTGTCATTGTACAGTCAGACCAAGTATTAGTCGCTGACAAAGAAATTAATTTCAGAACTAGGTTAAAACCTGCCAGGTAGCTGTGTCTTTTGTTTATTTTTTGCCTGATTTTAAATCTTTCTTTTATTCTGCCAGGGACTAACACATGGCTCGACCACAGGATAACAGACCGTCATCCGCACAATATTTTTCATATTTAGATTTAAATGTATTATGATACCTGCTTTTATATTTTGGCCTCTACTGGGCCTTTAAGAAGCTGGACTTGCCCTTCCTTATTCATGCACTTGTTGAATGTGGAATTTTAACTAAGTTTTGATAGGTTTAAAAATAGCATGGAAGATAATGGATTCCTTTATGGAACGATTCTGACTTTAAACGACCCTGGGAAATAAAAAGGCATTTGAAAACATTATAGGCAAAGAAAAAATGTGGGTAACTAGCAATTTTTCCTTTTCCAACAAAGTTTCTTAACCTTCCAAAAATAAATTTCAATCCTGAGTCACATATATTTGTTGTCTGCAGAATGCTTTGAGTTCAGACTTTTTTAGCTCCACTAGCTGAAGGCCAGCGAACTTATGTCATGGCCCGGTGTCCGTCGTGCGTTCGTGTGTGCATCTGTCCGTCCATCTGTGCATGCGTTAACTTTTATTTCAAACATCTTCTTCTCTGAAATTACCCATCCAAATTTGATGAAACTTCACAGAAATGATCCTGCTATGGTCCTCTTCAGAATTATTGGAAAGAATTTGATTCCTTCAAAAACTCTGGTTGCCATGGGAACAAAACTGAAAAATATTGAAAATCTGAGAAAATCTTCTTGTCTGAAACCATAAGGCCCAGGGCTACCAAATTTGGCAGGTAGCTTTATCTGATGGACCTCTAACAAATTTCTTTATATTATAGCCCTGGGGTCAAAATTGGCCCCATTCCAGGCATCACAAGTTTAATATGGGCTGGTATAGCGACTTCAATTCAATATAGTAATCAAGGGAAATAACTCTTGTTATAAAAGATTAAGTTTGTTACTTTTTACCTCCCTTGATTATTACATTGCAGTAATACATGATTGGTGTTAGGTATTCAAGTTCTTTGGATAGAAAGTGCTCTGTTTTCAATCAGAGTGATTTATTTTGATGCTAATAGTTATGCTCACATGAGTGGAATATTTAATTTAAAGTAAGGTTTCTATCATTCAGTTTTTTCCAGACCTTTACCTTTCATGCCAATGAATAAACCTGCTTGTATTCACTGACATTATCTTTGCAATCAAAAAGATATGACTTTTTTTTCTTGTGCAGCGGGGAAGTTATGTTTTGCAAGTAAGTTTTTATTACCATACAGATTTTTTATACTGTATGTCTCTGTCAATGCCAATCAAGTGCATGACACGTTAATTTTACTGTTTAGGAGACGACAATTTTTTTGAATGAACCAAAGTTAAAAGCCATTGCAAAAGAAAACTGAATGTAGCTTAAATGATTAATTCTGTCTTTGATACAGTAGAAAACATTGTGGGAAAAGGAGAAAATACTGGCTGACAACATGTCCTTTTCTCCCACAACGTTTTCGAAAGCCTTCTATTTCAGGGTCATTAACACTTCGATTTCTGTGGTAAGGGGTTAAAAAGCCAGTGGAGCGATACAGGGCCATCAAGGTGAGCTTTTGTGATTGTGCTGTATCCGTCTTGCGGCATCAACTTTTATCTTGTGTACGCTTTAGAGGCCACATTTTTTGGTAGAATACCCATGAAACTTGGTCAGGATGTTTATCTTGGTGATATCTAGAATGAGTTGCAAAATGGGTCATGTCAGGTCAAAAACTAGATCACAAGGTCAAATCCTAGAAAAGCCTTGAGTACAACCATTTCAGTTCAATACTACAGAAAGTTTGTGTTGATGATATCTTGGACGAGTTTGAAAATGGGTCACATCGGGTCAAAAACTAGATCACTAGGTCAAATCTCTGAAAAACCCTGTGTACGCTCTAGAGGCCACATTTTCAGTACAATAGTCATTAAAGTTGGTCAGGATGTTTGTCTGGAAAATATCTCATAGGAGTTTAAAAATGGGTCATGTAGGGTCAAAAAAATAAGTCACTTGGTCAAATTTTAGAAAAAACCTACAAACACTCTAGAGGCCACAATTTCTTTAAAATACCCTCAAAAATTGGTCAGAATATTTGTCTTGAAGATTTCTTGAATTCCTTTGAAAATGGGTCACGTCAGGTCGGAAACTAGGTCACTAGGTAAAATCTTTGAAAAACCTTGTGTACGCTTTAGAGGCCGCATTTTCAGTACAGTAGTCATGAAAATTAATCAGAATGTTTGCTTTGATAATATATCAGAGGATTTTTGAAAGTAAGTCACATCGGGTCAAAAACAAAAGGTCACTAGGTCAAATCTTAGAAAAACCTTACGAACATTCAGGAGGTCACATTTCAGTCCAATACCAATAAAAATTTGTCAGAATGTTTGTCTTCATAATAACCTTTACAATTTTTACATGGGTCACACTGGGTGAAAAACTAGGTCACCAGGTCAAAACTTAGAAAAACCTTATGTACACTCTAGAGGCCATTTTCAGTCTAATTCCAAATAAAGTTTGTCTTGAAGATATCTTATACGAGTTTGAAAATGGGTCATGTTGGATCAAAAACTATGTCTCCAGGTTGAATCTTAGTAAAACCTTGTTTACGCTTGTAGGTCATTTAGTAAAACCATGTGTACGCTCATAGGCCATATTTTACGTCTGATATTAATGAAAGGTTGTCAGAATATTTGTCCTGATGATATCATAGACAGTCTGAAAATAGGTCATGGTGGGTCGAAAACTAGGTCACTAGATTTAATCTTGGAAAAACCTTGTGTATACTATTGAGCCCACATTTTCAGTGCAATTCTCTTGAAAAGTTGTCAGAATGTTTGTCTTGATAATATCTTTGATGATTTTGAAAATGTGTTGCATCTGGTCAAAAACTAGGTCCCCAGGGTAAATCTTTGAAAAACCTTTTGTACGCTCTAGAGGCCACATTTTCAGTCTGATAATCTTGAAACTTGGTCAGAATATTTTTCTTGATGATATCTTAGACGATTTTGAAAATGGTACATGTCAGGTTTAGGTTTCAAGGGCAAATCTCAGAAAAAAAACTTGTGTATACTCTACAGGCCATATTTTTTCTCAAATAGTGTACTCATGAAGGGTGGTCAGAATATTTGTCTGGATAATTTCTACAAGTTAGAAAATAGGCAATGTTGAGCTAAAAAGTAGGTCACAAAGACAAATTCCAGAAAAAGCTTGTGTACACTCTAAAGGCCATATTTTAAGTCCAATACTAATGAAAGTTTGTCAGAATGTTTGCCATTATATCTCGGAAGAGATTGGAAAGGGGTCATGTTTAGTCAAAAGGCTCAGGTCAGCGACATAGGGCCATCATGGCACTTTTGTTTAAAAATTTCGTAGTTTTGTCAGTTTTTAGCTCTACTGGCTGAGAGCCAGCAGAGCTTATGTAATGGTGTGGTTTCCGTCGTCTGTCCATCTGTTCGTCTGTCTGTCAGTCCGTTCGTTAGTCCTTTTCTTGTTTACGCGATTAAGTCTGCATTTGTGATCGGATTTTCGTGAAGCTTGCACAATTTATTTAAATTATCTATAGCTTGAACCCTATTGATTTTGAAAAATATCTGACAATGTGTAAGGGAAAAGTAGCCATTTCAAGTTGATAATCTACATTTCTTGTTTACGCAATTAGGGTCTGATTTTCATAAAAACTTGCACGGCTGCTTCATATTATCAGTAGCCTGAACCTTATTGATTTTGAAAAAAGTCAGACCAATAGTAAGGGAAAAGTAGCCATTTAAAATTGAAAATATATAATTCTTCTTTACGCTATTAAGTCTGCATTTTTTATTTGATTTTCATAAAACTTGCACAGGTGGTTTATATCATCAATAGCTTAAAGCCTATTGATTCTGGGAAAAAAATCCTACAATTAAAAAGGGAAAGATAGCCATTAAAACTTGAAAATATACATTTCTTGTCAACGAGATTAAGTCAGCATTTTTTTGATTCATTTGTTTTGAAACTTGCACAGATCGTTTCTGTCATCTGTCAAAAATGAAGGAAATCCAGCTGTCAGTTTAGGAAAAGTAGCCATTTGATGACTATGATTTTCATTGACTGGAGGGATTTTGACCTAATAAAGTACCCCCCCTGTGCAAAATTGTTCTAAAACTTGCATTTAATGATTTTAGCTAGATTTTAACGATCAAAAAACATTTCATACCAAAGGTACAGAGCTTTTGTAAATCTTTCAAAAGCCTTTTGAAAACATCATTTGGACACAAGCAATTACTTGTTATTGACAACGTTTCGGTATCATTCAGCGAAATTTTTGTATACTCTTTTTTATCTATTGTACAAGGATAGAATTATATCTAAAATAGTGTTTAAGTCATAAATAAAGTTAACCTCTGCAGAGAAAAGAATCAGCTAGGTAGTTGTTAAAAACCCGCTGCCTTCAGTGCGTCAGCGCTTTGATTTAGACTGTGGTCTGTACATGTCGGACATATAAGTAGAGAGTGGGATTCGTTTTCAACCGTATATAAACTGCGAATTTCTACAAACTCTGTCGTTTCCTGAAAGAGACCTATCTAATGCCTCTCTCTTTCAACCAATTATTGATGTGTTGAAATTTTGAATTCTGTCAATGCTGGTCTAAATCATAAGTAATATAATCGCAGTAGTTTTCATCTTTAATGCACGCATATGTGTCTAAGCGTTGACAATTATTAATGAGAAAGTATCAAAATTGATAGCATATATCTAGCACACATTGCCAAATTATCTCGTAATTAACACATAGATATCTAGGTGGTTTTGCTATCAGTAGTGAAAAAAATATGTTCTGAATACGTTTAACAAAAAAAATTATTATTATAATATTTCCGTCCATTATCAGAATCGTTCTCGAGTGTAAGCAGGGATGTAATTTACGATCCCTGGTGTAAGGTTTAGTCTTAAAATAAAAGTTAAAAAATAGGATCAAAAGTAAACGGAAATAGGACTCGACCATGTGTAAAATGTGAATGAATAAAACTAGGACTTGTTGTCAATCATTTTAACCTTTAAACTGCTAAATAAATAAAACAGAAATTTCCAGTATTAAAAACCCAAATATTGCTTGTTCACAGTTGATTTCACCTGAGTCCCGCTTACCAGCCTAAAGGTTGAATTGCATTCTTTATCTAATTCTATACATTAAGGAGAGTAGCGCACTATCTGATTGGCAAAATCATTTGGTTTAGCCAATTAGAAATTCAATTACTTTGATATCTAGAAAAATCTTATAGTACTAAGTAAGAAGATAATTCAGAATGGTTGTGAATATGAACACCAATAAAACGCGGGTCGTTGTCTGAACCAAAGACAACCGATCATTAAAGACCGGAAAGAGTATCTCTAATGGTGTAAACGAATACTAGAAACGTATGATGTACTGGTCGTCTCACGGAATTCCCACGAGGTGAATTACCGTCCGAATATTGTGAAACATTTGATTTGTATCAGAACGTGTCCAGGCGAATGCATACTAATGTTATGCAAATGTGAGCTATTTACACCGTAAGCGTGCTTCACACGGCTTCAATATCTGATTATGGCCACTCATCATCGGTTCGTATTGCATAATATATAGTTGTAGCAACTTCAAAGTAAGCTAACTCTTTACCAAGCGAAACATTTCGTATCCAAAAAGAATAAATTGCAGACGACAAAATAGATTTGGATAAATTACAAGGATTGTCTCCGAAAGGTTTGAAAGCATGTGTTGAAAAAGGATAGAGTGCCAGGTACCAATATTTCCTCCTTTTCCAAAACTGTTTTGAAAGCCTTTTTTTCTGTCTTTATTAACAGATAGAGATTGTAGGCTGTATAGTATAACGATAGACTATTCACATGGTTATTTTTGTATTACAACCCATTGTTACCTTTCTATCCAGCAATAGTCAAGAGGCTATTTAGATTACCATTGATTTTGAGAAATCTGAATCGCAGTTCGATCGGTCGACCTGATCATATGACTTTGATGTCTAAATGTTGAACATTATCTTCCGCTAGATGGCATTCTTTAAATACACATCTATCTGATTTTGGGTAGAGAACCGGACTACTTTTCAAAACCACAACCGTTACCTTGAATTTTTAAATAAAATAAACGTTTACTCAATAAAACGCTATCTGGTGCGATTCATTCAGCTATGTTCAGCTAGCATGCAACCTATGCACCGGCCATTCATTAAAACAGCCCCTACAGGCTTGGGTATTAGCTTCGGTATAAGCCCCACTTTTCCCATGTATATGGGATGGGTGATGCGTCACAGCAGACAGGTCGAATCTTCGAAGAATATGAAATGCGCAGACAACGCAATGTTGAAACTAAAGGGAGTGAATTTGTTGGCAGTTTTGTATAATATCTTTAGGTTGCGCCCGACGATAGTGGCAGATTTTTCTTCCACGTCGGAGCGTAAGCAGTTCATGGACAGGTTTTTTTTTCCCTTTTATTGGTATATGCAACCAAATCTCCGCTTTATGGGCTGTTTGGATTTTATCCATTAATGCAGAATGGCATAAAATTTCGATTTCGGACTGCACAGGCAAACATGGGTGACATTTTTTTGCAGATGCACTGAATCCTCTTTTTCACAGAAAGTAGTTCAAAATAAATAACGCTTGAAGTCGGCGTCATATTCCATTCCTTTTCAATGCCAAAAATAGACGTTTTATAGCAGCGCGAAGCTGATAGCTCGGGGCTTAAGATTGATATCGTGGAGGAATATAATGCATGAAAACTAATGAAAATTTATGATTCGGAAAGACCAAATAATTCAGACAGATTAGGGGGAAATACTTCAAACGCAAGAGATCCTTCAAAATGTTTAACTCTTTACCAGACAACAATGTTTTAGACTTCCCTATATCAAAGCCGACTGCTTACGATAAATTCGATCAGGCTCATATGATAGGACTTGTCTTTTAGAGGGTAGGAAACATTGTAAGAAAAACAGCAAATGCTGATTTACATCATTTTTCTTCTTTTAACATGTTATGCTATTGGCTAGAAAAGACAAACTTGTATTCATAAAGATTTTTAAATACTCGAAATTCCTATCAATTTCAGAGTTTCGTGGAGTTCTACTACAAACATTGCATGAACGGCTTTAACTTTTTACCAAACGACAAAGTTTTGAACTCTTCCAAATTGAATATATCTGCAGATGACTAATCAAATGCAGCACAAATATTGATGTATGTCTTTGATAGGGTAGAAAACATTGTGGGAAAAGGAGAAAATGCTGGTTACCAGCATTTCTCCTTTTCCCACAATGTTTTCAAAAGTCCTCTTCTTTAGGGTAGTGATTATGTGATGCAGGTTTCAAATCGTAGGAAAAAAGAGGAACCTCATTGTGGATGGCATGGGTAAGTGTCAAACGGCATAAAAGTTGCAGTCTGATCTTGGATCTATATTGTACACTTGTGCAGGCAACCCTGTAAGACGCCACAACCGTATTGTTTGACAAAAACAAAGTGAGGTATTTGCATATTCAGTGACTTTATATAGCACATTGGTTACAACTTTATATAGCACATTTGTTACAACTCCATAACATATAGCACGGGAACTTATACGAATATGATATACGGATACAAAATTGTCTCGGTTCAATTTCGCCACACAGTAAAGGAACTCGAGAAACAAACAAATAGATGTTCTGGCCATTGTGACATAACTGGCAAACAAATTTTTTTAACCCTATTCAAAACAATCCCTGAGAAAGAAAACTTATAAAAAACATTGTGAGTACAGGAGAAAATGCTGGCATGGTTACCAGCATGTTCTCCTTTACCAACAACATTTTCTACCCTTTCGAAGACGAATTCCATTATTTGAACCGCATTTAATTGAGTCATGCTCTGTGAAAAGGGGGCTTACTGCATCTGCGAAAAGTAGCAACCAAGGTCAATCTGCACAGTCCACGCAGGCTGACCTGAGCCGAAACTTTTCGCTATTGGTAAATTTTATATATGTCCCAGGACCAGTCTACCTGAAGATCAAATTGGTTGTTAGAAAAAGTGACTACTATGAAACAATAATTAAGTGATGGGTTGATCGGTATAATACATCACGGAGATACATTAAACCCCTTTTTGACAGAGCATGGCTCAATTTTTTTATTCATTATTACTACTTTTTATTTGGATCAGTCTAAAATATTTCGGTCTTGTACAGAGTTAATAACAATTTTACATCGGAGAGAAGTGGAGTTTTAGCTGAGTTGTCTGATAGAAAACGACGTTTTAACCCTGATCCCACCTAATATAAACTGCTCACGATTATGAAAATTGATTTCGTTCTTTTTTCAATATTGTTTGCGTGAATTAAACACTGAACGAGGAGAAAACGGTGTAAATCGAGATTAGACTAAATAGATCTGTACGTATACTCTATGTATGTGCCGTCTGATCTTTGTCTAAACTCTCCTCAAAATATAACCAGGACAGGATGAAGGATTGGGGATCCATTACTCTAGTAGAATTTATATCGTCTATATGTTTCTCATATCTTTTCATATCTTCCTCTCTTTTTCCTTTTTCAACTACAGCCAAATCAATAGCAATAAGTTACAAGGACCTTAATTCAATTTATAAACCATAGAAGTTCATTATTTATGATAAAGTGTACGTCCTATAAGTTTGAGCGGCGCCGTGGCAAAAGAGGGTTTAATGCATCTCCGTGATCCATAATACGAAGAAAGTTATCACAGTTCTTGATCCATTAAATCAATTTTGTCTTACAACTAACTCAATTAGAGGTAAACTGGTCTTTCGACACGAAGAAAAATTTACCAATAGCAAAATGTGTCGACCAGATCGATACGGTTCGACATAGGGTGATACTTTTTGCAGATGCGTTAAACCCCATTTTCACAGATCATGGTTCATTTTCCCCATCTTATTTTATTGTTGTTGTACATTAGGATGTAATAAAGAGGACCGAACATGGGCTTCGAGGATAAAATCTATCTTGATCTTGAATCTTTATCCCCCCCCCTCTTGTTTTTCTTCAGTAACTCCTAGCAGCAACTAGAGCAGACATGCTCTAAAAAAAAAAAAAAAGGAAAATTGAAATAAAAAAAGTTTTTAAGAAATTTAAAAAAAAAAAGCTGCAGTTCTGATTTATCATCCGAGCAAACAAAGCTGCTGCAACAAGTAGGCCCGTACCTCACTTTATGTAGGAAAGCAGCCAGTGGCTTGGAAAGAAGGTTGTGCGGAGTGCTGGTAAAAGAGACTCCAGGAAAGCATGGATAGGTGCACTTGCCGCCTCGATATAACTGAAATAATGTTGAAAACGGCGTTAAACACCAATCAATCAACAGTACCTCGCTATTTGGTCATTTTGCTCTTCGTTTTAGGTCGTACCTAGTTACTAACATTTTATATCCAGGTCATTGTTAACCTGCCTGATAATTTCTTACAAAGACCTGGGTCCGTATTCACCAACATTTTTAATCTTATTCTCAAAAAAATTCTAAATGTGAAAGTAACATAATTTCTGATTGGCTAAACCGAATGATGAAAGTTTTCTGGCATAATCAGATAAATAAACTTGTTTGAAAATCTAAAAATCTTTTAATTCTGCCATCATAACCTTTAATTGATAATTAATATTATACTATTTCACTACAAGACATATGGGAATCTGTGCATTTCAGCCAAATATTTTGCCTCCACCACTGACCACGTGTTACTATTTTTAGCATAACTGAAATCCGTCTATTACACTTAAAGGGCAAATTCCAAAATATTTTGACCATACTGTTTTTTTCCTTCAATCAGCTGCAAATGATGTTAGTATAACATATGTCCGTCATTTTTCATAAATACCACCCTGTAACATGCCATAAACCAGGGATCGTATATACACACGATCCCTGCATAAACCACGACCGAATTATCACGATGATTAACGACCCTAAAATGGTATATGGCTTACTTCCCCTGATTCGCTTATCTCCCGTGCTTGTGTGACGTCATAGTTGATGCAGTCTGTGTACTGTTAGTAGACATAACATAGTGATGCGGATGATTGTTCGCAGTTATCTAAGTGTTAACTGAGAATTGTGCCGAAAAAATGGTAAATTGTGCAGCCTATGCTGCAACGTCGATTCGGGAACTCACAGAATTAGTATGTTCAAATTTCCGAAGGAATTAAAAAGGAGGAAACTATGGATTCAACGTTCAACGTTCAAACCGGGGCCGGACAGTAGCGACGGATTTTGTGCCATCGGTTCATTCGAAATTGTGTCTGAAATACTTCGAGGATAGTCAGTTCTTAGTAAGTCCAAAACTCGCAAAAGAAGTTGATTATAGGAATTTTTGGCTGCAATTAAAATCTGACGCTGTGCTGACATTATTCGAAACTCCGAGTCGGAAGGAGATTGGGCTAAAACCAAAAGACAGACATTCCGCAACGGCAATTTCCCAAAAGAAACTCCCACACGAGGTTTTTTTTTTTTTTCTTGAAATAAGATTACACGAGTTGTTATTCGTACTCTTTTACCCTTTTCTGCATGATCGCTTCATTCTGGACAAAGGAGAAATTGCTGCTGTTTTCTCCTTTTTTTCAAATGTTTTCAACATTTAACAAAATTATAGATTCATCCAAATTCATAAACATTACAAACAAGAAAGTTGGCTTTGTTCAAATGATGTTAACTTTCAAGGGATAATAATCATTCTTTGAAAAGCAAACATCATTTTCTTCCCACACTGTTTTTCAAACACTCTTCTTTGGGTACTGGAAACTAGATCTAGGATTTGTATGGTAAAGGGTGAAGTCAGTATCTGGCTACCCCTGGTCACGGTCATAAATGTTAATCCATCACAAACCACTTGAAACAATACAGGAAATGATTACATAACATTTGCATATCTCACCCCTTTTACACTTTAATTTTTGTTTGTGACAGTAAACCCCTGTTATAGCTTTTATCCCATACACTAATTCTCTTTGTCATTTTACTCTTAATAATGATTTGTAAACTTACATGCATTTTGAACAAATTTTGAATTATCTCTATACAATTTTGAATTGTGGATATTTCCTTGTTCCTATCCATATAATGTCTTGGTGAAGAAAAACATTTTGAAAGCATTGTGGGAAAATGCTGGTAACCAGCATTTTCTCCTTTTTCCACAATGTTTTCTACCCTATCAAAGACGAGTCCAAACATTTGAGTAAAATATTATTTGTTGACCCCAAATGCTTTCAATTCGGTTGAGTCAATAAATTTGAGGTTTGGTAACGAGTTAAACATGTGAGCTAAACACTGTGAAAAGGGGGCTTAATGCATCTGCGAAAAGTATTGATTCAGGTCAGTCCGCGCAGGCTGACCTGGGCCGAAACTTTTCACTACTGGTCAATTTTCAGTACGTCAAAGGACAATTTTACCTCATGATTCAGACGGTTGTTGGACAAAAACGGACTTAATGAATCTATGATTATGTGATGACTTGCTTGGCATCATGCAGATACATTAAACCACCTTTTGCCAGAGCATGGCTCAATTATTTATTTTACATCAATTGAGAAACAAGTTCATACAACTCGTACTGATCTCTTTGGGTACTGCTTCCTGGGAACTGCACCGGTACTCGAGCCGAATGTGTGGGATTTGTATTTAAAAGTACAAAATATTGTGGATAAAGGTCAAATTGATAGTTACCAGCTCTTTCTATGTTTTTACATTGAATCTTAAGTCGTCTATACTGCATTTTGACCTGAATGTAAATATTAATCCCTCATTCCCTAGTAGACAAATTTGAGACTTACCCAAATTGAAACCATTTGCAGAAGACAAACAAGAACAACAAATTTACACTATCCTTTCCGACAGCACACAATTCAGAGTTTAAGACTTTCACAGAGAAGGCAGAGGAAGGTAGAAATGCTGGTACTTTGTGCTCTTGCCAAAATGTTTTCGAATCTTTCAGTCAAAAATTTCATCTTTTGTATCCCATTTAAAGACGATCGCTACAGTTTCACCATTTTTTGAAAACATTCATGAAACTATGTGTGGTGATAGTATATTATCTGATCTACAAAAATAGGAGATAAAAAAAGGGGGTCACCAGCTTTGGGAAAATTCTATGAATATTTCTTTTAGTACACCCTGAATTGCGGCAGTTCAGAATGAAATTTCACCTATGAAATCTAAGTCTATGTATACTTTTTTAAATGACAACAATTAAAAGCAAATTTTATATCATTGTATTGGGGAAACATCAAATATAATGAAAAAAATAATTTAGAGTATACTGAGTATCAATCTTTAAAAAAAAAAAAAATAGCCTTAACTTATGGCTAAAACACCTTTATTTTGGAAAAACCCTAAAAAAAAAAGAAAGGGTATCTTTTAAAGTTATTTTTTTTTTTTTAGCTCCACTGGCCGAAGGCCAGCGGGCTTATGTCATGGCCATTTGTCCGTCGTGCGTCCGTCCGTCCGTCCGTCCGTGCGTCCGTCCGTCCGTGCGTTAACTTTTTTTTAAAACGTCTTCTTCTCTGAAACTACTCATCCAATTTTGATGAAACTTCACAGAAATGATCCTGCCATGGTCCTCTTCAGAATTTCTTGAAAGAATTTAATTCCTTCAAAAACTCTGGTTGCCATGGCAACAAAACTGAAAAATTTTGAAAATCTTTGAAAATCTTCTTGTCTGAAACCGTAAGGCCAAGGGCTACCAAATTTGGCATGAAGCTTTATCTAGTGGACCTCTACCAAGTTTCTTTAATTTATAGCCCTGGGGTCAAAATTGGCCCCGCCCCGGGGGTCACAAGTTTTACATGGGCTTATTTAGGGAGAACTTTAAAATTCCTCTTCTTCCTAGCCATGGGGCCTAGGGCGACCAAATTTGGCATGTAGCTTTATCTAGTGGACCTGTACCAAGGGTGTCCAAATTATAGCCGAGGGTCAAATTTGACTTCGCCCCGGGGGGTAACATGTTTTACATGGGCGGGCTTATATAGGAAAATCTTTCGCATCTAGCTATAAGGGCTAGGGCTATCAAATTTTGCATTTAGCTTTATCTAGGGGGTCTCTATCAAAGGTGCCCAAATTGTAGCCCAGGGGGTCAAATGTAGCCCCACCCCAGGGGGTCACAAGTTCTACATGATCTTATATAAGGAAACTTTAATAATCTACTTGTACATAGCCATATTTAGGCCTAGGGCTACCAAATTTTGCATGTAACTTTATATAATGGGCCTTTACCAAGAGGGCCCAAATTTTAACTTTGGGGGTCAAGTTTGACTCCACACCAGGGGTCACAAGTTTTACATTGGCTTTTATAGTGAAAACTTGATAAACCTGTGTCATGGATCACATATTTTACAGGGCCTTTTATTCAGCAAACTTGTTTTACATGACTTTTTGTTGGGCAAGATTAAAAAATCTTTTTGTTTATAACCACACATTCTAGTTTCATATTGTAGGTCTGGGGTCGAAATTGCCTTCATTCCAGGGATCGCAAGTTTAACATGGGCTTCAAAATATTGTCACTTCAATTTAAACATTAATCAAGGGAAATAACTCTTTTTATGAAAGATAAAGTTCGTTACTATTTACCTCCCTTGATTATCAAGCTGCAGTGATACATGATTGGTGCTAGACAAGTTTTTTAGCTCCACTGGCCGAAGGCCAGCAGGCTTATGTTATGGCCCGTTGTCCGTTGTGCGTCCATCCGTATGTTAACTTTTTAGCTCACTTGAGCACAACGTGCTCAAGGGGAGCTTTTAGGATCACCTGGTGTCCGTCGTGCGTCGTGTGTCGTCAACAATTCTTTAAACATCAACTCCTCCTAAACCACTGGGCGGATTTGGACCAAACTTGGCTGGAATGTTCCTTGGAAGGTCCTCTTTAAAAACTGTTCACAGAATTTGATTCCATCAAAAACTCTGGTTGCCATTGCAACCAAATGGAATTTTTTAGGGAATTCTTTAAAAATCTTCTCCTCTGAAACCACGGGTCAGATTTTGAAATAATTTCACAGATATGCTCTTTGGGTGACCCTTTTTAAAATTTGTTCGTAAAATTTTGATCCGTCAAAAAATGTGGCTCTGGTGAATGGGGGCTTCTTGCACCATATAGAAATGAAGGAATTCTTCAAAATTCTTCTTCTCTGAAACCGCTGGTCAGATTTCGAAATAATTTCACAGGGTTGTTCCTTGGGTGACCCTTTTCAAAAACTGTTCATAAAATTTTGATCTGTCAAAAAACGTGGCTCTGGTGAATGGGGGCTTCTTGCACTATACAGAAATGAAGGAATTCTTTAAAAATCTTCTCCTCTCATGGGTTTCATGTTTTACAGGGCTTTTCATTGAGAAAAATTTGAAAATCTTCTTGTTTATAACATTCAAGAACTGAATTATTTGGTATGGAGCTTTATATTGTGGACCTCCACCAGGATTCAAATAATTATAGCTTTGCGATCAAAATTGGCTTTGCCCATGGATCACAACTTTCTCGTAGGATTAGATAGAAAAGTGTTTGCATGTCCTTGTATTTGAAATCAATTTGCTGAATATTGTAATGTTTGGCTTGTAGTGTTTTTACTTAATAGCCAGTGGAGCGATACAGGGCCATCATGGCCCTCTTGTTTTTTAATGTTCTAACATTCAGATTTTTGTTATTTTTTCTATAAATCATATTCAGATACTAAACTAAAAGAATCAGGCTTGAAACAAATAGGTCACCAGCCTTATTTTTTAAGAAAATACATTTTAAGTTTGTGGTTCGGGTACTAACTAATGAGTACATGTAGGGTTTGTCAAAGACAAAGACATTATATGAAGTAAATTGTCTTAATTTTTTCAACAATTCAACAATGTTTATAAAAATCAAGTTTGTTTGTCATAATAAACCAATCCATAGCATATAAATGTTATACTGATGTTAGCATTTAACCCATTAGTGATTACCAAACGACTAATTCTAGACTCTTCTAAATTTGACGCGTTTGCAGACGCTAAACCAAAACCTGGTATTCATGTATCACAGTCCTTTGATGGGTCAGAAATCATTGTGCGAAAAGGAGGAATCAGTCAGTAGGAGCCATTTCTCCTTTGGATATCAATGTTTTCTAATGTTGTCGGCTGCAGATTCGTCAAGCTATGGGATAACCTGGTAAAGGAGAAAGAGTAACAGCCCCTTGTTTTCTGCAAGTCTTTACCAAGTGACATAATTTTGGACTAGACCAAACTCAAAGCATCTGCATCTGAAAATATGTTCTAGCTCGACGATACGTCTGCCAGATAGAGCGCTAGCAGCATGTGTCCTCATTTCCGTTGTTAGGTGACGTAGTTAGGTGATTCACTTTGACTTTCAGTCCCATCTTTTGAAAGCGTAATTTCGGATTCTTGCCTCGCATATAATTATTTGGCTTGATTCAAATACTTTTTTCTTCGTTTTTATGACATGAAACGACCCGTTTTAGTTCTTGGTTTATCCATTCTGCAGACATTGACAAGTGTGGCAAGATCCAACTGTATTAGGTGCTCACCGTTTCGAGTAACAGGTGAGCGTGATAGTTACACGAAGCGTGATAATGGAAACTGTCGCGAACGTCGTTAATATCTTGTATGTAAGTGCTTATAGTTTTGACCACTCTGAAATTTTGTCCCATGTTTAACCCTTTACCAAATGACAAATTTTAGACTGGTCAAAATTAAATGCATTTGCAGATGACAATATGCATGCGACTCAAAAATTAAAATTTGCTTTTGGAAGCGTATAACACATTGTGAGAAAAGGAGAAAATGTTTGGTTACAAGCATTTCCTCCTTTTTCCACTATGTTTTCTAAAGGCTTCTTTGTTAGGGTCTTTAGAATCCTGGATTGTGTGGTAAAGGGTTTAGAAAACTCTTTACCAGACGACAAAAGTCTGGACTAGTCTGAACTGAAGTTAAATATAGCCCAAAATTAATGATGTTGGTCATTGATGGGAGAGAAAACATTTTGGAAAAAGGACAAATGCTCGTTACCAGCATTTTCTGCTTTTCCCACTTCTTTTTCATAAGTCTATTTATATATATTATGTTCAGGGTTGTTAGAATTTGGTATTGTGTGGTAAAGAGGTAAAGCATCTTTTTGAAAGAAAACATTATGGGAAAATGTTTTTCAGTAGTATGCGATAGATTTTGGAAAGCCATGATTTTTAGGGAGGGATTTATCCATACTTTAGGTACTTGTACCCGTCAATGACTCAATGTAAACAGAATTCTTTACAGGGTAGAAATATCAACAGGGACCTATCAACAAATAGTTAGAACTAACATCTCACGATTATCAATCATAAAAGTCAATAAAAAGGTTATTTGACAGAAACTAAAGTGTCGGGGAACTGTCTTGAAAAGTGTCGAGGAACCGTCTCGAAAACCTGTGTCGGGGAACTGTATTGTCAGGGAACTGTCTTGAAACCATATTTTTTTATTATTTTTGTTTAATTCCGCCCGTCAATCGACTGAAACTGCTTCACATGAAACAAAGTTTATGCTATACACTGAATTCTATCATGTATAGATTAATATTTCTGTAAGCGATGTTCGCCCCGTAATGGACGTATTTCAAAAGCGCACGATACTCACCACGTCGAAACGTCCGGCACAACATTGTCATTTTCGTCATAAGTGAGCGAAAAGTTACTTTCATCCTCATCCTCAGAAACTTGATAACTTTCCTTAAAAATTGGCTCGTATATGTGCGGCCTTACTGGACCAGATCACCAATTTCTTCGTCGTCAATATCGCTCAGTTCATTATTGTAAACAACGTCCACATTGAAACAGCCTCTCCTATGACGTCACAAATCAAGGGACACAACCAATAAGTAAGGGAAAAAAGCGATGCTGTTAAAATTAATAAGCAGTAATATAGATTGAAAAAAAAGTACTTTTACTGATTTTTTTTCTAATTACAACATTAACAGGTTACCATGTGATGTATGTAGATTTGAAAATTAACCATATCTGAAACTTGTTGATTTGCCCTTTAAGGTACTTAGCAGATAACAACTGCTCCCATAAATAATCAAAGAAGTGTTAATTCGTTCCATAATGAAACAAGGTGGAACCTTTGACCAATGAATTGACCAATCACTTTTACTGAAGGAGTATCTTGTTCTAATTTTAGAAACAAAAAATCTAGACTTTGTAATGATTGGACTTTCGACGGAACGTAACATGTTAATAATACTTACAAACAAGAAATGTCTTTTAAAAAAGACAGACTGCGTAAGAGGCACTGGGATATGAATATTTAAAATCGTTTGTAGTATAATATGAAGAGAAACCATGAAAACAGTTCTGAAAGTAGCCTCTTTTATATTGTTTTGCATATGGTTGAAAGCAGAATTTTCAATAAGATTTAAGAATGAGGAAGCTCTCGTAATGACATATGATTATGAAGACACTCCCGCTCAGATAACAACCAGATGACCGAGTGCTACTGCATCTCTAATGGTCGCTATCGGATCACATCGGAGCGCGATGACCAGTATACTGGCGAACATTTTCGCTCTAGAGCGATCCGATAGCGCTCCAGTTACGATGTTTACGTTCAAGTTGCGTTTCGATAGCGATTTAAGCGATTATAAGCAATGTGACGGCGTTCTGAACAGATCGCAACGGATCTTTGTGCAAGGGAGGAGACTAGTAGAATGGGGGTATTACATGGATGAAATGCGTCTTATTTTACTTGTGTCGTGGTATTTCGCTGTATACATATATTCCATGTGCTATTCATAGTTGCTACCATGTTGTGCTGACAACTTAGTCAAGGTGCAGATAAATTTAAGGTTGTGACATAATTAGATGAAGTCGTCGAATTTGATATGCTGGTTTCTTGGGCTTGTTAACACGTAAACTTCTGAACATTACAACTTGTGCTGACAATACGATTGCTAGCAAAAGTGTCGTGTTTGGCTGTTTGGTCTCTTACACTATACTTGCTTTCTACCATATGTGTTGATAATGTGCTGACGTTGTCTGTGCATGTCATATTCTTCGACCTGTCTTCTATGACGCATCTCAATCCTGTAGAGGATAAATATTAATACGCGTTGTGTAAACTAAAACTCGCCTCTAATAAAATAGCAATGGAGAAAATGGCCATAAACAATACATCTGTGGAAAAATGTAGCCTGTTTTTCGCTCCAAATTTCTTAAAAAATTAATTATTTCAAAAGGGAAACATAGTTTTCACAAATACTCTTGTTTTACTGCACATCTTTGAATACAGTTTCTAAACCAGAATTGTCACAAAAGTGCCGCATACCCTCACACAGCGCTTTGTGACAGAACAGGTGTCATTTTATAGAAAAAAATATCACCAAAGTGCCCTTACTGGGTCAAAAATCATTACATTGTAACAAAAGTTTCAAGCCAATCATATTTATGAAGTTCAAAGTTACTAGCTTTTGTACTTTGCAAGTTATGCCCCAGATAAAAATCCAAAGTTAAAATTTACAAAGGGCAATAGCTCTAAATATAGTGGGAATAGAGTATGGTTTTTTGTACAATGCACTTCTCCTTAATGTGGTTTTTCTGTATATGAAGTTTGAGGATACTAGCTTTTATACTTGGGATGTTATGCCCCAGACAAAAATCCAAAGTTAAAATTTACAAAGGCAATAACTCTAAAAAAGTGGGAATAGAGTTATGGTTCTTGCACAGTGCACTTTGCTTTATGGTAATCTAATTGTATATGAAGTTTGAAGTTACTAGCTTTTGTACTTTGCAAGTTATGCCCCAGATAAAATCCAAAATTAAAATTTACAAAGGGCAATAACTCTAAAAATAGTAGGAATAGAGTTGTTGTTCTTGTACACTGCACTTCTCCTTAATGTGGCCTATTTGTATATGAAGTTTGAAGTTACTAGCTTTTTTACTTTGGAAGTTATGCCCCGGACAAAAATCTACAGTTAAAATTTACAAAGGGCAATAAATCCAAAAAATAGTTGGAATAGAGTTATGGTTCTTGTACACTGCACTTCTCCTTAATGTGATCTATCTGTGTGTGAAGTTTGAAGTTACTAGCTTCTATACTTTCGAAGTTATGCCCCGGACAAAAATCAGTTAAAAATTTACAAGGGGCAATAACTCTGAATATCCTGAAGAGAGTTATGGTTCTTGTACACTGCACTTCTCCTTAATGTGACCTATCTGTATATGAAGTTTGAAGTCACTAGCTTTTATATTTTGGAAGTTATGCCCCGGACAAGCTTTTCGTGACGCACGGACGTACGGACGGACAGACGGACGGACAAGGTGACTCCAGTATATCCCCCCCAAACTTCGTTTGTGGGGGTATAATAATTACAGACTTTAGGGAAACCAGGATTCGTGCAGGGTTTTTCCGCAGACCTATCAACAAGAAGTGTTTGGGCTTATACCGAAGCTATTACCCAAGCCTGTAGGGACTGTTTTTATAAATGGCCGATGCATAGGTTATATGCTAGCTGACCATTGCTTAATGAATCGTGCCAGGTAGCGTTTTAATTAGTAAACGTTTATTTTATCTTTAAATTCAAAGTAACGGTTGTCGTTTTGAAAAGTAGTCCAGTTCTGTACCCAAAGTGCCCAAACCAGATTGGTCTGTATCTAAAAAATGCCACCTAGCGGAAGATAATAAATGTGCTGATGATGTGCTTACTAAAACAAAAGTATAAGATTGACATACAAGTAGATGCCGTTGTCATAAAATTATTATGATAGTGTGTTCCTTGGGCTATGCTTTGTTGTTACCATTTTTCTATAATAATATGAGCGGCTCACTGGCAAATGGGGGTTTGATGCATCTCTGTGATGCATTATACCAATGAAATCATCACATAATTATGGATCTGTAAAATCCATGTGGTGTAATAGTCGACTGAATCATGAGGTTCGCTGATACTGTCACATGCAGAAAATTTACAAATAGCAAAAAGTTTCGACCCATGTCAGCCTGCGTTGACAGCGCAGGCTGGCATGGTCGATGCTTTTTGCAGATGCAGTTAGCTCCTTTTTCACAGAGCATCGTGATGACAATCTGCATGACACTTTGGCAGATGACAAATGCAGACAGGGAATTAAAGTATGGTCAGTTGATGAGATTTCTCCATGTAAGGGACGAGAAATATTAGAAAATGCTTGTAACAACCATTGTCTCCTTTTTTCATTATATCAAAAAACAAAAAAACTGTTTAAGAGTTGTTAAGTTATGGTATCGTTTGGCGAGGGGTTAACCCTTTACCACACAATCTCGACCTTTAGTGACCTTGAGGAAGAAGCCTTTTGAAATATTGCGGGAAACAGAGAAAATGCTGGTAACCAGCAATTTCTCCTTTTCCCACAATGCTTTCAACCGTATCAAAGATAAGTTCCATCACTTAAGTCAAATTTGAATTGTCCTCTGTAAATGCTTTCATTTTGGACTGTTCTAAAATTGTGTCGTTTGGTAAATAGTTATGGTGCAGATAAGTGTAAGAATGTTACATAAATAGGCTACAGTCGATTTCGAACTGCAGGAATCCTCACATAGGTGCCAAATCTGCCCTGATCACACGTCCTACAGTGATAAATAATGCAGAGGAAATTTCTAAATTTATGCTACCGTGTTATGTATCCATAGAATATCAAATAATGTTCAAGCGGATATTTCTAGTCGATAGAGAAAGCTAAGTAGTAGTAATTTGATGTCGGTGCGTCCTCTTCAATACCGGCGGCGTCCTGCGTGGCTCAGTGGTAAAGTGTTTGCCTCGTAACCTAGAAGAACCGGATTCGAGCTACACTGGAAGCACTGGTGCTTTTGTGGGAGTGTTCTTGGGAAAAACACTTTAGCTCCCAAGCCTTGTACTGGTGAAATCCACGGTACACATAAAAATATCAGCCATCCCTTGGATTATGACCAAAATAATGTTGAGAGTGGCGTAGAACACTACTCAATAAATCACTAAACCAAAATATACTGGAAATATCGATTATTGGATCCAAGATCCGACTGCACATTTATGTGCAGTCTGATCTTAACAATTATACATTGTCAGGGGCGTAATATTTAACTTCTGATTAGAAGACATAATTTTCGACTTATCTGAATTGAAAGCTAGTGCGAACGACTATTAAAATGTTCGTGAAATAAGGAAAGTTTTAGGTGATTTTTATTTCATTTTTTGTTTGCTTTGTTTTGTATTCAACAGTAGAACATTGTGAAAAAAATGCTGGTTACCAGCATTTTCTCCTTTTTTCTCAAAATGTTTACAAAAGCTTTGTTCTTCAAAATAGTTTAAGCACGGGACTGTTTGGTACATGGTCAATCATTAGTTTGTTTCGGTGTCTGTTACTACATCTTGACGTCACCAAAAGCAATTTAAATCGACTTTGGTAACAAAGGAATTAACTCCACCTTCCTGGAATGTTACCTGTTTCAAGCAGTACTGCCCCGTGCCTTATTTCTCATTGGAAAGTTGGAAATAAGCTGAACACTATTTTGACAATGTTTATATGGAAAAACAGCCAATACCTTGGCAATAATGTCTAGCAAAGTACTCATTACACGAGCTGCAGGAAAGAATGGATAAGTGCACTGACCTCCGCGACATAATTAACCAAACAACAGACGATAGATCGCTCCTCCCGCTGAGGTCACGTGGTCGTCACGTGGTCCGCGAATAAAAAGCCTAGACATATTACCCAGACACTAGGGCCTAGCTAGGAGACATGTGCAATTAACCAGAAGATGATTTAACCATGAAATAATTATTCTAGATAAAATAAGCATGGGAAGAACTTGAAATAGAGGCTGGTTTATTTCGAAGTCAGTTGACTTACACCTCTTACATTTGATAATATAACATGTACATTTAAATCGTACTCCCAAAACATGTCTTTAAATCATTGGTCTGCTAATACAGTTAATCTTTTACCTGGACAAAAGTAACCCTTTTTCAAAGTTCAAACTTCACTTACAGAGATTTTTTCATTATTTAGTCCACGATATGTGCTTCAATAATTTCTCCGGAATCGCAAGACACCAAACGAAATATACATGCAGGGTAAAAGCGGATGTTTGCATTGACCTTAGAAGATACAAAAAACAAATAGTAGGTTACCAAATTGATTTCTTCCAGTTCGATGGAAAAAAACTGAGGAGAAGAATAAAAAGAATAAAAACATAAACATATTTCTAAGCATTCGTCGCTAAATACTATTCTGTAAGAGTAACAGAAAGAGAAATTAACTTGACTTACACATTCAGCATGTATAATCCAATTTCAATCACTAATCAAAGGGGTTATAGACGGTCACAAATGTCAGACATACCGATATCAAAGAAATACCGCATTACCGCTTTGCGTAAGAATTGGCGACTACAGATCTTGTTCCAAAAGGAAGACAGCTTGATTGATTTCTTTTTGATTTTTGATATATAAATTATAATTCGAGGGAGATTAAAAGATTAAAGATAGAATGGAAAGATGGTAATGTACAGGGTAACATATCGTCTTTAACAGGCTTTGAGTTTACTCTGGTAAACATGTTAAAATACATGAGAACGTTTTTAATGGTTTACTCATGAAGGAAGATGACATTTGTTCTTGTTTTTTTTTTTGTAATGGAGTTTACCGCCGTTTAAACAGCTTAGGTCATATCACGGCGGTCAGTGAACCTACGCATGTGTTTCCTGGCTTTTTTGCGCCAGTACTGACACAACTTTCTTAACAGTGTCACTAATTACATTTCTCACATCCATCAGAGGTGAGAAGTGAAAATTTGCCGGAAACAAAGTTTTGCCTTAGCCGGGTATCGAACTCACTACTACCAGGTCATGAGTCAGATACGCTACATTTCTTTAAATTTAAACCAACGTCTAAAATGTGTCTACATAGCATTTCATTTTACCAGCAGTTATATATTTTTAAATAAAGAAGCGGGTATAGATCTATATTGCTCAGGTTGAAATTCTGGCAAATTTTTGACAATATAGAAGCATGTTTACAAATATTATTCATTTGCTGTTATTTTTTTCAAATCTGAAGCTGTCTTCTGCGTCAATAGTTTTACCTAGTATAACTCTGCATCTTGAAATGGTGGCTTTAATGATTAATGATGGAAAACAATAGATCTATATCAATTCTAATTTTATTCGTCGTTTTTTTTTTTTAAATTATATCTACCAGGGGTGATCAGAAAGGATGTGGACCACCTCGTAATTTTGAAAAATACTTCACTTAGGCTTACAAAAAATTACAAAGATGAGCATTGATTATCTGGCAACTGACTCTAGCTTTCGGATGTCGTCATCTTCAAGCAGGTAAAGTGTGACGTCATTTTAAGGACGTCATGTACTCCACTAGTGGTCCAAAATGTCGGACATTTTATTTGAGCCGAGAGTAATTAATATGAAAAAGGCAAAGCCTCAATACCAGCAACGTGAATGGTCTGTGGAACAAATATCTATTAATTCGAATGACGACTTAGATTCTAAATCTTAAAATCAAAGGGTTTTGAGTTCGAATTCCGTCTTTGCCAAAACTAATTTTGAACGTTGTCAAAAGCAGAAAGCATTTTTCTTTCGTAGATTTATACATGTGAAAAAGGGCTAACTGTCCCTGATTTTCTGAACAAAATAAAGACGGTTCCTTGACAATTTCGTTAATTTATGTCCAGAACAATATCTTGGAATGATTATTGGTTCACATACTTGTAAAGACCATTTTACGGGACAAATTTCCTCACTGCATGTAGATCTAGATCTATATAAGAGAGGCTTTGATTTTTATGAGGAATTGGTCAGTAAGTTGGGAAGAATACTAGTATTGAGCAGAGTACTGGTAAAAGGAACTTCAGGAACGCATAGTAGGTGCACTTGCCGCCGCAATGAATATACACACAAAAGAAAAAAACAAACGAACAAACAAAATCTTTCTTTCATTTCTTCGTTAGTGCACAGGTCTACCCACGTTTTACCTGGAATTTCTTTAAAATAAGAGTGCTTAGATCGCTAAATCAGATTATATACTATGTGGCTTTCTTTTTCATCCCATCTGCTTTCCTACACATCCATCGTTGAAACAGTGATCAGTGCAGAGACAGGAATGAATTCTGTCACAATGACTAGATCCAGATCTATCATCTAGAAATTTGCCGAGTTATCGGATAGATATCAGACTTATGGCAAAAAAACGCAATACTTTTCGATCTATTAACAAGCTTTCGTAACATGAAATAAATATATTTGAGCCATGTTGCGGTAAAAGAGGGTTTAATGCATCTCCGTGATGTATGATACCAAGCAAGTCATAACATAATTATACATCCATATTGTATGATAACTGACTGAATCAAAAGGCATGCAAACTGGTCCTTTGACATGTAGAACGTTGAAAAATAGATCTAGCAAAGAGTTTTAACCCAGGTTAGCTTGCGCGGACTGCACAGGCCGACCTGGGTCGATAGTTTTTGCAAATGCATTAAGCCCCCTTTTAACAGATAATAAATCCGGCTTTCTCTGTAAATGGTATTTTGCAACAGTCAAAAAACTAGTTCAGTCATGATTTCTTCGACACAATGTTTTCCGCGAAAAACGGCTCGTGCATGACGTAAGAGTAGTATGATTAATGACGTCATTATTTGCTAGCATAGATCATTGCGTATGTTTATACTCAAATAGACGCTTAATACGCTGAAAGTAAGTAAGAAATTAGATAATCTGTACTCATTAAACTGATAATGATTTTTAAGTAATCATCCGATCGGTAGATAATTTTTGTCATTTTTGACCAATCAGGTACTTGTGCGAAAGATTGTCATACGTGTGACGCTGTGCGACTAACCGGAAGACACTCAATTTTGAGTCATCCCTATTTAGATTTAGACTAAAACCCAGAACGAAGTCGGAATTTCATTTTTGAAAATCTAGAGCGGTGTTACCGCAAAACGAGCTTCGCTAGTTACGGGCGAAGCCCGTAACTCGCTGTCGCTCGTTATAAAGTTTTACGTCAGACACGGAAAGTATTTATCGCAAATCAAAACCGATTTAGAAAAAGTTTTAGGGAACTCTACACTCAGAAAATCTGATATTCCTAAATGGGTCGGACTGATTTAGAGACGGGTGCGACACTATTAGAGATGACCCTAAATCTTGCCATCCATTCATTTCAGTCATAGACAAAATCATCACAGATGTAAAGCGGCTTGTATAACAAGGTCGCCGAGATACTGTCAGGAAAATAGCTGACACATGTAGCATTTCATATGGAAGTGTCCAGGAGATTTCGACTGATAATACTGTCGCGTGTTTGCACATAGTGGGTACCTCGACTATTAACGTCCGGGAAAATGGGAGTCAGGGTCGAAACATTTTAAGAAATTTTAGAACGCATTAGGGTAGAGGGGTCAAACTTTACTGATCGTATTGTAACATGCCATGAAGTATAGGTACACTTTAATGAGACTTTATCTAAACAACAAAGTTGTGTATAGAAACATCCAACATCTTCTTTCGATGTTGAAACCAAACTGTCTCAGTCAGAAGTTAAAGTTATGTGCATCATTTTTTTCTCTATTCTCCTTTTTTTTCTAAATCAAGTTTTTTCTATACATACTACAGTCAATGCTGGGTTTTATGCCCACATTATTTATTCAAATAAATTACCCAAACACCATACATTTTTAAAACAGTCAGAAATTACGCAGAGTGACGTCACTTTACACCAAAATAACGCCCTAGCTCACAAAGCCACACTTGTACAGGAAACTTTTGCAAAAACAACACATAGAAACATTAGCCAACCCTCCTTATAATTCAGTCCTGACCCCTTGTGACTTCATGCGAGTTCCTATTTTGAAAGATTCTCTACGAGGCACACATTACGAGACCGCAAAGGAGCTAACCCTCGCTATGACCCGGTCCTTGAGAGTAATGCAACGTGATGATCTCGCGCACGTGTTTCGCTCGTGGAAATCAAGAATGAATAAGTGCATAGAATTCAAAGGAGGTTACTCTCAAAAACAGTAAACATTCCAAATTGTTTTTATAACAATATTCCGATACAGGCGGTGGTCCACGTTCTTTCTGATCACCCCTCGTACTATACATTTATAGATACTTGTATCTCCTAATGATTCCGAATGAACGGTAGCCTTCCCTGAATTTTTTTTCTTTTTTTTTATAACCAATACTTCGTACAAATCGTTTCCTAGATTCTGGCTGCTTTCCCCACATGAACATCGTGGCAACGCTGTGGTGAGAGAGGAATGAATCCTTTCGCATTGACTGTTATAAATCATCGGACAGAAGTTGGCTTGGCTGGGGCTCAAACCAGCGCCCCGAGATTATGTACGAGCAAGGTACAGGTCCGGTATTTTAAGTTTGTAAAGAGAACCCTCAAATTTTACATGTTCGGTTTTTTTTTTTCGGTTTTTTTTTTAAGGATACCTGGCACAATAACGGACAGTGTAGATCTAAGATCAGAATGCAGTCTAAATTCATAAAATTACCAAACTCTTTACCAGATGGCAAAATCTCAGTTTTGTCTGAATTGAAAGCATTCGCAGACAACAAATTGATTGTGGCTCCTTTTCCCACATTGTTTTCAAAGTTATCGCCTTAAAGGTCGTTAAAACACGGGGTAGTGTTCAGTAAAGTGTTGAAGCTGTGCATGGTTCTGTTAAAATTATCATTACCGCAGGTCTAAGCTTGTAAAACACAATTTATTACTTAAATTTGCCTTTATTGACTATTTACGATGTTTAGTATGTGTCCTCAGAGAAGCATTGCATGTGTGGGTGTCGTGGGTTTATAGGATCCCAGACAGACAGTTCGCTGAAACTGAGATAAAGTACAGATTAAAAGGATAAAAAGTGAATATTGTAAACAGAACGCACAGGCGAATCAGGTCCAGAGCCCGTATTCAACAAACATTCTTAGGAACATTCGTAGTCTAATTCACAAGAATTTTCTCATTTGAAAGTATCACAACTTCTGATTGGCTAAAACCAAATAATTTAGCCGATCAGAAGTGGCACTACTTTCTAATTTGAGAAATATACAAAAAATGCAGTTTAGGACAGTTGATGAATATGGGCCCAGATAAAAAAGAGAGAGATAAATGATACAATGAACGGATGATAGGGAACACAGATGACAGGAAATACAGGTCTATACAGGCTAAGATGTTAGGACACACAGATCAGAGAATATACAGATAATAAGATACCAAGGTAACAGAGGGTAGGCCTGCAGATGATAGAAAACAAAGATCAGAAAAGATACAGGTTGTAGGGAAAAACGCTCCAGTCAACTACAGATGCTATGATACTCAGATCAGAGAAGATACTGGTAATATGACACTTTAATAAATATAGGTACAGGTGATTACAAATAAATATAAGATAAGGAACAGATGATTGCCCATAAGGATAAGAAAAGGATAAGAGAAGGAACAGATGATTGCAAAATAAGGATAAGAAAGGGAACAGATGATTGCAAAATAATGATCAGAGAATGTACAGATGATTGCAAATAAGCATCAGAAAACGTACAGATGATTGCAAGTAAGGATAAGATTTGGTAGTAAAATAAGGATCAGAAAAGGAACAGACGATACAGAATAAAGATAAGAGAAGGAACGGATGATTGCACATAAGGATAAGAAAAGGAGCAGATGATAGCAAATAAGGATCAGAGAAGGTACAGATTATTGCAAGTAAAGTTTAGAGAAAGTACAGGTGATTCCAAATATAGTTCAAGAAGGGTACGGATGATTGCAAATAAGGATACAGGGAAGGTACAATAGGGATACAGAGAAGGTACAAGTTGCTGCAAAAAATAGGAATTAGAGAAGGAACAGATGATTTAACATAAGGATCAGAGAACGTACAGATGGCAAGAAATACTGATCAGAAAAGGTACAGATGATGACAAATATGGTTCAAGGAAGGTACAGATGGTAGCAAATGAGTATCAGAGAAGGTACAGATGATTGAAAATTGGGATGAGAGAAGGCACAGATGATTGCAAGTAAAAATAAATCAAAATGCTGACAGTACTGAAAAAACAGCGAAGTGGCGATCAATTATTTGGTGACAGGTTTCAAGCAATGATTTATTCAGGAAAGAGTGTCTTAAACAATTCATCATAAGATTTCATATTCCTCTGGCCCAAGCAAGACAGCTTAAAAAGAAAACACGCAGGAATGGAAAAAATGCTGGTAATTCTTAATTTTTGATATTGTTCTAAGGTATACTACAACGCTTTTAGTGCAACATGGAATAAAATTTATTATTAGTTGATGAATAAGGATTTATACTGATATAAAATTTTTGCACATTTCTAACCAACAAAAAATTCCTTTGATGTCTATCTTGAAATTATTTGTTGATACTTTTGTTAGTGTCCTGAAAAGGGAGGTAATTATTATCTCCCTTTGTAATGAGAATATAGTGGTTTTAGATTTATAAATGATTATTCTAAGAAGTCTGAGGGAAAAAAAGGAAAAAGTGGCTTTGTTTAAGTAGTACAATAATACTCATTTTTAATAATAGCAATTTTTGTAGGATAATATTATAGTGGAAATAGCTGTTTTCCATAAGGAGGGTACTACCTTAACTATTTCAGAAGAGATCAGAACATGAGGGCAATATTTTTTGCCTGCAAGTACTTTCAAAACGGACAGGCCTGGTTTCTCTTGTAGTAAAAGAATTCTATGTTGATCCCAACTGAACAAAACACCATGCTACATAGTGAGGCATGAATATCTGACAAAGAAAACAGGTACCTGCCCGGTAATTTTGCGTTTGAATGGTGCTGCACACTTGATGCTCATTTCAAAAGAGAGAGGGAGAGAGAGAGAGAGAGAGAGTCAACATTTTTCATCTCATTTTATTTATATTTACTAAAACTGTTAAACACACTATCTCTTGCACACAAACCAAAATGTAATCTGAAGTGACGTTTTTTAAATAAGAAATTGCGAGCTGTACATATCATTTTCTGTTTGATTTACACATGCACATTCAGACAGTTTTTGCATTATAATGTTCCTAAGCCACTGGCTGCTTTTCCACATTACTATTGTTGAAACTGTGAGCAAATGGCATTACACGAGAAGGACGATTACAATTTTGATTAAATTGCTTTGTGCTGCTCTAAGGAAACGGCTGCATTTTTTTACTGCGATAAAAAGAAATATGAAATCTTGCTATATTTCAACTGATATTGAACATGTCACAGGCAATCATGTGACCAAGAAATCCAACAAAGGTATATGAAATGTAACCTGTATACCAAGAAGAATGACATCAGCGTGATGACTTATCAAAGGCGGGTACTTTACTCTATGGCTCAGCCATAGATGATCGTTTAATGTACCTAGGTGTGCAACACGCTTGGAAGAGAGCGTATTCGTACAAATATTGATTGAATTTGCGTTTATTGGAGAAGTCATCAGACCTCTCCAACAGTGGTGAGTTTAAAAGGCAGACTGCCATAGAATTTGCTGTCTAAATCCATTGTTCTTGCGAAATTATTCTGATACACAGTCTATTTCGTCATGGTTTTGTAAATAAAGCGAAATCAAAAAACCGAAACAGGAAATAGACGTGGTTTATTTTTATAAGACGAATTTCAGAAAAGATTTGTTATATTAATTTACCATGGCTGCAAATGACCTCTGAAATAATTGTAATTTTTCATTAAGCAAATAGATCTAAGCAGAAGAAAAAATAAGAAGAATTTCGTTAAAAAAGAGAAAGAAGACCGCTGGACAAGATCATGTGACTTGAAAACGCGGCAAGAAGGTCAAATGACCGTCATGTAAAGCATATGCGGTTTCTACGCGACGGCTTTTTTACTTGTTTGTTTACGTGTACCAAAATATATTGAAATTAAAAGCCAATTAAGTATTTAAAAACATTGATGCTGACCTCTCCTGGCTTCTTTTGTAAAGAAGCCAACTTGTTTATATATCTATCGTCGCCACCGGTTGCCAATATGGGCAACGTCCCCTGAAGGCTGTTAGTATTGTTACGGGGGATAGTGCAGATACATAGGACGAAACCCATCTTAAGTTACGCCTGGTTCTTTAACGTGCTCGGTGTATAGCACCGTCACACAGGACCTCGGTTTGACGTCTCATCCGAAAGACTATTAGTAATTTTAGATGGCCAGCTCTGGGGATCGAACCCACACCCTCAAGTGACTCGAAACATCACATTCACGAGTCCTACGCTCTACCTACTGAGCTATGTGGGCTGGTCAAGTACAATTAGTTTGATTGAATTTGCGTTTATTTATCGTCACACGGGACCTCAAGTAACTCGAAACATCATGTTCAAGAGTCCTATGCTCTACCAACTGAGCTATGCGGGCAAGTAAAATTAGCGATTGATTGAATTTGCGTTTGTTTATCGTCGCCACCGGTTGCCCATATGGGCGACGCCCCCTGAAGGCTGTTAATATTGTTATGGTGGATAATGCAGATACAGGACGGAACCCATATGAATTGATTGAATTTGTGTTTATTTATCGTCTCCACCGGTTGCCCATATGGGCGACGACCCCTGAAGGCTGTTAGTATTGTTACGGGGGATAATTCAGCCTTTTTCAAAATTTCCCTTGTTTCATATTTCTTTTATCATAAAATATAATTGCGAAGAATATTTAGGGTTAGACACGATAACGTCATCGTCTTCAAATATTGTTTTAATGGAATATTTAGTAAACGGAGGTAATTAATGTTGATCACCAACAAAGTCGTTTGCATTGATTTCTGATATATTTTAGTAGTGGATTTTTCTATCTAGATATTCTATATATTTTTCATGTTCTGCATATAAGGTTTATTACAAAATTTTTTAGCAATATGAGATTTTATTTTCAACACATACTTAATATAAATTTGCCAAAAAAGTTGCATACACCAGATGGTAGTCACGAAACAGAACATTGGTCGTTTGTATAAATAATACCTACTCGGAGATCCTGACCACTGATCAAGATCCAGTCGTTCATTTTTTGTTTTTTTATTTAAGATTTCATTCTACGGTACCAAACGACTAGACAAACCATTACACTCATGCAAGGTCAAAGCATCTAGTACAATTTCTAATATAAGACTCTGCCTAGTAGTAAACACTGTGGAGAAAGGAGAAAATACGGTTCTTGCAATGTTTTGCTTCTGTTCAAAGACAAATCCTTTAACTTGAGCCAAATTTTCTAAACTTTGAGGATCCATTGGTTTGTCTTCTGGTGGAGAGGTAAATTAAGCGCTGTCTTGACCCACTGCCGATTATATGAGGCTTAGCTCAATGAGATTTTTAGCTGGTGGATTGAAAAAAATTGTCAAAAAAAAAATAGTATTTTATCATTTTCATACCATGATTTCAAATGTCTGCCTCTTCAAAGTTGAAAAAAACTAGAGGCCCTTGAGGGCCTGAAATCACTCGGCTGGCAGTTATTTCGCTTTTTTGCTAGCATACATTATGAATTCATGATGCAAAAAGGAAAAAAAAAAAAAAAAAAGGGGGGGGAGCCCGAGATGTTCTTGCAACTGGGCTTGAACCCAGTAGGACAGTATAAGTAGGCATGGTGAATTAGTAATAGTAATAAAAACTGAAGTAATATTCTTCAAAACCGATAGTTTGGAATCCAGCCAAATTTGATAGGGTTTCAATATGCATTGCATTTAACAATCCTAGCAAATTCAAAGAAATGAGACTAATAATGTGGACCGTTTGTTGAGTAACTATACTTAGTCATCAAATGGCTGCTTTTCCTGAACTGATTAGTACATTCTCTTTACTTTTAAAGAGTTCAATCCCTTGACGAACCAAATGATCTTTGCAAGTTTCAAAATAATTGGATTAAAAATGCGGACTTCATTGCCTAAACATGCAATAAAAATTTTCAGCTTTAAATGGCTACTTTTCCTACATTCATTGTTGGAGTTTTTTCAAGATGAATAGAGCTCTTGATGATACAAAGTAACTGTGCAAGTTTCACGAAAATTTGACCACAAATGCAGACTTTATCACGTAAACAAAAAATGGAAGTTTTCAACTTCAAATGGCTACCTTTCCCATGCTGATTGTCAGATTCTTTTTTTGAAAATCAATAGCGTTGAAGCTATTGATGAAATAAACAAACTACAACTTTCACAAAATTCTGGCCACAAATGCACACTTTATATCCTTTTAAAACAAGAAAAAGACTAAGGAAATATGAACAAACAGAGGGACGACGGAAACCACACCATGACGTAAGATCTGCTGGCTTTCAGCCAGTAGAGCTGAAAAAAAAAAAGCTGAGATGGTAAAAACTCAACTCTAGAACACAAAAAAATTTTGGACTTGTCAAAACTGAGTGCATGTGCAGATGATAGGGTGGGCTAAATGTGTACCATTTGATTTGTTTGTTTGTATTGGAGTTTAACGCCATTTGAACAGCTTAGGTCATATCATGGCGGTCAGTGATACGCAAACTTTATGTGTTTCCTGGCTTGATCACACAAGTACTAACATAACTTTCTTTCCAAAGCTACTGACTACTTCTCACATGCATCAGAGGTGAGAGGCGAAAAATCACCAGAAAGAATTAAGGTTTGCCACAACCGGGTATCGAACCCGCAATCTCCAGGGCAGGTCACCAGTCAGATACGCTAGCCACTGAGGTACCCGGCCGGGCCGTACTATTTGAAGGGATTCTTCTTTGTATGGCTAAGAAAATTCTGGGAAAAGGAGGAAGAAACAGCTACCAGTAGATCAACACTTCTCTTTTTCCCATTATTTTTTCAACAGCCTCCTCAGGATCGGTAAAACAGAAAATGTGGGAAAATTGCATTTTCTCTTTTTCCGGACATGATTTTACCCAATCAAAGATAGACGTCAAGTTTTGAGCTACATTTGATATTTTAAATTTGGTCATGTCCAAAGTTTTGCTGTATGGTAGAGTTAAACAGTTACAAATTTGAAAAAAAAACAGACCACGCACGCACGCACGCACGCACGCACACACACACACACACACACACATACACACACACACACACACACACACACACATATATATATGTGTGTGTGTGTGTGTGTGTGAGTTTTAACTTAAAAAAAAAAAGAAATGGTAAAACAAAACAAGAAAGCTTTCTTATTTCAGCAATGTAACATTATGACAATTCATGACTGAATACATTTTCTTTTCATTAGGCTTACAGTTGATCTAAATCTACTCCAGTCTCCAGGTAAACTTACACCGTACTAGTTACTTCCACTAAAAGTAATGTTATTTCACAAAATCAGGCAAAAAAGATTTAAAGTATCTATAAGCTGCGAAAAGGAGAAAATAAAGGTTACCAATATTTTCTTCATTTTCCACGTTTTCTATCATATATACAAATGTTCACATTGGACGACAAAGAACTGAATGTTGAACAATGGTCATAATCAAATTTACTGTATTACTTCCCTTTAATATCTATATCAAAGAGTAATTTTTTTTGCTGAATATGGAAGTATGCAACCTTTTGTTGCAAAAGTTTAGTATGTGTTAAAAAATAGATGACAAAAATGGTGAATTTGTGGACGTTTTCTGTTATGTTTTATAATCCCAACCTTACGCTCTGCAAGAAAAGGTAAATTTAAATTGCAACTACACGCCCTTACCAGGCCGCGACCAGCACGCATAGCTCAATAGGTAGAGCGTAGAATTCGTGAACGTGATGTTTCGAGTCACTTGAGGGTGTGGGTTCGATCCCCACGGCTAGCCATCTGAAATTACTAATAGTCTTTCGGATGAGACGTTAAACCGAGGTCCCGTGTGACGGTGCTATACACCGAGCACGTAAAAGAACCAGGCGTAACTTAAGATGGGTTTCGTCCTGTATCTGCACTATCCCCCGTAACAATACTAACAACCTTCAGGGGTCGTCGCCCATATGGGCAACCGGTGGCGACGATAAATAAACGCAAATTCAATCAATAGCAGGCAAGATAACATAGATAAGCAATGCAGGTTCTGTGAATACTGTCTCATTACACAATATATCCTGTCAAGGACAACCTGCATTTCTCACTGAATTGCCCGTTGAATGATATTTCAAAAATAATTTGATTACCAAGGGAGAAAAAATGGTATAATGGATGATCGACAAAATTCTTTTTCTAAATAATATGAAATATAAAACTGAATCTTTAACTCTTTACCACACAACCCATACTTTTAACTACACTGAGAGAGAAGGGTTTGGAAGGCATTGTTAGAATAAGAGAGAATGCTGGTAAACAGCATTTTCTCCTCACACAAAGTTTTCTGCCCTGTCACTCACAAATAGCACCATTTGAGCCAAATTTAATTTGTTGTCTATAAAAATTTTGATTTGGACGAGTCCAAAATTTTGTTAGTTGGTAAAGGGTTAAAATACATACAGTACTTGCTATATGAGCCATGCTCTGTCAAAAGGGGGCTGAATGCATTTGCAAAAAGTATCACAGCTCAGCCTGTGCATGCTGACCTTGGCTGAAACTTTTTATCTTTGGTCAATTTTCTGACTATCAAAAGACCAGAATACCTCAGAATTTAGTTGTTTGTTGCACAAACTGAATTTTATGGATCCATGATAATTTGATGAATTGCTTGGTACAGTGTGTCATGGAAATGCATTTAACCACTTTTTATCAGAGCATCCATCATATCAATCGTCTGCGCATGTCATATTCTTCGAAGATTTGACCTGTCTGCTTTGACGCATCGCCCATACCATATACAAGGTACAAGGGAAAAGTAGGGCTTATATTGAAGCTATTACCCAAGCCTGAAGGGGCTGTTTTAATAAATGGCCTGTGCATAGGTTACATGCTAGCTGATCATAGCTGCATGAATAGCACTAGTAAACGTTTATTTTATTTTAAAATTCAGAGTTACGGTTGTCATTTTGAAAAGCAGTCCGGTTCTGTACCCAGAATGCCAAATTAGATAGACGTGTATTTGAAGAATGCCATCCAGCAGAAGATAATGTAATATCAATTTCAAAGCAAGGAAGGCAAGTGTTTGTAGACAAATAAGTAAGTCACTGATTATTTTCTGTAGCTTTCAATTAATTTCTTTAATTTTCCAGCTTCAAATTCACGGAGTTCCAAATTGAGGCATTTGCAGGCAATAATTTAAATGTGATTCAACTGATTGAATTAAATTTGTTTTTTTTAAGAATGGGAAACATTGTGGGAAAAATAGAAAGAATGCTGGTTACCAGCATTTTCTCCTTTTCTCATATTGTTTTCAAAAGGATCTTTCTTACGGTCATAAAAACTTGGGATTGTGTGATAAAAGGTTAGGTTTTTACACTGACTGTGAACATTAAAGAGTTAAGCTTGTATCAAATGATTGCACTTTTCCTTCGTTTTCTAGAAAGTAAGAGGAAATCATTGTCCTTTTCCAACAATGTTTTCTAGATTCATGTATTGACAACAAAGTTCAAAACTAAATGAGGATTCATTTGATTTTTTGTCCAAAAATGAATCTGCAAAGACATGTCTAGAATAAGAAGTCTGATAAATAAGGTAGTTATAAATGAAAATATTATCCATAGCAGCCTTGGTATTCAGATCAAAAGAATTCAGTCCTTTGCTGTATTACCTCAATGTGGTGTTTTTGTTCTGTTTGCTGTGACAGTTCAAACTAATTGGCAAGAAAAAAAAAATGGATATCTGCGTCTCTTCCAGTGGTTGATAAGGGATGCAGTCAAAACAAAATAAAAATAACTTGTACCAACCTTGATCTCATAGGGCATGGCTAACCTTTGACATCAGTCGACTAGTTTATTTTTCATTTAATGGCCAAAAGCCAGTCCGGAATTGTTTGTCGTACTTTCGTAAATCTACGCACACAAAATACTTTATCAATTCTTTGCTTTATGGTTTACGGCTACTCACAATGATTTCCATATTACCAATTAATTGTCAATCTAAAATGTGATGAGCTAAAACATAGCTCTGCCCTGCCAGGTCAAATTTTAAAGCCTATACTCTTAGTAAGATATGGTCTATTTTTTATGTTTAAAAAGGGTCCCCAAATTCCTCTGTTAGTCACCATATAAAATGTTGTTAATTCTGTACTAAAGTTTAGTTGCAAGCCATCAACCCTTATCAAATGATAAACTGATACCAAAGTTGACAAAAATATTATTGGCAGTGTTGTTTTAACTAATTTGTGCACTTTTGAAAGTAAGTCACACCCACTTTGAAAGTAGAAATTTCACCTACATGTTTTTTTCTCTTTTTACTGTGCATGACATAAATGTAGACTTGTCCAGATTGAAAGCATTTGCAGTCGACAATTTGAATGTGGCACAAGTGGTGAAATTTGCCTTTGATAAGGTATAAAACAATGTGGGAAAAGGAGTAAAGGCTGGTTACCAGCATTTTCTCCTTCTACAATTTTTTAAAAGGTTATGTTCATAGGGTCATTAAAACTCAGGGTTGTGTGCTGAAGCGTTAATTCTTTAAACATATATGTATCTATCTTTTTTTGATAAAAAAAAATAAACATGTTCATAGTCTATCTATAATGGTGCCTAAAAATTTTTAAATATAATTATTATGGTATGTTTTATCAATAGTTCTTGCCATTTATGAAAATAAGCACATATCTGCCCTGGGATCTTATAAGATCCCTGATCTGCCATAGAGCAACATTTAAAATCACAAACTTAAAATTGGAAATTAAAAAAAAAAAAAAAAAGTCTTACATTTTAGAACATGAGTTTTTATTTACAAAGATCAAAGAATAAAAACACTTTAAAACTCATGGGAACATTTTTTACTTTATTGGGTACATTTTTACTCCACTTACCACTAGTGCACGTTTTAACCGTACTTTGGTACGTTTTAGTTTGGGTACGTTTTGCCTTTAGACAGTTAACAATCCAGAACTTGGTTAAAATATATCCAGAAGATCTAAAAAAAAAAAATAGTGTCAAATTTGTACCTTGTATCGAATCCCGCCTACGTGCACGATCCATCGTTCAAAAATTTGACAGTCATGAACTCGTATCGTTGACTGGAAACACTAAAATGGTTGTTCAGTTAAAATTTCGATGGACCCGGTGGGGTTTAAATAAATAATAAATATACCGGTATATACCGGGTGCTGCGTGCAATTACTTTCCCCCTAGTCGTCTATAAGTCACATATGTAATACTTTTAATCGCTCTAGGGTTTACTAATTTGACTATTTTTTTTTTTCCTTTACACTATCGTGAAAAAATTAACAAAGTTATAGAATAATGTACAACACGCAAAAAGGAATGCGTCACGCATGACTAGCCCACTAGATCAAAGCACTTTGGTATCAAATGATCGATTCTTATGAGTCGTACCTGTGGAAGATAATTTTTACTATTTATATCCAAAAATTTACATTTTGGACCTTTCAAATTCAATACCCTATGGTAAATCGAACTTAACTTTTAAATGGTTTTTATAAGATCTTTTATGCCTAGTCTAGCATACAAATCGTAATTTCGAAGAAAAAAGATTTGAAGGGTCGGAATCTGTTTCACTGTAGGTCGATAATAAGTGTAAACATCCGGCAATTTTACAGGGAGTTTACTCTGGGAGCCGTTTCCGGAGGATTGGAAGGTTATGTAGGTCAAGATTTTTGCTAATGATCCTGTTTTATAGAAATAATTTGTCGCATAATGGATGAATTGAGGAGAAAGATTGTATCAAAATACCCGACAAGGTGACATGATCAGTAAACAAAAGTAACGCACACTCGGTAAAATTGGGTTTGAAAAACTGAGGTGGACAGCGAATTTTTGTCGCCAGGGGGTGCTTTTTAAAAGGCGCATCGAAAAAAATCGAAACACTTGAAACCGATATTATTAAAACAGCGATTACGTAATCGCTGTTTTAAAAAGGGCAAACGATGGCAAATAAGGATCAGAAAAGTTACCGATGGTTGCAATTTCAAGAAAGGTACAGATGATAGGTAGTATGTTCCAGAGAAGGTATAGATGGTTTGAAATACGGTTCAGTGAAGGTACAGTTGGTTGGAAATACGGTTCAAGGAAGATCCAGATGGTTTGAAATGCAGTTCAAGGAAGGTACAGATGGTTGGAATACTTTCAAGGAAGGTACAGATGGTTGGAAATAAAGTTCAACGAAGGTACAGATCAATTGAAATACGTTCAAGGAAGGTACAGATGGTTGAAAATAAAGTTCAAGGAAGGTATCTATAGATGGTTGGATATAGATGGTTAGAAATACAGATCAAGGAAGATATAGATAACAGGATTACAGATCAGGGAAGGTGCAGGTGACAGGAGAGAAATAAGGAATGCTCGACAGTAGAGATGAAAAAGAACACTGACCAGAGAAGATTCAGATGATAGGAAAAACGATTCCGAGGTTTAATCAAGGTACAGATGATAACAATAAACATATCAGAGAAGGTACAGATAATAGGTTAGACAGATCAAAGAAGATACAGATGATAGGTAGTACTGATCATAGAAGGCAAATATGGAAGGATTGACACATCAGAAGAGGTTTAGATGATGGGATGGACAGATGAGAGAAAGTAAAGGTAATGGGATAGACAGATTGGAAGAAGTACAAATGACAAAAATACAGCTTAGAGAAAGTACAACTGATATGAAACACGATTCAGAGAAGGTACAGAAAACAGAAAACATATACTAAAAAAGTACAGATGACAGGAAACACGGTTTAAAGAAGTAACATGTACTAGGCAATACGGATCAGTGCAGGTACAGGTGATAGCATTTACGGATCAGAAGAGGTACAGATGATAGCTTAGAAGACAGGACACAAAAAAAGGAGGCGGTAGAAAGTACCGACGACTTGATATACATATCAGAGAATTTACAGATTGCAAAAAATATAAAAGAAGGACAGACTCAACTGAGACAATAAATGCATATATGACAGATAAAATACAGATGATAGAAAGCTATAGGTATAGAACATGAAGTTATAATAAGATATAATATAAATCAGAGAAAGTACAGATGATAAAAAAGTACAGATAGCATAAAGCAAAGATGACAGGAAATACAGATTACATTATGTAAAGATGAGAGAAAACACTATTTTGAATTACCTTATAAGTAGACGACAACTTAAGTCTCAACGCAATTCCAAGTATTTGCAGACGACAAATTAAACGTGACTAAAACGACGAGGTTTTTCTTTGAAAGGATACAAAACAATGTTAGTCAAGGAGCAAATGCTAGTTCCAGCACTTTCTCCTTTTACCAAAAATGTTCTCATAAGTCTCAGGCTTTACTGAGGGTCGTTTAAACGCGGAGTAGAATTGATTGATTGATTGATTAAATTGTGTTTTACGCCGCTTGCAACAATATTTCAGTAATATCAGGACACCAGCTCACATACGTATATATGTATGTTTACGAGAGGTAGGCTTAGGCTGTGAAGTTTCTTGGTCAAGGACGCTCACACGAAAAGCTTAGTGCTTCTAATGAGGCTCGAACCCGGAGCGTCCAGGTGACAGGTCTTACAGTTTACTAATGAGCCGTGTAGGACCCCGCAGGAGATTGAGTAGTAAATACTTGATCTGTTCTGTTTAGGAGGATGAAGCAAAAGACTTTCGAAACGACATCTCCGATAGTATTAATGATATCGAAAATCCAGACTTTTTTTTTAAAGAAGACCCAAATGAAAGCAGCCGTCGTCAAACCACTGATTGATTGATTAAATGGTGTTTTACGCCGCTTTCAAGATTATTTCAGCAATATCACGTCGATAGCTCACATACTCATGTATTTCCTGGGTTTCACCAGGACTCTGAAGTGTTTTACCCAAGGACACTTCCACGAAAAAACCCAGTGGATCCAGGAAGCCACGCAGGACCCTTCTTTCCCCCCCCCCCGTCAAACCACTGTCTTCTTCACTTTAGCATGAGAGATACATGGGTATCTTGAAGATAAGGATGAAAAATATGATTCAAATTACAAAAGCATCTACAAATTCATTTCTACTAACACAATTATATTATATTGTATCATAATTTTTACCCTAATACTATATCGGATATTTATGTTAAAGAATGGTAAAGTCGGCGGAAGAAACTGGGGTGCTCGTATCTCTCGAATTTTACAAGTATCTTTAAAAACCCATGCCCTCTCTTTCTTCTTCCCCCCCCCCCCCCCCCCCCCCCCCCCTTATATTGGAAAATGATCATGCAAAAAAATCAAGAAATCGGTAATAGCAAACTGATAAGAGGCATTTTTGTTTAGGAAGATTCCGTCTTAAAAATTGCCCACGGTCCGTATTCATCAACCTTTCTTAAGCACGTTCTTTGTCTTATTCTCCAGAATTTTCAACGTTTGAAAGTATCACATTATCTGATTCGCTAAACCATTTGGGTTTCCGTAATTATTCTATTGATTAATAAACAAGTAAACAACTTTCTGTTATTCTTTCCTGAAATTATTTCTTACCTTTTTAAGGTTCACTTTAATTTCTTTGCTATTTTCGTCAAAGAGGGCATGGGGCCTTAATACTTCTATAGATAAACATACAAAAATTACAATTTATATTATTGGCCAATGGTTACGAAGTATATATATATCTCCCCCCCCCCCCTCTCTCTCTCTCTCTCTCTCTCTCTCTCTCTCTCTCTCTCTCTCTCTCTCTCTCTCTCTCTCTCTCTCTCTCTAAAAATGACCCTACAAGACATTCATTCTGATACACTTAACAAAACCTATAAACTACCGCTTTATAGAACATGATTTCTCAGCTCTTACTCAAGCAACACTGAAAAGTCATACCGCATATTATTGAAAGCTATGGCTGTCTTATATCGTTCTTTTACAGTTCATTGCACCGTTATTGTAATATATGGTTTCATTACAACTATATATATAATGAAAACATGTTTATATGGAACCAAACTGTGTTTATGTTAACGCATTTGTCCTGACATTGAACCAAAGAAGCATGATATGCTTTCATTTCGACATTATATTGAACGAATATTCCTTTATATCATTCCAATCGAACTATATATTGAACCAAATGTTCTTATGTCACACCAATTTAACCATATACGGTTTCAACTTGACAACATATTGCACGAAGTTGCTTTGTATTAAACCAATCGATGATGTATTACACCGCTCTACCTTTATATTGATTCGTTTCGTCTTTATATCGTTACTAGCTCGGGCGTTTTTTATACCAATACCGGAAAAAAACCCGCGCTGATCGAAAATGATGACAAAGCATTTTTCCCTTTAACCTTAGAGCGCTAAATAAATGCATAGGCCCTTTTCATTAGAAAAAACCATCCAAATTATTTTCATTTCAATGTTGCTATTGCCAGAATGTGTAATACAGTAGCAGACAGTGAAGATCCAAGATCAGATTGCACAGGATGTGCAGTCTGATCTTAATCTACGCTGTCCAGAAAAACAACTATTGAAGACAATAGAAGATCAAGATCAGACTTTCCTTCGAATGCAATGCAGATCAATATCACAGACGTACATATCTAAGATCTTAATCGTCTATTTATGTAGGATATATACGAAACAAAAACGACCATGAAATTGTAATGTTTGGACATTGTTTCTCTGACTTTAAAAGGCCATAACTGAGTCTTTTAACGTTTAACCAAACTATCCCGTCTTTAATGACCCCGAGAAAGACGGTTGTTGAAAACATTGTGGAAAAAGGAAAATTGCAGATAACCATCATTTCTCCTTTTCCCACAATGTTTTTTTTTACCCTTTCAACGATTCATATCAGCAATTTGATTCGTCATGTGCCAATGCTGTCCATTTGGACAAGTCTAAAATTACATCATTTGGTACAGGGATGAGGGTTAGGTAGATTCTACCTTCTTTGAAAGTAACGTAGGAGAAATTGGCCAGCCAATGTTTCGGACAGAACGATTTGGCCAAGGACAATTTAGCCAGCCAAAAATATCCTGCGGAGTCTGATCTTGGATCCTCACTGTCCGCTACTTTATTACACGTTCTGGCAATAGCAATGAAAATTGAAATGAAAATATTTTGGATGTTTTTCTTTCTAAATGAAAAGGGGCTGTTCATTTATAGGTTTAGGGGGAAAATGCTTAGTCATTATTTTCGATCAAGCGCGTTTTTTTCCGGTGTTGGTATAAAAAACGCCCGTGCTAGTAACGACATAAAGACGAAACGAAGCAATATATACACAGATTGTCCAAACAATACCGTGCTTCTTTGGTTCAATATAAGGACAAATGCATTAATATAAACACAGTTTGGTTCAATATATTGATGAACCCAAAAAATACCATGCTTCTTTGGTTCAATATGAGGACCAATGCATTAATATATACACAGATTAGTTTAATATATTGATAAATTCAAACAATACAATGCTTCTTTGGTTCAATATAAGGATAAATGCATTAATATAAACACAGTTTCGTTCAATATATTGATGAACCCAAACCATACCATGCTTCTTTGGTTCAATATATGGACAATTGCATTAATATAAACACAGTTGGTTCTATATATTGATGAATCCGTATCAGATAAGGACAGTTGGTTCAATACATGATTTGAATGGTTCCATACACAGCAGTTGCCGTTTAATACATTGCTCAAATGCTATTATATAATGCTACTTAAGATTAATATATGGAGTATTCCGTTCAATATATTGAAGTTATGGATTGATATAATGAAGGTTGGTTCCATATAAACATGTTTTCATTATGTATATAGTTGTAATGAAACCATATATTACAACAACGGTGCAATGAACTGTAAAAGAACGATATAAGACAGCCATGGCTTTCCATAACATATCTATCAAATATATATTTCAATAATCTGAAATTTCATTAAGATAAAGTATAGTAATCCGTCTCATAACAATTTGCTGATTTTGGTCATCGGTATTACCGTAATTCTTCAAAATGGCGAATGCGTATAATAAGTTTTGCTCAGTATAGTTGTTTTGGGTTTCGATTTTTTAATAACTTTCAGATTATATCAAACTTAACCCTTAGGCTTCTAAGTGCAACTCAATGACCTTTTGCGGACAGCGTAGATCACGATCAGACTGTACAGAACGTGCAGTCTGATCTTGGCTCTACACTATCCGATAAGGAGATATCTTTCCTCCAAATATACCTTTAAAACAGGAAAATTTGGGTTTTTACAATAGGCTTAAAGTTTCATTTCATTTATTTAACAGGATAAGGGTTAAAGCCGTGCACTGTGCTCGTGACCGATAATGCGTATATTTACCGTTTGTTGGACAGATGCGGTAATTCAGCTGTTTGACATTACAGAGAAAAAAGCTGTCAGGGCATTGAACAGCGCTGACCGAGGATCGAGCTGTATATTTTTTTTGCAGTATGATCTTGATGGCTTTTGATCCAATGCATTTGATGTTGTCTACAGCGGCAAACGAAAGGTAGTTTTGATGATAAAAATGAGTAAGTAACGCCCCACTTCTTGTCGATCAGAAATGCTAACATTCAAAGCGGAAACTAAATTCGTAGTGCAAATGTAGTGTACAGAAATAGGGAAGACCGGGGCAAAATGATACACGGGGCAAAGTGGTACATTTGAAATTACATTGTAATTTAGTCACTTATTAGGCCATGAACCATACACAGCAAGAGAGTTTTGAAACCGCCATCTTATGAGCTATGTAATGGGCAGATCCCTCCTACCGTTAATTTATGAAGAGGAGCCGACGCATTTTGGAACATGAAAGTAAATTTTCATTATTTTGTTTAATGTCGTGTCGTCTTGTACTCGAGGCATGGTGGATCGTCAAGTTTATGGTCAAAGTTAGAGTGCATCCTGAGGATGACAATGCAAAATGAATCAATATTCGGCCTACTTCAGATTTTTATACAGACCTTGTTTTTTCATGGTACTGCGATCGGGGCAATGTGTTACACGGCACAAGGGGCAAAGTGTTACAGTGTAAAACTATGCCCCATGCACTTTCAAATATTAACAAGCTTGAAAAATAAGTTCTAATGAAATAGAAAACATCAAATTAACCATTGTTAAATTAAAAATGATTTGTAAAACTCTGATATATTGTAGATTGGGCTAAATATGTACTTTTTTGTAGAAAGGTTCGAAACTAGGATTGATTGATTGATTGATTGATTGATTGTATTGGAGTTTAACACCGTTTAACAGCTTAGGTCATATCACGGCGGTCAGTGCACCTACGCATGTGTTTCCTGGCTTTCTCACACTAGTACTGACACAACTTTCCAAGTCACTGACGACTTTTCTCACATGCATCAGAGGTAAGAGACGAAAATCGCCGGAAAGAAAGCTTGCCTCAACCGGGTATCGATCTCACAACCACTATGTCACGAGTCGGATACTCTAATCACAGAGCTAACCGGCTGGGCTCAAAACTAGGAACGTAAGACACATCTGCTCAAAGTACCTGCTGTAGATCTGCGTTCAAAGGAATGAATATTGGGTATGATAAAATACAAACTGAAAACGCTGGTAAAATAGCTATACGAATATTGCCCCTTGATATAACTCCTTCTGCTTGGCTAAGCATAGTTACCTTCTTCATGTTTTGAAATGACAAGTTTTGCGGTGGGAAGGAATGAAGTAATGGGTGCGATTGAGAAAAGACACAAATTGGGTTTCTTTGCTGAAATTCAATGATGTATCACTTTGCCCCGCTTACTGTAACACTCTGTCCCAAAGCATGGGGCAAAGTGTTACATTTACCTGTCATTTTGTTCTTGTTATAAATTGTTAGATTATGGTTAAACAGATTCAGTAAAGGTCCTGTATGTTCTAAATTGATTGCACTTTCTAAATTAATCGCTCATAGAGCTCTGTACGGTTTCATGTTAGAAAAAAATCAAAAAAAAAAAAGTGAAAAATGTATCACTTTGCCCCGGTCTCCCCTACTAATTTGATTAAATGTTTTTCTTAAAGAAAGCCTATGGGCCTATTTAAGTGCTACTTGCAAAATTAACCCTTTCAGAGCCATTGGCGAAAGCAGGGGCTTTTGCTGATAGCATAGATCAAGGTCAGAATGCACAGAACGTACAGTCTGATCTTGGATCTATACCGTCTGCTTGTTTATTTAAGCATATTAAAAAAAACCAAAAACCTTGAGTAATAGTAAATTGTATTCTCGGCAGTTAAATAGGCCCAGTTACGAGTCATGCTCTGTAAAAGGGGTTTAATGCATCTGCAAAAAGTATCGACCAATGTCAGCTTGCTCAGTTGGTACAGTCTGACATGAATCGAAACTTTTTGCCACATGTAAATTTTTCTGCGTATCCAAGAATCATTCCATCTCATTATTTAGTCGATTATAAAACAGAATGGATTGTATGGACCTATAATTCTGTGATGACTTTGGTTTCTATCATGCATCAGGGAAATGCATCTAACCCCTTTTGCCAGAGCATGGCCCATACATAGCTTAGATTGCGCGCTCAAAGACACAGACTCAGCATCAGAAAACTAGTAGGTAAGAGAGAGCTTTTAACAATAGAACTGGAAGAGTCAACCTTTAAGCTCGACAGGTTTTGGTCACTTCGACGGGTCATGCCAGACTTCTGTTCATTCTCAATAAAATCACAGTGGTTTGAACGCTTGGTTATCACCAAGGTAGCTAAGGCTTTTTTGTTGTTGAAATGGATAAGTTGCATATTGGTACCATTGCCACAGTCCTCGGCGGCAAAAAGATAGACGTAATCAAAGTTTTCATCGTGAACAAACGTCCAACATAAGTATTCACTGAGGTCTTCTATGTTTTGTGTTATCAACAAGTCATTCTCTCCTATAAACTTTATGGACGCCAAACATATATACCTTCTGGTTTTATAGATCTTTGTTTGGTTTTTAGAGTTCCTAAATGTATAAGAGAGGTTTAAGAACTGACCAGGATGCCCAGCGTTGTGTATTAAGCACCCGTCATTCCTAGGCTCCCCGTTAGCGTACATAATAAACGAAGAAATATTTGGTATGTACCAGGGCAAATTACATGACACATATCTCTGTTGCTGATTTATGAAGTAATTCCACGGCCCTGAAGTTCTCGCAATCCCATATTGTTGTGTAAGTTTGGGTTTATAGTCAAAATAACGATCTTCACACACCTGCGCCAACGATTCAATAGGCCAAGTCAATTCACTTCCGGTCCTGTAGCGTAACACGGAGAATGCTGGCAGTTCCATGTCAATACACATGAACCTGGGGTAACAGCCCGTGTAAAACTTTAACTTCAAAACTCGTCGACGAGCTTTTCGTGCATCTTCCGATTTGATACATTGCCACTGTAAGTTACTCTGTTCCATGGTGAGGGTTGTATTTGAAATAATGACTGCATTACGACTTGTGTCATCAAGACCTTGCCAACTACCTTCGAATTTCTTCGGAAATGAACATGGCTGCTCCACAACTTCCGGGTTACAAAGTTTACACGACAATTTACAGTTGTCACGTGCATCGGTTGAGCAAAATTTATTTTCGTATTTACAAAGTATTGCTTCATCTTCGCAAATATTATTTACAAAATGTCGTTTGAAATGTTTAAGTATCAGCATTTTTTCATACGTTTTTGAATCTGGGGGACAAATTCCTGTGAAATAAATGTTTATTTCGCGAACTTCTTCATCTTTAAATGTGGCACGCATGCACCAATAATCCTCGGTTCCGCTCCACTTCACGACTGAAAATGTATAGTGCATATATCGCCAGGTTGCCACACATTTTACCATCAGAGGCTCTTCGTCGATATCGCCATCAATAAATTTTCTGATACAATTCCGTCGACGAAAATAAAAGTTCATGCCTTCTTTTGATTTACAATCGCTCTCCAGTCGAAGAGGTAGGAAAATGTCGTCACATAATGGTCTTCCGGGTTCATCCGGGGAATACATTTTGAAGTCATATCCGCCCGATATCGGACAGTCGTGTACTTCATAGATGGGCTGAGTGGAAATAATTGGGTATTTGTCCAGCATTAACAGAGAATCACTACAGTGTGAGTACATCCTGTTGTCAACGATACGTGAAATCTTCATTTGAACTACGGTAGAACTACGTTTAAGGAACTGAACACAGCGGAATGTAAACCGCACATTATGTTCACCGTTACTGTTCAACACTTGTTTTACCATGAATTTTCCTTCTTCGAAGTTTCGAACACAGTACCTATACAGTGTCTGGGTTTCGGCATAGCCGGATGTTCTTGTCTCTTTAATTGTCATATTGTTGTGCTTCACAGTTATTTCCAGGGTTTTGTCGTCATAATACTTCACAAACCAAGAGGGGGCGTTTCCTCTGGTCTGCATGAAGTCTGGGTAGAAACATGCTAACGTGCAATGACATGCCAGATTTAGTAAATAAAACACAGACAGGCCTGACATCTCTAAACCCTTGGACGGAAATTCCATTCTTGTAAAAGTCACTTATAGCCCTTTCTAATACATCGCCATGCAATACGGTACCTACATTTATGTGTTTCAGTCGGGTCTACTTGCTTTCATCTTTTTCATTGTCGTTTCCCTTAGAAATATGTGAAACAAAAAACGTCACTGACAACAAGCTGAAGCCCGTTCATCCCGGCAATTATCGGTCAGTCTTGTCTATGTAAAGGACTTATAGGACTGTTTTGTGTCTCAGTTTCAGCCTTGCACAAAATCATTTATCTGCTGTACCTGAAAGAGACAAAAACAAGTCAGTACTGTGCTATAATCTAACTGATATAGAATCTGACATAAGTTGGTATTTGAGATAAGATTCTGCTAACTTTCATCTGCCAAATTTAAGTCTTAGATGGTTATAAGAATGAGCCATACTCTGTGAAAAGTGTATTTAGTGTTTCTGCAAAATGTATTGACCTATTTCAGTCTGCGGAAAGTTTTTGATGTAGTTCAATTTTCTGCATGTCAAAGGACCAGTCCGCCTCACGATTCAGTCGGTTGTTAAACAAAATCGATGTTATGAATTCATAATTATGTGGCATCCTTTTGTATAATGCATCACGATGATGTATTTGACCCCCTTTTGCCAGAGCGCCGTCCATATTTTTCGTCAACTCCAGTGGTATTGAATGTGCTTTATATGACCGAAGCCATTGATAGACAAAAAGAGTGTACAGCAAGATCAGACAACATGTGTGTGCCGGCTGATTTTTTCTGTACACTATCCAAAAAAAAAAAAAAATACATATGTGCCATTCTCTGTGAAAAGGGGCTTAATGCATCTGCAAAAAGTATCGACACAGGTCAGCCTGCGTAATCCCCGCAGGCCGACCTGGGCCGAAACTTCTTGATATTGGTCTATTTTTTAAGCGTGTCAAAGGACCAGTGTACCGCATAATTCATTAGCTTGTTATACAAAATGGATTTTATGGATTCATGATAACGTAATGATATAATGGATCACGGAGATGTATTAAGCCCCCTTTTCCCAGAGCATGGTTCATCCATTTTCGCCAACGACAAGAAAGGGTTAACTCTTTACCAAAAGACAACTCTTTAGACTTGTCCGAATCAAAAGCATTTGCAGACGACAAATTGTGGTTCAAATGATTGGATTTGTCTTTGAAATTGTATCCAGTTTTGTTGGAAAAGGAGAAAGTGCTGTTTTTTTAGCAGCATTTTCTCCTTTACCCGCAACATTTTCAACAGCCGTAAGTACGTTGTGATAACGAGAGCTAGACGAGTCTAGAAAAGTCGTCGGCGTGCTTCATAACATTCTTTCTAGACGAATTGAAAAAATAGACTATTCCAACAGCTGACAAATGTCAGATTCTTTTTTCCTGTCGCATAACTGTATCCAAAGAATTATGTTATATAATATATAAAAGTATAGGCCGACATGAACATGTGTACTGAAATTTACAAGAATGCGACCTGTTCGCTTCTTTGATATGTGTGCTCGTTACATTCTATTTCTGAATTTAAAAAAAAAAAAAAAAGAGAAACATAATATCATTCCAATTTGGAGTACAATTTGGCCAGTCAGAAATTCTATACCTTTGAATTTATGAAAATTTATGTTTTAAAATAAGAATCATATTTACGTTTTAGAATGCTAGGTAAATTTTAAACTAGTCTCCGTTGTACACATACAGATATCTATAGACTTGTTGTATCAGGGGAGGTAATCATTCTAGGTACATTTAAACATTCCACGGTACTTTCCGGTGAAAAGTACCCGGTATACCGAGATATACTGGCTATCATCGAAGAATTATCTCGCTACATTGATTCGAATGTTGTCATCAATATGAGAAACACCCTGGGGATGCTTAGCCTGTCACACTGTGATTTGAATTAATCTGCCATTTATGACTCGTGATAGCAATATCCTCTATTGTATAAAAACACGCTGTGAGTTTAACCCTTCGCCAAACAACACAACTTTGAACTTCTGTCCAATATTGAAAGGATCTGTAGACGACAAATTAAAGTTGAATTGATGGAATTTGATGGAATTAATGACGGAATAAGCCTGTGATAGGATAGAGAACATTGTGGGAAAAGGAGAAAATGCTGGTTATGCTATGTTCCCACTATCACGATTCACGCCACGATTGAAATCGTGGTCTTAATTATGAGCAAGTCGTGATGATCCTACCAGGTCGTATCAGAACTTGATGTTACTCGTGGCAATCGTGTTGATCGTAGAAAATTGTTTGGCTGTCAAAAAAATTTCTACGATCAAGACAATTGATTTTCAATCGTAGTCATCGCATCTAATAGTATTGTATCATAACAAAACACAGCAGATCGCATCAAATCGTGCTTCTAAATCGTGTTGATCGGGATTATTTTTTGACAGGGCAAAGGCAACGCTCTGTTCCAATTTGCCGGATAATAGGATGGGATAAGTTCGAGATCTCCTTTTTGATCCCTAACATCGGGGAAAATCGAAGTAATAATTGTGGTCTCCTTTGCAGCAGCAGTACAAGGTGCTGTTGAAAACAAAAATACTCCCTTCAATATCGATCATTCAGCCTCTACTTGTATCAGCTTTCAAACACCAACAATTCTCGAAACAAATCAAAAAGGCTTCCCAAAAGCCTGCAAGCCTGGATCGGTCCGGTCGAAAGGAGAGGTCGAAATAGAGAATTCCACAGAACTGAGTTAATACCACACTTTCCCTCTCCAAAATAAAAAAAGAGTAATCTCGTTTAATTTATCCTAAGAATATACAACAAAAATGAGTGAATACACTTCTTTTTTTCTACGGAATGGAACATTTCTGTGGTGTGCAGGAAAGGTAAAAAATAGTAATTCTCATTTTGAAAACATTAATCTAGATAAAATGAAAATTGTGGTATTGTATATATCCTCAGCTCAACTAAACATCATGTTTAGGTCTGTTTGATATTTCTATCACCAAAGTAACCTCAATCTTTTAGTAGGATGTGACTAGGAGAATAGAATCAAATTGTTGGCTTCTTTCTTCTGTGAGCTATGGTCGCGCCCAAAACTGTCTGACTACCGCTCTGCTGACCGTTGCAGGTTGTGGTTGTTGCTGGTCTGGTAACTGCTCTTTTTCTTCCTCTCTGGTGATAATGTCTGCATACTGCAAATGTCACATTATCATTCTCCTCAACAATCAGTCTTCAAGAAAAACAATGAAGTCTATGGACAGTCGTGGTTCATATATACCCATCGGGGTCCAATCGCAGCTCTACCTTAGATCTGATCGTGAAACACGTCGCGACAACTATCTTATCTTAGCGAAACAGAGCGCAATGGTTCGCAATAAACGTATCTAGACTTATCAAAACGTATCTCTACGTATTACATCGTCATAACTCGTGACCCCCGCTTGTAATAATCTTATCGAATCGGGATTCAATCGCAGATTTGAACGGGACAATCTTATCGGATCGGAAAGGATCGTATGCGAACTTAAGACCAGATCGTAATAGGTTGTGTAAAATGAAATTGACCAATCACAATTATATCGCATCCAAGCGTTACTCATCATTTCCTCACGTATCCACTCGTATCAACTCGTATCCAAACCAAAGAAATTCCTCAAAGTTTCACGATTAGCTGCGAAATGCGAATCGTGGCTCTCGTAACTAATCTTGCGACAGTGAGAACCTAGCATTATCGGCATTTTCTCCTTTGTATACATTGTTTTCAATAGTCTTCTCCCTCGGCGACGTTAAAACATGGGATTGTTTGGTAAAGGGTAAACTCTTCGCCAAACGAAAAAAAAAAAAACTTATACTCTTCTCTAAAACTGAAAGTGCTTGCAGACGACGAATCATGTCTGGGTCAAATGACGTGATGCGTCTGTAACAGATGACAAGGTAGTGTGGGATCGATTGATTGATTGATGGTTTTCGCCTCTTTCAAAACTATTTCAGTCATATCACTGATACAGTTTACACAGTCATATGTTGCCTGGGTTTCACCAGGCATGGGCTAGGGCTCTCAAATGCCGTCCTCACGGATACTCCTGCGAAAAACCTATGGCTTCAATTGAGGATCAAATCCAGGGCCACCATATTGCTAATTCAACACCTTTATCACTGAACCCATGCAGTGCACACTTATATACAGCTAGAAAAGGGTCAGTAATGATTTTACAATAGCTAACAGCAGATAATTACTGAATTACTAACATGTATTATCAATATATTTCATGGCAGAATAATGATTCTTCCCCTCAAAGCTCGAGTCGCTAAACCACCGACGGCGAAACACTAACTTAAACCTTTACCAAGTGGTCACCTGTTTTTCAGACAGGAAGAAGGCTTTTAAAAACATTGTGATAAAGGAGAACATGATGCCTTTTGGCATTATGTTTACTACCCCTTTCAAATGCAAATCCGCTTACTTGAGCCACATAAACGATTTCGCAGCAAGCTTAATATATTCCACGTTTTCGGAGGTATAGGCCAAATAGCTGATTCACACCACAACTGGCGATGATTTCTGGTCACAGCGTAGCATCGGACGAAGTGGATTAAAGATCAGACTGCACGTTCTGTGCAGTCTGATCTTGATTTATGCCGTTCGCAAAAGCTAGCTAAAGCTAGCTTATTCGCCATTGGAAGTAAGAGAGGTAAGATTGTGGTCTGTAAGTACTTTCCATATGAACAATTATAAGATGTTTTGTCTTTTTGTAAAAAGCCTACACTTTATGCCTAGTTTACACTTGGCCTGTCATGCGCTCACAGCACCCGTCCGATGCCTCTATCCTTCTTTCCGTATGCCCTCCGTACAGCTGCCATACGATTACCGTACATATTCATGGATGCCGTTGCCTTTACATTTTTGTCTAACTCCAGATAATGTCAAATTTTGAAAATCTCAACCCGTAGCCGTGGACACGTCGTAAGAGCATTGCACGATCCCGCAAGACCATCGTAGGCAGGCCGTTTGATGATAAATCGACATTTTGGGCCGGAAAATCGCCGAATAATCGTGCCGCCCCTGCTCGTCTATCACAAAGCTGCTTGTGCATTTTCTTTGCGATTTTCGTACGGCTTTGTCTCTGTCTGCCGATGAAAGATAGTACAAGAAATCGCACGATGCCCGTATGAAATTTAACCACCTACGCCGCAGTACGTAGCCACCTACGCTGCCTGAAATATCACAGGGAAAACCGCAAACAAATCAGTCGTTCGACGCCCGAGAGAAATGTAACCAAGACATATAGTATCCGAATACTGTCATATCATAGGGAAAACCGCAAACAAATCAGTCGTTCGGCGCCCGAGGCAAATGTAACCAAGACATACAGTATCCGAATACTGTCATATCATAGGGAAAATCGCAAACAAATCAGTCGTCCGGCACCCGAGGCAAATGTAACCCAGACATACATGTATAGTATCCGAATACTGTCATTTCATAGGAAAAACCGCAAACAAATCAGTCGTTCGGCGCCCGAGGCAAATGTAACCCAGACATATAGTACCCAAATACTGTCATATCATAGGGAAAATCGTAAACAAATCAGTCGTTCGGCGCCCGAGGCAAATGTTACCCAGACATATAGTACCCAAATACTGTCATATCATAGGGAAAACCGCAAACAAATCAGTCGTTCGGCGCCCGAGGCAAATGTTACCCAGACATATAGTACCCAAATACTGTCATATCATAGGGAAAATCGCAAACAAATCAGTCGTTCGGCGCCCGAGGCAAATGTTACCCAGACATATAGTACCCAAATACTGTCATATCATAGGGAAAATCGCAAACAAATCAGTCGTTCGGCGCCCGAGGCAAATGTTACCCAGACATATAATACCCAAATACTGTCATATCATAGGGAAAATCGCAAGCAAATCAGTCGTTCGGCGCCCGAGGCAAATGTTACCCAGACATATAGTACCCAAATACTGTCATATCATAGGGAAAATCGCAAACAAATCAGTCGTTCGGCGCCCGAGGCAAATGTTACCCAGACATATAGTACCCAAATACTGTCATATCATAGGGAAAACCGCAAACAAATCAGTCGTTCGGCGCCCGAGGCAAATGTTACCCAGACATATAGTACCCAAATACTGTCATATCATAGGGAAAATCGCAAACAAATCAGTCGTTCGGCGCCCGAGGCAAATGTTACCCAGACATATAGTACCCAAATACTGTCATATAGGGAAAATCGCAAACAAATCAGTCGTTCGGCGCCCGAGGCAAATGTTACCCAGACATATAGTACCCAAATACTGTCATATCATAGGGAAAATCGCAAACAAATCAGTCGTTCGGCGCCCGAGGCAAATGTTACCCAGACATATAGTACCCAAATACTGTCATATCATAGGGAAAATCGCAAACAAATCAGTCGTTCGTCGCCCGAGGCAAATGTTACCCAGACATATAGTACCCAAATACTGTCATATCATAGGGAAAATCGCAAACAAATCAGTCGTTCGTCGCCCGAGGCAAATGTTACCCAGACATATAGTACCCAAATACTGTCATATCATAGGGAAAACCGCAAACAAATCAGTCGTTCGGCGCCCGAGGCAAATGTTACCCAGACATATAGTACCCAAATACTGTCATATCATAGGGAAAACCGCAAACAAATCAGTCGTTCGGCGCCCGAGGCAAATGTTACCCAGACATATAGTACCCAAATACTGTCATATCATAGGGAAAATCGCAAACAAATCAGTCGTTCGGCGCCCGAGGCAAATGTTACCCAGACATATAGTACCCAAATCCTGTCATATCATAGGGAAAATCGCAAACAAATCAGTCGTTCGGCGCCCGAGGCAAATGTTACCCAGACATATAGTATCCAAATACTGTCATATCATAGGGAAAACCGCAAACCAATCAGTCGTTCGGCGCCCGAGGCAAATGTTACCCAGACATATAGTACCCAAATACTGTCATATCATAGGGAAAATCGCAAACAAATCAGTCGTTCGGCGCCCGAGGCAAATGTTACCCAGACATATAGTATCCAAATACTGTCATATCATAGGGAAAACCGCAAACAAATCAGTCGTTCGGCGCCCGAGGCAAATGTTACCCAGACATATAGTATCCAAATACTGTCATATCATAGGGAAAACCGCAAACAAATCAGTCGTTCGGCGCCCGAGGCAAATGTTACCCAGACATATAGTATCCAAATACTGTCATATCATAGGGAAAATCGCAAACAAATCAGTCGTTCGGCGCCCGAGGCAAATGTTACCCAGACATATAGTACCCAAATACTGTCATATCATAGGGAAAATCGCAAACAAATCAGTCGTTCGGCGCCCGAGGCAAATGTTACCCAGACATATAGTACCCAAATACTGTCATATCATAGGGAAAATCGCAAACAAATCAGTCGTTCGGCGCCCGAGGCAAATGTTACCCAGACATATAGTACCCAAATACTGTCATATCATAGGGAAAACCGCAAACAAATCAGTCGTTCGGCGCCCGAGGCAAATGTTACCCAGACATATAGTACCCAAATACTGTCATATCATAGGGAAAACCGCAAACAAATCAGTCGTTCGGCGCCCGAGGCAAATGTTACCCAGACATATAGTACCCAAATACTGTCATATCATAGGGAAAACCGCAAACAAATCAGTCGTTCGGCGCCCGAGGCAAATGTTACCCAGACATATAGTACCCAAATACTGTCATATCATAGGGAAAACCGCAAACAAATCAGTCGTTCGGCGCCCGAGGCAAATGTTACCCAGACATATAGTACCCAAATACTGTCATATCATAGGGAAAACCGCAAACAAATCAGTCGTTCGGCGCCCGAGGCAAATGTTACCCAGACATATAGTACCCAAATACTGTCATATCATAGGGAAAACCGCAAACAAATCAGTCGTTCGGCGCCCGAGGCAAATGTTACCCAGACATATAATACCCAAATACTGTCATATCATAGGGAAAATCGCAAACAAATCAGTCGTTCGGCGCCCGAGGCAAATGTTACCCAGACATATAGTACCCAAATACTGTCATATCATAGGGAAAATCGCAAACAAATCAGTCGTTCGGCGCCCGAGGCAAATGTTACCCAGACATATAGTATCCAAATACTGTCATTTCATAGGGAAAACCGCAAACCAATCAGTCGTTCGGCGCCCGAGGCAAATGTTACCCAGACATATATTACCCAAATACTGTCATATCATAGGGAAAACCGCAAACAAATCAATCGTTCGGAGCCCCAGGCAAATGTTACCCAGACATATAGTATCGAAATACTGTCATATCATAGGGAAAATCGCAAATAAATAAGTCGTTCGGCGCCCGAGGCAAATGTTACCCAGACATATAGTACCCAAATACTGTCATATCATAGGGAAAATCGCAAACAAATCAGTCGTTCGGCGCCCGAGGCAAATGTTACCCAGACATATAGTACCCAAATACTGTCATATCATAGGGAAAATCGCAAACAAATCAGTCGTTCGGCGCCCGAGGCAAATGTTACCCAGACATATTGTACCCAAATACTGTCATATCATAGGGAAAATCGCAAACAAATCAGTCGTTCGGCGCCCGAGGCAAATGTTACCCAGACATATAGTACCCAAATACTGTCATACCATAGGGAAAACCGCAAACAAATCAGTCGTTCGGAGCCCGAGGCAAATGTTACCCAGACATATAGTACCCAAATACTGTCATACCATAGGGAAAACCGCAAACAAATCAGTCGTTCGGCGCCCGAGGCAAATGTTACCCAGACATATAGTACCCAAATACTGTCATACCATAGGGAAAACCGCAAACAAATCAGTCGTTCGGCGCCCGAGACAAATGTTACCCAGACATATAGTACCCAAATACTGTCATACCATAGGGAAAATCGCAAACAAATCAGTCGTTCGGCGCCCGAGGCAAATGTTACCCAGACATATAGTACCCAAATACTGTCATATCATAGGGAAAATCGCAAACAAATCAGTCGTTCGGCGCCCGAGGCAAATGTTACCCAGACATATAGTACCCAAATACTGTCATATCATAGGGAAAATCGCAAACAAATCAGTCGTTCGGCGCCCGAGGCAAATGTTACCCAGACATATAGTACCCAAATACTGTCATATCATAGGGAAAATCGCAAACAAATCAGTCGTTCGGCGCCCGAGGCAAATGTTACCCAGACATATAGTACCCAAATACTGTCATATCATAGGGAAAATCGCAAACAAATCAGTCGTTCGGCGCCCGAGGCAAATGTTACCCAGACATATAGTACCCAAATACTGTCATATCATAGGGAAAATCGCAAACAAATCAGTCGTTCGGCGCCCGAGGCAAATGTTACCCAGACATATAGTACCCAAATACTGTCATATCATAGGGAAAATCGCAAACAAATCAGTCGTTCGGCGCCCGAGGCAAATGTTACCCAGACATATAGTACCCAAATACTGTCATATCATAGGGAAAATCGCAAACAAATCAGTCGTTCGGCGCCCGAGGCAAATGTTACCCAGACATATAGTACCCAAATACTGTCATATCATAGGGAAAACCGCAAACAAATCAGTCGTTCGGCGCCCGAGGCAAATGTTACCCAGACATATAGTACCCAAATACTGTCATATCATAGGGAAAACCGCAAACAAATCAGTCGTTCGGCGCCCGAGGCAAATGTTACCCAGACATATAGTACCCAAATACTGTCATATCATAGGGAAAACCGCAAACAAATCAGTCGTTCGGCGCCCGAGGCAAATGTTACCCAGACATATAGTACCCAAATACTGTCATATCATAGGGAAAACCGCAAACAAATCAGTCGTTCGGCGCCCGAGGCAAATGTTACCCAGACATATAGTACCCAAATACTGTCATATCATAGGGAAAACCGCAAACAAATCAGTCGTTCGGCGCCCGAGGCAAATGTTACCCAGACATATAGTACCCAAATACTGTCATATCATAGGGAAAACCGCAAACAAATCAGTCGTTCGGCGCCCGAGGCAAATGTTACCCAGACATATAATACCCAAATACTGTCATATCATAGGGAAAATCGCAAACAAATCAGTCGTTCGGCGCCCGAGGCAAATGTTACCCAGACATATAGTACCCAAATACTGTCATATCATAGGGAAAATCGCAAACAAATCAGTCGTTCGGCGCCCGAGGCAAATGTTACCCAGACATATAGTATCCAAATACTGTCATTTCATAGGGAAAACCGCAAACCAATCAGTCGTTCGGCGCCCGAGGCAAATGTTACCCAGACATATATTACCCAAATACTGTCATATCATAGGGAAAACCGCAAACAAATCAGTCGTTCGGAGCCCCAGGCAAATGTTACCCAGACATATAGTATCGAAATACTGTCATATCATAGGGAAAATCGCAAATAAATAAGTCGTTCGGGGCCCGAGGCAAATGTTACCCAGACATATAGTACCCAAATACTGTCATATCATAGGGAAAACCGCAAACAAATCAGTCGTTCGGCGCCCGAGGCAAATGTTACCCAGACATATAGTACCCCAATACTGTCATATCATAGGGAAAACCGCAAACAAATCAATCGTTCGGCGCCCGAGGCAAATGTTACCCAGACATATAGTATCCAAATACTGTCATATCATAGGGAAAACCGCAAACAAATCAGTCGTTCGGCGCCCGAGGCAAATGTTACCCAGACATATAGTACCCAAATACTGTCATATCATAGGGAAAACCGCAAACAAATCAGTCGTTCGGCGCCCGAGACAAATGTTACCCAGACATATAGTATCCAAATACTGTCATATCATAGGGAAAATCGCAAACAAATCAGTCGTTCGGCGCCCGAGGCAAATGTTACCCAGACATATAGTACCCAAATACTGTCATATCATAGGGAAAATCGCAAACAAATCAGTCGTTCGGCGCCCGAGGCAAATGTTACCCAGACATATAGTACCCAAATACTGTCATATCATAGGGAAAATCGCAAATAAATCAGTCGTTCGGCGCCCGAGGCAAATGTTACCCAGACATATAGTACCCAAATACTGTCATATCATAGGGAAAATCGCAAACAAATCAGTCGTTCGGCGCCCGAGGCAAATGTTACCCAGACATATAGTACCCAAATACTGTCATATCATAGGGAAAATCGCAAACAAATCAGTCGTTCGGCGCCCGAGGCAAATGTTACCCAGACATATAGTACCCAAATACTGTCATATCATAGGGGAAATCGCAAACAAATCAGTCGTTCGGCGCCCGAGGCAAATGTTACCCAGACATATAGTACCCAAATCCTGTCATATCATAGGGAAAATCGCAAACAAATCAGTCGTTCGGCGCCCGAGGCAAATGTTACCCAGACATATAATACCCAAATACTGTCATATCATAGGGAAAATCGCAAATAAATCAGTCGTTCGGCGCCCGAGGCAAATGTTACCCAGACATATAGTACCCAAATACTGTCATATCATAGGGAAAATCGCAAACAAATAAGTCGTTCGGCGCCCGAGGCAAATGTTACCCAGACATATAGTATCCAAATAGTGTCATATCATAGGGAAAATCGCAAACAAATCAGTCGTTCGGCGCCCGAGGCAAATGTTACCCAGACATATAGTATCCAAATACTGTCATATCATAGGGAAAACCGCAAACAAATCAGTCGTTCGGCGCCCGAGGCAAATGTTACCCAGACATATAGTATCCAAATACTGTCATATCATAGGGAAAATTGCAAACAAATCAGTCGTTCGGCGCCCGAGGCAAATGTTACCCAGACATATAGTATCCAAAAACTGTCATATCATAGGGAAAACCGCAAACAAATCAGTCGTTCGGCGCCCGAGGCAAATGTTACCCAGACATATAGTACCCAAATACTGTCATATCATAGGGAAAACCGCAAACAAATCAGTCGTTCGGCGCCCGAGGCAAATGTTACCCAGACATATAGTATCCAAATACTGTCATATCATAGGGAAAACCGCAAACAAATCAGTCGTTCGGCGCCCGAGGCAAATGTTACCCAGACATATAGTACCCAAATACTGTCATATCATAGGGAAAACCGCAAACAACTCAGTCGTTCGGCGCCCGAGACAAATGTTACCCAGACATATAGTATCCAAATACTGTCATATCATAGGGAAAATCGCAAACAAATCAGTCGTTCGGCGCCCGAGGCAAATGTTACCCAGACATATAGTACCCAAATACTGTCATATCATAGGGAAAATCGCAAACAAATCAGTCGTTCGGCGCCCGAGGCAAATGTTACCCAGACATATAGTACCCAAATACTGTCATATCATAGGGAAAATCGCAAACAAATCAGTCGTTCGGCGCCCGAGGCAAATGTTACCCAGACATACTGTACCCAAATACTGTCATATCATAGGGAAAACCGCAAACAAATCAGTCGTTCGTCGCCCGAGGCAAATGTTACCCAGACATATAGTACCCAAATACTGTCATATCATAGGGAAAACCGCAAACAAATCAGTCGTTCGGCGCCCGAGGCAAATGTTACCCAGAAAGATAGTACCCAAATACTGTCATATCATAGGGAAAACCGCAAACAAATCAGTCGTTCGTCGCCCGAGGCAAATATTACCCAGACATATAGTACCCAAATACTGTCATATCATAGGGAAAACCGCAAACAAATCAGTCGTTCGGCGCCCGAGGCAAATGTTACCCAGACATATAGTATCCAAATACTGTCATATCATAGGGAAAATCGCAAACAAATCAGTCGTTCGGCGCCCGAGGCAAATGTTACCCAGACATATAGTATCCAAATATTGTCATATCATAGGGAAAATCGCAAACAAATCAGTCGTTCGGCGCCCGAGACAAATGTTACCCAGACATATAGTATCCAAATACTGTCATATCATAGGGAAAATCGCAAACAAATCAGTCGTTCGGCGCCCGAGGCAAATGTTACCCAGACATATAGTACCCAAATACTGTCATATCATAGGGAAAATCGCAAACAAATCAGTCGTTCGGCGCCCGAGGCAAATGTTACCCAGACATATAGTATCCAAATACTGTCATATCATAGGGAAAATCGCAAACAAATCAGTCGTTCGTCGCCCGAGGCAAATGTTACCCAGACATATAGTACCCAAATACTGTCATATCATAGGGAAAATCGCAAACAAATCAGTCGTTCGGCGCCCGAGGCAAATGTTACCCAGAGATACTGTACCCAAATACTGTCATATCATAGGGAAAACCGCAAACAAATTAGTCGTTCGTCGCCCGAGGCAAATGTTACCCAGACATATAGTACCCAAATACTGTCATATCATAGGGAAAACCGCAAACAAATCAGTCGTTCGGCGCCCGAGGCAAATGTTACCCAGACATATAGTACCCAAATACTGTCATATCATAGGGAAAACCGCAAACAAATCAGTCGTTCGTCGCCCGAGGCAAATGTTACCCAGACATATAGTACCCAAATACTGTCATATCATAGGGAAAACCGCAAACAAATCAGTCGTTCGGCGCCCGAGGCAAATGTTACCCAGACATATAGTACCCAAATACTGTCATATCATAGGGAAAACCGCAAACAAATCAGTCGTTCGTCGCCCGAGGCAAATGTTACCCAGACATATAGTATCCAAATACTGTCATATCATAGGGAAAATCGCAAACAAATCAGTCGTTCGGCGCCCGAGGCAAATGTTACCCAGACATATAGTACCCAAATACTGTCATATCATAGGGAAAACCGCAAACAAATCAGTCGTTCGGCGCCCGAGGCAAATGTTACCCAGACATATAGTACCCAAATACTGTCATATCATAGGGAAAACCGCAAACAAATCAGTCGTTCGTCGCCCGAGGCAAATGTTACCCAGACATATAGTATCCAAATACTGTCATATCATAGGGAAAATCGCAAACAAATCAGTCGTTCGGCGCCCGAGACAAATGTTACCCAGACATATAGTACCCAAATACTGTCATATCATAGGGAAAATCGCAAACAAATCAGTCGTTCGGCGCCCGAGGCAAATGTTACCCAGACATATAGTATCCAAATACTGTCATATCATAGGGAAAACCGCAAACAAATCAGTCGTTCGTCGCCCGAGGCAAATGTTACCCAGAGATATAGTACCCAAATACTGTCATTTCATAGGGAAAACCGCAAACAAATCAGTCGTTCGGCGCCCGAGGCAAATGTTACCCAGACATATAGTACCCAAATACTGTCATATCATAGGGAAAACCGCAAACAAATCAGTCGTTCGTCGCCCGAGGCAAATGTTACCCAGACATATAGTATCCAAATACTGTGATATCATAGGGAAAATCGCAAACAAATCAGTCGTTCGTCGCCCGAGGCAAATGTTACCCAGACATATAGTACCCAAATTCTGTCATATCATAGGGAAAACCGCAAACAAATCAGTCGTTCGTCGCCCGAGGCAAATGTTACCCAGACATATAGTATCCAAATACTGTCATATCATAGGGAAAATCGCAAACAAATCAGTCGTTCGGCGCCCGAGGCAAATGTTACCCAGACATATAGTATCCAAATACTGTCATATCATAGGGAAAATCGCAAACAAATCAGTCGTTCGGCGCCCGAGGCAAATGTTACCCAGACATATAGTACCCAAATACTGTCATTTCATAGGGAAAACCGCAAAGAAATCAGTCGTTCGTCGCCCGAGGCAAATGTTACCCAGACATATAGTATCCAAATACTGTCATATCATAGGGAAAACCGCAAACAAATCAGTCGTTCGGCGCCCGAGGCAAATGTTACCCAGACATATAGTATCCAAATACTGTCATATCATAGGGAAAACCGCAAACAAATCAGTCGTTCGTCGCCCGAGGCAAATGTTACCCAGACATATAGTACCCAAATCCTGTCATATCATAGGGAAAATCGCAAACAAATCAGTCGTTCGTCGCCCGAGGCAAATGTTACCCAGACATATAGTACCCAAATACTGTCATATCATAGGGAAAATCGCAAACAAATCAGCCGTTCGGCGCCCGAGGCAAATGTTACCCAGACATATAGTACCCAAATACTGTCATATCATAGGGAAAACCGCAAACAAATCAGTCGTTCGTCGCCCGAGGCAAATGTTACCCAGACATATAGTATCCAAATACTGTCATATCATAGGGAAAACCGCAAACAAATCAGTCGTTCGTCGCCCGAGGCAAATGTTACCCAGACATATAGTATCCAAATACTGTCATATCATAGGGAAAACCGCAAACAAATCAGTCGTTCGGCGCCCGAGGCAAATGTTACCCAGACATATAGTACCCAAATACTGTCATATCATAGGGAAAACCGCAAACAAATCAGTCGTTCGTCGCCCGAGGCAAATGTTACCCAGACAAATAGTATCCAAATACTGTCATATCATAGGGAAAATCGCAAACAAATCAGTCGTTCGTCGCCCGAGGCAAATGTTACCCAGACATACAGTACCCAAATACTGTCATATCATAGGGAAAATCGCAAACAAATCAGTCGTTCGGCGCCCGAGACAAATGTTACCCAGACATATAGTATCCAAATACTGTCATATCATAGGGAAAATCGCAAACAAATCAGTCGTTCGGCGCCCGAGGCAAATGTTACCCAGACATATAGTACCCAAATACTGTCATATCATAGGGAAAATCGCAAACAAATCAGTCGTTCGGCGCCCGAGGCAAATGTTACCCAGACATATAGTATCCAAATACTGTCATATCATAGGGAAAATCGCAAACAAATCAGTCGTTCGTCGCCCGAGGCAAATGTTACCCAGACATATAGTACCCAAATACTGTCATATCATAGGGAAAATCGCAAACAAATCAGTCGTTCGGCGCCCGAGGCAAATGTTACCCAGAGATACTGTACCCAAATACTGTCATATCATAGGGAAAACCGCAAACAAATTAGTCGTTCGTCGCCCGAGGCAAATGTTACCCAGACATATAGTACCCAAATACTGTCATATCATAGGGAAAACCGCAAACAAATCAGTCGTTCGGCGCCCGAGGCAAATGTTACCCAGACATATAGTACCCAAATACTGTCATATCATAGGGAAAACCGCAAACAAATCAGTCGTTCGTCGCCCGAGGCAAATGTTACCCAGACATATAGTACCCAAATACTGTCATATCATAGGGAAAACCGCAAACAAATCAGTCGTTCGGCGCCCGAGGCAAATGTTACCCAGACATATAGTACCCAAATACTGTCATATCATAGGGAAAACCGCAAACAAATCAGTCGTTCGTCGCCCGAGGCAAATGTTACCCAGACATATAGTATCCAAATACTGTCATATCATAGGGAAAATCGCAAACAAATCAGTCGTTCGGCGCCCGAGGCAAATGTTACCCAGACATATAGTACCCAAATACTGTCATATCATAGGGAAAACCGCAAACAAATCAGTCGTTCGGCGCCCGAGGCAAATGTTACCCAGACATATAGTACCCAAATACTGTCATATCATAGGGAAAACCGCAAACAAATCAGTCGTTCGTCGCCCGAGGCAAATGTTACCCAGACATATAGTATCCAAATACTGTCATATCATAGGGAAAATCGCAAACAAATCAGTCGTTCGGCGCCCGAGACAAATGTTACCCAGACATATAGTACCCAAATACTGTCATATCATAGGGAAAATCGCAAACAAATCAGTCGTTCGGCGCCCGAGGCAAATGTTACCCAGACATATAGTATCCAAATACTGTCATATCATAGGGAAAACCGCAAACAAATCAGTCGTTCGTCGCCCGAGGCAAATGTTACCCAGAGATATAGTACCCAAATACTGTCATTTCATAGGGAAAACCGCAAACAAATCAGTCGTTCGGCGCCCGAGGCAAATGTTACCCAGACATATAGTACCCAAATACTGTCATATCATAGGGAAAACCGCAAACAAATCAGTCGTTCGTCGCCCGAGGCAAATGTTACCCAGACATATAGTATCCAAATACTGTGATATCATAGGGAAAATCGCAAACAAATCAGTCGTTCGTCGCCCGAGGCAAATGTTACCCAGACATATAGTACCCAAATTCTGTCATATCATAGGGAAAACCGCAAACAAATCAGTCGTTCGTCGCCCGAGGCAAATGTTACCCAGACATATAGTATCCAAATACTGTCATATCATAGGGAAAATCGCAAACAAATCAGTCGTTCGGCGCCCGAGGCAAATGTTACCCAGACATATAGTATCCAAATACTGTCATATCATAGGGAAAATCGCAAACAAATCAGTCGTTCGGCGCCCGAGGCAAATGTTACCCAGACATATAGTACCCAAATACTGTCATTTCATAGGGAAAACCGCAAAGAAATCAGTCGTTCGTCGCCCGAGGCAAATGTTACCCAGACATATAGTATCCAAATACTGTCATATCATAGGGAAAACCGCAAACAAATCAGTCGTTCGGCGCCCGAGGCAAATGTTACCCAGACATATAGTATCCAAATACTGTCATATCATAGGGAAAACCGCAAACAAATCAGTCGTTCGTCGCCCGAGGCAAATGTTACCCAGACATATAGTACCCAAATCCTGTCATATCATAGGGAAAATCGCAAACAAATCAGTCGTTCGTCGCCCGAGGCAAATGTTACCCAGACATATAGTACCCAAATACTGTCATATCATAGGGAAAATCGCAAACAAATCAGCCGTTCGGCGCCCGAGGCAAATGTTACCCAGACATATAGTACCCAAATACTGTCATATCATAGGGAAAACCGCAAACAAATCAGTCGTTCGTCGCCCGAGGCAAATGTTACCCAGACATATAGTATCCAAATACTGTCATATCATAGGGAAAACCGCAAACAAATCAGTCGTTCGTCGCCCGAGGCAAATGTTACCCAGACATATAGTATCCAAATACTGTCATATCATAGGGAAAACCGCAAACAAATCAGTCGTTCGGCGCCCGAGGCAAATGTTACCCAGACATATAGTACCCAAATACTGTCATATCATAGGGAAAACCGCAAACAAATCAGTCGTTCGTCGCCCGAGGCAAATGTTACCCAGACAAATAGTATCCAAATACTGTCATATCATAGGGAAAATCGCAAACAAATCAGTCGTTCGTCGCCCGAGGCAAATGTTACCCAGACATACAGTACCCAAATACTGTCATATCATAGGGAAAACCGCAAACAAATCAGTCGTTCGTCGCCCGAGGCAAATGTTACCCAGACATATAGTATCCAAATACTGTCATATCATAGGGAAAACCGCAAACAAATCAGTCGTTCGTCGCCCGAGGCAAATGTTACCCAGACATATAGTATCCAAATACTGTCATATCATGGGGAAAATCGCAAACAAATCAGTCGTTCGTCGCCCGAGGCAAATGTTACCCAGACATATAGTATCCAAATACTGTCATATCATGGGGAAAATCGCAAACAAATCAGTCGTTCGTCGCCCGAGGCAAATGTTACCCAGACATACAGTACCCAAATACTGTCAAGGAAGAAGTTTTCTCTCCTTTTAACCTTTATCCTGCTAAATAAGTGAAAAGAAACTTTCAAGCCGATAGGAAAAACGGAACCTTTTCTATTTTAAAAATAGTTTTTGGGACCGATATCTCCCTATTGGACAGTGTAGATCCAAGATCAGACTGCACGTTCTGTGCAGTGTCCGCAAAAAGTCCTGAAGTCGCGCTTAGTAGCCGAAGGGTTAAAAGTGTTCAGATGAAGAAAATGAATGATTTCCGTCTTATTGTTAAAGGCAGATCTTGTAATTCGAAATTTAGGCGAATTGATAAGGTCTGCCACCCACAATTGTTTGACATTTCCTCTAAAACCGTACACTAACAAAATTACTGGTACAGTCCTTTTTTCGAGCGAAATATACCACTAAAAGCATCAGGATTTTGTTTTTAAAAAATGTCACATTTGTACTCAATTGTGAATGTGTTTGTCACTGTAAGAGAAATGAATAAAAAGAGCAAAATTCAATAAAACCTATTAGTAAAGTTTTTAAATGACTGGCAAGATCAAACAAGAATGAACAGATAAGCAAATAAATAAATAAACGATGATTAAAATAAATAAAGAAAGAAATGAAGAGCCATGAAGTATACTGTATAACATTATATATATACCATTGAAGTTTGCAGTCAAGTGATATGAATCTGTAGAGATGTACATAGAGCGATAAACTATTAATTTCCTTCGCAACTATCAACTTTTACCTCAAAATAGTAACATAATAAATTTCCACGGCTACGAGAGTAATACCCGATCGAACATTTACATGGCTTAGAAAAAACAAGTTTCGATCCCTAACCACACATTGAAATATTTGAGAAAACAAAGCCTGGTGCGGGGAAAACTTATGCGCTATGTATAGCCTGCATAACACAAGATCAAGTCGCACATTATGTGCAGTTTGATTTTATATATTGTCTGGTGTTTTGTGACATAAAGTTGCAAATACGACCGGCCTTTGGCGGCCCTGATAGACCAAATCTGCTTATCTGCTTTTGCGTACAGTGTAGATCGACATGAGACTGCACAGAAGCTGTCATCTGATCTTGGATCTATAACGCCCGCTTGTTTTGTCGAAGCTTTCAGATAAAAAAAAAAAAAGGTCTGAGTTTCAGTGATTTCTATTTTCAGCTGTCGAGAGAGGCCGGGTTTATCTTTTTGGCGCTGAAACTATTTTTTTTTTAAATTCAACACTTATCCTGCTATATAAATGAAATGAAACTTTCAAGCTGTTAGAAAAAATCCGAATAATGCTATTTCAGACTTGCTTTTTTAAAAAATATCCTAATCGGACAGTGTAGATCCAAGATCAGACTGCACGTTCTGTATAGTCTGATCTTGATCTATACTGTCTGCAATTGGTCAGTGTGTCGCACTTAGCAGCCTAAGGGTTAAAAAGTGTTAAAAGTCGGGGTTCAGGACATTTACTACCAAATCCCAAAACATTCAGTGACGTAATGGGTTTCCATAGTAACATTCGATTAACGTCTGCTTTTGTTCGATTAACTTTGGTATTAAATATTCTGAATTTAGCTTATTTTACAGTCTACTAAACCCCTCCCCTCTCTCTTACTTTCAAGTAAGTTTCGCTTTCGTTGGATATTGAAAGTATTCTTGGGCAAGACACTTCAGAACCCTACCCTGGTACTGGTTAAACCCAGAAAACATATGAATATATGTGCTGTCGCCGTGGTATGTTGAACTGATGTTGAGAAAAAAAAAATCATTCAATCAATCAATTCGCTGGATAATCTAACGTTACTCATCCCTTGTTTTATTTTTTATAATTTATGGTCGACGAGTTTATTTACAAAACAACAAAAAATTTAAACTGGTCCAAATGGAAAGCATTTGCAGATGACATTTACAGTCCTCCTCTAATGGAAGAACTTTTCTCTGAAAAAGAAGAAAACATTGTGGGAAAAGGAGGAAATGCTGGTTACCACCATTATCTCCTTTTCCCCAAGCGTTTTCAAAATCCTTTTTCCAATGGGTCTTCAAAACTCGGAATTGTCTGGTATAGGGTTTTACCCGAGGCCGATTTCACGGAAAAAAAACCACCAAATTCTCTTATTTTGCTCAGTTCCACCAACGGACTCAGTTTCTCAAATCCTAAGTTGACACGTTTCAGACGCAACTCAGCAAAATAATGGACTGAAGTCTGTTAACTGAGTATTCTAGTGTTAGGTCTGTCACTACTGAATAAATAAAATGCATTCTATCAAAAAACTAAAGATACTGTACATTTCCTCTGCAAGACCAAGAGACAGTTCTGTCATAATCTATAATATAGCAGTTGACGGTGAAGATCAGAGATCAGACTGCGCGTTCTGTGCAGTCTGATCTTTATCTACACTGTCCACAAAAGCTTCTGGTGTCGTCAATGGTATGGAAAGAGTTAATGTAAGCAAAACAGATCTCAAATAACGAATTCAGCTTAATTCAGAAACTGAGTCTCATGGCGTATTTGAGCAAAATAAGAGACTTAAGTGTTTTTCGTGAAACCGGGCCGAGGGCTTTTGGGTTTAAATTCTTTCAGTCTTTCCAGCACGATTCACTTCTCTGTCACAGCCAAGAGTTGTATAAATAGGCTAAGGCCATCGGCCATTATCTGAAAATATCGTGTTTTGATGAAGAAGAAGAAGAACAACAACAACTTCTGATTGGCTAAACCAGTTTTGATACTTTCAAATTTAGAAAATCTTTGAAGAGTTAGACTAAGTATATTCTACAGAATTGTTTGTGAATACGACCACGTGAAAATTTTGTGCCGTCAGAACCATGGTAACCCCCACTGTAAAGGTTCATCAAGGAATGAATTGAGATTAAATTCCGGACGGCTTGTAAGTCTTTCGGAGCCAAATAAATGAACTCGAGGCTTTCAACAGCTGTAAATATAATCGACTGATACTCAAAAAGATTTTCGTATAGGCTTGACCAGACAAGTGGATGGTATAGATCCAAGATCAGACTGCACGTTTTTTTTTCTTTATCTATACCGCCCGCGACAGTTCGCCCATAACGCTGAAAGGGTTAATGAACGATGTTGACTCCCGCCTTTATAACGCTTTGAATAAATCTATAACAAGCTTCGATCATTTTTGCGGACAGAGTAGACAAAAGATCAGACTACACAGCACGTGCAGTCTGATCTTAGATCTACACTGTCTGCTACTTTGATAGAAATTCTGGAAAAAATAACTTTGAAATGGCTATAATTTGGCTGCTTTTTCCTAGCTGAAACTGTTCATCTTATTTAAACCGACCTCTAAGGATCACAGCTAATAAAACATCAATAGAAAATCAAGAAGAAGGAATTGGCTTGGGAGGTCTAAAGGAACATAAGAGTGATCTACGGATGTCTTTGAAGAAACAACAATTCCACATCGTTTGCGTGCCGTACACCGATATTTCATAATACGGTGTATTATTTACGCTGTATCAGAAAAAAATATATTGCGATGTCGGCAAGTTTTGGTATAGGAACGATTTTGATCCGTCCAGATACTGGTTTCCCCGGAATCTCGAACGTAAACATGTAATTATTAACATTATTAAGGATTATTCCGGGGAAAAATTAACTGAAAAAAGCCATAACCTGAGGCAAGAGTTTTGCAGGGTGATGTGACTGAAATAATGTTAAAAGCAGCGTAAACTAGCATCCACCCACCCATCCATCCATCCATCCAGCCATCCATCCATCAATCAATCGATCAATCAATCTATCAATCTTGTCTAGAAATACGGTGGCTCAGTCGTACAGGCCTTGAAACTAGGGGTCGTTGGTTCGAATCCACAGCTCGGCCAATTTCTTTCAGATGACTAACGATAATCATTGCGACAGGATTTATTCTTATCTCACGGTCCAACATGGTTTCGACTATGGTTTTTATCAAGCAGCCAATGGCTTAGTAAGAACTTCGTGTTAAGTGCTGGTCAAAGAATGTCAAGGGGAAGCAAGGTCGCTGCGATATGAACGAAATAATGATTTCAACGGCGTTAAACACCATACAAACAAACCTAAAAATACACTAATAACAACCGACCCGTCACAAATGAATTGCTCAATACATCGACGAAGTCGAGGGCCATTTTTTTCAGCTGTCTGTCTGTCTGTCTGTCCGTCCGTCTATCCATTTTTCTGTCGTTCCACCCGTTCATAAGTCCGTTTGTCTGTTCATCTACCATTAACCTATGTCTTCAGATAAAGGAATATTTACATTTTAGGTTTTTTTGGACGCGACGGGATTGAATAGTGGTGAATTCCACAATTTCTCAATCATTATTGCGCCTTTCAGAGGTACGAAAAACACCAGAATTTGAGGAAAAAACCTATTATCTTTTATTTTTTTCCCTGTTGTTTGTCTCTTAGCTAGAGGCAACAGTATTTGCAGACGATATATCAAATGATAGAATTTAACATCTCTGAAAGATTTGAAAATATTGTGCGAAGCGGAGAAAATGATGGAAATATTTTCAAAAAATCTTCTTTGCCAGGGTCGTAAAACACTGGATTGTTTGTTAAAGGGTCAATCCCGTTTTCAATAGTACTGAAGTTGTATTAAGACGACCAGTGCACCTATTCAATAATTTCAAGAATTTTTACAACAAGCACAGTACTGTATCAAAAATCCAAAATCTTACTTTTCCCGCATACAGATAGACGAAACTGTGATAATTGGTAAGAGAGGAATGTATTATGTCGCAATGGCTTTCATAGATCGTCGGAATCAGTTATGTTCTAGCCCGGGTTTAAACTCACACCTCTCACATTTGTATTTTTGTCTGTTTTGTGTTTCTACATTTTTTCGACATTATTTCAGTTTTATCGCGGCGGCCATGCAGCTATCTGTGCTCTCCTGCGGTTTTTTTTTTTTTTGACCAGTAAGTTTGCACAATATTCTTCCTCAGGCTACTGGCTGCTTTTCCACAGAATCACCGTCAAAACAATGTTCAGTGTCGTGAGAAGAATGAATCATGTCGTGATGAGTAACATTAGCCCAAAGAAGTAATTTGGCCCGGCTTTCAAACGAACCAAAGACACATGGGTTTCAATACCTGTAGGTTACCGATTGAGAAACTGGGCTGGGTAATATGTGAGCCATGTTCTGTGAAAAGGGGGCTTAATGCATCTGAAAACAGTATCGATCAATGTCAGCCTGTGCAGTCCAGGTCGAAACTTTTTGCTCTTGATCATTTTTCTGCATGTTAAAGGACCATTCTACCCCATGATTCAGTCGATTATTAGATGAAATGGATTTTATGGATCAACCATTATCTGAAGACGTGTTTGGTATAATGTATCACCACCATTTGTAAGAGCAGGGCTCACATACAACTGTACGTTTCCGCTTAACTACATAGGCTTATCAGTTATAAACGATCCTGTTTAAAGGAACAGGAATTTTGAACATGACGTGGGAAAATGCTGGCAGCCAGTTGTTTTCTAGCTTATGTTTAGGACATATTCCGTCATTTGAGCCATCTTTAAATTGTCGCCAGCAAATGCTTTCAATATCGACTAGCTCTAATATTTTCACGTCCGTTTGAGTTTTAAAACTAACTTGTACTCTACTTTTGTTATACATTTTTGAATGTTTAGTAACATCAATTGTACAGTTACTCTTTTGTATAGAGAGACCGGCGTTCAATCAAATTTTATAAATAGATCTAGATATAGTACGTAAGTTAAGGTCAGATTCTAGGCGTGCCCGGATTTTAGAGAAGAGTGACATTCCGTTAGGCGAATGAAATGCACTTTTTCAGCTAATATAAACAGAAACATATATTGTAGTTTCAATGCTGCTTTTTTCAAGAAGTTTCATCATAGAGTATTGGACAGTGTAGGTTCAAGCTCAGAGTGCACGTTCTGCACTGTCTGATCTGAATCAAAACTGTCTGCGAAAGCAAATAAAATTACTATTGGCGCCCCAGCCGTAAGCTTTTATATATAGGCATTTCTGTCACGTATCTTATTATCGAAATGATTCTATCTTACCCTTGTGCCATTATGCCGGCATCTTAAAGGCAATCCGCCTTAACCTTTGACCAAACCAACCCTTATTAAAGAGACTTTTAAAAACATTGCGGGAAAAGGAGAAAATGCTGTTGACCAGCATTTTCTCCCTTTTCCACAATGTTTTCTGTCCTTTCATGAATAAATTTCATCATTTGAGTCACATTCCATTTGTCATTTGAAAATCCTTCGATTTGAACGAACCGAAAATTTTACTAGCCTCAAGCCTAGAATAATTAATAGAGAGCTTATGATAATCCCAATGATCTGATATCTAATTGGTCTTTACCCGTTCTCGAAGCTCAGCGGAGACTTAGAACGAAAAATAGAATTCAGCTTTCTCTTAAGAATTAAGTCATAATCATGCATAGTTGAACGGCCTTTTATGGCTGCTCTGTCTTTGGCCTACTTTTTGGAATTGATACAGTTTTAAACATACTTATTTTACGTCGATTGAGAAACAGGCCCCGGTTTCACGAAAAAAGTGAAGTATCTTATTTTGCTTAAGTCCGCTAACAGACTCATTTTCCGAAATAAGTTGAGGTCGTTATTTCAGATGCATTTCACTAATATCAACAGACAAAACGTTTCAAACTCATCTCAGCAAAAAAATGGACTTAAGTCATTTTAACAGCCGTAAGTCGATTATTTTGCTGAGTTGGGTGTGAACCTGGGAACTAAACCAGTACTCGTGTTAAATATGTGGGCCAATAAACAATCCCAAAGTTGACATCCGCTCCCGGGTATCGAACTCGGGACCTTATGGTTACGAGGCCGACGTTGTACCTCACCATCACTTACACTACACTAATATACTGGAATAAAAAGTTACTTGTGATAAGTCAAAAATGGGGACATGTTTATTCGGCAGGCCCCTACTGGCCTATTTGCGAGCAAATTTATGACACAAAGAAAACCAAGCGGTGCAACCGCTAATCGATACCCCGAGGCGCCCACCACACCATTGCGAATGAACAGGATAGGGGATAATTCTTTTCTTATACTAATTTGAAATTTAATCCTTCGGCTGATAAGCTCGACATGAGGACCTTCTACGGACAGTGTAGATCAAGATCGGATTGCACGGATCGTGCAATCTAATCTTTGTTTTACATAGTCCGCTAAGGAGATACTTTTTCCTCCAAAATTAACTTTGAAAAAGCAATGTTTGGGTTTTTATCATCGGCTTAAAAGGTTTTTCTTTAATTTATTCAGCAGGTTAAAGGTTTAGATTTTTTAAGCGCTGAACTTTTCTGTATGTCTACATGTATTTTATGTATATCTACATGTATTTTCTGTATGTCTACATGTATTTTATGTATGTCTACATGTATTTTCTGTATGTCTACATGTATTTTCTGTATGTCTACATGTATTGTCAGACCTTTTCTGTATGTCTACATGTATTTTCTGTATGTCTACATGTATTTTCAGACCTTTTCTGTATGTCTATATGTATTTCCAGACACATCTGTTTTAGCACTAACTGCTCCTTTTCCAACATAATGATAGTTTCTTGTCTTGAAATATATATATAATCTAAAATTTTCGTTTCTCAATAATGCGCAAAACAATGAGGAAAGACAGGCAATTGCTGACGAGGAATCTTTTCTTTATTTGTCTGTTTCTGTCTGTTCGTCCGTCCGTCCGTCAGTCTCTCTCTCTCTCTCTCTCTCTGAAGCGGACAATACTTGTAACGAGTAATACTAAATGCGATGAAGTGTTAAAGTGACAAAAATAAAATAAGAAACTCAAAAAACTAAAAATAAGAGAATCAAAAACCACTGTCAAACCTGTTTCATTCCTCTCAAAATTTTCGCTTTCATGTTCAATTAACATCTAGAATTACACTGGCACAATGACCACACAGAATAAGCATGTCCTTCTTTCACAACAATTTCTTGTTTGACATTTTTGTTTTGAAACTACTGAAGTCATCGTACTATGAAACAAATTTGAGCTGTGCTCTGGCAAAGGGAGGTTTAACCGCATTTCTCTGAGGCATGGTTCCAAGCAAGTCATCTAATAATTACGGATCCATGAAATCAATTTTGTATAATAACCAACTCAATCATAAGGTACACAGGGCCTCTTACAAGCAAAAATTATTCAATAGCAAAAGTTTCGACCCGGGTCGATACCTTTTGCAGATGCATTAAGCCCCCTTTGCACAGAGCATAGCTCATTTGCATCTGAAGACTACAAGAATACACATATAAAGTACAAAATAAATCACGTGCATCATGGTTTAGTACCATCCTGCAAGATAAAACATGGTGATAAAAGGAGAAATTGCGAGTAACGAGCAATTTCTCCTTTTGCGACAATGTTTTCGAAACTGAACCTCTGCTAATCGAAAAATGTTGTTTTATGTGTTAATGTGATTATGTTAATGATATCAAATCCTGCCACGAGAAATAATGATAGATATGGTGATTTACAGTCACTACCAAAACTACAACAAAAATAATGATGCCAGTTTAAAAAAAAATGTCAAGTTACCTCCTAAAAATTCGCCATGATGTAGATCAAAGATCAAATATCAGACTGCCTATTTTATGCAGTCAGAAATTGATCTCTACCCTCGTGAAGAATACACCTTGATATTCTCCTTGGAATATCAAGAGCGAGCACTAATATCTCCAAGTATTTCACTAAAATTTCCAAGAATCCAATTTTAATAATCCATTCGTTGTCGACGATGTAGTTTTTTTCTGTGGAGTTTCGAAAGTTCTTCACAATAATTTCAAAGCGGAAATAATCTGTCAGTATGGTTATTGAATTCCGGGGGAGCGCTCTCGATTTACTTGCTCGTAATAAAGTTTATTGGAATTGATTTGTATATGGTAGAGATCGTTTGATCTTTCAATTAATATGGAACGCGACTCTCCGGCTCCCCACCCACCCGAGCGTACACACAGTTGTTTCTGGTTGTGTATAAGAGTACGAGTATGTGAATCATCAAAACTTCTGATTCGTTAAATTGACCCAGTTATCCGTCAATGTTATCCTGAGCCCATCCCTCTGTCCCTCAGTCTATCCATCCATCTGTCAATCTGCCAATCTGTTTGTCCGTCCATCCATCCATCCATCCATCCATCCACCAATCCATCCATCCATCCATCCGTCCGTCCGTCTGTCCGTCCGTCGTTTTCTTTTCATAAAAAAATCGTTAGAGCACCGAATAAAAATAGCACACATTTTAATCCTAAAAATAATTATGATTCATGTAATTTCCATTTAAAGGTGTTTTATCTAGAATGTCTCAGGGAGGCAGACAGTGTAGATTAAAGGTTATAGGCTGCATATTTTGTGAAGTCTGACCGTGATTTATGACGGTCTCAAAAGCAAATATAATTGTGAGAGGCACACCAACGGTCAAAAAGTGAAGAGAATAATTGTTTAATAGTATAAAGAGATAATTGAGTAAAGAGCTTTTCTTTTCACAGCGAAATTTCACAGCAATTACTATTGCTACTACATCCACAATGATTTTCATCTCTTTACCAAACGACAAAATCCTAGATTTGCCAAAATTTAAAGCATATGTAAATTTACTTACCAATATGGCTAAAATGATAGGATCTGTCTTTGAAAGGACAAAAAACATTTTAGGGAAAACGACAATATGCTGGTTATCAGTATTTTCTTTTTTTCTCACAGTGTTTTCAAAAGTTTTCTTTACTGTGGTTCTTTAACCTCGAAATGGCTTGATAAAGATTTAATATAAAGATAAATAAAAAGTGAAAACGAATTATTATGCGACCTGTCCTCTATGAGTACAGTTCCCATGCTTGCTTCCAATCGATCGTCCAGTACCATATGGAATGTTCACAAATTCTTCCATATCACACTTTGAGACTCTCAGTGCTCAAAAAACAGCAGTCCGAAGGTTAAATGTACGATCTACATCCACGCAAAGGCTAATCAGTCGGAATTTACGTATTGACTGAAACTCTCTTTCAAATTACCTTGAGGGTAAACAACTTTGGGGAAAATGGCTTTTGAAAACACTGTGGGAAAAGGAGAAAATGCGCTCAATTAGCATTTTGTCCTTTACTCTCAATGATTTCAATATTTTCAAGATAAATTTCATTATTTGAGCCATTTTTTGTTTGCCGTTCGTGATTGGTTAAACTTTAAACAAGTGTGAAATGTTGTCGTTTGGTAGAGACTTCTGGATGGATAGGTAGTGCGCAATATCAAAATTGTAATTGTTGTTCGATTGATTATATGGTTGTCCAACTCTTTCTTCAACATTATTTTAGTTATCGCGCCGGCCAGTGCACATAGTCATGCTTTCCTGGATTTGATCTAACCATTTACTTCTCACAAAAATCTCCCCAAACCACTGGCTTCTTTCCCACATAATCATCGTCGAAACCATGATCAGCGTAGAAAAGAAATTAATCCTGCCGCGATGACTTTCATCAGTCCTCAAGAAGGAATTGGTCTAACCGGGGATTTGAACCAGAGACCACCTTTTCTGAAGTTCTATTCGCTACCGACTGCGTTACCGGGGCAAGGCGAGTTGCAGCTGTCCTATAGAGACAGAACATGTCATCATATTTAGTTATACAGAATTCTGCTGTATGCATTATTAGTCAGTCTTTATAGGAGATCGGACGATTAAAAAAAAATACAGTTGTGCTTTAGAGTGACAATCTCGAATTTGGCGACCTATCATATGCTTTATTGTGTACGAGTCAGTTAAAGCTACATCTTCACTCGTTTACAACCAGTTTTTTTTTTTTAACCCATTCCATCTTTGTTTTATGAAACTATAATAATTTTTGTATCTTCCTGCCAAATTTTGCCCCTGACGGTTGCAAGGTGGCACAGATTACGACCATATAGAAAAATTAATGTATTTCATTCTCTTAGGGCCATCAAAGGAAGCCCTGTTGTCGTTTCCGGTTTTAAATCGAAGACAAATCCCTTGAGTTTCTTTATCCTGTACACCATATTTATCGATTATTTATCTATGTTTACACAGATGACCAATATCTGCACCATTCTACAAACTGTAAAGTTTTAATAGCGTTTTTTTTTCTTCTTTCTGGTTGTAAAGATGTATCTTTACAGTGTATTCGGGTCTCAGTGTTTCTAGTATAACCATACATTCAATTTACCATGCAGCACAATGAGGGCGTTGAAAAAAAAAACCTCCCTAAAGCAGCTAGTTCGTACCGTAGCTCAGTCCGTATAACATACGCGGTTTAAAAACAGGCGTTTATCAGCATGTTCTCCCTTTCCTGAGATGTTTTCTGTCCCAAAATAACTAATTTGAGCAACACTTAATCTTTTAATGCTTTTATTTTGGACAAGTCTAAATTTTTGTCGTCAAGAAAAAAGAGTTTATTTGTTGTCTGCGTCGCTCTTTCATTCAATTTAAGACTTGTCGAAGATTTTGTCGTCTGGTAGAGTTAACTCTGTACCAAACAATCACGTGTTTTAACGACGAAGATGTGAGAGGCTTTTGAAAACAAGGTTGGAAAAGGAGAAAATGCTGGTAAGCGGCATTTTTTCCTTTTCCCACTTTGCTTCATATCCTGCTAAAGAAAAAGTTCCATCATTTGTACAAAATTGAATTTTGTCGTCTGAAAACGCTTTCAATTTTAGACAAGTCGAAGATTTTGTCGTCTGGTGAAGATTTAATCCTGTACGAAACAATCACGTGATTTAACGATAACGAGGTGAAAGGCTTTTGAAAACAAAGTTGGAAAAGGAGAAAATACTGGTAACCAGTATTTTCTCCTTTTCCCACTTTGTTTCCTACCCTATTAAAGAAAAAAATTCCATCATTTTGTACAAAATTGAATTGTGTCGTCTGCAAACGCATACAATTTCAAACAAGTCTAAGATTTTGTCGTCTGGAGACGAGTGAAGCTAGAGCACGTGAATGCCTGTTTTGGTTTGAAGTCAATGAAAGTCGCAGGAAATCTGTAACTAATATCCCGAGGGAAATAAAACAGGCAGACTTTGGTGTCCTGCTATCCATAATTAATGACGACAGAGCGATATCAGCGAGATTATAAGATCTAACATTGCCACACATGGCTATTTTACCCTTCACCAGCCCCGGTAGCTCAGTCGGTAGCGTACGGAACTTGAAAACATGGAAGGGGTCGCTTGTTCGATTCCCCAGCTCTGCCATTTTCTTTCCGAGGATTGATGATAGTCATTGCGACAGGATTCATTACTCTCTCACCTCTGACCATTGTTTCGACGATGGTTATGTGGGGAAGCAGCCAGTGGCTTGGAAAAAATATTGTGCGTGATAATGTGAAAAGAAACTCAAGGAAAGCATGAATAGGTGCACTGGTCGCCACGATGTAACTGAAATAATTTTGAAAACGGTGTTAAACACCATACAATCTATCAATTTAACCTTAACCCTTAACCATACGAAACAGTTTTTGACCCGTCCATATTGAACGCATTTTTTTTTGCAGACGACAAAATTAATGTGGCTAAAATAATGAGATCTATTTTGGAAAAGACTTAAAAGGCTTGGAAAAAGGAGAAAATGCAATATTTCAAAACTGAGATTTTTAATCAGGTCACTAAAACATGGAATTGTTTGGTAAAGGATTGGACAGCTAAATAGATTCAGTAAAAAAATTCTGGGAAAAGTAAAATCAAAAGATTGCCACTTTACAGTTCTGTCCGTCGTAAAAATCTCGCTAAATCGGACAGCGTGCATCAAATTTCAGACTGCACGTTCTGTGGATTCTGATCTTGATCTACACTGTCCGCAAAAGCACTTTGAGTTGCGCATACTTGCATAAGGGTAACCAAAACACTTCAAAAACACTTTTGCACTATACCAGTATGGGAAGTAGAGGATACAATGGGGTGGGTTGGAAAGGGAACGATAATTACTAAATATTTGTTTGTATCGTGGTTAACGCCGCTTTCAGTTTCACTATTTCAGTTGCTGCGGCCAGTGCACCTATCCGTGCTTTTCTGAAATCCTCTTTCCAGTACTTCGCAAAATATTCTTCCAAAGCCAATAGCTGATTTCCCACATAAACGATGATCAATGTTTAGAGAAGAATGAATCCTGTCGCAATGACTTTCATCAATCCCCTGATCAAAATTTGCTGAGCTAGGTTTTGAACCAGCGACCCCCCCCCCTGGTTTCAGGCCGTATACGGTACCGACTGAGCTAGTCGGCTTGGCATTATTTTATAACCGGTGCTCTTGCAAAAAGGGGTTTAACGCATCTCCGTATTGTATAAAACCAAGCAAATCATCATATCATTATGATTCCATAAGATCCATTTTAATTAACAATCGACTTGATCTGGAGGATCTAGAGAAAATACAAATGGAAAAGAGTTTCTACCCAGGTCAACCTGTGCGGACTGAGCTGGGTGACATCAGTTCATACTTTGTGCAGACGCACTAAGCCCTCCCCCCCCCTTTTCAAAGATCATGCCTCAATAATATCGAATATACAATGTAAGTGCGGTGTTATGAATAATCTACATGTATCATTGCCAAATATGGCTAGTTGACTGGTACTTCATGTTTTCCCGATGCCTAATTCCAATATGGGAACGTCTTGGGGCAAGTAACATCGGATATAAACACAGAGAAATTTATGATCTAACATTGCCACAGATGGCTTCGTAACCCAGATATTCCAGACTTTTAATGACCCTGAGGAAACCGCTTTTGAAAACGTTATGAGAAAATGCTGGTAAACAGTATTTTCTCCTTTTCTCTTTTCTCACAACGCTTTCTACACGTCATAGATGACATAATTATCCAATCAATTGAATTGCAATTTGTCGTCTGCAAATGCTTTCAATTTTGACGAGTCTTAAATGTTGTCGTCTGCTGAAGTGTTAACGCGAGTACTTTGGTTGGAAACGTCTTAGGGGCGCTAACATCGAATACCGGTATCGAATTTAATACCAAAACGACGGTATCTATGACTCGGTTTTGCCATTTATAATATTTATCTATTTTCAAAGTACTTTATTTATGTTCGTATCTATGAGAGAGAGAGAGAGATTTGTCCTAGATAGAGTAGAAAACATACTGAGAAGGGAGAAAATGCTGGTTACCAGTATTTTCTCCCCTTCCCAAATTGCTTTCGAAAGGCCATCTTCCTTGAGGTATTCAAAACTTGTGTTTTGTTTGATAATGGGTTTAACTAAATTTTGCAGTTTCCTGTATGGGAAGTTTAGGGACAAGGGATATCGAACACAGATGAGATACTGCGAAATGTATGTATGGTAAAGCCAAATATGGTTATTTAACCGATACAGCATCCAATCCATTGTGCACTGTGCCAATATGCATTGTCTGCAGAGCCAATAACATCGAACAGAAACGCAAGGCCACCAAATTTCTGTCATTTTTAAGATAGGGCCCGTTCGTGGGCTTTGGTAGAGTAATATTGCAATACTACTCCATGTAGTGGGGCAGATTAAATCCAAATTTCATGAAAATCTTTACGATACAAGCACCAAATTTGGCACAATTAAAGTCTATTATCTAAATTTTATGAAAAGTACATTATCCACTTGAAAATCCAAGATGGCCGCCAGTTTTCAAGATGGCCGCCAGTCTTAGCTATGACCGCCTTATTGTATATTATAAAAGTAATTTTAGGCTTCTTTTTCTGTAGGACCTGATCGTTTTCATGATTTAAACATAAATATGAATTTGTGAGAGTACATCCTCTTAATTTCTACAGCATTTGCGAGTTATAGAGGTCAAAGGTCATCAAGTGCACTTTTGCATACAAGGTGTTAATAAATCGCCATTTAGGTTACATTTTCATTTCATTTTCTATATTAAATATGTCAGAAACATCTTCAGATGGCTTAATACACTCATATCTATTATAACAAATGTTTTACAGAAACAGTACAATCAAAGTACTGAAAGAACTGTACTTGGTCGTGTTTGTAAGCCTAAAATGGTTGTTTCTCAAAAACATATCCAGAGTATACAACACTATCTTTTATGATCTTAGTGATACAGAATAGATATTATGACAAACATTGTGCGTTTTCATTATAATTAATAATATTTATAAGCTGCTTTAGCCATGCAAGTCAGAGTATGAACAGTACCAAAGGTAGTTCTATTATTATTATTATTATTATTCTTTAAATCCTTTAAGGGAATAAAGAAAATATTTTTGGCTGTTAACGCATAAGAATTCATTGTAGTCAGGATTGTATTAAACACTTCCGTGGTCAATAGTGAGTAAATTACTGCACAGATTGGTAATGTAATAACCCACTGAATAGATTTGTTATTTTTCTTTGTTGTGGCCCTACATAGAGTCCGAAACTAATATGAAGTTGTTATGAAAGTTTTATTGAAATTATAACAATGATGCTTATGGCAGACCATTCCAGATTTATGAGGTCTATTCATTTTCACTTTCATCCCAATAAATCATAAGGGTTCTTTTTTATATATATATCATATACATGTATTGCAAGCCTATGACATGTGGAATAACCCCGTAAATATCTTAAAAATTAAATGAAGTTTCTGTTCTGTTCATAATGTAGCGATTTCACTCCAAATGAAAAGTATCAAGATGTAAATAAAAAGGTTTTACATAAAACTATTCTTGAATAACTCTGCGTTTGTTATTCTCATAATGATTCCAGGGTAGTATTTTGCAAAACAGGATTTACTTTAGTCGAACTACAGAGACTTCCTTTCACAGCATAGAGTTTGTGAATGAAAAGGCATGCTAGAAAAGAAGGAACTATACTCCATGAGATCACTGATCATTTCGTCCTACAGATGGGCAATTATTGGTGCACCACTCATATGGAATAGTACAATAAGCTGCAACGTATTAGATATAACAAGGAAAACAATATCCAGGTAATAATAATAAACCTATGATCTTGATACCAAATGCAAAAAAAAATGTTCATTTGTTCATGCACAATAATACAATTATGCTAATATTAAATGAGGGGCTTCGCACAGTCAAGGTAGATTGCAAAAGGCATTTCCAGTCTGAAATATGATAGATACCTCCATATGCATGTGTTATAAAGAGAGAGAGAGAGGAAAACAAAACCAATGCACAGGCCTTTTGCGCACAGCAGAAATAAAAAGAGACAGAGCATATCTATCAATCACGGTAAATAATAACTGGCCAGCTCAAATATCAATAAAAAAAAAATTGTCTCTGTTGTAAGTGTACAGCATCAAACAAAAGAATGTGTAAAGCAAGTTTTGTATTTACACCGATGGTAAATCACTAAAATACAATGTAAATGAGTAAGTGATTTTTGTTTGTTTGTTTATTTGTATCGGAGTTTAGTTTCATTTTAACAGCTTAGGCCATATCACGGTCGTCATTGCACCTACGCATGTGTTTCCTGGCTTTCTCACACCAGTACTGACACAGCTTTCTTTCCAAGCCACTAACTACTTTTCCTACATGCACCAGAGGTGAGAGGCAAAAAATCGACAGAAATAAAGTTTGCCTAAACTGGCTATCGCACCCGCAACCACCAGGTCACGTGTCAGATACACTAACCACTGAGCTACCCAGTCGGGCTATGACTAAGAGAAGACATATCCTTGAAACTATGCAAACATAAAACAAGAAGTTATATATAATTATGTTGTTAGTACAAGATAATCTGAGCAATAAAAAGATTGCCATTTGAAAGATAATAATTTTATTACAAAAAAAAAATAATAATTACCAAAAAATTAACAGTACATCAGAACACTCAAAATGTCCTTCATTTTAAAGCTAACATAAAAGGAAAAAATAGGTTAAAATTTGGATCAAAGAATGGCGAAAAAGCCAGGGCTCTTCATTGCATATTATTAGACTTGAGCAGTATATACAAAATATACCAAACCAAAAATATCTCATCTCTAACATTTATACTCAGCCTCTCAGCCTTTTTTCATAATCGTGAGATGATTCTTAGTATCATGACGCGAAACAGTTAACCTGACATACTTCTTAATAGGCAAGAATGGAAAAACAACAACCTTAGTTTCCATAACGGTACCAAGGAGTAACAAATATGGCTTGCTTGCATGAGAATGATTTCGATGATGATTTTACCGAGCAAATATGAACTCTCATTCCCTATGACACTGTGGCCTTATGTAACTGAATACTGACCAACAAACGTGCTATAGCAGGTACAACTGCTTCTTTGAATTATCAAATGCAAAGGGGGAATACAACTCATCTCGGTAACATACATAGCAAATCACCCGATTTCCAAATTGATGTGACTTAAAAAGTGAAGCTTATCACAAGATTAAGTAGGAATAATAAAATATATGTCTGATTTCGGGTGGTTATTGTCATGCATATGCATCGCGCATTTAGTTAAAAAAGTAGATATTGATGTGGGTCATACCATTTGTACTTTGTCATGGCAAGTTGAATATTTAGTACTTTGATTTCATTGACTGATAGAACTAAAATAATAATTTAACAACAGAAGGCACTGTAGCTAAGATATACAATGTCTTCTTAGTAAATAAGATCAAGAAAAACTCTTTTTCTAAATACTACTGCCCCCCTTTTTTTAAAGATGCGAGAGTTTAATGGTAAATAATGTATCAGTAACTTCTATGCTTTGATTTTCACTAAAAGTTTCTATTAACTGTAACAAATTTAATGAGACCATGAAAATAAGCTTACCAATAAATCTTAGATCACTTTAAACCCAAAATAAGAAATGAACCAGGTAATAGTTGAACTCGCAACAATTGATATAAAATATTCGACAGTAAATTTCCGTTTTCTTCGTGGATATGGCAGAGTGGCGATTTATGAATCTTAAAGTGCCATGTGAGTTGCTTCTAGGATGCATTCAATGCATCTTTCATCAAGAACATGTGTTTTATCTGAAAAATATCCCCGTAGTTTCTCATAATTTGCCTTTTTAGAAGCTTAAACCGTAAAAATTCAATGCTTTCAGTGCCTTGATTTGCACTATACACTCTTTTACTTTATAATTAATGTGAAGAAATATTTTGATATAAGCTTATATACTACATTTTTTGAGATCATTTAGAACTTACAGAAGGACTAAAACTACCTAAGAAAATCAAACTGTCAATTGCTGATCAACTGATATTAAGGAAACACCCTGCTGGCTCTCGGTCTAATATATAGGGCGGCCATCTTGAACACCAACTTGGAATGCTGTAGACATTACGAGGATCTACTTTCACAAAACATTCATATTTATGTTTAAATAATGAAAACGATCAGGTCCTACAGAAAGATAAACCTAAAATTACTTTTATAATATACAGTAAGGCGGTCATACTAAGACTGGCGGCCATCTTGAAAACTGGCGGCCATCTTGGATTTTAGGTGGATAACGTACTTTTCATAAAATTTAGGTAATAGACTTGAACTGTGGCAAATTTGGTGCTTGTGTCACAAAGTGAAAGATTTTATAGTAATCTGCTCAACTAATGGGTGTTACCCGTATGTCGAAAGCCTGGGAGCGGTTGATTTGAGGCGTCTTTCGAAGTCATTCTTATTTTTAGGCGGAGCTGAATAAGCTTGCTTTTGAACTTCGTATTGGTATTGATATATTCGAAGGACTGAAAATCAATTTACGACTGGTGTAATTTGGTTATGTTTATTTGGCGGGCCCCTGCAGGCTTATTTGGGGGCATATTTGTGACACCATATATACAAGTGTTGCTACCCTTAATCAATACCACAGATGGCTTATCCGCACCCTAGCAAATGAATGATAGGGACAACTGTTCCTTTTCCAAAGATGATTGGATTAAATTCTTATTCTTATCCAATTGAGCAACATTATGTTGAACAACGAGGAAAAAGAGGTTCCTTTCCATTATATCTCTTCAAATTAAACCACCAAAGACTTTCAATATTCATGAATATTCCAGCACCTCTTACGCCGTCTAACTTTTTTACAAGATATTTCTTGTTTGACATCTGTTTTGTTTGTGAACCTTGCTTCTCTTTCTTGTGTTTCAAAATGATAATGCCCTTCATCAATATACCATTCAGTCGAAAGTTGTCTTGCCGTGGATCAAACTATGGTGATGGCCCGGCTAATAACAGTTACTATATCTAAAAAACATCAAAAGATCTTAGCGGAATTTATACCCGCGATGAAATCTCTCTTCACACCATTGATGTTTTTTTTCATTATAAACGTAGGACCCCGGCCCAAAATACAGCAGTACAGAAATACCGGTACGCATTTTACATTTTATCATCATCAACGAACTGTAACATGTTTGCCACTAATTATGGCTCATTTTCCCTCAATGTTATCTGTATCTGTCAACTGAATGAGTATCAAAAGTGGTATTTGTACGAGAAACAGAACACAGTATTGATTCTCTAGTCAGTCTAAAATTGGACCAACAAGATTATAAATGTGTATATAAGATCCCTGTTTCGGGTGAGCCAAAATATGTATGGTACCAAGTGCCTCGGTCATCATTTGTTATCATTTGTTAATATCTCTGTCTGTCTGTCTGTCTGTCTCTCTCTCTCTGTGTATGTCTCTCTCTCTCTCTCTCTCTCTCTCTCTCTCTCTCTCTCTCTCTCATGCTATCCCTATCATTCGTACTAATGTATAAGCCGTTAATTTATTTTATGAAGGAAATAAAAGATGAACGAACCCTTTACAAAACAATCCAATGTCTCAACGACCTAGATGAAGAAATATTTTGAAAACATTATGGGGTAATAAGTATTTTCTCCTTTACCTACAACGTTTCCTACCATTTCAAAGACAGAAATCAGAAATAATCGTGTGAAATTGATTAAATGTGCCGTCTGCATATGAGCCATGCTCCGTGAAAAGGAGACTTAATGCATTTGTAAAAAAGTATCGCCTTATGTCAGCCTGCACAGTCCCCAGGCTGACATGGGTCGAAACTTCTTGCTATTTGTAAATTTTCTACAGGTCCAAGGATTATTCTACCTCATGATTCAGTCGGTTGTTGGACCAAATGGACTTTATAGATCCATAATTATATGATGACTGGCTTAGTATCATGCGTCACGGCATGGTTCATATATTTTGAATTAGGTCTTGTCTGAAATTTTATCGTTTGGTGAAGGATGAAGAGTTGCCTCTTATCCTTTTACTATACAAATGATGACTCGTCCACACTGAAACTATTTTAGCCATGCTCTGGCAAAAGGGGCTTAATGCAGCTCCGTGATGTATTATAGTTAAACCCAGCAAGTTGACACATAACTATGGATCCCTAGAATCCAATTTCTTTAACAAACGACTTAATCATGAGGTAGAATATTTTTTTTTTGACATACAGAAAACTTAAAGATAGTAAAAAGTTTCGCCCATTACGCGACTTTTTTTCGGCTCAAACGATGAGATATGGTCTTTGAAAGGGTAGAAAACATTGTTGGAAAAGAAGAAAATGCTGTTTACCAGCATTTTCTCGTCTTTCCACATTGTTTTCTCTAGTTTTCTCTCTAAGACTTATTACATTGGGGAATATTTGGTAAAGTGTCTAAACACCAAGTTATTGAAATGTATCATAGTTTAAGTGTCATGACAAAAGCAAGGAAAAAAAAACCTGACAATCTGCCCAGGAATTCACATGTCATCTTTATTGGAATCTATTCATACAAGAATGCACTGAATAACTCCCTTATCTGAAGTTTACAGGTTCCCAGGACAGAATTGTATAATTATTTAATGAACGGCTTTGTACGAAAATAACTGCATGCTTGAATTTTTAACTGAATGCATCAGTCTGGAATACAGAGTACTCAGTTTTACCATTTACTCACAAATGTAACCTTTCACTTATCTTCGATCAACACCAGTTGAAAGCCGAGCCCAGGCAGCGCTGTCGGTAGCGTCCAAGACTTGAGAACATGGGGTCGCTGGTTCGAGGCCCAAGCTCGGCCAATTTCTAACCGAGGATTGATGATGGTCATTGCGACAAAATTCAATCCTCTCTCACCGCTAATCATTCAATTTGTTTTGACGATGGTTATCTGGGAAAGCAGCCAGTCGCTTGGGAAGTGTATCGTGCGAGGTACTGTTTACATAAACTCCAGGAAAGCCGCCGAAATAATTATAATTGACATAATTTTGAAAACGCCGTTAAACATCATACAATCAATCAACGCCGGTCGAAAACATTGAGCAACTGCTCGTCTCCGCTTTCTGATCTTGATCCATACTGTCTGCAAAAGTACACTGAATCGCGCTAAGGAGCCCTTTATCCAACCCTTCACTAAATAGATGTAGCACAATTTTATATTTGCCCAAATTGAAAGCTTTTGTGGAAGACGGGGTTTATATTTGAAAGGAAAGAAACGTGCTAGTTACCAGCATTTTCTCCTTTTCCACAATTTTTCAGGCAGATTCCTAAGGGCCATTAAAACAAAGGATTGTGTTGTAAAGACTTAAAAAGGGATAGAAACATGCCTATATAGTCCTATATATTTATACAAAAATGTTGATAACAATAAAAATGAGCCGCGCTCTGTGAAAAAGGGGGCTTAATGCATCTGCGAAAAGTATCGACCCAGGCCGACCTGGGCCGAAACTTTTCGCTATTAGTCGGTTTTCTGCATGTCAAAGGATCAGTCTACCTCAAGATTGAGTCGTTTGTTATAAAAAACGTGGCTGTAATGCATCCATACTTATGTGATGACTTGCTTGGTATCATGCATCACGGAGATGCATTAAGCCCCCTTTTGCAAGAGCATGGCTCAAATATAAATATGCGGCGCTCTGGAAACAGAGGGCTTTGATGCATCTCTGTGAAGCATTATACCAAGCAAGTCATCACATAATTATGGAACCATAAAATCCATTTAGTCCAATGACCCACTGAATCATGACGTAGTATGGTCCTTTGACATGCAAAAAATTTACGAATAACGAAACTTTTCGTCCCATGTCAGCCTGTGCGGACTGCACAGGCTGGCTAGAGTAGATTCTTTTTGCAGATGCATTAAACCCTCTTTTCTAAGAGCATGAAACAGTTTCAAAAAACTTGCCCCACCCACTTTGAAAATATATGGTGGTAGATAAGCTTACACATTTTATCGCTTTTGTTCCTAAAATCGCGGTGTACGTTGGATCGCTTGATTGATTGTATGGTGTTTTACGTCGTTTTCCACACTATTTCGGTTATATTCGCGGCGGCGAGTGCACCTTTCCATGCTTCACTCGAGTTTCTCTCAGAAGTACTTCGAACAGTATTCTTTCCATGCCACTGGCTGCTTTCCTACATAGCCATCGTCGAAAGAATGAACAGCGGTGAGATAAAAATTAATCCTGCCGCAGCGACTATCATCAATCCTGGGAAAGAAGTATGCCGAGCTGGAGATTCGAATCAACGACTTCCTGTTCTCAAGTCCTGAACGCAGCTGGCTGTGCTACAGGGCCTCGGCATATTGGATAGCACTTCGCTTTTGTGACCGTAAAAGTCACCTATACATTCGTGCTACTGTCTGTTTGGGAAAGAGGGATTTCATCTCACCTCGATTCGCGGAGTGAGACAAAGGTCCCATTGTTTTTCAACCGGCGGATACTATTATAATTCCGTTATATCGAATATCAATGTTACCGCAAATTCAATGTAAGTATATACAACGGCACGGCAATAAGTGAGCCTGAAACCGGTTAATGCACAAGATGTGCTGCAAGTTTATGGTAAGTATGTTCGATATACTGGGAAGTAGTTCCGTTAAGTTATCCTTGAACCCCGGCTATGTACTAAAGGTGCAGCAAGTTTCATGGTAATGAAGTTCGATTTACAGGGAAAAAGTCTCCCGGGACGGGCCGGATATACAAGACTGCGAAATAAGTTCGGTATCTTTTTAACCTGCAAAGATCAGACTGAAAGGCGACCTTGGTCTATTCTTTCCGTAATCGAGACTTCATGTCACGCAGTATATGGGTTAACCAGAGCTTTTAGAAAATTTCCGATCGTTGACAAGACTGGCTGTACATTTTTCTTATTTGTAAAAATCGTTAGAGAAAAAGAAAATACTAATGACCAGCATTATCTCCTTTTCCCACAATGTTTTCTATCCCTTTAAAGACTAAATTTATCTTTTGAGTTACGTCTAATATGTGTCCTACTAAAGCTTTGAATTCGGATACCTTTGGAATTGTGTTGTCTGGTAAAGGGTTCACTCGAGTTCTCAGAAAATTGCCGTTTCAGATTAGACAGGCTGTACAGTTTGTCTTAAGATAATTGAAAGAGACCAAAAATGAGACACAAAAACTACTGGAAACACGCCGACTTCTCAGCCTTTTACTATTGTTCTTCCTGCAGGGTTCGTCTAAAAATGAACCACGTTTTTTCTTTAGCGGTTTATTTTGTGTAGCAAATCTTGTTACTGTGATCGTTCCGATCGGAACCAAATACTAGTTGCAGGCGCTCTCCGCATTCATATGTCAGTTGTAGGTCATGCACATAAACATAGCTATCGTCACTTCTTTTCTTTAGCACACGCATGTATAAACAAGGACACGTGCGAAGTATTACTGAGAACGAATGCAGGGTCTGTGTTGTCAAAGACTATTTGCATAATGCAGAAATGTTAGGGCAAAAAATACCCTCATAATGGCTTGTATTACATACACAAATATAGGGAAAGTCGGTGTATGTTATTGAAAACTGTGACTCCTAAGGTGCCAGTAAATTATCAGAACAGACATCAAAATACTTAGGGGAGTATAGAAAATGGCCTAAAGTAAATGGGCCATTGAGTAGAAAACTACTAAGGTGCCTTTATGTTAAGTAGGTTACCACCTGCGGCCTATTTTATCCGTCTCACAGACTGCCATGTCTGAGAGCATTGTGACACTGAGAAGGGCAATTTCTCCTCTTGTTACAATGTTTTGTTAATAGCTTACGCATGCACTTATCCTAAATCATGAAGATGATATAGTGACCTGTAGAAAAATTGTTCATGTGGTAATAAATAAGTTCTTATCTCTTTACAGACGACAAAATTTGAAACTTGACCGTATAGAAAACATGTGCGTACGACAAATTAGATGCTGCTCAACTGATGGATTTTTCTTTGGAAGAGTAGAAAAGAATGTGGGAAAAGGAGAAAATGCTAGTTACCAGCATTTTTTATATTTCCCAAAGTTGTAAAAAGCTTTCTTCCTCAAGGTCGTTAAAATCGGGATTGTGTCTGCAAACACCATCAAACACCATGTGTACTGTTGTTTGCAAACAAAAGTTTGTTAGTGTTGACCGGTCAGCAAACACAAGCAAACATCACCAAACAGTGTTTGTCACCATCAGACATTGTATGCTATTGTTTGTTGTAGTGTAGACATCTTACGGACAAACATAACCAAACAACACCAAAAAAATGTTTGGTTGTTTTTTGGAAACAAGTTTTTGACATTGTAGACGGACCTTAACACTCTTATGGTGGCTAGGCTATACAACGATGTCCGACAAACCCTGCCATCGTAAACGATGGGGGTAGTTTCGAGGGCAACCAGTCGATGGTACCCTTATAATAACATCCTGCCAATAACAACATAATTAACGAAGCCACACTTACGCTAACGATCGCACGTAAAGAAGGGATCCTTACAATTACATTCTAAAGAGGGTACATTATTTTTGGCAAGCCAATGGTAGCACCTAAACGATCGTTTCCTTACTGTAGTTTCCCAAGCATGTCATTTTGGCGATAGCATCTTGACTATGTCACCCCATTCATAGCACCTTAAGTTTAGCACGGTCACGCCTGCCCCCTTATGATCGCAATCTAGGAGTGTCATCCAATACCCAGGTACCCGAATGATAGCACCTGTAACCCTTTACTAGACGAAAAATTTTAGCCTTGCGCAAATTCCAAGCGTTTACAGGTATCAAATTAAACTAAGATCAAAAGACCAAAATTATATCTTTCATAATGGTAGAAAACATTGTGAGAAAAGGAAAAATATTGCTGGCTGTACATTGAAATCTTATGAATGCTTCCTTAAGATCACGTGCTTAAAATGGAAGCCCAACGCAGGCCTCCAAAGGGATCGTACCTTTACAATGGCGCCCTAGCGATAATGACGAAACAATAGCACCCTAGTATTGGCATCCTTAGCAAAGCTCGACTTTAAAATAGAAGATCAAACCTTTTTTTAAGAAGTTTTTGCAGTCATTGTAGATCGACTTCATCAGGCAATGCAGATCGTCCAGTCCTACGCTTACATAAGGGGCGTAGTTGCCTGCACGCAAAAACGCAGTTGCGTACACTTAAAAAAAAAGACAGTCAAATTTCAAAAAAAGACGTCACCAGAGACCAACAAATAGCTTCTATAGTTCAAACCTTTTCTGGAGGAAGATCTGGGAAATCCATCTCCCCCTCTCGGCACTTTGGACCTTGAGTAACTCTTTACCATATAACCCCGAATTTCAACGACCCTGAAGGATAGGAGTTTTGAAAACATTGCGGTAACCAGCATTTTCTCCTTTTCCCACAATGTTTTCTACTCTTTTCAGGACAAATTTCATTATTTGATCTACTTTTGATTTGTTGTCTGCAGATGCTTTCAATTTGGACCAGTCTAGAAGTATGTCGTTTGGTAAAGAGGTAATACACTTTATTTTGGGCTAGCTACACCCCTGAACTTATATCCTGTGAGATAATCTCAATTAAAAAAAAAAAAAATGAAATGAGAAAACCTGGGCCCCTTTTTTTTTTTACAAATTAGATAGATGCCTTAGGTACATGGTTCTCGAATGGCAAACTGTTTTCACGTAAAATTAACTAACTCAAAATTTCAACCGCAATTCCAGATACCGTTCGGTCATAGTTTAAAGTAAAATCACAGACTATGGAGATCAAAGATTGGACAACACGTTAAGTGCAGTCTGATGGTGATCTACGCTGCCCGTAAAATCTACTTGCATAGACCACTGCAGTGGAAAAGGGTAATTCCAGTCTCGTGCAGATAAGTACCTGTTAAACACAGCGTAATCCAGTAATGCGTCAGGATGCATCGATCTTGTTTAATTTGTAGTCAAAGTTATCCAGAAAATCCCTCTAGAGATTCACCTTTAGTGCACGTGACCACGCAGGTCGTGTTTTAACTCATTCTTTGCAGTGGAAAACATATATACTGAACCAAAAAAGAAACTTCCCCTGTGTTTAAGTGCAAATGCAATTTATTTAAATAAATCAAAACATCAGATAACCTACATATATTCGGGCGAACGAATATGTGTCCGATAAAACAAATTTTAACTCGATTGAAAGCATTTTGCAGAAGAAACCCGCTGAAAGCGATTTTCACGTGCATGAGCGGACCAGTATAATTCGTATATATTTTTTGAAACCTTTCAGTCTAATTTTATAGACTTTCATGTCAATAAGAAAAAGACGTTGAAAAAAATTAAATTCTTTTTAGTTTTCTTTATTTTTGATATGCCTAGAATTCCGCAAAATTTACGCGAACGTGCCATTGGCATGCTTAATGCTGGTATGACGATGAATGCTGTTGCTATGAATATTGGATGTTTTACTCGTGCTATTCGACACCTTAAGCAACGTTTTCAAGCAACAGGGCGTACGGAAGATCGACCACGTAGTGGACGTCCTCGCGTCACGACGCGTGGCCAAGACCGCTATATTCGGAACACCCACCTGCGCAATCGCTTCCAAACTGCCACAGCCACTGCTGCTAACACCCTTGGTACACACAACAACCGTATATCTGCCCAAACTGTGTGTAATCGCTTGCGCGAGGGTGGGCTACGTGCACGTCGTTCATACGTTGGTTGTGTTTTGACGCGACGTCACCGCGTAAATCGTGTTAATTGGGCACGTACACACCAACGCTGGCTTAGACAACAATGGAATAGCGTTCTTTTCTCTGACGAGTCCAGGTTTTCCATTCATCGAGGTGATGGCAGGGTTTGAGTATACCGTAGGAGAAATGAACGTTATGCCGACTGTTGCGTACTTGAACGAGATCGTTTTGGGGGTGGGGGTGCTGTCTTGGTCTGGGCGGGCATTGCACATGGCTTTCGCACTAATCTCGTCGTTATCGAAGGGAATTTGAATGCCCAACGCTACCGAGATGAAATTCTTGCGAGGCACGTTATCCCACTGTTTCAAAATAATGCCAATATCACTCTTTTTCAGCATGATAATGCCACAAGCCATACAGCTAGGGACAATGTGAATTTCCTCAGGGCGAATAACATTGCATTTATTAATGACTGGCCTGCCAAAAGCCCTGATCTGAATCCCATTGAACACCTTTGGGATAATTTGGACCAGCGTGTTAGACGTCGCCCTATTCCACCGTCAAACGTCATTCAGCTAAGACAAGCCTTAATTCAGGAATGGAACAACATTCCACAAGCCGAAATCAACACACTTATCCGTTCTATGCGCCAACGATGCCATGCAGTCCTTCATGCTGAAGGTGGTCATACCCGGTATTAATCTGTGATTTTGGTGAGCGACCCCTTCCGCATTTTAACTACCATTTCACTACTTTTGGATAAACCCTCAGCAATATTTTTTTTCACACAAAGTCGCAATAAAATACTCTTTCAATGCATATAAATCTAGTTTAATCCTGATTTTCATATTTGTGTATATCTTCACTTAAACACAGGGGAAGTTTCTTTTTTGGTTCAGTATATAACTTTTGCAGACAACGTAAATAATCAGGATCAGACTGCAGAAATCGTGCAGTCTGATTTTGGATCTACGTCTGCTCCTTGATTTAAATACGACGATCGAGATTCTTCTTGATATGCAGAGGAATTTTTATTTTGAAAGCTCGGAAAAAGACCAGTCTGGATGGGAAGTGGAAGAGTTGACAGTTGGAGACAGTAGTGAAGAGTCGTAGGCGTAAAGCGTCAACATTTCACAACAGAGCTTTTTGAGTTTGAATACCTTAGTCCTTTTTGGACTGATTCTGCACCTTTGGTACAAGTAATGAATGCTTTTATTTTCAGGAAGCAACCATTTGGAGTAACTGATAGTCGCTGTGGAATTTTGGCATCAAATAAAGAGGTTTAAACTTTAAAAGAGTTGACGTAGTCATTTATAAGAGATGGGATTGCAATATAAAAGAAACAATACCTCTGACAGTTGGGGAAATTTTTCTCAGCAAACATTTTTTTTTTCCGTCACACTGCTTTAAGAATTCTTATAAAAGTGTGAAGCAAGATTTGCAAGGTTAAACGGATGGGAATAATGTCGTTAAAGCGTGACATGGCGACATTAAAATGTGGAATGAAATGAATTCCGAATTCACGCGTGCTCCATAAAAGAATATTTCAATTCACTCAGAAATTCTGTAATTACGCTGACAGGAGTGATAAAAAATTCCCCACTGTTTAATAGTTGGATGTGTGTCCGATGAATGGCATTAGAAATTTCTGATCAATATCACAGGTTAATTATTTCATTGACTGTCCATTGCTCCATGTTGGATTAGCAGTTGGTGAGTACTATGGCTTTCAGAATATGTGGCAACTGACTTGGTGTTTCGTGATAAAGACTTTCTAATTTGTTCTTTGGTTTAAGTGCTATTGCTTGTGAATAACCTCCCTCTATAAACTGCAAATGAGATAGGCCTGGCAAAAGTATTTAGGTGCTTGTGTTGGTATATCAGCTGAAAGATTTACTCTCGAAATATCGAATACCTCAGTCTGGTTATCTACATGGTAAGTGCTTCAAGCCAAGCACCTTCGTAGTATTTGTCTTGTTTGTCTTTACATCCTATTTATTGCGACTTGCTGTTCTTCTCATATAAGTGTAGGCTGCAACCAACTCGCAGCTCAAGTGACCAACAGAATAGATACAACTCTCTCTAGCTTGGGCATCTAAATGCAAACACGCGCGGTCTGCGAAGGCTGATATGCGTCGAGTTTTTCGCAGCTGCATTGAACCCCCTTTTCATAGAGCACAGTACCTATAGTTCAACCTTGAGCAGCTGTCATGATGTATGTGTTGGTTATAGGCATACTGGGTATGGACTGTTGGTTAGAAATAACTAAGGAAGAGAGAGACAGACAGACAGACAGAGAGACAGACAGACAGACAGAGACAGAGAGAGAGAGACAGACAGAGACAGACAGACAGAGAGAGGGATGTGAATACAAAGAAATCTAGGTACAAGACCCTAGTTTAAGCTCTTTTACGAATAGACGCAACTTGGTTCTTTTACGTGCCATGTAAATAGCACCAATACACACTCACTGCTATCTTTGGGTTTCTTACCAGTTCACATCTTTTTGGATGGGCAGTAGTATATTGGACCTAAAATAATTTGCAAACCATGGTCTGTGTAAAAAGGTAAGTAATATTGGACCTAAAATAATTTGCAAACTATGGTCTGTGTAAAAAGGTAAGTAATATTGGACCTAAAATAATTTGCATACTATAGTCTGTGTAAAAAGGTAGGTCATACGAGGGTCGTTCATCTAATTGTGTCACTGTGTGTCTTATAAGACGCATTATATCAAATGCATATATTTCGTTCATTTTATCCCTTTAAAATATTCTCACTTGACAGAAATACATTTTTCAAGTCTGGAAATCCAGTCTGTGAAGGCTGAAAAATAGGCTTTTCTGCGAATACGCTGAAAAATGGCACTTTTAGAGGCATATCGACGTCCAGAGAGAGTTTTCTTCAATAAAGAAAGAGAAAAAAGTCACATGGGCTGAGGTTGGGGGAATAGGGTGGATGGGGAAGCTGTACCACCTTTTCCGTTTCCGGGAAATTCTGAACAATTGCAGACTTGTGAGCAGCTGCATTGTCATGAATAAGGCACAGGCTCCTTAATCCGGGTCTAGGTATCCGTTTTTCATATTGTTTCTTCACTTTTGAAAGAACATTGTTCTTGTAAAACTTGCCTGTAACCGTTCGGCCGTTCGGTACAGGACTTTGAGAAATTGGACCGTCTGAATTAAAAATATCGCATATAAAACTTTTCCCGCGCTTTTTATTCTTTTTGCTATGATCGGCCTTGCTTTGTCTTTGCGCAGCCACTGTTTATTATTGACGCGTCTCTGGGGCTCAAAATAATAAATCCAGGTTTCATCACCTGTGAACAGTTCTGATATTCTGCACCCGGGGTTACCTGATTTAGCACACTCGGAGGGTCCGGGAACTCGGAGGTAAACAAAATTAGTCACGGTAGACCAGGGTCTGAATTAAATCATTTATAATATGATGTTAAAGTATTATCGGATATTATTGGTGTTGTAGGTTATTGGCCAACATAATAATGAAACAGTTTATGAACATCGTTTCTTATTATGTGGTCACTTAAAGATAATATACTATTTTGAACTCGGAATTATGTTACTGCGACGAGATTATTCGTATTCACTGGTTAATATTGAACGAATATACCACTTTAGCAACAAACTGCCATCTTTAAATCAAAATCCAGTCTTTTTACTACAGATCTTAGGCGTCATCGCGCACTCATGTATAAGGATAATCTCTGTATAAATAAAAACATTAACGATGTGTCACAAAATTTAATACGGGAATTCTCGGAGTAATTTCTAAATGTAATTTTGTGAACTCGGAGGTATGGGTTTGGAAACTCGGAGGTTTTAACTTTTCGAAGAGCTGATTGTTTTTGAAAATGTTAATGTGAGATTATCTGAATGTTTCGGTAGGTAGGTAGGCAGAGCTAGGTATTAAGGGAAGGTAAGTTTTCAATGTATGCAATGAAAGTAGATGAGTAACCGACAGGATAATTCGTCTTTTTTTATGTAGACAGCCTCGCATCTCACCTTTGTTAAACTGGAATGTACATTATTATTTCATATTTTTGCTCTTAATTACGGCTTTGTGTACCTGTCAGAACCGCTCATAGAGGCTGTTCTAGTCTACAGGCTAAAACTTCATTTGTGGTTAAAAATCAACTGAAAATTTGTCACTTTCAAAGCTGTAAAGTTGTTGTATATTGCCTAGACGTCTATTGTAATGTATAATGACAGTTCAGTGTGTGGGTGTGTGCGTCCGTGCGTCCGAATCATAGTTTCTACAATTGTGGATGGATTTCAAAATAATTTGACACAGTTGTTCTCCATCACGTGTGGATGTGCCATTTGAAGCATTCGTTCAGGTAGGCCCAAGGTCAAGGTCACACTTGAAGATCAAATTTTTGTCCGGACCATAACTCCTACAATTTTGGATGAATTTCAATATAAATTTACACAATTGTTCTCCATCATGAGTAGATGTGCCATTTGAAATATTTATTTTTTCACGTAGGCCCAAGGTCACGCGGGCTCGACATGTTTTCCCCGGACAACCTTGTACTTAGTTAAGAGTTTTATACTTTTGAAAGGGGTAATTTAGAGCTAGTCGCTTAACCCTTTCCCAAACGACAAATTTTTGGACTAGACCAAATTGAAAGCATTTGCAGACGACAATTCAACTCTTGCTGAAAAGGTGATTTCTGTCTATGATAGGGTAGAAAACATTGTGGGAAAAGGAGAAAATGCTGGTTACCAGCATTTTCTCCTTTTCCCACAATGTTTTCAAAAGGCTACTATTCCAGACGCGTAAAAACCAGGGCTTGTTTGGGAAAGGGTTAATAAAAGTGGTAGCTTGGGAAGAAAGCTTCACCGTGAATTAAACGTCCGATAGAGAATTTTCATTGCGGCTGTTTGTCCGTTCAAAACTCTTATGCAAACATTCTTTCATATGAACAAGCTGACACATTTTCGTGCGAACATTTTGAAAACACTGTGGGAATAGGGTAAATTGCTCGCAACAAGCAATTTGTCCTTTTCCCCAAGTGTTGTCTACCCGTTTGGAGAACGTTCCGTCATATTCATCTAGTTTAAATTGTCATCTGCAAACTTTTTTCAGTTTGGACGATGCTAAAATTTGTTGTTTGGAATAGTGTTAACTCGTACGCTACCTGGACGAGATATTTGCTTACAGGTTGTATTACATGGTATATTTTCAGAGGCTTATAATAAACAGGACACTATTTTGTAGAATTAAAGCCTGGTAAGGTTCTGAGACAAACAAGCACATTCTCCAGTATATGGATCCTACGAGTTCACCATATCATAAATATGACAATACTCCGAGTTAACCATATCATACCTCCGAGATTTACCATACCCAAAAATTCCATACCTCCCACTTTCATTTAGTATAAAACACTTGATTTTTTACATACTGGAGACTGAAAATGTGTTAGATCCTTAAAAAAGACCCTATAATATAAGACACTAACAGAAGTATTGCAACAAATCACCCATTAACCTACAAGTAGACGGTTAGAGTTGAAATTGATTTTCAAAATAGTAAAATTTCCAGTTTAGATTAATTTTTTCATTGTGTAAAATGGCCTGTAAGCTTACATCAATGACGATTATAGATCATTTGGCTTCTAAACTTAACATATATGGTTATTTAATAATCGAAAGGGTTTGCCTTTTAAAAATAAACCAGGATAAACATCGACCCTACTCTACCGTGACTATTTTTGTTTACCTCCGACTTCCCGGACCCTCCGAGTGTGCTAAATCAGGTAACCCCGGGTGTTCTGCGTTTGTCACAATTTTTGTACTTTTTAAGAAGAATTTTGGTCATTTTTACACGAGTAGACTTTTGTTCATCTGTCAAGAAGTGGGGGAACCATCGAGCGCAAATCTTACGAAGTTTTAACTCCTTGGTCAATATCTTATGAACTGGCCCCGATGATATGCCAACTCTATTAGCTATTTCTTTCACTGTAAGCCTGGCATCCTGCTTAATTAAATCTGCAACTGCAACAACATTTTCTTTGGAAGCTGCAGTTTTGGGTTGACCAGGATTGGGGGCATCTTTTAAGTAAGTTCTACCATCTTTAAATTTTTATACCATCTGAAAACCGACCGTTTTGATACCGCAGAAGCCCCATGTATCTGACATAATTCACTAAATATTTGTGAAACTGAATTAATTAGACCAACGCGATTTTTAATATAGGCCCTAATTTCAAGCTTTGCTATTGGGTTCATTGTACATTCAGTAATATAGCCAGTGTATACGACTGCACCTACTTGAACTTTCAATAACTTTTGAAAGAATGAACCTATCAAGACAAAATTTCGTGCCAGCAGTCAAAACGACTTGCTCGTGAAAATACCGTTATTTCCGTGTGATACATATGGTCATGTGGTATGGAGGCCTATTAGTGACACAATTAAATGAACGACCCTTGTATTATAAAATAATTTGCAAACTATTGTCTGTTTAAAATAGTAAGTAATTTTGGACCGTTACACTTTTCAACTTATCTGTCAGCTTCATCGCATGTTTTTTTTTTAAGCTGGTTAGTGGGAATAGAATTGTAGACCTTGAAGTGTCAATGTACATTATCATCGTGTGAAATAAAAATCTTGCATACAGTTCAATACTGTGTAAAGCAAGTACCCACGGAACAGTCAAATTACCTTGCTTAACCCTTTTCCATACAATAACGACTTTTAAAACCCTAAAGAAAAAAGCTTTTGAAAACATAGTGGGAAAAGGAGAAAATGCTGGTAACCAGCATTTTCTCCTTTTCCCACAATGTTTTCTACCCTATTGTCCACATATTTCATATTTTGAATTATATTTTAATTTGTAGTCTGCAAAGGCATTCAATTTAGACAAGTTCAAAATTTTGTGGTATGGTAATGAGTTAAAACAGATGTTTTACCTAGTACAAGTACATTTCGAAATATGTGCCCTCTCAAGGAAATCAATATGAACCATGCGCTAGCAAAACAAGGTTTAATGGAACTCCATGATTTATTACACGAAGCAAGACATCACATAATTACGGATCCATATAATAAATTTTGTTCAAATAACCTATGTAGTAGAATGGTCATTGGACATACAGAAAATTTACAAAGAGTAAACAAAAGTTTCGACACATGTCAGCCTGCACAGACTACACAAGCTGATATGTGTCGATGATTTTTTGCAGATGCATTAACCCCCTTTCTTCAAAGAGCATGGTTCATGTATTCTAGCTTCAAAACAGGTTGCCTGCTTAAAGGTGGCCCTTCAGATTTTGGGACAAAAATTTTACAAAAACACAAAAAAATCATCCTCATACTCTCAAAGCCTTTTAATTTTCATTCATAAAACCCCAGTAGTCGAAAACCATCCGACAACAAGAGAAATTAGAGATTTACTACGGCCCAGGTCGACACCGACGGGAAACACGTTCTATTTTTACATGAGCAACTCGCTCATTTACATACCGGAAATACACAGACAAAGCTTCAAACATAGCGTCCGAAGAAGACATTATGGAAAATAATTACATGTTTGTTATGTTACAGGATTTAAGCATCATTAGTCACGTGCCAGTCACTTGACATTCCCACAATGCTTTTTTTGATTTCTGGCGCGAAATCTAAAAATACCTTAAGAGGCTACGTAGCCTTTTAAGGGAATACCATCAATTTTTTTTTTTTTGTAATTTTATGATTCTTAATTATTGATGATTTGTATTGTTTTTAATATAAATTTCAGTGATATATATATTTTTTAATTTGGTGAGATGTGAAAAATCTAAATACCCACCTTTAATAGAGGTTGCCGCCAAGGCAGGTTTTACTGTATTCCAAATGTGGGACAGAGTAGATCGAAAACTAGGATGCCCGTTCTGTGCATTCTGTACATTGTGTATAAAAGTGTCTAAAGGTATTGCCTGTAGTTCATTTAACCTGACCCAGATCAACATAGTTTACATAAAATTCTATTTTTACCCTTGGCATCGCACGGGGCTATTTTCGGCAAATGTCCCGAATGATCACGGAAATATTTCCTGCGGTATGCGCGAATTAGAATGCTTACATGTACCTTCCTGTGTATGTATAACTTCCCAAATAATAGTCAGATATCTATTCATATGCCTACAAATATATTTAGCATAAAGGTCAGGATCAGGTTAAATGACGAAGGCAAGAAACAACTCTTAAAAGCCAGGACCGCGCATAAAGCAGGTCGACACAGATATGTGCAGACATTTTGTCTCGAATCGTTTTTGCATTAGATGAAAGCATAAATCATGGATGTTTTCAAGTCTCACTCTTGCATATATTTCGACAATTTTAGTATCCAGTAACGTCTTCATACCTCTTCTTCCACTGAACCCTTGACCCAACACTCTCCTTTAAGGAATGCAAATGGAGCGACTGTGAGCTTTCAGTGTTTTTTGCAGTATACCCCATGTTCGTCAGTCTGTCGAAAAGTAAGCCAACATCCCATTCCTAAGTCTTTGTTAAGAAAACGAAATTAAAGAAGAAACTATTTTGAAAACGAGCAAAAAAAGACTTCAGTACTATAGCAAAGAGGGGTACAGTATGGTGGAAGAACACCAAATGTAAATCCGCTAAGCTCACCGTCCTCCAGAAAAGAGTCGCTCGCATTATACTAGGGGTTACCCCAAGAACACCGTCGAAAAATCTTTTTTCTCAACTTAACTGGTTAACATACGATAATAGATGTAAATATCACACCAGCGTTTTAATTTACAGATGTCGTAATAACTTATCGCCTAGATATATGAGTGACATTATTTCGTTTCCGAGTAACACAAATTATAATTTAAGGTCATCTGCTCGTAGTGACATCGTAAACTCTAGATTCAATACATCGTACAAGAAACGAGCATTCTCGTATTTCAGCATGGATGTGTGGAATGAAATTCCTACTTCCATCAGAGATGCGAAATCAATACTTAGCTTCAAAAAACACTTCAAACAACATTTATTGAACGTACAGTTCTCATTATAGTTACGTAATTATACATCTATGCAGAAAAACGTGTGTCAGTCCGTATGGCTCAGATTCCAACATTATTTTGCCATTAATTCATCGTCTTCATTTTCAAACACCACAATCATCAGTATCACCAATCATTATCATCATTATTATTATTGTTATTATTATTATTATTATTACTGTTGTTATTATTATTATTATTATTGTTCTCCTAATTATTATCGTTACTATCGTTGTTCCACTAATCTTGAAGGCAACATTGTAAAAAAGACTTTGAAATATGTCTTAATGTTTTAACCTTCACTACATAAAGATATTATTATTATCATTATTATAAAAGTGACATGGCCCTACTTGGCTATCGTACTAAAATGAAAATTCGCATGGCCCTATCTACCTGTCGTACTAAACTAAAAGTTCTGATCTTTCATACAAAAGACGAAGTGAACTGCATCAAAAACAGGAAAAATCTCGACCACACGATAAAACATTGGACATATTCATTTGAGAGCATTTGCAGTGCCGCTTTTCACGTGTTGCAGGCCAGTCATGCTTTCAATTTGGAAATGTCTGTAATTGTATCGTTTGATAAAGCCTAAGTGTAAAATAGATGCAGAGAGATATACACCAATAAAAAGGCAGAGAGAACTTGTGGTCTGTGTCTTGAATTACTTGTTATTTTGCAATTATCTAGAGACAGGTCCTTCCGCTTCTGTCTAATAAAAACTCCCGGGGAAACTTTTCCATATATCATACGAGGAGCGTATCTTTCTGTCCGTATTTGTCTGTCACCGTCTCTCATCCCTTCCTCCTTTTCTGTGCCCTTCCAATCTCTCTCTCCCTCTCCCCCTCCCTCTCTGTCTGTCTGTCTGTCTCTCTCTCTCGCTCTCTCTCTCGCTCTCTCTCGCTCTCTCTCTCTCTCTCTCCCTGTCTTTCTCTCTGTCTCTGTCTTTCTCCTGCGCGCGCTTCTCCTCTTCGTTAACTGATTAATGATAGTAAAGTGATATTCATGTCTGTAGTAGGTACAGTACTGGCCTTTTCCTGCAAATAAAACTTCGAAGCTAATAATTTTCGCATCAAGACAAAGCATTCTCCATCACCTTTTTTCCAGATTTTAGTCTAGACTATGTGGGAAAACAACAATGTATTAACATTTTACAGTTTTTAACCCTTAGACTCGTCTATGAAGAAATTTACAAATGAGAATTCAATCGTTTTACATGATAGTATTTGTCCTTGAATGGTGAGAAAACTTTGTGGAGAAAGGAGAAAATTTTGGTTTCTTAAAATGTTTTCAAATGCCGTCTTTCTCAGGGATTGTGTGGTAAAGGATTAAGCAAGTCAGTGCCACGGGATTTTTTTTTTTCAGACAGTATAGATTAAAGATTGGACTGCACAGAACAGTCTAATCTTTAACCTGCACCGTCCGATACTTTTTTGGCTAGAATTACCAAACAGGGGGCTGAAATCGGAATATTCGGATTTTTTTCAAACTAGCTGGGCTAGAATAGGCTGACATACTCTTAAAGACCATATAGAGACCAAAGGTCAATAATTCGGGGATCGATAGCAGCCAAATTTAATTCATACCATTACCTCTTATCCTGCTAAATAAGTGAAATAAAACTTTCAAACCGCTAGTAAAAAACCCAAATGTTGCTATTTCAAAGGTATTTTTTGGAGAAATATCTCCTTATCGGGCAGTATTGATCCAAGATCAGACTGCACAGAACGTGCAGTCTGATCTTGATCTACACTGTTCGCAAAAGGTCAGTGAGTCGCGCTTAGCAGCCTAAGAGTTAAAAGCATGGATATTTTCATGAGTCTGACACGTGTAAAAGTTCAGTGTCTCAAATTTCCAGTTGAGGGTAGAAAAAAGAATTGTTAGACTAGAACAAAAGTTGCCAACTTTAATTCTACTTTTAAGATTCGTTTCTGTGCCAGCAGCTGGACCTTTGACAGCTTTCAGATAAAATTTATTTGACGTAAGCTTGTACAGCTCCTAGTCATAAAAAAAAAGATTACAATACATAATTATATTGAAAAAACATGACGATAAGTGATTTACAACTGAATTCGTATATAATTATATTACTTGTAGGCTAACATTAGGAAGACAGTTAGATAAGTGACACTAGTAAAAAAGCTATCATTAAACAAATATTAACACATCGGACATTAACTATGCATATTTACCACTCGAAAATATGTAGACTTGTCCAAATTGAAAGCATTTGTAGACGACAATTCAGTTATGGCTCAAATGATTAAATTTGATAGGATAAAAACATTGTGGAAAATAGAGAAAATGCTGGCTACCAGCATTTTTTCCTCATCCAAAATGATCTAAAATCTGTTCATAAATCGAATATTCTAGAAATTAATTAGCTAATTCAACAAAATCCATCAGGATAAAAGAGTAAATGATTTAAATAGTCAAGCATGTTTTATTTAAAAGAGGGAATCTGAAATAAAATAAACCTAAAATAGTAAATCTCGGTCCTCAGTAAGATGTCAATACGTCCGTCAATATTCTAATGTTTGCATTCAACAAATATCAAAACAAATCCAGTCAGAGCGTAAAACATTGGTCAAAAACGGTACAAATAAAACCCTTTAAAACCCAAACGATTCTTTATTTTCTACGTCCTAGAAGATGGACTATTGAAAACATTGCTGGAAAAGGATGAAATGCTGGTAACCAGCATTTTCTCTTTACCCACAATGTTTTCTACTTTGTCAATGACAAATCGCAACATTTGAGCAACATTTGAGTTGTCTACAAGCGCCTTTAACAGGGACAAATCTAGATTTATTTCAGATTGGAAAAAAAAAAATTAAAATCAATGTGACACAAATGGAAGCTATCTTGATGTTAACGCCACCTCCATTAGCACTGACAATTGTCCTGTCAATCTGCCGCGTTGTTTAAATATTATTGTCTAAATAGTATTGTTTATATTGTCTAAACGCTTTATTGACAAAAACTTACGCCGGGTCTCTGGAGTTACAGTTAAGTATTTAAACGTGCTTTAACCTTTAGACTGCTAAGCGCGACCCAAGGACCTTATGCCGACAGTGTAGATCAAGATCAGACTATACAGAACGTGCAGTCTGATCTTTGATCTACACTGTCCGATTAGGAGATATTTTCCCGAAAAAAATACCTTTGAAATAGCAATATTTGGGTTATTACTATCGACTTGAAAGTTTCATTTCACTTATATAGAAGGTTAAGGGTTAAAGAGGGCTATTCAGATTTCTTTGTCGTAAATCAAAATTTCTTGTAAAAACATTGATAACTATTACGAAATATGTATTTATTAGCAATCCTAAAGAAACTAGATAGTTATATAGAGTAATAAGGTGGATATTTGGTGTTGGATGCTCCTGGTGCAATCGGTAAAGTTCGTCAGTTTATATAGGCTCAGATATGGAACGCCATAGCTGTCTTTTGTTAAAAACAGACACGTCGCTCACTTCATTCTTTTCTTTGTATGGATGAAGTAGAATGATGATCATTCAGTTTGGTATTAAGTCCAGTCTAAACATTTATAGTCTTCTCTAAATACTATTATGTTAGGTTAACATGTCATTAAGTTGAGCTAAATGAACAATTTGTTCTGCTTATTTGTTATTATGTCCAGCTAAATTAATATTCTGTTCGTATAACATGCTATTTTGTCTTGTTAATTAAATATTAAGTTCCAACATTACCTTATTGATTGTATTTAATATTTACAGTGAATAAAACTTATCAATGCTTTGAGTTTTCCTTTCTCTTAGTCGTATTTTAAACTGTCGTCTTTTCTCCATGATACACTGGCAAGTTTATTACCGTTTGTTGGCGAAATATCATTTACCACGGGGTTGTATAAACATGTGATAGGAAACGAGCACAGAGTTTGTTTGTTTGTTTTTGTTGTTCAACGCCGTGTTTTTCAGTATTATTGCATTTCTTTTTGCGGCAGCCAGTACTCCACCGTCTCTTGCCTGTGGCCTAGTACCGTCCTACAACACACTATAAATTGAAAGTCAATATCCATATCCATAAATGTTTTTCTTTAATTTTGATTTCTTCTCTAAACGAAATGATGGGCATGAGTATTCTTGCACAGTTATATATTCTTTGGCTGGAAAAAATGGTCGGGGATTATGTGCAGTTAAAACCTTTTCATACCTGTCAAAATCAGTGAAGTATCCACTATTAACATGTTCGGTTGGAAGATACACATGTAGGCATATCAGACTGGGAGTCTAGTTTATGTCTAACATTAGTCGAGGTGATAACTAATTCATCTTTTACAACGATTAATTTAGCGTTGAACAAGAAATATATCTGAACATAAATAGACGGCGCAAAAGGCACTCTTTGTGGATTCGAAATGAAGAGAAATAATGAAAAGTAAAAATTGCAAGAAATTTGTAGCAGCAACTGCTCCAAATGGTGAATGGCATTTTCTTTATCTCCTTCCCCCGCCATTTCCTCCGCATCTCCCCCTCCACCCCCCTCACCCCCGCCCCTTCCGCCGCACCCCCCGGTCAAGTTTGCGGGTGGGGACCTTTATATACAGTACTTCTGCCAGCGAGGGAGAGGACATATTCTCCACCAGCATC